>JARLTB010000035.1:2792500-4201250 GCA_030141615.1 Unio pictorum
TTGTACATGGGGGACAATTTACAACTCAGAAGCACAGTAACACTGGGACTGCTAATCTTGCTGTGTTACAGTCGTCACGACAAATTTGCTGTGTCACAGACGCTATGTTAAACAATCACCACAAGGATAAACCAAAACCAACACTTAAAATGTCAGCTAAATGTCTTTGAGAGTACTACTACATTGTGTCCAGGTGGCAAACCCAATAATACTAATACATCCTCAGCTGTAGCAAGACAAATATGAAGTGAAAACAAAAGTTGCAAATGATGAAAGATACGAGGCTCCGTAGCGGACAAAAACTGGTCCAATCAGAACGCTGCCATTTAAAGTTTACTGTCATATTTTCAGAATTCCATTTCACGTGTTGTATCGAAAATCCTAGTCCTTAAAGTTCCATTTTCTAGCTCGACATTTTAGATTGTATCTGTTGTATCAAACAGTAGTGGTGAAAAGTTGTATTTTCTATGTCGAGGTTTATTATTGTGTCCTTCTTGAAGTGGCAATGTCCTATGTCGAGATTTTCTAATTTACGCATTAGTTCAAAGAGCTTATGTTGAAAATTTCATTTCATATGTTGAGTATTAAGATTTAATATGTTGAATTACACAGCATTGGCTGCAAATTTTGATGTCAAATAACGAGTTTTTAGATTGTATCTTTTGTAACTCAATTCTGTCTGGTTCGTCACAATATTTACTCCAGAAACTTCAAAAGTTCAAAACACAGCTGCACGGATCATCTTTAGAGTACCTCGATCAGAGCACACCTCACCACTGCTCTGTACCCTACATTGGCTATCAATTCGATACAGAATCAAACACAAAATTTTTTCTCTGTGCTATGTTTCAATGACAGACTCCAGTCCAACATACCTATCCAGCCTCACCCATATGTATACACCAGCTAGATCCTTACGCTCTTCTTCTGATAATCGTATACTCATTGTTCCCAAGGTGAAAACAAAGTCATATGGACAACGTTCGTTTGCACACCAGGGCCCGGCGACGTGGAACGAATTGCCAATTGAAATTAGACACAAACACACAGTTGTCCCTTTTAAGAGTGCTCTTAAGACTCACCTGTTTCGACTGTAGGGACAAACTTAGCGACCTAATCATGTTTTGTATCTTATATGTTTTCAGCATGTTTTTATGTTTTCCAATTTCATTGTTTTTGTCATTTGTTGTTCTGTAGTGTAGTCATATCATTATTGATGGTGTAAAACGCTTATAGCTTTGAAAGGTTAGGCGCTATACAAAGTCCTCATTATTATTATTATTAATATTATTATTATTATTATTATTATTATTATTATTATTATTATTATTATTATCTTCTAAACTACACGCCGCTTGTTAAAAGTTTAATGTTATTTGTCGAGAGTTTCAATTTAACATGTTGAATCACAATGATTGTGCTGAAAGTTCCATTTCGCATGTTGAGCGCTGGTTGGACATTTTGGACTTCTCAGAATGTTTAGTTTTATATGATGAAATGATGTGTTAAATGTACAATTACACAATGTCCACTGTAAACATTCAAAATAATATCGAATATTATGATGCATCATTGTATATTCAATTATGAAGAGCCATTACATTTCACGCATTTACAGTTTCAAAGTTAACATTCCCAGGTCGAGAATTAATATTAATGTATTCGATGGAGATCGCGCTCTCGTGAAGATGCCTCTCGTTGCTGTGAAATTCAACAGATGAGATCTAAATTCTCTCCACATGTAATGGAACTTTCATCACATACAGTTACTTACAACGCTTACATTAGATAATTCTCGACATAGATATTGCAATTTGAACCACCGCTGTGTAATTCAAAATATACTCTGTAAAACCTCGACATAGAAAATAGAATTTCAAACCACCACTGTATTCAACATATGCAATCTAAAATCTCGATCTAGAAATGGAACTTTGAAGAGCACGCAACACGTGATATTGGATGTCTCGACAAACGACATCGTAATTTCAAATGTACTTTCTCCATAGACCAGTTTTTGTTCTCTACGGCGCCTCATAGAAAGACGCACGTCACGTCTTTATTATATTCAGAGCTAAACAGTTTGCAACGTCAATGTGTTTGCGTGTGCTTTGTTGACTTGTATAGTTGTAACAATATTTGACATGGTCTAAGAAATTTGACCTGATATTGTTCCTTCTATGTATAAGACTCACCCGTTCCTACTGTATCCAGTAATTTCCGGGTTACTACAGCCGAACAGGAAACTTAGCGACCCTAGGCCTGTAGAAACGAGATACAAAACTAGGACGATTTTAACACACGTGACTGGGTGTAGTTTGAATTTCGTTGTGACTATTCCACCCAGAACAGTTCCTAGTGATGCTGTCAATATGCCAACGCCTCCTGAATAAAAAGAAAAGTGTTTGGTTAAAGGAGTGTCTACTCGCTTCTGTACGTTTTGTTTTTAAATTATTGAAAACAATACCGTTTTGCATGCTAAAGAAGAAAGGAAATTCACTGCCTTCAGTCGCTCAGATGTATTATAACAACTATTTGTGTGCTTCAACAAGCTTCGTATATACTGCATTACAGAAAGCGTTAAACCTCCTCTGGCAATTTATCTTTCCACCTTGATACCTTCAACTTCCTTTACGGTATATATGTATGTATGTATGTATGTATGTATGTATGTATGTATGTATGTATGTATGTATGTATGTATGTATGTATGTATGTATGTATGTATGTATGTATGTATGTATGTATGTATGTATGTATGTATGTATGTATGTATGTCTAGGCAGGCAGAAAGACAGACTTATCTCTCCTGTTAACTTTATATTACAATATTTTCTCGCATTATGACCTGTGCTGAATTCGCACTTAGACTGGCCAAGGTCTACTGTCATTAGGTATGTAAGATGGCCGCAATCGCTTAAACGTCTTGAATAGGCTGTTCCGGTTTCCTTTGGCCGTTGCTTGTTGTCAGTCGTTGTCTACGTTGTTGTGTTCATCATGCATTGGCTGTTCAGTTCATATGTGTTTTTTCATTTCATCTCCTTGTTTGGAAAGCGAGAACAGTTTGAATTTTTCTCAGCTGTCTTGCTCCACTGCTACAATGTCCTTTGTTCTTAAACAAACCGCTATCACGTGATCGCAAGTCAACCCGTTCATGCTATGATGTTCCCTAATTAATTGCCATTCATGACCACTCCTTGCCTCAACGCACTACACTGTACATTAGATTAAACAAACTGGGACTACATTCAACATTACTTAAATGGAAACGAATACGAAAAAGGAAACGTTTTTTCAAAGCTGCCTGGCGTAGAACAAGAAATCGAATTCCAGTTATCTCCCTTTTGCCATATGCGGCTTAAAAATTTAAAAATTCGGACGTTAATTTAGATAATCTGGATCAAATCCCTATTAAATCGCAAACCTTAGTGTCAACTATCCAATATATACCACTTCGAATTGCAATATTCAATGCCCAATCAGTAGGACCACCGGAAAAGCGCACATAAATAGTTAACTGTATCAATGAGCAGAACATCGACGTCTTTTTTCTCTGACAGAATCATGGCTAAAAACATCAGGCGATGAGCTGAAGTGCGCCCATTAAACACCCACCGGTTAAGCAATCAAGTCGTTCCGCAGCCATTCTCGCGGAGGTGGAATTGCTGTCATCACAAACATCTCCATGGTCAAACGTCTTCTGCCTCTACCGCCCTTCTCCAAGTAGAAAAAAAGCAAGCTGACTGAATCTGACTTTTTGGAGCAGTTTCCGAATAGCCTGGAGTATAGACATTCGATAGGTGGCAACTTTATTATTCAACTTTCACTTTTACTGTCCTGGAAACCCATACAAATCTAAACTCTTAGATTCCATTCATGTTTTCAACCTTAAACAATCAGTTAAGCAGCCAACCCATAAACATAGTCATATTTTAGACTTGATTCTTCAAAGGCCTGATGAAAATACTCTACGGTCCTCCCTGGTATCCCACGAACGTGCATCAGATCACCTTTGCATTATATGCCATCTAGACGTATCAGTAACTAACCCACCACCTTTATTTGCAACTAAGAGAAACCTCCGTATGATAAATAGAACCCAACTAATGCATGACATCCAAGCAAACCTAACAATTCGCTCATCTCCTACTTACAGCAGAACAACTCGATAACTGCCTGCGTTCATTGCGTGCCACAGCCAATAAGTACAGAATATCAATTAAAAGGTGTTCTCTAGGGTATAGCAGTGTTTGGGACCAGCTTCGCACTGCTAAAAGAGACCGCCGTAAAGCTGAGAGGCTTTGACATTCCACCAGACACACCATTTATAAGCAAATATATGGAGCCGCTAAGAAGTCACATACATAGTCCATGCAGCGAAATCAGACCACTTACAGTACTAAGATCAGTGAAAGTTTTCGCTGATATAGCTCTTCGAGATTGCTAACAAGTTATTATCAAGGAACAAATGTGCACTATTTCCATCTACTTTCTTTCCAGTTGACCTTCCGGACCTATTTGCAACTTTCTTCTGTGACAAGGTACAAATCATTAGGGATACTGACAACACAATTTTAATTGACTCATCATCAACATACAGTTGCGATACAGAATTCCAGCGACAATCGTTAGCAGCATTTTAAACTGTCTCCATGGATTTAGTATGTACAATCATGATTAAGAGTACACCGAAGTCATGTGAACATGATCCAGTTCCAACATCACTGCTTCTTGAGTGCTTCTTGATCCAACATTGCTTTCACTAACTGATGTTATTAATACATCTCTCTCTCTCTCTCTCTCTCTCTCTCTCTCTCTCTCTCTCTCTCTCTCACATCCGGATAATTATCATCGTTGTTCAAAACTACCATTGTAAAGCCTCTGCTGAAGAAACCAGCACTCGATCATAACGATTTAAAGAACTATCGCAACACAACGATTTTCTTATTCACATTTTTTACCACAGATAATAAATGTCATCAACACTTTAATTACATTCATACAGTCAGTACAATAAATTGGTGCTACTCTGGACAGTACATATTCTGAAATTGCACCAACTTGTCATGAACATATGTAAGGCTGCATATCTTGAGCTGAGACACATCAGCTCCATTCGTAAACATTGTTCAGTTGATGCCAATAAAACACTTGTGTGTTCATTAGTACTTTCAAGGCTGGATTATTGTAACTCAAATCTGTCTGTTTAGTCATAATATCTATTCCAGAAACTTCAAACAAGCCAAGCTTACCCTGAAGTATATTTGCCTTCCAGGTAGGAACAAAGAATTCCACCTCCAAGTATTTCGGCGCGAATGCTATTGATGATGACACTCCAAGCAGCGTTAGACAAACGGCAGCTATCAACGGCATGTAGACTGGATTGGTCAGCAGTCGACGGAGAGTATGAAGAAATTCTGAAAGTATAGTAAGTAACCTCCAATGCGTATAATTCTCCAGGCTGTCTTTTATTAACGTACAAAACGTCTCGTAAATTGAATGGTAGACCGACTAAGATATATATATATATATATATATATATATATATATATATATATATATATATATACAGAGACAGACAGACAGACAGATGGAGTTATGATATGCTCCTGGCAACTGTATATTGACTGAGTGAATGAACTCCTCACATCTCTTTGCGCTACAAAATGTTCTACGATTTCACCAGCATAGATGCAAATTGATAAGTTGACTGTTTTCTTTCTCGATTTCTATTTTTTTTTTCTCATGTTTTTTAAATCAATATAAAGCACACTCGTGATTTGAACAGTAAATATGTTTTATTATGAAGAAAGTTGTGCACTGCAAACACGGTTAGGTTCTTATACACTGAACATATACCCTCAAGAATTAATGTACTGACATATGGAAATTAGCTTGGAATAGAAACTAAGTAAAATGGCGAACCAACAAGAGGTAATTACAGCGCCGGATTAAGCACCGTGGAGGCCCATAGGCAGTCAAACTTTTGGGACCCCAGACCCACGGTCACGGTCTCATGGGGGCCCCTGATGGGGCCCATAAAAGTCGCGGGGCCCATAGGCAGTTGCCTACTCTGCCTAATGGGTAATCCGGGACTGGGTAATTACAATATTTTAATATGTTGACAGCTCATGTAAGTTATTTTTATGCTTTAATTAAGATTACTAAAGACTACGAAATTCTCTCTCTGATAATCAAATTTTAGAATTTCATTAGGTTTAAGAAACAAAAACAAAGCATGCTACAGTATGTGTGCCTTGTAACTGACAAATTTAACATATAGGCCGAGTGTCGATCGGCTATTGCCACTATGTATCATTGATATTATGAACACTGTAGATAGATGCAAAGCAAAGTGTAAACATACGATGGACCAGATTGCTGTTGGTTACTTGGTACAAGTTCAATTTTAATGTTTCCGTCCGGCGCATCATGTTTTTTCTCTCTCACTCCAGATTTTAGATTATTGTGTCATTTACGAACGAGAGGGAAATAGAAAAAAAACAACAAAAGATTTTGACGAATTTGTTTACCATTTTAATATCATTAAGAAAACACGGACTTTAATACTTTATATCTTGTTTTTTTCATATGACATTTGTGATTTATGAACGAGTAATATATATATATATATATATATATATATATATATATATATATATATATATATATATATATATATATATTCGTATTATTGCGCCATGGGGATCACAATTTGATATACCAATATTTCAGTCATATCGCTACGATGTATGCAGTGTGACAGCTTATAGTAATGCCTAGCACTAGGCATGTCGCATGATGTCCCACAGTCACATTATCCTGACACCAGGAAGACCAGTTCTAACACTAACCTCTTAATACTGAGCGCCAAGCGAGGCAGCTGTTAGTATCTTTTTTTTAAACTAAGTCTTTAAAATGACTTGTCCAGGGTTCGACGCCGCGCCCTCTCGCATCCGAGGCGGACGAATTAACTACTTAGATCACCGGAGTGGTCTTTAAAACGATTTATTACAGCATATATATTTTGAACGTTTGAATGTTGTTGTTGTTGTTGTTGTTGTAGAGTTTAACTCCATTTTTCAGCACACGATAGGCTTTACATTGCGGCCAGTACTATTGGTGGAGGCAAAACCAGGCAAAACCCCCGGAAAGAACCACCGACCCACGAGACGCTACTGGCAAGCTTTCTCACATAACTACATTAGCCGAATCTTAGACTCGAACCCACGCAGACAGAGGTGAGATGGCAGTGATGCCTAACGGAGAGCGCTTTAGACCACTCGGCCATTGGGGTCCCAATGTGCTGTAAAGGTCAGGTGAATTTACGAAAAATGGCTGGGGTGTGGGTGGGATGCCGAGAAGTGGGTAAATTCGCCTAAACTTCGATCATGGAGTAAGTTTATGAATATACTAAAATAAAAATTGTATTTTCTTACTCTAATATCAAATAAGTTTCATCTTGTAATAACAAAAAATAAATAATATAGTTAACTCGTGGAGATTTAATAAAATATTTTGGTTTTAGATACTACACGATGAAATATATCCGGAACTAAAGAAAGTAGTGAAATAGACAAACAGACAGACAAGCAGACAGAGACAAAGAGAAGAAAAAAAAACAGACAAAGATATATAATACCATAAGAATCATCTATCATAATTGTAATATAAAAATATTCTATAAGAAAAGAGTGTGCCCATACCATAGAAACGCTTTTTCCATATTAGTTTTCCCTTCGGTTTCCTTTTTTGCTTCTGCATGGTCCTTTTTGCTTCTGCATCGGCTCCTTTCTTCATCCTCCTGGGGAAAAATAGAAGAGGACCAGCTGAGATAATGGAGGCAATTCCGTAAATCAAGAAGCCAAGCCACCATGCTCCAATCCAAGACGGATGTCTCGGGTGTATGTTGACATCTGGAAAAGAAAATGTAAAGCATAATAATTTGTTATACAACGTACGTTTTTAGTTCATTCATTATCTTTTGTTATCTTTTGACTGGTCCCGATTTTTTAAAACATTATTTGTCTGGTTCATCATTGTTTTTTGTAACTCACTAATGCGTCTGGTTCACTTTTTTAAATGTAAAGAAACCTACGAACTATTGTTTTGAACAATATATTATTGTTTACACTTTAGCATCATACGTAATTATTTTCATAGAAACTGATGATGATTGCCTTTCTTGCGAGAGAAATCCACCATTATAGTTTACTAAGACAGTAAAAGATCACGTGTTAAAGGAATCGGAATCGTTTTATTCCTACAAGACGTGTAAATGTTTAATCATTTGAAACTGTGATATTCCAATAAAATGTTGGAAAGTCATTTTTGAGTTGCGTGCTCACAATAGACACCAAACTTTGCTTTGATCGATTCACAAATTTGCAAACATGCTTTACTTTACCTTTTCCTTAGAAAGACAAACCACAGTAGTTTATAGTTATTAAAAGTGAAATATTATATGATTCAGGCATTGAGTTATAAATCTTCATTGAGCTCCAAAAACTTCCAGTCATTATATAATCTTGTCTGTGTGAGAGTTAGTGTGTGTGTGTGTGTGTGTGTGTGTGTGTGTGTGTGTTGTGCTTATGCGCGCATGTGTATGTGTGAGACAGACAGAGATAGAGTGAGAGATAGATAGCGTGTGTGTGATATGGATTTTTAACGTGACTTTAAATGTTTTTGAGTCATATCGCTCTCAAGTTATTTAGTGATGTTTAGTACTGGGGCATCATGCCGCAGATATGTAGCATGATGCCCCACCAATTCACATTATCCTGAGACCAGTCCGAACACAAAACAGACAATGTTGACCGTTCAGAGAGAGAGAGAGAGAGAGAGAGAGAGAGAGAGAGAGAGAGAGAGAGAGAGAGAGATTACCCTCCAATGTGACATAAATAGTGCTAAATATTCCTCCACTGGCAAATGCAATTGCAGGACCAAATACCCCAACTCCCGAAACAATGCCTGCAAATAAATATATCAAACATTAAATAGATTATATAGATTCTAAGAGTAATAAAAAGTTAAAATTATTGTAAGCATTTTGGGAATTATTGAACGGTTGAAAAACTGAAGAAAAACCCTTCAATTTGGCATTATCAGGTCAGCCATTTTGACAACGCATTGGCAACACATTGGCTACGCATCTTTATGGTCTCGATTGTGATCATATATAATGGTATGAGGTTATGTTCGAACCTAGGCAGATGGATCTATGTGAGTTTCTTAGCTCGGCCATCTTATGTCTCCTTTGCCTTGTCGAAGCATATACAATAATACAGAGGAGATGAAGTAGAACCGACAGACCTAGCGATACATAATATGTCACATGATAACCATACCTATTCTGTCACGTGATCACCATACCTAATATGACATGTCACACCATAAACATCCCTAAACTGTTACACCATCACCATGCCGAGTCAGCTTTTGAAAGACGTAACAGAAGACATCCATCCAATGTATGTATGTATGTATGTATGTATGTATGTATGTATGTATGTATGTATGTATGTATGTATGTATGTATGTATGTATGTATGTACGTACGTACGTGTGTGTGTGTATGTGTGTGTGTGTCTCTTTGTCTGTCTGTATGTCTGTTTGTTTGTATGTCGGTCCGTCCGTCCATCCACCCATTTTTCCATCCATCCATCGAATCAATATATATGATTACTAAGACATCTATCTATCTATCTATCTATCTATCTATCTATCTATCTATCTATCTATCTATCTATCTATCTATCTATTTATCTATCTCCATCCATCCATCTCTCTCTCATATATATATATATATATATATATATATATATATATATATATATATATATATATATATATATATATATATATATATATATATCATCTACCTACTTACCTAGCTTCCTACCTAGCTACCTAGCTACCTACCTACCTACAGCTTGTCAGTATCTACCTTGCATTTTGCTTCAAATTTAAATAACATTATGCAAGATCTATTTTGTTTGTTTGACCTAATTCACTTGAAATGATGATAAATTGTTTATATAACAGTGGTTTGTAACTTGGATGCTGACAATGTTTGACTTGGCAAACTATGAAATCGGTCGATCAATGGTGATGCATAAAAAACAGTTTCGAGTTTTATAGTTTAACACGGCTGATGTAGAACAAAGTGTTTCTCGATCATTTTGTTAAAGTGCACAGCTTAAAACTTGATTTAATTTTATTATTAGTATTAGGGAGACGCTAAAATGATCTCTTTTACACTACTATAATATATTCATTCAAACTGAACTAGTTTGAGAGATTTGACCAATCATAGCTTTGAAATTATATTACTCCCTTCCAAAATACAACGGTTGACAATGTATGTGCATTAATTATTATTGAAAGTTACTCGTACTAAAATTAAAATTAAAGTCATAATGGTATAGCTTTTTTCTTCTCTGCTTCCAATCTTCTTGTATACGATGGGTTTGAATGGTCACTTTTGGCTTTTGTTGATTTATTTATCATTGATAGGGGGATTGAGGTGTGAGAGAAGAATGAAGAGGATGAGATTAGGGGATAAATAACTCTTACGCCGAAAACTGCAAATAAAAAGACAAATAAAATCAAGTCAAACAGAAATCTAGACGTATCTCAAATGCTATTTTAAGCGTGTTACTAATTCCACATATGAGCATTGATAACCCGCTAAATCTTCATGACAGTCATGACAACAGTTTCCAAGGACAGGACATCATTGGCCTCGATAGCCCAAAGAAACAACCCTCGGTTACAGAAGAGATTCTGAATCTGTGTGATGTCCGAAAGACCTCAAAACCACCAAACACACAACAGGGGCAGTGGAGTATCGAGAAATAAACGAGAATATAAAAAAAACTTGAAGAAAGCAAAAGAAGATTGGATTGGACAAAAGTTAACATAAATAGAGATCAGTCTGATAAAGAATAACAGCAAAAAGGCATTCCAGATTGAGAAAGACCTCACCAGACAGAAGCAACCAAGAGTCAGTACCATTCAAGACAAACATGAAAATGCCTCACAGAAGCAAGTGACATTGCAGAAAGATGGACTGCTTATGGTAAAAAATTCTACAACCATCCATCCACAGAAGACCCAGAGGTGTTTGAAGTTCCAAACTCCAGACAAATTATGGTGATTTCCACATTCTCAAAGACATGGTGGAGTGAACAATAAGATCACTAAAGAATGGGAAGGCAGCTGGAGTAGACAACATCCCAGCTGAACTGACCAAGAATGGTGGGGAATCAGTGATAGAGCTACTAACAAACATCTGCAACAAGATCTGGCAGACAGGCGAATAGCCAATAGAGTGGACCCAGTCACTGATTAAAACACTCCCCAAAAGAGGAAATCTCCAGCTGTGCCAGAATCACAGAACTATCAGTTTGATCAGCTATGCTAGTAAGGTGATGCTGAAGATCATCTTGAACAGACTGAACCCACAAGCAGAAGAAATAATTGCTGAAGAACAGGCATGGTTACGGAGTGGAAGAAGCCCAACAGAACCAATATTCAATCTTAGGGTTCTGTGTGAAAAGTACTCACAACATCAACAAAACATTTATCATGTATTCATAGATTTCAGATGGGCTTTTGACAGAGTGGGACATGAGGCATTGTGTGCTACTATGAAGAAGTACAATATGGGTCAAAAGTTGACCAACACTATCAAGCAATTGTACGCCAAGGCTATCAGTGCAGTAATTGCTCAAGGTTCTGTGGAGGACTGGTTTAAGACAACAGTTGGAGTACGACAAGGCTGTCTACTTTCACCCACGCTTTTTAGCATCTACTTAGAGTGCATCATGAATGAAGCCCTGGAAAACCACTGTTGGACAGTCAGCATTGGAGGGCGTAACATCACCAACCTCCGCTTTGAAGACGACATTGATGGGATGGCAGGCAGTGAAGATGAGATTGCCACCTTAGCGAAGAACCTGGATGAAACATTTTCCAGATTTGACATGAAGATAAGTGCAAAGAAGACAAATCTGATGACAAATACTAGCAAACAAATCTCAACTAAGATTAAAGTCAGAGGACAGGAACTGGAAACAGTGGACCAATTCAAATATCTTGGTTCCATTATCACGGAAGAGGGATCAAGAGCAGAACATTTGTCACGAGCAGCACAAACAACGGTAGCTATGTCAAAGACACATCTGGAGAGACAAGAATATCTGTCTGAAAACTAACATCAGACTATTGAGAGCACATGTCATCTCAATCTTTTTGTATTCATGTGAGACCTGGACCCTGACAGCAGAATTACAAAGAAGAATCCAGGCACTTGAAATGAGATGCTACAGTACCATCCTTGGCATCTCGTATATGGACCACATCACAGATGAAGAAGTGCGTAACACCATTAGGCACAAAGTAGGTCATTATGAAGACCTCCTCACCACTGTCAAAAAGAGAAAGCTGAAATGGTAAGGCCATGTCATAAGAGCCAGCAGTCTATCCACAACAGTACTGCAGGGTAGTGTCCAAGTTGGTAGAAGGGGAGGTAGACAGAAAACAAATAGAGTGACAACATCACAGAATGGACCAGGAAAAGGTTTGCGGAGATACAGGCATTGGCACATGATCAAGACAAGTGGAAGGAACTGGTCAAATGTTCAGTAGCACAGTGCCTCGACGACCACATTAGGTCAAGAGACTGATGTTGATGACATCTTCACCCGCCATACATTTGAATGAAACTTTACCTTTGCGTACAATGTTTGAAGTGAATCATTTTTACTATCGAATGAATTCGAAATATAAAATAATTATGTGCGCAGATGGTAAATAATAACTATCATAGTGTATCCTTTCAAAATCATCCGTGGAATGAAAATGTTAATTTATTTTTGGTAAAGTTGCTAACGATCGTAGGAAGATAAAACTCAAATTACAGAGTGGAAAAGTAAGCGCTGACAAATTATGAGAGATGTCTGTGATACATATGTAACCTTTATATACCTACCAACCTACCTACTCACCTATACATTTGTGGCTGTGCATCGAAGCAAATTGTTTAAGGATAAAGACAGATTCTGAAAGTTCTGTACGTGCTCTTACCGACATATAATGGTGTCTGTGTCCTTTTCACATTATCGTCAATGTATGTTGAAACCATTGAGTATCTTGGTGCTTTCCCAACTCCCTGTAAGATCATGCCTCCACCAATCAGAACCACCGCTAGTATACTGTATTGGTTCGGAAGACCAATTGTGTGTTTAGAAACATGTGTCGTACAGTTTTCCGGTAAAAGTTCTTCAAAAGAACACATTGGAGCTTCGAACTTTGGATTATTTGTGTAATACGATGAAATCTGATAAACGCCACTAACATTTCCGAAACTTGAGACTTCAATTTCAGGTACTTTTAACGAGTCTTTGGATATGAAATAAGCAAGTGAGCAGATAATGCCGGAGATACCATATAGTACAGTGCTTGCAGCAAGGACTCGTGGTATGTGAACTTTCTGAGCAAGATAACTGGCAATGAGGGTTGTGGATAAGTACCCGATATCATTACAACTGAGAATGAAACCTGTCTGTGTGCTGCTCAGTCCGAATTGCTTTTCCAAAGTGGTGATTTGGGAAGCAATGTAGACGCTGAGAACGGACGTCAGGAGACCAGATATGCTGTAAACAGCAACGAACGTGCACATCGTTGCGCAGCAGCGAAGTGCAGATGGTTTGCATGAGCCTATTCCACATTGAGTATCGGACTGGTCCTCATTTTTACGGTTCATAGGACGCTCCTCTGCCTGTGCACGTAATTTCTCTGTTTCCTTCATTATATTACTGTTACACATATATTCAATATTCACACCTGAAATGCAAAATTAAAATCCTTTAGTACGCCACCATAATAATGTGATATACACTTGTTCAGAATTTCCATACAACAATAATACATGTGAAGAGTTTGGATATAATAGATACAGTTGAATTCACATGACTGAGTTTAGGTTTCGAAATGGCTGATGTCATGGTATCTACATCAAACGATGGCAACAACGAGACTCACAAGAGTTACCTAACACTCCCCTTATCGCTATTGTAAGAGCTACTACGATAGCATCACAAAGGAAACTTAGTTTCAAAGGGAATGTGGGATTATATTTAAGGAAGATAATGGGATACACAAATGAGTGAGAAAGATTTACGACACCCATGGCAGCAAAAACCAAATGAACGATAACGTAGTTGAGCTTAATTCCAGGCTAACAACAAAGTGTATGTATTGAAATTATGATGAACACAAGAAATGCGTATCTTCGTTTAAGTATTGCCCATGCGGGGAGTTTCGTCGTTCTCCGTGCCATAATTTGTTTCACAATTGTCTAGTAATTATGAAGACAACAACTTAATTCCTTTCATTAATATATAACGGGGTCTTTCAGACTTAAAAGTCAGCATCAGTCGTACAAAGTTAGAACACTTTAGAGAACATAACTAGCAAATGGAGGAAGTACAGAGTATTATCTCAAAGAACAGAATATTTTGAAGAATCTAGATGAAAGTGTTCTGCATTTTCTCTAATTCCCCGCAGGAGCAATACTTAAAATTAGATAAGCAGCTCTTGTATACATCGTAATTATTAACTGATACCCTTTGTTGCTAGCCTGGAATGTATAACCCGTGGCATTCCCAATACAATAATACCATGGAAGGATTTCGTTTTCTCGACTCAAGCAGGCTTTGAAATTGTGCAATGAAGTGTTGTTTCTTATTTATACCGTTAACAGGTTCAGACTATTATGTGACAATCTTTTTCTGTACATACCAGATCCTTTAACATCTGTCGATCGAGTTGATTTTATTTTTCGGTATATAAATATTGTATCAAATTTTGAAACTATACGGGAGCTAATTTGTAAACGTCAAATAACCGAACAAATTAGCCTTGTTAAGGTGAGAGTTTATGGTTTATTAAATTAGTTCTGTAGTATAGTTGTGTAGGGGATATCCCTGTTATTATTATCATTATCACCATGACATTTATGTTTACTAGGCGTTCTTTACCTTGCATTTGTTCTAGATAAGTTCGGCGTAATTAAACATAAGCACAATATAAGATTAGTACATCGTTTTTCCAAAATCAATCCATATAGTTTGAATTTAAAACTTTCTAAACAGATTCATGTCTCTCAGGGGTATCAAAAATATGCTTAACATGCGTGTGCCACGTGCATCACTAAGCTAATGCCCGTTTGTTTCTACTGAGAAACCTGTTACAGGCTTGTTTCGTCCATGTAACCTATAGAGTCCTTTGCTTTGGTTAAGTTGCTGAGTTTAGCATTGACTTAGTCCTGTTCGAATCAATTGTAACTAGTCACCGTCAAACCATTAATGTATATTTTCAGTATTTGAATTTAAGATTCTGATTTATCCAGGTAAGGTCCGATTGTTACCTATTATATACAAAGGTGTTTCATCAGCAGTCTAATGTATGATTATATATTGTCTGCAATATTATAGAAACAGATTTAAACAAATACGTGTACCTAACTGTACACCTTGGGGACTGCAACTTTTGATGCATCTTACATATAAAGATTTAGAGTTTATGATTCATTGGTTTCTTGACAGTAGTCAACTTTCAAACCATACTAACACATTTCCATGAAAAGCAGTACTGTATTGTTATTAGAGCAATTAGGCATTCCAATCTCTTTCGAAAACCTTGCTATTTTTAAAGAAGATGGTCATAAAATTGTGATGAAGATGTTTGTTAATTCGTATGTGAGGTATTTAGATATTTATTCAAACACATCTCAAAAAATTTGATATAAAACAATTGTTTGACACAACGGTTTGGACAATTTTAGGCACAGGTATTACATTTCTTATTTTTCACTGATTGGGAAAACCCTGAAATGTGCAAGGGGATAGTATACATTCAATATACTGTGCAATTTTTGTTTTACATCAATTTAAGTGTCGGATGCAATAGCCCAGAGTGAATTTACGCCTAATCAGCTATAAACATAGCCATCATCCTAGATTGCAAAATGTTATCGATAACATAATAAGATAGATTTCTAACGACTAGCTCGGAAACTTGGCTTAAACGTTTAGTGTTCAAAGTCAACATTCTCTTAAAGGATGCTTAACATTTTTTGCTTTTCTGGTCATATTTTCACAAGATTTCGTCTTTGACAAGCTTTGAATTTCTCTAATTAGTTTTCACACGTCTCGCTGGCTAGCAGGTAAAGCCATGTTTTGTTTCATATGAGCCTTGTAATGGTTATATTTAGACTACCTAAATTCGTTAATAATCAAGTTTCCTTTTTGTATGAAAGAAGTCATTGCCTGAGATTTTGAGTACGTTTTTCTTGTTGATGCAATCGTTGTATCTGTCTGAAAAGATTCCTGTTTACATTTCTCAGCCAATATGGATCTTTACCTCGAATAGGAACACGGTTGTGCTGCACTTCCGGAAAGATGGCTGCCATCGCTTAACTGCTCGAGAAAGGCTCTTCCGATTTTGTGCTATATTTATGATATTTGTGCTTGTTCTCTATCATCGTCTACATTTTTGTGTTTCATCATGCATTGGCTGTTACGTTCGTATATGTTAATTCATCTCCTTGTTTTGGAAACGAGAACAATTAGATGTTTTTCTCAGCTGTTTTGTCCCAATGTTAAGACGTCATTTGTTTTTGAATAAACCGCCGTCACGTGACCGCTTACAATACGACGGACCCTCATTAATTAGATTAAATGACCACACCTTGGTTCTAGATACTACATTGTGCTCAAGACTGAAAGAACTGGGAATACATTCATCATTTCTTAGATGTAAACGGAAACGAAGAAAGAAAAGTTCTTTCAAAGCTAGCCGGCGTAGCACAGGAAAAAAAATCCAGTTATCTCCCTTTCGCCCGTAACGGATAAACAACTTAAAAATGCTGTCGTTAACTTCAATAACCTGGTTCAAATCCCTCTAAAATCGTCAACCGTTGTGTCAACTGTCCCAGGGATACAAATACGTATTGTATTATTCAACGCTCAATCAGTAGGATCACCGGAAAAGCGCACATAAATTGTTAATATTATCAACGAACAGAATATTGACTTCTTCTTCCTGACAGAAACTTAGTTACATTCAGCTGGTGATGAACCTAAGTGTGCGGATTTAACACCCAGCGATTACTCCATCAAATTGTTCCCCCGCAACTCTCGCGGAGGTGGAATTGCTGTAATTACAAAGATTTCCATGATCAAATGCCTTAAGTACAACACAACCTTCAATTTCTGCCAAACATCGTTTGAACTAGTCCAAACAACGCTCACACTGGAACAAAGGTCCGTCCATTTTTCTGTTTCTACCGTCCTCCTCCTAGTAGAGAAAACAAGCTGACTGAATCTCTCTTTTTGGAGCAGTTTCCAAATCTTCTAGAGCATGTAAATTCGATAGGTGGCAACCTAATTATTCTTGGAAATTTCAACTTTCACTTTGACTGTCCTGGTCAACCATACATGTCAAAACTCCTAGATTCCATTCATGTTTTCAATCTTAAAACAGTTAGTTGACCAACCTACCCATAAACTTGGTCACATTTTAGACTGGTTTCTTTATAGACCTGATGATAATATTCTGCAATCCACCCTTGTATCCCGTGAACTTGCATCGGATCACCTCTGCATTGTATGCCATCTCGACGTATCAGTCCCTAAACCTCCACCTCTATTTGCTACTAAGCGAAAAATGATAAATAGAACCAAATTCATGCATGACATCCAAGAAAACCTAACAACTTTCTTACATCCAACAGCGGAACAACTTGATAACTGCCTGCGTCAGTTGCTTGAGAAATATGCCCCAGCCACCAAATGCAGAGTATCAATAAAAATGTGTTCTCCATGGTATAGCAGTGTTAGGGACCAGCTTCGCACCACAACTTACGTCAACTGGGCTGGAGTGTATTCCATTTGCAGATATAATTTGTGTCCGGTTCACTAAGTAGGACCTAACCCACTGATAGGCTATATTCTGAATGCCCTCAGATAAGTAATACGGATAGACTTGGGAGAATCATTCGTAAGCGATATATAGCCTTCTAACAAGAATGGCTTATACGTCTCCAAGATATAATCAGACTGTAGTTTGTTTGACACAAGAAATATATTTCTTTCAATTCGAAACTTAAACCAAAACTTCTATCCCCAAGCAAATTATGCATAGGTCAGCCCAGTTTCTTTTCTAAATTTCCTAAACCTTGGTCGATTTGCCTCAGGTATCAACACATAACCCTTCAAGATATATCCTTAACCAGATCACAATCAGTATTTTGTTGTATCGACAGAAGGGTTTACACTTCTTGAACTTTGAACAACAACGACTTGTAATTAAAAAAAGTCATGTGCTCTCTATAATTCAAGTTTTCAATTATTTTCTCAAAGTGAAGATCTATTTATGTTCCTTCAGACGAGGTATTAACCTAATAGTTTAGGTAACAAAACCTGAATATGTTTGTAAAGGTATTGACAGTTATATTCCTTTAAATCTATATTGCCTTCCCCTCTCCACCTTCTTTTTGAATCTGCGTGTGTACACTCTCTCTTTCTCTCTCTCTCTCTCTCTCTCTCTCTCTCTCTCTCTCTCTCTCTCTCTCTCAGCATTTACACCATTTAATTCAGAAGCAGAGGTTTTCTAAATTCCAAATCAATCTCGCAATTGTAAACTGCAATTCCTTTAATTTCATATCAAACCAGTTATTGCTTAGCCAAACAGACAAACCCAGTGGTATCATGATCTACTTTCCTACCAAATACTGAATCAAAATAGTTATCTCTTGTTGTACTAAAGATGCTGTCGCATCAGAAAGAACAAAACATTTGGCTACCTCAATCATTTCGCCTTTTTCCGTAGACTATAATGATTCTAAAATAGGTATCTACATGCTTGCTAGTTTTCCTGAATATTTCTCAAATGTGTCAAGTTAAATTCTTTACTCTTGACAATGAAAATTGAGGAAAACCAATTAAAATTGTAAAGACAAATTCTAATATCAAAAATGTTTAAAAGAATTTCATATCCCTGGTACGACCACAATTTATGGTACGGCTCTAAGTCGTACATTATGTTACGGAAAGAAGTGAAAACACCAATTTTGTGTAATATCAACAAACAATTTATTTCTCTAAAAAACGAAAATTTACATATACTAACAGCTGTCCAAATTAAATCACAAATAATTTTAATTTCCTATTTCATGTTAAATAAATATAGAAATTTCTGATGACTTCCATTAGTATGGAATGTTCTGATTTACCAAAATTATGCAAAAGTAATAAATGGTGTATTAGTCCAATTGTCTTTGAGCACTTTTTTGGTAATTTCAACGAATATTTTAAATACTTCATAACTTTGGATTAAAGTGATTTTTGTACGGTTGTGCATGTACTACTGTTAATATTTTAAATAAATAATTCATCTCAACGCATATCTTACAGATTAATCTAATTATTAATTATTATTTGTTATTAAAATCTCTACATTAAACACGGTTTCAGTTGACGTATAATGTAATGGAGGTTAAAGATTTCTAAAGGGAAACAGTCTACCTGTAAACAAAAATGAGATTGAATCCTTGCTATGTGATATGTTGTTTACAACGTACAATCATGGAAACAAGTCAGTTATGTAAACATGTTGCTTACAACTATTTACGCAAGTAATCACACACTAATTAAATATACATAACACTAGAAGTAATCACACACTAATTAAATATACATAACACTATAAGTAATCACACACTAATTAAATATACATAACACAATAAATAATCACACACTAATTAAATATACATAACACTATAAGTAATCACACACTAATTAAATATACATAACACTATAAGTAATCACACACTAATTAAATATACATAACACTATCCGTGGGGACGAAACGAAACTTTAAGAAACTATTATGCAGTTTCCATATCACGGCAAGCGGCTTATGGCTATTAGACTCCAATGTACTTTATTTTGCTATGTATATTTCAATTGCGGAAGTGACCATGACTTAGTGATGATGACCCTCCGACTACGTCTAAAAAAAGTCGACAAAGAGGGCCCTACAAGAATCAAGTTCAACCTTGACAAGCTAAAAGACCCAGAGGTCTTGGAAGCCTTCCTAACAAGGAGAGGAGGGACATTTGCACCACTGTTACTTCTTAGTGCAGAGAACACAGTTATAGACACAATGATCGACACATTTAACAAGACAGTGACCCAAACAACCAGTGAGATCCTTGGCAAACATCGACGACCAAAGAAACCTTGGGTTACAACTGACATACTTGATCTGTGTGACAAGCGTCGAGAGCTAAAGAAGAAGAAATCAGAAGTAGAAGGAGCAAAACAATACAGGGAAATCAACCAGGTTATCAAGAAAAGCATGAGAAAGGCAAGGGAGACATTGATTGAAGACTAATGTAAAGATATAGAAAACAATCTAAAGAAAAATAATGGCAAAAAAGCATACCAACCGGCGAAAGACCTGAACAGTGTAAAACAAGGACGCTCCTCCATCATTCAAGATAAGGGAGGGAAATGTCTTACAAAAGAACAAGACATTCTTAAGAGATGGACAGAATACTGCTCAGACCTGTACAACCACAGACCTACAGGGGACCCAGACATACTCAACACCCTATCAGTGACCAACACTGACAACTACCCCATCCTCCGAGAAGAAGTAGAGGCTGCAGTGAAAGCATTGAAAAAAGTGAAGGCAGCAGGAGTAGACAACATTTATACAGAACTAGTCCAGGAAGGGGGTGAAGCCATGATAAGCGCCCTACTAACAATCTGCCACAAGATCTGGCAGACAGGGAAATGGCCAACACCATGGACTCAGTCACTCATAGTAACTCTCCCGAAAAAAGGCAATTTGCAGCAATGTCAGAACTATCGTACGATCAGTCTTATATGCCACCCAAGCAAAGTCATGCTAAAAATCATATTACAGACTGAAGCCACGAGCAGAGGAAATCATAGCTGAAGAACAGGCAGGCTTCAGACCAGGGCGAAGCACAACTGAACAGATTTTCAACCTGAGCATACTATGTGAGAAAAACCTCCAGCACCAACAAGACCTTTATCATGTCTTTATATATTTTAAGAAGGCGTTTGACAGGGTATGGCATGCAGCCCTTTGGTCCACCATGAAGCTCTACAACATCAATGCTAACCTGATCAAAGTCATAGAAAACCTTTACAGCAAGGCCACCAGCGCAGTATGCTTCAACGGTCAAATAGGAGATTGGTTTAGGACAACTGTGGGAGTCAGACAGGGCTGCTTTCTTTCACCTACTCTCTTCAACAGCTTCCTTGAAAGAATCATGACAGATGCACTGGAAGACCATCAAGGAACTGTCAGTATTGGAGGCAGAATAATAACGAATATGCGCTTTGCTGATGACATCGATGTCCTTGCAGGAAATGAGGAGGAGCTAGCACAGTTGGTGGAAAAACTGGACAGGACAGCTACTGCTTTTGGTATGCAGAGAAGACCAAATTGATGACCAACAACACCAGTGGCATCAGCACTGACATCATGATTAGAGGCCAAAAACTAGAAATAGTTAATAGATTCAAGTTCTTAGGAGCCATCGTGGCAGACGAGGGATCGAAACCAGAAATATTGTCCAGGATTGCGCTGACAATAACAGCAATGGCAAGGCTGAAGACAGTTTAGAAAGACAGAAACACCTCAGTCAGCTCAAAACTCAGACTGATGCGCTCTTTGGTTGCATCTGTATTCTTATATGCCTGTGAGTCATGGACCCTCACAGCGGATCTTCGAAAGGAGGATACAAGCTGTTGAAATGAGATGCTTTCGAAGTTTGCTTGGCATTACATATAGAGATCATGTCACGAATGAGGAAGTGGTAAACAGAATTAAGCAAGCCATTGGGCCCTAGGAAGAGCTATTGACCATTGTGAAAAATCTCAAAATGAAATGGTATGGACATGTCACACGATCAACAGGGCTTGCTAAGACAATCATGCAAGGTACTGTGCAGGGAGGGCGAAGGAGAGGAAGACAGAGGAAAAGATGGGAGGATAACATCTCAGAGTGGACAGGACTGAAGCTGAGTGACACAGTGAGAGTTTCAGAGAACAGATTGGAATAGAGGAAGCTGGTTGTCAGGTCTTCAGTGGTGCCCCATCGGTCGGCAAGACTAAGGGATAGATAGATAGATTTCAATTGCATGATTTGTTTTTTGTTTGTTTTGTTATAATTTTTATTTCACTATACGCTCTGAGTTAAGTAAAATATGTAAAGCTGATCTTGTCCAAAATCATGGACAGTTTTTTAAAAACAACAACATTGGTAACATTTTTATGACTGAAAGATACGTGTTATGATTATTACATTAGTCTAAGTCAAGGACAATTTTTGTTTGCCAGGTTTTATATTGTTCATTTAGTAACAGGCTGTCTAATTATAACTAAGATTTTACCTTCTAAACAAGTAGAACCCTTCTAGAATAAAATTCCATTTCTTAAAAGTTTTTAAAAAAAAGAAAAAGAAAATGATACTCGTGACATGGGCTAGGTAGAGAAGATTAAAATCTTGTTTATTAGAAATTATTTATTGATGAAATAAAGCAGAAATTAGTCTTACTGTTGTATCCAACATTTCGTTTGGGCTGGAAATTATTTAAATTACTTCGTCACTGGAAATACAAAGTGCTCATCTAAAATAATATTCTGGAAATAGAGACTGCATTTATAGTGAAACTCAAATAAAGATATGCTATGGATATTAGTATTGTGATTAAAGAAAAGAGATGGATTTGTTTTGGAATACCACTAAATTTATTTAGAAATTTAAGACTCCTGTTAAAAATTCTAGTATTATTTGAGATTTACTCCGCAATACCAAAAGTTATTTTTTACATTTTACTTTTTATACTAGGAAAATAAAATTCGTTTTCGCATTTCACAAAACTTTGTTTGCGCTCTTCTCTGTATCATTTTTAAGACCAAAGAGTTATTACTATATATATATATATATATATATATATATATATATATATATATATATATATATATATATATATATATATATATATATATATATATATATATATATATATATATATCTAACGGCAAGCGTCTGCTGACTGTTAAACTCCAAGGTACAATAGAGTTGTATTACTGCAAGCTCTTTCTATCTATTACACTCCAAGGTTCATTTGATTAATATCACTTGGTAAAGAGATAATCTAAGAGTACATATAGCTATGGGTCTTCACTTCAAATACGGCTGTAGATGATACGCTTAATCTACAGTTTAAATTAACGGGATCAGAATTACAATATTGAGTGGTTCAACGTCTATATAACATTGGGTTTTAGTACTAGTTGTATAACTTGATATTCACTGTCTTTAGAACATTGGGTATTAGTACTAATTGTATAACTTGATATTCACTGTCTTTAGAACATTGGATATTAGTACTAATTGTATAACTTGATATTCACTGTCTTTAGAACATTGGGTATTAGTACTAATTGTATAACTTGATATTCACTGTCTTTAGAACATTGGGTATTAGTACTAATTGTATAACTTGATATTCACTGTCTTTAGAACATTGGGTATTAGTACTAATTGTATAACTTGATATTCACTGTCTTTAGAACATTGGGTATTAGTACTAATTGAATAACTTGATATTCACTGTCTTTAGAACATTGGGTATTAGTACTAATTGTATAACTTGATATTCACTGTCTTTAGAACATTGGGTATTAGTACTAATTGTATAACTTGATATTCACTGTCTTTAGAACATTGGGTATTAGTACTAATTGTATAACTTGATATTCACTGTCTTTAGAACATTGGATATTAGTACTAATTGTATAACTTGATATTCACTGTCTTTAGAACGTTGGGTATTAGTACTAATTGTATAACTTGATATTCACTGTCTTTAGAACATTGGGTATTAGTACTAATTGTATAACTTGATATTCACTGTCTTTAGAACATTGGGTATTAGTACTAATTGTATAACTTGATATTCACTGTCTTTAGAACATTGGGTATTAGTACTAATTGTATAACTTGATATTCACTGTCTTTAGAACATTGGATATTAGTACTAATTGTATAACTTGATATTCACTGTCTTTAGAACATTGGGTATTAGTACTAATTGTATAACTTGATATTCACTGTCTTTAGAACATTGGGTATTAGTACTAATTGTATAACTTGATATTCACTGTCTTTAGAACATTGGATATTAGTACTAATTGTATAACTTGATATTCACTGTCTTTAGAACATTGGATATTAGTACTAATTGTATAACTTGATATTCACTGTCTTTAGAACATTGGGTATTAGTACTAATTGTATAACTTGATATTCACTGTCTTTAGAACATTGGATATTAGTACTAATTGTATAACTTGATATTCACTGTCTTTAGAACATTGGATATTAGTACTAGTTGAATAACTTGATATTCACTGTCTTTAGAACATTGGGTATTAGTACTAATTGTATAACTTGATATTCAACTTCTATAGAACAATGGGTGTCAATCAAGTACACGTTGTATAGTGTGATATTCAATGTCTATATATAACACTGGGTGTTGTACAAGTTGTATAGTTTGATAATCAACGTCTATAGAACATTGGGTGTTATGCAAGTACTAGTTGTATAGATTGATATACAACGTCTATATTACACACGGTGTTAGGAAAGTTTTACTTGTATAATTTGATATTCAACGTCTATATTACACATGGTGTTAGGAAAATTTTACTTGTATAATTTGATATTCAACGTCTGTAGAATACAGGGTGTTAGGAAAGTTCTAGTTGTATAATTTGATCATCAACGTCTGTAGAACACTGGATGCCAGGCAAGTACTCGTTTTATAGCTTGATACTCAGTCAAATGTAGATTAGTAATCAATTTACTGAACGTACATGAAAGGTGATAACGATATTCATTGAAAGACGCGTTAGGGAAAATTAGACCAATGCAGCCATGTCAGAGATTTCCACCCAAACTATTATATCTATTTTCTTCTGTAATGTCGTGTATAGATCAACACAAATTATAGCTAGTATTCTCTTCATGGTCATATGTTTTAGGTGTTAAAGAATGTATAATATAGTATGTACTCTACAATGTATCATTGAATTTAAGGAACATATGCACTGTGAATTGTATATCCAAGATACATCGTACATACTATACCTATATTTTATTTATATCACATTTAAATACACATACTTTAATTTCCAACGGGGATTAAAGACTGTCTACAGGCAACGGCGTATTGACGGATCGAACAATCTCGTCACATCAGTGTCCGCTACAAAATGTAATTCTTTACTCTCTGCATCTAATTACACAGTCCTCTATGCAAATTGATAATTTGCTTCTTTTCCTTTTAAGTCATTAGTATGATTGTATTAACATTTCTACCGACCATAACATTGTTTATTTCATCCAATTCTATCTCCTCGTTGATCCATTTTATTCTAAATTTTATCATTCCTAAGTCCAGAGACATCGTCAAGTGGGAGAGAAAAATGGATGGGTGGAGAGAGCCGCCTTCGGAAATTGTATTATTATAATATCTGTTTTTAGGACCATATTGATACTTTTTATAAATTGGTAGAAAATAGCATTAAATAAACTGCAGTATGCATTTGCTTCCAAACAAAGCAATATACCGTACAATCTCGAAAAATTATTACAATTTGGCGTCATTGGTATTTTGTTGTTGCTGCTGTTGTTGTTGTAGGATTTAACGCCATTTTTTAGCACAAAATAGGCAATACATGGCGGCCGGTATTAATGGTGGAGGGAAAACCCAGGAAAGGCCCGAAAAAAAAAACATGGACCTACGAGAAGCTAATGGCAAGCATTCTCACATACACGCACTGGCTGAATCAGAGACTCGAACCCACGCAGTCAGAGGTGAGATGGCAGTGAACCGTAACGAAGAGCCTTTAGATCACTCAGACACTCGGGGCCACCCATTGATATTTTGCACACTACATAAATCCCACGAAACGTGTACAAAAAATCGTTAAGGAGACTCGCGTTCAACCATGTTACTTGGTGTAACCAACATTTCAGTAGTATCGTCAGGCCCAAACTCTTATTCTGTATCACTCCACATATTTTGGCCCTGCTGCAATTAAGAGAGAGAGAGAGAGAGAGAGAGAGAGAGAGAGAGAGAGAGAGAGAGAGAGAGAGAGAGAGAGAGAGAGTTTTGATAAAATTGTGTACCATTCATTTAGAAAACGTGGAGTATCAGCATTTTTTCTCTTTATTTTCTGACGTCACTGATGATTAATCAGTAGAAATTCATCACTGATTTAATGTAGTAATCCGGTAAACATATTTATGTTTGTGTATTGACGCGCCTTGAGCGTATCACACTTTGGTATACCACCATTAGTGGTTTATCAGCTTGCTTTTTTTCCAAAACTTAAAACGTCATGTTATCTGTCCACACACACACACACACACACACACACACACACACGCACACACACACACACACACACACACTTAATAATGCTGCATAATATAATGGGTGCTGTAGGTAATGCAGTAATAAATTATATTGATATTTCTTATCCTTCCAACTGTGTTTACTTCATGTCTAATATTCGGAACAACAAACCTATATGGTCTTACGCTTGTATTCTTTTACAATGAATCGGCAATAAATACATTAGCGCTTGATTTATACATGCATGCAATACATAAGGGTAAACAAGCAGACAGACAAACAAACAAACATATAGATAGAAAGATTCTAATGTAGGTAATGAACGTACCATTTGCTGTTATGTCTGTGTGTTACCCCATAACATACTGCCGACTGAGACTGTCACGTTTTATCTCGAGTGACTTTACTATACGAAGGTAAGTGCAATTTGTCTCGTCACGTAAATCTATAAACACTGTACCCGCCAAAGCAAGGTAAATATATATATACGGTCATAAAAGCTACGCATGTTATAGTTTAGTACCGTTTTCACTTAGCAGTTCAATTATGAGACACGGGAAGTCCGAACAAAACACCTTGTCGTTTTATAGTCTTTCAGAACCGTCAATTGATGTTTTTCTATATTCACAATCGTGCGGATAACACATATATTTTGTAACGGATTGAATTTCAGTTACTGCAGGTATCTGGGTGAATAAAGTGGTGAAGAAATTTTTATGTTATACACGTTAGAAAGATTAATGAAAAACACTTTGTTCAAGTCTTAATTTCCGCAATGGTTAGCGCCTAAAGGATACTGGCAAACCATGTATATGATCTTACATAATAGCAAATTTAGCATCAAATAAAAACCAAATGTTCTTTGTGTAGTGGGGTGGGGTCCACAGTTGCAATCGAGCATTTTTAACAGTAATTCGAGTAATTAGATTTTACCAATATATGAATATTGAAATGTTTTGAAGTATACTATTTTATCATACATAGCTAACACCAGTATTCATCCATGTTATGAAATGAAGATGTCGATTTATGTATCAAATCTGAAAACGGCAATGAAGGTAATGTTTGAGCTACTCACTTGAACGATAGATTACACCAGTCCCTGAATTTAAACACCGTTCAATACATTGCCGACATCATACTGTGTTCTAATATATGTGAAATAAAGCTATCATGGTTTTATCTCGAGTGACTTGAATATACTAGAAAAATAAAATTTTATAACGTCACAAAGTTTGTAATCCCGATATCCACCGAAAGCGGACATTTACCTTACTAGGGAAACTAGGTAAATATGTATGGCCTTGAAAACTACACATATAGCTTATTACAGTTTCCACATAGATCTTCTATTATCAGACAGTTGGGCCCCTATTAACACTTCGTAATTGGTAGACTTGAAAGATGAAAAAGAAATCCTGTTTTAAATTCCGCATTTACTATCGCCCTCATACCACTGACTGGTTATATGTACTTAGTGGTTTAACAAACAGCAATTTTAGTGTGAAATTAATGAAAACAATATATACATTTTTAAACCGTGCCGTAAATTAAAGAGAGCACAAATATTATTAGTGACGTTTAATCAAAAATAAAACACGCGCGTCCTGTGCTGGAAAAAGAAGAATAGGTGCATTGACACAGGTGATGTGCTGGAAAATAAAGTGCTTAGAAACATGTATCTTTACCAAATTTTGCAGCATTGCGAGATCAAAAAGTTTCCTTACTAAATGGTGTGCTACTGTAAAGGAAAAGCCAATTATATTTTGTTTCAGTGGTTTATTTTTGTTTTCACTAACATGTACGTTATTTGCGAAATGATGCAGACCCTTCAGTATTTGCGAACATGCAAGTTTTTTTAATAGTATGGGGCAAAGATTCAGCGTACAATTATCGAATAGTAGTATAAGGACCATTAATGTACCGTTGACAAATATGAATTTGATAACACCAGCAGATTTCCAAATCTTGCTGCGGTAATGTTGCTGATGATTTACATATGGGTCACAGTTCTACAAAATTTCTTAAATGAAGTTTGATGCATTTATTTCAACTGTTTTAACACTGCTCAACTGTTTTTGTAACACACAAACAGCTCTCTCTCTCTCTCTCTCTCTCTCTCTCTCTCTCTCTCTCACACACACACACACACACACACACACACACACACACACACACACACATATCAAAACCCCAATAACAATCCTCTGTATCTAAATCAAGCATCTCCCCTGCACAGTCAGAGGTACATACATGTATAGCAACATTGATCATTGTCATTATTATGGATTTGCACAAGTACGGAATTGAACACCTCATGAAATCTGTAGAGACATAATGTTGTCGGCAGCTATGCAGTATTGTGCAGTGGACTTTTGTAATAATAAAGGTAACAGCAATTTACTGAAAGGCTATTTAAAAAAACGCAAGCAAACAAGAAACACTTCTAGATATCGAGAATAATATAGCGCAGTGATCGAGGGACTATATTCAACCATTGTTACACATAGACAACAATTTATGGGAGAAGGATATGTGGCAATTAGGCAGCCATTTTTAAATGTAAGTTGTAACAGTGTAAAATGATACGTAGGTCTGCTCTCCAACTGAAATGCTGTATTACATTATATGTATAACAGGAAGACCTGTCTGTTTGTAAAGTGTTAGTTCTATTTGGGAAGATATCTAATAAACTGGAATTGACTACATATTAAGACCGATCCGGTGGCCTAGTTGTGGTTGTACTAACAGCTGCCTCGCTAGACGCTCAGCATTAAGAGGTTGGCTCTTGGACTGGTCGGCCTGGTGTCAGGATAATGTGACTGGGTGGGATATCATGCTAAATGTATGCGGCATGATGCCCCAGTGCTAGACATCACAATAAAGTGCTACACTGCAGACCTCGTAGCGATATGACTGAAAAAAGTGTTAAAGCTACGTTAAAAATCCAAATCACACACACATATAAAGACTACATTATTTAAAGTGTCATATTTTGCCTTGGTTACAATAAATGCAATGCGCGGTGGACAGATGCAAGAGGAGTGACAATTTAAAGTTTTAGCATAGTAAAAGTAAAAAAAAATGCTACCTGGTCCACTAAAGTTACTACTGTTTTCGAATTGAGAAACTAGAACAAAATATAATAACCTTATTTACACAATGTTTAGCACCTGGTTATATGTAATATCTTGATAATAAAGACTGACATTTTCAAATATCTCTTTTAGGGGCCCCGGATGGCCTAGTGGTCCAAGTTTCTCGTTTTTACAGATAAATGGCATCTGAGTTTGAGACTATGGCTCGGCCAACATGGGTACGTTATAAAGATTGTCAGTAGTAGCCCATGGGTCGATGGTTCTCCCCGTGTTATTCTTCTAATAAATATACCGGCAGCCATGTATAGCCTGTAACCATGATCTGAGAAATGGCGCCGAACCCATAACATCAACAGCACATGTCTTAGTAGGTTGTGATAATCGGATGTTTGGCTACTTATCTAATTTCATTGACTCTTTTTATTTTTAAAGGTAAACGTTGATGTATATTCTGATGACAGTTATAATGAACTTTCGACTGTCTAGATCCTAATAAAGCATATATTAGTCTGATATATTTTCAAAGACGGACATACGGTGATGTTTTTATCATCGGCTATCAGGTCGTTTCGTATGAGGAAGGACCATAAACAAAGTACCGTGCAAATAGCCTCATTACGAACTGTGCACTGTTGCCGATATACGCGCAGATAGCCACACCATAATGTAAATATTCTAAAGAATAAACAAATATCTGAAATCAATACACAAATGCCAAAGTGTACATCATATCACCGCCTGAACGAGAGAGCAAACGATGCTCCAAAATACAGACTACGACATAGTTCTTGAATAAGGAACAGTTTGGTATCGATATCAGATGAGTCAATGAAATTAGATATGTTTTCCTTTTTGTTGAATTAACATAATTCTTCAGCACACGATGGGATGGCTATACATGGCTGCCAGTATAACTGTCGGAGGAAGAATCCGGAAAAATCCGGTAAGAATCAAGAACCCACGGGAGGCTATTGGCAAGCTTTCTCACATACACAGGTTGCCCGAGCCCGAGACTCACTGATAGATGACAGTGATTGGTAAAGACGAGAGGTTTAGACCACTTTACTACCAGGGGTCTTAGGCCACTAGGCCACCTGGCCCCAGAAAAGAGGCATGTAAATTGGGGGGTGGGGTGTAAAAGGAATATATTGTTCAGTAGTAACACAAATATGAACTAGCAATCAAAGAACTAAACACAAGTTACTAGTATCATGATTGAAAGTTTGGATGATAAGTAAGGTAAGTATGTGTGTCTGTCTGTCTGTACCGTGCTTTGCTGCAAGTGTATATGTATGCAGGCATCTATGTGTCCACAACGTTGCAATGTAAGATCCATGATTTTAAATAAATGACAAATCAATGAAACGTTCTAGGATCCGTGAGTTACAGTCATTCACGAGAAAAGAAGATATATAATAGAGCTTGGAATAGTGTTTATTGTAATATACATAGATATTCAAACATATACGCAATGATAGATATTCAAACATATACGCAATGATAGATATTCAAACATATACGCAATGATTACTTAAGCATTGGTACTTTTACTACATGAAGCGGAAAAGAAGTCGAAATTTAATCAGGTTTTACGACTTGTACTGAAGTTGTAAGAAAAGCGTTTAATATATGCTACCTAAATTAACTCGACGCCTCTCCAATACTTAGTTACATCAGGGAATCTCTTTAGGGATTAAACATCTCAAGAAACTAGTTAATTTAACTGAATGCAAGATTACATTCAACTTATAGAGCCATACAAATGAGAATTTTATCAAGCTCAACTTTGACAGAATTCACATGTTCTAGCTTGGGGGTAGGGGTAATGCCCCCTCTCGTTGTATCATAGTAAACAACATGAGGCTACTGCTTACAAAAGGTCCTAGCGCCTCCCATTGTCTCTTAGCAAGGTCGATAAACTAGCTCGTCCATAGCCAAGGTATTATCTATGTTACCGCTGACTTTAAGTGAAATCTATCGTAACCTGTATCTTATAATTAGAAAACGAAATGCTAATTAAGGGTAAGTAATATAAATAAATGGCCTATTCATGGCCATTGGACCAATTGTTCAAGAAGGACAACTCTTCCTGGCATGAAGGTGAAGGTGGTGTTGGGGGATGAAGAAGTAGTGAACTTTAGACCAGTCACCGGTGTATAATTCATAAACTAAGAACAAGAAGTCAAATCAATCTCAGATGCGCCGGATAAGACACACTTCAAAATGTTATTTTAATTATCCACTCTTATCATGCAAACGTTACTTTTTGTTGAATGAGCCGAGTCGCTTAGGGGTAGTAAAGCCCATGTAAATGGGATCTGAGTTCCAACCAGTCGGAGTTGTCGCCATTTCCGATTCTTCCATTAATTCAACACTTTCTTCCTGATCAAATGGAATAACTGAATCGACTTCATCCTCAAAGGACCAGTCTCGTTTCTTTCTGGCTATAAGGAAAATGATGACATTGACGGTAACAAAAGCAATTCGAAAACCGGTCTCCAATCCAGTCTTTATATAACGGAAGTGATCAACGTTATACAAAGAGCAAGTTCCAGTATTCCCACTAGTGAATTTCCATAAAAGACACGAGTAATCCAGAAGCTTTCCGGATATGATTGGACCCGGAATCCAGCCTGAAAAGAAGACAACGATATCTAGAAATATTTTAAACTATGTATCGGTCTAAATGAATATATGAAATGTATATATACCAACAAACAAACAGAATATGGAGCAAACAGATAAAAAATGATAGATCCATACATTAATATTTGTAAGAAAGAAAACATGTAGTCAGAACATACCCATCCATCCATCCATCCATCCATCCATCCATCCATCCATCCATCCATCCATCTATCTATCTATCTATTAGTTTGTCTGTCTGTCTGTCCGTCCGCCTGCCTGCCTATCCATCTATCTACCTACCAACCTTCCTACATGCATATATATATATATATACATACATATATATATATATATATATATATATATATATATATATATATAATTCAAGAGATAGAGATAGACAATAAGAGAATCATAAACACACATTGCATTGAGACATGAGTAGATCACTAATATATTTATATAAAATGATAAAATAGGATTATACAATTTTGATTCGAACATTTTCCTTTTGTGCTCATTGCAAAATATTCTACGCCCAAATACTGCAGTACCAATTTATTTTTATTTTCTTAACAAGACATTTTTTCCATTGACTACTTACCTATCAGCATGATAAAGAAGGATCCCAAGGCAACTGCAAATGATTTATCCCTGTCCTTCACACTTCTACAAATATATTGCATAATAAATAAATAAATAAATAAATAAATAAATAAATAGATAAGCAATTTCGGTTGCCACTTTTACGAATTTTATTTCTGTTTTAAATCTTTTTGCAGGCAATTTTTAGTTTAATAATTACCTTTATCATTCAACATGTCCTCGAATGAATGCAACCCATTGAGTGAATTTATCGAACATTTAATCAAACTAAATTTTGATAATCATAGCTAGACCCAGGCAAAACGTGAAGAAAATATTGCTCGTAATATTTCAGCGGGGACATTTAGCCAAAGGGAAATAATACGTGATATTTCCATTAGCAATCGAAGCATAGCCTTTTTCGACGTGAATCAAATAACTTTCACACTCTGAAAGAAATAACATTTTTCGGTGTAAAATATGATCTTCCAGAATAATTATCCAATCATAATACACAGGAGAACTAGTAATGGCTCGCAATTCCAACCCGCCCAGATACTATATTTAGCTAAACTAGTACAAGTATTCTCGAAAAAGCATAGTTTATTAGAAAAAAATGTTTTTTTCTTCTTAAAATACGTTAGCCAATCTTAATACCTAAGGAGAATAGGTAAGAAGTGAACGAGGTAGATTCCCTTATCCAAGATAATACCATATTGCGTCTCTATAGTTATGCAAGACAACTTCTAGGTAACTCGACTTGAGGACACTGTTGGGGCACGGCTTCAAATAGGGAAGAATCTACCCATGCCCCGCTAATCCCGTGTAGGTCATGCAGCCACTTCTTAAGAATATGTTGGTCGATCTGGAAGGAGGACCTGTTGAGCTGCGGATATAGACCCTACCGTATTGGACCCTCTTGGATGACAAATCTCGCAGAAAAAGATAGAGAATGCGGACTTCGACCTCTGTCTCGGTTAGCGAACAGTTCTGGTCTAATGCTAGGCTGGTGGTACTGCTTTAAACTCGTGAACTGCAATGCGTAAGAAGTTCATTTGAGTTTCGACTATTTCCCTATATGTTGCATGAATAACCCGTTTAACACGGAACGAGAGGTCTCTTATGATATATCCTCCTGTCCAGTCGTGAAAGTGAGAAAGAGGCGTGATCTCCTTCGACGCAACGGCTCTGTTCTATTAAGGTACTACTTCGAAGCCCGAACTGAGTCTTGTTGGTGGCCCTGATCTGATTTTCAGAGGTTCATCTCAAATGAGTGGCTCTTGAGTCCTTTTGTCTATTTTCTTTACTATCACTGTATCAACGATATGGTTGTGGAAGGGAGGGACGTCGTTCTTCTGGGTATCGTGTTTATGAAAATCTTCTATCTGACCTCATATCAGAAGTTCAGATAAAGGTTGTGCTCTTATCTTGGTCTTAGGTTGATCGTTCAGGAGAGTGCAGACAGAGAGAACTGAGTCATTTTCCGCCAATCGTAAATTGTAGCTGCAGTTAAGGCATCGGCAAACGTATGTTCAACAGCTCTATTCAGTACTCTTGTTAGTCTTGAGACCGATTCCCATTCATGCCCAGCGGTATTCGGAGTGGTAGGCGATAAGCAATATTCCGCCTGTTGTAAGATAGCAAATGGTGTATCTTCCGAGAAGATTCTGACTTTAGCGAACAGAACGTGCTTCTTGGCAGGTGCGGAGGTATAAACTGAGAGGTTCGTAAGCTTTGCAGCGAAGTTTTATACCTACAGTGAGATCACTCTGCCCTATCGCCACCTCGCTCAGCCATCAGCAGTTAGCTCCCTTAGCAAAAAATAGTATATGTATGGGCTGGATTTGAGAGGTAGTAGTAGTTTTCATAATCTATTATGATTGGGTAATGTATTTAAAGAAGAAACGCGAAAATAATATTGTGATGTTTCTCAGATGTTTTAGATTTTGCGGACGAACATCTGGCTAGGCATGCTAACAACAAACCCTCATAATTAAAGATGGGCTTTAGTGGCTTTGCATTTCAGCACCTGTTAGTAGAGAAACATTTTGCGGTGCAAATGCAAGTTGAGTGATGTGCCTTGTAATAGTAATATTTCAAGTATACAACATTGATATAACAAATAAATAACTGAGTTAGGATGTCAGTCAGTTTTCTTTGAAAAACATTTGAAGTTATCAACAAGTTTAGGAATTTCCATGCAGAAAACTAATGTCATCGACTCAGAGTCAAATGAATATGTTTCCCTCCAGTAATAATGATCAAAATATTAAACCTGTAATCTTAGAGAAATGTTAGCTATGTATTATGTTGTTTGAAAAATCAATGTCACTAGGCAGGTAGATCATAAACTTGATTTTGGACTAACGTAAATTACAAGATACAGATATACATCACATAATCATCGAGAAAAGTAATCAAATACAAATTGATTTTACACAACAGCAACAAACTGTATTGTCATATTATTAGGGATTGTATGGTGATATAACCTGATTCTACATGTACAAAATAATAGGGCCAAACTGACACATTGTTTATTTTTAGCACTAGTACATTGCCAATTGCTTAGACTCTGGCACATATTTGATAAAAGGTCAGATGGAGTTTTTATTTCCTGTTTCCTATTTTATCAGTTGGCAATGCCCTGGTAGGGACCAGCTTCGCACTGCTAAAAGACGTCGCCGAAAAGCAGGCTTTGGCTTTCCACCAGACTCACTATTCATAAACAAATCTATGAAGCCGCTAAGAAGAACATCATAAACATAGTCCATATAGCCAAATTATCCCACTACAGTACTAAGATCACGGAGAGTTCCAGCTGCAAAGAGCTCTTCGAGATAACTAACAAACTAATGTCAAGGAATAAATCTACACCACTTCCAACTACCTTCTCTCCAGTAGAACTTCCGGACCAATTTGCAAATTTCTTCCGTGACAAAGTACAAACCATTAGAGATTCGCTTGACAACACAATTTCAACTGACTCGTAACCATAAAGTTATGATGCAGAATTGCAGCGACAACCATTAGGAGCATTTGAACCTGTTTATATTAATTTAGTACGGACAATCGTGATGAAGAGTGCACCAAAGTCTTGTGAACTTGATCCAATTCCGACATCACTGCTGCTTGAGTGCTTAGACCCAATATTGCCTTCACTAACTGATGTTATTAATATCTCTCTCTCTCTCATCGGGGGAATTCCCATCATTTTTCAAACTGCCATCGTAAAGCTTCTGCTGAAGAAACCAACACTGGCAATAACGATTTAAAGAACTATCGCCCAGTTTCAAATCTCCCATTCATATGAAAAATCTTAGAAAAGGTTGTTCTAACCTAACTTGTATCTCATTTGAATTAAAACAGTCTTTTCAGCAATGTACAGTCTGCATATCGCCTTTGCCACAGTACGGAAAGTACTCTTCTGAAAGTATTTAATGACATTCTCTGTTTTGGATAGTGGAAAGATTACAGTCCTCGTTCTCCTGGATTTGTCTGCAGCATTTGACACAATAAACCGTGATATATTACTCCACCGTCTCCATCAAGTACTTGACATTCAGAATATAGCCTTACAGTGGTTCAAGTCCTACATAGTTAACAGGACAAAGATTATATATGCAAACGGAATACATTCCAGCCCAATTGACGTATGTTGTGGTGTACCAAAGGGATCTGTTCATGGACCTGTTCTCTTCATTCTATACACTCAGCCGCTCTCAAGTGTCATAGATAATCACCCAGTGTCGCACCAATTGTATGCTGATGACACCCAAATATACAAGTCTAGCCACCCAACTGAAGTTGATGCTACCATCCATAGAGTAGAGGTGCATTTCTGATGTGAATTCATGGATGACATGTAACAAGCTGCAGATGAATGATGATAAAACTGAGGCTATTCTGATTACAACACAAAGACTTTCTCATTCACATCCTTTACCGCAGATAATAAATATCAGCAACACCAACATTAAATTTTCATAATCAGAACGAAACCTAGTTATTACTCTAGACAGTACTCTCACATTGCACCAACATGTCATGAGCATATGCAACGCTGCATATCTTGAACTGAGACGCATCAGTTCCATTCGTAAATATCTTTCAGTTGATGCCACTAAACCACTTGTGTGTTCATTAGTAATTTCAAAACTATACTATTGTAATTAATTCTGTCTGGTTCGTCACAAATATTTACTCCAGAAACTTCAAAAAGTTCAAAACACAGCTGCTCGGATCATCTTTAGAGTACCTCGATCAGAGCACACCTCACCACTGCTCTGTGCCCTACATTGGCTATCAATTCGATACAGAATCAAACACACAATTTTTTCTCTGTGTTATGTTTCAATGACAGACTACAGTCCAACATACCTATCCGGCCTCACCCATGTGTATACACCAGCAAGATACTTAAGCTCCTCTTCTAACAACCATATACTCATTGTTCCCACTGTGAAAACGAAGTCAGATGGACAACGTTCCTTTGCACACCAGGCCCGGCGACATGGAACGAATTGCCCATTAAAATAAACAACAAAGACACAGTGGTCCCTTTTAAGAGTGCTCTTAAAACTCACCGTTTTCGACTGCAGGGACAAACTTAGAGACCTAATGATGTTTTGTATCTTTAATGTTTTCAGCATGTTTTTATGTTTTCCAATTTCATTGTTTATGTCATTTTTTTTGCTGTAGTGTATTCATATTATTATTGATGGTGCAAAGCGCTTAGAGTTTTCTAAAGATTAGGCACTATACAAAGTCCTCATTATTATTATTACATATTCTTAAGCAAGCTGAAACAGATATATCATTCTCAACGACTTTACGCCAATGGACGAAGCACTAATGAACATTCAAATCAAAGGTAAAACATACATTATCAATCATTACCTGAGAAATACAAAGAAAGCCGGCATGTAGTAGAATCCTGCTGAGAGATCCGTCAAGGCAGTTGCAACTAGGTAGGGTATAATCTTGTAACAATCGGTTTCGCAGAGTGCATGTGTCGCTGTCCTTGTGCCTTCGATGCACGAACAATTTGCGAATATCTAACAAGAACAGTTGATTAACACAAAATAAATGTCTGAACTTAGCATGCTCACTTGAAGAACTCATAAATAATTGTCTTACAAAGACATCGTAAGCCATCTTTGACGCATCACTAATTGTCTTATATCTAAACGTTTTCGTGCGCAAAGTAAATACTTTATATCAATGGGTTCAGAAAATTCACTTTCAATCTTTAAAGAAAACGTTGTTTAAAAAGAATTGGCGGAAGCATAAAAGTACGAATAGAAAGAGAGACAAACAAATATTCTTCGCTGACCTTTCCTTCTCTCGTTGTGCAGCCAGCAACACAGGGAGAAAAGTAATTCCGTCCATCAGATCCGCATACAGGAAAGTAGTCCATCACGTCGCAGTAACATGTATCCTTACACGTTATGGAGGAATCATTGTTTTGTTCTCGATGGGAATTTTCTCTATAAAGCAAAATTTACAAATTGAACAAGCAAATGGTATAAACCTAGAACTGCAGGGAAAGCCAGTAATTTGTAAAATGGTACCAAATACCATCGAATTTTATACCATATAAATCGTAAGAAATTAACATATTTAACACTAAAGAGCAATTGGTACACTCTCTAATATTTCCGCCAATCACTGGGAAAAACAACAGGAATACTACAGTTGCCGCAGTTGCATATACATGTACCTTTATATCAACTTAAGTCAAATACACATCATCCGCCATCATAACATTCCTTACGAACCACTGGAGAGAATCGATTTATTCTTTGAGGAAACAGTTTCCTGTTTATTTTCTTCAAGCATTAACTCACTAGAGAAGTTTCATTTACTGAACTTTTGCAGATAATTCAATTTAGTATCAAGATATGACAAGCGCTATCTGACACATTGCAAGCCATTCCATGGATTAGAAGATTGTTTTGTCGCTTTAATCCCAAGCGTAGACCACTAGGCGCTAAGTGGGAGTGGTGGGTTTGAATACATCGTTCCTTGTTGGGTGTGGTTTATATCTCAGTGTCACTGCTACTGGGGAGCAAAACGAGCCACCAAAATGTTTGACATTTTTCGTAGGTTATTGCAAAAAGTTTTTTTAATTGTGAAATCAAGTTAGATAAGGAGAACACACTAATAATATAAGCCTACTTCAGTCAACATCCAATTATGACCTGCATTATAGGTTCTATTCTAGATTTTCTCACTTCAATTAGAGTTTGGAGTTTACAGAAAACTAATTTTGCATGTTTTCCTCACTGGTTCTACTGATTATGTACAAGCGATAGTTTGTATCATATATATTGTTATCATATATATTAAGTCCCTTGTTACGTGTAATTTTTATTTCTAGTGTACACAGCTTGGCCTTATGTCAGATTAGCACTTCCCGAAGACTGACAGGTTTACTTTAACTTTTAAGATTTCTAAAGAATATTGAGGATAAAAGGGGTTTTAACATTTTGAAAAAAAACTTAATTATATGTTGTTTAATATATTTATTGAATTTTCAAAAAGCTTGTATTATATAATATGGAAAAATAAATTTCCACATCTTAAAACCTGCTAAAAATAGTTTATTTCGAGGTGTCAGGCTCATTTTTGGAGCACATCAAAGCGATCATTTTGATAGCTGTCTGTTTTAGATAGTGCATAAATTCACACATTTACTGCATTGTTAAGATGTCATAGTAAATAAAATAAACATAAAGGTATACAAAAAATTTCTCCATTGTGCATGGTTGCAATGCACCCCCCCCCCCCTCCTCTCTCTCTCAAACTAAAATGAATTATAGCAGTGGAGCGGAAACCAACGTCACGGGGCTTTCGGTCAGAATGCCTTACATAACATATTTGTCTCCATTTAACACAGAATTCGTTATATTTTATATCAATAGGCTTTTACGTGATTGCTTGCCGTGAGTTGATTCAAACTCGACAGACCCAATTTATACAGTCCAGTCCATATATACATTACAAGTGAGTGGACAACTCTTTTAAAGGAACGTACATTTGAATTGTTCCGTTTGTAGTGAATCCCTTAATTTCTGGTAAGGAGCATCCGAGAAACAGAGACGACATCCCTAAAACTGTTGTTATGACACTCACAACGATCACTAACTTCGTGCACGTAACTGGATGTAGCCTCATTCTGGAAACAATCACTCCTCCGATAACTGTGCCAAATACTGACGATAACACACTGATAGCTTCTGTTAAAATACAATTTAGTTTTCATTATATTTCTGAAGCAAAGTCGACAGTTATGAGTGGAAGTGAAGAGGTAGGTATTTGGTAGGTAAGAAGGTAAGAAGGTAGGTGAGTATACAGGTGGATTGATAGGTAGATGAATACAATAGTGGAGAAGTAAGTATTATTAGATGGATACGATGGTAGGTGAGTAGGAACACGGATATCGGACTAGATCGGAATGCGGGCGACTATTTTGCAAGATATATGGATAGATACCGAAACATGAAAATTACTTTTAAGAAATGCTAAATTATTTATTGCATATTTGGGTTTGTAGTTATTATTTTTCTCCTGGTACATAAAGAAGTTATATAGGTTTATATTTATTAGTAACGATAAGTTAACGTCTAAAGGTTGATTCAGTATTTGAGAAATAAATCCTTATGTGATCACATACTTAATTGTATTACCTTAAATGTTTTAGCAATTAAAAAATGTACACATATAAATGTTCCTTAAATACAAACTGATTTAGATAGGAATAGATAAATATGAGATCTAAATTGTTTGCAGTTAGTATTGTCGGAGTAACGATTCTATATAGGTCAATATGACTTAAATTTTATACACACTTTGTAAACCAACTGCTTTCCTCGCCGGCATTGAGAAAGCTAATTCTATATATTTGGCTGAGAAAGCTTCGGACGTCGACGCCACTAGAAAATGTAAACAGGCGGCAAAAGTCAATAACCCAAACAATCGATTGACGGCTATTCGGCACAAAATTCCAGTAAACACTGCAAACAGACAAACAAAATGGTAACAGTATAGCACGCAACCGAGATTATAGAGTGTGAAACATTAGTCAACTATAGTTTTCAAAAAGGTACGTCAAAGTAGCAATTTTTACTGATTGATTTGATTGCATCCAATTCCTATACTAACTAAAGGCATCTATAAGTAAAACAAAAATGACAACAATTCAATCGAAACCGGAGAATATGATGTAAATCAGACGGAATGGCTCTGGATTTCCATTACCATCCGTACCTCCAAAAAAATGCTTCGCATTACATAATGCGTACATATATTGCTCGTATTCATTTTGAAAATATTAGCAAATCCTAAGAAGCATTATGGATAATCGTTAATTTCACAATAATATAGCATCATGTTTTGGGCACACGCTAGCCTGGAGGCAAAGACCTTCCTGAGATTTAATACTTTTATGATGCTATAAGTAACTGAATATACCTGTTTTATACAGTAAAACGGGTATCTGATTTATCAATAACTCGAACACTCGGTAGCATTATAGTGACATGAAGTTTGAATACCTCTAATACTCAGTGTTATTCACGTGACCTGAATTATCTATAACTCGAACACTCCGTAACATTATAGTGACACGAAGTTTGAATACCTTTAATACTCAGTGTTATTCACGTGACCTGAATTTATCTATAACTCGAACACTCCGTAACATTATAGTGACATGATGAAGTATGAATACCTCTTCCACTCGGTATGATTCTAGTGACATTATATACCAATAACTCGAACAGTCAGTAGAATTCTTGCGATTTTTGTGTCCTCCGTCATTAAATTGTCATTGACCCCAAAGCTTTTTTAAAGAAAAGTCTTGCCAATCAGAAACTATGATTGTACATGTCGAGGAAAATTTCAGAATCTAGACCAACATTACTCGAAACGTAGATAAACATTTTATATCGACATGTCTAACGTACTGCATCATTCTGATATCAACATCCAAAACACAAACGATTGAGTGGAATTTCCACTGATTTTTAACTGGATAATGAATAACTTATTAACAGTGCCACCAAATCAGCAGTCATCCTTACTCGGCTCCTTATTAAATCCTTACGCCTATCCGCAACAAAACACTTGTATCCGCAAGGCTAAATTTGTACTGATCTGGCAGAAAGCCCACAATAATCATTTTACGGCTAGATTGGTGGGAATAGGCATGGAACATTTTTGTTTTGTAACTTATTTTCAAAACACAGATTAATTATTCATATAGAACACAGTATATTGTCATGTAATACCAGAACGACATCTTTTGCAGGCGGATTTGCTCTCTTTTCCTCTTTTTCCAAGTGTCAGTCTGGATTTTCTCACGGCTCCCACCTTTGTCCATCGCGGGAAAAACATCAGTGGAATGCCAAAGAGAACCGATAATACTCCAATTATGAAGAAACCAAGTAACCATGATCCAATTCTAAGACGTTGCATGTAAAAACAAATTTCTGCCACAAAGAAAAGAAAATCAAACACAAAAAAAGTAAAGCGAAAAACGCTGGTACATTATGTGAATTTGGCCATAGTTACTTCTTACATGCTATAGCCATGGAAACAAACAAACACTGTGACGCAATTGCTTTGGAAGAGTCCGACTGAATTAATACAAACTATAGTGTCATGTAATTCCGGCCAAGGAACGCGATGTCTTCACTATGTCTGCAATTTATTACCTTTGGATGTCGATTGCCAATAAATATTCTCTTTTTTCGTAAGCATAATAACTGTTTAGACATGTAATGGAAACATCTGTTTGAAAAAATTAACACAAATAAAGAACTACATTGTGTATTGAGAATAGGCAATGAATATTTTTCTTATTAAAGAGCTAAACAAAGTTGAAGCTGTTTAACATGGGGAATGGCTACTTAAGTAATGTGATAGAGGATGATTAAAGAGAGAGAGAGAGAGAGAGAGAGAGAGAGAGAGAGAGAGAGAGAGAGAGAGAGAGAGAGAATTTACCGCATTGGATTACATCAATTTTGTTCAGAACACCACTAATAACTGCTGCTAGAGCTGGACCAAACAGTGCAATACCCGTAAAAATACCTGAAAAGGAGCCATAAAATAAACTGTTTGGTACAAAATGGTGTCAGGCGCATAGATCAAGCGGTCTTCAATATAGCAAAAAGTTAGTCATACAAACATATCTCTGTGTTTTCAATATAACTGTTTTAATACAGATTCCCATGTTCAACATATATTCAAACTGGCCTTTGGCAAGCCGATCTCCATATATTTTTGTATGGTAAAACTGGTCTTTGACAAACATACCTCAGTATTTTAATACTGTAGAAATAGCCTCAGTCCAACATCTATCCATGTTTTAGGGTAGTAAAGATGACCTTAGTCCAACATATATACAAGTGTTAGTATAGTAAATATGGCCTTAGTCTAAAATATATACATGTTTTAGGGTAGTAAAGATGACCTTAGTCCAACATATATCCATATTTTAGTAAACTAAAGATGACCTTAGTCCAAAATATATCCATGTTTTAGTATATTAAACATGGCCTAAGACTGATCGCCATGTTTAAATAAAACTGATTTGAGTTACATTATTAAAACAAGATATATGTATTTTAATAACATTGAATTCCTGTCCATTTGCATTACTGTCAGCACTAAAAAAGATAAATAAATAATAAAGATGGCCGACTTTGGTTATATTCTTCTTTAAATGTGTTCCAATTTTTCCATATTCCCCACCTGTATATCTACGTGAGCGTGCGCCTTATTATGTCGAGTGAAATATAGTGCCCATACAATTTTCATCGAAATGCATATCTTTACAAAATTGTGTCACATCTGGCAGCTGTTTTATCATGACGCACAATAGCACTACAGCGTTACGACAATTGTCAGCTATCATGGCGATGCCTACTTTCGTTTGTTTATTGAATTGTTACCACAATATTTTTAAACATCACATTTAGTCGGTATATAACCAGGGCTGTGCTGATCTGACCGTATATCCTATACATACATATTTATATTCATGTTTTTTTTTATTCATCTAGTGCGTACGATTCCTTGTACTTCTGCAAGGTGGGGAAACGCGGGTTCGGCTCACATTTTAGTTTTATTATATTGCAAGAAAATGGACATTTTGGAGAGTGACTAAAAATGCATGTGATTAAACACGGGGCAGACTAAAATGCGCACGTGAGTAATCACGGTACAGATGACAAACAACAACGCCCAAAGACGCTGTTTTGGCTTTTCTACCACTAAGGAGTTATCCGTATCTGAAAACAGTCTTGAAAAGTCTTGTACAGAGTATTATCTTATACGTAACTCTCACTGAGACAGACAGGCCTGATGTGCATTGTGTGGTTTGTAATTTTTTTTTAATAACCAGCAGGCAGTTGTATATACGTAGTGCCTACCGTTTTGTGAGCAAGGGCCTACTACACAGGTATTGAGACCGGCTATGACTGGTGGATCTCAAGATTTTATATGAGGGATTTACTATACGACACGCTCTTCATTAAATACAGAGAACAGAAGAATAAAAAAAAACATTTCAAAAGTTTTTAGGATCCATTGCTGGTGGGAATTCATAGTTCAAAGTTCATACAAGTCTTTGCAATTACAATTTAATCATATTAATTAGTCTGTTCTCGGTGTACTGTTGTAAATAATGAGGAGGGGCGATGTACTAACATTGCTTGCAAAATATGCATGCATACCAGTCAGGCAGGAATACTCTTACTCGGGACAGAACGTATCTTACCATAATGGGGAAAATCTACATCTTACTGTATTTAGTACATATTTTTTATTGACACCATTTGTATAAGATAAAGATGGCCATTTCTTTCAAATAAATATACGTTCTTACCTATATAAAGTGGAGTTTGAGTTTTATCTACATTTTCATCGATGTAAGTGGCTACCAAAGGATACCTCGGCGCTTGTCCAATTCCCTGTAACAACGCTCCGCCTAACATCAGTATCAATGGAAGGATATTGCTCTGGCTCGACGTATTACCTCCATATTGCTGATTCACTGCGGAGGAGTTGTCATGTGCGGTCTCGTTTGAGAAGCACAGTGGGGCTCGATAGGATGACGGCAGCTCGGAAACTGGACTCCAATAAAAGTTAAAATCTGACATGTCCTTGCTCATGACTTCGTCATGCAGTGATCGAAATGAGTTTCCAGATGTGAAATATGGAACAGAGAAAATTATGCCACCAATACCATACAGCACTATGCTAGCAGTTAACATTCGGGGAATGTGAACCGTCCTCGCTATGAAGCCAGCAAATAGGACTGCCAATAAGAACCCAACATCGTTCATTCGGAGTATAAGAGTAATATGAGAATCAGCGAATCCAAACTGTTCCTTTAAATTAGGCACCTGATATTCTAAATAAGTCCTTAAAACAGACGTAAATAAACCTGACAAACAATACACCCCGACCATCGTGCAGATGTTTGCGCAGCATTGCGAACATTTTGGCTTGCAATTTCCGATTCCACATTCAGTCTCTGTTATCCTCTTCTTAATCCGTATCTCTGAAGGAGATACAAAAATCGGTGTTTGAAAAGGGGCCTTTTCCGGCATTGTCGCTGAATTTCAAGATTATGTCACAAAACAATCCCACTTATTTAGGGTCAGATTCAAACAATGTGATTTTTTTTTACAAATCTAATAATTGTTTGTCATTTCTAACATATTTTCTTCTACTTTAATGTAATTCTATTTCTGTTTCTTCATGCATGCCTCTCAAGTCTTTTTCTTTCTGTAATCCTTGCTGAAATATATGGTGTACATGTAAAACAAATGTTTATCAATTTGAAATATATAGTCTATACATAATATATATATAGTGCATATGTAAAATATACGGCGTATATATGTAACATATGGTGTAGTTGTTCAAAGCCAAGAAAGAATGCGTTTCCTGTTGCACTGTTGTTCTCAAATTAGGATAAGTGGGTCGTTTTTTTTGGACCCAATATACGGTGCATATGCGAAATATGTGCTGCAATATAAATATTGAGCACATTCGTAAACCATAGAGTGCATATGCAAAATATACGGTGTATATGTAAAATATGTGGTGCAATATAAAATATAGAGGGCATTCGTAAACCGTAGGGTATATCATTACAATATGCGGTGTACATGTAAAATATGTAGAGTATATGTACAATATGCAGTGCATATGTAAAATATATGCTTTATATTTAACATATGCTGAATAAATATACCAATATGGTGTTTATCTCATTGATATATGTCTAAATTGATCTAGTTACTGTCATTGTGGGGAGACAAATAATATAACCCCTAGGCTGAAATTTCATTGTCTCGGTCCAAACACCAACATAGATTCTATATGGGTCTATGAGTTTCCTGTATTTTGCCTTACTAATGAAACTTCAATTATTGAAAATCACCTTTGACATGAAAATCAAGGGAAACCACGTGTTCAATATTTATGCAACATATGCGCCATATCTGCCAGTTATTATCTGTAATCCTGACAAAGCTATGGATTGTGCTTGTCTCAGCTATGTTACTTATCCATGAATGTATTTATTTATTTATTTTATTTATTTATTCCCTAGAGTTTGTTGAAAAGCATGAGTAACATTTCAAGTCCGTTAACTTGTAATATTAGAACGAACGAATCCGGCAGTCTTAAATTAAATGCTACTTTAAAATATGTCATCTCGGTAGATCATTTAGTGTAACTAAATGGTTGTGGATCTGTGGATTCAATGGTTGTGGATCTGTGAGTTCGATAAGCAACCAGGCCAGCCACGTCTTTGGCCTTGGTCAGTTCATTGGAAATGCATTTATCTCCCATTTCATCAACTGACATAGGTAATAATGTGATATAAACCAATCAACCAAAGTTACTTACTGGTGATTTACATATGATATCTAACAGACTGATAACAACATGGTAAATTGTAACCATGACTCAGCAAGACACATGTATGGGTAACCCTGTTATAATGGACACTTCAGTATATACTTGTGCGCAAAGAAAAATAAGAACATAAAACGTCTCATAGAAATGAGGTATACTAACATATTTAATATATGGATGTTATATGAAATATACAATACATAATTATTATTTATTACAAGAAACTGTTTCATTTCATCAATTCTAATTCTTAAAAAATTACCCCACCTCCCCACCCCCCGTATAAAAGACCTTTCAAATAAGGACCCGAACAGATTACCATGTACTAAACTTTCAAGTTCACGGATTCTTTGAAAATTAAATATCAAGTGCTGTAGTGATGGATTAGTGCGTTGACGGATGGATTAGTGCGTTGACGGATGGATTAGTGCGTTGACGGAGACATGATTCCTTCTGGCTGATAAGTGCATTATTTATCAATAAATATTGCAGGTATATTTTTGATTCAACTGGGGCACAGTGGAGATGCTTAATAAAATTAGAATAAAGCATGTCTGACATAACACATTTCTGGCTGTTACTACGTTTTCCGTATTTAAGAGAGCTGGGAGGCTATGAAGTGTATACGTCTATGGTCTATTTGCATGGATCAGTGTTTTTTGTCATGGATCATTTCACATAGCATTGAGAATGTTATCCTATCTGTAGCACAGTCAATTTTCAGGTCAGCGTCATTAAATGTAGCTAACGGTATATACTTTACTTCACACGAATTATTTAAAACTAGCTAGTTGTCTTTAGCTATGTTAATTACGCTGACCTGAAAATGTACTAAGCTAGGGCTGCATATAGGATAAAATTGACCATGCTGTGTGTGAACGAACTAGCATAATACCAAACAAGCTCGACATGTACGAGTGCGTGTCTTTGTCTCTCTCGAAATGTTTTTGTATGGTGTTTTCTCAAAGATGGAATGGCCTTAAGTTACCTTGTTTTTGTTCTTGTTGTTGTTTGAGTTTAAAATAACTTTATCCAGCACAGCAGAAGACAACAACGGTTTTTAAAAAATATTTTAAAAGTAGTTCTGAGCGCGTGGACACCTTGACGGAGACGACTAGTCTGGAATGACTAGACTGAGATAAGAAAAGTAAGGTTAGCAAAACTGCTAGATTCCTATGTCGCATGGGCGAGAAAACAAATCAATGGAGCTTTGAACATGAAACCAATGTCGCTGATATGAATAATTGCAACAGACGAGCATATATGCTGTACGGAAATATTTGATCTTGTATATATCCCAATGAAGAAAAAAAAAGAGTCGCAAAAGGTAGAATATATGTAATCATCTTATAAGAGTTTGAATTTAGTTATTCAATAAAATATTAATTAGCTATTACCTATGGCCATATCTCCGAAATGAATTCCTTTATCTGTCTGTGTATGCGAGTGTGATAACATCCTTCATCAAAATTATACCGCTATTAGACTGAAGTGAATCGCATAAACACGTTTAAAGTGATTCATCAGGTAAATTGATAAACAGTGAGAACTCATAACAAAAATAGCTTTCAATGCAGTCTTCACACCTACATATTTTGGTGTTTAGCAGCCCATGCATGTCAGCTCTACTGGTTACTTACAATGTGGACTAGTCTCTCGCGCGCATGCTTACACACACACACACACACACACACGTAAAAATGACCTAAAATTACAAGCAAAGAGTGGGGAACGTATATAGACATGGTTGTCACGTGAAGAGCTCCAAAAATAACGGAGTACATGACATCTCTTATGAAACTGACATATTACAACGCTATATATTACTATTTCTTAAAATGCTTTACAGGTAACAACCATCGCATTAAGAGGTTAGTGTTAGGACTGGTCGGCCTGGTGCCAGGATAATTTGACTAGGTGCGACATCATGCTACATGTCTGCGGTATGATGCCCCAGTGCTAGACATCATTATAAACTGACAATGCAGACATCGTAGTGATATGACTGAAAAAGTGTTACAGCTACGTTAAAACATCTAAAATCTCTCTCCCCACCCCCACATACACAGAGAAAGGTAACAGCCCTTGACTGTATAGATTATAGTTGGAACATAAATACACCGGTGTTGTACCTGGACAACTTTGAAAAAAAACACGCAAGCATGATATGAAAGCCAAGTATGCAACACGACGATTAATGATTTTCTGGGGCGGGTGGGGGACAGGCGTGTAGCAAACCGTTTTACTAGAGTCCAATGTTTCGTCAATAGTCACAAATGTACCTTACATCAGGTAGAAGATGACGGTATGCGAATCCCATTCAACACTTAAGGTGAAACAAACACATCTAAACTGTTATCGATTGATTTGTATTAATTCATTCGACGATGACATTAAAGTCAGTTTTGTGAACGAAGTGGTCACTATTTAATGTTAAAAAACATGACATGACTATATTGATATAATTGTATTACCTGTAGTCCTTTGGTACTGCAAAGATCAACCTGTATATAATACGGCCATGTGACAGCAAGGCAAACAAATAATTCATCCCGCCAAGAGTTTAACAGATAAGTCACGTGACCTTGAGAGGAATTTTCAAAGTGGTTATAATATAATAATACGATTCATGCAGGTGAGACGGTGACAGGCCCTGGCCAAGCGTGAAGAAAGCTGGAAGAAAAGTTATATATAATTATACCTTTCCAAGCTCGTCTTCATGTTAAAATCGTCTATGAATAATCTCTCTCTCTCTCTCTCTCTCTCTCTCTCTCTCTCTCTCTCTCTCTCTCTCTCTCTCATATATGTATATATCTTGGGCAGACACTTTACAATGTATGTATGTATGTATGTATGTATGTATGTATGTATGTATGTATGTATGTATGTATGTATGTATGTATGTATGTGAGTCCATTAGTGCGTGCGGATGTATGTATCCATATGTTTCAAAAATTCATGCACAGCTCGGAGACTCTCTTCCAATCATAAAAGAGCTACGTTTGACGTCACATGTAGTATATAGGTGCGCCAGCTTTCGTGCGCAGTGAATCGATGTGACAAGTTTGAGCATGGCTGAGCCTAGGAAGAGACGGTACTGGATTGCACCTACACCGAATACGTTGAGTGATGACATGCCTGTCACGAAAGCGATGGTCATACTTGCAGAAGAGGATGATTTTTATTTCTTTATTTTCTTTCCTCTCCGCAAGCATTATTGTCAGTACCAGGACCTTAACCACCTTACCCCTCCTTACCTTAACTAATGGATGTTAGACGAGGGCAGTAGGTACCATCGGATAAAGGTTGAAGAAAGAAGAAGTATATGTGATTAAACAGCAGCAAGACGAGAAAATAAGAAAACGAGGGCAGGAGAAGAGAAGAGAAAGTCTTATGTAGAGAAGGGCGGTGAAAGTCAAACGGTGACGTTGTTAGTAGAAATTGTTGGCAATGTCAAGTTATCTGAGAGACATGTGTCATAATTCGTTAACTAGACTCAATAGAAAGAGACCTTCAAGAAGCAAAGGCTCATACTCAGCTATCACTACCGCTGACTACACCTCAGATACCATCAGCAAAAATGTCCACTTCCTAATCATCTCTAGAAGCCGTCGAAAATGTAGGACTTGATTATCACATGGAATACAAATTCATTATGTCCAGTCCATGAATTTATTAATGAAGAAATACCCATTTAGATTTGTTAGGGCTACCCACCTCTCCAGAAAAGAGATACTACTCGAAGATCGCGAAATCTAGTAAAACTTAAATTCAATTTCCCCATGTTTGAAAACGTGGGGGGGGGTATGAGAGAGAGAGAGAGAGAGAGAGAGAGAGAGAGAGAGAGAGAGAGAGAGAGAATATGTGCTTTGTTCCATAATCTATTAAAATAAAGAGAAAGAAACTTACTTTTTCGTCTGAAAGTCACAATCATATTTCACAAAACATCACCAGAAGTCCTTATTTTGTGTTTCACCCTGTTATTTTTTACTTTCTACATCGCTCCAGGTTCTTCCGCATCTTCACGTACGTTTACCGTCTTCGTTTTATGTCCTTATTGACGGATATTGATTCTTCATCTTCTAAAGCCTCTCCTCTTCTTGTTTCTTTGGTTGCTTTAATCTATTCTTAGGGTACTCTGAAGACTAATGCCAATTTTACCTCGAAATAATAACATGCATCTTGACATCTGTCGCATTTTCCCTGTCTTTTCTTCGCTTTTAATATGTGGGCATTCTAACAGATGGAACAAGTATCTTGACTTTTATCGTGACAAGAAGTAGTCCATCGTCTTCTGTGAAGTGTACAACCTTATCACGACCCTCAAAGTTCTGACCAGATGCTCAATCTGTGTTGACCCTTCCATCTTGCCTGTTTAAAAGTTGAATGAAAACCCTGCTTCTAATATTCTATCCCTATACATAAGGACCCTCTGGGTTTAAACCTGAGCAAAAGAAAGTTTTAATCAAGATGAATCGATCGCACGATTTCAGTGGGAAAGGGAACCAAATAAGAGGCTAACACGTGACAAATCGCCTCGCACACGAGCTGAAGTCTTGGCTCAAACCCATGCCATCGAAATGAGCGACCATTCCAGAAAATGTAGAACATGTCTTACACGTGCACAGTGAAATTTAAAGATTTTTCAAGCCCGATAAATCGGAAGGCTTCATGATCGGTTTGTTGGATTCCTTATTAGAGAAACTGAAACGACAATGTCAAACAAAATAAGAAGATTGTCACAGATTTTAAAGGAAAGGTCATGACTGAATTGATTACTTATTATTAACTGTGAAATAAATCATGGACACATGGGAACGGCATTACTTTTTGACGCACAGTTCGTAAATAGCTACTTGGAATCCTTTCGTGTGCGCTAAAGATGAACTTCCTCGTCGCAAACCTAAAGACATTCAAGCTTAATCTTTAACACCAAAGAGTTATCAACCACGAACCCACTGAGTCGCCGTCTGCTTTACCAACGACCAAGTGTGGAGTATATTTTGAATCCTACAGATCGCCGCCCTTGGAAACGACATAATTGACTTAATGAAAAGAAGTTCCGGATCGACTCGATTCAATAATGTGAGACAACAACGAATTCCATGGCGTGTGGATGAAATTGTATATATTTTCTTTATCAAGGCAGTCCTTTACAACATTTAGTGACTTGTTTTGGTCAAGTGTATGATGAAAGGATGAGAAAGTAGAAAGACTGTTTAATGAACATGATGGCTATATTTTGTCTTTCGCTTGTAAACATTGTTCAAATAGAGCTTGACTCGAGCTTAACTACACAACGTTGCCATCTTTGTAAATATTTTACTGTTTGAAAATTGTTTGATTTGTATCTGAAACTTTCTCGTTGTCATAAAAATGTTGAATTTTTTTAAAAACAGGGTGTATGTTAATTTTGTTGACACTACTATGTGGTGTTCGGGGTGCTCTGGGAGGGGTAGTAGTACTTCTGGTGGGTGGTATGTCGTGCTCCTTCGGGAGTAGCCTGCCCATCTTTGGTCCTCACCAGGCGCTCACCTGTGGCTCCAAGCAGCTGTAGCATGCACAGCGGCCACACCACGGGCAACGGCTTTGACTTTCCGGCTAAACCAGGTTGAGGGTAGCCGACGGGCCTTAAACCCTCGGTGACTTAGGAGCTTGTCTATCCTTGCATGTAAAGCCAGATTCGGCAGAATGGGCGGAAGAGATCAACTGGGTGATCCAACGGCCACAAAGGCGAATCTGTAAACGCTTTGTGGAGAGCGCAGGGTATGACAAGGCACGGAAGACGTCATAGCCATCCAATGCAGCTGAAGTAGTCCCCAGCCGTGACGAATTTTTGTACCACTGAGTTCTAACTACCGAGGCCGAGAGAGTGAGGCTGTCTCTGTGCAAAGGCTGTTTCACTTTAATCTCCTTCACGCACAGGTTGTTGTGCACCTATCATTCATCCTTATCATCACACTCATCGTTTTTTACCTACACCTACCAAAGTCCTACGGCGATGGGCGACTGGCGACGCAACAGGTGGAGATGACCACTGGGAGTTGTAGTCAGAGACCTGCACGTAGGCGGCCCTTGGACAAGTGGTCGTTCTGCTCTGTACCCAAGGCAGAAGAACAGATCGGCAGCATCTAGGGGTGACTGAGCAGACCTTTTTAGGATGGCGCTGCTCACCCTGAATAGGGAGAGGCCTAGAAAAGGTGGCCTAAAAAAGCTTGCCTTGTAAAAATCTGGTCAGCATACCGCGGCTGGCAAGATTATCCATATCTGCGGTCGAAATAATCGAAGAAAAAAACTTATTATTGGAGCATGCAACATCCGTACTCTCATGGACAAAGAAAACGTAGCAAGACCCCACAGGAGAACAGCTCTAGTTTCTAAGGAGCTAGCACGCTACAACATTGACATCGCAGCCTTGAGTGAAACCAGGTTCGCAGAAGAGGGTTCTCTTACTGAGCTAGCCAGCGGCTACACATTCTTCTGGAAAGGAAAAGCCCAAAATTAGGACAGGATCCATGGAGTCGGCCTGGCTATCAAATCAAGTCTTCTGAAGCAGCTCCCGGAAATGCCAGTCGGTATCAATGAGAGGCTAATGAAATTGCGAATACCTATAAGCCACAAACGGCACGCAACAATCATCAGTGCATACGCCCCTACCCTATCGAATCCAGCAGAAACCTTCGAACAGTTCTGTACGGACCTCAGCTCTGTACTTAGCTCAATTCCAGCTGACGACAAGATCATACTACTGGGGGACTTCAATGCCCATGTTGGCTGCGACTATGTTCGATGGAAAGGTGTGCTTGGCAAGCACGGTGTCGGCAGAATGAACAGCAATGGCCTGCTTCTACTCAGCAAATGCACAGAATTTAACCTCCTAATCACAAACTCAATGTTCAGAATGGCGGACAAACACAAGAACACCTGGATGCACCCCAGATCTCGCCAATGGTACTTAATTGACTATGTAATAGTACGCCAGCGTGATGCTAAGGATGTCCAAATCACCAAGGCCATGCGAGGAGCAGAATGCTGGACAGACCACAGACTTGTCAGAACTACCCTACAGCTGCACATTGCCCCTCACCACCTAAGACGTCCCAAGCTTGTGCGCACAGCCCTCAACGTTGTCAAACTGCAGCAGCCTTCCATCCAGCTCGATTTCCAGAAGAGACTAGATGACATGCTGTCAACAAATGGACCGTTATGTGGAAACGCCTCTGAAAAATGGAACAAGCTCAGGGACATAATAAGAGAAACAGCTATGGCAACCATGGGTCCAAAGAAGCGAATCCATCAAGACCGGTTTGATGAGAACAACGCTGCCATTGAAGATCTGCTTGCCAGAAAAAATAAAGCTTTTATGGACTGGCAGAATGACACAAACTCCATCCCCAAAAAAGATCGCTTCAAATCCTATCAGGCTGAGGCTCAGAGAGAAATCCGCAAGATGCATGACCAATGGTGGGAAAAGAAAGCTGAGGAAGTACAAAGCTATGTCGACACTAACAACTCCAAAGAGTTCTACAACGCCATCAAGTCAATCTTCAGCCACACAAAGTCCAACTCCACGCCCTTGCTTGCTGCAGATGGCAGTACATTAATAAAAGACAAGAATGGCATTAAGGAAAGATGGAAAGAGCACTTTAATCAGCTCCTAAACCTGCCCTCATCAGTCAGCCAATCTGTTCTTGACCAAATACCCCAACAGCCAACGCTCAACCAACTGGATATTCCGCCAAAGATGGAGGAATTGAAAAGGGCCATTAAACAAACAAACTGTGGCAAGGCACCTGGAAAGGATGGTATCCCAGCGGAGGTGTACAAGACTCTCAGTAAGCAGTCTCTGGAGTCATTCTACGACGTGCTAATCAGCATCTGGACGGAAGAAGAGATGCCAGACGACCTCCGTGATGCATCGATTGTGACCCTCTATAAAAACAAAGGCACACGTATGGACTGCAGTAACTACAGAGGCATCTCCCTGCTTTCCGTTGCTGGCAAAATACTTGCTCGCATCTTGCTCAACAGGCTTATTGCAGCAGTGTCAGAAAATAACCTCTCCGAGTCTCAGTGTGGTTTTCGCCCAGACCGCAGCACCGTTGACATGATCTTCGCAGTGAGACAAGTCCAAGAGAAGTGCCTTGAGCAGAACATGAATCTATATGCTGTCTTCGTGGATCTGACAAAGGCTTTCGATACAGTCAACAGAGATGCACTGTGGGTAGTACTCAAGAAACTTGGTTGTCCTCAGAAGTTTACCAACCATATCCGACTCCTCCACATTGACATGAATGGAGAGATTCTCTCAGACGGTGAACCCTCAGAGAAATTCCCCATATCTAATGGTGTCAAACAGGGTTGTGTACTCTCTCCAGTACTCTTCAACCTCTTCTTCACACAGGTACTACTCCATGCCATACGGGACATTGACACTGGCATCTACATTAGGTATCGCTTGGATGGATCAGTGTTTGATCTCCGTCGCCTATCTGCGAAAACCAAGATACTAGAAAGACTCATCATTGATGCACTCTTTGCAGATGACTGCGCCCTCATGGCCCATGAAGAGACTCACCTACAAGCAATCGTGGACAGATTCTCTGAAGCCTCCAACCTATTTGGACAATTAGTCTAGGAAAGACAGAAGTCATCTTCCAGCCCGCCCCAAACACTGTCCATTCGCAACCCTGTATCACCATTGGCGACACGCAGCTGAAGAATGTGGACAGTTTCAAATACCTTGGCAGCATAATATCTAGCGATGGCTCTCTGGACAAAGAGATCACTGCGAGGACCCAAAAAGCCAGTCAAGCACTAGGACGACTCCGAACCAAGGTCTTGCAGCACAAGGACATACGTCTGTCAACAAAGCTGAAGGTGTACAATGCAGTTGTCATCATATCTCTATTATATGGCTGTGAAACGTGGACACTCTACAGAAGGCACATCAGTCAGTTAGAACAATTCCACCAGCGCTCCCTGAGATCCATCATGCGGATCAAGTGGCAGGACCGAATCACCAACCAGGAAGTCCTTGATAGAGCCAACACAACAAGCATCGAAGCCAAAATAATCCAGGCCCAGCTTCGATGGACTGGCCATGTCATCCGCATGGATCAAAGCAGAATCCCAAAGCAGTTGTTCTATGGCGAGCTATCCCTAGGGAACCGAAACCAAGACCGCCCTCACAAGAGGTACAAAGACAACCTCAAGACAAACATCAAGTGGGCAGACCTTCATCCACGCCAGCTCGAGCTCGCTGCCTCAGACAGAAAGCATTGGCGATCCCTGACCAGAAAAGCCTGTTCCACCTTTGAGGCTGACCGTCGCCAGCGTCTTGCTGCAACCCGTGAGAGACGCCACAGAAATGTATCCCAGATACCAACAACCACCGGTGTCCCATGCCCCACCTGCAATCGCATGTGTGTATCGGAATTTGGACTCCGGAGTCACATGCGCGTCCACCGTTGAAGGAAAGTGCACAACTTGTCTTCCTCGACTCGAGAGACTACCAAGAAGAAGAAGAAGATATGATCAAATACTCTTTCACTTCGCTATATGCCACTGAGACGTTTTATCCATTGAGTTCCCAAATCGTAGCAATGTTTCACATACTCTCCTCGCTTGAGGCACATAAAGTGGTGGACTCGCCAATCTGTCCACGAAATAGGACCAAACTCCACATCATATTCAACAACAGCAGACAACAAATACTACAACGACAACACGCATTCACAGCCTCAATCGTTTCTCCCATACAATTCATGTCAACAACTCCTTTAACAATAACCAAAGATCTTGAACTTTATCTGTCTGCCTCTATCAACACCGGCTGCTCGATTATCTGCAGAAAGAAGAGAAATCAAGAACAAGAAGAGATTATCCTAAACCAAGACCAGACGCGCAACAATGAGCAGCCATTGATAACTCTATATTAGTTCAATTTTAAAACTCAGGCGTAACCTATTTACTCAACGACAGAGAGGCAACTATAGCATGTTCCGATGCTTTAAGAAAAGTACTAAGAGCACACTATAAATGCTAACTGGAAGGTGGCTTGAATAAATACAATTATGAACAAATTTGAGGAGACCAAGAAAATGGTTAAGGACTTCAGTACTAATGGACAACAGTTCTATGACTGACTATTCCCAATCGCAGAATTGAGAGTTACTCAAATTTTATGGAGAAATTTATCACTCGATCAAACAGCACCATCATTGAGATCGCTTGGTGTGGGTGACCTCGTCCCAATATTAGAATAGAAGAATTGGACGAGGGAAAGACTCGTCGTTTCTGAAGGCATCCAACAGTTGATGTCACTGCCACCTGAGATGTAACATTAGCCCGTCTTTAGAGTTAATGACCAGTTGCATGTTATTAAGATATTTCACTTTGACTTAAAACGCGACTAGATAATACCTTTCACAATAACCATCATCATTTGATCTACAATTAAAAATCACCTAATTAGGCTTAAAATGTTAACCAGTCGCAAGGACCTTATTTAGGGATTGGATATTTGAAAAGAAACTTGAAACTAATATATCCACGACTCTAAGTACCAAAATGGCATGCACTAATCTGGCAGTAAGAAATATGCAATACAAGAAAACTGGACAGAATTTGATTTTATTTACTATCTAGGCGATTCTGGCCAAGTACCGGCTGACGATTGGGTGCACACACGGAACCGGGAGAAGGTGCATCTCGTAGGGTGGATGGTGTGTTAATCCACGTAAGAGTCTTATCGTGATACTGACTATTAATGTGTGCGTTTATGGTTCGAAATGAACACCATTGCCTGGGGCTTTATGATCCTAAAGTCCAATGCAATTAAGAAGCCCACTGTATGCATAAGGGGTAAGGGATGATGGTCTCTTCTAAACCCTCACGATCAATTAAACAGGTCATTGTTTGTGAAAAAAAAACTATTCGTAAATGCCAATGGGGCAAAAGCGACTCTAACATAAGCAACCAGTAACATGCCTTTGAATTTATCAAATTCCACGTTCATTTGCATAAATTCAAACAAATCCTGAATAGAAAGGCCAGATGAATTGGAGAACAAGATTCTGAAACATGGCTCAAAAAGAGATAAAATAGATAATGTACAAAGAGGTGAAGCTAAATGAAAAAGTGAGACACAGACTTCAATAGATAATGGAGCAAGATGAACAGACAAGACAGCAGCAGTCGCAGCAGGAAGAGAGAGGAGTTTGGATTATCAAGTTGATACCAAGGGCTTTGGCTTTTCATTCCACAGAAGCAGGTCTTATCCTGTTGGAACTCCTCCTGCAGCGAGTGGGGCAAACCTCCCAGACGTTAAGGAATTTCCAAAACAAAACAGCCCTATTCAGAGCTAACCAGATCTCTAGAAAAGACGATTTATCATTTTGACAGGAAGATGTGTTTTTGAATTTTTGTATTTTTGTTTGTTTTGGTATTAGTATGCCTTTTTAATGAAATTCATTCTAACTTGTGTCTATGAATGTGTGTGTGTGCGTGTGTGTGTGTGTGTGTGAGAGAGAGAGAGAGAGAGAGAGAGAGAGAGAGAGAGAGAGAGAGAGATGCCCCTAACCTGTAGATGACGAGTCCATATTGAATTCCTCTAAACTGTAGCTGACGAGTCCAAATTTCATGCACCTAACATGTATCTGAAGAGTAAATATTGCATGCCCATAAACTATAGTTTCGAAGTCGAAAATACATGTTTGCTAACGTTTAGTTTAAGAGTCCGTAATGTACGCCCCATAACTGTAAACTGTAGTCCATATTGTACGCCCCATAACTGTAAACTGTAGTCCATGTTGTATGCCCCATAACTGTAAACTGTAGTCCATGTTGTATGCCCCATAACTGTAAACTGTAGTCCATGTTGTATGCCCCATAACTGTAAACTGTAGTCCATGTTGTATGCCCCATAACTGTAAACTGTAGTCCATGTTGTATGCCCCATAACTGTAAACTGTAGTACTGTAAACTGTAGTCCATGTTGTACGCCCCATAACTGTAAACTGTAGTCCATGTTGTATGCCCCATAATTGTAAACTGTAGTCCATGTTGTATGCCCCATAACTGTAAACTGTAGTCCATCTTGTATGCCCCATAACTGTAAACTGTAGTCCATGTTGTATGCCCCATAACTGTAAACTGTAGCCCATGTTGTATGCCCCATAACTGTAAACTGTAGTCCATGTTGTATGCCCCATAACTGTAAACTGTAGTCCATGTTGTATGCCCCATAACTGTAAACTGTAGTCCATGTTGTATGCCCCATAACTGTAAACTGTAGTCCATGTTGTATGCCCCATAACTGTAAACTGTAGTCCATGTTGTATGCCCCATAACTGTAAACTGTAGTCCATGTTGTATGCCCCATAACTGTAAACTGTAGTCCATGTTGTATGCCCCATAACTGTAAACTGTAGTCCATGTTGTACGCCCCATAACTGTAAACTGTAGTCCATGTTGTACGCCCCATAACTGTAAACTGTAGTCCATGTTGTATGCCCCGTAACTGTAAACTGTAGTCCATGTTGTATGCCCCGTAACTGTAAACTGTAGTCCATGTTGTATGCCCCGTAACTGTAAACTGTAGTCCATATTGTATGCCCATAATTGTAAACTGTAGTCCATATTGTATGCCCCATAACTGTAAACTGTAGTCCATATTGTATGCCCCATAACTGTAAACTGTAGTCCATGTTGTATGCCCCATAACTGTAAACTGTAGTCCATGTTGTATGCCCCATAACTGTAAACTGTAGTCCATGTTGTATCCCCATAACTGTAAACTGTAGTCCATGTTGTATCCCCAAAACTGTAAACTGTAGTCCATGTTGTATGCCCCATAACTGTAAACTGTAGTCAATGTTGTATGCCCCATAACTGTAAACTGTAGTCCATGTTGTACGCCCCATAACTGTAAACTGTAGTCCATGTTGTACGCCCCATAACTGTAAACTGTAGTCCATGTTGTATGCCCCGTAACTGTAAACTGTAGTCCATGTTGTATGCCCCGTAACTGTAAACTGTAGTCCATGTTGTATGCCCCGTAACTGTAAACTGTAGTCCATATTGTATGCCCATAATTGTAAACTGTAGTCCATATTGTATGCCCCATAACTGTAAACTGTAGTCCATATTGTATGCCCCATAACTGTAAACTGTAGTCCATGTTGTATGCCCCATAACTGTAAACTGTAGACCATGTTGTATGCCCATAACTGTAAACTGTAGTCCATGTTGTATGCCCCATAACTGTAAACTGTAGTCCATGTTGTATGCCCATAACTGTAAACTGTAGTCCATATTGTATGCCCCATAACTGTTAATTGTAGTCCATGTTGTACGCCCCATAACTGTAAACTGTAGTCCATGTTGTACGCCCCATAACTGTAAACTGTAGTCCATGTTGTACGCCCCATAACTGTAAACTGTAGTCCATGTTGTACGCCCCATAACTGTAAACTGTAGTCCATGTTGTACGCCCCATAACTGTAAACTGTAGTCCATGTTGTACGCCCCATAACTGTAAACTGTAGTCCATGTTGTATGCCCCATAACTGTAAACTGTAGTCCATGTTGTATGCCCAATAACTGTAAACTGTAGTCCATGTTGTATGCCCCATAACTGTAAACTGTAGTATATGTTGTATGCCCCATAACTGTAAACTGTAGTCCATGTTGTATGCCCCATAACTGTAAACTGTAGTCCATGTTATATGCCCCATAACTGTAAACTGTAGTCCATGTTGTATGCCCCATAACTGTAAACTGTAGTCCATGTTGTATGCCCATAACTGTAAACTGTAGTCCATGTTGTACGCCCCATAACTGTAAACTGTAGTCCATGTTGTACACCCCATAACTGTAAACTGTAGTCCATGTTGTACGCCCCATAACTGTAAACTGTAGTCCATGTTGTATGCCCCATAACTGTAAACTGTAGTCCATGTTGTATGCCCCATAATTGTAAACTGTAGTCCATGTTGTATGCCCCATAACTGTACACTGTAGCCCATGTTGTATGCCCCATAACTGTAAATGTTGTATGCCCCATAATTGTAAACTGTAGTCCATGTTGTATGCCCCATAACTGTAAACTGTAGTCCATGTTGTATGCCCCAAAACTGTAAACTGTAGTCCATATTGTATGCCCCGTAACTGTAAACTGTAGTCCATGTTGTATGCCCCATAACTGTAAACTGTAGTCCATGTTGTATGCCTCATAACTGTAAACTGTAGTCCATGTTGTATGCCTCATAACTGTAAACTGTAGTCCATGTTGTATGCCCCATAACTGTAAACTGTAGTCCATGTTATATGCCCCATAACTGTAAACTGTAGTCCATATTGTATGCCCCATAACTGTTAATTGTAGTCCATATTGTATGCCCCATAACTGTAAACTGTAGTCCATGTTGTATGCCCCATAACTGTAAACTGTAGTCCATGTTGTATGCCCCATAACTGTAAACTGTAGTCCATGTTGTATGCCCCATAACTGTAAACTGTAGTCCATGTTGTATGCCCCATAAATGTAAACTGTAGTACATGTTGTATGCCCCATAACTGTAAACTGTAGTCCATGTTGTATGCCCCATAATTGTAAACTGTAGTCCATGTTGTATGCCCCATAACTGTAAACTGTAGTCCATGTTGTATGCCCCATAATTGTAAACTGTAGTCCATATTGTATGCCCATAATTGTAAACTGTAGTCCATATTGTATGCCCCATAACTGTAAACTGTAGTCCATATTGTATACCCCATAACTGTAAACTGTAGTCCATGTTGTATGCCCCATAACTGTAAACTGTAGTCCATGTTGTATGCCCCATAACTGTAAACTGTAGTCCATGTTGTATCCCCATAACTGTAAACTGTAGTCCATGTTGTATCCCCATAACTGTAAACTGTAGTCCATGTTGTATGCCCCATAACTGTAAACCGTAGTCAATGTTGTATGCCCCATAACTGTAAACTGTAGTCCATGTTGTACGCCCCATAACTGTAAACTGTAGTCCATGTTGTACGCCCCATAACTGTAAACTGTAGTCCATGTTGTATGCCCCGTAACTGTAAACTGTAGTCCATGTTGTATGCCCCGTAACTGTAAACTGTAGTCCATGTTGTATGCCCCGTAACTGTAAACTGTTGTCCATATTGTATGCCCATAATTGTAAACTGTAGTCCATATTGTATGCCCCATAACTGTAAACTGTAGTCCATATTGTATGCCCCATAACTGTAAACTGTAGTCCATGTTGTATGCCCCATAACTGTAAACTGTAGACCATGTTGTATGCCCATAACTGTAAACTGTAGTCCATGTTGTATGCCCCATAACTGTAAACTGTAGTCCATATTGTATGCCCCATAACTGTAAACTGTAGTCCATATTGTATGCCCCATAACTGTTAATTGTAGTCCATGTTGTACGCCCCATAACTGTAAACTGTAGTCCATGTTGTACGCTCCATAACTGTAAACTGTAGTCCATGTTGTATGCCCCATAACTGTAAACTGTAGTCCATGTTGTACGCCCCATAACTGTAAACTGTAGTCCATGTTGTACGTCCCATAACTGTAAACTGTAGTCCATGTTGTACGCCCCATAACTGTAAACTGTAGTCCATGTTGTACGCCCCATAACTGTAAACTGTAGTCCATGTTGTACGCCCCATAACTGTAAACTGTAGTCCATGTTGTACGCCCCATAACTGTAAACTGTAGTCCATGTTGTATGCCCCATAACTGTAAACTGTAGTCCATGTTGTATGCCCCATAACTGTAAACTGTAGTCCATGTTGTATGCCCCATAACTGTAAACTGTAGTATATGTTGTATGCCCCATAACTGTAAACTGTAGTCCATGTTGTATGCCCCATAACTGTAAACTGTAGTCCATGTTATATGCCCCATAACTGTAAACTGTAGTCCATGTTGTATGCCCCATAACTGTAAACTGTAGTCCATGTTGTATGCCCATAACTGTAAACTGTAGTCCATGTTGTACGCCCCATAACTGTAAACTGTAGTCCATGTTGTACGCCCCATAACTGTAAACTGTAGTCCATGTTGTACGCCCCATAACTGTAAACTGTAGTCCATGTTGTATGCCCCATAACTGTAAACTGTAATCCATGTTGTATGCCCCATAATTGTAAACTGTAGTCCATGTTGTATGCCCCATAACTGTACACTGTAGTCCATGTTGTATGCCCCATAACTGTAAATGTTGTATGCCCCATAATTGTAAACTGTAGTCCATGTTGTATGCCCCATAACTGTAAACTGTTGTCCATGTTGTATGCCCCATAACTGTAAACTGTAGTCCATATTGTATGCCCCGTAACTGTAAACTGTAGTCCATGTTGTATGCCCCATAACTGTAAACTGTAGTCCATGTTGTATGCCTCATAACTGTAAACTGTAGTCCATGTTGTATGCCTCATAACTGTAAACTGTAGTCCATGTTGTATGCCCCATAACTGTAAACTGTAGTCCATGTTGTATGCCCCATAACTGTAAACTGTAGTCCATATTGTATTCCCATAACTGTAAACTGTAGTCCATATTGTATGCCCCATAACTGTTAATTGTAGTCCATATTGTATGCCCCATAACTGTAAACTGTAGTCCATGTTGTATGCCCCATAACTGTAAACTGTAGTCCATGTTGTATGCCCCATAACTGTAAACTGTAGTCCATGTTGTATGCCCCATAACTGTAAACTGTAGTCCATGTTGTATGACCCATAATTGTAAACTGTAGTCCATGTTGTATGCCCCATAACTGTAAACTGTAGTCCATGTTGTATGCCCCATAATTGTAAACTGTAGTCCATGTTGTATGCCCCATAACTGTAAACTGTAGTCCATGTTGTATGCCCCATAATTGTAAACTGTAGTCCATGTTGTATGCCCCATAACTGTAAACTGTAGTCCATGTTGTATGCCCCATAGCTGTAAACTGTAGTCCATATTGTATGCCCCATAACTGTAAACTGTAGTCCATGTTGTATCCCCCATAACTGTAAACTGTAGTCCATGTTGTATGCCCCATAACTGTAAACTGTAGTCCATATTGTATGCCCCATAACTGTAAACTGTAGTCCATGTTGTATGCCCCATAACTGTAAACTGTAGTCCATATTGTATGCCCATAATTGTAAACTGTAGTCCATATTGTATGCCCCATAACTGTAAACTGTAGTCCATATTGTATGCCCCATAACTGTAAACTGTAGTCCATATTGTATGCCCCATAACTGTAAACTGTAGTCCATGTTGTATGCCCCATAACTGTAAACTGTAGTCCATGTTGTATGCCCCATAACTGTAAACTGTAGTCCATGTGGTATGCCCCATAACTGTAAACTGTAGTCCATGTTGTATGCCCCATAACTGTAAACTGTAGTCCATGTTGTATGCCCCATAACTGTAAACTGTAGTCCATATTGTATCCCCCATAACTGTAAACTGTAGTCCATATTGTATGCCCCATAACTGTAAACTGTAGTCCATATTGTATGCCCCATAACTGTAAACTGTAGTCCATGTTGTCATAACTGTAAACTGTAGTCCATGTTGTATGCCCCATAACTGTAAACTGTAGTCCATGTTGTATGCCCCATAACTGTAAACTGTAGTCCATGTTGTATGCCCCATAATTGTAAACTGTAGTCCATGTTGTATGCCCCATAACTGTAAACTGTAGTCCATGTTGTATGCCCCATAATTGTAAACTGTAGTCCATGTTGTATGCCCCATAATTGTAAACTGTAGTCCATGTTGTATGCCCCATAACTGTAAACTGTAGTCCATGTTGTATGCCCCATAACTGTAAAATTGTAGTCCATGTTGTATGCCCCATAACTGTAAACTGTAGTCCATATTGTATGCCCATAACTGTAAACTGTAGTCCATATTGTATGCCCCATAACTGTAAACTGTAGTCCATGTTGTATGCCCCATAACTGTAAACTGTAGTCCATATTGTATGCCCCATAACTGTAAACTGTAGTCCATGTTGTATGCCCCATAACTGTAAACTGTAGTCCATGTTGTATGCCCCATAACTGTAAACTGTAGTCCATGTTGAATGCCCCATAACTGTAAACTGTAGTCCATATTGTATTCCCATAACTGTAAACTGTAGTCCATATTGTATGCCCCATAACTGTTAATTGTAGTCCATATTGTATGCCCCATAACTGTAAACTGTAGTCTATGTTGTATGCCCCATAACTGTAAACTGTAGTCCATGTTGTATGCCCCATAACTGTAAACTGTAGTCTATGTTGTATGCCCCATAACTGTAAACTGTAGTCCATGTTGTATGCCTCATAACTGTAAACTGTAGTCTATGTTGTATGCCCCATAACTGTAAACTGTAGTCCATATTGTATGCCCCATAACTGTAAACTGTAGTCCATGTTGTATGCCCCATAACTGTAAACTGTAGTCCATATACTGTAAACTGTAGTCCATGTTGTATGCCCCATAACTGTAAACTGTAGTCTATGTTGTATGCCCCATAACTGTAAACTGTAGTCCATGTTGTATGCCCCATAACTGTAAACTGTAGTCCATATTGTATGCCCCATAACTGTAAACTGTAGTCCATGTTGTATGCCCCATAACTGTAAACTGTAGTCCATATTGTATGCCCCATAACTGTAAACTGTAGTCTATGTTGTATGCCCCATAACTGTAAACTGTAGTCCATATTGTATGCCCCATAACTGTAAACTGTAGTCCATGTTGTATGCCCCATAACTGTAAACTGTAGTCCATATTGTATGCCCCATAACTGTAAACTGTAGTCCATGTTGTATGCCCCATAACTGTAAACTGTAGTCCATATTGTATGCCCCATAACTGTAAACTGTAGTCCATGTTGTATGCCCCATAACTGTAAACTGTAGTCCATATTGTATGCCCCATAACTGTAAACTGTAGTCTATGTTGTATGCCCCATAACTGTAAACTGTAGTCCATGTTGTATGCCCCATAACTGTAAACTGTAGTCTATGTTGTATGCCCCATAACTGTAAACTGTAGTCTATGGTGTATGCCCCATAACTGTAAACTGTAGTCCATATTGTATGCCCCATAACTGTAAACTGTAGTCTATGGTGTATGCCCCATAACTGTAAACTGTAGTCCATATTGTATGCCCCATAACTGTAAACTGTAGTCTATGTTGTATGCCCCATAACTGTAAACTGTAGTCTATGTTGTATGCCCCATAACTGTAAACTGTAGTCCATATTGTATGCCCAATAACTGTAAACTGTAGTCCATGTTGTATGCCCCATAACTGTAAACTGTAGTCCATATTGTATGCCCCATTACTGTAAACTGTAGTCTATGTTGTATGCCCCATAACTGTAAACTGTAGTCCATATTGTATGCCCCATAACTGTAAACTGTAGTCTATGTTGTATGCCCCATAACTGTAAACTGTAGTCCATGTTGTATGCCCCATAACTGTAAACTGTAGTCTATGTTGTATGCCCCATAACTGTAAACTGTAGTCTATGTTGTATGCCCCATAACTGTAAACTGTAGTCCATATTGTATGCCCCATAACTGTAAACTGTAGTCCATGTTGTATGCCCCATAACTGTAAACTGTAGTATATGTTGCTGTAAACTGTAGTCCATATTGTATGCCCCATAACTGTAAACTGTAATCCATATTGTATGCCCCATAACTGTAAACTGTAGTCCATATTGTATGCCCCATAACTGTAAACTGTAGTCTATGTTGTATGCCCCATAACTGTAAACTGTAGTCCATGTTGTATGCCCCATAACTGTAAACTGTAGTCCATATTGTATGCCCCATAACTGTAAACTGTAGTCCATATTGTATGCCCCATAACTGTAAACTCTAGTCCATGTTGTATGCCCCTAAAATGTAGCTGACCAGTGTTCACTACACGCCTATAATTCGTAGTTGAAAACTCCGTATTGGAAAACCCTAATGTGTAGTTGAAGAGTTTCCATAGCATGATCCTAAACTGAAGTTGATAAAATTGAAGTAAAACGGTTATTACAGACTCTAAGGTTACCAAATAAAAGACACAAGCAGAATGAGTGAACACATTTTTATTATTTTGTAGCTTACTCTTTCTCCATTTTTGCATAAAATGAGTTTACACTTTTCTGAGTAAATAATTTATCATAAATGTAAATGCATTAACAGTACTGAACTGCCTCGTCTGCAACGCAAACAAAACTGCGAGCTGTGTAGACCCATGAAAAACATTTCGTAACGTGCCAGAAGGTCAAAATCAACGCTGTTCGTTTATTTTATGTTGTCATTATATATACTAATGCAGATATATTTCACATATGTATGCCTCTTACATACTGGTCAACCTGGCAAGTTTGAATCATAAATCTAACATTGTTATGCACTTAACATCTTCATTCCCTGATGCATCCACGTGGTATTTTGTTTCGTTGTAATATGTGAAAAGGTAATGTAATTAGATTACGGACACAATAGTTTAAGCATGTTTTCACATTGATGTTTTTTTTGTCATATTAATCATCGCAGGAAAGTCAAAGCGACACTTTCATTAATATATGCACACCTGAATGGTTATTGAAGCCGAATTGTATATGTTGTCATCTGTATATCTCGACATAGTCGGATAGAATGTAGCAGGCAGGTACTTTCTATGAGTAATAATATCGATTTTATATATGAATATGGTAATTCTATACAGCAATAATAATAATAATAATATATTGCAATTAATAATAAAATTAATAATAATATGAATAATAGCAATCTTAATAATAATAATAATAATAATATAATATGTTCAGTGACAATTTTTTTAAAAATAAAAATATTTTATAAAAGTATATATTATTAATATATTCATAACTTCTGTCTGTTAGGATCTATTCAGTCGACCGAGTATACTAGACATACGTTCGATTTTGTGTCGTGATATACAAATATAATGTGATAATAGTGCATCATGTGATTATCGTCCATAATGTCAATCTAGATAACTCACTATCACACAGATCATACATAATGTCTATCTAGATAACTCACTATCACACAGATCATGCATAATGTCAATCTAGATAACTCATTATCACACAGATCATGCATAATGGCAATCTAGATAACTCATTATCACATATCATCAATCTAGATGATTCGATATCACGCAGATCATGCATAATGTCTATCTAGATAACTCATTATCACACAGATCATGCATAATGGCAATCTAGATAACTCATTATCACAGATCATCAATCTAGATGATTCGATATCACGCAGATCATGCATAATGTCAGTCTAGATAACTCAATATTATACAGATCATGCATAATGTCAATTAAAGATAACTATCACACATATCATGTATAATGTCAATCTAGATAACTCATTATCACACCGATCATGCAAAATGTCTATCTCGATCACTTAATATCACATAAATAATCTAGACGATCAATTTAGCTAACTCATTATCACACAGATTATGAAGAATGTCTATCTTGATCACTTAATATCACATAAATAATCTAGAAAATCAATTTAGCTAACTCATTATCACACAGATTATGAAGAATGTCTAACTTGATCACTCTATATCACACAGATCGTGCAGAATGTATATCTTGATCACTCATTATCACACAGATCGTACAAAATGTATATATCGATCATTCATTATCACACATAAAATGCAGAATGTATATCTGAATAACTATGTATCGCATAGATCATGCACAATGTCTATTTAGAAAATTCAATATCACACAGATCATGCATAATGTCAATCTAGATAACTCATTATCACACAGATCGTGCATAATGTCAATCAAAGATAACTATCACACAGATCGTGCATAATGTCTATCTAGATAACGCATTATCACACAGATCATGCATAATGTCAATCTAGATAACTTCTTATCACACAGGTCACGCAAAATGTCAATGAATAACTATCACACAGATCGTGCAAAATATCTATCTCTATAACTCATTATCACACAGAACATGCATAATGTCAATCTAGATAACTCATTATCACACAGGTCATGCATAATGTCAATCAAAGATAACTATCACATAGATCATGCATAATGTCTATCTAGATAACTCATTATCACACAGATCATGCATAATGTCAATCTAGATAACTCATTAGCACACAGATCATGCAGAATGTCAATCTAGATAACTCATTATCACACAGGTCATGCATAATGTCAATCAAAGATAACTATCACATAGATCATGCATAATGTCTATCTAGATAACTCATTATCACACAGATCATGCATAATGTCAATCTAGATAACTCATTAGCACACAGATCATGCAGAATGTCAATCTAGATAACTCATTATCACACAGGTCATGCATAATGTCAATCTAGATAACTCATTATCACACAGGTCATGCATAATGTCAATCTAGATAACTCATTATCACACAGGTCATGCATAATGTCAATCAAAGATAACTATCACAGATCATGCATAATGTCTATCTAGATAACTCATTATCACACAGATCATGCATAATGTCAATCTAGATAACTCATTATCACACAGATCATCCAGAATGTCTATTTAGAAAATTCAATATCACACAGATCATGTATAATGTCAATCTCGATCACTCATTATCACACAGATCGTTCATATTGTCAATCTAGATAACTCATTATCACACAGATCATGCATAATGTCAATCTAGATAACTCTATATTGCACAGATCATGCATAATGTCTATCTAGATAACTCATTATCACACAGATCATGCAGAATGTCAATCTAGATAACTCATTATCACACAGATCATGCAGAATGTCAATCCAGATAACTCATTATCACACAGATCATGCAGAATGTCAATCTAGATAACTCAATATTACACAGATCATGCATAATGTCTATCTAGATAACTCATTATCACCCAGATCATGCAGAATGTCAATCTAGATAACTCATTATCACACAGATCATCCAGAATGTCTATTTAGAAAATTCAATATCACACAGATCATGTATAATGTCAATCTCGATCACTCATTATCACACAGATCGTTCATATTGTCAATCTAGATAACTCATTATCACACAGATCATGCATAATGTCAATCTAGATAACTTAATATTACACAGATCATGCATAATGTCTATCTAGATAACTCATTATCACACAGATCATGCATAATGTCAATCTAGATAACTCATTATCACACAGGTCATGCAAAATGTCAATGAATAACTATCACACAGATCGTGCAAAATGTCTATCTCGATAACTCATTATCACACAGATCATACAGATAACTCATTGTCACACAGATCATGCAGAATGTCACTCTAGATAACTCATTATCACACAGATCATGCAGAATGTCTATTTAGACAATTTAATATCACACAGATGAGGTATAATATCAATCTCGATCACTCATTGTCACACAGATCATTCGCGGTATGCAGTATTATGTATGCAAATGTTTGCCTGAATACCAAAGAAGAGTTTAAGCTCCAAGTTTGAGTGCTACAAAACAATTTTTTGTACTCTGCAAATTGTATATGATTGTCATTCTTTCATGATCACCACCTGCCAATTTTTGGAGACACAAATATGACAAAACATTATTTGTAGCCTCGTACACCTCCCCTGCTCCGCAATCGTTTCAGACATCGTAGTTAAATTTCTATGCTTGGATTTACTAATTAGTTACAATGATGCATTCGCAAAGACTCGGTCAATCATTGTTTCGTAAGCAGTCTAGTTAGTCTGAATACGATATAATAGGTACAATTCAAGACCGATAAGATCTGAATAAGTCTAGGATCTAGAAATAATGGGCAAATCGTACTATGACCAAGTATCGAAGCCAATTCAGTCGTAAATGTGAAGTAGCTTTATGCTTGCAAATATTCTTCTTAATGAGCTTGATTCTTCTGATTTCAAATTTTATGAAAAGATTAACTAATCCGCATTTAAATCCTTAATCGGTTTTGTACCACAAAGCGAACCCAGTGCCTCATACACAATTCAGATAATTATTTCTACCATATGTCCTTCAACAAGACGATCTTTCCGTTGTTAATTAAAGTACGATATGCGTGGCTGGAAAAAGAATTGTTTTATTTTAGAACAAAGCTTTAAGAGCTGCTATTAAGTTCTTTTCTAACACAGGAGATGTTTTTGTTAGAATATTTTATACACACATATTATTTAATTTGCTACAAATATTATTTAATATTATTTAATTTGCTACAAATATTATTTAATTTGTTACAAATATTATTTAATTTGCTACAAACGTTATTCACTGGTGACTGAATGATTTGAATTTCTTTGATTGGTCACGTCCTTTGTAGATTGGCTCCATAGCCCAGTCCGTTGGAGTTTTCTTCATATCTTTTTCGTTAAGAAATACGACCCTTTCCACGTCTTCTAAACTCGGTTCTTCTATACTCCAGTTAGTCTTTTGCCTTGCCTTAATAAAAGCGATGATGAACAGGATTAACGGGAGAATTTTCAACAGTACTTGGAGTCCAACAAACTTGTATCGAAGGTCATCGTTGTTATACAGTGCGCATGCGCCTTGTCTCAAGCAAGATTTACGCCACAGGATACATGATGTGTCGACAATTTTTCCGAATACAACTGGACCGGGAAACCAACCTAAAATTAAGCAAACCAGAACATGCATGTGAATGCCAACATTCCGAGCTAACTGTAAATGCTAACGACAGATCATATTTTAGAAAATATGTCTATTAAAGGTATGTTTTCCCGAGCAATTGTATGTTAACAATATCAATCGCGCCATAACTACTAGGAAATTTCTTGAACATATTTCTTGCTTGATCACTGAACGCTACGTCGGTATGAAACTTGTTTATAAATGATATACTTAGTAGTTATGTATTTTGCTGGTAGAAATCTCGCGATGTGCGAAAATTGTTATCTCTCGAACTTAGAAACATCCGTCTGATTCCCAGAGTGAGATGTATTTCGTGTAAGATACTATTATTCACTAAATAACAATACTTAACAATACTTAACAATACTTAACAATACTTAACAATACCTAACAATGCTTAACAATACTTAACAATACTTAACAATACTTAATAATACTTAACAATACTTAACAATACTTAACAATACTTAACAATACTTAATAATACTTAACAATACCTAACAATGCTTAACAATACTTAACAATGCTTAACAATACTTAACAATGCTGGAAAATCCTATATCTTGAGATCACTGGCAACATCAACAGAGTGAATCTCCGTCAAGTAATTTAAAACTACAAGTAGTAATTGTGTATTCACTCTCTAGAGAAGGGAAGGTGCAACCACATCGACTGCAATCACCGCGTTGTCCAATTACGTACAATATAGACTGTATTCTTTTCGTTGTACAATTACAGACAACGTAGACTGCAACCACTACGTTGTCCAATTATATACATACATACACTGCAGTTACTGCTTTATAAACTACATCCAAGCGGCGTTGGGAGTACGTGTGGTCTAGGGCCGACCATGATAGCACGGGGTCAAAGTATCGGTATCTCGACTGGTATGCTACTGCATACACTGAAACACGGGGACACTCAAGAGCTGGACCTGCGGTGGTCGCACCACACGTCGTTAATGCAAGCGACTCAGCTTTCATCAATATATGGATCCACTGATTTAAGATTATACCCTTTTAAAATCCAACCAGTCGGTCTGGTTTGTTTGTTTGTTTGATTAGGATTTTTAACGTAGCTATAAAATTTTTTCAATCATATCGCTACAATGTCTGCAGTGATTCAGTTTATAGTGATGTCTAGCAATGTGGCATCATGCCGCAGACATGTCCCACCCGTTCATATTATCCTGACACCAGGTCGACCAGTCCTAACATGAACCTCTTAATGCTGAGCGTCAAGCGAGGCAGCTGCTAGTACCCTTTTTGTAAATCTTTGGTATGCCTCGGCTGGGGATCGAACCCACGACCTCCATACTTCCGCGGTGGAAGCTCTAACCACTAGGCCACCGGAGCGGTTGGTCGGCCTGGTGTCAGGATAATGTAACTGGGTGGGACATGATGCTAGATATCTACGGCATGATGCCCTTTGTGTTAGACATTACTATAAACTGCCATACTGCAGACATCGTAGCGATATGACTGAAAAAGTGTTAGTTTTCAATCATATCGCTACAATGTCTGCAGTGATTCAGTTTATAGTGATGTCTAGCACTGTGGCATCATGCCGCAGACATGTCCCACCCGTTCATATTATCCTGACACCAGGTCGACCAGTCCTAACACTAACCTCTTAATGCTGAGCGTCAAGCGAGGCAGCTGTTAGTACCCTTTTTGTAAATCTTTGGTATGCCTCGGCTGGGGATCGAACCCACGACCTCCATACTTCCGCGGTGGACGCTCTAACCACTAGGCCACCGGAGCGGTTGGTCGGCCTGGTGTCAGGATAATGTAACTGGGTGGGACATCATGCTAGACATATACGGCATGATCCCCTTTGTGTTAGACATCACTATAAACTGCCATACTGCAGACATCGTAGCAATATGACTTAAAAAGTGTTAATGATCCGTTAAAAATCCTACTCTCTCTCTATATCTCTCTCTCTCTCTCTATCTCTCTCTCTCTCTCTCTCACACACACACACACACACACACACACACACACACACACACCATAGCCTGCCTATAGATACAAAATAATCTTGAGAGAAACCCTACTCACCATAAAACAACAAACACTGACCTATTAAATATCCCACCGCTGCCACCTTAAAATTATTTTTGTAACAAACAAAGAGGTCTAACAGCATTCACGTCCAAGTAAAGCAAACAATTTCGAACACGTGCATGAGGCTGGCTTGAGGTCAGCGTTTTCTTTATGTTTGTCGATCTCAAGTCACTAGCTTTTGTTAACTGGATATTTGTTAAATGCACTATTACAGCAACTAGTTTTCCTTCAGTCTACGAATAACCAAACATTCCAGAGACTCCATTTTCACGTTTTTTTTTTCTTCTTGCGTTACATTCGTATGATGTATGAGGATGCACTTCTAAGTTGTAGACTGGTATGTACTACTATGTACAACGAAACATGTCCAACATACCTATAAAGACCGTTTCGGTAGCCTAAGTGATTCGAGATTCCGTCCTTGAACGCACAAGGCGAGATAGCTCCACTAGAGTACCTACTTATCCAAGTATCTACGTATCTACGCACCGACGTAACCACTTACCTACGTATTCAGGTATATACGTGCTTACTTATCCACCTACCCACACAAGGTTTGAAGGCCAGAAAGAGGTGAGACTGTAGGAGGTTGGATAAGAAAGAGGGTGAACGGACAGAGAAGAACAACCACAGTGAAGTTGGAGTGGACTGAAAATAAACAGGTTATGAAGTTATACAAGGTAGTGACTTCGATTGTTCACTCGATTTTATGATGAACCAATTCTGTCATTTAAAACAGATCGGATATTTATATAAATATAATTATGTTTGAAATTCGGTTAAATATTTTGTTTTAAAAGAAAACCAACGTTCATAAATGTAATGTATTATCACAGTTGTTTATGTAATTGATTAAATGGTTGTTTTTCTTCATGTACGTGGGCTCGTGTCATTCTGTTCAATATATCTGCTCAGATCTCTATTTATTCCACCTAAAAGTTTCACGCTTATATTTATATTTACTCGATCCGGGCAATAACACCGAGGGCGATCAACCTCTAGATAACGAGAATCGAATAAAGCGGACACCTTGAAAGAATTTCAATCTGACAATCAGCCCACCGCCACAAAGAGGGGCACATATACAGCTTTTTTTTTTTTGCTTAAAAAATGTCTTGGCTAGGCAACATAACACTACACGGAGATCAGTATCTTTATCGTCTGGTAGAGAACATGAACGTAGCAAAATCATCGTTCCATGGGTGGTAGGATGGTGGATAGTAAATGAAAACTCGATCCGGGCAATAACACCGATCAATCTCTAGATAAAGAGAACCAAATAACTGGACACCTTGTAAGAAGGTACAATCCGCCAATCAATCCAACAAGGTATGGAGGTAGTACATTATGTGACTGAGAAGATGCACGAAAATTGCGTGCATATGGGAACAATATGGCCGATTCATGTGTGATGGAAATCAGACACGAACAACTGACTCTAGTGGTCTAGTAAAATAGATTCACAAAAGCCTTTACATGATCGAACTCAAGCTGGCAGCCGTGTCTAGTACAATCGTATGATTGCAAATAAATTAAAATGTTAACCCATTAACAAAGAGTGTTGGAATCATTACTTGCAATCATTATTGTATTGTACCTACCCAATAGCGTTGCTAGAAATGCAGACAATCCCACTGCAAACGCTTTATCTGAATGTTGTACACATCTGCAAAAAAGAGACAAGTTATTTAAGAATAATTTCTTTAGTTGCGTGAGAATTCTGTAAATTATACCTCTATCACGTGAATCAATTATCTTCAAATATTTTTAAATAACCTTTGTTTAAATAAATATGTTGCTGTCATAAAGAGCTGATACTTGGATACATGACAAAATAAAATATCATTTCAAAATGTTTACACAATCCTCGCTGAATGTTTAAAGCTACAGGACAGATATATATGAATATATCTGAACCACTTTACGACAAGCCGTCAAATTAAAACCTTCAACCACACACTATTATATAAATACAATAGTCAAAAAAGAGTTCAAATCTTCTTATTTGTTATTTTATCAAATTATATGGCAATTAATACCAATATACAGCGTACAGGATTCGGTAGGAGATACAATATTTATATCTTATATACCAGAAATTAATAAACTTACATACTTTTACAGTTGAAGATGTGCAAATCTGTGAAGTAGACCGCTGACTGACAAAACTATCCGAAGGTAAAGAGCTTTACCTACAGTGAGGTATTTATAAACAGATATCATATGTGCAATATAAGCATTTGGTTCTTCCCATAAAAAGCACTTCGCACATGCGGCATAGGATGGACCGAACTCACAATTTCGAAATACAATACAGTATACATGAATGACCCTCGGATATCGTTGTGCACAAAAACGAAACTCGTGTACATTTATTTACAATTCCGTGACATCCACGTCACCCCCACAAAAGACGTAGTCGTCCAAAGAAAAAGAGGAGCCATCAAAGAGGAGATTTCTTTGGCTAATTTGGAAAACACATCACCGACGACGCGATAGTCACAAAAAGATAAATAGGTGTGTTTGAATCATCAATTTTAGTGTATTTTTGGAACCAACAAAGATGTCACCCTCAGAAATTATCCTTTTTCACTCAGCAAAGGAAAGAAAAGGAACGGACTACTTTCTCAATGAGCCAAACATTGGAACGTGTTGTCTGTCCTGTTGAAAGTTTCTCCATCCATGCGAAAACAAATCATTCAAACTGCCTCCAAAGATATCTTCATTACCGTGTGCGAATTATGTTTGAATGTCTTGAAAGGGCACCATATATTCCTCTCCACATCAGAGAAAATGCTTAGCCAAACATCGAAACGTTTTTCGCCAAAAAGTACAAAAGACAATACTCATTCGTCAAACGAAAAAGATGTTGGTGCAACGCAGCGGAATTTTACCCCTGATAGGACTTCTTGCCAAAACAATAATAGGCCCTACGTTGGGACTCCTGACAAGTATTTTACCCGCCTTAGAAGACAGAACAAGAAAGTAATAGGGACCTCTGGAGTACATATATCTCAGATCCGAACTTTGGAAGCAATTGGAAAGGGTGAAAACTGGCTTCTGAAGAATCTGGGAAAACGTGTCAAAGAAGTCATAGTACGTTGGAAAGGATATCCTCCCAGGTTTGATTCTTGGATCAACGCTTCTCAAGCAATCGACTATAAAAACGAAGATCTACAATAACAACCATTGTGCGTGTGGTGTGGAGAACGTGTACCTAAAACTCAAATCGTCTATTTATGTCAGATATTTGTGGTGTATTGTGTCGTCGGTGTAGCCTTTGCGAATTTGAGTTTGCAACAACGAAACAAACAATTGTGAACCATTTTACTGAGCAGTTGCATCGGATACCTTCTTCCCAATCATTCCCTGAAATACTACTCGAACGGGAACAACAACGGAAGTCTTATGTCCAACGCCAGTCGCCACTCAAACAATCACCACCCCAAAAGATATCCTCTTTGAGACACTCTGATTTCCAGTGTCTGGAATTATGAATAACAACAACCAACTTTACTTAGCATTACCCAGTGACAATTCCATGGAGGTGTTTCCCAACAATACGTTTTGTTTTTACACGTCCAAATTACCTCAGGCCATCCATTTAGACCACGAAGGCCATTGGGTAGTTGCTTTGGTGGAAATCATTCACTCTACACAAGTCCTAAATATCCTTGCAAATCAAAATATTTTGATGGTCGAAGTTCATGTGCAAACGTACGTGGATGCCAATAAAAATATGAGAATAAAACTCATAACTCCCAAACTCAACACACCACCTACATAATTATTATTCCCCCAGTATATTATTTTAGTAGTCAACATTTGGTGACCACGATTGCAACCAGGTTCAAAGGCATGTTTGGCAAAGCTTTAGAAAGTGACAGAAATGTATTATCCCCTTGATCGAGTACCATAAAGTGGCTCGTCGCCTATTGATGAAATGTTTGGATGGTAAAAGTGTGTCTATTATTATTTTGTCCTGAATTGTTTGACATTTTGGGTGGGGACATAAAGATAAGATGGGCAATGATCAAGAAAAGCGAATTAAAAGTCATTTCCGACATAGATTCTTTACCAAGTTATTTGGTTCCTGGTAGAACTGAACCAATGACTGAATTTGATGTTTGTGTAAGTCATGTATCCTTTGTACCGAAGAGTCGCTTGACAACGAGGACATGGTTTAGGATATATGTTAAAATCAGCCTTTCGTTCAGTTATCCTGTTTTGAAACTGATGGTGACACGAGGATTGCACGCCTTGTAAGATGTCGCATTGACACACGGTAAAGAAGGTCTCCAAAAATGTCATCATTGACAAACAAAACCACAAAGAAGCTTTCTTGAGACCAGACAAAAATGTCTTGCTTCAAACGAAAATAGATTTTAGGCCGACGAGAAATTTTTATAAACGTCATGGACTGTACAGAGTAAAGAATCCTGCTTCCGTAGCGCAACAGAAAGGACAAGACAGAAAGAGACGACTAGGCGACGATGATGTAGTAGCTACCGTCAACCATTTCATGCATTCCTGGTTCAGCGAGGTGGATGTGTACTTGAATAACAAACTGGTCAGCAGTAGCATGGCTACTGACCTTAACCAAACATACCTTGAAAATATCTTGAATTATGGGAAAAAAAACCAAGAACAATCATCTGGATGCATGCGTAGTATGGAAATCTGACAAATATATCGGGATTTGTCGAAGGACGAAAGTAAATTGCTGAGAGTCGACGTTTAGAACTGATGGATCGTTTGCATTTGGAGATGTGGTTGCAAGACAAGTATTTACTGAACGGTGCAGATGTCCGCCTGAGACTGAATTGCTGTAGTGCCGTTTTCCATTTGATCGCTGAAGATAATACTTTATACAAAATTGCTATTCAAGAAGCCGACGTGTGCAAGTGTTACCTAAAGTGTGAAACGACATCAGTCACACTTTGAGCAGAACGACGGCAAAGCATTCGATACGACGCGTGGAAGTGAAAGCTTTCACCGTTCCGACTGGACAGCGATCAACGATCGAAGATCATATGTTCCAAAGACAGTTACCCAAACGTTTATTCGTTGGGATCGTCATGAATTCAGATTTTAACTTATACGCAAAATTCTTTCCAGTTTTAGCACTACAAATGGTCCAAGATTGACGAAAATCGCGATTGCAAGACCTTGTGTACCAGACCTTTCGAACCTAGTTTTGGTGACGCGAAGATTTACTCGATATAAAACTTGTCTCTGTACGAAGCTACCGTACAGTTAGGGAACTAGCATTTCGTACGAAGACTATGCAGGAGGCCATGCTTTGTGCACCTTTTATTTCACTCCAGACCGGCAGCGACGAGGTACTTTTCCACGCTATAAAATCCGGTTTGATTGGTTGGGAAATTCAGTCTGAAGAAACTCGAGGCGCAGGCAATACGGTGAAAGTGATCTTCTTTGCCGAATTCGACAATACCATATAAATTAACAGTCTGAGGGAAGTCATTCTAGAGTATTAGAAACTATGGAAAACGCTTATCCCTCTTTGAATGATGGAGAATCTATGGAAATAGAATGAGAGTACATATTGGAAGAAGAACTCCAAGATAGAGACGACGAGAAGGTGGTAATGGCGTTCAGATAGCCAGAACAAGAACAACATTTAGTCTATTGGTTTGCCAACACTTGGCGGAGAAAATTGCAGAATTGATCAGGAAAGATTTCCATGCATGTCAAACGATCATACCAGTCAAATTCTACACGATAAATGTCTGATCATGAGTCAAGAAGAAAAATTGGACGAGTATCTGGACGAAGCTTGGAGTCTCATCTCGGCTTTTGTTGCATCAGTGGTATTAAGACGTGCGTGATCTTTAGTCTCCTCCATTGATTTTTCGAGAGGCCCATTTTATCGACGCTCTTTTGGCTCTGATGCTGAGACGAAGCGACGAAACGGTTACTTGTCAGACATTTTGAGTATTGAATTGATAACTTATCATTATCTGTGATAAAATAATGAATTCTTAGGAACTTTATTACCTTTTGAACCACAGTTCATACACTGCTTCTTGGAATCCTGTGGTGTGTACTAAAGATGAACTACTTCATCGCAAACCTAAAGACCATCAAGTTTATATCATCAACACGGACGACAGTCATCTCCCAGGAACCCATTGGGTAGCCGTCAACATTCCTAAAGAGGGTAGTGTGGAATATTTTGATTCGCATACAGTGATGCCTATGGATTTTTTATTTTATGAGACGAAATGTTCAGACTACATTATTAAATAATGTAAAATTACAAGGCACATATTCCATGGTGTGTTACCAATATTGTGTATATTTTCTGCATCAACGCAGTCTTAGGTATTTTGTAAAACATTTAGTGACTTATTTTGATCGTCATTCATCTAAAAACGATGAAAAAAGACATCGATGGTGTTGTGACCATTATGGTTTTCTGTTGTCTTTAGCTAGAAAACGTAGTATACATCCACGGCCCAATGATTTCCATTTCTAGAAAAATAGCTTCACTTTACAACGTTGTCAAGCAAGTCAAAAGTAATTTGTTTTCTTGAAGACATTTTGTTTTAATCTTTGAATAACAAATAGTTGTGTTTGGAAAAGGTGTCTGTGTTTTCCAATTTTCATTCAAATCCATGCTCTTTGACTTTACTTTATCCCTCACCCTACAATTATCTTTCATCCCCAACACAAAACGTAGGGATGTTTTCTATCGCATCTGGGCTTGAGTCATATACAGTGAAACAGTCTTCAGTCTGACCATCCATTATTGACCCATCCTCCTATGAAGATGAGTTCAAGACTAGCTAAGCTGCCCGACGCTTACGTAAATTTGCATCATGTCAGGCAATGTATGATACTGAAACTTGAGGAGATTGAGAATGTCAGAATGTTGAAAGAGACTGAAGACCGGATAGAAGACCTCTTCTGAGAGGAAATAAAGCCTGAGGTGAGAACATCCTTACAGAAACCACAGCAAGCGTTCCCGGTGCCTCGTACCGAGGACTGGGACTTGGAGCAGATGGGGGAGCATTAACCAGGTGCATTCTGTTGATTGAAAAAACAGCCCTTTTTAGGGCTAACCAAATCTCTAGAAAAGAAATTATTCAAGTTGCCAATGTGTATGAGTATGGAATAGTGTGAGTATCAACATTCACTCCTTTCCTGATGTGTGTGTTTTTCTCATTCACGTGTGTGGATAGAACACACACGTGATAATTGGGGATTTTATAGTATTTTGCGGTTAGCTTTTTATTATTCCTTCGCTTGTGTAGATTGTATATATTGTGATTTTGGATAGTATATAATAGTTTTTCATCTTTTGTTCTGTATGGGTTTTAGATAATATATGTAGTGAGTGTAAGGGAGGTTTTCCACGTTAGTGCCTGATATATATAAACACAAGCGTCCATCATTCGCGACATTCTACTGAATAACAATAGAAGATTACTAGCAACGTGATGAACAGATTGGACAAAATAAATAAACTACATGAAGTATTGGACCATCTAGACATGTTGTAGGATATGATGGTAAAACTGGATGAGAACCGCTATAATTACAACACAGCGCATAAAATGGGAAATCAACAACTTGAAAAAGAATAAGAATATATTAAACGAGATACTATAACAGGAAAAGGAGAAAAAAGGAGGATGAATAGGATATAATTAGGATGATGGAGTGGAATGCTAAAATAGAAGAAGAAGAGGAGAAATGAGAAGAGGAAAAGAGACGAGTAGGAAAAGGAGAAAGAGGAGAAAAAACAAAGTAAGAATGTATGAGAAAAGGAACAGAAGAAGAATGTAGCAGAAAAATACCCTTTTAAGGGCCGCTCATATGCCTCAAATTATTTTTAGTCGTTTCTATAATTGTTTCGGAATTGTTTTTGACTGTATATTGTAGGTTATATGTGTCATAAAATAATATGTCTATGTCCCACTCTTTGGTCCCGATTGAGGTCAACCCGGTGCACACTTGTTCCTACAATTGTTGCAACATTTTTACCAATCTTCTGTCACCTCACCTCTTCCATTCATAATGTCCAAATACAACAACTCCACTTTCACATGACGTTATACACGCCCAGTACTCATGTAAAATTCCCTTTAACTATATACAGCTCCAGGGGGATCTGACAAATCTTGACATTATACAGTCCCACGACGTTTTTGAATGGAGATTCCATTTCCTATTACTACTAACGTATTCATCGTCTTCGTCTTCGTCTTCTTCATCATCATCAATATCATCATCATCATCATCATCTTCTTCTTCTTCTTCTTCTTCTTCTTCTTCTTCTTCTTCTTATTATTATTATTATTATTATTATTATTATTATTATTATTATTATTATTGTTATTATTAGCAGTAATAGTAGTAGTAATTGTTGTTGTTGTATTGTTGTTGTAATTTCCATTATTAAGAGATATGACGAAATTTCCGAGATAAAATCTATGGTAGGATTAATGTATGGCTTTTATTGTTCCTACTTGTGGTAGTCAATTGACTTTATGCGAGATGATAGATCGATATGCCTACCAACTCACGTGGCATTACTCCCCGCTCATCATTATCATTTACTGTGGTCCTCGAGGCGCTGTGCTGCTAGACATCTAACCGGTTCTCTCCACTTTTTCTCAAACGTGTGCCAATGCCTGTGTCTCCGCAAACATTTTCCTGGTCCATTCTGTGTTGTTGTTAGTCCACTTTATTCTCCCCTTCCTCTGTTTCTGCCACCCTGGACACTGCCATGCACTATTGTTGTGGATAGACTGTTGGCTATAGTGACATGGCCATACCGTTTCAGATTTTTCTTTTTGACGGTCGTGAGGAGGTTTTCATATTGGCCTACTTTGCGCCTGATGGCGTTACGCACTTCTTCATTTGGGGCGTGGCCCATGCAAGACATGCCAAGGATGGTTCTGTATCATTTCATTTCAAGTGCCTTTATTCTTCGTTGTAACTCTGCTGTCAGAATGTAGGCCTCTGCTAAATGGTACTGGTCAACTGTTGACCAATGTTGTTCTTCTTGTGGCCCACAATACCTGATGCCACACTCTGTCAAAGGCCTATTTGAAATCTATGAACACATATTAGATGTCTTGTTGATGTTGCTAGTACTTTTCACACAGAATCTTGAGATTGAATATTTGTTCTGTTGTGCTTTTTCCACTCCGGAACCCGGCCTGTTATTCAGTGATTATTTATTCTGCTTGTGGTTTCAGTCTGTTCAAGATGATCTGTATTATCACCTTACTGGTATGGCTGATCAGACTGATAGTTTTGTAATTATCGCACAGCTGGAGATTACTTTTTGGGGGAGTGTTAGGGTGAGTGTTAGAATCAGTGACTTTTTTGTTGGGTGTGTGTGTATGTTATAATCAATGACATCCCGCTAACCTCCGACAAACATTCAGTATTTGTCAGAGATATATTTCAGCTTAAGTGCTATATTTATTTAAAATGAGTTTAATTATTCTTAAAAATATCAAATTTCAAAGTTGCATAAATTATACTGCAGTAGAAAATATCTATTTATTTATTCTCTCTCTCTCTCTCTGTATATATATATATATATATATATATATATATATATATATATATATATATATATATATATATATATATATATATATATATATATATATGAAATTCAAGGACAGTCACTCCAAAAATAATACTGTATTTAGTACTTATTCTTATTAATTTTAACTGGCTTATGGTCATGCTGCTTTGGCAAGTCATTTTGTTTAATAACATAAATAAGAAAATCGTAAAAAAAATACTGTTTATAAGTATACTGTTGTGTATAATTTTAAAGTTCTACTGTGTTTGTCACATAGATCAATAATGAGTGTTGATGTACACATGTACATGCATGCTTAATATACCAGACAATAATTATCTGAAACCATTGTTTTCGTATATCTTTATTTTTACATTTTTTTAGCCCACTTCTTCTCCAGCCAAATGAAAAAGTAATGAGTCACTCCTGTGTCTGACAGATTGAGATGAAAAATCATTGTTTTTGGGACAATCAGACATTAAAGTGTAAATTTTTAAACTTCAAATTAGTGCAGGCTGGGATTCAGTACTCCATATACAAGAACAATTATATCATCAAATCCCAAAAGTTGGGGTGTCCTCAACCCATATTCTAGAAACGTTTTTTTTTTATACATATATATTTCAATTTCATTTTCTTTTGTTCAAGCCATCGAATTGACACGCCTTTCTACAAAATGTTGTGCAAACAATCATTTTGTAATTGCCATCAATTGTTTCCATATTCAACTAATAAACGTCTTTATCCATCGAAGTTTTGTCTATGCTGCGGGAACCGAATATATCGTATTCCTCCATTTAGACGAACTGGATATCGACAGTCAGAATCGCATGGCTCCAACTGCCTTGTTACCGATCAAGAAATCAATAAATCATTGCAAAAGTCGTCAATACTTATCATAGTCAATTCGTTATTGCCACAAGGAGCTTGTCAGAGGAAAATGACGAACGTAAGCAATATCTCGAGGTGTGTCTTAGTTACGCTCGCTGATTGGTTAACTGACCAGCAGGATTGACAAGCGGCGACAGGTCATTACCATCTAGGTTCCCATTGTATCACTATAGCTGAAATCAGTTAGACGTGACAAAGAACATTTTTTTAAACAATACTTTCATTTGATATAATATATCGTAGTCATTTCAACTTTCCAACCTCAACGCTTTCTTGTGTGTTTATTGTTTATCTTGTCTCTGTTTAGTAACTACATTTGACGAAGACTAAATGATCGTATGAAATATTCTGTAATAATCACAATTCGATTTTTTGTTTGTGTTGTTTAGGATTTTTAACTTAGTTTTAACAGGCAGTTTATAGTGATGTCTAGCACTGGGACATCATGCAGCAGACATGTATCATGATGTCCCACCCAGCATCATTATCCTGACACCAGGCTGACCAGTCCTAACACTGACTTCTTAATGCTGAGCACCAAGCGAGGCAGCTGTAAAAAAACATTTTTGTAAGTCTTTGGTATGACTCGGCTGGGGATCGAACCCACGACCTCTCGCTTCTGCAGTAGACTCTCTAACCAATAGGCCACCGGAGCGGTTCATATATACATACACAATTTGAAACAAACAAGTGGAAGATACTGGAATTAATAGAACAGAATATAACACATAAAATCATACACCTATAAATACCTGATGAAGACAGTAAACATAGGCATGATACAGAATGTAGACAAGAAATTGGTGATGGCCCCTACTGCCAGTGCCGGGAACAGCATTCCACATTCCGACTTACAGAGGCCGGGGATAGCGGTACCATTAACACCTATACAGGAACAGCCTTCAAAGGTCTGCAAATTGTAAACGGAAGAAAATGGCATGAACAATTTGTATCTGATAGTTACCATATATCTGAAATACGGAAAATGGAAGAGCTTCGTGTCTTGAGTAAATAAATAATTTTAGATCTATAAACCCTGGCTGCATATGGACACCATAACGTTTAACACACGTTGGTATAAATGGAAAAAAGGAATAGCAAAGAGGAATCTCAAGAAGACTAAAACTTTCAAACACAAAATATGCGCTTACCAAAGACATAAGTCACAAAATATCACACGTTCCTGCACGTTTCAAGTTGTGTTCGTTCAAAAATAACTATCAAATTTCATAACGCTTGGCGAAAAACGGCAGCAGGGAGCAAATATCATTATTTCAGATCACGAGATTAAATTTAGCAAGAAACTCAAATTTCTCTCACCAGTTTATTCATTGTTTCACATCCAGCGTAGCAAGGAGAAAAGTAATTCATGCCGTTGGATCCACAAACAGGAAAGTAGTCCCTAATGTCACAGTTACAGGTACTGTCACAGGTTTGAGTTACAGCTGTTGTGTTGACAGCTTTCGGGCTGGAGAAAGACATTCTTGAATGATATGATGTGGTTATCAATTGAAAACGTATGTGAAAATATATGCCAGAATAAATTGTTCCACTTTCAAATCATTAATATCCTTTGGTCATTAGAATCATCTGCTCTAAAACGATATTAAAACTGATCATTCCCTGTGTAAAAATAAAACGATACAGTTGATCATTTAATGACATATAATATAATGACTAGTATCGCTCCACAGTCATAGTGCGAGAAGATATGATACCAGTAGTAGTAGTAGTAGTAGTAGTAGTAGTAGTAACAACCGGAATATTTATTTTTAGTTTAGTATTAGTAATAGTTTTGTTGTAATTATAGCTTTGGTGATGAAATATCGTACCCATCATAATCTTTGTTCAATCCGACGAGTGACGGCGTTGGACATCCAAAGAAAAAACCTACACAATTCAGAGCAAATACGACAGAATACGAAACGATTAGCAACTTAAAGCATGTTACTGGGTGGAGCTTGTACTTTGTTGTGACGCAACCGCCAATCACAGTGCCCATAGATGCTGATACCACGGTAACTGCACCTGGAAGAAGTAAAACAATATACATGTGATAGCAACAGGAAGCGCAATTCAACAATATTTGATGTCTTGTTTTTAAAATCTCTATATCATTTACATTTAGGAATAGTATTTGATCTATGAGAAAATAATCCGCCCTCGTTTCAATGTAGGGGATTTGTTAACACCTAGTATTGCCAAAATATATCGCGAGAAAATGGCGGACATTTAGAATAAAATGCATACAAAGATAGCAGAAGTAAATCAGAAAATGAAATGACGAGATAAGAGTTGCGCTGAGAAAAGATCACGATCCTGAAGAAAACAAATTCCACTTAGTTTACATTGTATTAAACATTGCAAAGAAAAATGGTCAAAAAAATCAAAACCTGCATGGATATCTACGTAAGTACTAGGTACAATAAGATAACAAGGTAATATTTTCTCTGTTAATTACAGTTACAGTATACTTATACTTGCAAACATGTTATAAACCTTCTTTTAGACAGTTTGTCTAGAACTGAAATCCATATATTTTAGTATTCATAATGACGAAGCTTGTGAAACTAAAATCACGGCAAAGAACGATGTAGCGAGACTTGAAAATAGAATGCACGGCAATAGCGTTCTTTCATTGCTATCTGAATCCGATAAATCTTTGATCATTAATTCATACAATTACAAATTGTTAGCAATTGTTATTATAAATAGTTAGCACACTGGTTATTACAATAGTTATAAAACGATAAAAAAAATTTAAATGAGTAACATTCCTGTTAGGTAGCCAATGAAATAAATATTAACAAAAGTATTACAACGGATAATGACTAGATAAATATTTCCTTTCAGATGTCATGATCGAGAAACCTCCTGATTGTGGCATGGCATAACAAGATTTGAACCGATCTGAATGCTTCTTATAGAAAGTGGCTTAAATATGTAATTGTTGTCCAATAAGCATTTCTATAAAATAATAATAATAATATTAATAATAATAATAATGAGGACTTCGTATAGCGCCTAATCTTTAGAAGCTCTAAGCGCATTACAACATCTATAATGATATGACTACACTACAGAAAAAAATAAAAAAATTAATAACAATAAAATTAAAAACGTTGATCCCATATTGTATGACCTTACCCATTAAAAGGTTTGCCTTCCACGTAGGGACATAGAACTCAACTTCCATGTACTTGCTAGAGAACGCCACCATCCCGGACACATTGAACATCAGCAAGCAGTTTCCCAGAACCAACAGCACGAAAACGGAGTTGAAAGAAAGTCGGTGGAATATTTTCACAACATCTTATAGAAAACGAAACAAAATTCAAACACATAATATTTTGTTAATTATACCGTAAATGTTCATGATAACGACATATGTATTAAAAAGTACTTCCAATTAATCACCCCAAATACGAGCAATAAATTCTAGAATATACTGAGTAAATATAATTTTTGAAAGGCATTTACTGGTTATTTGTTACATAATATTGTTATATGTTCCATCCCATAATACTTATTGCATGAATGACATTGAAATAACTATATCAATTACGATAATACATCTCAGCTGCTTGTATTTCAAATCAGAGGGCATTAGACTAGCTCACGCGCTATTATCACGTGATTGTTGTTGAACATTTCAATTTATTTTTCTAGTCTCAGTTTAAAACCTCTAGCTAGATTTCATAAACTACACAGATTTCGCGTCTCATAAAACAATCTATTACAAAACAGACAAAAACTCGAAAGTGTAGTACACATAACTTGAAACTGTTAGCAGTGACTCGCTCCTGTTGAAAACTTGGATGATCTGTTTTAAAACAGATTAATAAATATATAATAAAATTATATAAATAGTGATTCACTTTTTAACGTTTTAATTGATGAACATCTAATGTTAAATGTGAACGCATATTGCATTCAGGCATGCACTACAGGGTGAAAAGCATATCTGTGTAACGTTTGAATCGAGACATTTCTAATGTCGAACATGAACACACATTGCATTATGTCATGAACTGACGTGTAAGGATGATATCTGTGTAACGTTTGAATCGAACATATCTAATGTCGAACATGAACACACTTTGCATTCTGTCATAAACTGACGTGTGGGGATAATATATGTGTAACGTTTGAATCGAAACATATATAATGTCGAACATGAACACACTTTGCATTCTGCCACTAACTGACGAGAGGATAATGTCGCATCATAATGCATTGGCTGACGCTGTTTACCTTTCAATGTATCTTTAAAGGTAAGTGCTTTTGCCTTTTCTCTCTGTGGCTTTTGCCATTCTTTGAGTGGGGAAGTCCTTTTCATCCTTCTTGGAAAAAATAGTAGAGGTATGGCCGCTATTAAGGATAGCACGCCAAAAACCATGAAACCCAGCCACCAGGCTCCTATCCATTCAGGGTGAGTAGGTGTCATTCCAGTATCTATTGTAATTAAAATTAAAATGAATATGTGCCTACTGAAACTTTCATTGCAATATCATGGAATACGTAGGTTAAAGGTCAGGAATAGCAATGTCATGGAATACGTAAGTTCAAGGTCAGGAATCGCAATGTCAGGGAATTCGTAGGTTAAAGGTCAGTAATTGTAATGTCAGTGAATACTTAAGTTAAAAGTCAGGAATTGCATACAACGGTAACTTAGGCTGCGAAACAAATGCTTGGCTATAAAGTCATGGCATTCAGATATAAAAACATTAATAAAAGAAATATTTAATCAAGACGTCAAGAGATCAAAATATAAAGGTGTATATGTGTCTGCAAAATTTTCAGTTGTGAAATAAAAACCCAGCTTTGATAGCAAAATAAATAAAGATAAAATATATACATATCAATACAACGTCCCGTATAAATTCTTATTTTTGTTTTCATCACAGTTAATTCAAACAAGAGTCGTAAACATATTAGCTATAGGTAAAACTATTTGCTATGTCCTGACATAGTATATTATCTTGTTTGCGAAACTGAATAACTCATAACAATCGATAACTCGAACTAGAATATAGAGCATGCAGTATTTCTTAACAACGTTTTGCAAGCAAAATTTATATGATCGAAGGTGATGCGATGATGTCTATTTTCTTTACAGTGGAAAATGTCTCATCACATGTATTGCATTTACTATATCATGAAGAATTATATATATGATATTGACATAGAAAATAAGAGACTCATAACGTCAGAGAGAGAGAGAGAGAGAGAGAGAGAGAGAGAGAGAGAGAGAACACAGAGACAGACAGAGAGAGGGACAGAGAAAGAGAGACATAGAGAGAGTTTGTGGACGCATATACCCTCCAATGTGACATATATGTTGCTAAAAACACCACCGCAAGCAAAGGCTATTGCGGGACCAAATATGCCAATTCCTGTTGTGATTCCTGTTAAATATAAATGTATAGGCGCAAATCAATCAATCAATCAATCAATTAATCAATATATTGACACAGAAAGTAATATGGTAATACCGGAACGATCTGATATCAAAGCGTTTGCTATTTTGACTGAATAATGATTAAAGTAAAGGTACTAATGATCAAAATAGATGAAATCAATAGACTGATAAAAAGTAAAATTCAGTGATTTAGTGATTTATTAATCCTTCAATCACCCAAAATGTCATGTAATATTTAGATTAAGTTTATACCATGAAAATATAAGATTCCATCCAACTTTCTGCTTTGAGATTTCTTTTGTTAAAATTAACACTCCTTGCCCTTAGTGCTCTGACGTGGCGTAGGATCCAAACGCATACATATCTGTATATTTCAAATACGTTATTTATTCTTTGACCAGTCAGAAAAGTAATAAAATAAACCACTTTCTTGATTTCAACATTATTGTTTTATTATAACCACTATAAATTATCAACCTGAAATGAAACGGAATACCAGTATATGCGAGAATAATCAGAAGTCAGCCAATGTTTCGTGGACACGTGATTATTGTTTCATGTTTCATATCCAAGTCAAAATACGTTTCTCGTTATACAAAGAAAAATCAAATTTCTTTTAAATCGTATCCTTTTACGTCAAACGGTTTGATATAAAAATGTCATGCTATCTTAAATTTACTTTTGTTTCCACATATCAGAACAATACCTTTGAAACGAAACTCACCGACATACATGGGCGTTTTGGTTTGCTTGACATTATCGTCTATGTATGAAGCTATCAGTGGGTATCTGGGGGCCTTCCCTACCCCTTGTAGTAACATTCCGACGCCTATAAGGACCATGACTGTCAGGGTATACTCATTTGGCAGTCCGATGGAGAATTTCCCTATGTTTTCGGTACAGTTTAGTCCGGAATTCATTGGGTCGCTGGAACACATCGGTACAGGAAATGGGAGAAAATTCATAACTTTCTCTGGTGTATTAATGTCATATTGGAACGTATTTGTAGATCCATAACTGTTATTTAAAGAGATGTTGAAAAGTTCTAAACTCGATGATGACCTAATATTTCTCCTCAAAGAGCCTTTTGAAACGAAATATGCAGTAGACGCCACAATTCCAGCGACACCGTAGAACACAGTGCTTGCAAAAAGTATCCTGGGAATATGAACTCTTCTGGCTAGATAACTGGCAAAAAGTGTTGTAGAAAGGTAGCCGATATCATTACAGCTTAGAAGAAAACCAGTCTGAGCACTGCTTAATCCAAACTGTTTCTCCAGCGTAGTGATCTGCGAGGCAATATAAATATTCAGTGTAGAAGTTAGGAGACTTGAAATGCTGTACACGCCAACAAAGGCAGCCATCTTGGCAAAAATCTGGAGGCATTTTGGTTTGCAACCTCCTATCCCGCATCTGGTATCATCATCTTCACTTTCTTCATAAACCATCTCGATGTTTGGTCGATCCATCAAGAAGCCAATCTTCCCTTGTAGTTTATTTGGATAGTCTGGTCTTCAAATATAGACGTTTCTACCTTTTCAGCATGTGTTCAGCTTGATCGTTGATAGCTGTTTCGGTAAAATATTACATCTCTGAAATGAAGTAGTTTATATTAGGAGAATATAACACTTTGCAGCATGTCACATATGAAAACTGTTCTTTTCACTGAATGCAATAATCTCACTTACTGAAAACACCAACAAATGTACCATAAATTGTTTCACATTGCCATAAAGGATAAGGGGTGTTTTACCCCAGCCGCACATCCTTAAATATGATAAAGAATCCGCGCAATACGGGAGGTATGGTGAATCCTTAAAATGTGTCACCATGAAAAATGTATTTTACAAATCACCATCACTTCCTGCCACATGAAAAGCTTTAGCATACGGTTTGTGTTGGAGGGGTGGGGTGGGAGGGAGGGGCAACATTTAGCGGTCTTTGATTGGTTTAATGCAAGGGATGACATCATGTCAAAATTACCAATATGTTTAACTACATTTTGAAATCATATACCATCCATTCTGGCGTACAGTAATGTATCTGTTTTGTGTTTTACAATAGTATCGTGCTTTGGCTCTAGTATAACAGCTTGGACTTTTCACGATCCAAGGCTACCTTATAAAATCGTTTTCGTGGCGTTGGTAAATTATGTGACATACATGGAAAAAAAACCCACAATAAACGTGTATGAGGGATACAGAGTGGTAAATTAATTTACATACAGATGATAATCTTTATTCAGAGAGAGAGAGAGAGAGAGAGAGAGAGAGAGAGAGAGAGATGGTTTGCATTATACCGTTGTATATTCTGGTTTTTTGTCAACGTTTTCAAAATTGTACAGCTTCAAGTCTTCGGCAATAGTGGATATGTGCAACAAAAATAATTGTTAAACACAAATGCTAGTTTAGCTGTCGACTACTACATATCCTCTTTAGATTGTACAAACAACATGAAACCAATCCGCAAATAAAACAAATTAATAAACGGCTTATATGAAATCTAATCTTTCGGGGCAATGCCGCAATTATACATAGAACCATTTTCACCTTTTATGCATCCGAGTACTTATGTACCTGTATAAGTGCTTTTGACTCGAGACCCAAATTTATGCTGTCTAAAATCAGTCAGTGTGTATAAAAAAGAGATCACACTTGTGATGAGAGACATATCAATTACTTTTGCGTATACTTTTACCCCAGTGCTAGTTTTCACTTTAACCATGCTGAAAATTGCAATCATCGTGAAACTGAAAAATACAGGCGTTTAGGAAGAGTGCACGTGAGAATCCCCCCCGGGACCTGGGTTAACATTATAATGATAAGAGGCCATGCTTAGGTATATTAACAAACATGGGTAACTCCATGTGCCACAGTCAGATCATAATGTATGCGTATTCCCTTGGGTATGAGTAGTGGCATGGTCGTGATATTAGTACTGCATTGTATATTGATACATCGATACATTCTTGTGTTGCTTTTTAGCCACCATTCTACTTAAGGCAGATGGCTTTTGCAAGGCCTTCATATTTAGCTATAACCGGTCAAACCGTTCTCGCCATTTGTATGAATTTGATCGCCTATGATATTTGTACACCTGAAGCAAATTCACTAGTCTCCACTACTTTGTACAGCACTTTTGATTCGTCAAAATTTAACCACGTAATCTTTTATTTTATTTAAATTTTATGGTCATTTCAATTATTTTTAAATGGAAAAGAAGCATATTTCTGTTGTTGGCTGCAAATTTGGAGCATGTGTGACACATACATCTGTTATTTCTATTTGAAAAACCAATCCATTTATACATCTGAACGGTATAGGTGTTCGTCTTGTATCGCGATAGGGTCAGGCATGCATGTAAGCAGAGCCTACGTCAAGGGAGGCAATGTGATCAGTAAGTTTAATGATTATAGCGTATATTTTGTTCCGCGCTGATGTTTACGAACTGGATGAGAACCAGTTTTACCAGAGAAGCGGATTTGCTATTTGAAACACAATAGTTCACAAATTGAATGAAAATCTAATGTTGAAAAATTATTTATGAACTGTATATTCTTATTTTGGGTAGACAGTACAGACATTTGACTAAAATTCAGCAACGTCATTCATCACCGACTCGTCTCCAAATTTGTTCTGTCCTGATCTGTACGTGTATGTTGTACATCTATCGAACCTTGTCGTGTTGTCCTGATCTCTAGGTTTATTGTACACTTTGTAGACCTGTCGTTCATATCAGATTATGTTATAGTTTGAAAGGTCAATGAGTAGAGGCTCTTGTAAAGATTAGATGTAATCCATGCACAGGTTGCATGATCGCACCATTTTGTCGTATCATATTATAATGTATACAGTCTCCTGTTTTAAGTGATGTCTCGTTTGACATAGGTGTAATGAGCACACTGTGTGTGTGTGTGTGTGTGTGTGTGTGTGTGTGTGTGTGTGCTGTCTAGCAGAGGCACATCGTGCAGCAAACATATAACATCAATTTCCAACCAAGTCACATTATCCTGACACCAGGCCAACCATTTCTAGCACTAACCTATAATTCTGAGCGTCAAGCGAAACATCGGCTAGTACTATTGATATAAGCTTTAAGTATGACTATTCCCATATTCGAACCCGCGACGTTTTGCATCTGAAGCGGACGCTCTAACCAGTTAAACCACTGGCAATATTGCGAAAACTATATTTGATAGCTTCACACTAGACAAAGTATAGCGTCTTCGAAACAGACAAGATGAAGAAAAGGAAAAATAATCACACAAAAATGCTTTTAACAAAAGAGACAATGAAAAGGAAATCCACTACAAATAGCAACTACAACTTCAAGAACATATACTGTAGTTCTAAAACTGATTTATGAAGTTCAGTGCCCCTAATAACGAAAGTCAATACGTTTTTCGCTATGGTTGTTCTCTTTTCGAGTTGTTCCAAAAATACCTGTAATATCAACTTAATTTATATGATGCCGAAGGTAATATCCTATTTCGCGAAGTAGAGAGGGGTGTGTAAGATATGTGAACTGAGCCTACCTTAGGAATTTTCCAATTCAGAGTGATACAATAGATTTGTATTACATGTAATGTCATTTACATTTATCATCATACGAATTTCAAATTAATCATTTCGCTTGGATCACGTACCAAAAGAATCAAATAATCACAGCAAGAATAAAAACCTGGTAATGGTAAAGAATGGCTATAGTGTGAAAGGTTAGAAACAGGAATATATATATATATATATATATATATATATATATATATATATATATATATATATATATATATATATATATATATATATATATATATATATATCTATAGAGAGAGAGAGAGAGAGAGAGAGAGAGAGAGAGAGAGAGAGACTTGTCTTACTCCACCAAAAGGCTTTAGAGATCCGCAGTTATTTTTATCAAAGAAAAACGAAAGGAAAATAAATTCTATACAACAAGGTAAGATCACACCACTGTTGTTTGTTAACAAAGGAATACTCAAAAAATATAATGAGTTTAATAAGTTGGTCTTTGATAATTTTAACTGCGGATCTGGAAAGCCTTTCGGTGGAGTAAGACAATTTCCTTTGCATTCATAATTGATTCCGAATGTGTTAACCAATTGATAAATGTATTAACTTGTGCAACATACCAATCAATCGCTGCAGTATGTTACTGTACTTGCATTTTCCCAAAAGGACGGCAATGAACATGAATAATTAGTATACTCCCTTTCCTGATAGCCTGATCTCTACAACACTAATTTGACATTTAACGGTAGCAAGAGGACAGCAAAAGATCTACCGTCAGATACGTTAAGCCGTGGTCTAATTCATGTTTAGCTTGTAAACTTAAGTTACGTCCAGGGCCGGATTACCCCATAAGCTGAAAGCTACACCCGTAGGCACTCATGTTTAGTAGGTATTGATTTAGCTTTTTCGTTCCATATTTTTGCAATATGTGATAATTACATAGGCCTAACCCTTTTGTAAGTTTCAGCCCATCGTGATCTTAAGTAGGCCCTGGTTATATCATATGTTTAATATATCTTGAATAATAATAATAATAATAATAATAATAATAATAATAATAATAATAATAATAATAATGACTTTGTATAGCCCCTAATCTTTAAAAACTCTAAGCGCTTTACAACATCTATAATGATATGACTGCTGAAAAACAAAAAACAAAAATCATGAAAATAGATAACATAAAACATTCTGAAAATATTTAAGGTACGAAACATTATTAGGTCCCTAAGTTTGTTCCTGCAATCGAAAAAGGTTAGTTTTAAGAGCACTCTTAAAAGGGATCACTGTGTCTTTGTGTCTAATTGTAATGGCAATTCGCTCCACATCGCTGAGCCCTGGTATGCAAAAGAACGTTGTCCATATGACTTCGTTTTCATAACGAAAACAATGTGTATACTATTGTCAGAAGAGGAGCGTAAGTATCTTGCTAGTGTATACAAATGGGTGAAACCGGATAGATATGTTGGACTGGAGTCTGTCAGTGAAACATAGCACAGAGAAAACATTTTGTGTTTGATTCTGGATCGAATGGATGGCCAGTGTAGGGTACAGAGCAGTTGTGAGGTGTGCACTGATCGAGGTACTCTAAAAATGATCCGAGCAGCTGTGTTTTGAACTTTGTGAAGTTTCTGGAGTAGATATCGTGACGAATCAGACAGAATTGAGTTACAGTAGTGAAGTCTTGAAAATACCAATGAACACACAAGTGTTTTAGTGGCATCAACAGAAAGATATTTGCGAATGGAACTGATGCGTGCATCTCAGTTCAAGATATGCAGCTTTGCATATGTTCATGACAAGTTGGTGTAATGCGAGAATACTGTCTAGAGTAACACCTAGGTTTCGTACTGACCGTGAGAATTTAATGTTGGTGTTGCTGATATTTATTGTGATCAGAATAGCTTCAGTTTTATCATCATTCATCTGCAGCTTGTTCCATGTCATCCATGATTTCACATCAGAAATGCACCTCTCTACTCCATGGATGGTAGCATCCACTTCAGTTGGGTGGCTAGACTTGTATATTTGTGTGTCATCAGCATACATTTGGTGAGACACTGGGTGATGATCTATGACACTTGAGAACGGATGAGTGTAAAGAATGAAGAGAACAGGTCACACAACAGACTCCTGAGGAACACCACAACATAGATCAACTGGGCTTGAATGTATTCCATTTGCAGATACAATTTGTGTCCTGTTGACTAAGTAATACTTCAACCACTGTATGGTTGTTCTCTGAATGCCAAAACTATACTGGAGACGGTGAAGTAATATATCATGGTCTATTGTGTTAAATGCTGCAGAGAAATCGAGGAGGGTGAGTACAAAGCATGTTGAATATATACATGAGCTAATAACGTGCGTCAAATAACCATGGCATAACATATTTGAATCAAAACATACATAAAATGTATTTTGATTCACACACGTAAGCGTGTGAAACGCTTGCGAACGTTACATGTACCCATGATTGAAAACTTAAAATTTATTGTATTGGAACATTAACTTATGTGGCAGAACATGCCATTGCGAATGATGTAATACACGTTGTGATCGAGGTTCCCGAAGTCGCGTTATCTGCTTTGCTAGCTGTGCTGATCTGTTCACGAGTATGTGCGTTCGTGCTGGCAAAGTCTCATCGAACCCATGATTGCAGAAAAACCAAACGACATCAAAAATGTTGACTAACCCCCCAAAATAACCCAATGACATAATAACCGAAATCCAGCTTATTGCAGATTCTATTCCCGATCGAGTAACAAACAAAATCCCCAAATTTGTCAGTTAGACAATGATTTCCCCCTTATATTCCAATATACTGGCTGTGAACAAGCTCAAACAACACGCGCGAGAGTGTGGAATACGGCTACCGAATGGAAAGAGGAAAGCTGCCATACTTGTATTGTTACGAATTTGTTCAATGGCGTTTCGATTGAATGTGAAGTACCGTCATGAAATGATAGCGCATTATCGCATCATGATTCCTGCACGTGTCAAGTGGGCTGAATAGCAAGAATAGTATGTCACCCGATCATCGTCGTCGTTTTGCAGACTTAGGCTGCTGAAAAAAGCACCATAATTACAAGCCCCCGAGCTTGCGTTTCATAAACAGTGTGGTTATTTGCATGATTATCGGGCAATAATCCGATCGAATACAAGCTAGGAAAAGACACGGTAAAATGTCTTTTAAAAATATGTCCAGGAATTGTATCAACGTTATATCGCAAGGGCAAATCCGTCGTTACGATAGAGATAATTCTCCCTGCTTATCTGATTATGCTACTTAAACGTTGCAATGGTGATGCATTTAAAATTGCAAGCCGGTGGATTCTTATTGCTGATCTTGTGGTCCTGAATAAAAAAGTCAGTGAGACCATCAGGAGTGCAATCGACAATGCTTTTGCAACGTTTCTAGAGACATTGGATTAATTCGCCAAAACATGACCCGGATGGACTGTGAACAGATGTTAAACTGCACCTTTACCTGTTAAATACTTTCCGTGAGTCGAGTTACATTCCAACTCCAGCTTGTATTTCGTGGCAGAAAGTAATCATGACACTCGATTTTTTTAATTTTTTATTTATTTTATTTTTTTGGAGTGGGGTGGGGTGGGGGAGCCTTTGTCAGCGTTGCAATTGCGATTTATATCCAAGACTATCCTATAATACACCAGCCGCACCTTTTGAACTTAAGTTTTGGTAGCATAGTGTGTGAGTTTGATTTGGATTTTTAGCGTAGATTTAGCAATTTTTCAGTCATATTGCTACGATGTCTGCAGTGTGACAATTTATAATGATGTATTGCACTGAGGCATCATGCCGCAGACATGTAGCATGATATCCCATCCAGTCACATTATCCTGACACCAGACCAACCAGTCATAACACTAACCTCTAAATGCTGAACGCTAAGCGAAGCATATGTTAGTACCATTTTCGTTAGACTTTGATGTGACTCATAAAAGGATTGAGCCCACTGTCTCAGACATCTGATGCGGACGCTTTACTAGGCCACCGGAGCGGCGTTTGGTAGCATACAATTACCAGCATTGGACACTGACATTAGGACGTTTTAAAGGATAGAAAATATCCATACAGACGTTGTATTGTTGTATATGTTACTAAACAGTTACTAGCAGGACTTTACTGTAGTTGAATTGGTGAAAAGACGCAGCATATGATTGGGCCAGAACCTGATAAAAACATTATGAAATTTACAGCGGTGTGACGAAAATGACGATACTGTATGTTATCGACGCCGATTGTGAATGTCGTAACATTCAGAGGATGTTTTGTAGGTTATAACAAATACGACGCAATTCGCTAAACAAGTCCCATGCGGGTTTTGTTGTACTGTAGTCAGATACGACGTTCGTACTGAACCACCAATAATAAACACGACCCAGTGCTCTAACGCCCTAGTAGGGGTGTTTCTTACAATAATCCAGGTTACAGTGAAATAGACACGACAACAGTTTTCTTCTACCGGAAATGATGATTATAACCAATGACACATACGGCTATTCATTGCCATCACTGATCCAGCAATGCGTTTTTCTCGGCAACTCATGGCTGGATCTGTGATGGCAATTATAGGTCGACCGATGACAGCTTGCTAAGACGAACCGCACACAGCTCATGGAATTTTCAGGGGCAAATTTACCGAAGTAAAACGAAAATCATTGTGGTGCCTCATTATCAGCGTGGCATAATGGTCACTTGATTTGGAAGGAGTCGTCAGCATCACAGGTATCAACTAGCATTATATCCATAACCACTAGGCAACCGAAGCGGTCGACCCAACCAAGGAAAGTAAAATATCGACTATTATTCAACAATAACGCACATGTCCAGATAATACGTTTTGGGTGAAGATGACAACGATCTTTCAAATATTATTTAATGGCCACATCCATTTGGTTTCATATGAACGCAATGCTATATTCCAAGAACGCACAATCTCCAAAGATTAAATATTCTCTTACCTATGATTTGGTGATAGTTGCACCCCAAACAAAAATAATTGGTAAAACGTGCATACACCTGTTGAGCCTGATGAAGGTCAGCCGGTCGAGCAATTATACTTTCTGATCACATCTTTAATAGAAAGACTATGATGGAGCCTAAATGCTACCGACGTGAGAAAATTATAAAAGCGTAACAACATCTGCGAGAACATCAACAAGGGCCACTCGGTGTTCGGGAAATATAGTCAGTTGTGTTATGTGTGACATTGTGGATGGTGTTTTCGAGATCTCATTAGCAACTGTCATTGACCTTGGAGTGGCTTGAATCTCAGCCTCAGCAACTATCATAGGCACACAGTCTGAATTGTTGTTGGAACCATATCAATATTAACCAGTGTGACTGGCAGTGCTGATGAAATATTATTGTAAAGGCTACATTCGCGAATACGTGTATATTTAGAAGTTGAATCGGCAGTACAAAGCAGTCTTGATACAAGTACCAAGCAACATTTCATATCTACTAATGATATCGCGGTAAGAATGGCCGAGTTCGCGACAATGTTGGTTCAAATGGAAAATCACAAGCGATTCCTGCAGGGATATGAAATCCTGGAGAACCAAAATTATAGTTGATATAAAGACAGCAAAAGTCAAGTATTTCCTCTTAAAAGAGAAAAAGTATATAGACGCCAAGAAAATAAACATAATTTTTACCACAGATGATTGCGGATATATGATGACTGAACAGTTCCGTCTTTACAAAAGAAATCCAAGAAAAATATTGGATCAGCTCAACTAGATTATGTTAAATACGGAATGCTCTCAAATATTGCCTAGCTCTAAAAACATATGGTATCAACCTGACATATTTCCAGCCAATAATGGATAACATTAATATCTAAAACAACCAATATAGGCAAAAGGGTTCAAGCTATAAATTAATGTATTTAGACAGTGCTGTCTGAATTCTATTATATGGAATTTAAACGTCAGATCTGAACAAGGAATTAGAGAAATGGAAGGTAGTATTTTAAGGCCGTTGACTTAGTTTGCAAGACTTGCAACGATTTCAGCTGTATCATGGACACGTTATTGTGTATCACACAGAGCACTGTATTACACAGCGACATGATAAAGAAAGCCAGTAGACGGCATACAATATTGTAGATAAAATTAGTGGCAAAAATGGAGTATGAATAGCCAGATCAATGTCCGGTGAATCTACCAATTAGTTTATACCCGGTTGCTCCACCGATTATCTTGTGCCCGGTACAATTTATAAATAGCGATCGCTTTGTTTACCATATGTATTGATGCAAATCATGATAATGATCAGTGGATAGTAGATGTATATCTTATTCGCGTTGTAACAGCGCCGTATTTGTATTTGCAGCATTAATGGGAAGTATCAGATACAAAAAAAAATATGTTGTTGTTTACTTTTTCAAATTCGAAAGTAGAGTTTGGAGAAGCAACCCATTTAAGTAAGTATCTGATTATACAAAACATTGTTCGTTGTGCGACCACAATGCCGTTGAGAACCTATCTTTTCCCACACATAGATATGTATGTAGGTTTGGTAAGAAATTATTTTATTCTGCAGTTACTGCATGGTATATAATTGTGATGTGCATGAACAAGGTAGGAATTCATTTACACAATAGTGTATTGACAATATGTCCCTATTTAATTACCTGTAAAACAGACTCCGAGGCGTTAAATGTATTCAAAGTACGGTTGTCAAATTATGGTGAAGGACACTGGGTATGTTATACAGGGTATGGGTAACATACAGAGATCTAGAATCACCGGAAAGTCTGATGTTAGCTTTTACGCACATCATTTCTGTCCTTGATTTCAGAAAGTGTACAAGTTTTATATCCATGTATGTATGTATGTATATATATATATATATATATATATATATATATATATATATATATATATATATATATATATATATATATATGTATATATATATATATATATGATATCTATAAGATAGAGATAGACTTTAAACTAGGATGTATTGTGTATATGAAAACTATTAAAGACTGCCATTACTAAAACAAATTGCATACGCATTATGAAGTCTCCTATCGTTTGTCAGATACTGAAATGTTATTTACAGGCTATTTTGAACTGCTTTAATTTACGACCTAAGTAGATGATGCGATCGGTAAAAATCTAGAAAGTGTACTTACGTCCAACTTCGATGCCATGTATTTGCAACTGCATGTTCTTATCTCATAGCTGGAAGGCTTCCTGTTTTACTGATAAACAAATCACGTGTGTGGATTTGGTTCTACGTCTCCGGCCAATACTGTTTATGTTTGATGTACATGTGTTTAAAAAGTACGGGTAAGTTAATAGAACAAAAATCACTGGACCGTATACTTACAAAACTGAACGTCCTACATTATAATCTGGTCGCAGGCATTGTTAGTCCTGGTTTGGTATATTTACAGCGATTTTAGCGACGTTATTCATTAATCTCAACAGTATGACATGTGCGAGAAAGTGAATATTTTCGGTTAGATTATTATAGTTATTAATGCGTGCTAGTAAAATGTAAATATTAGGATCTTTTCTTCGTTTCGACGCATAATAAATAAATACATTTTTATGACATGATGGTACCGACATACTCAACAATTATATTATATAATTCCACAACATTGAAATCTAGCTTCTACAAAGAATGGTATCGAACAACCAACAAACGAAATGTGTAAACGAACTAGTAGATAAAGGCGTTTTAGATAGTATTCATTTATTATAGGACTTGAATGGGCATGCCCAAACGCTTCCTGTGATAATCTAAGCGTCTGGTGATCATATACGGACGTGTTTATATGGCAAAACCTTTATATGTTATCTTTATTTTGGTTGATATTCGGTGCTTTTAAGTGTATTTGGTTTATATTCAGTGCTTAACCTTTGTCCTCGAGTGTTAATTTTAAATATGATGTTCACGTAGATACCATCTGCCCAAGTCTGTGTGCTGTATCTAGAATGTTTACATATTATAGGAGTTCAACGTCAGTCTTGTTTATAATTAGAATATGTTTTCGGTTGGATTGCTGCACGTTCTCATGCGACAGACGTCTTCTTACAATAAGAAAAAGAAAGACGCATGTCAAAACGTGTATTAAAATTCAACAAATACACTCATTTTTCTAAGTTGTACAATGAAAACTTTAGATAAACTTACATCCGAGTGAATTGAATACAAGATAATACTAATTGTACCGTCACAAGTCCCAACGTATATAATATTCCGAATGAATTCCAATAGTACTGAGTGTCGAGACGTACCAAGAATATTCAATGTAACAGAATGATACAACCCAAAATGTCTTTGAACGAGTCCTAAATAATCTTAAAGTAGCGTTTTAATCCACAAAGCCAATAAGCACTTTGTAATTCCATTGAATACTTCACATAACTAGTTCAGCTACGGATTAAATACACAAAATAGTTCATTCTTGTTTTAGATCAGTATATTGCAATGCATATTTGTAATCAGAGTTTACAGGTTGTTGTTATTAAATCAGATACGATTTGAGAAGAATTATTATTTTAAAATATTATTTGTAATTACTAACGTGATAATTGACTTTTGGATTAATTCATTTCTTTGGAGTTTTGTGAGCTTATTCAACGAAATTCTTGATTGCTTCATTTTGTTATATCAGAACGTTCAACATTATTGTCATTCATTCGTAACGTTCTATATGTTTGAAATATGAAAAGGCATTCAAGACTATTTGGAATTACAGTAATGTAAGTGTCACTATTTACGTTTTAACTTTGAATTGTAGGGAAATAAATTGCTTATTTAATTTGCTTAAAATGTATCTTTAAGTCTTTTTTGTACATAGGTTTGAACTAGAGTTGCGACAATGCATATATTCTCTCTCTCTCTCTCTCTCTCTCTCTCTCTCTCTCTCTCTCTCTCTCTCTCTCTCTTATGATATCGAAACAGTACAGTCCTCACCCTCGTTGATTTGTCTGCAGCATTTACACAACAGACCATTATATATTACTTCACCGTCTCCACGAATGTATTTGACATTCACAATAGAACCTTAGGCCTACTGTGGTTCAGGTCCTACTTAGTCAAACAGGACACAAATTGTATCTACAAATGGAATTCACTCTAGCCCAGTTGATCTATGTTGTGGTGTTCCAAAGTGGTCGGTTCTTGGACATGTCCTCTTCATTATATACACTTAGCCGTTCTCAATTGTCATATATCATCATCCAGTGTCTCACCTATTGCACACTGATGACACACAAATATACAATTCTAGCTATCCAAACGAGGTTGATGTTAGCATGTAAGGAGTTGAGAGGTGAGTTTCAGATCTGAAATCATGGATGAGAGTAACAAGCTGCAGCAGAATGATGATAAAAATGAGGCCATTCTGATCGCAGCACAAATACTTCTTTCTCCTTCACATAATGTACTTAAAACAATACATATCAGCAATACCAACATTAACTTCACACAGTCAGTACGAAACGTTAGTGTTACACTGGACAGTACTCATTGCACCAACATGTCATAAACATATGCAAAGCTGCATATCTTGAGATTCGCACATATCTTTCGGTTGATGCCACTAAAACACTTGTGTGTTCATTAGTACTTTCAAGACTGGAATACTGTAACTCCGTTCTGTCTGATTGTCTCAATATCTACTCCAGAAACTTCAATAGGTTCAAATCACAGTTCCTCAGATCATTCTTCTAATACATGTACCACGATCAGAGCACACCTACCAGCTGATCTGTACCCAACACTGGCTATTCATTCGATTTAAAATCGAACACAATTTTTTTTCCCCTGTACTACGTTTCACTGGCGGACTCCAGTCCAACATATCCATCTGGCTTCACCCATATGTACACACCAGCAATATATTAACGCTCCTCTTCTGACAATCTTATACTCATTATGCCCCCTATGAAAACGAAGTCATATGGACAACGTTCTTTAACATTCCAGGGCCTAGCACAGTGATCCCTTTCAAGAGTGCGCTTAAAACTCGCCTTTCTCGACTGCAAGAGCAAATTTAAAGACCTAACGATGTTTCCTACATCAACTATTTTCGGCACTTTTTTATTTGAAATTTCTTGGTGTTTTTTTTTGTAGTCATATCATTATAGATGGTGTATAGCGCTTATAGCTTCTAAAGATTAGGCGTTATACAAAGTCTTCATTATTATTATATTCACAGTATAGTAAAACCACACATACAAACAGTAAAGAAAGAACCATAGCAGAACATAGACAAACACTAATCCATTATTATCCAATAAATGTAACCAACAACAGACAGCAAATGCGCCATAGTTTACGACCTGACTAATGTCAGAGAATTACCACGAGCGAAGAGAAACAGCAAACGTGAAAACAAGATGCAACACGCTTTGTCACTCAGCCAGATACTGGCCGAGTGAATACCAAGTTAAACGTGTTTACAGAAAGTAATTATTGGTACGAAATAATGCCACTCAACAGTTCATTGAGTGATGATGAAAACCTTTCCATATTGTTATCTAGAGATAATAACCATATTTTTTAAAGTGTAGACGGGTGTAACGTGAGATGCAAGCTGGTTGTGTCGGCAAAAAATAATCTTGACCACACAAATTCTAATTGTTTTTATTTCAAGCATAAAACAAGATGTAATACAAAATTTTCAGGACAGATGTACCAAAATAATACTTGGTTTTTCACAGCGATGTGAATAGTAACAGCCCAGATAGTAAGGTAGTTATCACATTACATTAGATGGAGAGGAGAATGAATAGCATACCTGATGTAGGTAAATGTTGTTCAAATTTGTATGCGGATAAATTTACAGCATATTCTGAAGATATCTTAAACTTTACAGGCTCACTTTACGATGACTCTGCAGAAAGCTTATATTAATGGATTAATTATTCGATTTTTTACGAAGATGACGCTGTAGCAGTATATAGTGGGGGACTGTATATCTAAAAGACGTCTGTGTTTTAAAGAGATGGGTTGCACTATAGGGTCAATGAGAAATTAAAATGGGAATGTCACCTGCGGGTCGATGGGGATTACACTGATGACGTCATGGTGTTTGTTGGGTCAAAACTATTTATAGGTTGAACTGTATTTATAGGGACAAAAGCTGATAGGGACAAAACATAGGACATAAAGTAACAAAACACATACACATTCAAAACAATAACATGGAACACACAGACAAGAGGACAATGATGTTCCAGAGAAAGACTCAGACAGAACAGAGAGTCAAATGAGAAGGGTCTATTGTATGAGTACAAAACAGTTATTCAAATCTATCTATCTATCTACCTATCTATCTATCTATTTATCTATCTTAGATATACAGTCCCCACTATATACTGCTACTGGGTCATCTTCGTAATAAAATCGAATAATTAATCCATTAATATAAGCTTTCTGCAGAGTGATCGTAAAGTGAGCCTGTAAAGTTTAAGATATTTTAATGATATGCTGTAAATGTATCCGCATACAAATTTGAACAACATTTACATACATCAGGTAGAGTAGATATTGAGATAATCAGACAGAACGGAGTTACAGTATTCCAGTCTTGAAAGTACTAATGAACACACAAGTGTTTCAGTGGCATCAACCGAAAGATATATGCAAATCACAAGATATGCAGCTTTGCATATGTTTATGACATGTTGGTGCAATGTGAGAGTACTGTCCAGTGTAACACTAACGTTTCGCACTGACTGTGCGCATTTAATGTTGGTGTTGCTGATATGTATTGTTTTAAGTACATTATGTGAAGGAGAAAGAAGTATTTGTGCTGTGATCAGAATGGCCTCATTTTTATCATCATTCTGCTGCAGCTTGTTACTCTCATCCATGATTTCAGATCTGAAATTCACCTCTCTACTCCTTACATGCTAGCATCAACCTCGTTTGGATGGCTAGACTTGTATATTTGTGTGTCATCAGTGTGCAATAGGTGAGACACTGGATGATGATATATGACACTTGAGAACGGCTAAGTGTATATAATGAAGAGGACATGTCCAAGAACCGACCACTTTGGAACACCACAACATAGATCAACTGGGCTAGAGTGAATTCCATTTGTAGATACAATTTGTGTCCTGTTTGACTACGTAGGACTTGAACCACAGTAGGCCTAAGGCTCTATTGTGAATGTCAAATACATGCTGGAGACGGTGAAGTAATATATCATGGTCTATTGTGTAAAATGCTGCAGACAAATCAACGAGGGTGAGGACTGTACTGTTTCGATATCATAAGGAGCGAGAGAGCGAATATATGCATCGTCGCAATGGTAGGTCAAACCTATGTAGAGAAAAGACTTAAAGATACATTTTAAGCAAATTAAATAAGCAATTTATTTCCCTACAATTCAAAGTTAAAACTCAAATAGTGACACTTACAATACTGTAATTCCAAATAGTCTTGAATGTCTTTTCATATTTCAAACATATAGAACGTTACGAATGAAAGACAATAATGTTGAACGTTCTGATATAACAAAATGAAGCAATCAAGAATTTCGTTGAATAAGCTCACAAATCTCCAATTAAATGAATTAATCCAAACGTCAATTATCACGTTAGTAATTAAAAATAATATTTTAAATAATAATTCCTCTCAAATCGTATCTGATTTAATAACAACAACCTGTAAACTCTGATTACAAATATGCATTGCAATATACTGATCTAAAACAAGAATGAACTATTTGTGTATTTAATCCGTAGCTGAACTAGTTATGTGAAGTATTCAATGGAATTACAAAGTGCATATTGGCTTTGTGGATTAAAACGCTACTTTAAGATTATTAGGACTCATTCAAAGACATTTTGGGTTGTATCATTCTGTTACATTGAATATTCTTGGTACGTCTCGACACTCAGTACTATTGGAATTCATTCGGAATATTATATACGTTTGGACTTGTGACGGTACAATTAGTATTATCTGGTATTCAATTCACTCGAATGTAAGTTTATCTAATGTTTTCATTGTAGAACTTAGAAAAATGAGTGTATTTGTTGAATTTTAATACACGTTTTGACTTGCGTCTTTCTTTTCCTTATTGTAAGAAGACGTCTGTCGCATGAGAACGTGCAGCAATCCAACCGAAAACATATTCTAATTATAAACAAGACTGACGTTGAACTCCTATAATATGTAAACATTCTAGATACAGCACACAGACTTGGGTAGATGAACATCATATTTAAAATTAACACTCGAGGACAAAGGTTAAGCACTGAATACAAACCAAATACACATAAGCACCGAATATCAACCAAATAAACATAACATATAAAGGTTTTGCCATATAAACACGTCCGTATATGATCACCAGACGCTTAGATTATCACAGGAAGCGTTTGGGCATGCCCATTCAAGTCCTATAATAAATGAATACTATCTAAAACGCCTTCATCTACTAGTTCGTTTACCCATTTCGTTTGTTGGTTGTTCGATACCATTCTTTGTAGAAGCAAGATTTCAATGTTGTGGAATTATATAATATAATTGTTGAGTATGTCGGTACCATCATGTCATAAAAGTGTATTTATTAATTTATTATGCGTCGAAACGAAGAAAAGATCCTAATATTTACATTTTACTAGCACGCATTAATAACTATAATGACTAACTGACGGACTTGATAACAGCTTTTTTTACAATATGTTTAGACGGTATCAATATTATTAATAATCTAACCGAAAAAATTCACTTTCTCCCACTTGTCATACTGTTGAAATTAATGTATAACGTCGCTAAAATCCCTGTAAATATACCAAACCAGGACTGAGAATGCCTGTGACCAGATTATAATGTAAGACGTTCAGTTTTGTCAGTTATACGGTCAAGTGGTTTTTGTTCTATTAACTTACCCGTACTTTTTAAACACATGTATATCAAACAAAGTCAGTATTGTCCGGAGACGTTGAACCCAATCCACACACGTGATTTCTTTATCAGTAACAAAGGAAGCCTTCCAGCTATGAGATAAGAACATGCAGTTGCAAATACATGGCATCGAAGTTGGACGTAAGTACACTTTCTAGATTTTTACCGATCGCATCATCTACTTAGGTCGTAAATTAAAGCAGTTCAAAATAGCCTGTAAATAACATTTCAGTATCTGACAAACGATAGGAGACTTCATAATGCGTATGCAATTTGTTTTAGTAATGGCAGTCTTTAATAGTTTTCATATACACAATACATCCTAGTTTAAAGTCTATCTCACTCTTACAGATATCATATATATATATATATATATATATATATATATATATATATATATATATATATATATATATATATATATATATATATATATATATATATATATATATATATATATATATATATATATATATATATGTGTGTGTGTGTGTGTGTGTGTGTGTGTGTGTGTCGCCAAGAGGCCGAGCATGCAATCACGCCTATACATACATGGATATAAAACTTGTACACTTTCTGAAATCAAGGACAGAAATGATGTGCGTAAAAGCTAACATCAGACTTTCTTGGGAGTCTAGATCTCAGTATGTTACCCACACCCTGAATAACATACCCAGTGACCTTCACCTCAATTTGACCACCGTACTTTGAATACATTTAACGCCTCGGAGTCTGTTTTACAGGTAATTAAATAGGGACATACTGTCAATACACTATTGTGTAAGTGAATTCTTACCTGGCTCATGCACATCACAATTATATACCATACAGTAACTGCAGAATAAAATAATTTCTTACCAAACCTACAGACATATCTATGTGTGGGAAAAGCTAGGTTCTCAACGGCATTGTGGTCGCACAACGAACAGTGTTTTATATAATCAGATACTTAGTTAAATGGGTTACTTCTCCAAACTCAACTTTCGAATTTAAAAAAAGTAAACAACAACAAATATTTTGTATCTGATATTCCCCATTAATGCTTCAAATGCAAATACGGCGCTGTTACGAAGCGAATAAGATATACATCTACTATTCACTGATCACTATCATGATTTGCATCAATACATATGGTAAACAAAGCGATCGCTATTTATAAATTGTACCGGGCACAAGATAATCGGTGGAGCAACCGGGCATAAACAAATTGGTAGAGTCACCGGTCATTTATCTGGCTATTCATACTCCATTTCTGCCACTAATTTTATATACGATATTGTATGCCGTCTACTGGCTTTCTTTATCATATCGCTGTGTTATACAGTACTCTCTGTGATACGCAATAACGTGTCAGGATACAGCTGAAATCGTTGCAGGTCTTGCAAACTAAGTCAACGGCCTTAAAATACTACCTTCCATTTCTCTAATTCTTTTGTTCAGATCTGACGTTTTAGTTCCATATAATCGATTTCAGACAACACTCTCTAAATACATTCATTTATAGGTTGAACCCGTTTGCCTGTATTGGTTGTTTTAGATATTAATGTTATCCATTATTGGCTGGAAATATGTCAGGTTGATACCATATGTTTTAGAGCTAGGCAATATTTGCGAGCATTCCGTATTTAACATAATAGTTGAGCTGATCCAATATTTTTCTTGGATTTCTTTTGTAAAGACGGAACTGTTCAGTCATAATATATCCGCAATCATCTGTGGTAAAAATTATGCTTGTTTTCTTGGCGTCTATATACTTTTTCTCTTTTAGGTGGAAATACTTGACTTTTACTGGCTATATATCAACTATAATTTTGGTTCACCAGGGTTTCATATCCCTGCAGGAATCGCTTGTGATTTTCCATTTGAGAGAACATGGTCGCGAACTCTGCCATTCTTACCGCGTTATCATTAGTAGATATGAAATGTTGCTTGGTACTTGTATCAAGACTGCTTTGTACTGCCGATACAACTTCTAAATATACACGTATTCGCGAATGTAGCCTTTACAATAATATTTCTTCAGCGACGCCAGGCACACCGGTTAGTTTTGATATGGCACCAACAACAATTCAAACTGTGTGCCTATGATAGTTGCTGAGGCTGAGATTCAAGCCACTCCAAGGTCAATGACATTTGCTAACGAGATCTCGAAAACACCATCCACAGCCTCACACACAACACAACTGACTATATTTCCCGAACACCGAGGGGCCCTTGTTGATGTTCTCGCAGATATTGCTACACTTTTATAATTTTTCACGTCGGTAGCTTGTAGGCTCCATCATAGTCTTTCTATTAAAGATGTGATCAAAAAGTATAATTGCTCGACCGGCTGAACTTCATCAGGCTCAACAGGTGTATGCACGTCTTAGCAATTATTTTTGCTTGGGGTGCAACTATCACCAAATCATAGTAAGAGAATATTCAATCTCTGGAGATTGTGCGTTCTTGGAATATAGCATTGCGTTCATATGAAACCAAATGGATGTGGCCATTGAATAATATTTGAAAGATCGTTGTCATCCTCACCCAAAACCTATTACCTGGACACGTGCGTTATTGTTGAATAATAGTCGATATTTTACTTTCCTTGGTTGGGTCGACCGCTTCGGTTGCCTAGTGGTTATGGAGATAACGCTAGTTGATACCTGTGATGCTGACGACTCCTTGCAAATCAAGTGACCATCATGCCATGCTGATAACGAGGCACCACAATGATTTTCGTTTTACATCGATAAATTTGCCCCTGAAAATTCCATGAGCTGTGTGCGGTTCGTCTTAGCAAGCTGTCATCGGTCGACCTATAATTGCCATCACAGATCCAGCCATGAGTTGCCGAGAAAAACGCATTGCTGGATCAGTGATGGCAATGAATAGCCGTATGTGTCATTGGTTATAATCATCATTTCCGGTAGAAGAAAACTGTTGTCGTGTCTATTTCACTGTAACCTGGATTATTGTAAGAAACACCCCTACTAGGGCGTTAGAGCACTGGGTCGTGTTTATTATTGGTGGTTCAGTACGAACGTCGTATCTGACTACAGTACAACAAAACCCGCATGGGACTTGTTTAGCGAATTGCGTCGTATTTGTTATAACCTACAAAACATCCTTTGAATGTTACGACATTCACAATCGGCGTCGATAACATTCAGTATCGTCATTTTCATCACACCGCTGTAAATTTCAGAATGTTTTTATCAGGTTCTGGCCCAATCATATGCTGCGTCTTTTCACCAATTCAACTACAGTAAAGTTCTGCTAGTAACTGTTTAGTAACATATACAAGAATACAACATCTGTATGGATATTTTCTATCCTTTAAAACGTCCTAATGTCAGTGTCCTATGCTGGTAATTGTATGCTACCAAACGCCGCTCCGGTGGCCTAGTGTAGAGTCCGCTCCAGATGCCTGAGATAGTGGGTTCAATCCTCTTATGAGTCACACCAAAGTCTAACAAAAATGGTACTAACATATGCTTCGCTTGGCGTTCAGCATTTAGAGGTTAGTGTTATGACTGGTCGGCCTGGTGTCAGGACAATGTGACTGGATGGGATATCATACTACATGTATGCGGCATGATGCCTCAGTGCAATACATCATTATAAATTGTCACACTGCAGATATCGTAGCAATATGACTGAAACATTGCTAAATCTACGCTAAAAATCCAAATAACACTCACACACTATGCTACCAAAACTTAAGTACAAAAGGTGATGCTGGTGTATTATAGGATAGTCTTGGATATAAATCGCGATATGCAACGCTGACAAAGGCTACCCCACCCACCCCCAAAAAATTAAAAAATAAAATTTAAAAAAAATCTAGTGTCATGATTACTCCCCGCCGCGAAATACAAGCTGGAGTTGGAATGTAACTCGACCCACGGAAAGTATTTAACAGGTAAAGGTGCAGTTTAACTTGTAAACATCTATTCACATTCCATCCTGGTCATGTTTTGGCGAATTAATCTAATGTTTCAAGAAAGGTTGCAAAAGCATTGTCGATTTCCCTCCTGATGGTCTCACTGTCTTTTTTATTCAGGACCACAAGATCAGCAATAAGAATCCACCGGCTTGCAATTTCAAATGCATCACCATTGTAAAGTTTAAGTGGCATAATCAGATAAGCAGGGATAATTATTTTCATCGTAACGACGGATTTGCCCTTGCGATATAACGTTGATACAATTCCTGGACATATCTTTAACAGACATTTTACCGTGTCTTTTCCTAGCTTGTATTCGATCGGATTATTGCTCGATAATCATGCAAATAAAACCACACTGTTTATGAACCTCAAGCACGGGGGCTTGTAATTATGGTGCTTTTTTTAGCAGCCTAAGTCTGCAAAACGACGACGATGATCGGTTGACCTACTATTCTTGCTATTCAGCCCACTTGACACGTGCTGGAATCATGATGCGATAATGCGCTGTCATTTTATGACGGTACTTCACATTCAATCGAAACGCCATTGAACAAATTCGTAACATTACAAGTATGGCAGCTTTCCTCTTTCCATTCGGTATCATGTGAATATGATAATAATGAAGACTTTGTATAACGCCTAATCTTTAGAAGCTATAAGCGCTATACACCATCTATAATAATAATTTCTATAAAAAACCAAAACACCAAGAAATTTCAAAACATAAAAGTGCTGAAAATAGTTAATGTAGGAAACATCGTTAGGTCTTTAAGTTTGCTCTTGCAGTCGATAAAGGCGAGTTTTAAGCGCACATTTGAAAGTGATCACTGAGCTAGGCTCTGGAATGATAATGAACGTTGTCCATATGACTTCGTTTTCATAGGGGGCATAATGAGTATAAGATTGTCAGAAGAGGAGCGTTAATATATTGCTGGTGTGTACACATGGGTGAGGCCAGATAGATATGTTGGACTGGAGTCCGCCAGTGAAACGTAGTACAGGGGAAAAATTTGTGCTCGATTTTAGATCGAATGAATAGCCAGTGTTGGGTACAGATCAGCTGGTAGGTGTGCTCTGATCATGGTACATGCATTCGAATAATGATCTGAGGAACTGTGATTTGAACCTATTGAAGTTTCTGGAGTAGATATTGAGACAATCAGACAGAACTGAGTTACAGTATTCCAGTCTTGAAAGTACTAATGAACACACAAGTGTTTTAGTGGCATCAACCGAACGATATCTGCGAATGGAGCTGGTGCGTCTCATCTCAAGATATGCAGCTTTGCATATGTTTATGACATGTTGGTGCAATGTGAGAGTACTGTCCAGTGTAACACTAACGTTTCGTAATGACTGTTGTGAAAGTAATGTTGGTGTTGCTGATATGTATTGTTTTAAGTACATTATGTGAAGGAGAAAGAAGTATTTGTGCTGTGATCAGAATGGCCACATTTTTATCATCATTCTGCTGCAGCTTGTTACTCTCATCCATGATTTCAGATCTGAAACTCACCTCTCTACTCCTTACATGCTAGCATCAACATCGTTTGGATAGCTAGACTTGTATATTTGTGTGTCATCAGTGTACAATATGTGAGACACTGGATGATGATATATGACACTTGAGAACGGCTAAGTGTATATAATGAAGAGGACATGTCCAAGAACCGACCACTTTTGAACACCACAACATAGATCAACTGGGCTGGAGTGAATTCCATTTTGTAGATACAATTTGTGTCCTGTTGACTACGTAGGACTTGAACCACAGTAGGCCTAAGGCTCTATTGTGAATGTCAAATACATGCTGGAGACGGTGAAGTAATATATCATGGTCTATTGTGTAAAATGCTGCAGACAAATCAACGAGGGTGAGGACTGTACTTTTTCGATATCATAAGGAGAGAGAGAGAATATATACTTCGTCGTAACTGTAGGTCAAACCTATGTAGAGAAAAGACTTAAAGATACATTTTAAGCAAATTAAATAAGCAATTTATTCCCCTACAATTCAAAGTTAAAACTCAAATAGTGACACTTACATTACTGTAATTCCAAATAGTCTTGAATGTCTTTTCATATTTCAAACATATAGAACGTTTCGAATGAATGACAATAATGTTGTACGTTCTGATATAACAAAATGAAGCAATCAAGAATTTCGTTGAATAAGCTCACAAATCTCCAATTAAATGAACTAATCCAAAAGTCAATTATCACGTTAGTAATTTAAAATAATATTTTAAATAATAATTCCTCTCAAATCGTTTCTGATTTAATAACAACAACCTGTAAACTCTGATTACAAATATGCATTGCAACATACTGATTTAAAACAATAATGAACTATTTGTGTATTTAATCCCTATTTCTAGCCTCTGTATATTTAAGCTACATTTTGTGCTCAACCTTTGTCCACAACTGAGGGAAGATTTTTACATAACTGACGTTGGTCGTGTTAAGGGTGGAAAAAGGGGTTGTTTACTAAACTTTGAGATGAAGGCTTGCTTTTGCTGACAGTTATCTAGATTTGTCCTGTAAATTTATATTTCACTAGAAATGGTCATATTATTGTAGCTCACCCTCCTCGATTTCTCTGCAGCATTTGACACAATATACCATGATATATTACTTCACCGTCTCCAGTATAGTTTTGGCATTCAGAGAACAACCTTAAAGTGGTTGAAGTATTACTTAGTCAACAGGACACAAATTGTATCTGCAAATCGAATACATTCAAGCCCAGTTGATCTATGTTGTGGTGTTCCTCGGGCGTCTGTTGTGTGACCTGTTCTCTTCATTCTTTACAATCAGCCGCTCTCAAGTGTCATAGGCCATCACCCAGTGTCTCACCAATTTGTACGCTGATGACTTCCAAATATACAAGTCTAGCCACTCAACTGAAGTGGATGCTACCATTCATGGAATAGAGACGTGCATTTCTGATGTGAAATCATGGATGACATGGAACAAGCTGCAGATGAATGATGATAAAACTGAAGCTATTCTGATCACAATAAATATCAGCAACACCAACATTAAATTCTCACGGTCAGTACGAAACATAGGTGTTACTCTACACAGTACTCTCGCATTGCACCAACATGTCATGAACATATGTAAAGCTGCATATCTTGAACTGAGATGCACGCATCAGTTCCATTCGCAAATATCTTTCAGTTGATGCCACTAAAACAGTTGTGTGTTCATTAGTACATTCAAGACTGGACTATTGTAACTCAATTCTGTCTGATTCGTCACGATATCAACTCCAGAAACTTCACAAAGTTCAAAACACAGCTGCTCTGACCATTTTTAGAGTACCTCGATCAGTGCACACCTCACCACTTCTCTGTACCCTAAACTTTCTATCCATTCGATCCAGAGTCAAACACAATATATGTTTTCTCTGTGCTATGTTTCACTGACAGACTCCAGTCCAACATATATATCCGGTCTCACCCATTTGTATGCACTAGCAAGATACTTACGCTCCTCTTATGATAATAGTATACACATTGTTTTCGCTATGGAAACGAAGTCATATGGACAACGTTCTTTTGCATATCAGGGCCCAGCGATGTGGAGCGAATCGCCATTGAAATTAGACACAAAGACACAGTGATCCCTTTTAAGAGTGCTCTTATAACTAACCTTTTTCGACTGCAGGAACAAACTTAGGGACCTAATAATGTTTCGTACATTAAATGTTTTCAGCATGTTTTATGTTTTCTAATTTCATGATTTTTGTTTTTTGTTTTTCAGCAGTCATATTATTATCGATGTTGTAAAGCGTTTAGAGTTTTTAAAGATTAGGCGCTATACAAAGTCCTTATTATTATTATTATTATTATTATTATTATTATTATTATTATTATTATTATTCAAGATATATTAATCATATGATATAACCAGTCCCTAATTAAGATCATGATGGGCTGAAAACTTACAAGAGGGTTAGGCCTAATTAATTATCACATATTGCAAAAATATGGAACGAAAAAGCTAAATCAATACCTACTAAACATGAGTGCCTACGGGTGTAGCTTTTCAGCTTATGGGGTAATCCGGCCCTGGACGTAACTTAAGTTTAAAAGCTAAATGTGAATTAAACCACGGCTTAACGTATCTGACGGTAGATCTTTTGCTGTCCTCTTGCTACCGTTAAATGTCAAATTAGTGTTGTAGAGATCAGGCTATCAGGAAAGGGAGTATACTAATTATTCATGTTCATTGCCGTCCTTTTGGGAAAATGCAAGTACAGTAACATAGTGCAGCAATTGATTGGTATGTTGCACAAGTTAATACATTTATCAATTGGTTAACACCTTCGGAATCAATTATGAATGCAAAGGAAATTGTCTTACTCCACCAAAAGGCTTTCCAGATCCGCAGTTAAATTTATCAAAGACCAACTTATTAAACTCATTGTATTATTCGAGTATTCCTTTGCTAACAAACAACAGTGGTGTGATCTTACCTTGTTGTATAGAATTTATTTTTCTTTCGTTTTTCTTTGATAAAAATAACTGCGGATCTCTAAAGCCTTTTGGTGGAGTAAGACAAGTCTCTCTCTCTCTCTCTCTCTCTCTCTCTCTATATATATATATATATATATATATATATATATATATATATATATATATATTTCTTCCTGTTTCTTTTTGCACTATAGCCATTCTTTACCATTGCCAGGTTATTATTCTTGCTGTGATTCTTTGATTCTTTTGGTTACGTGATCCAAGCAAAATGATTAATTTCAAGAAGGTTTGTTTCTTTGTTTGATTGAGTAGGATTTTTAACGTAGCTTTAACAATTTTTCAGTCATATCGCTACGATGTCTGCTGTGAGGCAGTTTATAGTGATGTCTAGCACTGAGGCATCATGCCGCAGACATGTAGCATGATGTCCCACCCAGTCACATTATCCTGACACCAGGCCGACCAGTCCTAACACTGATCTCTTAATGCTGAGCGTCAAGCGAGGCAGCTGTTAGTACCATTTTTGTAAGACTTTGGTATGACTCGGCCGGGGGTCGAACCCACGACCTCTCGCTTCCGCGGCGAACGCTCTAACCAATAGGCCACCGGAGTGGTTGATCAAGAAGGTTAGTTTCGTAAATGTAAATGACATGACATGTAATACGAATTCATTATATCACTCTGAAGTGGAAAATTCCTAAGGTAGACTCAGTTCACACATCTTACACACGAGTCGGTGATGAATGACGTTGCTCAATTTTAGTTAAATGGTCTGTACTGTCTACCCAAAATAAGAATATACAGTTTATATATAATTTTTCAACATTAGATTTTCATTCAATTTGTGAACTATTGTGTTTCAAATAGAAAATCCGCTTCTCTGGTAAAACTGGTTCTCATTCAGTTCATAAATATCAGCGCAGAACAAAATATACGCTATAATCATTAAACTTAACTGATCACATTGCCTCCTTTGACGTAGGCTCTGCTTACATGCATGCCTGACCCTATCGCGATACAAGACGAACACCTATACCTTACAGATGTATAAATGGATTGGTTTTTCAAATAGAAATAACAGATGTATGTGTCACACATGCTCCAAATTTGCAGCCAACAACAGAAATATGCTTCTTTTCCATTTAAAAATAATTGAAATGACCATAAAATTTTGTTTCAGGTGTACAAATATCATAGGCGATCAAATTCATACAAATGGCGAGAACGGTTTGACCGGTTATAGCTAAATATGAAGGCCTTGCAAAAGCCATCTGCCTTAAGTAGAATGGTGGCTAAAAAGCAACACAAGAATGTATTGATGTATCAATATACAATGCAGTACTAATATCACGACCATGCCACTACTCATACCCAAGGGAATACGACTAAATTATGATATGACTGTGGCACATGGAGTTACCAATGTTTGTTAATATACATAAGCATGGCCTCTTATCATTATAACGCTAACCCAGGTCCCGGGGGAATTCTGACGTGCACTCTTCCTAAACGCCAGCATTTTTCATTTTCATGATGATTACAATTTTCAGCATGGTTAAAGTGAAAACTAGCACTGGGGTAATGGTATAGGCAAAAGTAATTGATATGTCTCCCATCACAAGTGTGATCGCTTTTTTATACACACTGACTGATTTTAGACAGCATAAGTTTGGGTCTCAAGTCAAAAGCACTTATACAGGTACATAAGTACTCGGATGAATAAAAGGTGAAAATGGTTCTATGTATAATTGCGGCATTGCCCCGAAAGATTAGATTTCATATAAGTCGTTTATCTGTATTAATTTGTTTTATTTGCGGATTGCTTTCATGTTGTTTGTACAATCTAAAGAGGATATGTAGTCGTCGACAGCTAAACTAGCATTTGTGTTTAACAATTATTTTTGTTGCACATATACTCTAGTGCCGAAGACTTGAAGCTGTACAATTTTGAAAAAGTTGACATAAAACCAGAATATACAACGATATAGTATGCTCAGACAATGCAAACCATCTCTCTCTCTCTCTCTCTCTCTCTCTCTCTCTCTCTCTGAAGAAAGATTATCATCAGTATGTAAATTAATTTACCACTCTGTATCCCTCATACACGTTTATTGTGGGTTTTCTCCATGTATGTCACGATTTTATAAGGTAGCCTTGGATCGTGAAAAGTCCAAGCTGTTATACTAGAGCCAAAGCACGATACTATTGTAAAACACAAAACGGATACATTATTGTACGCCAGAATGGATGGTATATGATTTCAAAATGTAGTTAAACATATTTGTAATTTTGACATGACGTTATCCCTGGCATTAAACAAATCAAAGACCGCGAAATGTTGCCCCTCCCTCCCACCCCACCCCTCCAACACAAACCGTATGCTAAAGCTTTTCATGTGGCAGGAAGTGATGGTGATTTATAAAATACATTTTTCATGGTGACACATTTTAAGGATTCACCATACCTCCCGTATTGCGCGGATTCTTTATCATATTTAAGGATGTGCGGCTGGGGTAAAACACCCCTTCTCCTTTATGGCAATGTGAAATAGTTTATGGTACATTTGTTGTTGTTTTCAGTAAGTGAGATTATTGCATTCAGTGAAAAGAACAGTTTTCATATGTGACATGCTGCAAAGTGTTATATTCTCCTAATATAAACTACTTCGTTTCAGAGATGTAATATTTTACCGAAACAGCTATCAACGATCAAGCTGGACACATGCTGAAAAGGTAGAAACGTCTATATTTGAAGACCAGACTATCCAAAAAAACTACAAGGTAAGATTGGCTTCTTGATGGATCAACCAAACATCGAGATGGTTTATGAAGAAAGTGAAGATGATGATACCAGATGCGGGATCGGAGGTTGCAAACCAAAATGCCTCCAGATTTTTGCCAAGATGGCTGCCTTTGTTGGCGTGTACAGCATTTCAAGTCTCCTAACTTCTACACTGAATATTTATATTGCCTCGCAGATCACTACGCTGGAGAAACAGTTTGGATTAAGCAGTGCTCAGACTGGTTTTCTTCTAAGCTGTAATGATATCGGCTACCTTTCTACAACACTTTTTGCCAGTTATCTAGCCAGAAGAGTTCATATTCCCAGGATACTTTTTGCAAGCACTGTGTTTTACGGTGCCGCTGGAATTGTAGCGTCTACTGCATATTTCGTTTTAAAAGGCTCTTTGAGGAGAAATATTAGGTCATCATCGAGAGTAGTAATAGGGGGCACTATAGCGTCAAGGGAAAATCCAGTCAAAAACAGCTTGGGGCACTATGGCGTCAAGATTTATAGCGTCAAGGGAAAATCCAGTCAAAAACAGCTTGGGGCACTATAGCGTCAAAACAGCTTGGGGCACTATAGAGTCAAGGGAAATGGAACAGGGTGGGCCTATATAGCGTCAAGGGAAATTTAACAGAGTGGGCCTATATAGCGTCAAGGGAAATGGAACAGGGTGGGCCTATATAGGGACAAGGGAAAAAAAGGGCGGCAATGAAAGCTACTATCTTTTCGAGACTTATGAGTGGCCCTGAAAAGGGCCTTTGGATACTTCTTCTTTTATTTTCTGCCTTTGTTCCACCACCTTTTGATTTTACCAATAATTCCCTTTTTCTTCTTCTTTTCTTCCTCGGGAATCCAGTCAGGATGTCCCATAGCTCGAAACTTTTCCTGAACTCTCATCCATCTTAGATTGAGTAGATCAAAGTCCTCTTTCTTCTTTTTGTTCTTTTTTTCCTTTCTCTCCTTAGACCAGTTTTCTTTAATCTGGATCACCTGTTCTTCCATCACCATTCTCATCATTGCTTCTGCTTTCTTTAGCCTGTCTAGACCCCACTGCACATATTCCCACTCTATCAGATGTAATGTTTCTTCTAGAAAGCACCTGACTTTGATGACATGATCAAGTGCCTGCTTCAAATCCCCTATTCTTATATATTTTCTTTTAATACGTCTTCTTAATTTCTGGTCTTCCTCCTCTATCATACCTTCTAATAAATCTCTTGCTAATTTCAGTTGGCTTACAAAGCCATGGTTACTCTGAAATTCTTCCTCAAGTCTTTCCACTTCATATTCTGCATCAAGGATCCCAAACCAGCTGTCTCGGAGTTGGATAAACAATTCAAAATTCATCTTGATGTGTTCAAAATTGAATGGCTCCAAGGACCGACGATTGCGTATACATATCTTAAGCACGGACGTGAAAGTAAACACCCCCCTACATTCACTTTTCATATTATATACTATCCACAAACCCTATCATTTACTATCCCAAATCACACCCTATACTAACCACACACACGGGGAAGCAGCCAAAACACACCATATCATTTACTATCCCAAATCACACTATATACTATCCACACACACGGGGAATCAGCCAAAACACACCCTATCATTTACTATCCCAAATCACACTATATACTAACCACACACACGGGGAAGCAGCCAAAACAAACCCTATTATTTACTATCCAAAATCACACCCTATACTAACCACACACACGGGGAAGCAGCCAAACACACCCTATTATTTACTATCCAAAATCACACCCTATACTAACCACACACACACACACACACACACACACACACACACACACACACACACACGGGGAAGCAACCAAAAACAAACCCTATTATATACTATCCAAAATCACACCATATACCATCTAAATAGAGTCAGTGTTTATAATCACACTACTCCTCTCTCATACCCATTGGCAATTGACATAGTATTTCTTTTCTTGTTATTTGGGTAGCCCTGAGAAGGGCTGTTTTTTAAACTTCAAAATACACCTGGTTAATGCGGGCATCTCCCAGGTCTAGCCCCACACACACATCTTCTACTCCAATCATTCTCCCAATTCACTCTTGTGATTGGGAGCGCAGAGGGAGAATGAGTGGCTTCACTATCCCAATCTTCTGTTTGAGGGATAGTGAAAGTCTCTTCATTTCTTCCTCTATTCCGCAACCGTGGATGACGCTGTGGTTGTTGCGGCTGAGACTGTGGTTGATGCGGTGGGGACTGTCCCTGTAGTGGACGAACTGGTTCTGGTGGTGAAGGTGTCCTCACCACGGGCTTGACTTTACTAGTCTGTCTCATCATGCGGTGAGGCAAGATGGGACTTTTCTTCTCCTCCTCTTCTTTCTTTTTTCTTTCCTCCTCTTCTTTTTCAATCCTAGTCTGTTCTACTATGGCCTCCATAGCCAGTTCGTCCAGGAGACGCCTAGCATTCTCCAGATGCATTTGAAGTTCTCTTAATTTCTGTACTCTATTCATCTTTGGTGTTGATGCGCCAACGATGGGTAGCCAGACTGTTGTTGTTGTTGTTAGTTGTATTAAAGTCGTTTTCGCCCGTTCGGGCATGCACGACTGTTTAGTGCACCGTTTGGTGCTACTTATTTTTTTCGGGGGAACGGAATGGAGCCACATCCCCCACGCATTTATTCACGGTTTCGTGATGCTTAATTATCAGCTAGTTATTGGGGGTTTGGTTCATGTAGGAGGATTGAGCTATTCGTAATTAGTCTTTTTGTTCCTTTTGTGTGTGTAAGATTCAGAGTAGGGTACAGTGTTAGATGTCAGCAGTCTTGTCAATGTCCCTAAGATAACTGAGGATAATTTCTAGACTGTGTTTAGGATTTGGGTTATTTTGTTGAAGGAATTCTGGGTAGGTTGCTGGGGATTTGATTTGCTTTAGCTCTTGTATAAGTTTTTTTCTTTGTCCTTTGTATTTGGGGCATTTGTTGAAGACATGGTTGAGATCTTCCTTCTCCGGGCAGTGTGGGCATGTTGTTTTCCTTGTGTTTTTCTTAAGGTACTGTCCCATACTGCCAGTTAGGAGGGTTTTTCCTGTTTTTAATCTGTTAACTATTCCCTGGTTGTGCTTGTTGTCAATGGGAGGTGCTTTGTTATTTCGTGAGACTATTGGTTGTATAGAGTATAGGATACGTCCTTTTGTACAGTTATCCCATTCTGTTTGCCATTTGGCTAAGATTTTTCTGTTGATAATACTGTAGAGTTCTGTTATCCCATACTCTATATTGGTGATGTAGTCTTCTTGCAGTTTTTCTTTTGCTGTTATGTCTGCTAGTTCGTTTCCGAGTAATCCTATGTGGGATGGGACCCACATGAACTCGATGTTGCAGTTTTGTGAAATGAGATTGTTAATTTCTAGTTTAGCTTTTTTTAGGAAATTTTCCCTCCCCTTTGATCGCCCTGTTTCTAAGGATTTTAATACGCTTAGTGAGTCGGTAATTATTATTGCTTTTTGTATCTTATTGTCGACTATTATTTTAAGCGCTTCTAGAATAGCCCAGAATTCAGTAGTATATACGGAACAGAGGTCTGGGAGCCTACTACCAGTTTTAATTTGTAGGTCTGGTATTACTACTGCTGCTGATGTTTTATATGGATTGGTGGCTTTTGATCCGTCTGTATATATCTTGGTGTAATCCTTGTAATTTTCCTCCAGATTCTGTAGGATTTTGGATCTTATTTCATGAGGGTTTATTTCTTTAGACCCGAAGTTTAGGGCTGTAGTGTTGATCTTTGCTTTTTTGTTGTTCCATGGAGTTTTGTCTGGAAATGTGATAATTTCCGCTTGGAGCTTACCAATTTCCATTTCTTTACATAATATGTGTATGATTTTTCCAGACGGAGGGCGTGGGACTAGTTTTCTGCTAAATGGGATGTTACATTTGTTGATTGTTATTCTTGTTGGATGATTTGCTTGGTGAATAGATAATCGTGCTGCGTATCGTAGGGTTAGTTCTTCTCTCCTAAGCGATAGTGGTGATTCTCCTGTAAGTATTTGCATTTCTTCTATTGATGTATGTTTTCTGCTGTTTGTGCATATTTTAAGGGCTTGTCTTTGTATTTTGTCAAGTTTCTTTAGATGTGTGATGTTTGCAGTGGCATACAATTGGCACCCGTAATCCAGTTTGGATCTAATTAGGGCTCTATATATGATTAGTAGAGTGTCCTGGTCTGCTCCCCATTTTAGACCCTTAATGTTTTTGAGTAGGGTTATGTCCCTGTTGCATCTAATAATTAGTTCGTTAATATGTTGTTTCCAGGTGAGGTTCTGATCATAGAGCATTCCCAGGAATTTTACTGTTTTTTCAAATTTTATTAGGTCTCCTTGTATAAAGAGTGTAGGTGGACTAATATGGTATCTGTGTCTTGGAGAGAAGATTACGCCTGTAGTTTTTCCTTTGGAGAGCTTAAATCCCCATTTGTCTGCCCACTTCCCAATGTTGTTAAGGTTAGTTTGCAGTTCAGAGATTATTTTATTGCTATGAGGATTTCCAGCTTTCCATAGACCACTATCATCTGCGAATTGTGATAGGTCCACTTTACTGAGATTGATTGATGTTTCCATGTCGTTTACCATGATGTTAAACAGTGTCGGGCTGAGGACACTCCCTTGTGGTGTGCCATTATCTAAAGTGAGTTCGTCGGAATATTGGTCTTCTATTCTTACTCTGATGCGCCTGTTGGTTAGAAAGTTTTTTATCCAGGCATGCATGTTGCCATTTATTCCATAATGATTTAGCTTGGCAATTAGTCCGTTTGTCCAGACCAGGTCAAACGCTTTTTCTAGATCGAGGAAGATTGCTATGAGGTGCCTATCGCATTTCCTCTTAGCATTGAAGGCAAGTTTGATATTTGACTCCAATCGGACTAATTGGTCAAGAGTAGACCTTTTATTCCGGAACCCACTTTGATTACTTGAGATGAGATTGTTACTCTCAAGGTGATGTTTCAGCCTATTATTAATCATGGTTTCCATTAATTTACAAATTGTATCTGTCAGTGAGATTGGCCGATATGATGTAATTTCGGTCGGGTCTTTCCCTATTTTTGGAATTGGGACGACTATGGCTTGTTTCCATTTGTTTGGTATGGTTCCTGTTTGCCATGATTGATTGATCAAATTAAGTATTATGGTTTCGACGTTATATGGAACGTTTTTATATATCTCATAACCTATATTGTCCTCTCCTGGTGATGTTGATTTTTTGTTTTGGATTGCTGTTCTCCATTCTTCCAGGGTAAAGTTTTCATTTAGATGTGAGATGCTGTTATCTTGGTCTATAAAAAGGTGTTTAAGTTTATCTTCTACTTCTGCTCTGTGTTGTTGGAATTTTTTGGTGTGGTTATTGTTTCCACTCATGCCGGCAAAGTGTTTTGCTATGGCGTTGGCTTTATCTATATTTGATGTTATGCCTTTGATGTTGGGTGCACTTTTATTTCCGGTTCCTTTTATGGATTTAATTTTATTCCATATTTGTTTGGCATTGCAATTTTTAATTTCAAGAGTGGAGCAGTAGTTTCTCCATGTTGTTAGTTTGGCTTCTTTTATTATTTTTTTTGTTAATTTTTCCTTGGATTTGTATTCCAAATAGTCAGTGGATTGTCCACTGCGTCTAAATTTATTGAGGGCTTTCTTTTTCTCTTTTAATGCTTCCTTGCAGTTATTATTCCACCACGGGACGTGTTGTTTAGTTTGATCTTTCTTTTCCTTTCCAGTGGTTGGTATGCTTAGATTTGCAGCCTTTTTAATATTGTTCATGATGTTTTCGTTAAAGATGTTGATGTCGTCGTCATGTGTGTTGGCCATAGATACGTCTTTGAGTAGATTACTGAATTTACTCCAGTCTGCTTTACTATCCCAAATCACACCCTATACTAGTCTGCTTTATTTAGGATCCATTTGGGGAGTTTGCCATTCGTGTCAAGAGGTGATGTTAAGTTGATCGTAATTTGTATAGGGAAGTGGTCACTCCCTAAAGTAGAATCAGTTTCCACTTTCCAGGTTGTCCTAGTTGCTAGTTTAGGGGTACATATTGTCAGGTCCAGCGCTGATAAGGCACCATCTTCAGGGGAGATCCTGGTTTTGGAGCCGTCGTTGAGCAGTACAAGGTTCTTTTTCCGCATCCATTCTTCAATCAGTGCTCCTCTTTTGTCCCGATGGTTTCCTCCCCACATCTGATTGTGGGCATTAAAATCTCCACAGATGATGAAGTCACCATTACACCCTAAATTGTGGTAGTTTGTTGTTGCTGCTGGATGGTATTTTCCTGGGTCGTAGATATTAAATATTGTGAAAGATAATGATCCTGTTGTAATGATGACTGATTGGTGTTCAACTGGATTTTGGCTTGATGGGACTTTTGGGTCTTTTAGGCTGTGTGAGTTTTCTCCGAAAGTTGTGTTTGGTAACAGGTCGTTAACGAAAATTGCTAGTCCCCCTCCTTTTTGCCCATTTTCTCTGTTTATGAATTCACGAATTGAGTATCCTGGGAATTTTGGGATGTATTGGGAATCTGTTTTAAGGAAGGTTTCTTGGATACAAAGGATGTCTGGTTTAATTTTGGAATTTTGAATTTTAATTTGTAATTCGGATTTGTTGGAAAATAAGCCTCTACTATTCCATTGCCAAATTACTAGTTTTGATCTGGTTGATCTACCCATTGCAATAGTTGTATTTATTTATAATATATATGTATATATATTAAATTAGGTTAACTATTTGTTTTGCCAGACTGACGAGTGCTTTTTTATATATAGCACAAGCGCGGACGTGATGGAAAACACCCCCTAGATCCAAAAACTTACATTATCCCTATCATTACCAAAAAAACAAAACACGCGGACTTTAAAGAAAACACCCCACACTTTTATACTTGACTCATATTAATTATACATTGAACAAGTTATTTTGAAAAAAAATACGCTGTGCTTAGAGACGCACTTCAAAACAAAAGTAAAATGAGATAGTGATTATAGACTCACTTCTAATTTTTTTCTAACTTCCTCACATACCATGAGCAAATTGAATGATTAATTCTTTTCGAGAATATTGGGTAGCCCTGAAAAGGGCTGTTTTTTTTGTGTGTACGAGGAAGGATGGCAATCTTTTATCGTCTAAGATTGCGTCCTCGTTTGACTACACGATAGGGTCTGCTTCTTCGGAAAGAGAAAGAGAACTCTTTCGTGTCCACACGACAGTCGACAAAACTTCTGTCTGGTTCCTGCTGCTGTTGTTGCTGTTGCTGCTGCTGCTGCTGTTCTCTCTGCTCTCTCTGCTGCTTTTGAAGTCGATACTTCTCAGTCCATTCATCTTTCTCTTTTTGAATTTCCTCTCTGAAGAGTTCTTCTATGAGATCTTCCGTTTCTTGTAGCATTCTCACATTCTCAATCTCTTCAGGCTTTGGCATCAGATTGTGTCTGATACGATGCAGAGTGACGTAAGCTTCGTTCAGCTTAGCTAGTCTTGAGCACATCTTCGTAGTAGGATGAGTCAAACAATGGATGGCCAGACTGGAGACTACCCCTGCTTTATATGGTTCAAGCGCGGACGTGATGGAAAACACCCCTCGACGGTTTAGGGTTTTGAAACGTTGGGATAGTTTGATGTGAGGGATAGAAAGAAAAGTCAAAGAGCATTTATATCAATATAAATGTAAAACAAACGACAGACGCATTGGTTTTCAAAACACAACATTTTTATTCAAATAACAAACACTATTTCAAATAACAAACACAATTGTTTCAAATAACAAACATTTTTTTCAAATAACAAACATTTTTTCAAATAACAAACATTTTTTTTCTTCCATAACATTAATACAATCTCTTTTGACATGGTTGACAACGTTGTGAATTAAATTGAGATTTCCACTGTTGGAAATCATTGGGCCATTGATGTACACTACGTTTCCTAGCTAATGACAACAGATAGCCATAATGGTCACAAAACCATCGATCTACTTTGTCATCGTTTCGAGACGAATGACGATCGAAATAAGTCACTAAATGTTCTAAAGAATATCCAAGACTGCGATGATGCAGATAATAGACACAATATTGTCCACACACCATAGAATCTGTGCTTTGTAATTTCACATTATTGAATCGTGTCGTCTGGGCATTTCTTCTCATAAAGTCAATGATATCATCTTCGAAAGGAGGCAATCCATACGAATCAAAATACTCCGCACAACCCTCTTGAGGAAAGTAGACAGCTACCCAGTGAGTTCCTGGAAGATGACTGTCATCTGTGTTGATGACATAAGCTTGATTCTCTTGAGGTTTGCGATGAGGTAGTTCATCTTTAGCACACACGACAGGATTCCAAGAAGCAGTGTACGAACTACGGTTCAAAAGATAATAAAGTTCCCAGGTATCCATTTTTTTTTTGTTGTGTAGCCTTGTTGTTTTTTTTCCCTTTTTTTCACAGGTGATGATAAGTCATCAATTCAATCCAGACTTTTTGTTTGAAACGGTCTGACAAGTAACTGATGGTTTGCTTTGTCTCTTTACTCTGGGCCAAGAGAGCTTCGATGCGATCAATTTCTCGAGCAAACAATGGAGGAGAGGAATGAGCACACAAGTCTTTATACCACTGAAGTAACACGGCTTCTTCTGAGATGAGACTCCAAGCTTCGTTCAGATAATCGTCCAATTTTTCTTCTTGACTCATCATCATACATTTATCGTGTTGAATTTGACTGGGATGATCGATTTGACATCCATAACAATCTTTTTTAATCATGTCCCTCATTTTATCTTCTAAGTGTTGTGCAAAACAAGCCACTAACTGTTGTTCCTGTTCTGGCCATCTGGATTGCATGATCACTACTTCTTCTTTTTGGTCTTGGTTGTCTGCTTTCTCTGTAACCTCCCATTCCATGGATTCTCCACTATTCAAAGAAGGACAAGGGTTTTCCATAGTGTCTAATAGTCTAGAATGACTTCTCTCAAACTGTTGATTTCTATGGTATTATCGAATTCAGCATACAGAATGACATTCACCGTTTCGAGAAGAGCTGGTGAAAACTGAAGTTCCACACGTATCTGCCCAGATTTTATAGGGTGGAAATGTCCCTCGTCACTGCCTTGGTCTGGAGTGAAATCAAAAGCCCACAAAGCGTAACCTCCTGCATAATCTTCGTAGGAAATACCGTGACTGGTGTTGGTTCCTAACTGTCCTGTGGCTTCGTACAGTGACAAGTACGACCTCAAGTAATTCTTCGCGGCAAACTTGGGTTCGAAAGGTCGGGTACACAAAGTTTTGCCATCGCGACTGACTTCTATTTTGGTTACTCCGCAGTGCTTAAACTCGAAAGGATTTTTATCGTGGGCACCGTTGAGGGCTGCATTGGTCACGATACCAATGAATAAACGTTTGGGTAACTGTCCTTGGAACAGATGATCTTCGATCTTAGATTGGAGTCCAGTGGCAATGGTGAACGTTTTGACTTCCACGCGTCGTATCGGATACTTGGCTGTCGTTCTGCTCAAAGTGTGACTGATGTCATTTCCCACTTTAGGTAACACTTCCACACGACGCACGTATAACCTGGCTTCTTCGATGATGGTTTTGTAGTCGTTGGCATGAGCCATCAAATGGAAAGCAGCACTGCTACGATTCAGTCTCAAGCGAATATCTACTCCGTTCAGCAAATACTTCTCTTGAAACCACATGTCCAAATGCAAACGATCGCACAGTTCTAAACTACGTCCAAGAATTTTCTTATGACGCTTGATAAAACCCTCATTGTAGGTATTGTCGCCTTCTGCGGCTGTGGCTGTGTCGTTAAACTTATCTGCGGTGTCAGGTTTCCATACCACGCAAGCATCTAAATGAGTGTTCTTGGCTTCTTTTCCGTACGTCAAGAGATTTTCGAGGTACGCTCGGTAAGGGTAAGTATCCATGCTACTGCTGACCAGTTTGTTATTCATGTACAAATCCACATCGCTGAACAAGGAATGCATGAAATTGTTGACGGGAGCTACTTTGTTCGCGTCTGCTACAACGGCGTTGTCAGCCAATTTGGCCACTTTCACTTTCAAATACAAGTAACTGTTGTTGAGATCGATGTAATCTTCGGGTTGTCCTTTGATTTCAAACTCGATGGGAGCTGAATCCGTCAAAGAGGAGACGGGATGAAATTCGACCCATTGGGCTTCTTGCATGGTCATCATCGTGGGTGGCATGGCAAAGAGATCCAGTTCCGACTTGGAACAGGCACAAGATTCTTGGTGCATCATTTTTTCTTTAGGTTTTTTTCTTCACTTTTAATAATCAAAAATGTCTAAGTCTCGAGCGGTTCTTTTTTTCTTCGTCTTTCGAACTTTAGAGGTACGGAGACTTTTGAAAGGGTGTCTTCGTCGACGCTTTCTACCTTGTCCTTGCTGTGTCGTCAGGGAAGTAGGAATGTCAGACTCGGTACCGTTCAGGGCATTTATAGGACTTTCTCGTCGACCCAAAATCTCTTTACCCGTTTGAAGCAAGGCATTTTTGCCTGCTCTCAAAAAAGCTTCTTTAGGGTTTTGTTTGTCAATGAGAACATTGTAAAGAAAATCTTTGCCGTGAGTCAATGCGGCATCTTTTAAGGTGTGCAATCCTCGTGTCACCATCGGTTTTAAAACAGGGACCACAGAACGAAAGGCTGATTTAAACATATCTCCTAAACCATGTCCTCGTTGTCGAGTGACTCCTTGGTACACAGGATACATCACTTTTTCAGTTGTTCGAGAATCGTTTTTGAAAATGGAGTTTCACTGTGACTTTCCCTTTGGTAAATGGAATATTTTGACCTAGTTCTCCTTTTATAGTAATGTTGACACTGTCGAAATACGACTTACTGACAGGTAAATAATGAGGATGTACAAATTCACGGTGAACGTGATAGGTATTTCCACCTTCCTCGTCAGCGGTGACAGAGTCCACTTTGAAAGGAATGACACGCAGTAACGGTGCAGAGGTGTGTCCTACCACGTTGTACTCCACCACATCGGAGTACACAAACATCAAGTTGAGTCCTTGGTTCAATTCTACAGGGGATCGAAAATATTTTGCAAAATCCATGTTACTGGTTATGCCTGGTATTTGCTTTTTGTTCTTGAGCATCTCGATGTCTCCACCCAAAATATCAAACAATTCAGGACAAAAGGTAATAGCTATCATTTTGTCGACTGTAAATTTCATCAGGAGGCGACGAGCCACTTTATGGTACTCAAAGGTAACACTTTTTTCAGTTTTGTCCAGGGGTTTACCAAACAATGTATTGAACTTGTTTGCAATCGTAGTCACTAAATGTTGACCACTAAAATAATAGCCTGAAGGGATCTTGAAATGATAGGTAGCCAGATTAGTTATGGCGTTCTGCTCTTTTATTATCCCCTCATCGATAAGGATTTTGTCTCGGTCGATTAATGATTTTTGCAATACCGGGTCATACACTTGTACTGAAAAAGTGTTTTGATTTTCGACGATGTTTTTGATTTGTGTCGGGTGTATTATTTCCACTAAAGCTACTTCCCAATGAGCATCTTGATCCAAATGCATGGCTTGAGGTAATTTAGCCGTGTAACAGCACAACGTGTTCTTAGGAAACACCTTCATGGAAATGTCACTGGGTAACGTTAAGTAAAATTGGTTAATAGTGTTGTTCATATTTCCAATGTTCTTCTGTCCGAGGAGTCACTCGACGTTAAAGGAGTGTCTAAAAGAGGATTGTGATTGGAAGGGTGACTGTCAGGAGAAGGACTAACGTTGGACGCAAGGCTCCCAATAGTGTTATTGTTGTTCCCGTTGTAAGAGTATTTCAGGGAAGGATTAGGAAGAAGATACCCGATGCAACTGCTGAGTAAAATAGTCCACAATTGTTTGTCTCCTTGTTGCAAACTCAAATTAGCAATGGCTGCACCGATAACGCAATACACCACAAAGATTTGACAGAAAAAGACGATTTGGGTTTTAGGGACACGTTCTCCACACCACACCCACAAGGGTTGCTTTTGTAAATCTTGCAGAGATGACGTGGGTGAAGGAGTAGTCACTGTGGTTACTGAAGCTGTATTGAAGGGCATGATGGTCACTTCTTTTTATAGTCGATGACTTGGGCAGCGTCAATCCAAGAATCAAAACTAGGAGGATATCCTTTCCAACGTACTTTGACTTCTTTGACACGACGTTTTCCTACTTTACGGGTTCTTCGTTTGAGAATGCTTTCAATGTCGTACACGTCGTCTTCTTTTTTGGTGACACGTTGTAACTCAGGCAAGTAAAACGTTCCTTTTAATACTTCTCCGTTCATGTCTTCCAATTTATAGACAGCAGGATGACGGCCACGCACTCGTTCAGTCACACGAAACAATTCGGTGGTCCAATTGGGTAAGTAACCTTTGTCGAAAGTGCGTTTGGTTTTACCAATGCATACCCAATCTCCCGGGGTTAACACTTCTCCACCTTTCTTGGGGACAGCCCTCGTTCGGGACGTACCAAACAGACGCTCAAAAACAGTCACTTCGTTGTCGGGTGTCACCTATTGTGGGGCACGTCCAATGCTTCTATGGTAAGATTGATTGTAGGCTTGAACTAAGTGCGGTAAGACGTCGATGTACTTGAGAGTGTGTTGATGCGTAAAATATTTCCACATGCGTTCTTTCAAGGTACGTTGAAAACGTTCCACGATACTGGCTTTGGTTTCAGGATTTTCGGTGGTGAAAAAATGAATGTCACGTTTCTTTAATTCTCGTTGGAAAGCTTGGTTCAGAAATTCGGTGCCTTTGTCGGTTTGCCATCGAAGAGGGTGACGACCACTTTGTTTCAACACCAGTTGCAAAGCTCGTACTAACTCTCCGCTCGATTTAGATGTCAATGGTACGACCCAGGCAAATTTAGAAAAGACGTCGATGACACAAAACAAATATTTGTAGCCACGATTGTAAGTGGCTAAATGAGAGACATCGGCTAAATCGGCTTGCCATTGATGATCGATGCCTTCCACTTGAGTGCGACTTCTGTGAAATTTTCGTCGAATGGGTTTGTGTAAAGTGTACGTCGCTTGTTCTTGTAACCATCGTTGTACTGCTGGTAAACGGAGCTTTTTCAAGCGAGTTTTGGCAGCACGATACAATTTCTGAATGCCTCCGTAACCTGCAGGGTGAGCTGGATCGTAATAAATGCTGGCTAATACCTTCTCCATGGTTTTTGTTAATAAGGGACCCACTCTTCGAGGATATTGCTTTGGGTGGGACGAAATGCGGGTTGTTTGGAAACGGTTTTACGTGTCCGATGTGCCACAGGAGTTGACGTCGAGGATACTGGTGGTGGTGGTGGTGGCGGAGGTAATGAGATAGCTTTGACCTTCTTTTCTTTTCTCACTTCTGGTTTCCTTTCTTTCTTTTTCACATCTGTCGAAGCAGGAGTAGCCATCATCTTTTTAACCCAAGTTTTGAGTTCTTCTCGTGGGGGAGTGGGAGAAGGGGTCAATAAGGAAGCGGCAATCTTACTCGGAATGGGGGCGGTAGTGGGTGTTTGAAAGAGATCATGGGGTTCTTCTTCCTTGGGTAATGGTGGGGTAACGTCTGTTTTAACCGCTGTAGAGGGTGAGGGTGACGGGTTATTCATTAGAGCCTTAAAATCGGACAAAGTGGGTTGAGCTGTTTGTTCCACAGCTTTCTGATGAAAGAGTTGTAGCCGTTTCAAGAGTTGACCGTACTTTTGTGATTTTTCGGTTTCGGATAAATCGTGGCGATGAATCAAGGATTGCAATTCGTGTTGTAATTGCGACATCTCAGCCAAATTGGGATTGGGCGGTAAATGGGGGGTTCGTTGTTCTTGCCAATGATGGTATTCCATCCATCGTTTGTAAGGAACCAAAGTTAGTTTTCGTCCTTCCATGAGCTTTCAAAGGTTATGTCTGAGATTGTGGTGATCCATAGGGTCCTTTTATCTTCTACCCATCCCTTGAGTTATCCCTTGGGTCATCCCTTGTATCAAACCTGGTATTAAGCTTGTCAACATAGGAGCAAGAATGGGTAAAAATCCTCCGCGTTGCACCAACATCTTTTTCTTTTGACGGACGGATATTTTCTTTTGGACCATTTGACGAAGAACGTGTCGATGTTTGGCAAAGCATTTTTTCTGGTGTGGAGACAAAGGTATAGTACCTTTCAAGACATTCAAACAACATTCGCACACGGTATCGATGACATCTTTGGAGGCTGTTTTAATGATTTGTTTTCGCATGGGTGGAGAGGCTTTGGACAGGACGGACAACACGTCTCCGTGTTTGGCTAAACGTGGAGGTAGTCCTTTCCTTTTCTTTCCTTTGTGGGGTGAATAAGAATGTTTTCTGCGAGGTGACATCTTTGCTTGTTCGTTCCAGAAATACACTGTCGTCAAAGACTTGATACACACCCTCTTTTATCTTCTTTTTTCTATTGGTTTCTCCAAAAGATAATGGCGTGCTTCGCTAAATCCTCAAAAGCAGGGCTAAAGATGCCAGTTCGGTTCTGAGCTGATTTGTCTAGTTTGTGCATACCTTTAATAAAACCAGTAAATATGCCTCCCCTTTGGTGACTTCTCTTTTTCTTTTGACGTTTGGGTATTTTCTTTTGTGTCCTTTGACGAAGAACGTGTCGATGTTTGGCTAAACGTCCTTTCCTTTTCTTTCCTTTGTGGAGTGTAGAAAAATGTTTTCTGCGAGGTGCCATCTTTGCTTGTTCGTTTCACAATACCACTAGTGTCAATGACTTGGTATACACTCTCTTTTATTTACTTTTTTTGGGAACTATCGCTTCGTCAAAAAGGTAACAATGTGTTTCCCAAAATTGTCAAAGGATCCTCCTTTTTGGTGTCTCTTCTTTTTCTTTAAAGGTCTACGTCTTTGGAGGGAAGGACGTTGATGTTTGGTTTTAAAGCTTTTGGTGAGATGACGAGATTGTCTTGTTCCTTTTTGGACAGCAGAACGACAAGGGTAGTGGTGGTGTGCACGTTTTTGAGGAGGCATCCTTGAGTGTTCAGCATCAGCACAGAAAAAATACTGATTGACGTCGTGGTCCTCAAGTCATATTTTTATACTGGAATGCGACGCCACTGATTATCTTTTCGTCGTATCAACTTCATGGCAGGTAACACACGTCGTGAAGGAGTTCGCAATGGACTCAATCGGGACAGTTCTTGTTTGGACAAATCTAGTAAACTCTTTAACATGCCAGATCTTTCTTGGACTTTGACTTTCGGGGCAGGTACTTTGTGAGCAGCTGCTACTGCCGCTAATGTCGATGAGGGTGTCTCCAGTGGAGGAGACGTTTTGGGAGACGCAGATTTCCAATGTTTCATCAAATTAGGAAAAACGGGTGTCAAATTGGGTTTGGCTGGCATCACCCGCAACGGAGAAGTGGCAGCCCCTGAGGCTACTGGCAACGTAGTCCCTGCCAAACGTCCTTGTAGATCTTTTCTTACAGGTCGTGGTTGACGAAGGTAAGGTTGTGTCCTGGCCGAAGTGCCTCTTTTGCGGGTGACCGCTTTTTTCTGTGGACTTTTCTTTTTCTGTGCTTTGGTCTTGGTACCCTTGTTCTTTTTCTTAGGGGTTTGTTTGGCTTTTTTTGTTTTCTTCTTGGGGTGAACTTTGGGAGTATTGGGATCCCATTTTAAAAGGGAACGAATGATGACACCTCCTAGAGAACCACTACCTCCAGGTTTCAATATGATTTGCTTTTTGGTGTGAGTGTCGATGCGAGGATTGGCCAGTTGCGTCAAGGCTACTTTGTTTCTGTCAAAAAAGCGTTTGGTTTGATGTGGAATGTGAATGATGCCTTGCAGTATTTGACGTGCTGTCACCGTAAACCATCGTAAGACTTCTTTGAGACTGGCTTCTAAGACGTGAGCACGTCTTTGTGGATTTTTTTCGCGACTGATGCCGTACAAGGCACGAATCAATTTGATGGGAAGATGAGACTGAAGGGACGTCATGTTGACGATGTATGAGACCAGGTCAAAGTAACCCAAGGTTTTTATAGATTTTTTTAGTGCTTCATAGTGTTATGTCGACGAGGAGGACGTGTACACGACAGGTCCTCCGTCTTGACACCAGTCGTGAAACAAATCGGTACGAAATCGCAAATAATCAGGGGAAGTGGGTTTTAAATCCACGAGTAAATAGGCGTGTGGCGTTTGAGTGGCATCATCGTACGCATGAGTTAGCCAAGGTGTTCCTAACTGTTTGGCTAAGACTTGCACTTGTGATTTATCTCGAGGACTTTTAAACAAGACCACGTAATGAGCATTGAGACTAATGGTACGATGGGCTTTACTTTGTTGAAATAAATTTTGTGTAATGTAAATGACACTGGCATTACGATGATGCCCTTTACGTGTAAACCACAGTTTAATTTCTTCTTCGTCTTCTCCTAACATGTCGTCAAAAATAACCCAATGAGTTTGACTAGCGTCAGACACGATCCCCTCGTCTTCTTTAGGAATGCCTGCTACAAACACAATGGAATCACCTTGACTTTCTTGCAAGAGGCTGTATGACGATTGCCACTCTTTGTAACACCACACGATGCGTTGAGGTGGACGATCGATCAAATGATGTTTATGTTCGATCAAACGTTTGACAAATTCGGTTTTGCCTGAACCGCTCGGTCCAGCAATTAACATGTTAAAAGGATGACGAAGATACAAGGCTTTCCAACTAGCAGAATCTAAGTGTTCGTCAATGACTTTGAATGTGGAGGAGGAAGGAGTAGTAGAAAGAGTAGAGTGAGCCATAGTCATGTAGTGGTATGACAGTATTAACACAAAAACAGACAAGACAAGAGGTTTTTATACTTTTTTCAAGACACGTTTATTTCTATGCATGTTTAAATTTGAACAACACGAAAACATAAAAGCCAAATGGATAAATACAGGGATAAAATACATAGGCAAACGATCAAAGTGGCAAATAAACAACTCCCTGTACAAAATGGTTTGGGTAACGAAGGTGTCCTAGAGGTAGTATGTAATGTTCTTATAGTCTCCTCTACAGGGGGTACAGTCACATAGGTGTCTTCTCGAAAGGGCCTTTGTGGGGGAATGTCCATGACAGTTCTGTCTTGAACAGAGGGATTGTCTTGGATGACAGATTCTTTCTCTTTTTCTTCTGGTACTGTCACTAACACAGGTTTAAAAGTGACTTTTTTCACTCGACGATGAATTTTAGGAACACAACGCTTGGGCATAATGGGATGCTTCGTTTGTCCAAGCCTCAAAATCCCAACTTTTCCAGTGACGTACATCTGTCCAATGAGGGTGTAAATCACAAGCTACACACACATCTTCGTACACTGCTTCCGTACGTAAAAGTTGACGAATCTTTTTTTCTTGGAAAGGTCGAGACGTATCCAGATGAAAACGTAAGGCTTTGAACAGAATAAGTCTCTCGTGGACATTTAAAGGAGTCACCATATTGTCTTATTTTTTTGATAGGTAGTGTTCGTAAAGTGTCCACAAGGAATCGGCAGGTAAACGAAATCCCAGAAAGCAAGTCACTAAAACACACACTACACGTCGACCCCAATTCATAGGGTATAGTTCTTGTAATAAGTGTTCGTAATCTTTCACCGTGTGAATCTTCTCATTGATATCCTTCCACGGAATCTGTTGGATCACCAATGATAAAGGTTGTGGCATGGCCGTTCTCTTTTATACTTCTTTAGGTCGAAGACTATCAGTGTAGATTCAACCCAGAATTAAACATAGAATTAAATTTGCTCCAAAAGCGAAAGTGATTAATCTAACGTGTAATTTCGTCCCACTGCCATTCAGGGTAACGGTTAAGAAGGATCAAAGCATCTTCAGAGGTAAACGTAGTAAATTGGTAACAGAGCAAAAAAATACCCTTAATCCAGAGAAATCTAACACGTTGGTTAATTTTTGTCACTTGCCTCTTGTGAATTTCACGACACAAAAGTTCTACAGTCACCCATTGCGATTTTTCTTTAGCAAGACCTTGCCAAACGTCCTTGTAGATCTTCTCTTGCAATTCGTGTGGTAATCCTTGAATATAATGTTTTAGAGAGGGTTTATATACTGGTCTAGGTGTGTTACACGACATGGAACAGTAGTGTCACTTCCAATCACTAGGTCCTACTAAAGGTAGGTATTGACAATTCGGAGACCATCGAGCATGTTCCAAGTAAGCGGAATCTTTCTGTTCCCACTCGTAAATGGATACACCACAACTGAAACACTTGACTTTATCCCCTTCGCCCAAGTAGAAAAATCCGGCTCTGGCTAATTCTTCAGGAGTTGGTCCAGGCAGATATTTTGGCCATTTATCTTTGAAGGTTTGGAATCGACTTTTGAAATGACAATATTCAGGCAAACTCGTCGGGAACGAATATTCGACTCTCCTCACTTCTGTTCGATGTAGGTACGGTGAAATTCCTAGGAGTCCACGATAACGTGTCGCACCGCTTTTGCATCCCTCAGGTTTGACACGCACAGCATCACTTTCCAGGGTAGATATAGGGGTAGTAGTCATAGCAAAGTTCCCACGATATCCTGCTGAATCGCTAATGTCACAGCGCCTGGCATCACTACAATCGCAAGGTTTAGCATCGCACTCCACTTGAGAATTCCCAAATTTGAATGATGTCTGTTTAAATGGATTCATCTTCTTGTCGCTGTGCCGTTGTAGTGACAAATGAACTATTGATCGTGGACGATGTCCCTTTTTATATGCTGCTCAATTTCGACGTGACCGTACGGTAGAGTAAAGTGATTGGGAAGTCGTACTCTCTTTTGGTACACGATTTGGTAGACTTTTTCCAAAGGTCGGCTAACAATTTGGTGTGTGGGTAAACGGACAATCTTGTGCGGTTCGTGGGTAGTCACTTGAAACGTTTCATCCTGTCCCGACTGCAAGGCTTCTTGTAGTACGTCAAAGTTCACCACTTGACTGGTGCGATAATTAAGAGTCAATCCTTTCACTTTACATTCGGTGTGCATTTCTCCTTGTGGGTCTCGGTATTCGTAGCCGTAATTTTTAGGACCGCCACTTGCAAAACATAAAATCTTGTCGTCGGGATGTTCATCGGTCCAGGCTCCTAAACGGTCTCCTTCGATGACAGGGTTACACTGGTTCGGTCGGTGAATGTAGATGCAACTGTCCGTGTCAAAATACAACACGCGATCTCCTAACAGTTCTAACACTTCGTACAATTTTAAGCGAGCGTGGGCTGTCACGTAAGCCGCAATGATGACATTTCCAAATTTGTCGGCTTCTACAAAGTCTAGTTCTTCTTCGTAATTGACTAAGATCAAGTCCTCACGAATGACGTCCACGTGTTTCATGACTTTGGTTGGGTCGTGAATCATCTGGAAGTAGCGAGATGTCTCGGACAAATACTCCGTCTTGGGTAAAGACGGACGTTGTGCCATTTTACCCCACAAACAATTGAGCATCACTTTGGCAAACGATCGCCTTCCTTCATTTTTCTCGATGTGGTCTAAAGTGATACCTTCCTGCTCCCGATATTTTTCTTTGAATATCTTTTGGTCTTCGGGAGTGTGACACCAGGAAGGATAGCCACTAGCTTCTTGTTTTAGTTTTAAAAAGGCATCCACGTAGTCTGCAAAAATACCTTTCTGTGTCTCGTCGCCCTTGCGGTATTGTTGTGTTTTGGGAAAGTGGTAAATTTCGTACACTTCTAACAGTTGGTATCCCAGGTCCAGAGCTTTAAACAATTCCACGCTCACCCACGTTCCTGTCAAGGCGCGTTCTTCCTGAGTGTGATGACAAGGTTGGTCTTGGTTGCACGTTTCGGCACATGTGCGACACAAAGGAAACATCAGTTTTCCTTGGCAATGGTGAGGTAAAACGGGATGGTACAAGTCTGTGGGTGGTAAGACTTTACACTTGATCAATCCTTCGTACTGTCGAATGTGGTCCAAGTCAATGTGTTCTGTCATCAATTCTGGATGCCCTACGGGAAAGTGACAATATTTGCACACGTAAGGATACAGCGAACACACGTCCAAGTATTTGATTTCTTCTCCTTTCTCTTCATCCGCTTGGTACAGCAAACAAGTAGCATTCGTTCGTCCTCCGTACAAACTATCCCGAGGGTTCAATGGGTCCACCATCTTGTAACTTTCTACGATGCGTTTAAACTCGGGATCGGTTTTCAAACGCTGATCGTACTCGTGTTCCCACATTTCCACCACCTGGTATCCTTGCTGTTCTAACTTCAAACGTCGCTGACACGTGGTCTGGTACAAGTCTTCCATGGTTCGTTGTAAAAACTGATTTTTGGTGTTACGCTGAGGGTAGCATAGGGGACATCCGTGAAATAAGCATCCGTTAAACTCGTACACGATCTGAGGGTTTTCTAAGTCCCAACCATCTACCGAATACGTTCCGATGGTCTTTTCGCCTCCTCCGTTGCGAGCGTGTTGGATCCATTTGTCTTCCTTGTCGCACAAGTAATGGAGCCAGCGTAGGGCTTTGGCCGAGTATTGACGTTTGACAAAATTTGTCGTTTGAGGACTGATGACCGCTAGAGTATTTTCAGGCATAAAGCGTTTTCGGTACACTAAAGAACACGCTTTGGCGATGGTACAAGCTTCTTTCAAAGGATCGATCCCTCCGTACTCCATGAACAATTCTCGAAATTTTCCACAGCAACGTCGTAAAATGTCCACGTCAGATCGACAATACTTTAACATTTCTTCTTGAAAATCAAAGGGGTCCGAGGCGTGAGTCTGGTACCAAGCATAGAAAGCTTCTCGTTGTTCGGTGCGCATGTTGTCGGGGTCGTAGTCGTCAGCCTCAGGCAAATGGGGTAGAACGGCATGTTGATTGGCTTCGGTATTAAAAAAGTGTGGAAAATAACCTTTAGCCAATTCTGTCATTCCAAACGTTTTAGGCATACGACTTAAAGGCATGGCCAAGTAACACATTGAATCTTTAAACTGTACTTGTCCTACTTGCATAGAAATAATTTTGACTCCGTTTAAAGTCACTTGAGGCCGTTCGGTACTTTGTTCCGCATAGTATCTGAGCAGAAATTGCCCATCGTATCCCGAGAAATTGTGAGCCATGACCGTGGCATGGCGATGACAATCGCCGTAACGTTCGATGTCTTCTGGACTCCACGTTTCGTCGATGGGATTAAGGATCCATTGGGCAAAATCGACTAGCGTGTTTGGTCCTCGAAAGATTTTTTCACGTCCTCCAGGAATCTTGCTGCAGTAAGGGCAATGACTAAAGATAGGTCCTTGGATGCACTGCTCGCACGCACGGTGAGCTACGCAGAAATTAGGAATGTGAATACCAGTTTCTTGCATGCATTCGAAATCAAAAAAGATAAAATTTCCTTTCTTCTGGGTATCGTCTGATCGGGGTTGATATTTTGAATGAAGCATTCGTGTTCCAAATCCACGATTTGGTGACAAATGTGACATCGTTTCTTCCCTCGACAAACGTGTAACTTGACACTATTGGTACGTATGCCTTGTCCACAAGTAGGGCACAATCTCAGGAGTTGACAAGCACTTTTCTGCTGTGAACCTTGCATCTTCAAATGTTGTTGGTAACAGGTAGGACTGACAAAAGTGCGCTGACACACAGGGCAATGCACTCTTTCTTGTCCTTGGTCCAGACAAGGTTGTGAGGCCAAACATCCCTCACATTTTGATCCACAATGCTTGTGTTGTTCTCGATTGTTATAACCATAGTCACATTTTTCACAGTAGTAACTGTATTTCAGAAATCCAGTGATACTGGTAATGGTATCAAAATGACCATCGTGATGATAGACGTGAATGTATTTTCCGTCTTTGAAATCGTGGCCTCGAAACAAAAGTGGACCACGCACTTCTTGAGGGTGTACTTTCAAGGTGTAACGTGGAGCCAAGACGTCTTGCAATTGTTGCATTTCTGGAATGCCACAAGGGGTGTCTTTGGATATCCCTGCTTGCTGTAACAGGAGTTCTGCTTCACTTCTTTGTTTGGCTCGGTCCGATTGTTGAATAGTTTTCCAGGCTCTTTTCCATTCTACCGTATCGTTCTTGTTGGTATACATTTGTCCCACGACGATGGCACGGGCTAAACACATCTGGTCTTGAGGATTGTTAATTTGGACGAGGCTTCGCTTCATGTTGCGAAGGCTGTCGACCAATAATACTTTTTTGCGTCCTGTCCCCTGGGGAAGTGACACGTGGGTCATGAACAGTGTGGCTTTTCCGTCGGCGATGTGAAACTTGTCATTGGATTGTTGCACATGTTGAATTTTGTCAATGACTTTGGAAGGTGTTAATTGTGATGGGTTAGTAAACTCGATCCAAACGGGAGACTTTAAATTATCGTGATGAATAGAAAGTCTCAAGCGATCGTCTTCTTTAGCTTGACATTGCTGTTTCAATGCAGTTAACACAGAATCCCACACCTCGGTAATGAACCCTTCTGTATTCTCCAAAGGTACATTGGCCTTGAAATCTTTAAACTTTACGGCATACGTGTAAGCCGATGTTTTAAATTTTCGAGAGGAACGCTTTTCTGTCTCTCGAATGTGATAGTAATTTTCAGGGTTTACTAAGGGTGGTACACTTTGCTTGGAAGTCGATTGTCTGGGTGTAGATTCGGGCTCACTCATGTCATCTTCAAAATCACTGGCATGAATTTGAGCCAAGACTTCAGCTACTGTGCTAGGCGATACATTACGTTTCTGTCTCTTACTGTCTTTTCCTTTCTCCACAACATGATGTGGTCTTTTCATCTTGTCTGCAAAAAGTCAAATGACTACCTTTTAAAGACCATAACCCCTATATATTCATGTTCGATCCGTGCATATATAAAGGGTTAGTGTCTAACCTTTCAGTATTCATTTCACTCTCACATTGACCAGAACGATGAAAGAACCTACAGAAGTGGAACTTCTCATTAGAGCTTTACGTGGGGTCATACGAAAGTTTTCGTCAGACCAGCCGACGGCCTACTCTCCCTCCTATCGAGATAAAAGTCAAGATACTTGCTATATCTGTAAGAAGAAAGGACATTGGGCTACAGAATGTTCAGATCGTGACAAAAATAAAAAAGGTACCAATAGAGACAAAAGTCAAGATACCTGTTATTATTGTAAAGAGAAAGGACATTGGTCTCCAAACTGCCCTAAGAAACAACAGGAGCAGGAGGAGGAGGAGGAGGAGGAGGAGAAGGAGGAGGAGGAAAGAAATTCTGAACAGGAGGAGGAGGAAGAGGTACCCTCCCCCAAGGAAGAACCCCGACACGTTCACAAAGACAAGAAAAGAAGACGAAACGAAACTGACGAAGAAAAAGAAAAAGCTGTGACAGTAAAGAAAATGAAAAAACAGAAAGAGTGAAACAGAAGAAAACCTATGAACTTTTTTAAAGTGGTCTTGTGTTATGTTGTGATATTGAATTGTGACGTTTGTACTAGAATACACCAGAGAGAAAAAACGTAAGTGTCTCTTGGTTTTGATTTGATAGTATAATTACCTACACTCACACATTCCTTCACTCACACGTACATCATGGGTTTTTAAAAAAAATATAATAAAAAGGACTTTTGAGTTTTCATTGAAATAGGCAATTGACATAGTATTTCTTTTCGAAATAATTGGAGTGGTCCTGAAAAGGACCGTTGGTGTTTTGTGTGTTTAAAACAAAACAAACTCAGAAACGGGACGAAATCCTCTTGAGCTGTCTTAAGCCTTTGCCACGGCCAAGGCCTACTTCGGGACTGGTGGTTCCTGTCAATGATTTGGTAGAAATCACTAACGGTGGTAAGGTAGACGTAGTCACAGAGAGATCGGGTTGTTTCGCTCGAGAAGGTCTTTTTCTCTTCGGTCGTGATAAAGAAGTCTGATACATTTGTTTCAGACTCCTTAACTCAGCTAAAATATCTAAAAGTACCGTCGTGACCGTTTGATTTTCACTATTTTCTTTCTGTCCTTGGTCTTCATTCTTCTCCGTTGCTGCTGCTGCTGCTACTGTTTCTTCCTGGTGTTTTCTTCTTGCTTCTTCTTCTTCCTGCTGTTGCATAAGAAAAGCTTGTTCTTCTACTTTCTGTTGTTGTAAAAATCGCTCCAATTCTTCTTTTTGTCTCTGCTTAAAATCATCGACGTGTCCATAAGAAGATACAGAAGGCAACGAAGGTTCCGGAATAAATTCTTGCGATGTTAAAAAATCCACAATATCCCAGTTAAAATCAACTTCTTCTGGATGTAGATTTGTCATGACTTTAGTAGTCACTGTTGGTCCATGACTTGCTGTCTCTACTCCTGTCTCACTCCAATTCATTGTCTTCTTACTGTCCGCCATGATTGACAACTCTCTTGAATCGATGGACTGCGCACAGGCGCTAGTACCTCTATATAGAAAAGGTGACGTCACAGACTGCTCTCTTCCGATTGGATGGCTGTGACTGACTTTTGTAACGCACGTTTGGATTGGTGGATACACTCAATCCGTTTCAATCCGCTCTTCCCCTATAAATAACCGCAGTACACGGCATTCGCTTCACCTGTTCTCATCAGAAGATGTGGACTAATGTTGAATCGTCAACCCTTGTGTCAAGTATGCTGTTTAGGACTGACATACCCATGTATGTCAGATCATCATGGAGTGTCATTCATAGGACGGAGACAGCCTATTGGAAGAGAAGAGTCTATGTGGAAAGACAAGGTTGCTTGAAGAGAGTTCTCTTCTATGGACCCACAGTAAGGAGAAGTTTAAGGAAGAGAAGAAGATCTGTGAGATGTCCTCTGTGTTAACAAGACAACGTTAACATTACACATAACGGCCCTTTTCAGGGCCACTCATAGGTCTCGAAAAGATAGTAGCTTTCATTGCCACCCTTTTTTCCCTTGTTATATTTCCCTTGTTATCTTTCCCTTGACGCTATATAGGCCCACTCTGTTAAATTTCCCTTGACGCTATATAGGCCCACCCTGTTCCATTTCCCTTGACGCTATAGTGCCCCAAGCTGTTTTGACGCTATAGTGCCCCAAGCTGTTTTTGACTGGATTTTCCCTTGACGCTATAAATCTTGACGCCATAGTGCCCCAAGCTGTTTTTGACTGGATTTTCCCTTGACGCTATAGTGCCCCCTATTACTACTATCGAGTTTAGAACTTTTCAACGTATCTTTAAATAACAGTTATGGATCTACAAATACTTTCCAATTTGACATTAATACACCAGAGAAAGGTCTGAATTTTCTCCCATTTCCTGTACCGATGTGTTCCAGCGACCCAATGAATTCCGGACTAAACTGTACCGAAAACATAGGGAAATTCTCCATCGGAATGCCAAATGAGTACACCGTGACAGTCATGGTCCTTATAGGCGTCGGAATGTTACTACAAGGGGCAGGGAAGGCCCCCAGATACCCACTGCTAGCTTCATACATAGACGATAATGTCAAGCAAACAAAAACGCCCATGTATGTCGGTGAGTTTCGTGTTGGTTTTTTGTATAACGAGAAACGTATTTTGTCTTGGACATGAAACATGAAACAATAATCACGTCTCCAGAAAACATTGGCTGACTTCTGATAATTCTCGTATAAACTGGTATTCCGTTTCCTTTCAGGTTGAAAATTTATGGTGGTTATAATGAAACAATGATGTCGAAATCCGGAAAGTGATTTATTTGATGAATTTTCTGACTGGTCAAAGAATAAATAACGTATTTGAAATATACAAATATGTACGCGTTTGGATCCTACGCCACGTCAGATCACTAAGGGCAAGGAGTGTTAATTTTAACAAAAGAAATCTCAAAGCAGAAAGAAGGATGGAATCTTATATTTTCATGGTATACACTTAATCAAAATATTACATGACACTTTGGGTGATTGACGGATTAATAAATCACTAAATCAATGAATTTTTCCTTTTATCAATCTATTGATTTCATCTATTTTGATTATTAGTGCCTCTACTTTAATTATTATTCAATCAAAATAGCAAACGCTTTGATATCTTATCATTCCGGTATTACCATATTACTTTCTGTGTCAATAGATTGATTAATTGATTGATTTGCGCCTATACATTTATATCTAACAGGAATCACAACAGGAATTGGCATCTTTGGTCCCGCAATAGCCTTTGCTTGTGGTGGTCTTTTTAGCAACATATATGTCACATTGGAGGGTATAAACGTCCACGATCTGTCTCTGTCTCTCTGTCTCTGTCTCGCTGTCTCTTTGTCCGTCTCTGTCTCTCTTTCTCTCTGACGTTATGTCCATGAGTCTCTTGTTTTCTATGTCAACATCATATATATATATATATATATATATATATATATATATATATATATATATATATATATATATATATATATATATATATATATACATGATATAGTAAATACATGTGATGAGACATTTGCCACTGTAAACAAAATAGACATCATCGCATCAGCTTCGATCATATAAATTTTGCTTGCGTTGTTATTCAGTGTCGCAAACAAGATAATATACTATGTCAGGACAAAGCAGATAGTTTTAGCTATAGCTAATATGTTTACGACTCTTGTTTGAATAAACTGTGATGAAAACGTTAACAAAAATAAGAATTTGTACGGGTCGTTGTATTGATATGTATATATTGTATATTTATTTTGCCATGAAAGCTGGGTTTTTATTTCACAACTGAAAATTTTACAAACACATATACACCTTTATATTTTGATCTCTTGACGTCTCGTTTTAATATTTCCTTTATTAATGTTTTTATATCTGAATGCCATGCCTTTATAGCCAAGCATTTGTTTCGCAGCCTAAGTTACCGTTGTATGCAATTCCTGACTTTTAACTAATGTATTCACTGACATTACAATTACTGACCTTTAACCTACGTATTACCTGACATTGCGATTTCTGGCCTTGAACTTACGTATTCCATGACATTGCGATTCCTGACCTTTAACCTACGTATTCCATGATATTGCAATGGAAGTTTCAGTAGGCACATTGTAACAAAATTGTTACCGAGTGGTTGGTGAATCAAATGAACAACACAAACACAATATGTGAAAGATGATGTAAATTTATGAAATAAATTATTAATGAAAAATAATGATGTATCAATACAATGACTCATGCGTTCAACCCACAATAACACTTCACAACCATTCACAATTTAAAAATAAATTAAAGCTTAATACAAAATAAACACAGATCCAAGGAACCTCCTGGACTACACAAATGTTTCCAATAAAATGGAACCTTTACAAAAGTTATATTATCGCACGTATAAATTGCGATAACAATTACAAACATCAAACTATATTATTGCACGTATGAATTGCGATAACAAGTACAAACATCTACATGTATTAAATCAAGTTAGTAACTGTTATTGAGATTCATGTAAATCCTTGGAATACTACGAGATTCAAAGTAACTGCGTGTAAATATATCAATGCATTCAATTGTAACCACAATTGAAACACACACATGCGTCTCGGCCCTGTACAGCCGTACGATTCACCAACTGTTGAATCGCCGCCTAGCTTCTCCGAATACCTAGGGTTGTCCCAATACTTTTATCGGTCGCTTGCCCTTCACGGATCCACTACAGTTATACGTCACACTAACGTACAGACAGCATGCAGCACCTATTAGAACCACCGGTCCCAAACATTTAGATGCTACCCCGGACGTTTACATCTCTAGACAGCTCCGGACACTCGGACATTTAGACTTCTAGATAGTTCCGGATATTTACACATCACGACAAATATCCTCGGACATCATGACCTCCTGTTCACGCTAGATACAAACGTAGACGGACAGACAATCTGACAGATAGACAGACACTTCAATTTGATCGCACAATCAAATGGCACAATTAAACAGCACAATCACGGCACAATCAATCACATTCAGCTACAATAAAGAAACCAAACTAATAATTGTTGATTCTAAAACAACCTAAAATTTAGATTACGCTATTGCATTTAAAGTCTAATAGTGACTAGTAATTCCAAATATTCAACAGTTTAAATCTGCATTGTAATAAAGGCATCATTACATGAAATGATAAACTGAATAAAATTCACTGTAAATAAAACTAAATATAAATTTAACACTCACCCTTTTGGCTGGAGAAAGAATGACGAGCTATCTCTCCTTTGACAAGATACTTTTGACACGTAATCTTTATAGAAATATTCTGCCTTATATGTTCCCAAATAGGTGAGCAGAATTCAGGGCAAAATTCCCGTGCACCCCGTGATTATAATGTTCCTGACTTCAAGTGATTTGTAGTCAGGTACATGTAAATCGCTACACGTCGCTTACCTTGAAAAACACTTATTAACCCCAGGTAACGCATGTACGACGAAACAAAAATGGTGAGATTAGTTTGTATCCAAGAAAAAAATTCAAGTTTCGCCTAATTCTGTGACACACATATTCACTTTAATTGTAATTACAATAGATACTGGAATGACACCTACTCACCCTGAATGGATAGGTGCCTGGTGGCTGGGTTTCATGGCTTTTGGCGTGCTATCATTAATAGCGGCCATACCTCTACTCTTTTTTCCGAGAAGGATGAAAAGGACTTCCCCACTCAAAGAATGGCAAAAATCACAGGGAGAAAAGGCAAAAGCACTTACCTTTAAAGATACAGTGAAAGGTAAATAGCGCCATCCAATGCATTATGATGAGACATTATCCTCTCGTCAGTTAGTGGCAGAATGCAAAGTGTGTTCATGTTCGACATTATATATGTTTCGATTCAAACGTTACACAGATATTATCCTCACACGTCAGTTCATGACAGAATGCAAAGTTTGTTCATGTTCGACATTAGATATGATTCGATTCAAACGTTACACGGATATGCTTTTCATCCTGTAGTGCATGTCTGAATGCAATATGCGTTCACATTTAACATTAGATGTTCATCATTTAAAACGTTAAAAAGTGAATCACTATTTATATAATTTTATCATATATTTATTAATCTGTTTTAAAAACGGTCATCCAAGTTTTCAACAGGAGTGGGTCACTGCTAACAGTCTCAAGTCATGTGTTCTACACTTTGGAGCTTTTGACTGTTTTGTAATAGATTGTTTTATGAGACGTGAAATCTATGTAGTTTATGAAATCTAGCTAGAGGTTTTAAACTGAGACTAGAAAAATAAATTGCAATGTTCAACAACAATCACGTGATAATAGCGCGTGAACTAGTCTAATGCCCTCTGCTTTGAAATACAAGCAGCTGAGATGTATTATCGTTATTGATATGGTTATTTCAATGTTATTTATGCAATAAGTATTATGGGATGGAACATATAACTATATTATGTAACAAATAACCAGTAAAATGCCTTTCAAAAATAATATTTACTCAGTATATTCTAGAATTTATTGCATGTATTTGGGGTGATTAATTGGAAGTACTTTTTTAATACATATGTCGTTATCATGAACATTTACGGTATAATTAACAAAATATTATGTGTTTGAATTTTGTTTCGATTTTTTTATAAGATGTTGTGAAAATATTCCACCGACTTTCTTTCAACTCCATTTTCGTGCTGTTGGTTGTGGGAAACTGTCTGCTGATGTTCAATGTGGCCGGGATGGTGGCTTTCTCTAGCAAGTACATGGAAGTTGAGTTCTATGTCCCTACGTGGAAGGCAAACCTTTTAATGGGTAAGATCATAAATATGGGATCAACTTTTTTAATTTTAATTTTATTATTTTATTTTTATTTTTCTGTAGTGTAGTCATATCATTATAGATGTTGTAAAGCCCTTAGAGCTTTTAAAGATTAGGAGCTATACAAGGTCCTCATTATTATTATTATTATTATTAGTAGTAGTAGTAGTAGTAGTAGTAGTAGTAGTAGTAGTATTGTTGTTGTTGTTGTTATTATTATTATTATTATTATTATTATTATTTTATAGAAATGCTTATTGGACAACAATTACATATTTAAGCCACTTTCTATAAGAAGCATTCAGATCGGTTCAAATCTTGTTATGCCATGCCACAATCAGGAGGTTTCTCGATCATGACATCTGAAAGGAAATATTTATCTAGTCATTATCCGTTGTAATACTTTTGTTAATATTTGTTTCAATGGCTACACTACAGGAATGTTACTCATTAAAACAAAATTGTTATCATTTTATAACTATTGTAATAACCAGTGTGATAACTATTTGTAATAACAATTGCTAACAATTTGTAATTATATGAATTAATGATCAAAGATTTGTCGGATTCAGAAAGCAACGAAAGAACGCTATTGCCGTGCATTCTATTTTCAAGTCTATCTATATCTTTCTTTGCCGTGATTTTCAGTTTCACAAGCTTCTTCATTATGAATACTAAAATATATGGATTTCAGTTCTAGACAAACTGTCTAAAAGAAAGTTTATGATATGTTTGCAAGTATAAGTATATTGTAACTGTAATTAACAGAGAAAATATTACCTTGTTATCTTATTGTACTTAATACTTACGTAGATATCCATGCAGGTTTGATTTTTTTTCAAGGGACCATTTTTCTTTACAATGTTAAATACAATGTAAACTAAGTAGAATTTTTTTTTCTTCAGGATCGTGATCTTTTCTCAGCGCAACTCTTATCTGGTCATTTCATTTCCTCATTTAGTTCTGCTATCTTTGTATGCATTTTATTATAAATGTCCGCCGTTTTCTCGCGATATATTTTGGCAATACGAGGTGTTAACAAATCCCCTACATTGAAACGAGGGCGGATTATTTTTCTCATAGATCAAATACTGTTCCTAAATGTACATGATGTAGAGATTTTAAAAACAAGACATGAAATATTGTTGAAATGTTCTTCCTGTTGCTATCACATGTATATTGTTTTACTTCTTCCAGGTGCAGTTACCGTGGTATCAGCATCTATGGGCACTGTGATTGGCGGTTGCGTCACAACAAAGTACAAGCTCCACCCAGTAACATGCTTTAAGTTGCTAATCGTTTCGTATTCTGTCGTAATTGCTCTGAATTGTGTAAGTTTTTTCCTTGGATGTCCAACACCGTCACTCGTCGGATTAAACAAAGACTATGATGGGTACGCTATTTCATCATCAAAGCTATAATAACAACAAAACTATTACTAATACTAAACTAAAAATAAATATTCCGGTTGTTACTACTACTACTACTACTACTACTACTACTACTACTACTATTAATACTACTACTACTACTACTACTACTGGTATCATATCTTCTCTCACTATGACTGTGGAGTGATACTAGTCATTATATTATATGTCATTAAATGACCAACTCTATCCTTTTATCTACACAAGGAATTATCAGTTTTAATATCGTTTTAGAGAAGGTGATTCTAATGACCAAAGGATATTAATGATTTGAAAGTGGAACAATTTATTCTGGCATATATTTTCGCATACGTTTTCAATTGATAACCACATCATATCATTCAAGAATGTCTTTCTCCAGCCCGGAAGCGGTCAACACAACAGCTGTAACTCAAACCTGCGAAAGTACCTGTAACTGTGACAGCAGGGACTACTTTCCTCTCTGTGGATCCAACGGCATGAATTACTTTTCTCCTTGCTACGCTGGATGTGAAACAATAAATAAACTGGTGAGAGAAATTTGTGTTTCTTGCTAAATTTAACCTCGTGACCTGAAATAATGATATTTGCTCCCTGTTGCCGTTTTTCGCTAAGCGTTATGAAATTTGATAGTTTTTTTTGAACGAACACAGCATGAAACGTGCAGGTACGTGTGATATTTTGCGACTTATGTCTTTGGTAAGTGCATATTTTGTGTTTGTGTTTGAAAGTTTTAGTCTTCTTGAGATTCCTCTATGCTGTTCCTATTTTCCATTTATACCAACGTGTGTTAAACGTTATGGTGTCCATATGCAGCCAGTGTTTATAGACTTAAAATTATTTATTTACTCAAGACACGAAGCTCTTCCATTTTCCGTATTTCCGATATATGGTAACTATCAGATACAAACTGTGCATGCCATTTTCTTCCGTTTACAATTTGCAGACCTTTGAAGGCTGTTCCTGTATAGGTGTTAATGGTACCGCTATCCCTGGCTTCTGTAAGTCGGAATGTGGAATGCTGTTCCCGGCACTGGCAGTGAAAGTTATCACCAATTTCTTCACTACATTCTGTATCATGCCTATGTTTACTATCTTCATCAGGTATTTATATGTGTATGATTGTATGTCTTATATTCTGTTGTATTAATTGCTGTATCGTCCACTTGTTTGTTTCAAATTGTGTATGTAGCCGCTCCGGTGGCCTAGAGCGTCCGCTGCAGAAGCGAGAGGTCGTGGGTTTGATCCCCAGCCGAGTAATACCAAAGACTTACAAAAATGATTTTTACAGCAGCCTCGCTTGATGAAAAGCTTGTTAATTCGATGTCTTGAACAAAAGTAAATGAAATTGAAATATATATGTATAAATAAACGTTGAACAAAAGTAAATGAAATTGATTTATATATGTATAAATAAACGATTTTAGAATATGGGTTGAGGACACCCCAACTTTTGGGATTTGGTGATATAATTGTTCTTGTATATGGAGTACTGAATCCCAGCCTGCACTATTTTCAAGTTCAAAAATTTACACTTTAATGTCGGATTGTCCCAAAAACAATGATTTTTCGTCTCAATCTTTCAGACACATGAGTGACGCATTACTTTCTCATTTGGCTGGAGAAGAAATGGGCTACAAAAATGTAAAAATAAAGATATACGAAAACAATGGTTTCAGATAATTATCGTCTCGTATATTAAGCATGCATGTACATGTTTACATCAACACTCATTATTGATCTATCTCACAAAAACAGTAGAACTTTAAAATTATACACAACGGTATACTGATAAAAAGTATCTTTTACGATTTTGTTATTTATGTTATTAAACAAAATTACTTGTCAAAGCAGCATGAACATAAGCCAGTTAAAATTAATAAGTAATTAATTAATAATGTACTAAATACAGTATAATCTTTTGGAGTGACTGTCCTTGAATTTCAAATATATATATATATATATATATATATATATATATATATATATATATATATATATATATATATATATACATATATATACAGAGAGAGAGAGAGAGAGAGAGAGAGAGAGAGAGAGAGAGAATAGTTAAATAGATATTGTATACTGCAGTATAATTTATGCAACTTTGAAATTTGATATTTTTAAGAATAATAAAACTCATTTTAAATAAACATAACACTTAAGCTGAAATATATCTCTGACAAATGCTGAATGTTTGTCGGAGGTTAGCGGGAAGTCACTGATTATAACACACACACACACACACACACACACACACACACACACAACAAAAAAGTCACTGATTCTAACACTCCCCCTAACACTCCCCCAAAAAGTAATCTCCAGCTATGCGACAATTACAAAACTATCAGTTTGATCAGCCATACTAGTAAGGTGATGATAAAGATCATCTTGAACAGACTGAAACCACAATCAGAATAAATAATCACTGAATAACAGGCCGGGTTCCGGAGTGGAAAAAGCACAACAGAACAAATATTCAATCTCAGGATTATGTGCGAAAAGTACTAGCAACATCAACAAGACATCTAATATGTGTTCATAGATTTTAAATAGGCCTTTGACAGAGTGTGGCATCAGGTATTGTGGGCCACAAGAAGAACAACATTGGTCAAGCATTCTGACAGCAGAGTTACAACGAAGAATCTAGGCACTTCAAATGAGATGATACAGCACCATCCTTGGCATGTCTTGCATGGGCCACGTCCCAAATGAAGAAATGCCTAACGCCATCAGGCGCAAGGTAGGCCAATATGAAAACCTCCTCACGACCGTCAAAAAGAAAAATCTGAAACGGTATGGCCATGTCACTATAGCCAACAGTCTATCCACAACAATACTGCATGGCAGTGTCCAGGGTGGCAGAAGTAGAGGAATGGGAGAATAAAGTGGACTAGCAACAACACAGAATGGACCTGGAAAATGTTTGCGGAGACACAGGCATTGGCACACGTTCGAGAAAAAGTGGAGAGAACCGGTCAGATGTCTAGCAGCACAGCGCCTCGACGACCACAGCAAATGATAATGATGAGCGGGGAGTAATGCCACGTGAGTTGGTACGCATATTGATCTATCATCTCGCATAAAGTCCATTGACTACCACAAGTAGGAACAATAAAAGCCATCAAGTCTTACCATACATTAATTCTACCATAGATGTTATCTCGGAAATTTCGTCATATCTCTTAATAATGGAAATTACAACAACAATACAACAACAACAACAACTACTACTACTACTGCTAATAAAAATAATAATAATAAGAAGAAGAAGACGAAGAAGAAAAAGAAGAAGAAGAAGAAGAAGAAGAAGAAGAAGATGATGATGATGATGATGATGATGATGATGATGATGATGATGAAGACGATGAATACGTTAGTAGCAATAGGAAATGGAAACTCCATTCAAAAACGTCGTGGGACTGTATAATGTCAAGATTTGTCAGATACCCCTGGAGCTGTATATAGTCAAAGGGAATTTTACATGAGAACTACTGGGGGTGTATAACATCATGTGAAAGTGGAGTTGTTGCATTTGGACATTATGAATGGAAGAGGTGAGGTGACAGAAGATTGGTAAAAATGTTGCAACAATTGTAGGAACAGGTGTGCACCGGGTTGACCCCAATCGGGACCAAAGAGTGGGACATAGACTTATTATTTTATGACACATACAACCTACAATATACAGTCAAAACCAATTCCGAAACAATTATAGAAACGATTAAGAATAATTTGAGGCATATGAGCGGCCATAAAAGGGTATTTTTCTGCTACATTCTTCTTCTGTTCTTTTTCTCATACATTCTTACGTTTTTTCTTCTCCTCTTTCTCCTTTTCCTTCTCGTCTTTTTTCCTCTTCTCATTCTCCTCTTCTTCTTCTATTTTAGCATTCCACTCCATCATCCTAATTATATCCTATTCATCCTCTTTTTTTCTCCTTTTCCTGTTATAGTATCTCTTTTAATATATCCTTATTATTTTTCAAGTTGTTGATTTCCCATTTTGTGAGCTGTGTTGTAATTATAGCGGTTCTCATCCAGTTTTACCATCATATCCTACAACATGTCTAGATGGTCCAATACTTCATGTAGTTTATTCATTTTGTTCAATCTGTTCATGACGTTGCTAGTAATCTTCTATGGTTATTCAGTAGAATGTCGCGAATGACGGACGCTTGTGTTTATATATATATATGACACTAACGTGAAGGAAAACCTCCCTTACACTCACTTCATATATTATCTACTACCCATACAGAACAAAAAATGAAAAACTATTATATACTATCCAAAACCACAATATATACAATCCATACACGCGAAGGAGTAATTAAAAGCTAACCGCAAAATACTACAAAATCCCTCAATATCACATGAGAAAAACACACACATCAGGAAAGGAGTGAATGTTTATAATCACACTATTCCATACTCATACACATTGGCAACTTGAATAATCTTTTTTCTAGAGATTTGGTTAGCCCTAAAACGGGCTGTTTTTTCAATCATCAGATGCACCTGGTTAATACTCCCCCAGCTGCTCCAAGTCCCAGTCCTCGGTACGAGGGACCGGGAACGCTTGCTGTGGCTTCTGTAAGGATGTTCTCACCTCAGGCTTTATTTCCTCTCAGAAGAGATCTTCTATCCGGTCTTCAGTCTCTTTCAATATTCTGACATTCTCAATCTCCTCAGGTTTCAGTATCATACATTGCCTGACATGATGCAAATTTACGTAAGCGTCGGTCAGCTTAGTTAGTCTTGAACTCATCTTCATAGGAGGATGGGTCAATAATGGATGGTCAGACTGAAGACTGTTTCACTTTATATGACTCAAGCGCAAACGCGATAGAAAACATCCCTACGTTTTGTGTTGGGGCTGAAAGATAATTGTAGGGTGAGGGATAAAGAAACGTCAAAGAGCATGGATATGGATGAAAACTGGAAAACACAGACACCTTTTCCAAACACAACTATTTGTTATTCAAAGATTAAAACAAAAATGTCTTCAAGAAAACAAATTACTTTTGACTTGCTTGACAACGTTGTAAAGTGAAGCTATTTTTCTAGGAATGGAAATCATTGAAATGTGGATGTACACTACGTTTTCTAGCTAAAGACAACAGACAACCATAATGGTCACAACACCATCGATGTCTTTTTCATCGTTTCTAGATGAATGACGATCAAAATAAGTCACTACATGTTCTACAAAATACCTAAGACTGCGTTGATGCAGAAAATATACACAATATTGGCAAGACACCATGGAATATGTGCTTTGAAATTTTACATTATTTAATAATGTCGTCTGAGCATTTCGTCTCATAAAATCAAAAGTCCATAGGCATCATTGTATGCGAATCAAAATATTCCACACTACCCTCTTTAGGAATGTTGACGGCTACCCAATGGGTTCCTGGGAGATGACTGTCGTTCGTGTTGATGATATAAACTTGATGGTCTTTAGGTTTGCGATGAAGTAGTTCATCTTTAGTACACACCACAGGATTCCAAGAAGCAGTGTATGAACTGTGGTTCAAAAGGTAATAAAGTTCCTAAGAATTCATTATTTTATCACAGGTAATGATAAGTTATCAATTCGATACTCAAAATGTCTGACAAGTAACCGTCTCGTCGCTTCGTCTCAGCATCTGAGCCAAGAGAGCGTCGATAAAATGGACTTCTCGAGCAATCAATGGAGGAGAGTAAAGATCACGCACGTCTTAATACCACTGATGCAACAAAAGACGAGATGAGACTCCGAGCTTCGTCAAGATACTCGTCCAATTTTTCTTCTTGACTCATGATAAGACATTTATCGTGTAGAATTTGACTGGTATGATCGTTTGACATGCATGGAAATCTTTCTTGATCAATTCTGTAATTTTATCCGCCAAGTGTTGGCAAAACAGGAGACTAAATGTTGTTCTTGTTCTGGCTATCTGAACGCGATTACCACCTTCTCGTCGTCTCTGTCTTGGGGTTCTTCTTCCAATGTGTATTTTCATTCTATTTCCATAGATTCTCCACCTTTCAAAGAGGGATAAGCGTTTTCCATTGTTTCTAATACTCTAGAATGACTTCCCTCAGACTGTTGTTTTATATGGTATTGTCGAATTCGGCAAAGAAGATCACTTTCACCGTATTGCCCGCGCCTCGAGTTTCTTCAGACTGAATTTCCCTACCAATCTAATCGGATTTTACAGGGTGGAAATGTACCTTGTCGCTGCCGGTCTGGAGTGAAATAAAAAGTGCACAAAGCATGGCTTCCTGCATAGTCTTCGCACGAAATGCCGTGACTGGCGTTGTTCCCTAACTGTACGGTAGCTTCGTACAGAGACAAGTTTGATCTCGAGTAAATCTTCGCGTCACCAAAACTAGGTTCGAAAAGTCTGGTACACATGGCCCTGCGACCGCGATTGACGTCGATCTTGGACAATTTGTAGTGCTAAAACTGGAAAGGATTTTTCGTATAAGTTAAAATCTGAATTCATGACGATCCCAACGATTAAACGTTTGGGTAACTGTCTTTGGAACATATGATCTTCGATCGTTGATCGCTGTCCAGTGGGAATGGTGAAAGCTTTCACTTCCACGCGTCGTATCGGATGCTTTGCCGTCGTTCTGCTCAAAGTGTGACTGATGTCGTTTCACACTTTAGGTAACACTTGCACACGTAGGCTTCTTGAATAGCAATTTTGTATAAAGTATCATCTGCAGCGATCAGATGGAAAACGGCACTACTGCAATTCAGTCTCAGGCGGTCATCTGCACCGTTCAGTAAATACTTGTCTTGCAACCACATCTCCAAATGCAAACGTCGACTCTCAGCAATTTACTTTCGTCCTTCGACAAATACTGATATATTTGTCAGATTTCCATACCACGCATGCATCCAGATAATTGTTCTTGGGTTTCTTTCCGTAATTCAAGATATTATCAAGGTATGCTCGGTTAAGGTCACTAGCCATGTTACTGCTGACCAGTTTGTTATTTAAGTACATGTCCACCTCGTTGAACCAGGAATGCATGAAATGGTTGACGGGAGCTACTACATCATCGTCGCCTAGTCGTCTCTTTCTGCGTTGTCCTTTCTGTTGCGCTACGGAAGCAGGATTTTTGACTCGGTACAGTCCATGGCGTTTATAAAAATTTCTCGACAGCCTAAAACCTCTTTTCGTTTGAAGCAAGACATTTTTGTCTGGTTTCAAGAAAGCTTCTTTGTGGCTTTGTTTGTCAATGATGACATTTTTGGAGACCTTCTTTACCGTGTGTCAATGCGACATCTTACAAGGCGTGCAATCCTCGTGTCACCATCAGTTTCAAAACGGAGGCCACTAAACGAATGGCCGATTCTAACATATCTCCTAAATCATGTCCTCGTTGTCAAGCGACTCTTCGGTACAAAGGATACATGACTTACACAAACATCAAATTCAGTCATTGGTTCAGTTCTACCAGGAACCAAATAACTTGGTAAAGAATCTATGTCGGAAATTACTTTTAATTCGCTTTTCTTGATCATTGCCCATCTCATCTTTATGTCCCGACCCAAAATGTCAAACAATTCAGGACAAAATAATAATAGACACACTTTTACCATCCAAACATTTCATCAATAGGCGACGAGCCACTTTATGGTACTCGATCAAGGGGGTGATACATTTGTCACTTTCTAATGCTTTGCCAAACACGCCATTGAACCTGGTTGCAGTCGTGGTCACCAAATGTTGACTACTAAAATAATATTCTGGGGGAATAATAATTATGTAGGTGATGTATTGAGTTTGGGAATTGTGAGTTTTATTCTCATATTTTTATTGGCATCCACGTACGTTTGCACATGAACTTCGACCATCAAAATATTTTGATTTGGAAGGATATTTAGGACTTGTGTAGAGTGAATGATTTCCACCAAAGCAACTACCCAATGGTCTTCGTGGTCTAAATGAATGGCCTGAGGTAATTTGGACGGGCAAAAACAAAACGCATTGTTGGGAAACACCTCCATGGAATTGTCACAGGGTAATGCTATGTAAAGATGGTTGTTGTTATTCATTATTCCAGACATCCTCTGTCCGTGTGGTCACTGGAAATCAGAGTTGTGTCTCAAAGAGGATAGCTCTTGGGGTGGTGATTTTTTGAGTGGCGACTGGCGTTGGACATAAGACTTCCGTTGTTGTTCCCGTTCGAGTAGTATTTCAGGGAATGATTGGGAAGAAGGTATCCGATGCAACTGCTCAGTAAAATGGTTCACAATTGTTTGTCCGTTGTTGCAAACTGAAATTCGCAATGGCTACACCGACGACACAATACACCACAAATATCTGACATAAATAGACGATTTGAGTTTTAGGTACACGTTCTCCACACCACACGCACAGTGGTTGTTATTGTAGATCTTCGTTTTTATAGTCGATTGCTTGCGAAGCGTTGATATAAGAATCAAACTTGGGAGGATATCCTTTCCAACGTACTATGACTTCTTTGACACGTTTTCCCAGATTCTTCAGAAGCCAGTTTTCATCCTTTGCAATTGCTTCCAAAGTTCGGATCTGAGATATATGTACTTCAGAGGTCCCTATTACTTTCTTTTTCTATCTTCTAAGGCGGGTAAAATACTTGTCAGGAGTCCCAACGTAGGGCCTATTATTGTTTAAGCAAGAAGTCCTATCAGGAGTAAAATTCCGCTGCGTTGCACCAACATCGTTTTCGTTTGAAGAATTAGTGTTGTATTTTGTAGTATTTGGCGAAAAACGTTTCGATGTTTGGCTAAGTATTTTCTCTGATGTGGAGAGGAATATATGGTGCCATTCAAGACAATCAAACATAATTCGCACACGGTGTTGAAGACATCTTTGGAGGCAGTTTGAATGATTTGTTTTTGCATGGTTGGAGAGACTTTTAACAGGACAGACAACACGTTCCAATGTTTGACTCAGTGAGAAAGTAGTCCGTTCCTTTTCTTTCCTTTGCGGAGTGAAAAAGGATAATTTCTGAGGGTGACATCTTTGTTGGTTCCAAAAATAAACTGATATTGATGATTCAAACATACCTATTTATCTTTTTGTGACTATCGCGTCGTCAAAATGACGGTGATGTGCTTTCCAAATGAGCCAAAGAAATCTCTTTGATAGCTCCTCTTTTTCTTTGGACGACTACGTCTTTTGTGGGGGTGACGTGGATGTCACGGAATTATAAACCCTTTTATTTAATAAATCAATGTACACGAGTTTCGTTTTTGTGCACAACGATATCCGAGGGTCATTCATGAGTGTCCGGGATGTCTGGATTGGCTAGTGTCCAGAGTGACCCGTGGTCTACGTGATGCAAGCTGTAGAACTAGCCACAAGAATGAACCCCAGCAGATGTGAAGCTGAACTGTAGCAGCCGTGGAGCTAAAATAAATTGTGCTCATGACGGAGTGTGTTTCCTTACATATAATCGTATAGCCGTAGGCTAATTTTGTAGTTAGAGAAACTCAATGTATCTTTCGGGATTGTACATCTGTCCTTTTTGCATGCATAATTTCACTAGCTGAGTGAATTCAGTTTACTGAAAATTTAGTAAAATTCTACATTGTTTACTGGCTCAGTAAACTATATCCATAATTGTATTGTGAAATCACCGTGTATCATTCACACCTTGTCTTTGTATTTTGTAAAGTAATTTATTTGTATTTGTCATTATTGCATTTATGCGTTCTTATGTTAATCCGATATTTGGATTATAAATACAAGCACGTATTTATAATGAATTGTTCATTCAAGTCATTCATTATTAAACGCTGTATTTATATAATAGTCAAAAGTGTTCTGTTGTGAATCCGGTAATCGCAACCGATTATCTTGTGACAGCTGGTGCAACTCAATTCATCGTCTTAGTTTCCGTCATGTTCAAAACTATGTCGCAAGGATTCACTGCGCACTGATGCTAGCGCACCTATATAGGGAATGTTACGTCACAGACAACTCTTCGGATGGGAAGACAGACCCGCACTGTGACTGAAGCTGGTTACGCGTGTTAGGATTGGTGAAAGATCCGCTCTTCTTCTATAAATAACCGCAGTTCACTGCATTCCCTTCACCTGTTCTCATCTTAATATGTGAACAAACGTTGAATCGTCTAAACTCGGATTGTCAATGACGTTCCGCAAGGACTTAGCCTTTTGTGTGAAATCAACATAGACAATTATCAGAATCTTCGATACGAGCGATTGGAAAAGAGAATTTTATGTGAATAGACTAAGCGTTTTTAAATAGATTCCATATATACGGACCATAAGTTAGAAGGAGTCCGAGGAAGAGAAGAATACCTTACGATAAACATCAAGTTAACGACCTAATGTTAACATAAAACACAAAGGTCCTTTCTAGAGCTCCTCATATGCCTCGAAAAGATTCTTGCATGAATTCTTTTTCCTCGTTTGTATATTTTGTTTATGAAATGTTTGTGACTGTATATTGTATGTTGCATCTGTTATATAAGCATATGACTTATGTCCCAATCTTTGGTCCCGATTGAAGTCCACCGGTAGCACACATGTTATATATGCATATGTATTATGTCCCAATCTTTTGGTCCCGATTGAGGTCCACCGATAGCACACAGGTTATATATGCATATGTATTATGTCCCAATCTTTGGTTCCGATTGAGGTCCACCGGTGGCACACCTGTTATATAAGCATATGTGTTATGTCCCAATCTTTGGTCCCGATTGAAGTCCACCGGTAGCACACCTGTTCCTAAATTGTTGCAACATTGTTACTAATCTTCTGTACCGTGATGTCACCTCACTTCTGCCATTCCTATTGTCCATATACAACTCCATTTTCACTTGACGGTATACAGCCCCAATTCCCCATGTTAAATTCCCCATGACGACATATAGCCCCTGAGGGTCTGAAGAATCATAACGCTATACAAACCCACGTTTTTTTTTACTGGGATTTCCATTGACGATATACAGACTCCTATTACTAGTTACGTTTCCTGGTTTCAGATATTCATTTGGGGTTGTTCGCAATTGCCGTTAGTAGTTTATCAATGACGGTATGGCTAGATCAAGAGAAGTTATCTGCAACTGAACAAACATACTACTCCTTCGTCATCCAATCAGATCTACAAATATTGTATTTGCCTTCAGCAAAGAGTGCGGTCAAAAATGCTTAGGAAAGTTACAATTGTTTGCATTCTTTCTTATCAGGTTTGCAGATATTTGAATGAATCCTTCACACACGCAGTCTCAATCCAGTACGCTGGATATTACTATTAATTGCCATATAATTTGATAAAATAACAAATAAGGAGATCTGAACTCTTTTTTGAATATTGCATTTATATAATAGTGTGTATTTGAAGGTTTTAATTTCACGGCTTGTCATAAAGTGGTTCAGATATATATATATATATATATATATATATATATATATATATATATATATATATATATATATATATATATATATATCCTATAGCTTTAAACATTCAGCGAGGATTCTGTAAACATTTGAAAGGATATTTTATTTTGTCATGTATCCAAGTATCAGTTCTTTATGACAGCAACATATTTATTTAAACAAAGGTTATTTAAAAATATTTGAAGATAATTAATTCACGTGACAGAGGTATAATTTACAGAATTCTCACGCAACTAAAGAAATTATTCTTAAATAACTTGTCTCTTTTTTGCAGATGTGTACAACATTCAGATAAAGCGTTTGCAGTGGGATTGTCTGCATTTCTAGCAACGCTATTGGGTAGGTACAATACAATAATGATTGTAAGTAGTGATTTCAACACTCTTTGTTAATGGGTTAACATTTTAATTTATTTGCTATCATACGAGTTTACTAGACACGGCTGCCAGCTTGAGTTGTAAAGGCTTTTGTGAATCGATTTTACTAGACCACTAGAGTCAGTTGTTCGTGTCTGATTTCCATCACACATGAATCGGCCATATTGATCCCATATGCACGCAATTTTCGTGCATCTTCTGTCACATAATGTAATACCCCCATACCTTGTGGGCTTGATTGGCGGATTGTACCTTCGTACAAGGTGTCCAGTTTATTTGGTTCTCTTTATCTACAGGTTGATCGCCCTCGGTGTTATTGCCCGGATCGAGTAAATATAAATATAAGCGTGAAACTTATAGGCGGAATAAATAGAGATCTGAGCAGATATTGAACAGAATGACATGACCGTGTTTATTTTTAGTCCACTCCAACTTCACTGGGGTTGTTCCTCTCTGTCCGTTCGCCCTCTTTCTTATCCAACCTCCCTACAGTCTCGCCTCTTTCAGGCCCTCAAACTTTGTGTGGGTAGGTGGACAAGTAAGCACGTATATACTTGAATACGTAGGTAAGTGGATACGTCAGTGCGTAGATACGTAGATACTTGGATAAGTGGAGCTATCTCGCCTTGTGCGTTCAAGAACGGAATCTCGAACCACTTAGGCTACCGAAACGGTCTTTATAGGTGTGTTGGACATGTTTCGTTGTACATAGTAGTACATACCAGTCTACAACTTAGAAGTGCATCGTCATACATCATACGAATGTAACGCAAGAAAAAAAAACGTGAAAATTTAGTCTCTGGAATGTTTGGTTATTCGTTGACTGAAGGAAAACTAGTTGCTGTAATAGTGCATTTAACAAATATGCAGTTAACAAAAGCTGGTGACTTGAGATCGACAAACATAAAGAAAACGCTGACCTCAAGCCGGCCTCATGCACGTGTTGGAAATTGTTCGCTTTACTTGGATGTGAATGCTGTTAGACCTCTTTGTTACAAAAACAATTTTAAGGTGGCGGCGGTGGGATATTTAATAGGTCAGTGTTTGTTGTTTTATGGTGAGTAGGGTTTCTCTCAAGATTTGTTTGTATCTATAGTCAGGCTATGGTGTGTGTGTGTGTGTGTGTGTGTGTGAGAGAGAGAGAGAGAGAGAGAGAGAGAGAGAGTAGGATTTTTAACGGATCATTAACACTTTTTCAGTCATATCGCTACGATGTCTTCAGTATGGCAGTTTATAGTGATGTCTAACACAAAGGGCATCATGCAGTAGATATCTAGCATGATGTTCCACCCAGTTACATTATCCTGACACCAGGCCGACCAACCGCTCCGGTGGCCTAGTGGTTAGAACGTCCACCGCGGAAGTATGGAGGTCGTGGGTTCGATCCTCAGCCGAGGTATACCAAAGATTTACAAAAAGGGTACTAGCAGCTGCCTCGCGTGATGTTCAGCATTAAGAGGTTAGTGTTAGGACTGGTCGACCTGGTGTCAGGATAATACGAACTGGTGGGACATGTCAGCGGCATGATGCCACAGTGCTAGACATCACTATAAACTGCCTCACTGCAGACATTGTAGCGATATGATTGAAAAATTGTTATAGCTACGTTAAAAATCCTAAACAAACAAACAAACAAACAAACAAACAAACCAGGCCGACTGGTTGGATTTTAAAAGGGAATAATCTTAAACCAGTGGATCCATATATTGATAAAAGCTGAGTCGCTTGCATTAACGACGTGTGGTGCGACCACCGCAGGTCCAGCTCTTGAGTGTCCCCGTGTTTCAGTGTATGCAGTAGCATACCAGTCGAGATACCGATACTTTGGCCCAGTGCTATCATGGTCGGCCCTAGACCACACGTACTCCCAACGCCACCTCTGGTCGCATGGATGTAGTTTGATCAAGCAGTAACTGCAGTGTATAAATGTATGTAATTGAACAACGTAGTGGTTGCAGTCTACGTTGTCTGTAATTGTACAACGAAAAGAATACAGTCTATGTTGTACGTAATTGGACAACGCGGTGATTGCAGTCGATGTGGTTGCACCTTCCCTTCTCTAGAGAGTGATTACACAATTTCTACTTGTAGTTTTAAATTTCTTGAGGGAGATTCACTCTGTTTAAGTTGCCAATGATCTCAAGATGTAGGATTTTCCATCATTGTTAAGTACTGTTATTTAGTGAATAATAATATCTTACACGAAATACATCTCATTCTGGGAATCAGACGGATGTTTCTAAGTTCGAGAGATAACAATTTTCACACATTGCGAGATTTCTACCAGCAAAATACATAACTACTAAGTATATCATTTATAAACAAGTTTCATATCGACGTAGCGTTCAGTGATCAAGCAAGAAATATGTTCTAGAAATTTCATTTTCTTGCACAAATATAGTAGTTATGGCGCGATTGATATTGTTAGCATTCAATTGCTCGGGAAAACATACCTTTAATAGATATATTTTCTTAAATATGATCTGTTGTCAGCATTTACAGTTATCTCGGAATGTTAGCATACACATGCATGTTCTGGTTTGCTTAATTTTAGGTTGGTTTCCCGGTCCAGTTGTATTCGGAAAAATTGTCGACACATCATGTATCCTGTGGCGTAAATCTTGCTCGAGACAAGGCGCATGCGCACTGTATAACAACGATGACCTTCGATACAAGCTTGTTGGACTCCAAGTACTGTTGAGAATTCTTCCGTTAATCCTGTTCATCATCGCTTTTATTAAGGCAAGGCAAAAGACTAACTGGAGTATAGAAGAACCGAGTTTAGAAGACGTGGAAAGGGTCGTATTTCTTAACGAAAAAGATATGAAGACAACACCAACGGACTGGGCTATGGAACCAATCCACAAAGGACGTGACCAATCAAAGAAATTTAAATCATTCAGTTACTAGTGAATAACATTTGTAGCAAATTAAATAATATTTGTAGAAAATTAAATAACATTTGTGTATAAAATATTCTAACAATAAAATATAGCCTGTGATAACTTGATAGCAGCTCTTAAAGCGTTGTTCTAAAATAAAACAATTCATTTTCCAGCCACGCATATCGTACTTTAAATAACAACGGAAAGATCGTCTTGTTGAAGGACATATGGTAGAAATAATTATCTGAATTGTGTCTGAGGCACTGGGTTCGCTTTGTGATACAAAACCGATTAAGGATTTAAATGCGGATTAGTTAATCTTTTCATAAAATTTGAAATCAGAAGAATCAAGCTCATTGAGAAGTCGAATTTGCAAGCATAAGTATTTACGACTGACTTGGCTTCGATACTTGGTCATAGTACGATTTGCCCATTATTTCTAGATCCTAGACTTATTCAGATGTTATCGGTCTTGAATTTGTACCTATTATATTGTAATCAGACTAACTAGACTGTTTACGAAACAATGATTGACCGAGTCTTTGCGAATGCATCGAACTATGCTTTCATTTGTAACTAATTAGTCAATCCAATCATAGAAATTTAACTACGGTGTCTGAAACGATTGCGGAGCAGGGGAGGTGTACGGGGCTACAAAAAATGTTTTGTCAGATTTGTGTCTCCAGAAATTGGCAGGTGGTGATCATGAAAGAATGACAATCATATACAATTTGCAGAGTACAAACAATTGTTTTGTAGCACTCAGACTTGGAGCTTAAACTCTTCCTTGGTATTCAGGCAAACATTTGCATGCATAATACTGCATACCGCGAATGATCTGTGTGATAATGAGTGATCGAGATTGACATTATACATGATCTGTGTGATATTAAATTTTCTAAATAGACATTCTGCATGATCTGTATGACAATGAGTTATCTAGATAGACATTCTGTATGATCTGTGTGATAATGAGTTATCTAGAGTGACATTCTGCATGATCTGTGTGACAATGAGTTATCTAGATAGACATTCTGCATGATCTGTGTGATAATGAGTTATCTAGATAGACAATATGAATGATCTGTGTGATAATGAGTTATCTAGAGTGACATTCTGCATGATCTGTGTGATAACGAGTTATCTAGATTGACAATATGAACGATCTGTGTGATAATGAGTTATCTAGATAGACATTCTGTACGATCTGTGTGATATTGAATTTTCTAAATAGACATTGTGCATGGTCTATGCGATAAATAGTTAGCAACATCCCAATGATGACAATAAATAATGGAATGACCGCATTTAGATCTGAATATTCAAATCATGTAAACACGTTTATAAATAATTTTTTGCAAAAACATTCAAATGGAATCGTTGAGGATTCCTTCGGTATAGCAGTTGGCCTATTTAAGCAAACACAGTCTAAAATTCCCATAACGATACTTCTTATGGACTTGTCAAGAGGTAAGCATATACCGAGGTCTACTGAAACCTCCTGTAAAAAAAGTCGCCATTTCTAATATCAATGCTTGTCTGACATCATGTCATTCACTCAGAAGCATTTTCCCCACCCCAATTATCAAAGAGAACCAATATTATAAACTTAGGCACCCCAATTATCAAGGAGAACCACTATTATGAACTTAGGTACTCCAGTTATCAAAGATAACCACTGTTATAAACTTAGACACTCCAATTATCAAATACAACCACTATTATAAATTTATGCACTCCAGTTAACAAAGACAACCACTATTATAGACTTAGACACTCCAGTTATCAAAGACAACCACTATGATAAACTTAGGCACTCCAGTTATCAAAGAGAACCACTATTATAAACTTAGGCACTCCAGTTATGAAAGAGAACTACTATTATAAACTTAGGCACTCCAGTTATCAAAGAGAACCACTATTATAAACTTAGGCACTCCAGTTATGAAAGAGAACCACTATTATAAACTTAGGCACTCCAGTTATCAAAGAGAACCACTATTATAAACTTAGGCACTCCAGTTATGAAAGAGAACCACTGTTATAAATTTAGGTACTCCAGTAAACAAAGACAACCACTTTTATTAACTTAGGCACTCCAGTTATCAAAGACAACCACTGTTATAAATTTAGGCACTCAGTTATCAAAGACAGCTACCATGAAGAACTTTGGCATAAATTTCTTCAGCAATTTGCATGCCTCCACATAGTGCACTAAAATCAAAATTCTTGATTTGAAACATCAGTAAAGTAGGACAGTGCCTCACAAGGTGCATGTGTTGCACACCTGTACCTTCTAGACAGGCATGTTCCATTTGGTTGACCATTTAGAAGGTGCAAGAGTGCAATACTCAGACACAGGGGTTTATAAAAACCTTTTCTACACATTGTATTTTCTTTTCAATCATTATCGATTCCAATGCATCATCCTTTATTGATGATCTGAATTCTGTGTGATTTTCTCACTGAAATATTTTCGTGCTAGTATACAAGTAATTCTTTGCAATCTTACTGTCTGGAAAACATGAGCAAAATAAATCGGCAGCAACACTGGTAACTGAGAGAGGAAGGTTCATTTCTAAAAGAAATTTAATAAATTGAATTCAGATCGAATTACATTAAGGTTCTCTCTGGTATTTATTTATGCAAGTTCAGGCTGAGCTGTGTGTGATGAAACAGCAAGATGATGTTTATTAGTTTTTTCGTGCTAATGTATTTCATGGGCACCTCATGCCGAATAGCGAAATCACATTGCATAATTTGCAATCATTAAGTTTTCTCCTTTACTAGATGGTTTCACAAATCTAAAAAAGATGGCACAATTGTCCTTCCAGTTCTGGTTTCTTGTCTTTCCTGGAGTAAATTCTGAATATTCTGCCTTTCTATTTAACATGATTAGAACATAAATATTATGAAGATGAGATACAGCGACAGCAGTAACCGTTTGCAAAATCCAATATGGCAGATAAAGACAGACATGGTAGCATCAATTTCGAATGAACCAATCATATTGTAGAACTGTATTCATACATAAATGTGATAATTTCTATCAGAATGGAACCAAGTGCCCATTCTAAACTGAAAATTGCAAGGAAATTTAGATATATTTTAAATTAAAAAATGGGACACTTGGCAGAGTTACTTATTCTTTTGATGGAATTATTATGGATTCACTCTTATGGATGCAATAAAAGCAGTTAGTGAGTTAACGTGTTGATATTGAATTATTCATGCTGTACAATAGACATGTATATGCATATATACCAATGACGGAGATGCAAGTACGCAATAAATCAGTATGATGACATTTATTTGATGCAAATCCATGAAAATAGCATGACATTTACAAATAATCATCAAGCTACACTGGGAAGAGCTGTCTGCTGGTGACTTTTTATACAAGATAATCATATATACAAAAGATACTAACATCACAGCGCATACAAAGCTGAAGCTGATGAAATTAACATGAATGTTTGACAGTAGTATTTCATCTGTTGATAAATCAAAGGAATTTTGCATATACTCCACTGTACATGCATCACACCATACAGATTGACCATACCAAATAATTCAGTTTGTCAGAATTCAGGTGAACATTTAATGTAAACATTTAAATGAAATGTCCAAGTCTCAGTGTAGGTTAAATTAGTTTTGTAAACAAAATCTGAAAGATCACACTGTTAATAATAACATCAACATACACTGCTGGTAACATACACTGCTGGTAACTGTTGCATTAAACTGCACTGAAAAAATATTTCTAGCATTCATAAAAGCTTTGCTTTTGAATAAAAGCTATTTTTCAGAAAATCTGTGTAACCTATCTGTTCTGCAGTTGCAATCTGTGATAATTGCAATATCTCAAGCATTTAGAACTTGTGTTTCCTTGAAACATGATCCAGTTCTGCACATTATATACATTCAACATACCCTCTCTGCTTTGCACGTTTCATATACTTATTGTTTCAATAAGATTAATACAAAATTAAGCATTGGTTCAATTTGCTATCATTATTGTCAAAATAACAAATTTATTTTCTTTATATTTCACTCGTATAAATTAAATGTCTGTTTGATACATATTCTTTCAATTCAGCAGAACTGTTTTCTTTTGGACCTAAGTTTAAAACTCCTTGGACAGCAAACACAGCAGAACTTTTATCTCTTTGACCTAAGAGTAAAACGCCTTGGACAGCAAACATGGCAGATGGTACTTCAAACCAAAAGCCATAAGCACTTTCTTTCATGGTCATTATTATCTATAATATCCTTAGAAACCCATTTCCTTAGAAGCTGTGGTTTACGTTTTCTTTTCCACTGGATCTTTGGCTTTTGCTGATCGTGCAAATTGCTTGATACAAGTTAAGGATACAAAAAGAGCATTACACAAGTAACAGGCAAAAATTTCTTTAACTTAAGGACAGGTGTTCACTGTCAAACTCTTGAATAAGAGTGGGGATCTAAAGAAGAAACCTGTGTCTACCATATTTGATGTACTGTGGAAAAAAATATGGAAATAATATTTGTTTATACTTTGAGTTTCACATTATACCATGTCTTACCTGTAAACACAATTAGGATGTCACAACTTCCTGTTTAAGCAGGCATGACTGGAAACCAAATTAGTGATGAAACAATTCACCAATGCATCAATGATTTTTTTTGTTTGGCTATGATACACAATGTGGAAAACTGATATGATATTTATCTTACAGAAGTTAATTTTAATCCTCATCACCTGTAAGTAATTAATAGCCATTTACCTCTTTATGTTTTAAATTTCTTTTGATATGCATCAATTTGTAGGTTGTGTAATAGAGACATACATCAATGCATGGCACAGGTGAATCATTTCAGTCCTAATAGCTGATATATCTGGATTCAAGCTTTGGATACCGTATTATCTCTTAAGGCTCCACTGAATGCTGTAAACAGTCTAGGAGATGTATGACTTTCAAACTTTCAAAAACATTTTCATGAAGAATCTTAACTCTGATACAATCACCATTGTTAACATAACTTCCACCAGACATTTTTATATCTAACTCACATTCCGAATTCCCATGCAATTTATTATATTTTCAATCCCACACTACCCTGATGTGACTGGATTTTTGTAAACATACACATATGAACCTTGTTAAAAGATATTTATACAATGTTAGTATAGCTTCAATGTTGTATATCTGGCCTTTGTTCTCTTCTCTAGGGGTGGTGGAAACTTGCCCTTTTTCTAAACTGTCATCACATGGGCAAACTATGTGCCATGTTTAGTGAATTTCCACCAAGAAGTTATAGAAGAGATATTGTTATGGACAGGTAGATGGCGTGATGGATGGATAGACCACATAGATAGAGAAATGGAGGTATCACAACTTCCGGTCCCTAAAGCATACATAATTTTTTTTTCTTCTAATATCAGAATCGAATTATGAAAACACGAATGGAAATTTTTTTCTCACTAAGTAAATGTGCAAACATTAAGAACAAGCATGAGACACGCAGTGAAAAATACCTGACTTTGGAGATATAAAAGTAGGTATTAAGTAAAAAGTCATATAACTTTGGGGATATGCAAGTAGTTTGTTTTTTTATGGTTTAACATCATTTTTCAGCACCATATAGGCTATACATTAATGGTGGAGGAAGAACCCGGTAAGAACCACCGACCCAAGAGAAGCTACTGGCAAGCTTTCTCACATATCCACATTGGCCGAATCCGAGACTTAAACCCACACAGACAGAGGTGAGATGGCAGTGATCCATAATGGACAGCGCTTTAGACTACTCGGCCACTCGGGGCCCCTATATGCAAGTAGATACAGGTGCTAATAATCAATCACCTGACTTTCAATCACCCGACTTAGTGGATTTATCACATGACTTTGGGTATATAAAGTAGATACAGGTGATAATAATCAATCACCTGATTTAGGGTATATTTAAGTAAATAAAGATAAGAAAGAACCAAATGACTTTGTGGATATACAAGTAGATACAGGAGCTAAGTATAGAATCCCATACCTTTGAGGATATACAAGTTGATAGCGGTGCTAGTATAGAATCATACAGACTTGGGTGGCATATAAGAAGAGGCACTAATAAAAAAATCACATGACTTTGGGGATATATAAGTAGAGGCACTAATAAAAAAAATCACATGACTTTGAGGATATACAAGTTAATAGTGGTGCTAATAAAGAATCACACAAACTTGCGGGATATATAAGTAGAGGCACTAATACAGAAAATCACACAAACTTTGGGGATATATAAGTAGAGGCACTAATACAGAAAATCACACAAACTTGCGGGATATATAAGCAGAGGCACTAATAAAACAAATCACAAGAACTTTGGGGATATATAAGTAGAGGCACTAATACAGAAAATCACACAAACTTTGGGGATATATAAGTAGAGGCGCTAATAAAAAATAACAATACTTTGTGGATATATAAGTAGAGGTGTGAAGTAAAGCTGATTGACATGCTGCAGTAATTAATTACACTGCTGTGAAAGGATACAACCACCATTGGTTTGCTATTCAGGACAAAACCATTTGTGTCTCGAAGTGCTTTCTTAGCTGCATTTTCACCGGGCATTGTAATAAATGCCTGACCCTTCATTCTTCCTTCTTTCATCAGCCGAATATCAAACCTACAAATTAAAGAGCATGCTAATACTGAGATGTCATAAAATAAATCACATGTAATGTTAATCAGTCATATCATAAGAAACCAGTCAGCTGTGCTCATTTTAACTTTACCATTTTCATGATGTGGAAATTTATGGAATATAATAAACCAATCTGACAGTTTCCAAGAGCTTTGTTATACATGTGTTGACACAATCATGTGTAATTTAAAGAGACTGAAAAGCATGATGGTCAAAGACATGTGTTGACACAATCATGTTTGATTTAATGAGACCGAAAAACAAGATGACCAATAACATGTTGACACAATCATGTTTGATTTAATGACACTGAAAAACAAGATGACCAATAACGTGTTGACACAATCATGTATGATTTAACGAGACCGAAAAACAAGATGACCAATAACGTGTTGACACAATCATGTTTGATTTAATGACACTGAAAAACAAGATGACTAATAACATGTGTATACATAACTAAGTGTAATTTGGTGCATGTATATGTGTCACTTTATACAAGAATCAAATTTGATCACCAATCATCAATAACATTTTCAGGAAAATCTGGACTGCCTTCACTATAACAACAATAGGTCATGGTAGGCTAAAAGCAAAACTAAACAGGCTGTTTTTGTGTGTGGTGCTTAGTAAAATAAACTGTTGAGAGAGAGGTACAGTGAAACGATACAATAACATGCTTTTATGTAGCCTGAATTTTGCATATAGCATGATTGTGGCATGTCTACCCAAAAATTTGCAATAATTTATCCTACTCACTGAAGTACAACAAAGCTTTAGTGACAAAGTGTTTGATTTAAAAAGTGGCAAAATGTTTTGTATTTTTATTGGAAAACTTTTAGTCCTTGTCTCATGCCTCCCTTTCCCTTCCACATCTTAATAGTTTCTATTTCGGAGTCTAAAATGAAGACATCAGCTCCATAACACTATCATATACACAACTCGGTTACCATTTTAATAACAAGCCTGTTGTTAAGCATTTGACTGGAACAGAGTCAATTAAATTGTAGGCCTGGGGTATAAGAATTTGTTATTATAATAAACAAAGTACTCCCAGTTTATACTCTGCAGTGAAAATTAATGCAGTAAAAACATATTCCAATTAATACTGTTACATGTCCTTAATAGAAGGACCCCAATTTGTTTTTAATAAATTATTTTTTATCCATGCAATCAAATGATTCACTCCCAAAGTGGATTAGAGTTCTCCATATCTGTTCAAGTGTCTATCTGAAGTACATAAAGCCAATCTCCTTGACTCCCTGTTTGGATTACATTTAAAGTATTTTTCAAGCTGAAATACATTTCTCTTTCTAAAAACTCCCAATGTTTGGTAAAATTATTGTCGGTAAAGAAAATAAAACTGACCTTTTGGACATGTCCAGCAAATATGATTATTTCTCTTAAGTTAGTGTATGAGTAAGAACTTAAGTATTTGTATTTGTCAAAATCGAGCAAAACATTTTAATAAATTTTGCTTCTTTGTGCCATTTTAGTGTTACCAAGGTGACGGGATAAGTAAACTTATTTTCTTATGTACTGGTATATTATCTATGGTAATTTTACCGTAATGTTTTGTATTTTATCATGTACTTTCTTATTTTGCATAAGAATTAAGTATTTGCAACATTTTAAAAACTGTTTAAAAATTTGATTTTTTTTTTAAAGTTACAAAATCTCCATCACCTACGTAATGATGCAAACAAATAACTAATGTGAAGATACTGTATATACGTGCCTACAAGTCAAGTCAAGTCAAGCTTCAAACAACAAATATGATCTGCCACACCATACTGTGGCTGTAGATCAGGGTTTATTTTGATTGTTCTACTGATTACTCCTATCAAACTGTGCAAAACCCAGACCTGCTGGTACATTATATGAAAGCAGATCTGGGTCTATTTAGTTTGATGTCTTTTAACACATTAACCCCTGGTGCCGTGTTTACGGGACAGGAGGTAGTACCTTACTGCCAAGCTCTGAAGTGTCTAGGTCATGTATGATACACTAAAGTGGGTTGTATTATAGAAGGTTGGTATTATAGAAGGTAGACAGATTTAGCTCTACAATGATACTAAATAATCTGAACGTTTTAGTTGCACTACAAAATACAGAAGGAAAACTTTTTTTGGACCTGTTTTTTTTTCACCCAAAATTTTCCCGTGGTTGATTCTGAATTTATTGTCCAGATTTTAGACTTTTAGTTCTCAGATCTAAGGCAGACTGGCCTGAACTGCACACAGACAGGTGAACCTGTGCTAGAAGCAGGATAAGGTGGGCATTTTCAATAAAGAGTGGTCTCAATATGAAAAATGATGGGTCCGTTAATAAAAAAAATAAAAAATATCTCCAACTTTTCCACTTCAGCTCATGTGCGAGCAAAATAACCAATGGAAACTAATGTTTTTTTAACACAATTAGGCATTATGCTAATGGAAAATTGCTTGGAACTTGATGTATTAGGATGTATTCAGGAATAGTCCTAAAAATGTGTTTCCTACTCGCATTTCATGCGAAAACAAGAAAAATCTTCAGAGGTTAATGTGCTAAACAAGTACATTTGACACTACTAAACCATTATGGCTGACTTACATCATTGTGTCAATTTCCTCGTTCCAATCCACATAAGAACCAAATATATTCACCAGATCCTGAAATAAATGTATAGATGCGCTTAAGATAAAATAACCTATAATTAGTTATTTTTCTAGGCAGGCAAGTTTCAAACAGAAGCATTGCATAAGATACAAAAACTACTAATTTCAGAAATTTCATTCACAATAACACTGAGAAAAGATGGGGCTCAACATCATCAAATAAACATAATCTTACAGTTGAATATATTCCAAATGAAGGGTAGGTACTATAATGCATCTCTTTGGCCAAAACATTTATAAAAAAATTACCCAAGAATTATTTGATATTTAATCGCCATCAATACCTTAAAATTGTAATTGATGTATTAAAAGAATGGTGTTTGGTCAATTTTTTATATCAATGATTCATTTCCATATCTGAAATGTAAGGAAGTTTATATTTATTTGTTCTAGCTCAAAAAATGCTTATTTTTATTCATTCAAGTACAACTTTTGTAGGCACCAACAATCAACTGCTACACAGCATTATAGGAAGTCTTTATTTTTTTACATGTGAAAATATAAAGATATATTTTTCACATGAAAATATATAGAAAGGAAAAATTATACAAATATTATTTCACCAATAGGTCTCTATATTTTAAACTTAGGTATATAATTAAACAATCTATCAATGGAACTAACTGTAAAAAATGAAAGAGATGAAAAGAACAAAATTAATGCTGTATATAGCAGTTAGCTTGCTGTTGGTATAGAAAATAAACCTCCAAAAATAGTATTGTTATTAATACCATGCATTATATACATGTTTGGTTGTTCAACTTGTTGTCATTATTGAGGCATTTTATTTCAAGACATGTTTTATTGTACGAATCCCACCATTATATTTCTATTTTTTTCCCCAAATACTTTTTCTTACTGAGAAACAATTTAATGTAATATATCTCTGTTGAAACAGATTGCGAGTTTTCCTATTTTACTCATTATAAATAATAATGTTCTTGATTTTTGTGTGTGATTTATTTTCATTTTCTCCTTTTAAACTTACCAAACATTTTCATCTCTCACAATACACTGATTTTATATGCAGTAAACTAGGTAGTATGTGGAATTTGATCCATACACAATAAGAAAAAAATTATTTTACTTCTAATTTAAATAAATGGTAAACAAAGCCAATAATTATTACTGGTAATATTATTCATGGCATGTTATCGGTATCTTTTACGCTCTTAAAGACTCACTTAAAACATGCAAGTATTGTTATTAATGTAGTGTTTAATACCATTTTTCAGCACATGATAGGCTATACATGGCAGTCAGTATAAATACTGGAGGAAGAAATCAGGAACACCTCTTTTGGAATAAACCACGGATGCACAAGAAACTATTGGCAAGCTTCCTCACATAACCACATTGGTCGAATCCAAGACTTGAACCCACAACGGTGAGATAGCAGTGATCTGTAATGGTGCACACTTTAGACGACTCGCCCACTCTGGTCACCTTAAACATGCATGTTTAGCATGATTTCTTTTTGTAAAGTGAGTCTCTTATTAGGTTACCATATGTTTTCAATTCTGTAACTATCCCTGCCATTCTTTTCTCCAGATTTAAGGGTGTGGTCAATATTTACCTAGTAAACTAAGTATGTGCGTATATGTAATGAGAGTCCATCTTATTTAATAAAATTTAAACAATAAAGGGCTTAATTAATAAACCATTTTTATGTCTATTGCTATGTCAATAATGTTTTGTGGGCTGCTCGTCCTATTGAAATTTTAACTGCCAGTTACCTTTGTTCAAATAAAGAATAAGATACAAAGAATAAATATTTAAAAAAATAAAAAAAAATGAATTCAAATAATATATAGGTCACTATGTGTACAGGTTGTGTTTCAAATGAAAACTGAAGCAACGAAAATAGACAGACATGTCTGTATGAATATTATAAGGCATATTTAATGAATTCTGAATATTATTATGCTGAACATCAAAGTTCTTTACTAAATGAAAAATATATCAGTGTATCCACTTAAAATGCCCGAAGCACATCTTGAAATACTTTCTCAGTCTGATTACCTATCCATATATTAAGGTTATATTACATTCCCTTGTTGATGTGTTGAAGGTAAATCAGGGCCATGTAAAGGATGTGTCAATGTCTATATTATATTCCCTTGTTGATGTGTTGAAGGTAAATCAGGGCCATGTAAAGGATGTGTCAAGGTCTATATTATATTCCCTTGTTGATGTGTTGAAGGTAAATCAGGGCCATGTAAAGGATGTGTCAAGGTCTATATTATATTCCCTTGTTGATGTGTTGAAGCTAAATCAGGACCATGTAAAGGATGTGTCAAGGTCTATATTATATTCCCTTGTTGATGTGTTGAAGGTAAATCAGGACCATGTAAAGTATGTGTCAAGGTCTATATTATATTCCTTTGTTGATTTGTTGAAGGTAAATCAGGGCCATGTAAAGGATGTGTCAAGGTCTATATTATATTCCCTTGTTGATGTGTTGAAGGTAAATCAGGGCCATGTAAAGGATGTGTCAAGGTCTATATTATATTCCCTTGTTGATGTGTTGAAGGTAAATCAGGGCCATGTAAAGGATGTATCAAGGTCTATATTATATTCCCTTGTTGATGTGTTGAAGGTAAATCAGGGCCATGTAAAGGATGTGTCAAGGTCTATATTATATTCCTTTGTTGATTTGTTGAAGCTAAATCAGGGCCATGTAAAGGATGTGTCAAGGTCTATATTATATTCCTTTGTTGATGTGTTGAAGCTAAATCAGGGCCATGTAAAGGATGTGTCAAGGTCTGAATTACATTCCCTTGTTGATGTGTTGGAGCAAAATCAGGGCCATGTAAAGGATGTGTCAAGGTCTATATTATATTCCCTTGTTGATGTGTTGAAGCTAAATCAGGACCATGTAAAGGATGTGTCAAGGTCTATATTATATTCCCTTTTTTTAGGTGCTGACGCTAAACTAAGGCCATGTAAAGATGTGTCAAAGCCTGTTGTATGTGTTTCTTGAAAATGGAAAATTTATGTGCCATTGTGCTGTCATGAAAGAAATGGATACCTTAGGTAAAGTTGAAGATGCAGGTGGTTCAGTAGTATTCCATAACTTTTAGCATCACTTCGGAGGCATAACAGTGACCATTGAAACTGACAGACTCAGACCCAGGTACCTGGATGACCAGGTTTTCTTTTATAAAATAAATGTTTATAAAACCCTCTTGACAGTCTGACTATGCCGAGTGATTTGTGATCTCGGCTCGTTTTCTTCAATCAAAATATTATTATTTGCTCTTGAATTGGACTGAAGATTACACCATTAAACTTTAGCCAAGTCAGTACTTATATAAATCAGCAAGTACCATAACAGTGCACGTATTTAACAGAATGCTCTTTGTTCAGCTGCAGAATTGATGCTCCTCATTTTTTTCATCAATCTCATTTGTTCTCTTTTTGAGTTTGAAGAGGACCATGACCATAACTGGTTTGGTTTCTGTAAGGGCATTTGGTGGATCGGGCTACTTTGTGGCACATTGAAGAGGAAATGCTGCTTACCATGGCAAATTAGACATAAGTTGTGACTTGCTATGGCATACTTAACAGGAAATGCTGCTTGCTATCGTATATTAGACAGGAGATGCCACTTGCCATAGCATTCTCAACAGGAGATGCCACTTGCTATGGGGGGCCCCCGAGTGGCCTAAAGCGCTTTCCGTTACGGATCACTGCCGTCTCACCTCCGTCTGCGTGGGTTTGAGTCTAAGATTCAGCTAATGCAGTTATGTGAGAAAGCTTGCCAGTAGCTTCTTGTGGGTCGGTGGTTCTTTCTGGGAGGTTTTCCAGGGTTCTTCCTCCACCAATAATACTGGCCGCTATGTATAGCCTATCGTGTGCTGGAAAATGGTGTTAAATCTAAAAAAACAAAACAAAACACTTGCTATGGCATACTCGACAGGTGATGTCACTTGATATAGCATACTAAACAGGAGATGCCTCTTGCTGTGGCATACTCAACACAATTTGCTGCTTGCTACAGATTAGTGTAGTGAAATAACTTTGAAATATATTTGGGTGCTTTGGTTGTTATTCATTTCCTTAGCATGCTGTTATGAATTCATCCACAATAGCATAAGATATTATTACACATGCAATATGTATATAAATTGTAATATAGGTATATTATGATATGCATATATGAACATAACACTATAGTCATGTGATAAACTATTTATCACATGGTAAAAAATACTGACTTCTTTGGACACATTCCATATTGTTGTGGACTGACTCTTAAATACATTCAAAATCTTCAGTCACGAAGTCTATATTTCATAGGAATCCAAAACATCATGTGATTTTTTTATATGCCACATCTATACAAATTAAGGTCATATTTACCTAAACAATGCATTCCGGTGATAAAAGTAATTATGCAAAATACACAAATATAAAAAGAAAATCACGAAATTTGCATGTCTTTTTTTAAAAAGAATTTCTCAAGTTACCTTTATTGGTTCTCTTATCAGTGGACATCTTTCTTTAGATAAATTTGAACATAAATGTCTTTCTTCTAATGCTCTTGAACTTAAATGTCTTTCTTTTAATGCCCTTGAACATAAATGTCTTTCTTCTAATGCCCTTGAACTTAAATATCTTTCTTCTAATGCCCTTGAACTTAAATGTCTTTCTTCTAATGCTCTTTAACTTAGATGTGAGATCTTACCAAGATATGTGACCAAGCTGTCAGCTAATTAGTGCCTTATTGGTAAAAGTGACATATAGATACTAGGATGTATTATGTTTGAGGCTGCATTTAACATAATGCTCAAAGAGACATAACTTCGTAATGAAACATAACTCATTGTTCCAACAAAAAACAAACAAATAATCTGTATATACTTGCTAATAAGTCACGTCAAACTGCAAGTAATAAAGATCCTCATCTGCCATAGCATAATGCACCTGGGTCAATCTTAGTAGTTCTACTGATTACTCCAAACAAACTATACAGACATACATCTGCTGGCACATTATGCGATGGGTCTTCAGTGCATTTTGCAGCTGAACTCATCTTAAAAGTATATACAGTACTCTGGTTAGTGGTCTGGTCCTCATAGCTCTTTGCCACCAGACCAAAATATTAAAAGTTTTACAAAAAAACACTACATTAGTTCCAGAAAGAATTTTTTTTACAAATATATTATATATTCTTTTGAATTCTTTTTTAAGCTCCATAAATACAGATGACTGGTTGAAAACAAACGTGTAAGGCTCGAATGGACATAACTCAGAAATCAAGCGAACAAAAATCCTTTTTAATTGGACTGATCCTCAATACCTTACCTGTTCTGTTGTCTTCTTGTTTAAGTTCTTAATATACAGACGACTGGTTGCTTCTCCTGATTCGTAACCTTTAAACACAGTTAAATTCTTCATTTCTGAAAGGCAAGGAAAATACATTTATAGTCATACAGGCAAAAATCCATAAACTGTTTTAAGCATTAGGCCTTTTCGAAATGTCAATCAACTGTACTTAACTCCTACTTATTAAAAATCGCTAATGAATGGGCCTAGCGCGAGTAGTTGCTTCATGTTATGCAACATAGGACAGCTTGCTTAAACGTTCTGACAACCTGGTTTAAAAAAAGAAAATATAATGTAACTAAAATTGACTGCTCTGCTTTCATGCACACTTTGTAGATTATTCTTTTTAATGCATGTGAAGTCTGAAACATTTGATACTTTTTGCTGCACCAGAAGATTATTTTTTAGGTAAATAAGGACAGGGTTTACAATAAGTTTTATTTCAATTCGTACTGTGTCTCATTTGGAAATGGTGTATTGATAAGGCATTTTCTGATAATGCATTTTTCCTGTTAATCCTGACTTCTGAAACAGGAATTCTAGCATATCTATATACAAAATTTAAGCATCTAAAAAGAGCAATTTTAATGTTTAGTGAAATAAATTCACCAATGTGAAAGTTATTTGACTTAAATAATTTCAATGAAGCATCTCAGCGTTGATAAAATTTTCACTGACACAGATGCAGCCTCACATGCATCATCATTCACAAACCAGGCAAAAAGAGGGGTATGATTTTCAGATCCAATCCATTTTTTTATATTAAATTAATCATGTTGCCAGTGGCTCTAAACATTTTGAATCCAAAAACATTATCTTGTCAATAAACTCAAATTTCTTAAAAGAATCATGATGATAATACAATAAATATTAGCTGTTATCCAAGTAATAACATACCCATAATATAATGTTATACAAGTAATAACATACCCATAATATAATGTTATTCAAGTAACAACATACTCATAATATAATGTTATCCAAGTAATAACATACCCATAATATAATGTTATACAAGTAATAACATGCCTATAATATAATGTTATTCAAGTCACAACATGCCCAAAACATAATGTTATTCAAATCTTAACATAGTCATAACATAATTTTATTAAAGTCATAACAGGCCCATAATATAAATTTCATGCGGGTCAGTGGTTCTTTCCAGGGGGGTTTTCCAGGCCCTTCCTTCACCATTTATACTGGCCACTATGTAAGCTATCATGTGCTGAAAAAATGGCATTAAACCCTACAACAACAACAACCATAATAAAATGTTATTCAAGGCATAACATGCCCATAATATAAATGTTATTCAATTCATAACATGCCCATACTATAATGTTATTCAAGGCATAACATGACCATAATATAATGTTATTCAAGTCATAACATACCTATTGTTACACGCACAGGGGTATTCACTTGACCGAGCGGTGTCAAACCCTGGCGCGAGTCACGCTGGAAGTCATATGTTTTCCCCAAATTTCCAAAGACTTCCATAGAACTTGAGTTGTAAAATGGAAAGAAAGACGTGTCTGCTGTATTTAATAACCTTTGCTCTAATCAACTGGCGACCCAGATGAGACAACTTGCCCAAAAGTTCATTAACCGCACCTTTGCATGGTTTTTCTTCATTATCATCCGATTTCCGTACTGACAGCTCGTCATGCCATAGAAACTACACTAGTATTCCCTTACTAACTGGGAAATATTTAACTGCGTGACCCTAGGCCAGTCAATCCACATAATTTCCAGCGTATCACGCTAATATACATACGCCCATTTTCCACTATGGACACATAAACGGTACCTACCAAGTTCCAACTTATTGATTCCATTACATAATTTACTGATTTCCTACTATAAATGCTGCCATTTCAACCACAATACTTTTATACACCGCTGAATTTTAATATGGACTATGTTACACCAGGGACAGTCTTTCGGCTTGTACCTAAATTCACTACTAATGACCCCAGCATGGTTCAAATTCACTAACACTCGGCTCTGTAATGTTTGCTCCTACTAATTGGCTATTTCGGGCTAGTAATATTTCCATGGCACCGAAGACCAAATACTCACACAAATAAATCTAAGAATTGCTTAAAAACGGGATGCTGTCAAATACAGATACTCCAAATTTATTACACCTATAATATAATAGTTTTCAATTCATAACATGCCCATACTGTAATGTTATTCAAGTCATAACATACCAATAACATAATGTTATTCAAGTAATAACATGCCCATACTATAATGTTATTAAAGTCATAGCATGCCCATACTGTAATGTTATTCAAGTCATAACATACCAATAACATAATGGTATTCAAGTAATAATATGCCCATACTATAATGTTATTCAAGTCATAACACACCCATAATATAATAGTTTTCAATTCATAACATACCCATAATATGTTATTCAAGTCGTAACATACCAATAGCATAACGTTATTCAAGTCATAACATGCCCATACTATAATATTATTCAAGTCATAACACACCCATAATATAATGTTATTCAAGTCATAACATACCAATAACATAATGTTATTCAAGTCATAACATGCCCATACTATAATGTTATTAAAGTCATAACATGCCCATACTATAATGTTATTTAAGTCATAACACACCCATAGTATAATAGTTTTCAATTCATAACATACCCATAATATGTTATTCAAGTCATAACATACCAATAGCATAACGTTATTCAAGTCATAACATGCCCATACTATAATATTATTCAAGTCATAACACACCCATAATATAATGTTATTCAAGTCATAACATACCAATAACATAATGTTATTCAAGTCATAACATACCTATAATATAAATTTCAGGCGGGTCAGTGACTTGTACAAGACAATAACTGAAAAACTGCATATTAATGGTGGAGGAAGAACCCAGGAAAACCCCTGGAAAGAACAACTGACCCACAAGAAACTACCGGCAAACTTTCTCACATTGGCCTGATCAGTAAATGAAATAAACTCAAATTTGATACATAAAAAAAGAGTTAGTAAATAACTGTGTCAAAGTTTAGTCATTGTTTTTTAAATTCACTATGATACTTGTTTTTCCTCACAAGGAAAACAGAAAGGTGACTCCTTCTTATAAATCAACATCCTCCTCCTGTAATCTCTTCTTGGCAGGAGATAAGGCTGATGCAGGAATTTCCCCCCAAGTTTAGTTTCTTCTGATGCTATGTGTGCCGCTAAGCTAAATCCTGACTCTTGGGGTAATTTTGTTGCTTTTTTTAAAAACCAGTCACCAATCTTTTACTCAGAGTAACCTGGAAATAATTGTTGGTTTTGAGTTTAAATCAGGTCCTCATTTTAGCTAATGAAATGCATGTTCTTAATGACTCCATCTTGGATTATTCAGTGATTCTTGCAGAAATAGTTGACTTGTTTGTCTGCAGTATCCACATCCTTAATTAGAGAGCCGAGAATGCTACATATCAAACAATTCTATTTTTGGTTCTATATTTTAAGTTTCTCTAGCTCTTCTGCCTCCTTTCATATTTTAGCTTCCAATATCAGTTGATTCTGATCATGTCTTGATAAAAGTCAATGCTTTACTCTATAACACAACATGTGACAATGAATAGCTCAGCTATTACATTGCCTATTTCAGCTGACATGGACTAATAATATGTTGACAAATATTTACCAATATCTGTACCATTTTCACATATGAATGTTCTTCATTCATATGAACTGATACAGAATGAGAGAAAATTATCTATTGTTTTGTTCATGTTGCCATTCGACAATCAGATGCCCATTTTGCATGTGCAAGAGTTCATAGAGTACTCAGATATAGATATAGAACATTGCTTGTAACAAGAGTCAAGTCCAGTATCTCAAAATATTCCATGATTATAGTATCATAAAATATTTCATGATTATAGTATTTATAAACTATATCATGATTATAGTATTTATAAACTATTTCATGATTATAGTATTTATAAACTATTTCATGATTATAGTATTTATAAACTATTCCATGATTATAGTATTTATAAAATATTCCATGATTATAGTATTTATAAAATATTCCATGATTATAGTATTTATAAACTATTTCATGATTATAGTATTTATAAACTATTCCATGATTATAGTATTTATAAAATATTCCATGATAATAGTATTTATAAAATATTTCATGATTATAGTATTTATAAACTATTTCATGATTATAGTATTTATAAACTATTCCATGATTATAGTATTTATAAAATATTCCATGATAATAGTATTTATAAACTATTCCATGATTATAGTATTTATAAAATATTCCATGATAATATTATTTATAAAATATTCCATGATTATAGTATTTATAAAATATTCCATGATTATAGTATTTATAAAATATTCCATGATAATATTATTTATAAAATATTCCATGATTATAGTAGTATTTATAAAATATTCCATGATAATAGTATTTATAAAATATTCCATGATTATAGTATTTATAAAATATTCCATGATTATAGTATTTATAAAATATTCCATGATAGTAGTATTTATAAAATATTCCATGATTATAATAGTATTTATAAAATATTCCATGATAATAGTATTTATAAAATATTCCATGATTATAATAGTATTTATAAAATATTCCATGATTATAGTAGTATTTATAAAATATCCTGTCAAAAATAACATGACAGAAAGAGAAAAGTGAAGCTATATTGGTGAAAAGGATGAGTGTGTGGTGTGTCCATCTCTTGTCCATCTATTCGCATAGCCTCAACATAAGTCTTTATAATCATTATTAGCAAGACATCCTTCACTAATTAGAAAGACATCCTTCATTTATTAACAAGACAACCTTCACTTATTAGAAAGACATCCTTCACTTATTAACAAGACATTCTTCCACATTCTTTTACAGACATGATTTTGAGCTTCAAAAACAAAAATGAAAATGTGAAAGGTGGGTTTGGGGGTACTCCCCCAACGAGGTCTAGATGGGCAGCGCCCCTGATCAGGGGGTTCTGGGGGTCAAAGACCCCTGACTAAATATGCATTTTACATGCATGAAAATCTGCTCCTGGTGCAACATGTGACCATAATAAGTAACAAAATAATCATTTGAAAAACTAACAAACTTACCAAAAATTTGAATAATTTTACAATATTTATTGTCACATGAATTTGTTCTTTAATACTATTGGTACTTAAGTTATTTCATGTGCATGTCTGTGTTCACATCGTAATTAAGTCATTAATTAGGCATTTTTTGCTGCAAACATTACACTTCTCTCTTTTCATAACAAATATGTAAAATAAACACTCAAATACATCATCTAAATAAAAAAAATCCCATATATTCACTTGTCTTTTTGTCCACTGAACACAACCTGTTGATATGCCAGTTGAGTTCCTTATGCAGTTTTAAGAAAGATTTCTTTAGTCTTCCGTTTTATCACCAATGATTTTGCTGGCTCAATGTGCAATCGCTTATTTTCCTTCTCAACGAGAGCCTTTTTCCTTTCAAGCTTCAGCTTGTATTGGCGACATGCAGTGCACATATTCTGACAGAGGGCTTCATTTTCTCTGTATGCAGCTTCATTTGCAGGTGCGGTTCCAGACTCTTTCAACCACAACTTCTGTAATGTATATATCGCAGAGGGCACAACATGTCAGTCCTCGAGTGTTCAGTTTTCTTATAAACTGACAAACTAAATTTCCATCGACAATTTGTTCCAGACATTCCCATCTGTTTTTTTAAAAACCTTTATCTAAACTTTTTGTATCATCATCTCTCTCAACAAATAGGTGTGTCATTTTTTGCAATTACGCTTCTTCTTTCCAATGCCATCAGTTTCCTTTACATAAAGATTCACTGGATGAATTTAAACTTCTGACCAATCAGAATACTCTTTACGAGTGTCATCGGCTAACTAATATATGGAGTGAATACGTTACAAGGGTTGTTGCGGAATGGGACTGAAAAAAATGGTTAAAAACCGGGAAAAAAACAGATTGGAAATTATTTTAAAAAACGGACTATATCAAGAAAAATTGGATTAAAGTCAAGAGAAAAGCGGAATTCCATTTTAAAACAGAGAAAAATCATGTCTGTTATTAGCAAGATAACCTTCACTTATTAGCAAGATATCCTTCACTTATTAGAAAAACATCCTTCACTTACTAGCAAAATATCCTTCACTTATTAGCAAGACATTCTTCACTTATTAGCAAGACATCCTTCACTTATTAACAAGACATCTTTCACTTATTAGCAAGACATCCTTCACTTATTGACAAGACATCCTTCACTTATTAACAAGACATCCTTCACTTATTGACAAGACATCCTTCACTTATTAACAAGACATCCTTCACTTATTAACAAGGCATCCACCACTTATTGACAAGACATCCTTCACTTTAACAAGACATCCTTCACTTATTAACAAGATATCCTTCACTTATTAACAAGACATCATTCACTTTATTAACAAGGCATCCTTCACTTATTAACAAGACATCCTTCACTTATTAACAAGACATTCTTCACAGCTGATCTTTTATTAACAAGACACTTCAGAAATGATCTTCATGAAGTTTCACTTACAAATACATGTAGTGAACAAGTTACATTCCATCATTATCACATGTTTATTTTCAATTGAAGTTATAAGATTGATCATCATCACAAGCTTATTTTCACTTGATGTTGTAAACCTTCTGTCCTTATCACAAGTTTGTTTCCACCTTAATAATAATAATAATAATAATAATAATAATAATAATAATAATAATAATAATAATAATAATGAGGACTTTGTATAGCACCTAATCTTTCGAAGCTCTAAGCGCTTTACACCATCAATAATGATATGACTACACTACAGAACAACAAATGACAAAAACAATGAAATTGGAAAACATAAAAACATGCTGGAAACATATAAGATACAAAACATGATTAGGTCGCTAAGTTTGTCACTGCTGTCAAAACAGGTGAGTCTTAAGAGCACTCTTAAAAGGGACCACTGTGTCTTTGTGTCTAATTTCAATGGGCAATTCGTTCCACTTCGCCAGGCCCTGAACGTTGTCCATATGACTTTGTTTTCACCTAGGTTACAATGAGTATACGATTATCAGAATAAAAGCGTAAGTATCAAGCTGGTGTATACACAAGGGTCAGGCTGGATAGGTATGTTGGACTGGAGTCTGTCATTGAAACATAGCACAGAGAACAAATTTTGTGTTTGATTCTTTATCGAATTGATAGCCAATGTAGGGTACAGAGCAGTGGTGAGGTGTGCTCTGATCGAGGTACTCTAAAGATGATCCGTGCAGCTGTGTTTTGAACTTTTTAAAGTTTCTGGAGTAAATATTGTGATGAACCAGACAGAATTGAGTTACAATAGTCAAGTCTTGAAAGTACTAATGAACACACAAGTGTTTTTGTGGCATCAACTGAAAGATATTTACGAATGGAACTGATGCGTCTCAATTCAAGATATGCAGCCTTGCATATGTTCATGACATGTTGGTGCAATGTGAGAGTACTGTCTAGAGTAATGCCTAGGTTTCGTACTGACTGAGAATTTAATGTTGGTGTTGCTGATATTTATTGTCTGAGGTAAAGGATGTGAATGAGAAAGTGTTGTGATCAGAATAGCCTTAGTTTTATCATCATTCATATGCAGCTTGTTACATGTCATCCATGATTTCACATCAGAAATGCACTTCTCTACTCCATGGATGGTAGCATCAACTTCAGTTGGGTGGCTAGACTTGTATATTTGGGTGTCATCAGCATACAATTGGTGCGACACTGGGTGATGATCAATGACACTTGAGAGCGTCTGAGTGTACAGAATGAATAGAACAGGTCCAAGAACAGATCCCTGTGGAACACCACAACATATGTCAACTGGGCTGGAATTTATTCCATTTGCAGATATAATTTGTGTCCTGTTCACCAAGTAGGACTTGACCCACTGTAAGGCTATATTAAGAATGCCAAATACACACTGGAGACGGTAAAGTAATATATCATGGTCTATTGTGTCAAATGCTGCAGATAAATCCAGGAGAATGAGGACTGTAATCTTTCCACTATCCAAAGCAGAGAGAATGTCACTAAATACTTTCAGAAGAATAGTTTCCATACTGTGGCAAGGGCGATATGCAGACTGTATATTGCTAAAAAGACTGTTTGAATTCAAATGAGATACAAGTTGAGTTAGAACAACCTTTTCTAAGATTTTTTTATATGAATGGGAGATTAGAAACTGAGCGGTAGTTCTTTAAATCGTTATGGTCCGGTGTTGGTTTCTTCAGCAGGGGCTTTACGATGGCAGTTTTGAAAAATGATATTAATTCCCCCGATGAGAGAGAGATATTAATAACATCAGTTAGTGAAGGCAATATTGGGTCTAAGCACTCAAGCAGCAGTGATGTCGGAATTAGATCAAGTTCACAAGACTTTGGTGCACTTTTCATCACGATTGTCCGTACTAAATCAATAGAAACAGGTTCAAATGCTCCTAACGGTTGTCGCTGAAATTCTGCATCATAACTGTATGGTGACGAATCAGTTGAAATTGTGCTGTCAAGCGAATCTCTAATGGTTTGTACTTTTCATTGAAAAACTTTGCAAATTGGTCTGGTAGGTCTAGTGGAGAGAAGGTTGTTGGAAGTGGTGTACATTTTTTCCTTGACATTAGTTTGTTAGTTATCTCGAAGAGCTCTTTGCAGCTGGAACTCTCCATGATCTTAGTACTGTAGTGGGATGATTTGGCTAAATAGACTATGTTTGTGACGTTCTTCTTAGCGGCTTCGTAGATCTGTTTATGAATAGTGAGTCTGATGGATAGCTAAAGCCTCTCTGCTTTTCGGTGATGTCTTTTAGCAGTGTGAAGCTGGTCCCTAACACTGCTATACCACGGAGAACACTTTTTTTTATTGATACTCTGCATTTGGTGGCTGGGGCATGTTTTTCAAGCAATGAACGCAGGCATCAGTTATCAAGTTGTTCCGCTGTTGGATGTAAGAAAGTTAGGTTTTCTTGGATGTCATGCATGAATTTGGTTCTATTTATCATATGGAGGTTTCTCTTAGTAGCAAATAGAGGTGGAGGGTTAGGGACTGATACGTCGAGATGGCATACAATGCAGAGGTGATCCGATGCAAGTTAGTGGAATACAACGGTGGATTGCAGAACATTATCATCAGGTCTATACACCTTCCATCTGATGTAAACCTTCTGTCATTATCACAAATTTGTTTCCACCTTCCATCTGATGATGTAAACCTTCTATCATTACCACAAGTTTCCATTTCCATCTGATGTAAACCTTCTGTCATTATCACAAGTTTGTTTCCACCTACCATCTGATGTTGTAAACCTTGTCATTACCACAAGTTTCCACTTCCATCTGATGTAAACTTTCTATCATTACCACAAGTTTCCATTTCCATCTGATGTAAACCTTCTGTCATTATCACAAGTTTGTTTCCACCTTCCACCTGATAATGTAAACCTTCTATCATTACCACAAGTTTTCACTTCCATCTGATGTAAACCTTCTGTCATTATCACAATTTGCTTCCATCTACCATCTGATGTTGTAAACCTTCTGTCATTAACACAAGTTTCCACTTCCATCTGATGCACACCTTCTGTCATTATCACAAGTTTGTTTCCACCTTCCACCTGATGATGTAAACCTTCTGTCATTATCACAAGTTTGTTTCCACCTACCATCTGATACTGTAAAACTTCTGTCATTATCACAAGTTTGCTTCCACCTACCATCTGATGTTGTAAACCTTCTGTCATTACCACAAGTTCCCACTTCCATCTGATGTACACCTTCTGTCATTATCACAAATCTGCTTCCACCTACCATCTGATGTTGTAAACCTTCTGTCATTACCACAAGTTTCCACTTCCATCTGATACACACCTTCTGTCATTATCACAAGTTTTGTTTCCACCTTTCACCTGATGATGTAAACCTTCTATCATTACCACAAGTTTCCACTTCCATCTGATGTAAACCTTCTGTCACTATCACAGGTTTGTTTCCACCTACCATTTAATGTTGTAAAACTTCTGTCATTATCACAAGTTTGTTTCCACCTACCATCTGATGTTGTAAACCTTCTGTCATTACCACAAGTTTCCACTTCCATCTGATGTAAACCTTCTGTCTTTTATCACAAGTTTGTTTCCACCTACCATCTGATGTTGTAAAACTTCTATTACTATTACATGTGAACTGGTAAAAATGTAATTTGTGCCCAAAAAAAGAAACTCAATACTTGCAGAATAAATTAATCACAGTCTAATGGTTAAAGAAGTAGCATAAGATATTTGCTTGCATTGAGTGAATAATGATACATTTCATTTCATTACCAGAATATTCACTCATGATTCACATCCATTATTCACTCAGAGAATGCAATTGTTTTTAATTTATGCTCAAATGTATTAGCTAGCTAAAGTTTATAAAAGAATTAAGTGACATACTTTTGATCAAGAATCCAGCCACTGAGTACAACAGCCCAGGAACAACAGACCATAACAAGATCTAAACCCATACCATTCCAGCCATGATAGGGAAAGCTACAAGCTAATGAGTATAACTGCAATATTTACCAGTAGTACATCTCATGTGCTGAACATCTGATTTAACATCAAGTATTCAAAAATACATCCTTACACAGCCTGAAAAAGGTGTTTTGGCATGCGGAGGGGGATCCATTTATGGTCATAATTATAATGAACTGCATTAAATACATCATCAGTTATATAAAGAAATTATACTCAAATAATCATTCTGTAAAAACCTGTGAAGTTAGGACATCGTGTCACAATTTCAAAATTATTTAGCAAATAATCATTCTACAAAAGCCTGTCAAGTCAAGGCATCAAGTGTCTCACTTACTACAAAAGAAATCTTTCTTATCTTCAGTATCAACATGTTCAATCAATCGTTTTACTTCAAATCACCCAATAATGAAGATCCCCCCCCCAACTATTTTGGAGCAAAATATAACCTACAGTCCATCAAATTTTAAAATGAAAAAATGCTACAGCAACATACCTTTCTCTGTCACTCTCCCCTTTTTCAAGTCTTCTTTAGACACAAATTTTTGGGGATCCACTTTATAACTAATATCTGCCATCTGTGCAATGTCTTCCACATGTGGCTAAATGACAAAATACAAGTGTATTATATTTGATTACTAACAACAGTCAGCTGTAACACATATTATGCAAAAAGTTAAATGACAAAATACAAGTGTATTATACTTGATTACTGACAACAGTAAGCTGTAACACATCTTATGCAAAAAGTTAAATGACAAAATACAAGTGTATTATACTTGATTACTGACAACAGTAAGCTATAACACATCTTATGCAAAAAGTTAAATGACAAAATACAAGTGTATTATACTTGATTACTGACAACAGTCACCTATAACACATGTTCAGCATGGGGATAAAAGAATAGTTAGACAAATGCTTCAATCAAATGTTCCATGGCAACCATTATTGTACCCCATGTTATGGATTAGACAACAAATCTGTCTTGATAGTTCAAAGTATAATGATGATCTTATTAATCGATGACCACTAAAATGGCAATCTTTGTCAAGTTATATATCAATAAAAGGCTTTATATAAAGATGCAACTGTAACAAATAATGCTGCATCACAATTTGCAATGCTGCAAAAAAAAGATGGTTAGTACTAAGCAACTAAGAGTTAAAAGTGAGTGAAGAAAATATGAGTAACAATAATAGAATCTGGGAATCCATGATCATACCTGTATTTTACCTGTATTTTTGTACTGTAGGATACGGGGTGTGGGTGTGGTGTCTTAAGTGCAAGGCCATTGTATTTACTAATGTATATAGAACTGTAGGAAACTGATTTGGGGACTTTGCAGTAAAGGACTGGTTGGGGGGCTTTGTAGTGATGGACTGGTTGGGGATTTTGTAGTAAAGGACTGGGTGGGATGCTTTGTAGAGAAGGTCCAGTGTTTATTAGATGGCTTGATACAAAATGGCCACTATTGCTGAACTGGCTTGAAGCAGCTGTTCTGTTTTTTGTGCTGTTTTTTATGATACATGTGTTTGTTGTCTGTATTAATCTACTTTACTGCATCATCCATTGGCTGTTCAGATTATATGTGTTTCTTCATCTCCTTGTTTTGGAAACAAGAATAATTAGACTTTTTCTCAGCTGTCTTGCTCCACTACTATAACATCCTTAAGTTTGTTGTTGTAAAAATGTGATCGCCAGTCAACCCATTTATGCTATGATGGACCCTCATTAAAGGCTTTACATGACCACTCCTTGGCTCTCCACATTACATTGGGCTCTAACTGAACTGGGACTACATTCATCACTACTTAAAATGTAAATGGAAGCAAAAAAAGAAACGTTTCAAAGCTGACCAGCGTAGAAAGGAAGAATTCAATATTATCTTCCTTTTGCCATTTCTGCATCAACAATTAATTCGGCCATTAAGTTAGATAACCTGATTCAAATCTCTGTTAAATCGACAACCTTTATTAAATGCAAAGAAATAGGTAATTTTATCAACGATACGAATATCGACATCATTTTACTAACAGAAACATGGCAACGAGCCCAAGTGCACAGATCTAACACCCACTGGTTAAGCCATCAAGTTGTTCCCCCATCAATCTCTACCACACATCATTTGAACTAGTCCACACAAAGGCCAGTCCATTTTTTATGCCTCTACTATCCTCCTGGTAGAATACACAAGCTGAACAAATCTCTCTTTTTGGAGCAGTTTCCAAATCTCCTGGAGTATAAAAATTTGATAGGTGGCAACCTGATTATTCTTGGAGGTTTCTACTTTCACTTTGACTGTACTGGGAACCACTACACATCAAAACTCCTAGATTCCATTCATGTTTTCAACCTCAAATTGCCAGTTAACCAACCCACCCAGATGATAATATTCTATGGTTCTCACTGGTATCCCATAAACTTGCATCAGATCTCCTCTGCATTATATTTCATCTTGACATCATTTCCTAACTTTCCACTTTTATTTGCTACTAAGTGCAGAATATCAATTCAAAAGTGCTCTCCATCATATGGCGGTGTTAGAGACCACCTTTGTACTGCTAAAAGAGACCACCATAATGTGGAGAGGTTTTGGCTTTCCACCAGACTCACAATTCAAAAGCAAATCTATGAAGCTGCAAAGAAGTATGTCAGAAACATAGTTCCAGCTGCAAAGGCCTCTTCGTGATTACTAACAAGCTAATGTCAAGGAACAAATGTACAGCACTTCCAATCACCTTCTCTCCAGTCAACCTTCTTTACCTGTTTGCAAATTACTTCTGTGACAAAGTACAAACCATTTGAGATAAGCTTGACAAGACAATTTAAATTGACTCATTGTCATTGTGATACAGAATTTCAGCAGCAACCGTTAACAGCATTTGAACCTGTCTCTATGGATTTAGTAACTATACTTGTGTTGAAGAGTGCACCAAAATCATGTGAACTTGATCCAATTCCAACATAACTGCTGCATGAGTGCTTAGATCCGGTATGCCTTCACTAACTGATGTTTTTAATACCTCTCTCTCATCCAGAGAATTACCATCATTTTTCAAAACAACCATTGTAAAGCCTCTGCTAAAGAAACCAACACTTGACCATGATTTAAAGAACTACCACCCAGTTTCTAATTTCCCATTCATATAAAAATCTTTAAAAAAGTTGTTCTAACCCAACTTGTATCTCATCTGAATTCAAAGTCTTTTTAGCAATGTACAATCTGCATAACACCCTAATGTATTAGCAGACAAAATGTACTTGGATGAAGCCACTCATAATGGAATTATGCATTAATGAGTTTTCTGTAAGTTGCAGGGACTTGCACGTCAACATAAATGAAAAGCACAGCCCAAACTTATTTGTGAAGTGACATAGACTACCCATGCAAGTAACTAAGTACAATGAAATGTGTAAAGACAACAAAGTGTGCTAAAATTGTAAAGGCAGAACTTTGTCAACATGGGAAAAAAGAAAAGTTGCAAGTACATGTAATGATGAAGTGAGAATTCATCCAACTTGTATCAATGTCTATTCTGGCTTTTGCTAGGTCTCTCATGGTGAGCAGAAGTAGTAACTGAGTTATTCAACGGTTTTGACTATATCAAAGGGAGATTACTCTGCCAGACAACCACCTAGGCTGGTAGACAACAGCTCTTTTTAGCTAAAAGTTTTATCTGGGAGAGCTGGATTTTCAAGGAAGTAGTTGTTCTCCAAAGATATTATGATTAGATAACATATTTAAAGAAGAAATGTCTGTATTGTGAAGATCAAAGGCACAGAAATGGCCATATATTGTGAACATTGAAGGTACATTAGCACAAAAATGGCCATATTGTGAACACTGAAGGCACACTAGCACAATAAAGGCCATATTGTAAACATTGAAGGCACATTAGCACAAAAATGGCCATATTGTGAACACTGAAGGCACACTAGCACAATAAAGGCAATCTTGTGAACATTGATGGCACACTAGCACAATAAAGGCCATATTGTGAACATTGAAGGTACACTAGCACAATAAAGGCCATATTGTGAACATTGAAGGCACACAAGTCTCTAAATTGTCATAATCTAAACACAAATTACTTATTTGAAATTTACTTTTAAACCTTACAGTGCATTAACTATTACATAATATTAATCGATGATGTCTCAACTTTTAGTTTTACAAAATATATGATAAATATAAAAACATCAAAGACACAAATTATGACCATTACGTGAAAACTATAACTTGACTGGCTCACAAAAGGTCAAAATAGTGTAACCTTAAGTCAGTTTCAGAAAGATTTTTCAATATATATTTAATCTAATTGTCTTATCTGGGTTATACACCTTTTCAATAGGCTCCATTTTCCCAAATCCAATTGATTCAACTTGAACATTTTCAGACCTTCTTTCTGATGTATTATCTAGGAAGAAAAGGAAATACATAAAAAGGTAATTATTTGAACTGCTATGGCATTTTATTGCATTAAAATTGTTTTGGCTTTATTATAAGTGGGAAAAGTGTGAAATTTGAAAAAAAGAATAAAGGGAGGATGAAATGAGCTCGAAAAGTGAACTACATCGTTGGTTCTGAAGACAGCTATGTGAAGAAATATCTAACAAAAAAAGTGTCCATAGTAAAATGATGCCCATTTTTTAAAACAATTACAAATAAATATGTGCTATACAAAGATAAATATATTGGGTTACAAAGAAGCTGTAAAAAAGCCTGATCGCAAAACAGTTCTCTTCCCCATGCAACACTTTCAGTGATATAACACTTATTGCAACTGCTCACAACCCAAATGGAGTTCCAAAACCAGGAAAGAAAAGGAATCTTACTGGAATGCCAACTTTGGACATTAAAACCAATTGGTTTAAACCAAGAACATCAGAAAAAGACAAACATGCACAAATAGAATTATTTTTTGCTGCCAGCATATTTTCTTGTAAATAATTCTCTAAATTTGCATATTAACCTCTAATTACTAGTATAACATTGAAATATTCAGGATATAATTTGTGCTTACATAAATTTGCATAAAACAACAAATGTCATTATGGCACATCAATATCTAGGCTAATAAATATATTTTCCAGCATCTGTAATAACAAAAAAAGTTGAAATAAACTAGATTAAGCATAATACATTGAAAGGTTTAATTCATGTAGAAACAGCCATGTAAAGGCTTGCAAACACAATGGTTTAATTCCTGTAGAAACAGCCATGCAAAGGCTTGCAAACACAATGGTTTAATTCCTGTAGAAACAGCCATGCAAAGGCTTGCAAACACAATGGCTTAATTCCTGTAGAAACAGCCATGCAAAGGCATGCAAATACAATGGTTAATTACTGTAGAAACAGCCATGCAAAGGCTTGCAAACACAATGGTTAATTACTGTAGAAACAGCCATGCAAAGGCATGCAAACACAATGGTTTAATTACTGTAGAAACAGCCATGCAAAGGCTTGCAAACACAATGGTTAATTACTGTAGAAACAGCCATGCAAAGGCTTGCAAACACAATGGTTTAATTACTGTAGAAACAGCCATGCAAAGGCTTGCAAACACAATGGTTTCTGTGTGTTGTTTGTTTGTTTTGTCTATTATTTTGTATTTGTCTTTGAAAAAGTCCAAAATACTCAGGATAGTTAGTAGTACTGCACTGTTTATTGTAAGTTTATTGCATTTATCTTAATCAATCCCTTACACATGTGATATCTTGCTGGATTCAGTGCACATGAAAGGACTGTTATTCGCCATATATATATATATATATTTACACACACAAGCATAAAGACTTGTACATTACATCAACAGAGGTAAATAATAATACCTTTGTCTCTGAATATTTGTGACTCCTGTTCATTGTGAGTAACCAGTGGGACCTTTAACTGTATTTTCTTGTGCACAGGGGCTTTAGTTCCTTCAAACACTTCTTCTGGCTTCAAAACAGGTTCCATAGGGCCCTTAGAAATATCTGGGGGCTGCAAAAGGCGTAAAACCTTTCTTGGAACCACACGTTTATGTCGGGTTTTCCTTTTGAGGAGAGGAAATTCTTTAGCTGGTCTGTGCAAAATAAAATGCGTGTGAGGGGTTACCAGTAAATAACAAATTGCACAACTGGAAAAAGCGATGAGTGAAAACATATTGTTTAATAAATACTACTCAGAGGTAAGAGTCATGGATTCAGTTTAAATGTTGAGAGTATAGTTTTCTATGTACTTTACCATTTGTATTGGAGAAATATGGCTCTAATCTTCAATTTTCCAAGCCTACATGGAGCCATATTATTTAATATAATAAGGATAAATGTTAGGTCTGTACAATAAGACTAAAAAGACTGGCCCAAAATGTAAGATCTGTTAAATAAAATACAGCTGAAACTGACAACAAAAGAGCATGAGAATTAAATAGACAGAAAAATGAACAATAAAGTAAGTTAAAGCCTTATATTCAGTAATATCGAAATCTAGAAGATATCTTTCAAGAAAAATACATTTAATAATCCCTCATACTTAATATTAATGATGATTCATTCTCGCAAAAATTATCTTGTTTTCTCTCCATTTCTGTCATTGTCTGTAGAAACTTATTCATGCCTATCAAAGAGTCCTACAATATCTATGCCTTGGATATATTTGATACCTGTCACTATCTTTGATTCTTCATAACTGGAGTATTAACTTTGTATATATGTCACTACCTATCTCTGATTCTTCAGAACTGGAGTTTTACCTTTGCATATATGTGGCATTACCTATCTCTGATTCTTCAGAACTGGAATATTACCTTTGTATATCTGTGTCACTACCTATCTCTGATTCTTCAGAACTGGAGTATTACCTTTGCATATCTGTGGCACTACCTATCTCTGATTCTTCAGAACAGGAATATTACCTTTGCATATCTGTGTCACTACCTATCTCTGATTCTTCAGAACTGGAATATTACCTTTGCATATCTGTGTCACTACCTATCTCTGATTCTTCAGAACTGGAATACTCCATTTCTTCTGTTTGAATGTGATCTGGAGCTCGCAGCATTTCATCTAGCTCAGTTGCCTGACAACACAAAGATAATACAACATAAAATGTGCCATATTTGCTATTTTATAACATTCTTCAACAGCACATAAGATTTGATTAGGATTTTTAATGTAGCTTTAACAATTTTTTAGTCATATCACTACGATGTCTGCAGTGATGCAGTTTATAGTGATGTATAGCACTGGGGCATAATGCTGAAAACATGTAGCAAGATGTCCCACCCAGTCACATTATCCTGACACCAGGCCGACCAGTCCTAAAACTAACCTCTTAATGCTGAGCACCAAGTGAGGCAGTTGTTAGTACTATTTTTGTAAGACTTCGGTATGACTCAGCTGGGGATCGAACACATGACCTCCTGCTCCTGCGACGGATGCTCTAACCACTAGTACACCAGAGCGGTTGGGCACATAAGGTAAACCTGAATCTAATATCAAATGATGTGTCAGCAGTATTTAATATCAAATGATGTGTCAGCAGCATTTAATATCAAATGATGCAGCATTTAATATCAAATGATGTGTCAGCAGCATTTAATATCAAATGATGTGTCAGCAGTATTTAATATCAAATGATGTGTCAGCAGTATTTAATATCAAATGATGTGTCAGCAGTATTTAATATCAAATGATGTGTCAGCAGTATTTAATATCAAATGATGTGTCAGCAGTATTTAATATCAAATGATGTATCAGCACTATTTAATATCAAATGATGTGTCAGCAGTATTTAATATCAAATGATGTATCAGCACTATTTAATATCAAATGATGTGTCAGCAGTATTTAATATCAAATGATGTGTCAGCAGTATTTAATATCAAATGATGTGTCAGCAATATTTAATATCAAATTATGTGTCAGCAGTATTTAATATCAAATGATGTGTCAGCAGTATTTAATATCAAATGATGTATCAGCACTATTTAATATCAAATGATGTGTCAGCAGTATCTAATATCACATGATGTGTCTGCAGTATCTACAATCACATGATGTGCAAGCAGTATCTAATATAACATGAGGTGTCAGCATTATTAATATCACATGAGGTGTCAGCATTATTAATATCACATGAGGTGTCAGCAATATCTAATATCACATGAGGTGCCAGCAATATCTAATATTACATGATGTGCCAGCAATATCTAATATTACATGATGTGTCAGCAATACCTAATATTACATGATGTGCCAGCAATATCTAATATTACATGATGTGTCAGCATTATCTAATATCACATGAGGTGTCAGCATTATTAATATCACATGAGGTGTCAGCAGTATCTAATATCACATGTGTGGCTGAGTGGTCTAAAGAGCTGTCTGTTACAGATCACTGCCATCTCACCTCTGTCTGCATGAGTTTTGAGTCTTGGATTTGGCCAATGTGGGTATGTGAGAAAGCTTGCCAGTAGCTTCTTGTGGGTCGATGGTTCTTTCCAGGGTTTTCCAGGTACTTCCTCCACCATTAATATTGGCCATCATTTAAAGCCTATATTGAGCTAAAAAAATTGGCATTAAAACCATAATAAAAAAATCAACAAGAAAACAGGCAGACAAGTTCTAACGCTAACCTATTAATGCTGAGCACCAAGTGAGGCAGCTGCACATGGACAGGTCTGTTCATGGTTGGGTTTGTACAAGTATAGGTCTGTACGTGGTTGGATCTGTACATGGCTGGTGTCTGATCATGGTTAGGTCTGTGCATGGATGGGTCTGTACATATTTGGGCCTGATCATGATTGGGTCTGTACGTGGTTGGGCCTGTACACGTATAAGTCTGTGCATGGATAGGTCTGTACATGGATGGGTTTGTAGATATTAGTTAGGTCTGTACATGGTTGAGTCTCTACATGTTTAGGTATGCACATGGATGGGTCTGTACATAAGTGGGAGGTGGTGTCATGTTTAAGGGACTGCCACCCATCCATAAAAGATCGAAGCCATCTTAATTTTTTCAAAATGAAATAGCATGTTTTCTTCAAATTCAATTGAATATCTGTAAAAAATATCTTAGAAATATCACAATTGAACATCATGACCACTGCCGACAAAAAAAAAAATTATCTTTCTACTGTCAATATCTTCATCCAGAAGAATACTTCTACATTACAGATGACTGTATATAAATTATACTATCATCCAGAAGAATACTTCTACATTACAGATGACTGTGTATAATGACTCTGTAGATCATGGGTGGCCAACCCTTTCAGCAGCCGAGCCAGATTTTAAAAATGAGATTTCCCACCGGGCCGTACAACCAAATTTTTTTTACTATTAAAAAGCAAACAAGAAATATATTATTTTTTTTAAGAAAATATGACAAAACTGAGAATCAAACATATTTATTAGATTAATGTAATTTAAAAAAATAACAATAAAAAATAAACAAACAATATAAAAAATAATAAATTTTAATGAGACGTCTGATTTTGTTTGGCAGAACTAAGTGCGTCAATGTCGATATTGACTGAGGTTGTTGCTACACGCAAGCAGTTTTCCAAATGCACATCAGTGATTCGTGTTCTCACTTGGGATCTGATATGCTTCATGCGACTAAAAAGATGTTCACACGTGTTTCCAAATAGTGAAATCATCGATAGAGCATGTTTGTAAAATGCAGAATATTTCTCCTTGTCCAAATATGTTTTGTAAAACTTTTCCAAACCAACCTGATGAAATTTCTCCTTTAACTGTGCATCACAACACATTTCACAATGTTCCATTTGTAACATTCCTGGTAATAAATTCACGTCTACGGAGAATGGCGCTGCAAATGCAGCAAAAAGCACATGATGCTTTTTAAAATCTTGAAATCGATTTTCAAATTCAAGGTTCAAGTCAGATATCAACGAAGCGTATTTATCCGCTGCCCCCTGTGTGACGTCTGGTTGCAATAATAATGTAGGAAAGTGAGTGAAGATTTTTGTCCTTAACTGTTGTTCCCAAAGCCCAAGTTTCATTTGGAATGCGGAAAATAGATCATACATGTTATTAATTAGTTGATCTTTCCCTTGTAGATGAGTATTAACATCATTTAGATGGCTAACTATATCGACCAGAAACGCAAAGTCATAAACCCACTTCTTGTCTTCAAATTCTGGGTTACTTTTTGACTTGCTTGCGAAGAATGATTGTATTTCTTGCTTCAAATCAAACACTCTTTTCAACATTTTGGCACGGGTCAGCCATCTTACTTCTGCATAAACTGTAATGTCATTATACTCTGAATACAAAGACTTGAGAAATTCTTGGAACTGACGGTGATTCAACCCCTTCGACTTAATCAAGTTCACAGTTTTGATGACCACCTTCATGACATGGTCCATTTTAAGGGACTTGGACCATAAATTTTCCTGATGAATAATGCAGTGAAAATTTAGCATTGAAGTATACCAATTTCGCAGGCCTCATTTTGAATCAATTCGTGTTTCCCAACAATTGCTGGAGCACCAACTGTTGTTAAGCCCTATAGGTTGTTGAGTTGTAATGAAAAGCAATTCAATGTCGATGTAACTGCTCCTAACAAATCTTGTGAGCAAGTAGTGTCCTTAAGTGGATACAGTGCCGCTAATTCTTCTGTTTTGTTAAAATGGGCATCAACACCCCTGATAAAAATCGCCACTTGGGCGGTATCTGTTATATCTGTGCTTTCATCCAATGTTAGAGCATAAAATATGAACTCTGATGCTCGATTTGTCAAATTGTCTTCAATATGTTTTCCAATGCCGTCTACACGCCTAGTAATAGTTTGACGAGACAGGCTTATTTTTGAGAAATCCTTTTTCTTTTCTGGACACAGAATTTCAATGACACTCTCTGAACATTCCTTAACCATTTCACCATCTGAATATGGCTTCGATTTTTTTTTGCTAGTATCATGGCTACTGCATAACTAGTTTTTACATAGCATGTTGACTCTTGAGCCGCTCTAGTAAATATCTGATGTTGTGCAGAAGTTTTCTTTTTAAGTCATTTACTTGGTCTTGTCGAAATTGCGAGCTTGCCACAGATTGGCTGGTGCTCAGTGTTGTACTGGTGGTCGCACGACGCATCCCGCCCTGCATCCTGCAATACATATTTACGCTCACGGCTATCCATGCAAGATCGGCGTGTGCGCTTATTAAAATCAGCTCAACGTTGTGATTGTTTCTTCACACGAATATAAAAGAAATTCTCATGATAGTTGAATCAATGTACTGAGATACTTCCATAGATGTGATATGATATGAACTATGCATGATGGAATGTTCTTTTGGTGGTTTTATGTACACTAAAAGAAATTTTCTGAGCATATGACACAGCTCCGCGGGCCAAAAATTGACACCCAGCGGGCTGCACGTGGCCCACGGGTTGGCCACCCATGCTGTAGATGAAGACATGTGTATTATATGTGCAGATGAGCATTGAAACAATGCTAAAACAAATTCAAAAGTATCTGAATGTTCCTTGATTTCAATATGAGAGAACAGACCCCACTCTCATAGATAGATCTGGCTCTACTGTTTAAAGTTGAAAGCAACTTCTTGATAGCTGAATATGGTAAATGAAGAAAACAGACTGTCACATGTAACAAACATACTATCACATGAACCAAAGTACTGTCATATGTACTAAAGTACTGTTACATGAATTAAAATACTGTCACATGTACCAAAGTACTGTCACATATACCAAAGTAGTCAGATGTATCAAAGTACTGTCATATGTACCAATGTACTGTCACACGTACCAAAGTAGTCACATGTACCAATGTACTGTCACACGTACCAAAGTAGTCACATGTACCAAAGTAGTCAGATGTATCAAAGTAGTCACATGTACCAATGTACTGTCACACGTACCAAAGTAGTCACATGTACCAATGTACTGTCAAATGGATCAAAGTACTATCGAATGAATCAATGTACTGTCACATGTATTAAAATGTCACATGGATTAAAGTACTGTCACATGTATCAAACCACTGTCATGTGCACCAAAATACTGTCACGTGTACCAAAGAAATGTCACATGGATTAAAGTACTGTCACACATATTAAAATACTACCAATGTAGTCACATGTATTAAAGTATTATCAAATGGATCAATGCACTGACACATGTACTAAAATACTGTCACATTTACTAAAATACTGTCATATGTACCAAATTACTGTCACATGTACCAAAGTACTGTCACATGTATTAACGTATTATCAAATAGATCAATGTACTGTCACATGTATTAAAATACTGTCACATGGATTAAAGTACTGTCACATGTATTAAAATACTGTCACATGCACCAAAGTACTGTCACATGTACCAAAACACTGTCAAATGGATCAAAGTATTATCAAATAAATCAATGAACTGTCATATGTATTAAAATAATGTCACATGGATTAAAGTACTGTCAAATATACCACCGTAAACATGTACCAAAGTACTGTCAAATGGATCAAAGTACTGTCACATGTATTAAAATACTGTCACATGTACCAAAGTACTGTCACATGTATTAAAGTACTATCAAATGGATCAATGTACTGCCACATGTATTAAAATACTGTCACATGGATTAAAGTACTGTCACATGCACCAAAGTACTGTCACATGTAATAAAATACTGTCACATGTATTAAAATCCTGTCACATTACCAAAGTACTGTCACACGTATTAAAGTACTGTCAAAGATCAATGTACTGTCACATGTATTAAAATACTGCCACATGTACCAAAATACTGTCACATGTACCAAAGTACTGTCTCATGTACCAAAGTAGTCACATGTACCAAAGTACTGTCACATGTACCAAAGTACTGTCACATGTACCAAAGTACTGTCACAACGATCAAGGTACTAAAACAACAAGCCTCAAATATATATGCTTCCTCAAGATAAAAAGAACATTCAGAATAAATTTCCATTTGTTCAGTGCAAAGTAATTATAAACCAGATATGTTGCAAAATATGGTTCTTGCTTTATTAGTTACAGATTGTGTACCACCTAGCCACCCAATGACCTACACATCGTGTTATAGTTGTAGATTTTGTACCAACCAACCACCTGCAACTCTTGCTAGCATTTTCAATTTTGTACCATGCTACTATCACTGCATAAAAAGAGATACTGATAGCTTTTCACTGGCTAAACTTTAAAGAAGAAATCATTAAGTTTTTAAATACTGTATGGGACAGTGCTGTCTATTTAGCATATCTAGGATCACATGTGTACACTGTATCAATCTAACATTGTTATTTTTCCACAAGTGGATGCTGGAAATACATACTGTGGATGAAACATGCTTTTCATTGCTAGCTAACAAAAATGTTTACAAGACAGAGCAGCTCACACAATTTTTCATTTCTTCATATTACAATACCTCTGTACTGGAGATGCATAATATGTCCCTGTGGATTCACAGTGGGTAGTTGTTAAATAATTACCATTCCATCACATTTGCTGTGGATTTACCGTGGTAGTTGTTGGGTAATTAACCCTATACCAAGACACTTCAATGTCGAGATAGAATATAGTGGATTAACTACTCAACCACTAAAGGTGGATTAAGGAAAAATCATATGAGTTGTATCGTACATGAACAAGAACCTCTTAAAAACCAATATTTTCATGTTAAAAAAAAAAGAAATTGCAAATGATATTCAACTTACAATTGGTGGAGTGGTTGTGACAGGCCCAAATGGTGCTGGCAGATTCATTTTATTCATCAAATGTAATACCTGTAATTCAAATGAATCATTAGAAAGATATGCTTTATATTCACATGCTTTTCTTATAGTAACATTAGAAAGATACACTTTTATATTTATATGTCTTTCATAGGGTTAACATTAGAAAGTACGCTTTACAGTTACATGTCTTTCTTATGGTAAGATTAGAAAGAAACACTTTACATTTACATGTCTTTCTTATGGTAAGATTGAAAAGTACGCTTTACATTTACATGTCTTTCTTATGGTAAGATTAGAAAGAAACACTTTACATTTACATGTCTTTCTTATGGTAAGATTAGAAAGAAACACTTTACATTTACATGTCTTTCTTATGGTAAGATTAGAAAGAAACACTTTACATTTACATGTCTTTCTTATGGTAAGATTAGAAAGAAACACTTTACATTTACATGTCTTTCTTATGGTAAGATTAGAAAGTACGCTATACATTTACATGTCTTTCTTATGGTAAGATTGAAAAGTACGCTTTACATTTACATGTCTTTCTTATGGTAAGATTAGAAAGAAACACTTTACATTTACATGTCTTTCTTATGGTAAGATTAGAAAGAAACACTTTACATTTACATGTCTTTCTTATGGTAAGATTAGAAAGAAACACTTTACATTTACATGTCTTTCTTATGGTAAGATTAGAAAGAAACACTTTACATTTACATGTCTTTCTTATGGTAAGATTAGAAAGAAACACTTTACATTTACATGTCTTTCTTATGGTAAGATTAGAAAGTACGCTATACATTTACATGTCTTTCTTATGGTAAGATTAGAAAGTACGCTTTACATTTACATGTCTTTCTTATGGTAAGATTAGAAAGTACGCTATACATTTACATGTCTTTCTTATGGTAAGATTAGAAAGTACGCTATACATTTACATGTCTTTCTTATGGTAAGATTGAAAAGTACGCTTTACATTTACATGTCTTTCTTATGGTAAGATTAGAAAGTACGCTATACATTTACATGTCTTTCTTATGGTAAGATTAGAAAGTACGCTATACATTTACATGTCTTTCTTATGGTAAGATTGAAAAGTACGCTTTACATTTACATGTCTTTCTTATGGTAAGATTAGAAAGTACGCTTTACATTTACATGTCTTTCTTATGGTAAGATTGAAAAGTACGCTATACATTTACATGTCTTTCTTATGGTAAGATTGAAAAGTACGCTTTACATTTACATGTCTTTCTTATGGTAAGATTGAAAAGTACGCTATACATTTACATGTCTTTCTTATGGTAAGATTAGAAAGTACGCTATACATTTACATGTCTTTCTTATGGTAAGATTGAAAAGTACGCTATACATTTACATGTCTTTCTTATGGTAAGATTGAAAAGTACGCTATACATTTACATGTCTTTCTTATGGTAAGATTAGAAAGTACGCTATACATTTACATGTCTTTCTTATGGTAAGATTAGAAAGTACGCTTTACATTTACATGTCTTTCTTATGGTAAGATTAGAAAGTACGCTATACATTTACATGTCTTTCTTATGGTAAGATTAGAAAGTACGCTTTACATTTACATGTCTTTCTTATGGTAAGATTAGAAAGTACGCTATACATTTACATGTCTTTCTTATGGTAAGATTAGAAAGTACGCTTTACATTTACATGTCTTTCTTATGGAATTAACTAGACTTAATAGCAGACTACTGACACACAGGGTAAACCCCAAAATCAGAACATTCAGATATAACAAAAAAAAAATAATAATAAAGGAACAATTAAAAGACCAAACAAGCATTCACTTTTGTACAATTAATGTGCACTAAAATAGTCTACACATGTACAAATGTAATTATTTTTTTTATAATTGGAACAAATATGTTTAGTATACAATTGACATATGTGAATTTATGATCAATTCATTGATTTAAAATTATGATCAAATAATAGGTGTAAATTATGGTCTATTAATAGATGTAAAATTGTTATCAATTAATAGATGTAAAATTGTTATCAATTAATAGATGTAAAATTGTGATCAATTAATAGATTTAAAATTGTGATCAATTATTACATTTAAAATTGTGATCAATTAATAGATGCTAAAATGAAGTTGCTAATATACAACCGATCTACTATATTAGTACAATATTGATAGATTGCAATGCTATGTTAATGCATTATTGAACTTATGTACTGCTGTATTAATGCATTATTGAACTTGTGCACTGCTGTATTAATGTAATACTGAACTTGTGCACTGCTGTATTAATGTAATACTGAACTTGTGCATTGCTGTATTAATGCATTATTGAACTTACGTACTGCTGTATTAATGCAATAGTGAACTTAAGTAAATGTTGTATTAATTCAACCTTGAATGTATTCAATGCTGCATTAATGTAATATTGAACTTATGAAATGCTGTATTAACATAATGTTCAACTTATGCACTACTATATTAATCCAATGTTTAACTCAGAAATAATTTGTGATTTAATTTTTAAATTTATATATACTCACATTTCTGCATGGTTTACTAGTTACAACTCCCATTCAACTCATGAAAGTCAAGAAACATAAAACATCACATAACATTTATGTGAGGTACACAAACGCAAATATATATATATAATGGTCACATGTTAAGACAGGTCATTAACTTCATACAAGGAAAGTGAAGGACACATATCCATGAAGAACAAACTGTTCAGGTTCTTTGTATATCCTTTTCTAGACAGGTTTCAGCACTGCATCAGAATGATTACTACCCACCTGTACATAGAACTTGGGGTAGGAAGCCAAAGCATTAGCAATATTAGTCAGTATATTCACTGTGGGAGGTGGATATAGATATGTCAGGTTTGGATTTCGTGGATACTCAACTCTGAAATATAAAAAAAGATTCATAATGTATATATGACACACCATGTAAAATTTATGACAAATGACATAAAACATGGGGTCTCTTTTTCTGAAGAGTTTACATGATGGAATATCAGGGTCTATGCTCTCTGAAATCTGACACAATGTATAATTGAGTCTATATGACATTCTTCCTTCACTGTTGTATATGCAAGTCACTCTAAATTTAATTTTATTCTTAGAATACATATATTTCCTGGCATTTAGCCATTTAGACCTGATGAACAATGATCACTTAAGACAAAAGGGCCTCCCTTCCTAATCCACATTTTCAAGTACAAAAGAAAATTGTAATTCTTTGAAAAGTAACAAAATTGATGCTTAAAAAAAGGAATCTTATTGTATTTCCTGAAGACAATTGAACTGTCATGAGTAAGTACCAAACATGCAACACTGTGATTAAGTCTCCTACTCTACCAAAACTAATATTGCAACCCTGTGATTAAGTCTCATACTCTACCGAAACTAATATTGCAACCATGTGATTAAGTCTCATACTCTACCAAAACTAATATTGCAACCATGTGATTAAGTCTCATACTCTACCAAAACTAATATTGCAACCATGTGATTAAGTCTCATACTCTACCAAAACTAATACTGCAACCCTGTGATTAAGTCTCATACTCTACCAAAACTAATATTGCAACCCTGTGATTAAGTCTCATACTCTACCAAAACTAATATTGCAACCCTGTGATTAAGTCTCATACTCTACCAAAACTAATATTGCAACCCTGTGATTAAGTCTCATACTCTACCAAAACTAATATTGCAACCCTGTGATTAAGTCTCATACTCTACCAAAACTAATATTGCAACCATGTGATTAAGTCTCATACTCTACCAAAACTAATATTGCAACCATGTGATTAAGTCTCATACTCTACCAAAACTAATATTGCAACCATGTGATTAAGTCTCATACTCTACCAAAACTAATATTGCAACCCTGTGATTAAGTCTCATACTCTACCAAAACTAATATTGCAACCCTGTGATTAAGTCTCATACTCTACCAAAACTAATATTGCAACCCTGTGATTAAGTCTCCTACTCTACCAAAACTAATATTGCAGCCCTGTGATTAAGTCTCATACTCAACCAAAACTAATATTGCAACCCTGTGATTAAGTCTCCTGCTCTACCAAAACTAATATTGCAACCCTGTGATTAAATCTCATACTCTACCGAAACTAATATTGCAACCCTGTGATTAAGTCTCATACTCTACCAAAACTAATATTGCAACCTTGTGATTAAGTCTATAGTCAACCAAAACTAATATTGCAACCCTGTGATTAAGTCTATAGTCAACCAAAACTAATATTGCAACCCTGCGACTAAGTCTCATACTCTACCAAAACTAATATTGTGAAGGAGGTAGGCAGGAATGGGGTGGTGGTCGTGGAAATCTCCTCAGTTTAAAAAGGAGAATATATGAATATAGGAGAAGTTTAATATAGAATAAAGGCATAACTAAAATATATAATACATGTACTTGATTCTCATGCATTTGGTTAATTTTGGAAGATTAATGTTTATAAATTATTGTAAATCCAACAATGATACATTCTACTGACCATGCTGACACTGCTAGCCTCTGATCCCAATACTCAAAGGTACTATAACCGACCATGTTCACACTGCCAGCCATTGGTCTCAAGACTAGAAAGTACTTTAATAGACCATGTTGACATTGCCAGCCCTTGGTCTGAAGGCTTTAAGTTACTGGAATAGACCATGTTGACATGGCCAGCTAATGGTCCCAAACTCAAAGTTACTAGAAAGACACAGTTGACACTGCCAGCCATTGGTCTCAAAACTCAAGTTACTAGAACAGATACTGTTGACACTGCCAGCCATTGGTCCCATGATTAACAGTTACTAAAATAGACCAAGTAGACGCTGCCAGCATATGATCTCAAAGCTCAAAGTTACTAGAATATACTGTGTTCATACTGCCAGCCATTGGTCCCAAGGCTCAAGGTTACTAGAATATACCGTATTCATATTGCCAGCCATTGGTCCCAAGGCTCAAGGTTACTAGAATATACCGTATTCATATTGCCAGCCATTGGTCCCAAGGCTCAAGGTTACTAGAATATACCGTATTCATATTGCCAGCCATTGGTCCCAAGGCTCAAGGTTACTAGAATATACCATATTCATATTGCCAGCCATTGGTCCCAAGGTTTAAGGTTACTAGAATATACTGTATTCATATTGCCAGCCACTGGTCCCAAAGCTCAAGGTTACTAGAATATACTGTATTCATATTGCCAGCCACTGGTCCCAAGGCTCAAGGTTACTAGAATATACTGTATTCATATTGACAGCCACTGGTCCAAAGGCTCAAGGTTACAACTACTAGAATATACCATATTAATATTGCCAGCCACTGGTCCCAAGGCTCAAGGTTACTAGAATATACTGTGTTCATACTGCCAGCCATTGGTCCCAAGGCTCAAGGTTACTAGAATATATCATATTCATATTGCCAGCCACTGGTCCCAAGGCTCAAGGTTACTAGAATATACCATATTCATATTGCCAGCCATTGGTCCCAAGGCTCAAATTCACTAGGAAAGAAAAATATATTGAATATTCAGTTAACAGACAACAAAACATGATATATGCAATAAATGACATTATCTACACTAAATTGTAAGTATAAAAGAATGGTAACAAAAAATTTGAAAGTATAACAATGTGCATGTTTTTAGAAAAGGAATTTGTCAGAGTTCACAAGTGTACTAACTTCTGCATATTTAAGATAATTGCCAACATACCCCCACTTCTTTAATGTTTCTTCAACTGTTAAACTAGGGTGAGGCTTCTTCTGTTCTTTATTTTTCTCTGTCTTATCTTCTTTCTCTCTCTTCTTTACATCTGCAACAGCTCTAAATAAAGTTAGGATAAATATAGACCGAAATACATTTTTGGAGACTCTTTCAGGGAGGGCTGGATTCAGAGGTGGTGAAGAATAATTTCCTGTTGTTAATGTAATTAAGTAATTTATTTCACTAAGAAATGATTCAAGACAAACATATGTACGCTCTATGAAAGCTACATTACTAAACATTCACTGTCCAATGTCAAAAGATCTCATTAAGAGTTAATGTTCGTGACTTGCCATTTTCTTTGTTACTAAATTTAACCCTTTCCAAGCTTCAGCATTTGCAACTAAAGTAAATAAACACGAGTATTTCAACCTCAGAAAACAACAATTTCTTTGATAAAAGTATTCATGTTTTTGATCCCATGATCTTATATAATTTCAATGAAACGGAGTTCAGTAGTGAACCTTTATACACTAAAAAACCTTGCAGACCAAAACAGTTTTTGCTTCTGAGCGATTCTGACCTTTAAAACTTCACTGTGTCGTATATGGACAAGTAATTTGATCTAGTAAGCAATGTTTTTGTCTTCTAACTTTACCAGTTAACCAGTAATAGTCATAAAAGTACTGTACAAATGACCCAAATGGGAAAAAGTAATTCTAATGTTACTAATTGATCTTTGAATAGTGAAATTAGACTAAATGGTAATTATTTTGGTGTGAAGGAACATTTTAAGGAGTTATGAAACAGTATTTAAGTATGATACAGCATTTGATGTCCAAATAAAATTGAAGATGAGGGAAAAAGCAATTTAAGTGCATGGACTAAGATGAAAGGAGAACAGTGGAACTTAAAAGTTATTCCTCTAGCAGCAACATTTGATTTCTTTCGTATTTTTTATGTCAACAAATTATCTATATATAGTATGCAATATATTATCTGTATTTTTATTATGTATACCAGTGATCAATAGTATACTAAATTCTCTGTCATTTTTTATGTAAACAAGTGATTCAGCATAATTTTTATATTATCTTTAATTTTTCATGTAAACCAAGAACATACTATATTGGCTGCCAAATCCTAGCACATACTATACTGGCTGCCAAATCCTAGCACATACTATACTGGCTGCCAAATCCTAGCACATACTATACTGGCTGCTAAATCCTAGCACATACTATACTGGCTGCCAAATCCTAGCACATACTATATTGGCTGCCAAATCCTAGCACATACTATACTGGCTGCTAAATCCTAGCACATACTATACTGGCTGCCAAATCCTAGCACATACTATACTGGCTGCCAAATCCTAGCACATACTATACTGGCTGCTAAATCCTAGCACATACTATACTGGCTGCCAAATCCTAGCACATACTATACTGGCTGCTAAATCCTAGCACATACTAAACTGGCTGCTAAATCCTAGCACATACTATACTGACTGCTAAGACTGCCAAATCCTAGCACATACTATATTGACTGCCAAATCCTAGCACATACTATATTGACTGCCAAATCCTTGCACATACTATATTGGCTCTAATTTTCCACATAAAGCTAACACATACTACATCCATTATAACACAGTATATGGCAAAATCTCACATTACACTCCATTATAACACAGTACAGTGGAACCTGGCTATAACATGCCCTGCCATAACGCGAATTCGGATATAATGCAGTCAGGGCGTGGCTCCCAAAATTACGTATATTTATTCGCACATTTTTTTTCTTCATGAGGTGTTATGCCAAAATAAACATGATGTTGTCTTTGCGGTTGTCTTCAATTAATACTGTATACAATCGTTGCTCAAACAATAGCCGATGTGTGTTTCTTCTTTAACTGCACACACAACCAATCAACAGACAATGCGGTAGTTGATAAAACTTCTCACAGTTTCATTACAGACTCACTGCATGTTATGATTTAGTTCTCGGATTTTATGTGTATGGTGTTTGTTAATGAACTTGTCATTACTTTCCTATTTTTTTGTATATATAAAAAAATATTTTACCGTTATGGAAAATCAAGTTTACAAATTGTATAGACACTGTTCATAGACCCTGGAACGTAATGAATGTACACTTGATTCGTAACCTAATTTAATAAACAATAAAAATTAGTAAATTCGTCTTTCGTAACCTAATTTTCTGTTAATTTTTCTCATTGAATTCAGACATAATGATTTGCGACAAAAATATTCAATAGTTTAAATACGTTTGCAATTTTTGCAATGGAATTAGGTACAGGTATTATGGATTAGCTGCATGCCATGACGGTACTATATCAGACGGTAAGTAAACAGTGTTAATACTCTGTTCATGCTATATATTGGACATTAAATTCAAACACAACAATCTTGGACAAAATTATTGAATATTTTAAATCTGTGCAATCTTCCAATGGAATTGCATGAATTATTGATGAACTACGTGCCACGACGGCATGATAGTAAACGATGTTAATACCCGAATATTCATTATATAACGTTAATCGGGGTGTTATCGATCAATGTCTATTTTCGGGGGGAAAACAATAAAAATTAGTAAAACTATCTAACACATAGTAATAACCTATAAATATATTATCTGTCCAGTTTTTTTAATAAGTCTTATAACCACATTCCATTTAATATTCGTCCGATAATAATCCGATTTTTTTATATTAGACACGAGTACACATATATATGCCAATGTGGTGTTTGCTGGAAAAAAATTGATACTGTAAAACCTGACGATAACGCGATCCCGCTTTTAACGCGATTCATTTTCTTGGACCCCAATTATCGCATTATAGCGGGGTTCCACTGTATATGGCAAAATCTCACATTACACTCCATTACAACACTGTATATGGTAAAATCTTACATTACACTCCATTATAACTCAGTATCTGGTAAAATCTCACAGTATACTCCGTTATAACAGAGTATATGGTAAAATCTCACATTACGCTCCATTACAGCACAGTACAGTCCTACCCATTTATATCGACATCGCTTATATCGACAAGCCGCCTATGTCGACAAAAAAGCAAAGTCCCAGTCCCTTGGTCTACTATTATTATCAAATTGTTATGCGTATGTCGACATCGAGATAAAAGATCAATGTACATGTCAACAGAAGCCCTTGGTCCCAACTTTAACAAATCCTTTGTTTTCTAATCATTTATGTTGACAAACTGCTAATTCCGACCCATACTTTGTTCAACAATTAGTTGATCTTGCTGCCAGGCTTTTGATATCGTGGTCGGATAAAAAATACATAGCAGCACATTTTCTATGCACTCTGCAGTTAGTTAAGTCTTTGATCTTGCTGCCTAGTTTGTGGGTCATGTTCTTCAGATGTACTCTTACAATGACAACATGTACATCTGTGGGTCTTTCAGCCACTGAATTTTCTGATTGTAAAAATCAGCAAAGCTAAAAGTAAAAGGAAAAATTGATGAACACAATTTCCCAATCAACAGGTGGTCGAAGCAGGACTAGCAAGCCCTTAAATTTGATGTCCTGGAAATTGATGTGTACAGAGGACTCCTGTATACGTCATTTTTTAAATCCCATATATAAAAATTGCATGACAATACGGATTACACGTTTCTGAGACCTTTGAAAGTGATCGGTGATTAAAAGTTTTTTTTTTGCTGTGAAAGTTTCGTTTTTAACTTTATTTACATTTACGATAGCTACCAACAGCAGGGTAAAACGCAAATTAAATTTACAGTCTCTGGAAACCAAATAAATAGCTGTTAAGGAAGTTAAGGGATGAACATCTGGCAAAGAGGTCTGTGAAATTATTTACTTAAAAATAACACCCATTCAGGAAGGATGAAAGCTGCCGAGTCTATAAAGAAAGACTACGTTGAAGGTAACTGCGCTCCCCAAAGGAAGAAGCAAGACTGCTACATTTGAAGATGTGGAGGAATCATCAAAATGGTTCAATGAAGCATTTGCGAAAAAACTTAGTGTGGAGAATTTCGCTGCAACAAGTGGTTGGTTCAGTCGAATTAATGTTCGTCATAACATCAGATACAAAAGTATTTGTGAAGAATACTTGTATTGTTGACAGTTACACTTCCCTGTGAATAGCCCCATCCCCTTGGTAGTCTCAATAAGATGGGAACAGACTGACCAAAATCAAGGCCAATTTAAGGACATGTACATGAAGCATGTAAATGAAAACTATCCAACCATGCTAATGCTGACGTTGAATATCGTAATGTTTTTCGTATCAGGATGTGATCAATGCAATATTTTAATTTGGATTTTACTACATAAAGGTAACCAAAATGTAATTTGTCAATATGCAAATGTATTTCACACTGATTCTGTCTTCATGTACTCAAAATAAGTGTAAATGCTATTCACTGACAACCGCCCCCCCCCCAACACGTATCTCGACATCCGCCTATCTCAACAATATTTCCTCGGGCCCAAGGATGTCGACATAAACGGGTAGGACTGTATATGGTAAATCTCACATTACACTCCATTATAACACAGTATATGGTAAAATCTCACATTATACTCCATAATAACACAGTATATGGTAAAATCTCACATTATACTCCATTATAACACAGTATATGGTAAAATCTCACATTATATTCCATTATAACATAGTATATGGTAAAATCTCACATTATATTCCATTATAACACAGTATATGGTAAAATCTCACATTATACTCCATTATAACATAGTATATGGTAAAATCTCATATTATATTCCATTATAACACAGTATATGGTAAAATCTCACATTACACTCCATTATAACTCAGTCAATTTCTCCCTCAATATAATGTGATTTATTACAACACAAAGATATCCACTTACTATAATATTCTTGACTATAGCACATTATACAATAATCCCTCAATATCAAGATATTCATATACATTATATATTATTCCATCACTATAAGGCTCTCTATTAAAAAACGTTTAAATTTCCATTTACTGTAACAGCTTGCGTTGTAACATATTAAGCAAAATACTTGTGCAATAAAACTGTTCATTGTTATAAATGATACTGTATTCCCTCAGTGTAGTGCCCTTTATTATAACATTTCCTGTTAGAAGTTTGGTTTCATCATGAATGCCATTTTACTAAGCAGTAAACTTACATGTATCAAATGCTTCGTTATAAGTTGGTCTACCAAATGTCACTTATTGACTTCATTACAGTAAGTGCAAACTTTACATAAAGAAGTTTTAATAATAAATTCACCTTATCTATCCCCAAATCTCAAATTTGACTGATCTGTGTCAAGTAACATTAAGAAGATACTGTTTTACTGTGAATTATATCTTTGTGACATTATCATAATATCTAACTCAGCATGACAGTTTTAGCACAACTAAAATTTAAATATTTTACTTTAATCTGTTGAGATTTTTAGTTCTTCTGGATCACTGAAAAGTCTGCATCCTAATACAGGAACTAAACTTTCAAAATATATTTTTTGAGATAATTTCTTCCTTCATATGAGTTTCAATTCAAGCATCTGATGTACCTCCACTTCTTAAAATGCCTGTACAATTGGGAATGTATGAATGTATGTCTTTCATAGAAGAATTTAAACCAAGTGATAATACATAATGTTCAAAGTCTTACTGTTTATTTGCATACCTGAATTCCAAAATGTTAACATCAGCTTCAAATCACTGATATACATATGCCAATTTTCACAGTAACACTAGGCTGTTGTTAATTTCTGCATACAAAATATTACATAATACATGGCAATCTAAATGAGCTCAGACTTCATGTTTGCCAATCACTAAATTTTAGGGATGGATGGATTTGCTGTTATAATCAAACATACAACTCCGTTTTCCTGTGCAGTAGTACAAAGTCATAGCATCAACAATTATTTAAAACTGTATAAGGTGCTTATTTAATTTTTCTTACTTGCATCTTTTCAACTGTGTGTTAAAGAGCATTCTTTACCCATAAAATGAAATGGGTATTTCCAAAATGTGCTTGCTGCATGTAATTATGGAGAATCATTGGACTAGTTCTGTTTCATTGTCTCAAGTACAATACAAAGTCAAACACCCATGTGTCAGTTACAGTTAATTTAATTTGATTTGCCTAAATAAAAGTTTCTTACCTAATTTGTCTTGTAATACTGTGGATATAATGCTGTGCACAACATACTCAAACATTATGGTTCATTAGCTCAACATCTATAATATTAATGGTTTGCCTTTATGGTATACATGTTTTCTGACCCTACAATATACATGTTTTCTTACCCTACAATATACATGTTTTCTTACCCTACAACATACATGTTTTTTGACCCTACAATATACATGTTTTTTGACCCTACAATATACGTTTTCTTACCCTACAATATACATGTTTTTTTGACCCTACAATATACATGTTTTTTGACCCTACAATATACATGTTTTTTGACCCTACAATATACATGTTTTCTGACATTGATACATATTTTCTGAGACTGATACATATTTTCTGACACCTATATGTATTTCCCAACACTGATACATATTGTCGGACATGTACATATTTCCTGTCATTCATACATATTTTCTGACACTGATATATATTTTCTGACACTGATACATATTTTCTGACTCTACACCATATATAAAATTTTCAAATGCACTGCAAAAAATTACCTTTCCTTCAGCTCACTTGGCCAGTATTTATCCTGAGACACTGTCGCAAACTCTGCAACCAGCCTGTGACCCAGTATCTCCAGCTGATGTATTCTTGACAAAGCCTTTTGATTATAATATACAAATGGTGCCAAGAATCAATAAAATATTCTAAAAGTTTTCTCAAATTGAAAAAATAAAAAGATGCAAATTCAAAAATATATACCCCACATTCGATTGCTGTTTCCCATCTACCCCCAAAATATGTGAAGAACGGGGTAATCCCACACTCCACTGCTAAATCTGTCAAGCTACGATTAAGTTACATGGGGCCAGGGCAGGAACGAGTTGATGCAGGGTACACTTTAGGTTAAACATTAATTTCTTGGGGCACAGTAGTACATGATATAGTAATGTGTCAGGGATCTCTATCATTTCTAGGCACTGTCCAAAGGGTAGTTGGGCTGGGACCTCAATTGTTTCCAGGTAATGCACCAAAGGTTAGTTGGGCTGAGACCTCAATTGTTTCCAGGTATTGCTTCAAAGGTTAGTTGGGTTGGAACCTAAATGATTTCCAGGTAATGCCCCAAAAGGTTAGTTGGGCTAGGACTTCAACTGTTTCCAGATAATGCCTCAAAGGTTATTTGGGTTGGGACCTAAATGATTTCCAGGTAATGCCCCAAAAGTTTAGTTGGGCTAGGACTTCAACTGTTTCCAGGTAATGCCTCAAAGGTTTGTTGGGTTGGGACCTAAATGGTTTCCGGGTAATGCCTCAAAAATTATTTGGGTTGGGACCTAAATGGTTTCTAGGTAATGCCCCAAAAGTTAGCTGGGTTGAGACCTCAATGGTTTCCAAGTTATGACCCATGGGCTATTTATATTTCTTGAGTGGAATTCAGATTCATGTAATAATTTGGTATTCATGCTCAGTAAGTGTATGCATAGTTGTAATTACCCATGGGGAAAAACTCCACAATTCCAGTAAGTGTATGCATAGTTGTAATTACCCATGGGGAAAAACTCCACAATTCCAGTAAGTGTATGCATAGTTGTAATTACCCATGGGGAAAAACTCCACAATTCCAGTAAGTGTATGCATAGTTGTAATTACCCATGGGGAAAAACTCCACAATTCCAGTAAGTGTATGCATAGTTGTAATTACCCATGGGGAAAAACTCCACAATTCCAGTAAGTGTATGCATAGTTGTAATTACCCATGGGGAAAAACTCCACAATTCCAGTAAGTGTATGCATAGTTGTAATTACCCATGGGGAAAAACTCCACAATTCCAAGCATACTTAAGAAGTTCCATCCAAATATAAATTCTTAACCAGGTCACAGCTCCCTGAAGACTTCTGTCAATGGGAGTCTTTGACACTCAAACTCTTGAAAATGTGGTCCAGATGCAAAAACTGCATTTTCAGGTGAGATAAATGAGATTTAACTGACAATGCAAAACATTCAAGTTAAATCAAAGCAAATTTTATACAGGATATCTTATTGACTATAATAATAGTAGGAAATTCTTTATTAGTCAGGGGGCCCCAAGTGGACAAGTGGTCTAAAGGATTCACCATTATGAATCATTGCCATTTCACCTCTGTGTGGGTTGGAGTCTCAGGTTTGACCTATGTGGGTATGTGATAAAGCTTACCAGCAGCGTCTCGTGGGTCAATGGTTCTTACCAGGATTGTCCTGGGTTAACTTTACTTTGCTAACCTACATTATGTGCTGCTATGTGGAAACAACATAATAAACCTTAGCTTTTTTTTTCTTCCTTTTAAATCTTTAATCGTAAAGAATTTTTAAAGAAATGTAAAGAAAACATTTCATGTCAGGGTGTATAGAAACACAGAAATGCACTGAAACACTGGCATACAATGAAATCACCAAAATGCAATTCATTTATATTGAATACAGCATAGTGTTTATTGGTTGTGTAGATATAATTCATAATTTTGAAATTTAATATTAGTTACACAATAAATTAATATGCACTTTTTTGAAAGTAAATAAATTTGATATTAACAAGATGTAGTGCCATGTATACATGAATTTAATGCTTAAGCTATTAATATAAAACATATATTAATAATGATTTATTAAGATGTTTATGCTTTTGTTCTTAATAATTACATTTTTCTCATTAAATAAGGTTTTGGGATTTATGAGATTTATGCGAACCAGATGTATAGTTTATGTGTAACTTTCATGAATTATGTGCCGTTATTTTAATAGTCTAATTGATAATGAGGTGTCAAATAATATAAATACTTACTTCAGTATTTACATCAAAGCAAAAACAATTTAATTTTATTCACAATTCAGGGTAGTTATATTTTCCTTAGCAAATTTCATTACTGGTGCATGTTACAAATATACTAGCTAATAGTACACTGTCGATAGTATATGAGACAGGTGTGAGATGTCATCACAACTGTACGCTAGATTCATGGAGGGTAGATGAGACAGGTGTGAAATGTCGTCAGAAATGTATGCTAGATTAATGGAGGGTAGATGAGACAGGTGTGAGATGTTATCAGAACTGTATGCTAGATTCATGGAGGGTAGATGAGACAGGTGTGAGATGTCATCAGAACTGTACACTAGATTCATGGAGGGTAGATGACTTTGGAAATTGATACAGAAAATGTAACTATTCCGAATCTCGGGTGATCAATTTTTATTGTGGTGTAAATACCAAACTGAACACAAAATTTGTACAAAATTTATCTGGCCAACCATTATTGCATTTATCTTTGTAATTAGACCATTAAAATAACTGTCAGCACATAATTACACTTACACTGTTTTACTTACTGATTTTCAAAAAATTCATATATCCCCACATTATTAATAATTCATTACTAAATGCTTTTATTATTGAGAACTCAAGCATTAAATTGTAATACATGCCATTAATAATCAATTAAATTACATTCAAAACTGTTGCCAAAATTCATAATATCCAGTTTTTATATCAATTTGCACCACACATCTTCAGTAAAGAAAGTAAATAAAAAGGAAGTAAATATTAATATATTATTATTATAGAACTAATATTAATAATAATAATAATGAGAACTTTGTATAGGACCTAATCTCAAGAATCTTTAAGCGCTTTACAACATGTACAATGATATGACTACAAAAAACAAAATAAACACCGAAACAAACGCCATGAAACTAGAAAACATAAAAGAGTTTGTTCTTGCAGTTGAAAAAGGTGAGTTTTAAGAGCAATCTTGAAAGGGAATACTGTGTGTTTGTGTCTAATTTCAATGGGCAATTCATTCCACATTGCTGGGCCCTGGTATACAAAAGAATGTTGTCCATAAAACTGTATTTTCATAGTAGGAATAATGAGTATATGATTGTCAGAAGAGGAGCATAAATATCTTGCTGGTGATACACATGGGTGAAGCTAGATAGGTATATTGGACTGGAGTCCATCAGTGAAACATAGCACAGACAGCAAATTTTGTGTTTGATCGTATGGATAGCCAGATTAAAGTACAGTGCAGCAGGGAGGTGTGCTCTAATCGTGGTACTCTAAAGATGATCCAAGCAGCTGTGTTTTGAACTTTTTGAAGTTTCTGGAGTAGATATTGAGATGAACCAGACGGAATTGAGTTACAATAGTCCAATCTTGAAAGTACCAATGAACACACAGGTGTTTTAGTGGCATCAACTGAAAAATATTTGTGAATGGAGCTGATGCGTCTCAGCTGAAGATATGAAGCCTTACATATGTTCATGACATATTGGTGCAAAGGGACAGTACTCTCCAAAGTAACACCTAGGTTTTGTACTGACTGAGATTAATTTTTGTGTTTCTGATATTTATTGTTTGAGATGAAGGATGTGAATGAGAAAGTCTTTGTGTTGTGATCAGAATATTAAATTTCAAAAGTACAAATTAGTCTATTTTATAACTAACGTTAAATTTCAAAGTTATGAATACACAACCAATGATATGCAAAGGTATATATGATATTGCATTTCTGTAACTTCAATACATTCTGCTGCTTCTGTGTATTTCAGTGTTTCTATTCACCATTCCTATCACAGTAGGAAAATAACAATAAAAGGAAAGCATCAGAATCTTATCTTGTAACAATAAATGTTTAACCCTGAATTTATCTGTGCTAATAAAATCCCAAACAAGATTTTTAAAACAACCAATCTTCTATTTAAAAGGATTTTTGTTAAAATTCCATCAATGAAAAGTATTTATAAAAGGCTTGATTTGAATTTTGATAAAAGACCTTTAAGATTATCACTGCTGTAAAAACAAAGACTCGATTTTTTTAAAAATTGACTTGTCTTCTTGTAGGACAATAAACAAGTCCCCAAATCTGTATTGATATAGGGCTCATACCATTTTCTTAAAATGTAATAATGTAATTAGCTTCTCTCAAGCATTTTATTTAAGATCAAAAAACCTCTGCTTCAAGCTACATGTCACTGTATAATAATTTTGCACCAAAGTTTAGTACAGAGATCCAACATTTTGGACAACAAATTTGGCTTCAAACAAAAAACAGTGTTTTCTGATCCAGGAATCCTCCACATATTCCCAGGCCATTTTGTCACATCTGGACCTATAGGTTAGGATGTTGGGTGAGAGAAATTGCATATAGAAAGATGGAATTTACAGCCACCATGTGGTAGAGATATAAGCTGGAAAATAAAAATGACGTTATATCGACTCATACCTGCATGAAATCGATAAGAAAATGTTTTAGTTTCTCAGAAATTGCGAGTATTAACCCTTTGAACCCTAATCTCCCCCATATTACGGCACCCTAACCCCAGCCTCCCCGGCAAATTTTGACAATACTATAGCGAATCTAGCAATAACATAACACAGGCCGGTATACCGGCCTGTTGGGTTATGATGGTAGATAGTGAGGCCGGTATACCGGCCTTTCGGGTATATACACCGTAACAATAGGCCAGTAAACCGGCCTGTCGGATTCAAAGGGTTAACATCATTATTTCTTGATCTGATGAAAGACAAGATAAAACTATGGCATTGATAAAAATTTGACCTGGCATTGGTAATTTGCATTGGTAGTTGCACAAGTACACAAATTTCACAACCCACATGTTCATGACATCATAACCCATTTCAAATGCTGTATAAACAAAGAAAAATATTAAATGAAAGTTGTATACTGAGTTGCAATAAAAAAAAAATATAAAAAGAAATAAACCCAAAGTTTTCTAGATTTATTCTAAGAACAACTACTGGGTTTTGTTGCATCATGTGACTACCACATTGACATGTTTTCTAGAGTCGATGAATATGACTGGCCAGAATGCTCTGACAGTATAAAGTTTCCTGTCGTTTTTTAAATAAATATATTAATAATTATGTTCGTTCTGGATTTTACAAAGGAATTTGACTTTCATTTGATATAATCTAATTTTTGAAAAACAACATTAAAAAGGAGTTTACTGTTGATATCACTAGACTATTGCGATTTGTTAAATCGTCAGACTAGTAATGAAAATGGCGAGTACCGGGTCTGGTTTCATCTATGCTATAGCTTCATCTAGTCTGTCAGTGGATTAAAGCCATAATGATTAGAATACTTAAACATTTCTGAGAAAATAAATAATTTTCCTATCGACTTCATGCTGATATCAGTCGATTAAGTATGCTAGGTCATCTAGTAAGTGGCTACACATCACTCCTCTTGTGATGCTGGACTGGTTTTCATGTCTTCTGTGGAGGAATAAGGCCTGCAAGACGAAACTAATCCACTAAGCATTTGGACTGAATCCACAAATGTTTATGGCAAGCACCCAAATGATCCATATTGCAATCACCGAGTATTCTGGTCAGAACTCACTAAATTTAACTCATAATCAGTTCAGTTATGACTTGAAATTATTACAAGCATCAAATTGTGGTAGAAAATTCCTAGGTTTCCCCAACTATCATTAATATTTACATAATTCATGGACTGGAACAATTTAAGTAAAAAGGAAACCTTGGTGTCAGAACTGAAGGGAGGGGAGTAGAGTGTCAAATAAAAATGTGGTCGTCTCTGATTCACAAAATTGAACAGGAAACACTGATGGATCTTACATGTGTTTTAAAAGATATGGCCATATTTGGATTCGGAATGCACATCCAAAGTAGGAGAGAACCCATCAAAGACTAAGGCAATTCTTGTGGCATGAACACACATATGATGGTGACATTGTTCATGCTAGTACTGAAATGTGCTTCCTGAAATAAAACTTTAAAAAAAAACTGCATATATTCTAGTAGTTTGCTTTACTTACCAATTTGGCTGCTTTATGACCATTAAATTTGGCAAAGGCCATGTGTTTCTGAAAGATAACAGATATTTTTCTGTACAAAATAGAACAAATTGGCCTCAATAATAAAATCATATGAAGTGTTGGCAGATTAGTTAGCAATTCTTTTTATGAATATATAAATACTTAATATCATAAACATATATGACTCATTGCTGATCAGTTTGATTAATATAATACAATGCTAATCAACAGTAAATGGGTCAACAAAGGTCACACTCATCTGCATGACCTAAATTACATTTTTTAAAATCTTAATTTTTTTTTTACTATTCATTCTGCTGCAACTCTCTTTGAAATGTCAGAAAGAATGAGTTCACTGTCTATGATAATTAGATACCAAAAATATTATTAAAAAAAAGTTGTGACCCTTGAAATTCAGAAGCGGATTAATGTATGCTTTTTTAAACAATTAATTCAATTAAGCACTTTTGGATGCCTGAATGCATTACTGGATGCCTGCATCCAATTCAAGGGGCCCCGAGGGGCTGAGTGGTCTAAAGCCCCATCCGTTACGGACCACTGCCATTTCACCTCTGTCTGCATGTGTTCAAGTCTACGATTCGGCAAATGTAGTTATGTGAGAAAGCTTGTCAGTAGCCTCTCGTGGGTCGGTGGTTCTTTCTGGGGGTTGTCTGGGTTCTTCCTCCACTATTAATACTGGCCGCCATGTATAGCCTATATTGTGCTGAGAAATTGCATTAAACCATAAAAAACAAACAAAACAAACAAGCATCCAATTAACATACAAGCATGTTTGGACACCTGTGCATTATCTACATGGAAACATATTTCTACACAAACAATGAACATCAGCCATTCTGAGCAAGTTTCTGTAGTTCTATTGTGGAAATACAGGCATTTAGGTAAACAACCATTATATTAAATCAAGTGTCACAACATGCTATAAAAAGCAACTGGGTTGGATTCTACACTCTCCAAATTGGAGACAACAGATTTTGTTTAGTATTTTCTTGAATTTGGTTGATTAGAACTATGACTATAATGACTTCAAAAAAGATCCAGGCTCCAATGGGCAACACAGATATTTGATAATTTATCATTTTCAGAAGTTATCATGAGCCACAATATTTTTAAGCTGAGAAGTAGCAATGGTTGGTCACACAACTGCAATGACTTGATGATGAAAGAGATTTCTCAAGATTTTAAACAATTAAGAAATTCTTCCATGAAAAATAAATTAAATAAATGTCACATTTAGTTTTAATTTCTTAGTGCCTTTGTGGTCATCCTACTGATTGGGCATTGAATAATGCAATACGTAGTGGTATCTCTGGGACAGTTGACACAATGGTTGACAATTTAAGAGGAATTTGCACCAGGTTATCAAAATTAATGACCGAATTTTTAAATTATCTGTTACAGGTGAAAGGGAGATAACTGGAATTCTTCCTGTTCAACGCTGGCCAGCTTTGAAACAACATTTCTTTTTTTGCTTCCATTTACATTTAAGTAATGATGAATATAGTCCCAGTTCGTTTCGTCAATGTAGTATGAAGAGACAAGGTGTGGTCATTTAATGCAATTAATGAGGGTCCATCATAGCGTAAGTGGGTTGACTGGCGATCAGTGATGGCGGTTTATTAAAAAACAAAGGACATCTTAACAGTGGAACAAGACAGTTGAGAAAAATTATAACTGTTTTTGTTTCTAAAGCAAGGAGATGAAGAAACACATACGAACTGAACAGCCAATGCATGATGAAACACAATAATGTAGACGAAGACAGACAAAAAGCACATATATCATGAAAAATAGCACAAATACGGAACAGCTGCATCAAGCAGTTAAGCAATAGTGGCCATCTTTCCGGAACATCAAAAGGAAAAATAAAATTTAACGGCTAAAGTTTTTCCTCAGGTATATATTTTGAATTTTGATATATCAGGATAAAAGAAGAAAATAAAATCCACTTTAGTTGATACAATTATTACCATCTGTAAGATTCAATAGCAACAACAGCATACATGTATGAATATACACACAACAAACTAAAAGAACAACAGCATTACATGTATGAATATACCTAGGACAAACTAAAAGAACAACAGCATATATGTATGAATATACATAAAAGAACGGTATACATGTATGAATATATACAGGACAAACTAAAAGAACAACAGCATACATGTATGAATATACCTAGGACAAACTAAAAGAACAACAACATACATGTATGAATATACATAAAAGAACGGTATACATGTATGAATATATACAGGACAAACTAAAAGAACATCATACATGTATGAATATACATAGTTGTGGTAGAAAAAACAACACAAACGCCAAGGTTCTGTGCATCAAGTTTGGCATTTTAATCAATGCTTCTTCAGGCACTAAATGATTTGAATGTAGTGGATGATGTCATTTATTTTAAAATAACAATTATGTCATCATGTAATGTCATAAACGATAAACGATATGCAATATCATAACAATTATATACAATTCTATACAACAGGATCTATAAGATACATGAGTCTCTAATGAAACATGGATTCTTAAATTAATAAAATAAACTAGAGACAAACAGTCATACATAATGTTATGAAGGATATACAATATATCAATTTAAATTATACAATTGTATATAATGCGCTGGCATTAAGTCCATTAGGATACAAAGTATCTAACTTATGAATCCAATAAGTTTCTTTATGTGTCTGTTCGTGTCACCATGCACAATATCTATTGGCATGAACGAAATATAGAGTAAAGAGTGATTATTTGTGTTAAAATGTGTTGAATATTATAGGAAAACATAGGATCTCTATCCTTTCTTATATCAAAGCGATAACTATTCATTCTTTTAGACACTTGTTGAAGTGTTTGTCCAACATATTATTGCATGCTACATTTTTTACAGGTTATTAAATAAATCACATCAGTTGATATACAGTTTGTGTTAACACATAGAGAAAATACCTCTTTTAATTTGTATTAGCACTACTTGCAAGAATTTTTAATTAGATCCAAACAGAGAGAAAAAAATAATGAAATACACTTTTCGTGATCGAAATGTAACTGAAGCCGGTGCTCTCAATGTACAAACATAAGAGAAAGTATTTTTAAAAATGTATCGCCTTCCTGCACTACATCCATAAAGAACTGTAAATAAACTGTAATTTGTAGCATTACCATTGGTCCCTTTGTGCCCATGACTCGAATATGAGTTGCCCCAAAGTGACAAAGGAGCTCCTCTTTCTCTGTAGGTGTGAGATCTGCAGGCAGATGTCTCACTACTAATGTGCAGGCTTCATTATCCTCCATTTTTTCAACCTAAGAGAGAAATGAAAAAATATCTAATGCAGAATGATTGATTTACAACCAATACAAATTTTGCTTTGCAAAATGACACAATGTTGCCCTGCCTGGTTCACAGGTGAATGGAACAATTTCATTTTTAATATATGTCACTTTGCAGTAGTTTGTTCTTACACATATTAAAAGAAAAACTAAATTATCATTGCTTCAAGAACATGAGAATCAACCATGTAATTAAGAATAATAGTTAACTACATAATTAAGAATAATAATTAACATAATTCATGTTTTAAGAACCTTACTGTTGCCATTCATCAGCTAATGGAAAGAAAGAAATAAAAGAATTGAAAATAGTGGGCAGTTATCTGTAAAACTGATGACTTTATCAAAGTACATTTTGAGAGTGTGTGTGATAAGAACTTTTAACGCAGCTTTAATAATTTTTCAGTCCTATTGCTATGTCTGCAGTGATGTCTAGCACTGGGGCATCACACCACAGACATGAAGCATGATGTCCCACCCAGTCACATTATCCTGTCACCAGACCAACCAGTCCTAACATTAACCTCTTAATGCTGAGCGCCAAGCAAGGCAGCTGTTAGTACCATTTTGAAAAGTCTTTGGTATGACTTGGCCTAGAATCAAACCCACAACCTCTTGCTTCTGCTGTAGAAACTTTAACCATAAGGCCACTGGACTGGTTACATTTGGATAGACTGCACAGATCCAGTTAGCAAAAATGATCACTTATGTTTCAGTCGATACAGTATATTGTGAATGATCTTACCATACTCTGCCCATTCTAGAGTTGGTCTTTAATAAAGATGACCTATTACAAATTCTGTCAACTGAAAAATCAAGACTGTCAAAGTTGGTCTGTAATAAAGATGGCCTATTACAGATTCTGTCTAAAATAATTAACTGAAAAATCAAGACTGTCAAAGTTGGTCTATAATAAAGATGGCCTATTACAGATTCTGTCTAAAAGAATTAACTGAAAAATCAATGCTGTCAAAGTTGGTCTATAATAAAAATGACCTATTACAGATTCTGTCTAAAAAAATAACTGAAAAATCAATACTGTCAAAGTTGGTTCATTCTATCAAACAATGCTGGCTAAGGTCAAATGTTTTTTGTGATCTTTACATTTGACCATATATGGCTTTATAATACTTATTGTTAAGGAACAATAATAGCAAATAAGGCTAACTACAGATTAACTGTAATAAATAGGCAAATAATACTGTATCTATTGTAAAATGCATGTGCTGTTTACTTAAGGTATGTTGCTACTCAAGGTTTCAATATCTTATCACAGACCCAAAGCACAGAAATATCTGATTCATCCCTGAGGATACAATCAGCATGCCACTGCATCCAATCAAAATCAAGTTGTTCAAATGTGAGCACTGTTCCTACATGATCAAAACAAGAGGAGCACATAACTTGCATGGACTCATAAATAAAACATTTCCCCTGGTATATCCATGTTTGCAGCAATATATCCTTTCCATTAAATACACCTGCAATGACTTCTCTCTGGTAAATAGTCATACACAGCAATGATATGCTGCAGGATTCACGAAAAGTGTTCTAAAATTAAAAAGTAAGAGAAATGGTAACCATAAAAGAAAAGATTGTTCTAGAATTAAGATGTGAAAAAAATGATAACCCATTCTTTGAAATATTTTATTTGATCATTTTAAGTATTAAAAATATTGTCCTTGATCATTGTATTGAACTATATACCGGTACCATTGTTGGCCTATTCTGCAGATCATATAATACTGAAAAATCATTCATCATTTCTGTAAACATTGGATAACTTGTTATTTTTTGTAAAAAAAAATCAATTTGTATCAAAAAAGAGCAATTATCGTTCAATTAAGAAAAGTGATGTTTATAAAGTTTACAAATATATTCCACATTTACATTCTAAATGCATATGAAAATGTGATTTCTAAATGTCAATATTAAGACCCACACCATGACTTTCAACATAAAAACCTATTTGATATCTTTTAGAATCATAAAAATAAATACATGATTTGAACGATAAAAATGTTTACCTTAGAATAATATTATATCTTATCCAAGCTGCTAATATTGCAAGAAGCTTTCTCACACCTACTTTACCTTCTACTATCCAATGTGTCAACTTGCCTCTTGAAAAGATTCACAAGAAATTCCAAGGCTTATTTTTAATAAAATATTGAACATTTAACTAATTCTTTTTTACAAAATCAGTTTTAGTTTGTTTAACATCTCTTGCCATTTAGAGGCATTGCTATGTTGAACTTTGTAAAAGAAATCAGCTATAAATCTGATCTAGTTCATTGGCTGAATGATGACCGAAAGAGTACAAAGTAATGCTTTTAATTTCCATAGCCCAATGTATAAACAATACATCCTTCAAAGCCATGTGCATAATTATATTGGCTTATTCTGCACACAAAATTTTTAAATTTTTTTATAGTTAAAGTTCAATATTTTATTTTAAAAAAGCTATTAAGTTGAAGAGAAACAACAATGTATAGGATGTAATCTATTTAAAAAATCTCGTTTATGGGGAAAATTTACCAAAGAATTTAGAGACAGACTATACGCCTGAGAATTTCTTGTGAACATATATATATATATATATATATATATATATATATATATATATATATATATATACACACACTAGGGCTGTCAAAATTCACGAAAAACTTACCCGGGTACCTGTTAGAACATGAAAGACATGTACAACCCTAGACCAACTAATTGTTATCCACCTTTCTTTAATATTTTGTCTGGCAATAGATACTAACCGTGTAATGCACTACTTGGTCAGAAGTGTCTGCACGGTGGTAGCTGCGAATGATCGGACCGCATGCTATTAATCAATAAATTTATTTAGAATAACCTTTGTACCCAGACGGTAAGTATAATCCAACTTCTAATGATCAGCTGCGTTAAATCCTTTAGAACAATCACCTTTTTTTAGTATAAATTCCTGTCAGAACAGAACACGTGTATTCATCGGCTGTTGATCTCAGATTTGAATTACCCAAGCAAGCGTGCAAAGCAGCTTTACCACATGGTAAGAGTAACGCGTTAAAACCGTCTTGTGTCTGTGTGTTTGTGTGTGTGAGAGAGAGAGAGAAAGAGAGAGACCACGCAGTCGCAGAAGTGATATGATTTTGGAATTATAATTCTTAAGATAGTTATGACAAAAACAGTACTAATTTTCAATATTAGCAGAGCTAGTCGACTCGAAACAATGAGCTGCTCAAAAATTGCTTTGAGGCATGGCGAAGATTTCAAGGTGTCTAGGTGACAATTGTTAATAATATAATGTGTGGGATTTCTTTGACGTGTGTTCGGAAATAAAAAGGTAGCCATCTGGATTTAATTAAAAGAGCGCACAATGTACCGATCATTTAGCACCCACAATCAATAGTTATTGTCTACAAAGAGGTTTATTACCTGTAGAACAATGACTATGTTTTAACCTTTGCATATAATGCCTCAGGGATCAGTGGTTTGTCCTGTTGCACAATGCCAATGAATTTTACTAATCCAAACAGACTCCCTGATGTATTGTTTATTTATATTAAGCAGGGATCTGGTTTCTAATTAAAGCCATAACTGTCACACCTGATAACGGGTGGTCCTACTCCTAAATATAGACAAGCTGTAACTGAGACAAGCGTACTGCTGACGATATATGATATTTTGATACTGTTGGTGAGTCTGGCGACAACTTATTTTTGTGAATGGGTACCTGTGATTAATTTTCAATACCCGGGTATTTCACTACGGTCGGGTACCTGAGTACCCATTGACAGCCCTAATACACACGCACCTTTACCTCTGAACCATGGTATTTCTGTACTGCACGAGTTCTTCAGTATTTTTAGTAAGCATTATAAGGAAATTGCTGATAAATCCAGCCACGAATTTAAAGATATTAACGGTATGTTATGTTTTTCATTAAAAATGAATTGAAAATTTATACTATTCACAAAAAAATATGCATTGCAACAAACCGTTCAGTATATCAACAGAATTTGAAAATACGCCCACATGCATGTGTTAGAAAGATCGATTCAATCACGAAAAAGTTATCAAGTACAGTCCTACTAAAGCAACGCACCTTAGATTTTATTTTCTGGTCGTGTCTGTATCTGCTGCGAAGAGTGTAAGATATTCATAAAACCTTGCACACTAAATCCTCTATCAACCGAGCAAAAAGTACGCTACCCATCGCTGTTAATTTCGAAGTAAGACGTCGAGCCACACAATATAAATACCAGGATAGACGTCTTACATTGCAGGACTAATGTACGGAAAATTATAACGGGTTTGCGCTGGTTCACTGGCCCGTATTCAGATAAGTTAGGTTTCTTATACCACTGAGTGCCTATATTATCAATAGTGGTTACATGTGTAATATATCCACAGTCTGTTCTAATTCATAACATCTTGTATACTATTGGTAGTTGCTAACAAATTATTCAAATGCTCCCACCTTTCGTCAACATTATCTTGCAGTGCACATACGTAACAATAACCGGAAGTCCACAGCTAGAACCACTGTCAAACATCCACGCTGGGAACCAATTCAAGAGTAGTTTCCCTTTATTAACAATTGTACGAAGTAGGTATCACGGTACCAATTGTTTTTCCATAGACCTCAATGCTAATATCTGGAGAGATAAATATATTTTCTATCCTAATTTAGCGTGCATCTCACACACTGTTATAGAGAACAATGTTAGATTGTCAATTTGATGATGACAAAACCAGGTACTCCATTGCATTTAAGAGAGATAACTCTGCTGGAACTAGACAGGGGTATGAGTTATCTAGTCACAACATACCTATTTTCAGTCATGTGTATTACATTTTCAAAAAATCATAAAAAATACAAAATATGATCTATATAGGAATTAACATAAATTCACATGTTGCCAAGAGGCTAAACTATTTTTTAAGCCTAACAGAAAGTACAACTCTTACATAATCCACCAATCAAAGCTCGTGTTTTTGTTTACTTTGGACTGCAATGGACCCTACACCTTATGCACCGCCCACCTGGTCATGCGCAATTGGTACCGTTATACCTATAGCAAACCTTGATTTTTCCAATAATCTGTGAAATAGCTCGGGACTATATAACTAACAAGTGTACTTAGTCTCGCTTGTCAAAAACAATTTTATGAAGTACTAAGCTATGTTTTATATGATTGTGTATAGAAATGTTATTCAGCTGTTTTAACTCCTGTTTTCACACTTTTGCTTCACTATCAAACTCATCTTTTGAAATAAAATGAATTCTTTTAACTATGAGTTGTGTTTTATTCATATTAGCACTTATCATACTTCACTTTGGTGATATGGGATAAATCATATTATGTCATATTATGTAATAGTAAGGTCAAAGGTCAATGCACTAGTTAACATGTACCAGTTCTACTCTTAAAGAGACATTTTGATATAAAGTAAAGGACTTATATTTGTGTCACAAACACAGAAAGTAACAACAAGGACAGGTGGACATGGCCCAATCTAATTATAAAGTATTAGCTTTGAACACTTTACACTGTCTGCATATGCAAGAGGTCACTAACCTCTAGTCCTCACACAAAGGTCAAGCTACCCAGCCTCTTTGTCATACAAATAGAAAGCTTCCCTCCTTTCTGTAGTGCATACAATTGATGCAATAAGCCAATCTGACACCAAACAAAGTAGATAACAGCTTTTGTAAGGGGTTATCATGGATTTGTGTGTGAAAATGTTTACTTGAATACAGAAAAAGGCTAAAGTTTAACAATGAGTATAGTGAGTCCAATGGATTTAAAAACAGGAGAAAAGTGTGTATCTAAATGGGAGATGTAGTGTATGATAATGGAATTAAAGGAGACAAAAGCAGCAATGAGAAAAATGAGAAGTGAGAGCTTGATAACATTATCTTGGAAAATATAAGGCAGCAGTGGATCATAGGTGCAAATACAATTCCAAGGCACCTGTGCTATAACATCCCTTACAGGCACCAAATATCAGGTGACATGGTGTTCATTCCTAGCTAATATAAAAGGGAGAATAATGTAGATAATATAGATGCATATAAGTTATATTTTTTCTAAATAAGAAATTAACAATAATGGGCTTCTGTTAGACAGAAGAAAAAAATACTTAAAACAAACAGAGCATGTTTGATCAGTTTTCAAACTTTTAAACTTTACTGGGAAAATTTTTTAAAGTACTTCTAGTTCAATTTGCATCAAGACCATGGGCAAATATGATAATTCAAAAAACTTATCTTGATTTTCATACAAACTCACCTAAATTGTGGGTTTTTATCTATTGGAATTTTAGGTAGGTCTGGTGTAAGGGAGATAACTGAATTTTATACATAAGGTTTGTACTTTTCATTTTCTCCACTGTATATTCTCCATGTTATACAGATGACTTCAGAAACACATGTATTAACTTCAATGCAATTAAATTATCCAAAAATGTATTACCGATAAAGCGAGAACCTAAAATCCAGGTTTATATATGTAGTGGAGACCTCAAGAATGATTATGTAACTAACTAGAGAATCGCATTTATAATTTAAAGACACAAAAGTTTACAAAAAAAGACAATTAGAGCAGGACAATTAAAATCAAAATAGGAAGGAATACCATATCTTTAGCAAACTACCTAAAATACTTATACCAGAATATTCTTTATGATACAAGTGAACTATCTACACATTGGCCAGGAATGTCCTCTATCTTCTCTATAACATGCTTTACAAGAACAAAAAAGTTGTATTTTATCCATGATTTTTCATCTTTTGTGCATAAAATAGTCAATACTTTGGCTAAAATTAACTATATTAACTTTATATAACCTTTTTTTTTGCCTGTATGCTAATATTGGAGCTTACTACACAGTCACAAAGCAATCAGTCTATATATGCTATAGATATAGTTACAAAAGCCCCATTCCAAAGCTAATGTGTGTTATTTTGTACATTTTCTATGTAAAAGTCTGTCAATATTAGACCAAAACATCTCAATATCCATTGTTTAACCAAATGACACTATGACAGTATAGAAGTGGTGTCTATATATACTCGTTACTATGGATACACTGTGAAGCTGGTATTATCTTTTAGGTATCACGGTACCAATTGTTTTTCCATAGACCTCAATGCTAATATCTGGAGAGATAAATATATTTTCTATCCTAATTTAGCGTGCATCTCACACACTGTTATAGAGAACAATGTTAGATTGTCAATTTGATGATGACAAAACCAGGTACTCCATTGCATTTAAGAGAGATAACTCTGCTGGAACTAGACAGGGGTATGAGTTATCTAGTCACAACATACCTATTTTCAGTCATGTGTATTACATTTTCAAAAAAATCATAAAAAATACAAAATATGATCTATATAGGAATTAACATAAATTCACATGTTGCCAAGAGGCTAAACTATTTTTTAAGCCTAACAGAAAGTACAACTCTTACATAATCCACCAATCAAAGCTCGTGTTGTTGTTTACTTTGGACTGCAATGGACCCTACACCTTATGCACCGCCCACCTGGTCATGCGCAATTGGTACCGTTATACCAAGAAGATGATACAAGACCAAAAAAAAGAGATAATAAATATGTTACCTCTTCAAGTAAAGTAACAATATGTCTTTGTGTACGGAGTACTGTAATATAAAGTAATTTTTTTTTCTCATGGCTAAAGCAAAGGCATATGAAAACATCTCTCTCTCTCTCTCTCTCTCTCTCTCTCTCTCTCTCTCTCTCTCTCTCTCTCTCTCTCTCTCTCTCTCTCTCTCTCTCTCTCTCTCTCTCTCTCTCTCTCTCTCTCTCTCTCTCTCTCTCTCTCTTGCATTGGAATGATTTCACATAAATGTTTGATCATTATGTAGTGTGAAGGCATCATGTAACAGTATTGGTTGAGATCACTGTTTAGATTAGCAGCAGTGTTAATCTGTGTGATTAACAGAGCCTGAATTACAATGTTCACACATTTGATCCCTATAATCTTGTTGACCCATGGGATTTGGGTCAGTGACCTGTCAACATTGTAAGGGCATATAGTTTATATTATTAATGATCCTTAACTTTCCTCCTTTTCTGTATTTATAAGAAAATTATCGTCTCTGCAGTAAAACAAAAATATGAATATGTTATGTTTAATTTGCAGTCGTCGTGACCCATTGCTTTGGGTCAACATTAAATTGAGTTAAAAGGCTACATTTGTGTTGGATGTTAATATTTGTAACTTCGTAACATCATGGTTGCAGTGACTTTAAGTCTATCGAAATTTAGCTGTGTCTCAAACTCCAATCACACGTGGCCTTGTCTGATGAATTAACAGCAATCATCTCATTATCTGAGTTCAGTTCTACTATGTTGCTTCCTTTAATTTTTAAACTTTATTTCCAATTTTCATTATTCCAAGTTTCTACTTCTCAAACGTTCATTGTGAAACTAATCAAAATGGAATCAAATGAGACTTACTGCTTTTCATCAATTTATCATTTGGAACATTTACTGAGAAGGTGTAACGAATGTTGCAAAGGTGACTGCAAATCTTACCATTGTCTACTGTGCCCAGCCTACAAGTTCAAGCCGGCCAAATTAGTTAAAGTTAGAAGCGATCTTAAAGGTCATTGGAAGACAAGAGTAGCTGCACCAAATGGTAAGTTGTACAATTTTGTTTTCTTGAATATGTCAGTCTGTGAGGATAAAACGAAAAGATTTTTAATAATAATAATAATAATAATAATAATAATAATAATAATCAGGAAAAATGTGATAAGTACCTGACAATTATAGGTCATTTAAACCTTTTGTCGGTTTAAGGAAAAAACCTACGAGTGATAAGATGTATCTACCGTAACAAGATAATGTGTCTACTCTAAGTTTAACTAAGTAGAAAACTATAATTACATTCATTTCAGAATAAAAATACCTGTTTGAGATAAACGGTAAACAAGGCATTGCCACAAAATAAGAGACGCATACAAAATTGGAAATTAAAGAATATGCCGTTTCTTATTAAGCATAAACAAGTATTTTAAAAAAAAAATCATATAAAATAATACTAACACTCACCATGGGAGGGGGGAAACACATATAAACACTTATTTTGGGGGGGAAAAGAATGGAGAAAACAGAAGTTGAAACATTTTTTTTATATTGTAACTACAGCTAGTTTTATTTACTATGTCAGCCAAAGGCGTTTGGTTATTTAATAAAATCTGAGAAGTGCAGACTTATGTGAGGACTACTGTCATCCATAGATTAGTATACTACCAAAAAGTAATAGATGGGAACATTCTGTTTGTTTTTTTTTCCTTTTTTCGTTTTAGCAATTCTGTTTTGTTTGTTTATGCTGTCCAGATGATATCGTCATTAATATTCAACATTAGAAGCTATTGAGGTATGTTGTAGTCATCATCATCATCATCATCATCATCATCATCATCATCATCATTTCCTTCCATGGAAGATTACATGATATAAGAATAAATCATCTGAATACAATCATTAAAAAAGTATTAAACAATAAAGAAGTATTATTTAAAATAATAATAATAATAATAATAATAATAATAATAATAATAATAATTTACAAATTCTTACACTTTATCAGTCACAGTGTTCTTCAACTGCATAAGTTGCGAGTTAATGTACCTTATTTGCAGAAGATAGCTGCACACTGCACGACAAAGTATGCTGCATACAAGACGAATAGCTTGGAGTTTTCTTTGTCGATTACACCTGATGGTAATCTCTTACCTAGAAGATATTGTAATTGTAGCTCATATTCGGCATTAAATAACGTAATGTGCAGGCTCCTGGAAACTCATTCGTAAGGAAATCCCAGAATGAGTTTCTAAAATTCGACATGTAAGGACAACTAACACAACAATGAAGTATCAAGTCTGTATAAACACTCCCACATCTAATACACATATCGAGCTGTGTTTGAGGAACATCAGCCCATAGTTTAGCTACATATGTAAATACCTTAGTGTGTTGTCTGCTTTTAGCCGACTGCCACACTGAGGCAGGTTGTAAGTATTCATGTATCGAAGAGAATCTATTAAAATCTGCTTGATTAGACATACGAACTCTCCAGAGGCTACTTTCAAGACCAACAATTTTTGACCTTACAATTTCTTTCCAATTTTGTTTATCTGGAATTTCAAAATGATGCAAAGGATCAGTTAGATACCCGAGCAAGTCAAACTTCTTTAAGGTATAATATAAATTTGAAATTGACCCGTAGCTTGACATGCATCCGCTCAGAATGAAGTGAAATAACACAGCGTTAAACACACGTTTAGTATGTACATTGTTAGTCGTCAAACACAATCAATGTAAAAACAAATTTTCTTCTATCAATTTCGGACTGCGCTGATGTCCAGCCTAACATTCCAAGGGCGATGTCTGATCTTGCATGTGTTGGAAAACCTTGTAAATGTTTGGCAAAATACCTCAGAGTTTTATCCAATAAAGCAAGGTCACTTTTTAAATTGTTACATCATAATTCACTTCCACAAAACATTGAAGGAAAAATTATCTTTCTAATTACATTTGCAGCAACCAAAGGATTTAAACCATTCGGTCTAATGCCAATACCAAACAGACCGTGAAAAGATTTTTTTTTCCTTTATTGCATGCAACGAGTATTGAGTCATGCGACATCAGGTTTGAGTTAATCCGGTGACCCAGGTGTGTTGCCGAATCAGTAACCGGCAAACATGACGGACCGAGATACCATTTTATATTGATATAATTCTTGTATTGCGGACAAAAAATGATAATGTATGACTTTGTGACACTAAGCTCGAATCGCCACTTATTACTGTAGTCATATGCTATATCTAAAAGCTTTTGTAGATTGCTAGGATATATAGCCAAAAGTGAATTATCATCAGCTAAAGTTGGATTTCCCACAGCTAAGGATCCAATCATTGCTCCAGATCCACTATTTTCTAACTGTAGCAGCAAATAATTTATAAATATTGTGTACATCAGGGTTGACAAAACACCACCTTGTCTCACTCCTTGGCCAATTGAGAACCAGTCTGAAAATTGCCCATTGACAAGAACTTTACTCTGTAAGTTTGTGAACATGTTAAAAAATATCAAAAGGGATTTACCCGTAATTCCCAACATGAATAATTTAAAAAGCAGTTCTTTGATCCACACGTTATCAAATGCTTTTTTTGTATCAAGAAACGCAGCAAAACCCCGTGATCCCATGTTTATATTATACTGTACTGATTGCAACAGCACAAAACTCGCTGTTGTGCAGCCTAAACCTTTTTTGTAACCATGTTGTTGTGAACTGGGTATACTAGAATTTGTATCTTTGAGCCAAGTTTCCAAACGTTCATGAATAATTTTCTCAAAGGTTTTGTAAATAACAGGCAGTAAAGTAACAGGTCTGGAACTTTCGAGGGAGTTCTTTGATTTCTTGTTACCTTTCTACAGTGGTATTACTATACATTTTTGCAATCTACAGGTATGTAACACTGATCAATCATCCGAGTAATTAAAATTGCCATACATTCGATGAGGTATTTCTGTAGACTTTTAATGATTTTTCTTATTTCGCTTACACTGATACTGGTCTATAAAACCTCAATATGGCTTACTCCGTCCTGTAGACCACGATTTAATTCTCTCTCAATAAGTTCATAAATGTTTCCATCAAAACTATGGCTAGGATTCGGCGTGTGAATGTCCTCATAGTATCTGGCAAAGCCATTTGCGATGGAAGCATCATCACGGACACAAACTCCATCAGTTGATAGTTCCTGACAATAATTTATATTGTTTCCTCTCTTAACGTTGATCATTTTCCAAAAGTGTCTTACATCGCATTCATGTGCTTTTTCAATTTCTTCATACACATCCCCCATATATTTTTCCACAGCTAGTTTTTGAAAGTTTATAAAGTATCTCTTCTTATCTTTATATTCTCTGTAAGAATTATATTAATTATCCCTCGGTCTTCCTTCATTTATCCAAGTATACCTAGCTTGTCTTTGAAGTTTATGTGCTTCTTTGAATTCATTTGACCAGTATGGTTTGGCATGATAATTGAATTTAGACTTTGGAAGCGCGATATCGCTTGACTGCTGTATTGCATTAACAATGTGCCCATAAAATCTATCAACATTGTCCGAAATAATATCTATATCTAAAGTTTTCAGGCGAAGGTCCAGCTCATATCGATAGTTATTCAAGCTATCAGCGTCTAATTTATTCCATTCTATGTTATTTCTCTTCATAGACTGTCTGAAGTCTCTCCCACATGTCACCGTACGAATGAAGTAAGGATAGGGAGGTGGTCGGATATCACGTGCTCTTCGTGATCTGAAACAATGTGCACACTCCGTAATTTATATATGCATTGATCCGACAGTACAAAATGATCAATCATCGTTCTTGCTGGGGTGAATATATAACGGGAACCAGTGCATATTTTTAAATGTCCAGTTCTCACGAATTTATTATATCGCAAGAACTCATGAAATACCTTATCTTTGTAATATCTGAAAGTGTCTGGTTCAGCTACTGCATTGAAATCACCAGTAAAATACACATCCCCCAGCTGTGAGTACTGATCACAAAGATTTTTAATCAACTCAATTTGCGCTTTGTAACAATCTATGCCATACAATAGGTTCGGCATATATACACAAAAAAATATATACATTTTGCATATCGGGAAATTTGAATTCCATGCCAACAACTCTGTCACTATCAACTTCATTTATAAAGTTAGCATATCTCATGAGAGATGATTTGCAGAAGATCGCAACTCCTCCTGAACCACATTTAATTAACGTGCTATTAGAGGAAATATTCTCGGCTTTAGCAGCGAATTTATAATCAGAACAAATAGAATCGCAAACTGGAAGTATGTGATGTAATAGTTGTTCAGTTATCCAAGCTACGTCAACATCATATTTATCCAGCATTGCACTAAAGCTAAGAGCAGGGACATAATTCCTCTTACATTCCAGCTGAGTATATTAAGATTCATAATAACTTGCAATATAGGCATATTAATACTATGCATTGTGAAAGCAGGACTAAAATGACAAAGATGACAAAACACATTAACTTACGATAGTACATAATGGTAAATTTATGAACAATTGACTATGTAAACCCAGTGATGGAATATCGCATCCTGCACCTTCACTTGCCTCCTCGCCAGGATTGATTCCCATATCACCTTTTTACATTAACACCTTTTGGCCATGTTACGGTACATCCTTTTCAACAGTGTTGCAGTCTGAATTATATAGTCAGCTTGGCCGATAGACAATTACGTCTATTGTGGATAAACTTTATGGATAACGGAGCTATATCGTATTCTTTCAAGAATTTACTGAGGCCTTCAGCAGTAGATTTGACGCCAATGCCACCCACATAAAAGCGCATTGTTCTACGTCTAACCACACCTTCAAATACAACATTATCATCATTGTCATTAACATCCTCATGTCCAACAATACTCTCTGAGCCGATATCTAAAACCGATTTATTATATGATCTAGGTCTTTGTACCTGACCCCAAATAACGGTAGGTATTTTGTTAGGAGGGGTTTTTAAGTCAATACCTTTCACATTACTGTTGCTAGCCATCAAATAGCGAACGTGCTGTATCCTGGTCGAAGCTGAAGTCCTCTGTTCAGAAAGCCGTTCGGTGTGGGCTAACAGTTTATTTTGATTCCGAATGGGTGTGCGCACGACAGTTGTCACATCAAGATGAACATTGATTTTAGAAATCTGTGGGATATTTCCATCGAAGTGTTCGATATGTCTTCCATCAACAGTCTGTGAACTTATATCAGTGCTTTTTGAAACCAGAGTTTGCAGAGCACTGACCCCCCTCTTTTCCAAAGCTGGATGGGCCATTATACCGGTTTGTGACGCCACTACCGTTGTACCTTGTGTAGAGTCGTCAGCCTCAACTGACACGGGATATAAACAGTTGGACACTTGTTATGTTCTGATATTCACTGTTTTGATTGTTTATGCTGTCCAGATGCTATCGTCATTAACTGTTTTGTTTGTTTATGCTGTCCAAATGCTATGGTCATTAACTGTTTTGTTTGTTTATGCTGTCCAGATGCTATCGTCATTAACTGTTTTGATTGTTTATGCTGTCCAGATGCTATCGTCATTAACTGTTTTGATTGTTTATGCTGTCCAGATGCTATCGTCATTAACTGTTTTGATTGTTTATGCTGTCCAGATGCTATCGTCATTAACTGTTTAGATTGTTTATGCTGTCCAGATGCTATCGTCATTAACTGTTTTGATTGTTTATGCCTTCCAGATGCTATCGTCATTAACTGTTTTGATTGTTTATGCTGTCCAGATGCTATCGTCATTAACTGTTTTGATTGTTTATGCCTTCCAGATGCTATCGTCATTAACTGTTTTGATTGTTTATGCTGTCCAGATGCTATCGTCATTAACTGTTTTGATTGTTTATGCCTTCCAGATGCTATCGTCATTAACTGTTTTGATTGTTTATGCCTTCCAGATGCTATCGTCATTAACTGTTTTGATTGTTTATGCTGTCCAAATGCTATCGTCATTAACTGTTTTGATTGTTTATGCTGTCCAAATGCTATCGTCATTAACTGTTTTGATTGTTTATGCTGTCCAGATGCTATCGTCATTAACTGTTTTGATTGTTTATGCTGTCCAGATGCTATCGTCATTAACTGTTTTGTTTGTTTATGCTGTCCAGATGCTATCGTCATTAATATTCAACATTAGAAGCTATTGATGTATTGTGTAGTAAGCCTGGTGTCAGGATAATGTAACTGGGTGAGACATCATGCTACATGTCTGCAGCATAATGCCCCAGTGCTAGACATCACTATAAGCTGCCACACTGCAGACATCGTAACGGCATGACTGAAACATTGTTAAGGCTACTTTAAAAATCATAATCACACACACACACACACACGAAAAACGTTTTACCTTTACACACACATTGTGTGTGCCAATTTGTTGATAAATACTATCACAACATATAATTATTACGAAGTTTAGATTTTTTTGGGTAATTAAACCTTTGTATCATTAGTTATTATCTTTTATCCAAAGCACGAAAAGGAGGTCTCCATAGTGAGAGTTTTTGCATCCAAGGATTTGTTCAACTGGTCGTTAAAAATGCGGCAATCGTTCCAACCAGATGTTGAGCATTAAACGAACGAGTGTATAATTTTTGGCCAATAGACGAGAAAGTGAAGAGAGGAACTCGGAGAAGTAGAGATGATTGATGCTTTTAATCGCATGACATTAAGTATTTTTATTGTGAATATTCTTTCCAACGCACGTTCATTTCATCGTTTGCTATTTTACATGTTCTTTGATTAAGAATGATTTCGATATTTTAGACGTTTTCTTGTTTGGGCACTCGTTTATAATAACACTTGACCGCTCGTGTCGTTCAATTTATAGACAGGAGGATCAAGGCCACGTACTCATCCAGAGATATCAAACACTTCCGTGGCCGAAATAGGTAAATAACATTTGTCAAAAGTTCGTTTGGTTTTTTAAATGTGAGTCTTTAACATTCCACGTGTTTTGGAGGCGGTAGGTGATCTACAAGCAATCGATCAATCACCATTACTTCATTCTCGGGGGCCACTTCGGGTGCGTATTCAACGTTACGATGGTACGATTGATTGCAACCTTTGCACAAACGTGATAATGTGTCGATGTACTTGGGAGTATCGTGATGTATACAATATTTTCACTTATGTTATATTCAAGATTTTGTAAAGCGCTATACTACACTAACTTTCGTTGTTTGGATTATCAGTGGTGAAAACTTAGAAGTGTCTCTTTTTGAATTCATTCTTAAAACTTCGTTGAAGAATTCGGTTTCTTTGTTTACTATCGTAGAGGCTAAAGACCACTTTGTTTCAAAACTAGTTTTAAAGCTCATACTAACTCAGAACATGTTTTCATAGGAATAACCTATGCTGATTTAGAAAACACGTCGATGACACAAGACAAATATAACCGCGATTGTACGCTATCAAAGGATTAGGAAGAACAGCTAAATTGGCTTACCATTTATGATATATGCTATCCAACTTGGTATCACGTATAAAATCCTTTCGTCGAATTGGTCTCTGCAACAAAAACATCTTGTTATTCCAACCATAATCGCAAATCTGGTAAGCGTACAGTTTTACTTTTGGTTTTTGCAGCACGATACATGTGTTGAACTCCTCCTTTACCAATAACACGAGTCGGATTTAGTAAACGCTAGATAAATGGTCTCCATTTTAGTACCACAAGAAATCACCCACTGTTCACCGATGCTATTATTTCATGTAGTTTGGACGAGATTAGACGTGTCTGACGAGCCACAGCAGTAAGAGCCATTTGTTGTGAAGTGTTCCCTTTTTTATTCATGTCCTTTTTTCACTACTGTCTTCCCTTTTTTCATTCTTTGTATTTTTCTTCTGCTAAAGGATGTGTCATTTGACCCAAATGCTTTTCTTTTCTTCTTGTTTTGGAGTAGGAAATGTGCTCACATTTAAGATACCCTCTTTATTGGTACATATGGAGTTTGAAACACTTCTGTGTATTCGTCTTCTTCATGCATCCTTCAGTCGCGTCTGTTTTCGTGAATAGGGTCTAGAAATCTCTTAAACTTGGTTTAGATGTCTCGTCTAAAGTTTGCTGGTGAAAGAGTAGAAAATGTTGCACTACTTGGCTTTGCCTTTGCGATTTTTCTTGTTTGTGACAAAACAGTTCGATACATCAACAATTTATTAATTCCTGTTCTAATTGTATCATCTCGGTCAGATTCGAATTCGGGAGTAAATGAGGTATCCGTTGTTCAAACCAACGATGGAGTTCTATTCATAGTTTGTATGGAACTAAAATTAGTTTATGTCCTTCCATAACATTCAAAGGTTCAAATGTGATGCCTCTCTAGTAACCGGAGGATTCATTTTATATTTTATTTCTTCCTTATTAAATGAAGCTACCTGAAAGAGGTTCAGCAGTCGATCCTAACCAAGGATCAGCTACTTCATACAAGGGTCGTAGATGTATGGCTAACAATCCTCTACGTTAAACCAGCATGTTTTGTTCTTTAAACATGAATCAAAATTTCACCATTTGGTGAAAAACATTTAGAAGCTTTTATTCGGTATCTTAGACAAAGATACCGGTTCCTTTAAACGTATTCAAGCCACATTCACATACGGTATTGGTTATTACTTCCGGTACTTTATGAATGATTTGCTTTCTATCAAGGGATTGGATAGACAGTGTCACGGAATCGTGTTTGACTGGTATTAATATGCATATGTGGTCAAAAATGTACTCGGGTATCGCTGCCGCGAACAGCGTCACCGAGGGTGGTTTATTGATTATCTACTCTAATTATTTCGAAATACTGAGTGCAACTCATTACACGCTGCATGTGCAAGTTGCCTGCAGTTTAAAAGTCTAAGTACCCAGCTGCGCATATCGGTCAAAGCTATTGTATTTTATAGAGCGAATTCTCTGTAAATATCACATTACAGTTAGTCTTGACAGAAAGCTCTCCACTTTACGGAAGTAAAACCTTCAGCTAAAGAGGTAAAATAGATTTAAGATTGTATTCTTATGGCTATTCGTTTTATATGACAGAATTGTTTCATATATCAGATGTTTTAGTATTTATTCTAAATTCTATTGAGTAAATACTTAGGTTATACAGCGCCATGATATTAGTAATACTATACTCTGCTTCGAGATAGAAATTTGTTGAAACTGAACAGAACAAATTGATTTTAATCATACACTGCATGCATTGAACGTCTAATGTAAATGGGTAACTAATTCATGTGCGAGCATGCGCAACATATATGAATGTAAAAGTACTTAACCGTGTCATATGTATTACACGGTTTAGTTGTTTTAATTTTAGCTGCCCGTGTGTGGTGCCTTGTGTATGGCGCCCGTGTGTATAGTGCCCGTGTGTATGGTACCTTGTGTATGCTGCCTTTGTGTATGCTGCGTTATATATATGTATTATATATAATTGGGTGATGTGAAGTCGCAGAACTCTGTGTGGTTTCTTGTGACGTATACGCTGTGTCTGGTGCCGTTGGTTCGGAAGAGTGTACTGGTGTTCTCGATGCGAGGAACCAAGGCTTCGCGACCATCGGGTCTGTATTGAATGTGAGGCTCTCGAGGGATCATTCAAACAGACAAGGAGGAGCGTACCATGCGTGGCGAATCTTTGATCATTGACTAGAGCGGGTGAAACTGGAGAAACATATTGGACGTCGAATGGGCGCCACGATAGTTGTAACATACGTGTTCCATATTATTGCTATTGCCATCTGAGCAAAATTTCACATATACGTATTAACATCGTTATTTGAACGATAAATTAATAAACTCATAATTTCACCTTTACATTGCTAAATCGTTATTTGAACGATAAATTCATAAATTCACATTTACATTGCTAAATCGTTACATGAACGATAGAATCACAACTTACTTGCCTGTACCTTGTTAAATCGTTATATGAACGATATAAACAAAAATTACAGGCATTTACATCTCTGTCTCGTTTTACGCGCTTTATATTCGTAAATTCTTACGTATACTTGTATTTTATTGATAGGGTAGTCCGACGTTATTCACGTTAGTTTTAAATCCTTTTCGTTAAAATCATCCTTTTAAAACTGCAGTGATAAGTATTTCATCTTTTTTTTTTGTTTTACAAGACTCTTAAATTGAGTATACAGTGAAGATGTTTTCCCCATGTATTTGTAACCTGTACAAGTCGGAAAGTAATTATAATGTGACACATTATCTCCACATATTTGTTACATGTAAAAGTCTGTCCTCGCTTATCATGTGACAGATTTTCATACAGCTTATTTTTACAGTTATGTGGAAAAGTATAAATTCGTATACATTATCTTCTCTTAAATTTAAAAGACTATAATTCATATGAAACCTCTTTGTATCATTTTCATTCCCAATTGTTTTATTGTGGTCATTTTCTAAGACGATTTGATACTTATGGATTTTGTAGACTTATTTACTTCGTGAAAGTACCCAAGTAATACCCAATGCAATGCTGATTATGTCACTTATCAGGTACCAAGGTATATTCTGTCATAGATTTAAAGTGGACTAATTTTTACATTTTTTTTTCTAAAATATGAATGCCAAATTTAGAGATTTTTAAACAGGAAGTAATAAGCATACGCTTTTCGTAGAAAAATATTTCCTGTATATGTCTCAGTTGTTGTGAGAAAAATGGAATTTTATGAGAATGTTCTGCTTAAGGCAATTTTAGACCTTAAATGATTGGAAATTATGTCTTATAGTACATCGCCTAATGTGTGGTATTTCCAGCGTGTGTCATACAGATTGATGTACCCCAGTTACAATTCTGGGTAAGAAAGGTTCATAGCCATTATACGGTAAAAAGGAATATAATATACTTGATAGCATGTTATACTGATAACTTGTAAATATGTAAATATACATTTATATTTTATGCTAATCTGTGAATTACTTGATTTTCTAATTAAAATAATATTGATATTTCACTGTAGTGAAAAAAATATCAATACTTTTTCACTACAGGAACTACATTTTGTCTCTTGGGTGAAAACTCTAGTATGTCACAAAACTCTAGGTAGCCAACGTATGTAATCATAAAATAAAAAGAATATTATCGTGGTTGATAAACTCTAGTATTTTCACTCGTGGCTTTGCCACTTGTGACAATACTTGAGTTTTTCATCCACTCGATGAAATACATCCATTATTCACTCGTTTCAAGTAAATATTGTCTATTTATTTTAGTGAACTGTGCTTATATCATTTTGTTGCATTTACAATGCTGGTCATCTCTGGAAAACAAAGCATTTATATGTTTGCCATAACAGTACTTGAATCCATGCATTGTTTAGGATTTTGACATGCATTTACAATTGAGATCTGTATTATTTCGTTCAGTAAACAGTTATTGTTTGTATTTAATAATTGTAATGTAAATTATTTACTTGTTGTGAAAGTGTTGATATGCAAAATATAAATAAATTGAACTTCAAAATCAAATCAAAATTTGACTGCACTTCTCATTCAATGGAGTAAATTTGTATTTACATATATGATTTGTGTTCTGGTCATAAGGTTGACATTATGATGTCAGTTGATCTTTTTTTACTGTATTCATTTTGTGAAAAGTGGCTCTAATTTTCCTTCATCTTAAGTTACAAAACTACGCAGAATCTTACACTTTGGGTAACAATAAGCCTTATTGAATTTGTGTTTCAAGATGTGAAAATAGTGTCTTCTGTACATTATGTATTGTACAGGGCAGGATACCTTGACCAATGATCAAAGTTATTTATAACCACTATAATGTACCATGCATGGTTATCCTGTTATGTTAGTGTAGCCATACACCTTAAGTCTATCTGGCCATCTTCCGTGTCTATGTTTAACACAGATTTCAAGACTGCGATGAAAACTTGCATTTTAGTATATCTTGAGATGGTGGTCTGTTGTACAATGAGATCATGTTCCTGTGACCTACTAAAGAGTTTATTTAGCTATACTGGTCACATCACAGAAAAGCTTATGGGATGATCTGTTGTCTGTCATTTGAGCAAAGATTGTTATTACTACTGCTAGCCCTAAACTACCTCAAGTATTGCCATGAAACTTTACACACATACACATTCATTATAGGGTCTAATCGGTCCTAAATGAAAATGGTGCCACTCAAACATCCAATACAGAAGCCAGCATTTTGAAAAATATTGTTATTGCTACTCCTTTTCAATGAATGATAAGATAAACATGCGTTTTTCACAAAAAGACTTCTTATGATGTTTGGTCGGTCCAATAATAACAATTGTATGGTCAAGCTAGTGATGTGGTTTTGCAGCATTTTTAGTTTATAACCAATCCATCACTAAAACCTTTTAGATATTTCTTAGTGAATAAGGTGTATCTGGCCATCTTGAAAATTTTACAATGAAGGGAAATATTGTCATGTGGTTTTAGCACGAAGACTAGTTTGTGGTGCCATTTTGGTCAGTACTTTAGACAGCTGGTCATATTGACATTGTGTTTTCACCAAAAGACTTCTTATTTTGTCTAGGTGGTAATAGGTAGAAATATTGCCAATGTTATATTGGATGTGACCATTATGGCATCCATCTTCAAATCTTATCAGTGCTGTGCCAAATAGCCAATATCAACACGGGATTTAGACATGACCACTCTTTATGTTGCCTTCTTGGTCCTAACTGAAAATTGTGCCAAGCTGACATACATTATGTCCACCACATGATGTAATTGTGTTATCACTGAAGAATATCAAACAGTTGAAACACTCAGTATTTCAAAGTGAATAAACTGTCTTGAATTCCTTTGACACCTAGTTTGCACTAGAGTAGCATTCCATTTTAGGGCTCTTAACTTCCAGACTACATGGATACGTTGCACATGTTGAGAAAGAAGCCTATTGATTTCAGGGTCAAAAACAAAAATGTCAAGATCGCTGTCTGAAAGAAACCACTCCGGTGGCCTAAGAGGTTTGAACGTCCCACTCGGATGAAGGATGTCGCGGGTTCGAACCTGGCCATATTGTACCAAAGACATAAAGATGGTACAAAGACTGCCTCACTTGGCGCTCAGCATTTAGAGGTTAGGGCTAGAACTGGTAGGGCCTGGTTTCAGGATAATGATACCGGGGTAGGGACATGATGCTACATGTCATGTTTGCGGCATAATCCACACACACACATGCACGGTGACTGAAGATTTAAAAACATGGTTTATAGTGGTTATAGCATTGGTTGAAAACGATATATCTCATCCAAACTCTGCGATTACTTGCACAAGAGGTGAGGACGAATGTTGTCGAATTTTAGGTCAAAGGTTGAGATCACTTGCTAATATAAGAAAATTGGTTTCCGTACAATAACAATGGTTTTATAGAGCAAACATGGTGCAAACTTTGAGTATTACTTGTACTTCGGTTAAGGAAGAAACCAAGCGATTTCGGGGTAAAATGGATAATGATCAATGACAATCTGTCTGAAAGACAAGAAATAGTTTCTGCATAAACCTTGTTACGCTTGATAAAAGAGATAATGAAGTCCTCAAATACGAGAAAATCCCCAAGACGTGCTTATTTATAAAACAAAAGCCTTTTTTAAGGACAATACTATATTTTATGACAGGGGCCCCGAGTGGCCGAGTGGTCTAAAGCGCTGTACGTTAAGGATCACTGCCATCTCACCTCTGTCTGCGTGGGTTTGAGTCTAATATTCGGCTAATGTAGTTATGTGAGAAAGATTGCCAGTAGCTTCTCGTGGGTTGACGGTTCTTTCTGGTGGGTTTTCTCGTGTTCTTCCTCCATCAATAATACTAGCCGCTATGTATAGCCTATCGTGTGCTGAAAAATAGTGTTAAACCCTACAACAACAACAACAACAACAACACCAACAACTATATTTTATGACTATTTTAATCTATGATGCCTTCTGAATGCTCCATGGAACAATGATTGTTACCAAGCAAGTATTTAGATATTTAATAACGCAAGTAATCAGATATTCAATAACCACAATTTGAGGATTACAATTTTAGCAGAAGTTTTATTTCCAAACAACTTATATTTAATAGACTTTGTAGAAAATTTGCAACGGCCATCAAAATTTGTATTGCTTGTAGTGCACTTAGCTATTCCAAACGTTTTCGTGGAAAAATATCAAATGATACTACAAAGCAGACATGTTCGTGTAGCCTATATACCTAGCAATAGATGTAGCTGCAATAATTGTCACTGTGGTGTAGAATAAAACCACAGAACGCATATAGAGATCAAAATTAGGAAACGAAAGCGTTAAACTATTGGAACAAATGAGACATAAATTATCTCATATAAATGCTAACCTAGCCACCTGTCTTATGAAGGATTTATATGGACAATAACCAAGAAAATAAACAAAAGATTAAGACACAACATGAAGTAATATATTACTGCCATAGTGTTGTTGTTGATGATGGTGATAAAATTCTGCTGTGTATTGTGAAAAGCGAGAAGATGAAAGACATTATAAATTTAAAAGTAATGCGAAATGAAAACATAAATCTACAAAGTTTTCATCAGTATGAATTAAATTATATATTCACCTCTCATTCAGGTAATTTTGGAGATTTTCCGCCTGTGTTTCAAAGATTAGAAAATAATTGCAGTTGAGTCGATGTAAGTTTATCAGAAAATGTTCAATTTCATTAAGGAAAATCAGTAAAGAAGTAACGGGTATTTTCTTAAATGTTACATATGATATCTTTAAAAATGACTACATCAATAACAAGCTGCCTATAGTTATGCTATATCAATAGTTGGGCAATGATGATATCTTTAATGAGGTTATGAACAACATCAACAGCAATAATAATAATAATAATAATAATAATAATAATAATAATAATAATAATAATAATAATAAATAAATAAATAAATAAATAAATAATAATCAGGAAAAATGCCATAAGTACCGGACTCAATATTGCTTCGATGCGCGTTGTATGTATGTCTATTGGTACCCAACGCAGATGTTAAGTGGTTCTGAGCAGAAATACTTTTGTTCCTATCAAGGATGTGACCTACATAAGGTCTCACTGGATAGTTTCGCATTTGGACACCTGGCTAATATTTAAGGAAGAAGGCATGAGCCTAATTATCACCATCCTAGCATTTTTCTGTTCACACATAAGCTAAATCTGTGAGTGGTTTAGATTTACTTTGAGTTAGGTTTGGAAACTGGTGGACTTGTTGGTGACTGCCTGTCACAGTTAGACAAACACAGGAGATCAAATGCGTATCTTGGGCTTCAAATGAGCCGCGGACTTGGCTTGCGTATTTACATGTGTCTGCTACAGAAGTAAATATCTAAAAATCTAGATGGTCGAGGGGTAATGAAAAGTATGCTAATTTGTTACAGTACTAGTGAACTGTAATAAGGCATATACTGATTCTTTTAGCTATCTTTCACAGGAAAATATTCAAAATATCCCCATTATGTAAAAAATGATTGTATAAAAGAGGGGTTGGATGCAGTGTTGATTCGTAATAATAACCAATAGTTGCATAAGGAATTAACTTTAATTCCTCAGTCAGAATCTCACAACCATCATTTCAATACACATCATTAGTTGATTTGTATTGGTGTCTTTAATGTAATATTATTATCACTTTTCTGCTATACGTCATTGTCAGACAAAAATTTGCCAAAAACACTGCCCAGTGAGACCTAACCCTACTCTATCTATTATCGGCAAACTCTTTCGCGAAGAACTTTAAAGGAGGAAACACAAAAACGGGTCAACAACTTACCGGAGTAAATTGAAACAAGCCGGAACAAACAGAATACCGGAACAAAAATACCGGATAAAAGGTTACATCACATATGTTATACTTTTATTTCTAGTATTTTCAGATATTTTCATACTGACGTTAATTATTTGACTATTTTTTCGTTGTATATTTTTTTTGGTATATTTTTGTATTGAATCTGATGTAAATAGGGGACGATTATTTAAAGAGTAATATATCGTATGTACTTGAAATGTATTGGTACCAAAATTATATTGCACTGTATATATTAAGATCTGTCTATTATAAACATTAAACTTTGTAAACTTTAATTACAATCTTTTTTTTCTCCGTTAAATATACATTGTCAGAATGGTTCAGTATTTTACGATATTGAACTCGCCATCATTTCATATTACACTCATAAAGGAACTACTTTCCGTTTTATACAAATAATGGACGCAGCCGCCAGCCCTTTTAATTTGTAAATAAATCACGTACACATATAATAGGCGATTTACATTTGGTTAGTTGATTTTGTTCCTTAATGAACTAAAGTATATATTTCGTGGACTGTCACATACCAGCTGCTTTCTTATATTCCGCGTTAACTCATTTGAAACGTTTCGGATTTAGGCGGGCGATAGACGCCAGATTTCATAAAAGTGATGGGTACCTACAAATAACATGCAAGTGACAAGGCATAAACTGTCTTCTTTAGCTGGTAATAAGAATGGCAACAAATATACATTACAGTTTTACATCCTGAATTTCCTCAGAATGTACAATCTTCGTTCTGCAAACCTCAATTACATGAACCATGTCATGTGCTCTCAAGCTTGATTACACATTTCGAAATGGTACTGTAATTTCGACTATATTCAAATTGCAAATACAGCCTCCTTACTGCACTCAAAACGAAATGAACATTGAATTCCGTAGCGTCTTTTTGATAATTGCTATTGAAAGACTTCATATTTGCCCCACATTATGATTTCAAACATTCAATGACAGAACAGAAATACGCTTGCAGATGTCAACACGCTTTTCCCTCGACGCTTCAATCTGATGTATTTCATGTACAATTGGCACAGATCAATCCGGGCTATAATCACGAAATTTCGTAGAATCGACAAACATACCAAAATCTATTCATTACAGATCAAATAGAAAAGCTGTTGCAATGCGCGTTCATTTACAATATGACTCCAAATTTCAAGTTTAAGTAGACCAAAATGCCATTTTCTTTCGAAAAATGTCTAGCGCGCGACTAAGTTCAAATTTATCTGTGCGGAGTTAAGTACGCATTACTAATGTTATTGTTGTTGTTGTGTAATGATGAATCTGCGCTTGCGTATTTTAGTTAGGAACCGCTCCGGTGGCCTAGTGGTTAGAGCGTTCGCCGCGGAAGCGGGAGGTCGTGGGTTCGATCCCCGGCCGAGTCATACCAAAGACTTACAAAAATGGTACTAACAGCTGCCTCGCTTGACGCTCAGCATTAAGAGGTTAGTGTTAGGACTGGTCGGCCTGGTGTCAGGATAATGTGACTGGGTGGGACATCATGCTACATGTCTGCGGCATGATGCCTCAGTGCTAGACATCACTATAAACTGCCTCACAGCAGACATCGTAGCGATATGACTGAAAAATTGTTAAAAGCTACGTTAAAAATCCTAATCAAACAAACAAACAAACAAAATTTTAGTTAGGAATACGGAATACATTTAGTTACTTTGCTTCTTGTAGTGTATTTTGTTTATATAATTAATAAAATGAGCATATAACGAACAGGTTTCTGCATTTGTATGGGAAAACTTGAACTAGTTTTGTCATATGGATATACTGCACTCCGTGCAGTATTTCCCTCCTAAAATCGCGTTCATATTTTCCCATACAAATGCATTACCCTATAAATATTATGACGTTTGCCGGTAAGCTGTTATTACTGTTTAACCACACCGCTCATTTTCTTGTGTATGAATTCAAACACCTTCAATTAAAATAATCCGATCCGTATTGTATTGCTTAGCACATCAAACTTTAAGACTGCAAAACATCACAAATAAATATTTAAGAATAACACATACAACACAAAAAGCGATGAGATATAATGGAAAATAAAAGACAGGCACATTTTCTATTATTGTGTTAAAGTGCGGTTTGATTCCTGCAAATAAAATTTTATATATTTTGTCTGGTGCAGATTCTAGACAAACATAAACATATAAATAATTTGAAAAAAATGGCACTTTCCGTTGGTTGTAATATCTTTAAAGACGTAACATATCCAAAACAGCCATCTATTTCTTCATAACGAAAAATATGAAGAACAAAAAAGCGTAAAAGAAGATGCCCGGTACTCTCGCATCTGTGCACACATGGATAGTATATTTTGTTTGTTATTGTTTCATCTATTTTTCTTTATTTCTGAACCACCAGGAAACGATTGTTACACTGCAAAAATATTCTGCTAAATCAGTTGCATTTAACACAAACAACAAATTATTATTTTTCACTTGTACCTGTCTCGGAATTTTTTGGTTTGTTCCGGTACCTTTGCTTTGTCCAGTAATTATTTATATGTTCCTGGTTGTTGCGGTAAATAGTTTGACCTTTCAAATACTGTTGGTGAACACCCAATCTGATAAAAAAAACTACTGGCTCTCTACTGTCCTACGTTGACTTATGTAGGACAGCGTAGGTTTGATTTAAATCACATTTAGTGAACACTAATAGTTCTAAATTTTGAAAATTATTAATTGAAATAAAACTTTCACCAGAATTCAGTTTCTTTTTTTAAATGTATATCATTTCTTCCATATAGTCTCCATATCATAGATCCAATTTTCATGGGTTTGACTATATCATTGAATTCATTTTGTGGGTTTGATTATATCATTGAATTTATTGTATGGGTTTCCCTTTATCATTGAATTAAATTTAGCGATTTTACTATATCTTTGAATTCAGTTTATGGGTTTGGCTATATCATTGAATTCATTTTATGGGGTTGACTAAATCATTTAAATCATTTTTTTGGTTTGACTATATCATTTAATTCATTTTATGGGGTTGACTATATCAGTGGCCCAAGTGGTTAGATCGTACTCCTCGGATGCGTGAGGTCGTGGGAACGAACCCCTGCCGAATCACACTAAAGACTTGACATGATGCCCCCGTGCTAGACATCTATATAAACTACCACACTAAAGATATTGTAGCGATTTGACTCAAATTGTTAGGCAACATTAAAATTCCAAACCACACCCACACACACAAGCACAGAGACACACAATGCAGCATCCCATCAAAATATTTATAAGTCTAGCTTACTTTATCAACATAAAAGTAAACATATTTCAAAAACTATTAAAAATCTAAATATACATTTAAATCAACAATCTGTTCTGGCTGCAAACGAAGTGTGTGCGATGTAAATTTGTAAAATTCTGTTTCGATTATATCAATTAGCAGAGTTCTTTTTTAACAATATTATTTTCTCGACCTTCATCTGTTGAATTAATGTATCTTTCCTATGCTACACAATCCTCAATATAGATGGGACTCACTTTTATATGCAGCTTTTCTAAAGAGGTTCCGTTTGTACTGAACTTTCAAATTGGAATTAAAATTGATTTACCTTCGTATCCAAACAAATACAAAATTTGCAATTACCTTTCATGTGTATCTACCTACCTACCAGGATGCATGCAACCATAAAAGTCATCAGCGGTTATTAAAAATAATATGTGATGTAGAAACACGTGTACATATGCATATACACCCGCAATATAAATGCACCTATTTACGGTATGCTAAATGTTACAATCATCGCACATTCGGCAAAGAGATCTTAATTTTGTTTTAACAATGAAGATACATCCAATTACCTGTACAAACTTAATTGTCTTATATCTCAGTTTAATTGTCGCTTTGGGAGTTTTGTATGAGGCTGTCCTAGCAACACTATTACAAAATGCAACAATAGCAGGTACATTTGATGTCCTAGCAACTCTATTACAAAATGCAATAATAGCATGTACATTTGATGTCCTAGCAACACTATTACAAAATGGAACAATAGCAGGTACATTTGATGTCCTAGCAACACTATTACAAAATGCAATAATAGCAGGTACATTTGATGTTCTAGCAACACAGTTACAAAATGCAACAATAGCAGATACATTTGATGTCCTAGCAACACTATTACAAAATGCAACAATAGCAGGTACATTTGATGTCCTAGCAACTCTATTACAAAATGCAATAATATCAGGCACATTTGATGTCCTAGCAACTCTATTACAAAATGCAACAATAGCAGATACATTTGATGTCCTAGCAACACTATTACAAAATGCAATAATAGCAGGTACATTTGATGTCCTAGCAACTCTATTACAAAATGCAATAATAGCAGGTACATTTGATGTCCTATCAACACTATTACAAAATGCAATAATAGCAGGTACATTTGATGTCCTAGCAACACTATTACAAAATTCAATAATAGCAGGTACATTTGATGTCCTAGCAACACTATTACAAAATTCAATAATAGCAGGTACATTTGATGTCCTAGCAACACTATTACAAAATGCAATAATAGCAGGTACATTTGATGTCCTAGCAACACTATTACAAAATGCAATAATAGCAGGTACATTTGATGTTCTAGCAACACAGTTACAAAATGCAACAATAGCAGGTACATTTGATGTCCTAGCAACACTATTACAAAATGCAACAATAGCAGGTACATTTGATGTCCTAGCAACACTATTACAAAATGCAACAATAGCAGGTACATTTGATGTCCTAGCAACACTATTACAAAATGCAATAATAGCAGGTACATTTGATGTTCTAGCAACACTATTACAAAATGCAATAATAGCAGGTACATTTGATGTCCTATTATCAACTTTTGGTACATGAATTATTATTATTATTATTACTATTTTTACTTTTATAATTTATATATTTTTTTTTTTTTTTTTTAATGCAATTTCAATCATCTTGGGGTTTGTATGCGAGTATGACTTTGTGTACAATAATTGTGATTGTAAATAAGTGTCTGTGTGTGCATGTGTGTGTGTGTGTTGTGTAGGGAACACATGTAGAGATCAGGACACAAAAGAATTTAAGATCATGCCCCATACGCCAGGTCAGGTGGTGATGTAGGGGAATATGTAAAATCCTGATACCTTGTGTTCAATAATAAAAAAAAATAATAAAAAAAAATTTAAAAAAAACAGTTACAAAATGCAACAATAGCAGGTACATTTGATGTCCTAGCAACACTATTACAAAATGCAATAATAGCAGGTACATTTGATGTTCTAGCAACACAGTTACAAAATGCAACAATAGCAGATACATTTGATGTCCTAGCAACACTATTACAAAATGCAACAATAGCAGATACATTTGATGTCCTAGCAATTCTATTACAAAATTCAATAATAGCAGGTACATTTGATGTCCTAGCAACACTATTACAAAATGCAATAATAGCAGGTACATTTGATGTCCTAGCAACTCTATTATAAAATGCAATAATAGCAGGTACATTAGATGTCCTAGCAACACTATTACAAAATGCAATAATAGCAGGTACATTTGATGTTCTAGCAACACTATTACAAAATGCAATAATAGCATGTACATTTGATATCCTAGCAACACTATTACAAAATGCAATAATAGCAGGCTCATTTGAGTCAGCTACTCTGGATTTTGTGTCGTTTTTTCATGCCATGGGTTTCTATTGACTCTATTTATCTACTCGTTCAGGATGCATTGTCTTTTCTGTTGAACGTATTTCTTAATATAATTGTTTTATAAACTAATAGACTTTTCCCCAGTCATTTTTCCTCACTTATACCAAAACCGTCGTTTGTTTTTAACATGACATCATTATGTTACCCCGCCAGTCGATAGGTTTATGTCACGATGGACCCTCATTAATGGCATTAGTTTTTTTCTGACAGACAGTGCACCTTTCGTCTGTTGCGCATAAAGTATAGTCCCAAACAAAGTTAAACTAAAAACTTAAATTGCACCTTTTTTAGAACTATAAATCATCGAAAATGCTTGCATCCGAATAAACAGAACATGTTATAACGAGAAAGTCATTTTTCAAAATAGAATGATAAGTGCGATGTGATGCCACATTGTTGGATACGGTACACAGTAGGCCTGGACTAGACATTTACCCTAAAATGTCAGTTTTAGTTTTACTTCTTATTCTTGTTCTTGTCTGGTAGTTTTACTCCATTTTTCTCATTATGATATTGTCATACATGACATAACAAACGCATGTGGGGTAACATATCCATATTCAGACAGTCTAGATAATATTTCATCAATTTCCTTTCGCGATTCGAGTTCAAAATGGCCACCACAAGTGTTCATTCAGAACAAAACATTCCAGAAGGAAGGGTTAAAACGTTTTCCCACGATCCCAGCCAATCCGTAAAGCGGTTATTGCACACAGATTTCATGGGCTTATTTGGACCATTCAGAATCACATAAAGTGATATTGTAACGTGTGGAAATATAACAATATGAAACTGCACACACTATAGGAAAAATATACCTGCTATGTGATAACAGACTTTACCACACTGGTCTACATTCATCTTTACTTAAATCTAAACGGTAACGAAAAAGAAACTGTTTCAAAGAAGGCCGCGTAGAGCAGTAAGAAAAATTCCAGTTACCTCTATTTAACCCTTTTCTTCAAAGCGTTTGAAAACCCGAACGTTAATTTAGAATCCTTGTCTCAGATTCCTTTTAAATTGTCAATCTTCAAGTATGATCAACAACTGCGGAATTAGTAGGACCACCCTAAAAAGCGCATATAAATAGTTAAAGTTATCAATAGTTAGGACATTGACGTCTTTTCCAAACATAAACATGGCTAAAAGATCACGCAATGAGCCGGAAATATGTTGGTCTAACACGCTCCAGCTACTCCATCAGGTCTTTTCCACGCCACACCAGTGGAGGTAGAATTGTCTGAACAAATCTTACACACAGTGTAACAAAGTTTAGTGCATTTTTGTTCTGCCTCTACTGCCTTCCTCCTGGTCGAATACAATAAGCTGAATAAACCTATTGGAGTATGAAAATTTGATAGTTGGTAACCTAATTATTCTCAGAGATTTCAATACACAAAAATCATAGACTTTATTTACATTTTTAACCTCAGACAATCAGCTAGCCAACCCACCAATACACACCCATATACATGGTTGCAGTTTAGACTGGATTCTTCATTGACCGAATAATAATTTTATTCAATCTTCATTGGTGTCCTTCAAACTTGTATAAGATCACATCTGCGTCATAGGCCATCTTAACGTATTAGTTCTTAACCAACCATCTATGTTTACTACAATGTGAAAAAGACACCAACTAATGCATGACATCCAAGCAACCACAACAACATCGTTACACCATTCAGCTGAGTAACTTGAGCGGCGCATACCTTTATTGCTGACAAACATTCCCCCCCCCCCCAACCAAGTGCAGAGTATCAATTTAAAAGTGATTTCCATAGCAATGTTAGGTACCAGTTACCCACTGCTATAAAAAAAAAAGCGCCGTAAGGCTTAACTTCCCACCAGCTTCACTATTCATAAGCAGATCAATGAAGCTGATACTACAGTACTGAAATCACACAAAGTTGCAATTGAAAATATATCTTCGGGAGTATAAACGTGCTAAGGTCAAGTAATAAATGCAAATCACATTTAAAGACCCTCTATCTGGTCTACATTCCTAACCTGTTTACAAATTTCTTCCGTGACAAAGTTCAATCTATTAGATATAAGATTAACACAAATTTAGTAGACTTATCGTCACCACAAATTTGTGATATAGTAAATACGCTGCAACTATTAATAGCATTCGAATTTGTCTCACTGGGATCGGTACATACACTTGTGATGAACATCACCACAGAGTCGTGTGAAGTCGAACAGTTTCCGACATCATTACTATTTGAGTGCTTAGATTCAAGGTTGCCTTCACTGAGTGATGTTATCAGTACTTCTCTCTCATCCCACGACGTCCATCCACTTTTAATAATCCCATTGTTAAGCTCTGCTGAAGCAATCGATACGACCCTAGCGATTTAAAGAACTACCTCCCAGTTTTTAACCTCTCAGTTTTCAAACAAATTGCAAACATTGTTCAATCCCAAGTTGTATCACGTTTGAATTCAAATAGTCGTTTTCGCAATATACAGTCTGCATATTGCCCTCGCCATAGTTCAAGTCCTTCTAAGTCAACATGACACAATTTGTGTTTATAAATGGAACGCATCACAGCCAAATTGACGTATATGTTGGTGTTTCACAAGGCTCTGTTTTCTGCCGAGTTCACTACATTATATTCATTTAGGCGCTCTCAAGTGTCATAGCTCGACATCCGATGTATCTGCAATTTTACATTGATTGCCCTCAAATATACAACTCTAGTTACTTATCTTCAGTAAAAACTGTCGTCCAAGGCGTGGAGAGCTGCATTTTCAATGTGAAGTCATGGCTGACATGTAACACCTGATCACTACGCAAAGACTTTAGTATTAACATTCTTTAACTAAAACAAATGTAGCAGCATTACCAACATTACCAACATTAAATATATGTAATCAGTGCGAAACCTAGGTGTCGCTTTTGGCAGTTCCCTTATTGCCCTAACATTTAATGAACATATACAAGGCTGCATAACTAAAACAGAGAAGCATCAGTTCAAATCGCAAGTTTTGTTGACCGATGCCTTTAAAATACTTGTATGTTCCTTAGAGTTTTCAAGACTAAATTATTGTAATTCACTTCTATCTGGTTTGTCTCAATATCTACCACAGGAACTTCAAAAGGTTCCAAAATAAGGATGCTCGTATCATCCATAGAGCACAAAGAACTGAAAACACCTCACCCTGTTCTGTAATCTTCACTGCCTAACAGTTCGATACAGAATTAAACATAAAATCAGATCGCTATGCTACATTTCGTTGACTAGTTCCAGTTCAATATACCTATCTGGCCTGACCCATGTGTACACTACATTTAGAAGATCACGCTCCTCTTCCGACATTCGCATTCTCATTGTTTCCACTCTTAAAACGAAGTCATACCAACGATGTTCTTTTCTTACCAAGGCCTAGCTACGAGGGACGAAGTGCTAAGACACAAGGACATTGTGTCCTCATTCAAGATGGCTTTTAAAACTGTTCTATTTTTATTACAAGACCTAAAGTCTTAATAATGTTTACTTCCTTAATCAATGTTAGAAAGTTTTTGTTTTGTAATTTCATGGTTTTTTTTAATGTGTTTTCTAATATTCTTTAGCGCTTAACGCTTAGGCCCTGTACTAAGTGCAATTTAATAGTAATATTAATATTAATGAATATATTATTAATAATAATGATGATGATACTACTACTACTACTACTACTACTACTACTACTACTACTACTAATAATAATAATTTTATTATTATTATTATTATTATTATTATTATTATTATTATTGAGATTATGTAATATTCGATGATGGAGAAAAGAGACAAAACTAAGCAAGCAAATTGCTGGTCATTAAAACTCTATTAATATCCCAGTTTACCATTAAAATTTTATTAATATCCCAGTTTACCATTAAAATTCTATTAATAGCCCAGTTTACTGTTACAATTCTATTAATTTAACATCCATATTACTACTTTGAATTCATTGAATTATTTTCAATGCAATTCGTAACACACGACGCATTATTCCTTAAAACCCCATTACCAAAAGTGCAGCCCAGGAATTTTTTTAAAATTACGTTTTAGAAATAAAACTGCGTAAGATATAACTAGATTTGAAGAATTTGATCATGGCAGATATGAGCTATATACTATTATATTTACACTTTCCTTCTCGAAACCTCACAACTGAATGCACTCCCATAAAGCGTGTAAGATATCAACAATGGAGGAAGGACCTTAAATTTAACATATGCTTTGACATGATCGTGACTCATATCGAGCAGTTCATATTCGGTCATATTTTTATGTTGTTGTTGTCAGCGCTAGCGAATCGTAAAAGTACGTGTTGACGAGTCCTCAACAGAGTGGTGTCTGATAAACTCCAAACAAATTCAGAAGGAGGCTAATTGTATCGTACATGGCAACAATTCAAAATACGTATTGTTCGTCCCTTATCACTACTTTTGTTGTAAGTTTAACGTTTCTGACAATGAACATCATCATTACTGAAGGACATGCAGTTATTATAATCCACATCACAGTTATTATCCTTCAAATCACAGTTATTATCCTCCAAAGCACAGTTATTACCCTATACATCAAAGTTATTATCATCCAAAGCACAGTTATTATTATCTACATCAGAGTTACTATCATCCAAATCACAGTTATTATCATCTACATCACAGTTATTATCATCGACATCAGAGTTAGTATCATCCGAATCCGTTATTATCATCTATATCACTGTTATTATCCTCCAAATCATGATTCACATTTAGAGACCTCAGATTTAAAAAATAAATTCTGTTCAAATGCCTCATAAACATGGTTTCTAGTTTGATATTATTTGCGGTTATGTCGGTACTCTCCTATCTTATTATATACGGTAAATATATATTTAGATTGTGGAAGAAATCATATTTATTTGTTCACAAGGACACCCAATTTTTGTACTCACTGCACACATTATATGCGGTCAAGTTATTTTTCTGTTTCCAAGGGCATTTAATCTGTGTTCACAAGGGCATTTAATCTGTGTTCACAAGGGCATTTCATCTGTGTTCACAAGGGCATTAAATCTGTGTTCACAAGGGCGCCCAATCGTGAGTACTGGTACGCAAAGTTAATAATACATAATTGGATAGCTGTCATTGATATATCGACTAAAGAATTTAATGGACGTTACAATATATCCAGTTAAGGGAAATCATAAGGACTCCATGCCATGAACTTTGACTTGCAATTGTAGAAAAACAAGCTGACAATAGGATGGTCTGGTGAAGGATTACCTTGACACCTGTGTACTTGTATTCGCCTTTTATAGACTGGTCCAATAAATGTCATGATCCGATTTCTTAATGCGTTCGTCTTGGGTTTTTTCCACTCATTCAATGGTAAATAGGTTAGTTGACAAGTCTTTAAAATAACGCTGAGATAAATCATGTTTTATTCAGAAGTTAATGGATAGTACGAAACTACCAGTAGGTAAACAATAACAAAACTGACAGATGGGACACAAGATATGATCTCTTGGTTTACTCATTAATAATTTTCAAGGACATTACTCTAATATCAAGCCGCTTCGTATTTTGTATATGATCTATACATTTAACACATATTCTCGACACATAATTGCAAATGTTCCCCTATATATAATTTGAAACTCACACAAAGAAACACAAATACAGTGACTCTGATATATCACTTTTGACGAATACGTTTTAAAAGGACATTAATTTAGCGGCTCGCTAAATTTTGCCTATCTCGCATTTATCCTGCAATACATAACTAAAATGCACTAGCAGCAACATACACAGTAAAACATCAATATTTAACACTGTATTCACGTTGTTAAGAACTGTTACATTTGAAAACATGGCAATTAGAATTGTGTGATTGAGTCTTATATAAGTCTATTATTATTGATGTCCAACTTCTCCATAAACTAAGTCCAACATATGTGTAAAATTTGGGTGATGAAATTCAATGCAATCATTGTATAAAGATATATTTAACTGTTTTAAAAGCAATCATGTTAATGATTCTTTTGATTTAAAGTCGTATGATTCTAACATTAAAATCATGGAAAATTAAGATTCATTCAAAATTAATAGATCGCGAATTTTGGTATTATAACTACTATATCTTTATTTCGACTTGGATTACAAAGTACATATACTAATAGCAGGATAGCATTAATTGGAATGGGTGAATACAATATGCTGAATAAAACTTATTTCGACTGGGAGTACAAAGTACATTCACTAATAGCAGGACAGCATTAATTGGAATGGAAGTATACAATATGCTGAATAACACTTATTTCGACTGGGAGTACAAAGTACATATAATAATAGCAGGACAGCATTAATTGGAATGGGTGTATACAATATGCTGAATAACACTTATTTCGACTGGGAGTACAAAGTACATATACTAATAGCAGGATAGAATTAATTGGAATGGATGAATACAATATGCTGAATAAAACTTATTTGACTTGGAGTATAAAGTATATATACTAATAGCAGGATAGCATTAATTGGAATGGGTGAATACAATATGCTGAATAAAACTTATTTGACTTGGAGTATAAAGTATATATACTAATAGCATTATAGCATTAATTGGAATGGGAGCATATTCTGAATAACACTTATTTGACTAGGAGTAAAAGGTATCATTTTAATATGAAGGATATCACTTATTTTACAGGGAGTATAAGTTAACATGTTAACACATACCATAAGCATGATATCACGCATTTGACTGGATGTTTAACCTATCTATGCAATTAGCAGAATGGCATCAATTCAACTGGGAGCATAACGTCCCTATACCATTCAGCAGATGATGTTGCGGTTCGGGGTTTAACGCTATTTTTGAGCACATGATAGGTTATAAATGGTGGTCAGTATATTTGGTGGACGAAGGCTCCGAAAGTTATGGCAAGCTGCAAGCAACGTTCTAACATGCCCATGATAGCCTAGCCAGACTCGAACCTACGTGGACAGAGGTGAGATATCGGTGATCTGTAAAGGTGAATGCCTACCACCACTTGGTCATCCGGGGCCTCTAAACAGGTTATCAGTACAAGGACGTAACGTCTTTACCCACTAAGCAGGATATCACTAATTTGATATAACTAATAGGTGGCTGCAATATTCCATTTTATTAATTATGTTAAGGAAAATTGCAAAAAAGCATTCATATACCCTGCATACTGGAGTCTTTATATCTTTATAGCTTCAAGATTGTTCCATTCTTCGTATCGGTATTGTAGCTGAGGGCGGTTTGGATTTTATTATTTTTCCAGGTCAAAGGCCCGTATCGTCTATGACATTTGTTCATTTTAGTAAGCAGGCCACGTACATTGTGAGAGCCATGTTTTATTAGGATCATTAACATTAATGGTCAAAGAATCTAAAGTGGCCAAACAAGCGGCCATACACAATAAACCCATTGACACAGAGTAGTAACCCCAAAAAAGCCCCAAATGCTTTTCACAATGGAAACAGTCGTATATGATTAAAAATCGGATTGGTTCAGTTTTCCGTCAAACCTGTATTACTGCCTACATAAAAAACAGAAACCAGGTTTTTATTTTTAACTGCATATACTATTCCATATACGTTATATAAAAAAAGTAGAGATTGTGTTTTATATTTTTATGCATACACAATATATATATTTACATATATATGAATACTTACATAATCGAACTAGTACAACCCATATGTACATCTTCCACAGATTACATGAGTGTTTTATACATCTTCCATCTGCTGCAGTAAAATTATTACATGCATACAGTCTTGTACAGCGTACGTGTTTTTTTTACTACAAATTCCAACTGCTACAGTAGAATTTATTGATTCTTCTACTGTGTAATGCTGTTCTGCATATTTCATTTTCCAAGTTTCTATTTTATCATATAGTTTCCGTGAATTATTAATATATGTATGACACTAAAGTGATTAATTTATTATCATGCCATTTCCCCTATTAACATCTATATGTTACGTTACGAGGTGCGGACAGGAGAATGTAGGCTATTTCAGACATGTTATATTGAATAGTGAGATCACTAGCGACTGTTTGCCATCACAGTGGACACTTTCATAGCATGTCAATATCATGCAAAATATGTACTGTATGACAAAATTATGACAAAGCAGAATCAATATTAGATGTGTTTTTGAACAAACAAACATGTTTTAACTGAGGTCTCATAACCCCAAATACATTCTTGTTTTCACGCGAAAACAACTTTTGGTCCATTTTAAGATCTTTCTGTATCATTTTTTCAAACGAACGACTGACGAATAAAAAAAAAAACAAGAGACAAACGAAGGGAATGTCCTTCCCCATACCCACAACTTAACAAGAGAACAAGACAAATAAATGATGATAATTGTTTGAAATTTTATAAGTTATGAGTAGTTGAAGAACTTCAGAGTGGATAACAAATAGAACATTTTTTTGAACCTTTATCCGATCTCGATGAAATCACTGGTTAGAAAGGGCACCTTAGACAGTTAGAAAGAAACATTTAACAGTACTTAAGACCCCATTTTTTCTACGCTTCTTTTTAACAGAGACACTTAACTATCCACCATCTTGTACCGTTTATAAAACCTATAGTAGAAGTCAAGAATGTCATGCAGGCGTTCTGAACCGACTTCTTCAGTAATGGTGGGTGTCTTTTATTGGAATTGTAATGCATGTACATTGAAATGGCAATTTTTCAGTTTATTTGGATTCGCATGTGTCTAATATCCTTTTGAAGGTCATTATTTGCAGGTCTCCAACACAATGCTAAATTACGTAGATATTTTTGGACAAGGTTATCCTAAAGGTATGCTCTAGTACAAATGTGCTGAATGTCGTCTGCTGGGATGTCACAATGAAAAAAGCAGCGCGTGTTGAAAGCAAATGCGTACTACACTGTTGTGGGTTAAATAAAACCGATGTCATCTTATTTGACCTGACTACCGTTGTTATAGCAATTGATATTTTTCGTTCGGAAGTTTTTGATGAATTTAGGGTTTAGCGCGTTCATCAAACAATATTTAAAGAGTTTGGCTAAAGTATTTTAGCATCAGATCTTACAACAACAAGTAATATTTTATTTAATGGCAGGAAATGCACTTTTATCACCACATTAACACCTTTTAGTCTCGGACATAGTTACACTTTGGATGGAACAGCGACGTCATACGGCTTTAACCTTTAAACTCACATTTTCAAATATTTCAATGAACATGTCGAATAGACTATGAGAAAGCAGGATCTCTTTTAGAGTAATATGCAAGAGTAGCCCCAGCGATTCGTCTAATATCAGAGAGAGAGAGAGAGAGAGAGAGAGAGAGAGAGAGAGAGAGAGATAGGCAGGGTTCCGAGTGGTCTAAAGCGCTCACTATTACGGATCACTGCCATCTCATCTCTGTCTACGTGGGTGTGAGTGTCGGATTCGATCAATGTGGGTATGTGAGAAAGCTTGCGAGTAGCTTCTCGTGGGTTTGTGGTTCTTTCCGGGGTTTTCCATTGTTATTCCTCCACCATTTATACTGGCCGCCATGTATAGCCTATCTTGTACTGAAGAATGGCGATAGACCCAACGACAACAACAACGACAACACATAGGCAAACAAATCTGACCGCTCCAGCGGCCTAATGCTTAGAGCTTCCGTCTCGAATGCAAGAGGTCGCGAATTTGATAAACGGCGGAGTCATAACAAAGACTTAAACAAATGGCACTGCAACTGCGCTCAGTATTAAGAGGTTAGTTTTAGGACTGATCGGCCTGGTGTTAGGATGCTATACATCACCATAGACTGCCACACTGTAGACATCGCAGCGTATTACCGTACCTAGTAATCTATATACCATGTCACTGACACAAGTGTGCAATCCATTCATAAAGGACTCCACTGCCACGTGTATAGCTATTCTTTTTTTTAATTCATTCAAACATATGTTTGGCACATTATGCAGTGATGTATGTCTGTTTCACATTATTGGAATTTCGTCCATTTATATAGTATGGCCCTTCTAGAAGTATATAGAAATCAAGCTTCATGTGATTGTAGACAATTCCTTCTCAGGCAGTGCATACAAATCAGCTGCCAGTGATTGTAGACCGGTCCTTGTCAGACAGTACATACAAATCAGTCTTTCGGGATCATTGACTGGTTCTTCTCAGACAGAGTTTACCAATAATGCTTCCTGTGATTTTAGGCTGATTATTCTCATACAGAGTTTACCAATAATGCTTCCATGGGTTATAGACTGGCCAATGTCATGGAGTATATACCAATAGGTTTCCTGGGGTCACATAAGTTTTCTTCTCATGCAGTATATACAGGTATAACGGTACCAATTGTACAACCACAGGTAATCAGGGCTTGAGGTGTAGGTAACATTACATCCCAGAAATAAACTAGCTGTGATTGGTGCCATTAGGTAAGATTTGTTCTTTCTGTTAGGCTTTCTAAAAAAATGTTTATGCCTTTTGGTAACATGTGAGATTAAGTTAATTCGTATTTCTTATGATTTTCGTTCAACATGTTGGACACATGGTTGAAACTGGGTCTGTTGTGACTAGATAACTCTTACCCCTGTCTTGTTCCAGCAAACATTTATCTCTCTTAAATGCAATGGAGTACCTGGTTTTGTCCTTGTCAAAATGACAATCTCAGATTGTTCTATGTGACAGTGGGTGACATGCATTTAGGATAGAAAGTATATTTATTTCACAAACATTAACATTGATGTCTATGGAAAAACAATTGGTACAGAGATACATGTAAATCAGGCCTCCTGGGGTACGTCGTACACTATATAAGAATATTATGAAAGTTGCATGACTAGTTTTGTATTCAGTATATGTTATAATACTTTGCATTTGAAGCACTTCGGCGTAAGTAGAGAGTCAGGAGCATCATCACGACAACCATAAATCGCTATTTTCAAAAGTAATGTTCTGGGTACCCATCAAAATGGAGAGGAATCGTGAAAATTATCAAGTCCATAACATAGAAGTTAGAAGTGTTCCAGAAATCTCAACATCGTTTGGCCTAACACCATTTCAAACACCGAACTGCGTAGTAGGACTGAAACAAAATCTATCACACAAGCTTTCCAGATGCGCAGATAGAAGTAGATCGGACATGTGCTCCAAATGTCGCCCACACATTTACACAAAGTCGCCCTCAGATAGAACCCCAGACATCGGCAGTAAGAGAGGCATACCCTAAGACAATGTTGAGGAGATAGTGGAGAAGGAGTTGAAGGAACCAAAGTGGACATGGGATACCTTGAGATATATTTATCAGACAGAAGACCACTGTGGCGACTTCTGGTTGCTGTCTTATGAGCAACTCGTTGCGTAGAGGATTGCGTAAGTAAGTCACAATCATTGCAGTCATGAAGAAAACACTTGTCGTAATACTAAACACTAGTATACTTAAAATACTTATAAACCAGTATACTTCAAATACTTTAAAACCAGTATAAATATAAATACTTTAACATTAGTATACTTCAAACATTTTAACCACATTTTATTTAAAAAATACTTTCACACCAGTATACTTCAAAAACTTATCACCTTAAACTTCAAAAACCTTAACATCTGTATACTTCAAATTGTTTAACTTTAACATACTTCAAATACTGTAACACCAGATTACTTCAAATATTTTAACACTAGTATACTTCAAATACTTTAACACCAGCATACTTCAAATAATTTAACACTGGTATACTTCAAATACTTTAACACTAGTATAATTGAAGTACTTTAACACTAGTATACTTCAAATACCGTAACACCAGCATACTTCAAATACTTTAACACTAGTATACTTCAATTACTGTAACACCAGCATACTTCAAATAATTTAACACTGGTATACTTCAAATACTTTAACACTAGTATAATTGAAGTACTTTAACACCAGCATACTTCAAATACTAAACACGACCTTATATAGAAACTCATCATATGCTAACACGGTTATATACATGATATTGGCAATCATTAGTAACCATTCAGATGTGTTCATAGTCTGATAGATCTCTAAAAGTTAGCTAGTCTCACATTTAAGCCATCCTCGAACACACGTCATCTAATTGAAGTTAGGTTTTGAAATGGCGGCTTTCAAATTATCCGTTCTTAATAAGCATTTCATAGCAGGATTCAGCCAAAAATCACTTGGAGCTAAAGCAGAGGTTTATGGAAGATTTAATAAACCATTAATATTGTTCTATTTCCAGTAGTTTCGCATGGCAGAAGACTTGTCCGCCCCTGATTTGCTATAAAGTAGGCAGATACCTCAGATACCGGTGGGCTGCGTGTGGTTTTACTGTTGTTTCTTCCACAACGTTTGGTTCACTTTGAATTCGTGAAGCTGCTCAGTTATACCAGACGTCAAGCATAGTTTTGTTGTTGTTGTTGTTGTTTTTATAGGGTTTAACGTCATTTTTCAGCACAAGATAGGCTAAACATGGCGGCCAGTATTATTAGTGGAGGAAGAACCCGGAAAGAACCACCGACCCAAGAGAATCTACCGACAAGCTTTCTCACATACTGACATTGGCCGCATCAGAAAGTCGAACCCACGTAGAAAGAGTTGAGATGGCAGTGATCCGTAACGGAGAGCGCTTTAGACCACTCGGCCACTCGGGGCCCCTTCAAGCACAGGTACATGGATGACCAGTCATATTGTATCGAACTATAATGCCCACTGGTTATTAGCAAAGCAAACCACAGGAAAGTAATACAATAGAAATATATTACTTTATGCATTATTCATCCTCATTAATTGACTTCTTTATGGCGGCCACTTTCAGCTCAACAAACTCAGAAAACGGTCTTGCAGAGCGTGCGTTATTTCCATGGATTTTACGACCATCTTTAATGCGATATAACCATATTAAACTGTAGATAATGAAAACGATAAACGTCCATAATGGTTAATCAAATCAACTTGATATCAATCTACTCGTCCACCACTTTCATAGCACTGCCATTCGCCTCTCTCTCTCTCTCTCTCTCTCTCTCTCTCTCTCTCTCTCTATCTCTCTCTCTCTCATATATATATGAACACCGCTGATCAGCCCGCCCCTTCTGCCGGTACATACTCCAACATTTGACATTTGTGCAGGAACCATTCCTAATAAGTACTGGAAAAATACAATCACAAATGAATATGCTTGCCATTTTTAATTTGTTGTATGTGTACTAGCTTATAAGTATCAGTGTTTTGTGTATGAAAATAATAATAATAATAATAATAATAATAATAATAATAATAATAATAATAATAATGATGATGATGATGGTGATGATGATACTAACAACAACAACAACAACGATGATGATGATGATGATGATGATGATGATGATGATGATGATAATCCTCTGTCATTATGATGTGCATATATGTTATAGTAATGTCCAATCCGACAATATTCGATAAGTCAAGACATTTATCTTGATTACCATAATTTCCAGTTATAAAGCAAAACTAGAATAAAGTCACCTGTTTAATGAATAAATACAGGTACCAAGAATATAATTATGGCTGTCATTATGTTGACTCACATAAATTGCGGTTTCAAATAGTCTATAATATGTCCTAAATATTATTCCAAAGGGGTTTCATGGAGCAAAGGATGGGTCGTATAAGAATATCAATGTAAAATGTATGAATTATGGTACAGCATGTATCATTGCGATGAAGAATTTCAGCTACAAAATATATGCAGAATAATAACTTATATACTCATATACACTAAATTCAATGGAAAAATGCACAGCAGATATTAGAAAATCATGCTACAAATATTTAACAAACCATTTGTTTCAATTAATAGGCAGGAGCACAAATGATTGCAAAGAAACGAAGGTGTACTTTAACTTTCTGAACATTCATAGTATACAATTAAATATACAATTACTTACCTTTGCTATAATGTTGAAATACACCATTTTAGAATCTGACCAAAGTGTTGGGGAATAAAATATATAAATTCAACGCAAATCAGATTCTTAACGCGTGGTAATGGGTTACAAAACAGTTGTAAGTTGACCATAATCAAATAGTTCAGGCAATACATTATTATATATGACAGCTTTGAATCTGTGGAAACAATCCAACTGCATAATACCGATGGTCTTCACTAAACCCAGCACACATTTACAGCCAAATGAACGTAATATAAACATTAATGACCCGTCAGAGCAAGAGCGACACATAATGAACTTTGTTAAGCCACCTTGCACGCTTAGAGCGATATTGTATAGCAAGACGTATGTTTTATGCTTAGAGACATACTGCATGCATCGACGTATGTTGTCAGCATAGAGCTATATTGTATTCATATACGTATGTTGTATGAACAGAGCCATTTTGTATGACTAGACGTATATTGTCAGCATAGAACTATATTGTATTCATAGACGTATGTTGTATGCTTAGATCCATATTGTAAGGCTAGACGTATATTGTATGCTTAGATCCATTTTGCATGCACAGATGTATGTTGTATCCTTAGATCATATTGTATTCATAGACGTATGTTATCAGCATAGATCATATTGTATGGCTAGACGTATGTTGTATGCATAGAGCGATATTGTATTTATAGACAATGTTGTATGCATAGAGCCATATTATATTCATACACATATGTTGTATGAATAGAGTCATATTGTATTCATACACATGTTGCATATATAGAGCCATATTGTAGTCATATACGTATGTTGTATGCATAGATCCATATTATATTCATACACATATGTTGTATCCATAGTCAAATTGTATTCATACACATATGTTGTATACATATAGCCATATTGTATTCATACACATGTTGCATATATAGAGCCATATTGTAGTCATATACGTATGTTGTATGCATAGATCCATATTATATTCATACACATATGTTGTATCCATAGTCAAATTGTATTCATACACATATGTTGTATACATATAGTCATATTGTATTCATACACATGTTGCATATATAGAGCCATATTGTAGTCATATACGTATGTTGTATGCATAGATCCATATTATATTCATACACATATGTTGTATCCATAGTCAAATTGTATTCATACACATATGTTGTATACATATAGCCATATTGTATTCATACACATGTTGCATATATAGAGCCATATTGTAGTCATATACGTATGTTGTATGCATAGATCCATATTATATTCATACACATATGTTGTATCCATAGTCAAATTGTATTCATACACATATGTTGTATACATATAGTCATATTGTATTCATACACATGTTGTATATATAGAGCCATATTGTAGTCATATACGTATGTTGTATGCATAGATCCATATTATATTCATACACATATGTTGTATCCATAGTCAAATTGTATTCATACACATATGTTGTATACATATAGCCATATTCTATTCATACACATGTTGTATATATATAGAGCCTTATTGTAGTCATATAGGTATGTTGTATGCATAGAGCCATATTATATTCATACACATATGTTGTATGAATAGTCATATTGTATTCATACACATGTTGTATATATATATAGCCTTATTGTAGTCATATACGTATGTTGTATGCATAGAGCCTTATTATATTCATACACATATGTTGTATACATATAGAGCCTTATTGTATGGTTAGACTTATATTGCATGCATAGAGCCATATCTTATGCATAGCGGTATGCTGCTTACATAGAGACATATTTTATTCAAAGACATGATTTATGATTACACACACACACACACATACATACATACATACATATATACATATATATATATATATATATATATATATATATATATATATATATATATATATATATATATATATATATATATATATATATAAGAGATGTTCATTTATGTACAACGAGACATTATCGAGATATACCTTATATTGATATATTCCAGGCCATGGAAAAACTGAACAATGAAATATGGCTGAAAATGTCAATTGCGTGTGTCATATTGTCACGTTACAACGTGAAAACAATCGGTAGGCCTGTAACCGCAATTACCTGTCATATCGTCACGTTACAACGTGAAAACAATCGGTAGGCCTGTAACCGCAATTACCTGTCCTATCGTCACGTTACAACGTGAAAACAATCGGTAAGCCTGTAACCCCAATTACCTGTCATATCGTTACGTTGCAATGCGTAAGTGTGTAATGTCAATTAATGTCATATCGTCAAGTTATACTATACAATAACATTAGATTCATCGATTGTACTAATGGCATATAAAGCACCAGGTTTCACAAATACGATTAAAAGAATTTGTGTCTTGAATTGTGTGTGAAATGAAACCTTGTGATCGTTTTATACGAAATAATTCTAAATGTTTCCTCTCCAATGCTAGTGCGAGAAATACATAAAATCACCCATGTATGACTTTTATTGGATATAACGTCTCCTGTATTCAGATCATCTACATGGCACTTAAACTGTTTTTAAGCCGCAACGTTTGACAGGCGACCGACTTTCTCTTTTTATAACCGTCATATGTCAACTCGTTTCCAATACAACCTTCTTAGTGCATGCCTTTGCCAGAAAAAGCAAACTCGGCTAAGGCCCAATAACAGCTTTCTGTTCAATCGTCAGGGCTTTTCGCACTAGTTAGACTCATTTAACGCAATGTCAAGCAGTATGTAAACGCATGATTAAAATACCAATACATAACACAAATATACCAATACTAAACACAAATGTTATATAATGATCTTAAACCAATACTATACACAAATAATGTTATATAATTATTTTATACCAATACAAAACACAAATAATGTTATATAATGATCTTATACCAATACATAACACAAATAATGTAATATATATATATATATATATATATATATATATATATATATATATATATATATATATATATATATATATATATATCTTATACCAATACAAAACACAAATAATGTTATATAATGATCTTATACCAATACAAAACACAAATAATGTTATATAATTATCTTATACCAAAACATAACACAAATAATGTTTTATAATGATCTTATACCAATACAAAACACGAATAATGTAAGTACATCCATCCATCCATCCATCCCTCCATCCATCCATCCATACACTAAATCTTAAGAAATATGACTTACATATATATCGGCGGAAGGTATATTTATTTCAATAATAAAGCTAATGATTTTTCGTTAATCGTCTAACGCCCACCTACTCATGGCATTTTAATTTAGCTGTTGCATGTTTTTTCTTGCATCAATTTAAATGATTTGTCTTGCATCAATTTCGCATGATTTGTCTTGCATCAATTTTGCATGATTTGTCTTGCATCAATTTCGCATGATTTGTCAACAAACTTTTCTGAGCCGCTGATCGACAATTTGGTGCCATGTTCAACAACGACACATGACTCAACAGTTGGTAAACAAAATTAATCCTATCTCAAATGATGAAACACTATTATACACGGAGCTATAACCAGAATTCCTTATATTGCAAAACTATGGAGGGCCAGTTCACGAAAACAATCTATATGATCTTAGTTCCTAGTAATATATATATCGAAAGCTTTTGCAAGATGAAACATTGTTTGCTACCATTCTCTTTCTATATGTCGTTACCCAATATAGAAATTGATCTTTACTAAAGAATAATTGGTACCGGCATATTTGGACGGTTAGACTGAAACTGACACTAATGTTTTGTTCCATTCTGTTTCGCTGTGACAAATCCGTTCCACTATGCAGGAATGTGTCATTGAGTTAATCATAGCCCATACGTCTGCATATCTAAATGACAGGACATTGTGCCCAAGTTATTTCACAATGCCACTATTAGGTCACCAATTACGCATAACGTATTTGCCTCTTATGTCACACAGCAGCTACTATTATGTAACAATACTCTAAAAATCAATTAAGAACAACGGGATACATTTACCTACTTACATCTGTCAATTAGCTTAAGCTTTATCGTGATAAATCATGTTGTGTATCTACATGCACGTGCCATTTTATTTCGTAAAAATGCCATTTTATTTTGTGTACGTGACTAGGTTGTGCACGTGTGTGTATTTGCTTGCCACGGGATTCATAGTACAAGCAAACAAAGATAATGTATTTCGACTCCCCCCCACATGATTTAAAATAACTAAATATGCGATAATTGTTATGGGTTTAAGACAAATCAAACCCCTTGCACTTTATTATTACATTATTACATATATATATATATATATATATATATATATATATATATATATATATATATATATATATATATATATATATATATATATATATATATATATCTTGCTTTTTCTGTTCGAAGTATTGCCGTCTCCAGAACCAGAATATAAATGCCAGAAGCTTTTTTAGTTTGACGAGGAATTGATTTGTTTTATCTCGTGAAGCACGGGAATCCGAAACGAAATAATGATCGTCAAACTCGCAAGGCCGTATGGGTATGGGTTTGTTTAAAAACTATAATACCTTGTTTTGCAACCACTCTGGTGGTGTAGTGTGGACGAAATTATTAAATTCTTAAATTCCACAAAGGTGTAATATTAAATGCACGGTAATCGTTCCAATCTCGATTACATTCGTCACAACATTTGGTTTTCTTGCGACATCACTGTCTGCGACATGACCCAACTATTTAGATGTTAACTACTTTAAAATAAGTACAAGATTAAAGATTGATCTATCGATTAATTGGTACCAAAGTATTTGCTGTACAGTTCATATTTTTCAGTACAAATATTAATTGGTACCAAAGTATTTGCTGTACAGTTCATATTTTTCAGTACAAATATTAATTGGTACCAAAGAATTTGCTGTACAGTTCATATTTTTCAGTACAAATATTAATTGGTACCAAAGTATTTGCTGTACAGTTCATATTTTTCAGTACAAATATCAATTCCGATTGATTCATGTGCACATCTAGCGAATATTATACACATACCATTTAGGTCTTACTATTTATTAGTTGTTTAATTCAGTTTAGCACATCTACATGCTAAAGTAGAAACATAAAAGGACAACGTTAAACTCTAAATGACCACCTAAGTCTATGCATTTGAAGTTGTATACTCACATCCAAATTGTTTCATCGATGATTAGTATCATACTCTTCCAGCATGTATTAAGACTTGGGCCGAAAAGAGAACAGGCAATGCTTCTAAATCAGGTTACAACAGTCAACTGTAATTTGATATGCCCCTCCTAATGCGGTCATTTCACAGAAGTCGTTTTCTAGTGGTCAGTTAGCCAGGTACATATATTCGACCCAATGACGGCAGGGGTAAAGGCGATATAAAATGATAGAGCACGCTATTTCTGTACCTTTTCCGTAACTGCATCAACATCGAATGAAACAACTTCCGACAGCTTACGTAGTATTTATTTAGACGAAGCGGGAAGCAAACACTTTGGTACTGAGTTGTTCAAAGAATTTTTTAAAATACAAGATAGCTTTTATAATGAAAAGGATTGTGATAATCGGAGCTGGTTGCAGTGGTCTTGCGGCAATTAAATGTTGTTTAGACGAGGGATTGGAACCGGTGTGCTTCGAAAGAGAAGATGATATTGGTGGGCTATGGAACTATTCTGAGATACAAAATGTCGGCAAAGGAGGTGTATACAAAACCTGTATCATCAATACAAGCAAAGAAATGATGTCGTTCAGCGATTTTCCCCCACCACAAGAGTTTCCTATGTTTATGCCACACATATTTGTTCTGAAATATTTTCGACTGTACGCAGAGAGTTTTGGACTTTTAAAGTACATAAACTTTAAAACGTCAGTCGAGAACATCATTCCAGCATCCGACTACGACTCGAGTGGCAAGTGGCGAGTGACTTTCAAATCTGAGAAAGGGGAAGAACAAACCGGGTTGTTTGACGGTGTACTTGTATGCACAGGCCACCATACATATCCCCATCAACCGAAGTTTGAGGGACTTGAGACTTTTACTGGAAAGTATCTGCATTCTCATAGCTATAAAGCAAACATAGAATTCACCGGAAAGACAGTACTGGTAGTAGGTAAGTAGTTCGTCACATCCCTGTGTTACATAATGCTTTATATGCATGAAATTTCCCAATTGCAATTATGTTTCAGACTCATCAAGCTGTTCAGGAATTATGTTAATTTCTTAAATATACACCTTAATTTTGTTTAGTATGCATATTTATCGTAAATTACATATCAATACTAAAAGCACCGCGTGTAGGCCCTATACTAAAAACACGATGTGTTTACTAAAAGCACTGTGTGTATACTAAAATCGTGTGTATACTAAAAGCACCGCGTGCATACTAAAGGCACGGTGTGTATACCATCCTTTTCCGACTCTCATGGGCTATACACAATATGGAAAGTTAAAAGTCTTGGAACTACTATAAAATTAACCAGAGGCAGGCTCCCCCCCCCCGAATTTTAGTCATTATTTGATTGGTATTTTGTATAACACAAACAAAATTCAGATAGTGTACAGTGCAGTCAATGTATGCAACTGATGCTTTGCGAGATGGTTATATTAATATATATTATGGAAGTGTTTATAGCGATCATTGTGTGGAGACGTCTATAACTATGCATTGCGAGATGGTTATATTAATATATATTATAGAAGTGTTTATAGCGATCATTGTGTGGAGACGTCTATAACTATGCTTTGCGAGATGGTTATATTAATATATATTATAGAAGTGTTTATAGCGATCATTGTGTGGAGACGTCTATAACTATGCTTTGCGAGATGGTTATATTAATATATATTATGGAAGTGTTTATAGCGATCATTGTGTGGAGACGTCTATAACTATGCTTTGCGAGATGGTTATATTAATATATATTATAGAAGTGTTTATAGCGATCATTGTGTGGAGACGTCTATAACTATGCTTTGCGAGATGGTTATATTAATATATATTATGGAAGTGTTTATAGCGATCATTGTGTGGAGACGTCTATAACTATGCTTTGCGAGATGGTTATATTAATATATATTATGGAAGTGTTTATAGCGATCATTGTGTGGAGACGTCTATAACTATGCTTTGCGAGATGGTTATATTAATATATATTATGGAAGTGTTTATAGCGATCATTGTGTGGAGACGTCTATAACTATGCATTGCGAGATGGTTATATTAATATATATTATGGAAGTGTTTATAGCGATCATTGTGTGGAGACGTCTATAACTATGCATTGCGAGATGGTTATATTAATATATATTATAGAAGTGTTTATAGCGATCATTGTGTGGAGACGTCTATAACTATGCTTTGCGAGATGGTTATATTAATATATATTATGGAAGTGTTTATAGCGATCATTGTGTGGAGACGTCTATAACTATGCATTGCATTCTTTGAAAGTCATTTAAACTTAGTATCGTTAAGATGAATACGATTCATTGCAAAAGGGAGATAATTTCAGTCAAATAAATACTTTTTATTGCTTTTACGTAATTACGATAATTGTAGCTTTCAGACCAAGATATTCTCCAACGTTTCCAAGCAATGTACATCGAAGATATCATTACATCGGTGCTTACTTGCAAATAGATACAGACGATATAAATAATGACTAGTGTTATTTCAAATGTAATTGAGCAAGATATTTAATGCTTCGCAGACATATTATGTTTTCCCTTATGCATGCTTTTTGTGACCGCTTCAACACAATTCAAAGCATACATACACTGAATAAGACGGTGTTGTTGATTGGGATTATGTAAATTATTTATGAATAGACAAAGCACAATACAAATTTTAGTAAACCGGTTTATTTTTGCATGGAGTCGAAGATGTCAGAACCGAAGCGGTTGGGGCTGCATTTAAAAAATTGCTTAAAGCACATCCTACGATATTTATCAATGAAACTATTCATGAAACTATGTATTTATAGCGTTAAGATTATATTTATATTTATTTATTTATTTATTACATGCTATCATAGAAATTTTAATGCATAATATTAATTATAAATATGATAAACAGACACATGGGATTAAACAAATAAATAACTAGAAGAAAGAGAAAAAAAAACCCACCCAAAAACAAAGAATAAAGGCAAAACGCCTGACATCTTCTTTTTCGCCTAGATATTTATTTATTCACACTTGAATGAAAAGTAACTTGCTTTGAAATTAATATTTCACAAACAATTTTCATAATGTTTTGCTGTATATTAGTGTTTCGAATGACCAGATTCATTACAATCAATAGTTTAAAGTTCGGAAAATGTAAATCAGTGCCGCCACACCAAAAGTACTTTTTCAGAAGTTTCCGATAATTTATTCCATAGTTTTGAAAGCTAATAATCCATAGGCATCAAATTAAATACCATTTGCCACTGGCGATCTCTAGTGTAAAAATATCTAAGTTTTGTATACATTGTGCTTGCCATGTGGGTGTGTCATGTCAGACATCAACAATATCCCTATACAATTACCTGACTGGACATTGTCCGCTACAAACTGAGTGCATGCACAATTTAGTAGAGTTGGTGATCAAGCTGGTGAATTACAAGACTCAGGAATGCAAACGTTTGCAAGATCACTGTAATAAAGACGCCATTTTAAGCATCAGTAAAACGAGGGTGGTGGTAGTGAATATAGGTTAACTAATTTTTTTGCCTTTATCATTTTGTGCGAAAGTATATTTGCAAAGTAATACTATTTAACAACGCACCGATTAATCTGAAAGGTATACACATAACAACACATGTAATGTGACAATATCGGAACCAGAAAGCAAACATATAACAAGTAGAAAACTATGTACAAATGTACAAAATGTGTGGAAAGATTTGTACAGAATAAGTGAAAGTACTGGATACTGGACAGATACAAACATGTCTGACATACCGTCCGTGCTTTTCCCTGTACTTTGTATACACGTTTGGTGATAGTTGTATATATCCAGATCTATACTAATATTGTACACGTTTTCAAATGTCTTCAAAAGTTCGTTATGCTAAAGTATAATGTAGCACGCTCTAATTTAGACATGTCGTCAATCACTCTTCCTCGTTCTCACCTTTCATTTTCTCATAACAATGCATAGTCCATACAGGTATTGTGTAGAATTTTAAATAAGAGTCCATGTCATCTTAACTTCACTCAAACGCGATATCAATTATTCGTATTTGTATTAACATTATTATTATTATTATTATTATTATTATTATTATTATTATTATTATTATTATGTAGGAATCGGCAATTCTGCTGTAGACATAGCCGTTGACCTCAGTCACGTTACTGCGCAGACATATATCTCTACTCGCAGAGGAGCATGGATAATAAGTCGCATGGGATTCTGGGGACTTCCCGCGGATGCAATTGCGAATTGTCGCTTCTTGTTCAAATTACCAATATCCGCACTTCAGTGGTGTGTTGAGAAGATGGCAAACTTCCGGTTCGACCACGAGGCTTATGGTCTGCAACCCATGCACAGGTATACAGTCAGAAATCTTATTATATTAGTTATAAAAAAAAAGCAAAAGCAATAACATCTTAAACGAACAAATTTTAAGAGAATAAGATTGCGTTTGCTTATAAATTATATTGTTGAAGTTATCATAGATCCAGAAATATCTAATTTCACGAGTCCGCGTTGCTGTTTAGTTCATTATGAAATGTTGGGACTTATCAGTCTTCAGAATCATTCTAATTTCATGCTCTTGCGATTTATAAGACATGTCTACTTTGTTACATATATCTGGGCTATATAACAAGTGAGATAATTTCATAACACATGTCTATTTTGTTACACATATACGGGCCATATAACAAGTGAAACCATTTTGTAAACAAAGCCACAAGGTAGTTAAATCTCTGACACAGAGACGAATTAGATTGCATGACAAATGTTAGAACGTTCTTCTCAGTAATCTCCAGTATTGCATCTTATTATAATTTGATGGACAATCCAATTAGTTTCACATCTTTATATGTCAGTCCCTAGCAGTAATAGCTAAAATAAAATATTGACAGCTGCTTTATGTGGTAAACACGTGCCTGTGAAGGATGATACACTTCAGGCTACAATAACAATGTCGACATATATGTCAAACGTTTACCACGTCATAACTCAGATAACAAGCAGAGGCCGACAATGACAATAACGCTCTCTATCATATGTTCATTTGTTTTCTCCGTTAACTTTTCATTTTCAGAATCACTCAGTATTTTACGATAATGTACTCACGCGTATTTCATATCGCACTCACCTGTGACCAGTAGTGTATTAGAAATTACTTTGCAAACAAATAATGTGCAATCATGTAGTAGGCGCTTGACGATTTTTTCGATTATATTTGTTTCTGAATGAACTAAGGCGGATGTTTTGCTGACTGCCAACTACGAGCTGCTTTTACACATTATGCGGTAAATTTCTTGGTAGAATGTTTTTGATTTAGTATAGCGATAGACAACAGATTTCGTTAAATTGCTGAGTCTCTACAATCATGCAAGTGCAAACAATAACTGTCTTCGTTAGCTATTAATAAGAATTGCAAAATATTATCACAGTTTTACATCCTGAATTTCCTCAAAATGTACTCTCTCTTAGTTATGAAAATCCAAATTACATGTAATGAGTTCTCAAGGTTGATTACACATTTCGAAATTGTACTGTAATTTCGACTATATCTAAGCGCAATGGCATCCTCCTCACTGAACTCAAAACTAATTAAACATTATATTCCGTAACGTCTTTTTTATAATTGCAATTGAAAAACTTCATGTTTCCTCCCCCCCCTCCCCCACGGCATTATTTCAACCATTCAATGACAGACCAGAAACACACGTGCGAATGTCGACATGCTGCTCCATAGCTGCTGAAATCCGATGTACTTCATGTAGAATTGGCATATATAAATCCAGTCCATAATAAAGAAGTTTCGTAGAATCGACAAAAAGACTCAAATCTATTCTTTCCAGATCAAATGGAAAGTTGTTGAAAACGCAATGCATTCATAATATGACTCCAAATTTCAATTTCAAGTAGACCAAAACGCTATTTTTTTTCGAAAGTTATGTCTAGCGCACGACTAAATTTAATTTTCTCTTGAGCTGAGTTATGAGGGCATTAATAATATTATTTTGTAATGATGACTCTGTACTTGTGTATTTAGTTTGGAATTCGGCATACATTCAGACACTTTGTTTATTGTAGTGTAATTTTGTTTATATAATTAATTTAGGTAGAAAAAGTAAATACGTGTAGTTAAACGTTTACTGCATTTGTATGGGAAAATATGAATCGTTTTGTAGGATGGATATACTGCACACCCAAGGTCGCGCACTATTTCCAAGTAGTAATAGGGGATACTATAGCCTCAATGGGAAATCCAGTCAAAAAGGGCTTGGGACACTATAGCTTCACGTTGGGACTATATAGCCTCAAGGGAAATTTAACATAGTGGGAGTATATAGCCTCAAGGGAAATTTAACATAGTGGGACTATATAGCCTCAAGGGAAATTTAACATAGTGGGATTATATAGCCTCAAGGGAAATTGAACATGGGGCATATTATTTGTATATGGGTCTGTCTAGCGTCAAGGGAAATGGAGGCAAAGAAAGCTAATATCTTTTCGAGGCATATGAGTGGCTTTTTTTTTGGCTTTCTCCATTGCTTTACCAAACAAAGTATTGAACCTGGTAGCAAGTGAAGTCACTAAATGTTGACCACTAAAATAATAACCAGCAGGAATGGTGAACACATAGGTGGTCCCTTTAGTTTGTGCGTCCTCTGTTTTCTTTGTGACATTCAAACAACATTCGCACACGGTATCGATGACATCTTTGGAGGTCGTTTTAATGATTTGTTTTCGCATGGGTGGAGAGGCTTTGGACAGGGCGGACAACTCCGTGTTTGTCTAAACGAGGAGATAGTCCTTTTCCTTTTCTTTTCTTTCTGGGGTGAATAAGAATGTTTTCTGCGAGGTGACATCTTTGCTTGTTTGTTCCACAATACCACTGACGTCAATGACTTGGAACACACACCCTTTTATCTTTTTTTTGTTGTGCCATCACTTGATTTATAAGTGGCATCAGTTCTTTAGGAACACAAAGTCCTCCGCGTTGCACCAACATCTTTTTCTTTTGACGGATGGGCATTTTCTTTTGAGCCATTTGACGAAGAACGTGTCGATGTTTGGCTAAATAAGTCCTTTCCTTTTCTTTCCTTTGTGGGGTGAATAAGAATGTTTTCTGCGAGGTGACATCTGTGATTGTTCGTTCCACAATACCACTGACGTCAAAGACTTGGTACACACCGTCTTTTATCTACCTTTTTGGGAACTAGCGCTTCGTCAAAAAGGTAACGATGTGTTTCCCAAAATTACCAAAGTACCATCCTTTTTGGTTTTCTTTAAACGATTACGTCTTTTGAGGGGATGACGTCGATGTTTGGTTTTAAGCGTTTTGTGGGATGACGAGATTGTCTTTTTCCTTTTCCTTTTTGAACAGCAGAACACCGAGGGTTGTCGTGTGCACGTTTTCGAGGAGGCATCATTGGGTGTTCAGCAGTGGCACAGAAAATACTGATTCATGTCGTGGTCCTCAAATTGATTTTTGTTTATACTGGAATGCGACGCCACTGATTATCTTTCCATCGTATCAACTTCATGACAGGTAACACACGTCGTGAAGGGGTTCGCAACGGACTAAATCGGGACAGTTTTTGTTTGGACAAATCAAGTAAACTCTTTAACATGCCAGATCTTTCTTGGACTTTGACTTGGGGGCAGGTACTTTGTGAGCAGCTGCTACTGCCGCTAACGTGGATGAGGGTGTCATCGGTGGAGGGGACATTTTGGGAGACGCAGATTTCCAATGTTTCATCAAATTAGGAAGAACGGGTGTCAAATTGGATTTGGCTGTCATCACCCGCAATGGAGAAGTGGAAGAACCTGAGGCTACTGGGAACGCGGTCACTGGTGCTGCAGGTTGTGGTTTACGAAGGTAAGGTTGTATCCTGACCGAAGTGCCTCTTTTGCGGGTGACAGCTCTTTTCTGTGGACTTTTCTTTTTCTGTGTTTTGGTATTGGCACCATTGTTCTTTTTCTTGGGGGTTCGTTTGGCTTTTTTTCTTGGAGTGATCTTCGGGAGCATTGGGATCCCATTTTAAAAGGGAACGAATGATGACACCTCCTAGAGAACCGCTACCTCCAGGTTTCAAAATGATTTGATTTTTGGTTTGTGTGTCGATGCGAGGATTAGCCAGTTGCGTCAAGTCTACTTTGTTTCTGTCAAAAAAGCGTTTGGTTTGATGTGGAATGTGAATGATGCCTTGCAGTATTTGACGTGCTGTCACCGTAAACCATCGTAAGACCTCTTTGAGACTGGATTCTAAGACGTGAGCACGTATTTGTGGATTTTTTTCGCGACTGATACCGTACAAGGCCCGAATCAATTTGATCGGAAGATGAGACTGAAGGGACGTCATGTTGAGGATGAATGAGACAAGGTCAAAGTGACCGAGGTTTTTATAGATTTTTTAGTGGTTCATATTGTTATGTCGACGACGAGGACGTGTACACGACAGGTCCTCCGTCTTGACACCAGTCGTGAGACAAAATGGGTACGAAATCGCAAATAATCGGGAGTGGTGGGTTTTAAATCCACGAGTAAATAGCCGTGTGGAGTTTGAGTGGCAGCATCGTACGCATGAGTCAGCCAAGGCGTTCCTAACTGTTTGGCTAAGACTTGCAACTGCGATTTATCTCGAGGACTTTTAAACAAGACCACGTAATGAGCATTGAGACCAATGGTACGACGGGCTTTACTTTCTTGAAATAAATTTTGTGTAATGTAAATGACACTGGCATTACGATGATGCCCTTTACGCGTAAACCACAGTGTAATTTCTTCTTCGTCTTCTCCTAACATGTCGTCAAAAATGACCCAATGAGTTTGACTATGATCAGACACGATCCAATCGACTTCGCTAGGAATACCTTCCACAAACACAATGGACTCACCTTCACTTTCTTGCAAGAGGCTGTATGCCGATTGCCACTCTTTGTAACACCACACGATGTGTTTGAGATGAACGATCGATCAAATGATGTTTATGTTCAAACAAACGTTTGATAAATTCGGTTTTGCCTGAACCGCTCGGTATAGCAATTAACATGCTAAAAGGATGACGAAGATACAAGGCTTCCCAATTAGCATGATCTAAGTGTTCGTCAATGACTTTGAATGTCGAGGAGGAAGGAGTAGAAATAGTAGAATTAGTCATAGTAGTGTAGGGTATGATACTATTGACACAAAAACAGACAAGACAAGAAGTTTTTATACTTTTTTCAAGACACGTTTATTTCAATGCATGTTTAAATTGGAACAACACGAAAGACAAAAATACATAAAAGCCGAATGGATAAGTACAGGAATAAAATACACATGGAAACGATCAAAGTGGCATATAAACAAGTCTCTGTACAACATTGCTTGGGTAACCAAGGTGTCCTAGAGGTAGTGTGTAATGTTCTTATAGTCTCTTCATGGGTACATTCACATTTGTGTCCTCTCAGAATGGTCTTTGTGGGGGAATGTTCATGACAGTCCTGTCTTGAACAGGGTGATTGTCCTGGAAGACAGATTCTTTTTCTTCTTCTTCTGGCACTGTCACTAACACAGGTTTAAAAGTGACTTTTTTCACTCGACGATGGATTTTACGAACACAATGCTTGAGAATAATTGGATGCTTCTTTTGTCCGAGCCTCAAAACCCCAACTTTTCCAGTCACGTACATCTGTCCAATGAGGTTGTAAATCACAAGCTACGCACACATCTTCGTACACCACTTCCGTTCGTAAAAGTTGACAAATCTTTTTTTCCTGCAGAGGTCGAGTCGTATCCAGATGAAAGCGTAAGGCTTTTAACAGAATGAGTCTCTCGTAGACATTTATAGGAGTCACCATACTGTCTTTTTTGTAGGTAGTGTTCGTAAAGTGTCCACCAGGAATCGACAGGTACACAAAATCCCAGAAAGCAAGTCACTTAAACACACACTACACGTCGACCCCAATTAATGGGACACAGTTCTTGTACTAAGTGTTCGCAATCCTTCACCGTATGAATATTCTCAATGATTTCCTTCCACGGAATCTGTTTTATCACAAGTGATAAAGGTTGTGGCATGGTAGTTCTACTTTATACTTTTTTATGTCGAAGACCATAAACGTATATTCTGCACAGAATTATTTAAAATCTTCTCCAAAAGCGAAAGTGATTAATATAACGTGTAATTTCAGACCACTGCCATTAAGTATCACGGTTAAGAATGATTAACAAATCTTCAGATGTAAACGAACTAAATTCGAATCTGATGAGAGAGAAATCTGACACGTTGGTTAATTTTTGTCACTTTCCTCTTGTGAATTTCACGCCACAAAATTTCTACAGTCACCCATTGAGATTTTTCTTTATCATGTCCCTGCCAAACGTCCTTGTAGATCTTCTCTTGCAAATCGTGTGGTAATCCTTAATATTATGTTTTATAGAGGGTTTATATACTGGACTAGGTTTGTTTCCAAGCCAAACTGGTTTGTTAAACGACATGGTACAGTATTGTCACTTTCAATCACTAGGTCCCACTAACGGTAGGAATTGACAATTCGGAGACCATCGAGCATGTTCAAGGTAGGCGGAATCTTTCTCTTCCCACTCGTAAATGGACAGACCGCAACTGAAACACTTGACTTTATCCCCTTCGCCCAAGTAGAAAAATCCGGCCCTGGCTAATTCTTCAGGAGTTGGTCCAGTCAAATATTTTGGCCATTTATCTTTGAAGGTTTGGAATCGACTTTTAAAGTGACAGTATTCAGGCGAGCTTGTAGTGAACGAATATTCGACTCCCCTCACTTCAGTTCGATGCAGGTACGGTCAAATTCCTAGAAGTCCACGATAACGTGATGCACCGCTTTCGCATCCCTCAGGTTTGACACGCACAGCATTATTTTCCATGGTAGATATAGGGACAGTAGTCATAGCAAACTTCCCACGATGTCCTGCTGAATCGCTGAGGTCACAGCGTCTGGCATCTGCAATAGTAAGGTATAGCATCGCACTCTGTAACGCAATTACAATGGTAACCGCAAGGACACTTACAGTTTCCTTCCGGAAAACTTCCGTTGTAATGCATGGGTCTTATCCATGCAGTACTTTTCACACTCGATGAAGGTACATTTGTTTTACAATTCCCAAACTTGAATGATGTCGGTTTAAACGGATTCTTCTTGTGTCGCTTGGTCGTTGTAGTTACAAATGAACTATTGGCCTTGGACAGTACCAATTTTTATATGCTGTCCAATCTCGACGTGTCCGTAAGGTAAAGCGAAGTGATTGGGAAGTCGTACTCTCTTCTTGTACACGATTTGATAGACTTTTTCCAAAGGTCGGCTGACGATTTGGTGTGTGGGTAAACGTACGATCTTGTGCGGTTCGTGGGTGTTCACTTTAAACGTTTCATCCTGTTCAAAATTCAAGGCTTCTTGTAGCACGTTAAAGTTCACCACTCGACTGGTGCGATAATTGAGAATCAATCCTTTCACTTTACATGCGGTGTGCATTTCTCCTTGTGGGTCTTGGTTTTTGTAGCCGTAATTTTTAGGACCGCCTTGACAATGGTGAGGTAAAACGGGATGGTACAAGTCTATGGTAGGTAAGACTTTGCACTTGATTAATTCTTCGTACTGGTGTATGTGGTCCAAGTCAATGTGTTCTGTCATCAATTCTGGGCGCCCTTCGGGAAAGTGACAATATTTGTACACGTAATGATACAGCGAACACACGTCCAAGTATTTGATTTCTTCTCCCTTCTCCTCGTCCGTCTGGTACAGCAAACAGGTGGCATTCGTTCGTCCTCCGTACAAACTATTCCGTGGGTTCAGGGGGTCCACTAATTTGTAACTTTTTACAATCCATTTGAACTCGGTATCGGTTTTCAAACGCTGATCGTACTCGTGTTCCCACATTTACACTACCTGGTATCCTTGCTGTTCTAACTTCAAACGTCGCTGACAAGTTGTCTGGTACAAGTCTTCCATAGTCCGTTGTAAAAACTGACTTTTGGTGTCACGTTAAGGGTAGCACATGGAACATCCGTGAAATAAGCATCCGTTAAAATCGTACACGATTTGAGGGTTTTCTAAGTCCCAGCCATCCACCGAATATATTCAGATGGTCTTTTCGGCTCCTCCGTTGCGGGCGTGTTGGATCCATTTGTCTTCCTTGTCACACAAGTAATGTATCCAACGTAGAGCTTTGACCGAGTATTGAAGTTTGACAAAGTTCGTCGTTTGAGGACTGATGACAGCTAGAGTGTTTTCGGGCAGGAAGCGTTTTCGGTACACTAAGGAACACGCTTTAGCGACGGTACAAGCTTCTTTCAAAGGATCGATCCCTCCGTGCTCCATGAACAATTTTCGAAATTTTCCACAGCAACGTCGTAAAATGTCCACGTCAGATCGACAATACTTTAACATTTCTTCTTGAAATTCAAAGGGATCAGAGGCGTGAGTCTGGTACCAAGCATGGAAAGCTTCTCGTTGTTCGGTGCGCATGTTATTGGGGTCGTAGTCGTCAGCCTCAGGCAAATAGGGTAGTACGGCATGTTGATTGGCTGCGGTATTGAAAAAGTGTGGAAAATAGCCTTTGGCCATTTATGGCATTCCAAACGTTTTAGGCATGCGACTCAAAGGCATGGCCAAGTAACACACTGAATCTTGAAACTGTACTTGTTCTACTTGCATAGAAATGATTTTGTCTCCGTTTAAAGTCACTTTAGGACGTTCGGTACTTTGCTCCGCATAGTATTTGAGCAGAAATTTTCCATCGTACCCGGAGAAATTGCGAGCCATTACCGTGGCATGGTGATGACAATCTCCGTAAAGTTTCATGTCTTCTGGTCTCTAAGTTTCGTCATTGGAATTTAGGATCCATTGGGCAAAATTGGCAAGCGTGTTTGACCCTCGAAAGATTTTTTCACGTCCTCCAGGAATCTTGCTGCAGTGGGGGCATTGACTAAAGATAGGCTCTTGGATGCACTTCTCGCACGCTCGGTGAGCCATGCAGAAATTAGGAATGTGAATGCCGGTCTCTTGCATGCATTCGAAATCAAAAAAGAAAAAATTCCCTTTCTTCTGGGTATCTTCTGGTTGGGGTTGGTAGTTTTGAATGACGCATTCGTGCTCCAAGTCCACGATTTGGTGACAAATGTGACATCGTTTCTTCCCTCGACAAACGTGAAACTTGGCATTATTGGTACGTATGCCTTGTCCACAAGTAGGGCACAATCTCAGCAGTTGACAAGCACTTTTCTGCTGTGAACCATGTATCTTCAAATATTGTTGGTGACAGATAGAACTGATAATAGTGCGCTGACAAACAAGGCAATGTACTATTTCTTGTCCTTTGTTAAGACAGAGTTGAGAGGCCAAACATCCTTCACATTTTGATCCACAATGCTTGTGTTGTTCTCGATTGTTATAGCCATAGTCACATTTTTCACAGTAGTAACCGTATCCCAGGAATCCAGTGATGCTGGTAATGGTATCAAAATGCCCATCGTGATGATAGACGTGAATGTATTTTCCGTCTTTGAAATCGTGGCCTCGAAACAAAAGTGGACCATGCACTTCTTGAGGGTGCACTTTCAAGGTGTTACGTGGCGCTAAGACGCTTTGGAATTGTTGCATTTCTGGAATTCCGCAAAAGGTGTCTTTGGATATCACTGCTTGCTGTAACAGGAGTTCGGCTTTACTTTATTATTTGACTCGGTTCGATTGTCGAATACTTTTCCAGGCTCTTTTCCATTCTACCGTCTTGTTCTTGTTGGCATACGTTTGTCCCACGACGATGGCACGGACTAAACACATCTGGTATTGAGGATTGCTAATTTGGACGAGGCTTCGCTTAATGCTGCGAAGCTTGTCGACCAACACTTTTTGCGCCCTGTTACCTGGGTTAGAGAAACATGGGTCATGAACAGTGTGGCTTTTCCATCGGTGATGTGAAACTTTTCGTTTGATTGTTGTACATGTTGAATTTTATCGATGATTTTGGAAGGTGTAAATTGTGATGGGCTACTAAATTCGATCCAAACGGGAGACTTCAAATTATCGTAATGAATAGAAAGTCTCAAGCGATCGTCTTCTTTGGTACGCTGGACTTGAAATCTTTAATCTTCACAGCATACGTATAAGCCGTAGTTCTAAATTTTCGAGAGGAACTCTTTTCCGTCTCTCGAATGTGATAGTACTTTTCAGGATTTACTAAGGGTGGTGAACTCTGCTTGGACGTCGATTGTCTGGGTCTGGATTCGGGCTCACTCATGTCATTTTCAAAATCACTGGCATGAATTTGAGCCAAGACTTCAGCTACTGTGCGAGGCGATACATCACGTTTCTGTCTCTTACTGTCTTCTCCTCTCTCCACAACATGATGCGGTCTTTTCATCTTGTCTGAAAAAGGTCAAATGACTACATTTTAAAGACCATGAACCCTATATATTCATGTCCGATCCGTGTATATATAAAGGGTCAGTGTCTAACCTTTCAGTATTCATTTCACTCTCAAATCGACCAGAACGATGAAAGAGCCTACACAAGTTGAACTTCTGATCAGAGCTTTGCGTGGTGTCATACGAAAGTTTTCTTCAGACAAGCCTAAGGACTACTCTCCCTCCTTTTGAGGTAAAAGTCAAGATACCTGCTATATCTGTAAGAAGAAAGGACATTGGGCTACGGAATGTCCAGATCGTGAAAAAAAAAATGTACTAAAAGAAACAAAAGTCAAGATACCTGTTATCATTGTAAAGAGAAAGGACATTGGTCTCCAAACTGTCCTAAGAAACAACAGGAGCAGGAGGAGGAGGAAGGGGAGAGGAATTCTGAACAGGAGGAGGAGGAAGAGGTAACCTTCTCCAAAGGAAGAAGCTCGACACGTTCACAAAGACAAGAAAAGAAGACGAAACGAAAGTGAGGAAAAAGAAGAAAAGAAAAACCTGTGACAGTAAAGAAATTGAAAAAAACAGAAAGAGTGAAGCGTATGGACTTTTTAAAGTGGTATTGTGTTATGCTATGTTGTGATATTGGATTGTAATGTTTGTACCAGAATACACCAGAGAGAAAAAACGTAAGTTTCTCTTGGGTTTGATTTTATAGAATAAGAGCCTACACGCACACACTCATTCACTCAAACGTACATCATGGGTTTAAAAAAAAGGACTTTTGAGTTTTCATTGAATTAGGTAATTTAAATAGTATTTCTTTTCAAAAGATTTGACTGGCCCTGAAAAGGACCGTTGGTGTTTTGTTTGTTTAAAACAAAACAAACTCAGAAACGGGACGTAACCATCTTCAGCTGTCTTAAGCCTTTGCCACGGCCAAGGCCTACTTCGGAACTGGTGGTTCCTGTCAATGATTTGGTAGAAATCACTAAAGGTGGTATGGCAGACGTAATCACACATAGATTGGGTTGTTTATCTCGAGAAGGTCTTTTTCTCTTCGGTCGTGATAAAGAAGTCTGATACATTTGTTTCAGACTCCTTAACTCTGCTAAAATATCTAAAAGTACCGTCGTGACCGTTTGATTTTCACTATTATCTTCTGTCCTTGGTCTTCTTTCTTCTCTGTTGCTGCTACTGTTTCTTCCTGGTGTTTCCTTCTTGCTTCTTCTTCCCGCTGTTGAAGGAGAAAAGCTTGTTCTGCTTCTTTCTGTTGTTGTGAAAATTGCTCCAATTCTTCTTTTTGTCTTTGCTGAAAAACATCGACGTATGCATATGAAGAAGCAGAAGGTAACGAATGTTCCGGAAAAAATTCTTGTGAAGTTAGAAAATCCACAATATCTGTTAAAATCAACTTCTTCTGGACGTAGATTTGTCATGATTTTGTTAGTCACTGCTGTCCCATTACATGCTGTCTCCACTACTGGCTCACCCCAATTCATCATCTTCTTAGTGTCCGACATCATTGACAACTCTGCCGCATCGATTGACTAAGCACAGACGCTAGTATATCTATATAGGGAATGTGACGTTGTCACAGACTGCTCTCTTCCGATTGGACGACTGTGACTGACTTATGTCACGCATGTTTGGATTGGTGAATACACTCAATCCGTTTCGATCCGCTCTTCCCCTATAAATAACCTCAGTACCCGGCATTCGTTTCACCTCTTCTCATCACAAGATGTGGACCAGCGTAGAATCTTCTACCTTTGTTTCTACTATGTTCTTTCGTACTGACTTACCCATGTATGTCAGATCGTGGACTATCACTCATATGATTGATACAACCCTTTGGAAGAGAAGGCTATATGTGGAGAGGCAAGGTTGTTTAAAGAGAGTTCTCCTCTGCGGCCCACCAGTGAGGAGAAGTTTAAGGATGAGAAGAAGATCTGTGAGATGTTCTCTGTGTTAACAATATACTGTTAACATTACACTTAACGGCCCTTTTCAGGGCCACTCATATGCCTCGAAAAGATATTAGCTTTCTTTGCCTCCATTTCCCTTGCCGCTAGACAGACCCATATACAATTAATATTCCCCATGTTCAATTTCCCTTGAGGCTATATAGTCCCACTATGTTAAATTTCCCTTGAGGCTATATAGTCCTACTATGTTAAATTTCCCTTGAAGCTATATAGTCCCACTATGTTAAATTTCCCTTGAGGCTATATAGTCCCAACTTATTTCCCATTGAGGCTATAGTATCCCCTATTACTACTTTTCCATCCGAAAAGCTCGTAATTATTTTCCCATTAAAATGCAGTAACCTATAATTCCTGCTCCAGTATAATGCATCAAACTAATAGAAAAAGAAAAGAAAAATTAATACAGGCACGAAAAACCGAAATTTGTTTTAGAATGATTTATACAAGCATTGAAAATCAACGAGTAGTGTTTGCTACTTGATGTTGCAAAGACAAATGAGAGAGAGAGAGAGAGAGAGAGAGAGAGAGAGAGAGACAGAGACGTGCCATTATATCCACTCTGCATGCATTGTTTTATCCTGTACTGGAACCTAAATTAAACAAAAGCGACTTCAAAATAAATTTAAGTTACTTTTACTTCGGATTATCTAAAACCAACGGATAGCAATATCCTGACATCAGTCAAGACGAACGGACCCTGCACTTTCAGATTAACTCGCCATCTTGACTACAAATAGTGACAAAATCACAATGATGCACATATACGGATTTTGTCTGGCTTATCTGTACATAGTGACGTCTTACAGTTTTTAAAATGTATTGCATCATTTTTATTTATATCAATATTTCGTTGTGTTTCTTTGGCTACAATACATTGCATCCTCATTAACAAATTTATTTTCGTCCACTGCTGAATGAATACCATGCACATATTTCATAAAACGCGCTATTTCATCGTTTAAATTCCTTAAAGATCTTGTTCTTGTTGCCATTCGTTAGTCTCGAGAGACGACGGAAGTGCGCTCGTGAGAGATGTCTCTGTTGGTGGTTGTGCAGCGTCTTTAGTGCATATTTAGTCCAATTGGAACAAGCTCTTCTCAGGTGTTGACATCGAGGTCAAGGACTTTCATGCCACGCTTGCAGAAATCCTTTTGAGGCTCACAGTGACCATGTTTCACTGGCATACAGGGGTGTGCTTAGCATGCAGGCGCGATACACGGAGATCTTTGTGTTTAGAGTCAGTATGCTGTTGTTCCACAGTCTCTGAGACAACCTGCGGGAGAGTTGTTGACGCCTTTCCAATCCGCTTGTAGAGCTCAGCATCAAGCGATAGGTTGTTGGTGATGGTGTAGCCGTGGTACGTGAAATGCCTACCGCACTTTGGTAGTTGTTGATGATGATGCTTTGGTGGGGGGGGGGGTCCGTGTCCTGAGCCATCAATTTTTTAAAGGCTGATGGTCAGCCCAAATTCACCACTTGCTTTAGCAAACCGGTCCATCATGTGATGTAACTCAACTTCTGTTTGAGTGGTTAGGGCAGAATAGTCTGCAAAGATCATGTCCCTGTCGGTTGCTTCACGCACTTAGCTCTTTGCCTTTAGTCGTGCCAGCTTGAACAGTTTGCCGTCTGATCGCGAGTGCTGATACATCTCATCTGTGAACGTCCCGAAGGCATGCTTGATTAGTACTGGACAGCAAAGAAGATGCCGAAGAGCGTGTGGGCTAGGATGAACCCATATTTCACACTGCTGCGGATGTTGAAGGGGTCGGAGATTAAGCCATCGTGCTGCACTGTGCCTTTCATATCCTTGTGGAAGGACCGGATCATGCTTAGCAGATTTGGAGGGCATCCAATCTTTGCCATGATAGTGGGGAGTCCGTCACTGCTGACCAGATCGAACACCTTGGGAAGGTCTATAAAGACCAGAAAGATGGTGTTTTTTGTTGCTCTCATGCATTTATCCTGCAGTTGCCTGACAGAAGAGATTGTAGACCTTTCTGCGCCAAATCTTACTGCGACTCTGGATACACTCTGTCAAACAGCGTATGCAGTCTTCTCAGAACTTTACCCATAATTCTGAGAAGGATATGCCCCTGTAGTTGATTCAGTTACTTCTGTCGCCTTTGTTCTTGTGCAAGGTTACGATGTTGGCGTCACTCATGTACTGAGGCACTGCATCCTTATCTCAGCAATGGCAGAAGAGCTCGTGCAGGCTTTCGAGCAGCACACGTCATCCACACTTGATGACTTCTGCTCGGACGCCATCCTTCACTGGGGCTTTACCTAAGGACAGTTTCTCTAAGGACTTTTATAGTTCTGACACAGTAGTTTTCTCGTCCAGTTCGGCCATGAACGGGAGGTTTTCAGTGGTGTTGAGAGCATCGTCAGTCACGTGGTTCTCTCTTGAGTAAAATTCGGAGTAGTACTCCACCCAACACTCCATCTGCTTGCCTTTGTCGTGGATGGTATTGGCTGTGCCAGACTTCAGTGGTGCTATCTGTTTTTTCGTGAGACCCATTGCATTCTTTATGCCATACTACATGCCTCAGATGTTTCAGATATTTGCTGCTGACTAGGTGCTCTGACTGAGCTGATGCGAGTATTCACCGATACACTAACCTCTTCACTTTGCTTCTGGTAGATCTGTATGCCTGTCGAATCATCTGGCAGAAGGATTGTCTATATTCTCAGTGAACATTGCGACGCACTTCTGACGTGAGTTTCGTGGATGTAACCTCAAACCAGTCGTTGTTATTTGACTGCCTCTTTTCAAAGATACATACGTGTGGCTGTACTGTGCACAGTCCTTCAGATGTCATCCTATCTCTTATTGGCACCGCCGTTGGGAAATTCTAAATCAAACGTCTTGAAGAAAAATAAGTGAATTTATCAGCCTTGTGACGTCTTGCTTTGGTCAATACATGGTTTACCCTCTTGCCTAGAGCGGTGTATCTTCTTTGGCTGAAGTTTCGTTTTGCAGCACACCATCGAGTGGTTAGTACCGCAGTCAGCGCTGTTGAAGGTACGGGTAAGAAACACACCCTTCATGTCAGACCGTCTCGTAATGCTCAAGTCTAGTTGGTGCCAGTTTTTGGACCGAGGATGCCTCCAAGACACTGTATGCAATCTCTTTGTCTGAACGAACGAACTAGTGATGGTGAGTTCGTGGTATGAGCACATCTCGACGAGTCACTGCTCGTTCTCATTTACATTCCCAATGCTATACGTGTCAAGACAGGAATGCCGAGAATCATGGTCAGCACCTACCCTAGCTTTGAAGTCGCTCAGTAATACCATGTTCCCTTCCTTGGGAATTTTGTCGACGAGCGAGTTTAATTCATCGTATAACTCATACTTGGTATCTGCAATGGCCCTTAGTGTGGTAGCGAAAACGCTTATCATGTTGACAGGTCCGGTTGTGGTGTGGAGGCAGAGGGATAACAGTCTTCATTTCCTTGTGGGCAGAGTTATTTTATCCCCAGCAGAGAGTTCCCGACCGCGAATACAACACCAGACTCTGGCTTTGTCAGCGTTCTTTCCTTGCCAGAAGAACGCGTAGGTCTCTCATCTGAGGGACACCGAATCTGGTAGCTATGTCTAGAGTAGTGAGGCGATGTCGACCTGGAGTCTTGCATGCTCGTCGTTGATGAGTGTTTCGAACTCTACTGATTGTCTCGAAATCATCTAAGGGTCCCGTCGGCATGGTGCGGACATTCCAGTTACCTTGCTTGATGATTGGAGGTTTCCTTGTTTGTTTTCGTTTGTTATTTCTTGATGCAATAGTTGCAGTCCGCTTTGTCAGATACTCGCGTACCTTAAGTCCTACGCACTCAGCAAGGCAAACGAACTGTGACGGGATGGCACCTTTTTGTATGAGGGCTGCTCAGCTTGATGCGGGCTGTAGCTGTCCAGTTAGACATTTTAATCTCTCTCAGAATCGGAACCAATCCATGGTGTCAGACTCTGCGCGAATCAAGCGATGACTTACAACCGGTAAACTGCTGATTCCCGTGTTGTATCGACGCTGTTTAGTGACGCTGGAGTGTCCTCTCCGTGGGGCATGTCTGTGCAGGGGATATGGAGAATCAGTTGTTGCCCATGTAGTTGATTAACCCTCTCCACGCACCTAAGGGATCCAAGGGAAGCAGATACGTCATGGCACCAACAGCGTCGCAGATGTTGATGACATAAATCTAAACGCTCAACCTTATGGTAATGTAAGGAATTACCAAGCAGCTACCAAATATGATAAACTTCTGGGGAAAGTCGACTCCCCCATAGTGCATGCAATATGGCGTCCTGTTAGTATAGAAAGTCCGTTAAGCAATGAATGCGCGGAGGATGCTGTTGTTATGGCCAATCTGGTCACATTCAGGTTAGAAATTATAGATCAACGAATGGGTTTACCAAGTTATGAGTATTTTTATCACATTAAAGATTTCCGTTCAAAGTTTATCTAACCACTGCATATTTACGCGTTAAATATGTGATGCAAATTGACTCAACATGAAATTTGTTTACATATTATTTAGGCTAAGTCTGCTGTTCTAAGTCAAATACTGCAAATATTTGACCACAGACACATTACAATTAATATGGGAATTTCTGCATCCAGAAAACCGTTTTTTAAATGAATATTTCAACAATGTAATGCTTTAGATGTAAACGTGACATGCTAAGCTATGTAAAAAAAATTGAAAATTGAAAATTTATTAATATTATTATTATTATTATTATTATTATTATTATTATTATTATTATTATTGTCATCATTGCTTCCCCGTACATAGAAAGATTACTACAAAACAAATTTTGCTGGTATTATTCAACCAAAGATAGATTTAAAAAACTTAATTTAAGAAACAAATTCTTTTTTACAGAAGTAATAATGCTATCTGAAATTCATGGATTTAGGCTTTGCTATCTCAGGTCCCTTCAAGCACATCCCACAATAAACGACGAGCTGCCATACCGGATCATGACGGGAGCTGTGAAGATTCGGCCAGACATTCATCGCATCAAGAAGGATAAGGTGTATTTCACAGGTAATAATACAACCATCATGTCAATCAGCTGTCATGAAGAATAATTTCAACTTCACAGGTAATGATATTTCAATCATGTCAATCAGCAGTCATGAAGGACAAGGTCTACTTCACAGGTAATGATATTTCAATGATGTCAGTTAACAGTCATGAAGGATAAGGTTTTCTTCACAGATAATAATAATTACAGCATGTCGTTTAGCAGCAAATTTTTTCATTACCCTTGACATATTGTACTGCTTACGTACTGCTGCTCGAGAAAAAACAAAACTTTCCGACAGCCTGGACGTCAAATCAATTTTTTTTTTTTTGGGGGGGGGGCGAAAGTATTGGTGTGTGGGGTGGAGACAAAGCCTAATTCGACGAGGAAGGACAAATGCCCCCCCCCCTTGCACCCCGCCCACCCACCCCCCACCAAAAAAAAAATACGCCTTCCTGCCGGCAGCTGTGACAGTGCACTTACACACATGAGTCATAAATTATATATAATAAACACACTTTATTGTAAATCACTTACTGTTACAGAAACACTGTTTGTGTGGTAACTGCTCATTTCGCTCGAATGCACACTGTAATATTGGTATTCTATCTCTTGTTGAATGTCACAGTCGGAACCCTCCAAAAGACTTAAGTCTAAATGGGTACTAGTTCACATCCCAACTCCCATTCGGCGTTGCTTTGCGCGTACGGATGTACATAGCTAATTTTACCCTCCTCCACCCACACGCTTAGACCAGGCTTGTTCTCCATCTAAACGTTTTGCTGTTTTCCAAGATACAGGATAGCTAAACTAAACATTATGGATATACCTTGATACTTCAGACGAGCTTGACCTTGGTTTTCTATGTTCATTAAAGATCGGTTTCAGTGTCCTCTTCGTTTCCCAAACATAGTTTTGAACACCTTGTCCTTCGCCGCTAATGCGATATATAGTTTATTACGAGTCTATGATCTTAAAATAAGTAACACAAAAGACCCTAAGACAACAAGATTTGCAAAATTTAACAAATACTTTATTTCCGCAGAATACAAAGTAAAGTGAAAAAGAAAAAAAAATAACTTACGGTATTGCAAATTAAATACCAAAATAATCGAAGAACTACAGAGACAAGTCCTAACAGTTGAAGTCCTGAATAAAATTCAGTAAAAGTCAAAAATAATTCCAGATAATGAATGCGATAACGTGTGTTGTTAGGTTCTAGTGTGTTGATATGCCAATAGTCTTTTGCTGAATCACATAAATTTATTTCCAGGTTTGAATACTCTATAAATTCCCGTGAATGATGCTATCGAAAAAAGATTATAGTACTTTTGCATTTCCAGAGAAAATAATCTCTTGAATTCAATAATTTGAACAAATGCAACTGGACACAAGATAAAATAACACTTCAAAGCCCTAGATCTCAAAACGCGACTGAAAACTATTCTTGGCTATAAGATTATATAATTTTCTGCTTGACAACAGGTCACAATTAGCTTCGTTTTTTTTTAAAAAAAAAGAATAACCTAATGGAAAATAACCTTCTAAAACCATCTTGATGTTTGCAAAACAAAAACCTAAATAATGTCTAATTCACTTAGGAAATTCCAAACCCTTGACCCAAACAAACCTATTTATATCTTATATTAATATTAATACTAATTTTAGACCCATGCATATGGAGAATAATTTAGCAATGTATTAGTTGTATACAATGAATAAAATGTCAATCTGAGTCAAGCAGAATTGAACCCAATTCCGGACAAGGCTAAGTCCAATATATAATTTTCATTACAACAGCATGTAACTAAATAAAATATTTAAAAGAAACTGACAAACAAAGCAAATTAAATATGCATAACAAGGTCGACACATATTTTCATATCAGCCTAATCATTTGTGTATCACTATTTCTCTTAGGATCCCGTCTGGTTCGAAACACATTACATTTGTGTCGCTCTAAAACGCGCTTCATGCATTCGGAAATCCTTTTCACATATGATAGGAAGATGCTACCTTTCGAATATATTTCCCAGTTATTATCCGGCTTTTCCTGATGATTTCATTCCAAACAGCGTTCAACGTTTGGAAACGTTAATCGCCTACTCCGGATAAAAGATTAATCACCTACTCCGGATAAAAGACTTCATGAGGTCAGCATTGACATATCAAAATTCTTGTTTCATATCTGGGTCTGACGTAGCGACTTTGGTTTAATGTCGTAATGTTCTGGTGACGCCAACTTTCTTGTCTAATGGATTGTGCAAGTGAAAATCAAGGTACTGTTCGGAATGCGTAGGTTTACAAAAGCAGCACTTTTCAACGTCTTGTTCATGTTTTTGTTAGTGTTTGTGTTCACAAACGTCGATCAACCATTTTCTCCTTCTTGTCAATGGTGAAAGTAATATCAATATAAATGCAACTTATGTGATATGTGAATTCAGCTAAGTATTTCAAATTCTGATTCTTGTGTGTATCAACCACATATATGTACCACCAACCAGGAGGATGAAAAGAATTGTTTAGCGTTAACAATTCAATAAAAGAAACACTCTGAGGGCAAAGTGTGACTCCATATCAGCGCTGTGAATTTGAATGTAAAACCATACATCATACACAAAGTTATGTACACTTTAAGCACAAATAATAGTCATGTTACATGTGATGAAATTGGTGTAACTAATAGTCATGTTACATGTGATGAAATTGGTGTAACTAATAGTCATGTTACATGTGATGAAATTGGTGTAACTAATAGTCATGTTACATGTGATGAAATTGGTGTAACTAATAGACATGTTACATGTGATGAAATTGGTGTAACTAATAGTCATGTGACATGTGATGAAATTGGTGTAACTAATAGTCATGTGACATGTGATGAAATTGGTGTAACTAATAGTCATGTGACATGTGATGAAATTGGTGTAACTAATAGTCATGTTACATGTGATGAAATTGGTGTAACTAATAGTCATGTTACATGTGATGAAATTGGTGTAACTAATAGTCATGTTACATGTGATGAAATTGGTGTCGTCTTTCTAAGGTAATATTGGATGATGATCTGTCATTAGTAACTGACGAAGTCTAATCTGCCATTACTCTAATAAATATGACACTCACATCGAAACAATGACATACTATTTATTATTCATTAAATTGTTATTTATTATTTAATTTGGTCGTCTTTCTAGAACTTGGAGAACCCTGTTTATCTGTGGTTTTCATGTGATATCCCGTTGTTATTTCATGACTTCCGATCCGTTATTGACATCTTCGTATTTTTAACACCAATATAGACTCTGATAACCACGAATAGTTAATGCACTTTATTGTAAACATAAAATGTAGTATCTACTCTTATACAGAGGAGAAATCTAAAAGACTTTACAAGAGAAACTCATAAAACATACACTTTTATATATACGAGGATTACTTAGCAACGTATTTACGTTACAGACGGCACATTCCTGAACACAGACGCTATCATCTTTGCCACCGGTTATGACTACAAACTGAGCTTTGTACCCGAGTACGTGACAAGAGTAGATAATAACCGTACAGAACTGTACAAGTACATGTTTCCTCCACATTTGAAGCATCCTACGTTTGCAGTTATCGGCCTTGTCCAAGCCATTGGGTCGGTCATGCCGATTTCAGAGATGCAATGCAGATGGTTCACGAAAGTAATGAAAGGTATGTTTGGTTTGGTACAACACTTCCGAATAAGAAAAGATGAGACAATTTAATAGCAAAACATACAATACTCAAAATACTGCACACCCTATTGTGTTATAATCTCGCTTATTCCAGGCTTATTGTGTTGTGGACAAAACATACAATATATCTGTAATAATTTTGTTTCTTGTAATCAACGATGTCTATTATTCAAGCGATTGATGTCCAAGTTATAGGAGTTCTAGCATGTCTGACCATAATTTCTCTTTCTGAGAAGCCGAGTACCAAACATTCAAATTATAATAACATTTTAGTTGCAAGTCTGAAAACAAATCATTGCATTAATACACAAAATATCATTAAAAGTTCAATCTAATTAAATAAAATAGTAGATATCATTAGGAACGATACCAATCATGACAATGTGTCTAATAAGATATCACTAGAAGAACATCTGACGAAACATCTCTTCTAATGATTTCTTGAATATATTCATGTTTTTTCTATGTTAATAATGCAATTTTCTATGACTAAACAGCTTTGATTTATTCTGAAGGGGAGTGCCATCTACCATCATCGCAAATAATGATGGACGACATCCAGGCTAAAAGAGAAGCCATGGACAAAATGTACGTCAAATCACAGAGGCACACCTTACAGGTACATTTATGAAGTGTTCCGTCAAATTCTTAAGAAGATATTTTTATGAAAGATATGGTAAATATTTATCACAAAGTAATATATAATAAAAACAGTATATTAAATGTGAACTGCAAAGTTTGGACCAATGGCAATGACTGTTTCTCACCTAAACTTCTTTCTGCCAATAAACATAGTCAAAGAGATTTAATGAAACTTTGTTTAGAAAGCTATCGTTAATGACGTACATGCTCAAATGGCACAAAATTGTGAATATTCCAAATCATTCCATCCTTATATTTTGGGGAAATGTGTAAAATAGATAAATGTATTAAAGGATATTACTTTTTTCTTTATTATATTCAATTGATGTGTGTATGTTTATTTGAAATAATTTGTATGATAAATATTTTGTATAACGGACGAAGAACATAATAATAAATGCGAATTGCGAAACACAACAAGAACAATATGTTTAAAAATACTTTTCATGTTCTGGCAGTGTTTTTGGGTACACTACATGGACGAGTTAGCGGACCAGATCGGAGTGAAGCCAGATCTATGGAAACTCTTATTCGAAGATCCTGGATTAGCAATACGATGCATATTTGGACCCTGTGTTCCAGCTCAGTATCGTCTCATGGGGCCAGGAAAATGGAACGGGGCTAGGGCTGCAATTAAGGGATCCGTACAACGATGTCTTTTCCCAACAAGGACAAACATTTTACCAAAGAATGCTAGAGGAAACGAAAACAATAAATCTTCAATATTCAGCATCCCACATAATCTTCTCATCTACGTTGTCATCCTATTCATCGTCATCCTTTTTTACAAATGCATTACGTAAGCTACTTTTTAGACAACTTTATCACAAAATAGGTTCTTGTCTAATGCATATATACGTTGACATATTTTCACATTTTAGAACTTATGTATCAAAACAATACACAACAATCAGTTGCATGGTAAAGGCCAAATCTACGAAAGTACAACATCATTAAAAATGAACAGTTGTCCCCAGTAAGGTCGTCAACAATTATAATGGTATCCCATTCTGTTAAAATGCGTAACATGCAGTAAATAAGAGAAAAACGGAGGTTGTTCAAAAGTCTATCAGTATGATAAAGGTCACAAGATCAGACGTCCTTGTTGTCGGTAATACAAAATGATTATAAATGAATATATATATATATATATATATATATATATATATATATATATATATATATATATATATATATATATATATATATATATATATATATATATATATATATATATATATATATATATGTTTTCCCCGTCGCATTCTAGGACAATTACTCACTTTGAACCTACCATATGTCCTATATAGATGATGATCTCAAATGGGTAACGATTTAATATTGAATTTATGAAACTAGTTCAATATTGTCCAGCTTTCGCGAGCCAAGATTAGGAAAATCTATACATTATTTAACGAGTTTCATCAATTTGATATTAAATCATTACCCAATTAAGATTCGTTTTGTCGCATAGTTTTTATTTAAGTGGAAATTATTTACATAGAAAGAAGAATGAATAATTTCGTTTGTTCTGATAAATGTGTACCTTTAGTTTGTTGTGTATAAAATATAGTCCTAAACAAAGTTAAACCAGTAAAACTAGATTGTACATTTTACCAAACTATAAATCAAAGATAAAGATTTCATCTGAATAAACAGAACATTTTATAACGACAAAATCATTTTTCAAAACAGAAAGATAATTGCGATGCGATACCACATTGTTTGATACGGTAAATTGTAGGCCTAGAGTACATGTTTACCCTAAAATATCATTTTCAGAACTAAACATTACATAGTTGCGATCTTTATGTGAAATATTATTACTGGATACAGAAATTCCCGCATTTACTGCAATTCATTTGTGACCGGATATTTGCAGTATTTGAATGGAATAATAGGCTGTACAGAAGACGTCAACAAATTTATTTTTGAGTCGGATTGCATTCCATATATAATGGCTAAATATGATGTGGTTATATCAAATTCTGTCAGGAGACCCATTTATGTCCAAATTCGTCTGTGATCGGAGGTGAGTTTATTTACTTTTAAACCACGCTTGTATGTACGCTGGTTTCTTTACCTATGTTATAGGTATACAGATCCCATCCCCACTCCGCCATTAAATAAGCAATGCCCTTAGTTTTTCTTCTTATTATTGTTCTTGTTTTGTAGTTTTACGCCATTTCTCTCATCACAATATTGTTATGCATGACATAACAAACCCCTGTGGGCGTAACATATCCATATTCAGACATCCGAGATAATTTTTCCTCAATTTCCTTTGGCGAGTCGAGTTTAAAAAAATGGCTGCATTCCAAAAGGCGGGTTAAAAACGTTTTCCCACGATCTCAACCAATCAGTAAATAGGATGCTGCACACTAATTTTGTGGGCTTATTTGGACTAATCAGAATCACATAAAGTGATATTTTAACGTGTGGTAATATTCAAAATATGAATTTGCAAATACTATAGGAAGATTCTAATCACATTCGGATACCTAGAGGTACCATTACAAATGTCCACCATTACACACACCTAAACCAGTATATTTCCTTTTAACAACTGATCTAGTGTCATAAATGAGTTATAAAAGTATGCCTCACTAACGCAAACCTCAAGTGTTATAAATGAGTTACAAAAGTATGCCTCACTAACGCAAACCTCTAGTGTTATAAATGAGTTACAAAAGTATGCCTCACTAACGCAAACCTCTTGTGTTATAAATAAGTTATAAAAGTATGCCTCACTAACGCAATCTCTAGTGTCATAAATGAGTTATAAAAGTATGCCTCACTAACGCAAACCTCAAGTGTTATAAATGAGTTACAAAAGTATGCCTCACTAACGCAAACCTCAAGTGTTATAAATGAGTTATAAAAGTATGCCTCACTAACGCAAACCTCTAGTGTTATAAATGAGTTATAAAAGTATGCCTCACTAACGCAAACCTCAAGTGTTATAAATGAGTTACAAAAGTATGCCTCACTAACGCAAACCTCAAGTGTTATAAATGAGTTATAAAAGTATGCCTCACTAACGCAAACCTCTAGTGTTATAAATGAGTTATAAAGTATGCCTCACTAACGCAATCTCTAGTGTCATAAATGAGTTATAAAAGTATGCCTCACTAACGCAAACCTCAAGTGTTATAAATGAGTTACAAAAGTATTCCTCACTAACGCAAACCTCTTGTGTTATAAATGAGTTATAAATGTATGCCTCACTAACGTAAACTTCTAGTGTTATAAATGAGTTATAAAAGTATGCCTGAATAACGCAATATCTAGTTTTATAAATGAGTTAAAAAAAAGTATGCCTCACTAACGCAAACCTCTAGTGTTATAAATGAATTATAAAATTATGCCTCACTAACGCAATCTCTAGTGTTATAAATGAGTTATAAAGGTATGTCTCACTAACGCAATCTCTTGTGTTATAAATGAGTTATAAAAGTATGCCTCACTAACGCAAACCTCTAGTGTTATAAATCAGTGCTATAATAATTGAAATCACAACCGTTACAAACAAACTATTTGTCATGTTACCACGAAATCGAAAAGGCCACAGCCGACATGCTTTAATAGTGATTTCCGCGTAACATAGGCATGACAATTTTCCAGGACCATGCCGAAAAGAGTCATACGCAGAGTATATGTTATCTTCCATCTGACCTGATGAACGTGCTTAGTCTGCATATTCCAAAAATACCACACTTGTAATTGTTCCTACGTTATATCCAGTAAGCAAATGCTTACCACTAATACTGTGCATATTTTTTCTCATTACAGGGAATACTACTGCAGAGGAAGATGAAAGTACAAATCAACTGGACAACACACGTACATCATGAGAAGTCTATATATTTTCCACAGAATGTTTATATATACACCAAGTAGTCAAACGGTTCTTCGGCTGGCAGAAATTTTTTGAATTTGTGAAATGTGAATCATATAACTGGATCGTTGCTGAAGTCAGCTTGGGATTTAGACAGAGCATGAAGATGTACCTAGAGCAGCGGTTCTCAACCTGTGGGTCGCGACCCCGTCAAGGGTCGAACAACGACCATCGGAAATATATATTTTTTTGTCTATTCTAATGTGTAAAACTTGTTATTGTACAAATTTTCCCCATTCGTAGTTACCAGGTTTTTTTTTAACTATAATTGTCATTCGAGGATAGATGTTGCAGACAATTGAATCAGAATGATTTCAAACATTTTAGTTGTCGTAACAGTAATTGAAATCACGTCCGTTTCTAATTAGTACAAACGTTTTATAGTTAGTGTTATTGAATCTATTGTTATATAATATTTTCATTAGCGAACCAACCCATGGCAATGCATCATGTAGAGAAGAACGGTAAGAAAACTAAATAAACGTAAGCCATAAAGACGGAATTTCATTTACCTGTAATTTGAAATATATATTTCACAATATATAATTACATATTGCTTTTGTGATTAATCACTACGCTTTAATTATGTTCGATTTGTAACAATGAAAATACATCCTGCATATCTGATATTTACATTACGATTCATAACAGTAGTAAAATTACAGTTATGAACGAAAATAATTTTACGGTTGAGTCGCCACAACAGTTGGAATTGCATTAAAAGGGTCGCGGCACTAGAAAGGTTGAGAACCGCTGACCTAGAGCAAACACAAGAACTCGATTAGTGTTTATTGCCATGTATATTCCTCCTTCAACTTGGAGCACTATGCTGATGATTGCCAATATAGTAGCAACAGTTAAAAATGAACTGAGAATACAAAGTTTCTGACCGCAGAGTGTGACGTAAAATCAACCTTTAGATTTCAAGAGCGTACAAAGTAGTTTATTCCATATGGCAATTTCTCAGATCCTCTTCCCGCTGGAAAACTGCCGATTAATAAATGTAGACCAGCTTTAGTCAGTAAAGATATGTTTCCGGATGGTTCAAGCAAGATGCAGGCACAAGCAAATCTCAGCCAAGATGTTACGACAACCTCAGTCAAGTTATTAAACTAACCTCAGCCAAGATGTTATAGAGCAATCTCAGTCAAGATGTTAAAACAACTTCAGCCAAGATATTAAGAAAACCTCAGCAAAAATATTGCGACAACCTCATTTAAGTTGTTAAGACAACTTCAGACAAGATATTACGACAACCTCATTTAAGATGTTAAGACAACTTCAGCCAAGATATTACGACAACATTAGCCAAGATATTACGACAACCTCAGCCAAGATGTTAAGACAGCCTCAGCCAAGATGTTAAGAAAACCTCAGCCAAGATGTTAAGACAAGCGGCAGCTTAGTACTTACAACTAAGGGTAGATAACGGAGACAACATTACAGAACATCGAACTGCTTTCAACATGTTTACAGTCTTTTAGCTTCGTAGATGAAATTTAAAATGATAATGGATATTACAAATCTATTCATGGCAGAGTTTACACTCTCAAACGAGAAGGCTAAATAATATATACGCCAACAACAAGTACGGAAATTAGATAAATAAATAAATGTTAGGACAGGAAGCAGATACGCCAAAGTAGAAAGAGGAACAATTGTATGGCTAAACCAGATGGAAATACTTGGTTGAGAAACAGCGCAACAGACACTATATTAATGACAACAACAACAACAACAACAACCCGAGTATAGCGGGGAAACCTGTAACAAGTGCCATACAATATGACATTTGCTACCACCGCCTGATGAGATCCATCGAGGGATTGAAATACTTTGGTTCCTTGTTTCAACATACATACCTACATACGTACGTAGGTACGTACGTACATACATACATACATACATACATACATACATACATACATACATACATACATACATACATACATACATACATACATACATTAACTGAATGAAATCTCTTCTGAAGAGGAAATAAAGAAAGTCAGTCATACATACAGACAGACAGACAGACACGCACGCACGCACGCACGCACACACACACACACACACACACACACACACACACACACACACACACACACACATACATACATACATACATACATACATACATACATACATACATACATACATGTCTTTTAACTAGGACACAAATTGTAATATACAATGTATATGGTAGCTTTCAAAAGGTATTCTGACACAGATGGTAATATCCGATATAGTTCATATGAAACATACGAGGAAGCAGGTGTATATGTTTCTTTTTTCCAGATAAAACATAGTTTGTTACCATATCACACACTAACTTTGCGGGTACACTTGCACCACACTGCTTTAACAACAAGAAAGGAAACTTGTCGTATACCATTCATCCTCACAAACCATCCATACAGTCACGATGTCTAGCACTGGGGCATAATACAGTCACGATGTCTAGCACTGGGGTATAATGCCGCAGACATGTGACATGATGTCCATATGGTCACATTATGTTGATACAAGGCCCACTAGTGCTAACACTAACCACTTAATGCTCATCGCCTAGCGAAGCAGCTGTTCGTACCATTTATTTAAAAGCTTTTTGTATGACTCAACAATGGATCGAACCCACGATACACTCTGCAACGGAGGGGTCTTGAAACAAGCTGGTTAACCCGGTATACAAATTGTTTCATTGAAGCGCATTACATAGTATATAAGTATAAGAATCTATAGTTCTTTTTGTAATAATGTAAATGTATATATGGTAATTCTTTCGTAACTATATGATTTCAATGCAAATTAATTCAATGTTTAAAGCAAATTTTATTAAAATGTAATGTATAACCTATATACCTTTAATCATACATACCTCTGTTTGGGACGTTACAGAATATAAGTAATACCAGAAATAAAGTTGGCACTGTATTGTAGTATAAAATAAACTTAAATTGGGCCCATCGATTCTTTAGTTTTGTCATGAAAAGAGTCATAAAGTGTTAATAATACATATTTTTCATGACAATCTTAACATCTGATATTTCGAAAACAGATCAATGTGCAAAATGAATATTTTACAAAGAATACTTGATATGAATCTTAAAATTTGTTATATTATTTGGACCGGACCACGTTTGAGATCATTTATAATATTCTTGTATTGTTTACATTGCCTTCATCTTGCAAATAATAGTAACTGTAGTGACAGTTTTTATATATATATATATATATATATATATATATATATATATATATATATATATATATATATATATATATATAATAAAAGTAATTTGATACAATATGTAAATCATATACAAAAGATTTATTTACATGGTTATCATCTGGGTAAATATTTTTGATGCCCTGTGTGTACATGATAAGACTGTAAACTGTTATCTCTTACCTTCTATTTTCAGAGAGAAATAGGTAATTGTATCAATTTGTTTCCCAGGATTAAGGTAATACTCATGTAAGTTTATAATTGTCAATTGAAACTGTTCATCATCAATTTAAATCTTAATATAATTTATTGTGAAATATTTTTTATTTTTGTCGGTTGAAATTAGGCGCCATATTTACTACTTTGCGTACTGGGCGCTCAGCTTTCCACTAGGAGGCGTTCAGGTTACTCTTTCCGAATTATTCCATATTTAATAATGTTCGTGAAAACTTTGTCATGAATTTCCCGATTGTGTTCACAAAACCTATAAATAGTTGTGAGATCCGCCGTTGTGGTAGTTGTGGTTATACTGGACTCTAGTAAAGGTCTCAAGAACAAACAGACAGAACAAAAGTCTCTGGTCATCTCAACTGATAATTTCAAGGATTAATAGCTAGGTAAACTAGTTACTGCTGACAAATTTAGTACTCATAATGACAACTATAATGTTTCTCTGATATTGCTTCAACATTTATTTCATCTTTATAGAAAACAAAAGTTGCCATCAAGTGATTGATCTGACGACACTATCACTGTGTCGGCATCAAACTTGCCGTCTGCTACCGATTGGAAATTTAGTATTCCGATTGGGATCATCGAATTTCCTATTCAGTTTCATGTATCATTTTGAAATAACAAATTTCCATTAATTCGGTAGTGGTTTTGTTATTTAGATAGCGAAAATATAAACCCGACAACTAAACGCATTGTTGTTACAAAACGACATACATTGTCGCATTCAATTCATGCGAAAAACTATTGAGATCCGGTTCCAGACATGTCGCTCAAAACCACAAAATGTGTTTCAGCCAACAAACGCAACACACTACTAACATCCGGTTGAAGAATGTTCCGCTTTCATATTTACCATTGGATTTTAAAACACAAACATGGGTCTGGTTCCAAACCCTGATTGGACGCACAAAATCCTGCCACTTCAGTACGTCATATGAGCACATTTTGAGACCTTTTAACTTATTTGCCTGTTGAAGAATAGTTTGGAAGCTGCGATATGAGCAAAAGATTATATGAATTAGGACAAAGGGAACATTTATGCCGATTTTCACATGCTATACACCACTGAAACTAGTGTTGTCATTTAAAAGGCTTTATCAAACATTTGTTCTGAAAATTGGTAAATAGTATATTTCACCATTTTGAGCACTTAATTTTGTGAGAAAACATACGCAATTCTGACAGTCATATAATAAACTGTGTTGACTTTTAATTTGTGTTGTTGTATGCTTTTTTTTAAATCAAAATAAGAACATTTGTGGTGAACACACCATTTTTTAACACTACAATACACTGGAGTGATGTAGTAATTTACAAAGGCGTGAGCTGTCCATCTATTCCATTTTATTTGACCTTGACCCTTGACACGTTACAATGTTACCATGTAAACTACATTTGCATCTAGTCGTTAGCGTTAAATAAAACATTTTCTAGGCCTCTAAAACAGGTGTACCGTGGATGTTTCTGAATATCATGCTTTTAAACAGTGCGACTCCCTGTATGCACTTTAAAGATAAGCCTCACACCTAGGGTTCAAATGCTATTTTGTCTGTATAAAATCAAATAGATGATATCATAATGAAAGAAATTAATCTGTATATAAGCTAGAACTCATCCGTTAGATGTAGCTCTTGAAATTAATAATGTAAATATTATTGACGCACAGTGTTCTTTTGTGTTAAAAAAGTCAATGAAGTTAAGAAAATCCAAAAGTAATGAATATATAGATGCCAGTGGCTGTCATGGATGCGCACACTGTCTCCACCCCTAAATGGATCTAATCTCTAAATCATTTCCAATATAACTTCATGTTAATATTCATTGTTTTTGTTTTTCTTGACATCATTCTGTTAAACAGGATGCCCTTTATGTCTGAGCCTAATAATATGAGCGCATCTAATCACACGTGTTTATAATTTCCTAACAGTAGACATGTTCTCTGGTTACACAGTTTTCCTATGCCTAAAACTAATGAATATATGTCAATTAACTCTTGCAATAAAGTAACGTTTATACAAGTTTTATACCAACTGTTAAATGAAGGTGGGGATGTGAACGGCGTTTGGGGCGTGTGTTGAGTCGGCTGCACACACGACTGTTATTGGCCATGCCTATTGAAACATAGACCAGAGTCTGTATCCAGTCACATGCGATGATAAAGGAAGTACACAGAACAGTCATTAATAACCTATAGTTTAAGCACTGGATCGAGGGGCATACGAAAGGGTGTATGCATTTATATTTAAGAGCACTATATTCTTTATGTGGTGCCCATTTAAATGTAAGTCCCAAAGGTTTAAATTGCTATAAAAAATCTTTACAAAGATAAACATTTCAACATAAAAGTAAACGCACAATACTACAATATAAAATGTAAAAGGTGAAGATAGTACAATTCTGTAACATTAGAGACTCTGTGCAGTCATTTTCTATTATGACAACATTTCATTTAATTATGATGACTGATTATAGTAATTAAGACGATAATGCTAACTATTAATATGCAACTAAAATGGCTTTGCTAATAGTTGTAGTAATTAAGACTTATTGTTATTGCAACGACTTGAATTAAGATAAAAGTGATTATTTAGTGAGGTAGACAAGCGATTGCAGCGATAACAATATAAGAGAACAAAGATAACAATTGCTAACGGTTCTAACAAAGTAGCTTACAAAGGAATGTGAAAAGGGTCACTTTTTGACCCTAATCATACGATACTTTTATACATAAATTAAGTCACATTTCTAAAGGAAACGAGATCAAAACCAAGTCTTCTTTATCAAATCATAAACACTTTGCGAGATACAGCATCGCCATCGATAATTGGAACATTAGAACTCCGGCGCAAATTGGATTAGGCTTTCTTGTAAACAAAGCCATTAAGGGATCGGGGTTTTAATGTCGACCCATATCTAGCAGAATCATCGCCATTCGTCTGAAAGCATCTCCCGTTATCATCACAATTATCCAAGTCTATGTTACGGCTACTGATCATACTGATGAAGAAATAGAAGAGTTTTACAACAAATTCCAGGGTATTCTAAACATGGTAAGTAAAACAGACATCATCATCATCCAAAGAGACTGGAATGCCAAAGTTGGCAACGATGCTCTAAACGACTGGGATGATCATTGTGGACCTTCTTGCAATGAGCTTACCAATGAAAGAGGGCGACTATTGCTCGAGTTTGCATGCTACAACAGCTTGGTACTAGCCAACACCCTGGGTCAAAATAACCATAAAGCTTCACGATGCTGGACATGGCATGCACCAAATGGAACCCATCATAACTAGATCGACTACATACTGGTTCAAAACCGTTACCGATCTGGTATAAACAGAGCAAAAGCAAGAACGTTCCCGGGTACTGATGTTGGGAGTGATCCCGACTATGACTGTGAGGCTGAAGAAACTTAACAAGCCAAATAAATCAGGCTCAAATTCAACATTAAACAACTGAAGGACCCTAACATCTGCAAGTCATTCCAAGCCATAGTTGGAGGACAATTTGCGCTCCACTGTGACGGATATTGATGTTAAAGTGATTGCAGACACTTTCAACACATTCCTGACAACAGCTGCCAAGGACATCATTGGCCTTCATCACCCAAAGAAAAAACCCTGGATTACAGAAGAGATTTTGTATCTGTGTGATGCACGAAGAGACCTCAAAAACGCCAGACGCACAACAGAAGCAATGGAGTACAGAGAAATAAACAAGAATATCAGGGGAAAAAATCTCGAAGAAAGCAAAAGACAATAGGATTGGATAAAAGTGCACAGAAATAGAGAGCAGTCTGATAAAGAATAACAGCAATAAGGCATTACAAATTGTGAAAGACCTCATCAGACAGAAATAACCAAGAGTCAGTACCATTTAAGATGAAAATGAAAAAAAAAATGCCTCACAAAGCAAGTGAAATTGCAAAGAGATGGACGGAGTATTGTAAAGAACCCTACAAACATCTGTCCACAGGAGACCCAGAGGTGATTGAAGTTCCAAATTCCACAACTGTTGATGATTTCCCCATTCTTAAAAAAAAGAGTCAGCAAAAGGAGCACTGAAGAATGGGAAGGCAGCTCCAGTAGACAACATCTCAGCTGAACTTATCAAGAAGGGGTGGGGGGAGAGAATCGGGGATAGAGCTCCAAACAAAACTCTGCAACAAGATGTGTTAAAGCTAAGAACCATCTGAAGAAACAAGACTATCTGTATGAAAACTAAAATCGAACTATTGAGAGCACTAGTCATCTCAATCTGTATGTACTAATGTGAGGCCTGGACACTGACAGCAGAATTACAACGAAGAAGCCAGGCACCTGAAATGAGATGCTATAGAACCATCATTGGCATATATTACATGGACCACACCACAAATGAAGATGTTCTTAACACCATCAGGCACAAAGTAGGCCATGGTGAAGGCTTCCTATTTATTTAGGTTGGGTGGGGTGCTCCCAATATACTTTAAATTATCACAGAAGACCCATCCGGGCTCGTTGGTGTCAGATATTTAAGTAGTTATAGAGATATGTAAAGGTCTGAGCCCCAGTCAGCTGTGCCGACAGTTAAAATAATGAATACACAAAATGTGAAAAGCAAATAAACAAATATTTTAATATCATTAAAAATCAGTCATCTCTCAAATAAAGATCAAATTAAAACCCAATCACTCGTTTTTCACTCGACCAAGTGACCGCCTATTTCATCATCTGACTTAATGTGATAGATGTTTCTCCTTTCCTGTGTTCCTATTCATCTGTATGATCTTTCTCTGGACTGGTTATCCAATTCCCTCCAGTCCGTCTAACTTCTACCTCCGTTTTTCCTTATCTTTTATCCCCTAGACACTTGGACCAACTGCACTGGGATAATCCCCTCTGTCTCCTACAGTTCCTCTGGTCCCTAAAATCTTTCTGTATTAACACATAAGGACATTAGCATAGCATATTCCCCTAGCTATCAAAACTGACACTAATATCACATAATCTGACGCATGTCTGTACATTATACGTCTACAAAGTGTACACAGATATTCACATATCCATGCGCTGATATATCCTCACACATGACAATCCTACAAAGTATACACAAATAGGCAACCCCGATAACTATGTTGCACACTGCAACCATTATACAAAGTTTATAATTCAGTTCAACATTTGCAAATCTATAAAAGAATAAATGCACGAGATTACTACGAATTAACCCAGTACCGAATTAAAATATTAATTCTTTACATAAACATATGCATGTTTATCAAACACGATGAACGAATCGCCCAATTCTAATGCAATCTCTAATGGGAACTTCATTCTATTTAAAATGGACTTTCTAAAACACATTACAACCTATTGTCATGTAATCTAACTTGAATCCATTTTTACTGCAATTGATAATGAGCTCTACAACCTATTATAATATAATCTCTGATTGACACTTCAACCTATTTATAATGGACGTTTTCTAATAAACATTATAACTTTTATAATGTTATCTCTAATTGGCACAACAATTTGTTTTTAATGGAATTATGAGTACTACAATCTACAATAGGCACTTCAATCTATTTGTAATGGAATTTCGAATGAGTACTACAACCTATTATAATGTAATCGGTAATGGGCACTTCAATATATTTGTAATGGAAATTACAATGAGTACTACAACCTATTATAACGTAATCGGTAATGGGCACATCAATCTATTTGTAATGGAATTTCCAATGAGTACTACAACCTATTATAATGTAATCGGTAATGGGCACTTCAATATATTTATAATGGAAATTACAATGTGTAATACAACCTATTATAACGTAATCGGTAATGGGCACATCAATCTATTTGTAATGGAATTTCCAATGAGTACTACAACCTATTATAATGTAATCGGTAATGGGCACTTCAGTATATTTATAATGGAAATTACAATGTGTAATACAACCTATTATAACGTAAAATCGGTAATGGGTACTTCAATTATTTGTAATGGAATTTCCAATGAGTACTACAACCTATTATAACGTAATCGGTAATGGGCACTTCAATAAATTTATAATGGAATTTCCAATGAGTACTACAACCTTTTATAACGTAAAATCGGTAATGGCACTTCAATCTATTTGTAATGGAATTTCTAATGAGCACTACAACATTGTATAATGTAATCTCTAAAGGGCACTTTTAATCTATTTATAATGGAATTTCTAATATAAACTTTACAGCATATTATAACGTAATCTGTAATGGGCACTTCAATCTATTTATAATGGAATTTCAAATAAGTACTAAAACATATTATAATGTGATCTCTAATAGGCACTTCTATCTATTTGTAATGGAATTTCTAATGAGCACTGCAACATATTAATCTCTAATAGACACTTCAACCTATTTATAAAGGACCATATAATGAGCATTACAACATGTTATAATGTAATCTCTAATGGGCACTTCAATCTATTTACAATGCAATCTCTAACGGGCACTACACGTTAATATAATGTAATCTCTAGTGGGCACTTTAACCTATTTATAAAGGACTTTGTAATTAGCATTATTATCATTATTATTATTAATTTGAAAATATCAGCTTGAAAATAGTTCGATTTGTGATTATTGGTGAAGACGTACAAACTTGCATGATTCCAATAAAATATATTTTATGACTTAAGTAATATATATCGATTCATATTTCCGAGGAACATATTGATTAAATCATATATAAATAAAAATGATTGCCAGCGTATAGAGAAAAAAGCGAAAACGCTTTTCAATTTGAGACGATGTAATCATCTGCCAATGTAATGTCTTGTATGATCTCCAAGTGTACTGTCTTGCATCATTTCCAAATGTATTGCCTTACATCATCTCCAAGTGTACTGTCTAATATCATCTCCAAGTGTACTGTCTTGCATCATCTCCAAGTGTACTGCCTTACAAGATCTCCAAGTGTACTGTCTTGCATCATCTCCAAGTGTACTGTCTTGCATCATCTCCAAATGTACTGTCTTACATCAACTCCAAGTGTAGTCTTGCATCATCTACAAATGTACTGTTTTGCATCATCTCCCACTGTAATGTCTTGCATGATTTCCAACTGTAGTCTTGCATCATCTCCATGTGTCCTGTCTTGCGTCATCTCCAAGTGTGCTGTCTTGCATCATCTCCAAGTGTACTTTCTTGCATCATCTCCAAGTGTACTGTCTTGCATCATCTCCAAGCGTACTGGCTTGCATCATCTCCAAGTGTACTGTCTTGCATCATCTCCAAGTGTACTTTCTTGCATCATCTCCAAGTGTACTTTCTTGCATCATCTCCAAGTGTACTGTCTTGCATCATCCCCAAGCGTACTGGCTTGCATCATCTCCAAGTGTACTGTCTTGCATCATCTCCAAGTGTACTGTCTTGCATCATCTCCAAGTGTAGTCTTGCATCATCTCCAAGTGTACTGTCTTGCATCATCTCCAAGTGTACTGGCTTGCATCATCTCCAAGTGTAGTCTTGCATCATCTCCAAGTGTACTGTCTTGCATCATCTCCAAGTGTACTGGCTTGCATCATCTCCAAGTGTACTGTCTTGCATCATCTCCAAGTATAGTCTTTCATCATCTCCAAGTGTACTGGCTTGCATCATCTCCAAGTGTAGTCTTGCATCATCTCCAAGTGTAGTCTTGCATCATCTCCAAGTGTACTGTCTTGCATCATCTCCAAATGTACTGTCTTGCATCATCTCCAAAAGTACTGTCTTGCATCATCTCCAAATGTACTGTCTTGCATCATCTCCAAGTGTACTGTCTTGCATCATCTCCAAGTGTACTGTCTTGCATCATCTCCAAGTGTACTGTATTCCATTGCAGAGTCATACTATAAAGACTATATCGATAAGCCTAGTACCAAAATTCACCTTCAACGCGGTTTGTAAAGTTAAACTGGAACAAAAGGGTTTACCTGAAAGTAATAATAAAGTCCGTTTTTCCACTATATTATGATATTACATTTCGTATTTATTGATCTTGAGAATGCCACGTTTGTAACAATATTTCGTCAGCTACTGTAATCAGATGAGTTTTAATTGTTTTAATATTCATTTCCATAATTGGCTGGCCAGTCTGAAACTAATGTTTAATTCTCAGAAGAGGAGCATATTTCCTTTTAAAACAACTTTAATTACTTGGCGTATAATGTTCTTCGTTCAAAAATATGACACTGTGCTACATACAGTGATTTAGCCCAGGAATGTTGCTAGCAACATACGTGGTTTTCCTTTGTTTAACAAGTCAATGTGACTAATTTCATGACAAACCACGATAACTGATGTATACAGATTTAATTAGCATGACCAATGTTTTTCTTAGATAACCTCTCAAGTATACTAAATTTCATATGGTTATGTACTTATTCTTTACCTACCGTACGACTGAGAACATTTGTTCTCCAAGTGAAACGAGAAGAAATAACTATACAGATGTAATGCGCGATGAGCGTAACGTGAATAAGAATGAAAATGGTCGATTTAAGTACTGTCAGATATCATCAGTATCATTCACTATCTATGACAGGAGACATTTTATAAAGGTAGTAAGGATGGCTACTTAATTAGTGGGAAATGAAGCTCTTTTGTAATGTTTCAAATCACAGCTTTTAGGCCAGTAAAGGCATTTATTTGGGGTTTATCGGGAGGTCAGCTGTTTATCAACGGTACTAAATGTCCCTTGGAAAAGCAATTATGGCAACCGACCAAAAAGGTGCTAGGTGACCGTTTAATAATCGGTCACGACTTCTCCATATTTCTATATATAGGAGAGTGGACTAATATATATATATGTCAAAAGCAATGAGATTTAAAGTACTAAAATGTGCACTAGATTTGTCAGCTTCCAATTTCAGCTAGTTATTTAATATATTAGTATATATAAGTGATGTATAGGTTGATGGAGTATTGATGCAAAAGATCCCAATCGTATGGATCAGTCAGTGTACTATTTTCAATAATTATGAACCAGCAGCAGATAAATGAATCCACATCCAAGATAGAATATTTGGATATGATACTGCTGTATAGTTTTGAAGCTCCTGTTCCAAACATTGAATTCAAGAATCACAACCCCGTTACCTTCGTCAACAAAATGAGACAAAAATCAGAGATTGTTGAGATGGAAATTGATAATGTACAAATACGGTATTAACATACGCATCAGGTGAAAATATCGTGTGATTGCAGCTTAAAACACACGTGTACATAAATACTATATTGCTTTACGTTGTGTATTACTGCCTGGCAGAAGATTTCAAAACATATTGAAGTAACTTATTATTTGTCATATGCTTAAAAGCTATTTACATAAAAAATCACAAAAAATAGCGGATTCGTTACTTATTGAATTATTTCCAATAGCCAACGAATATATAAATTAAAATCATTACTAAATTAGATAGATATAGATATACGATAGAACATTTGAAAATGTATCCTCACAACAAAAATAGTTAGATTCCTAATAGCTTTGCACTACAGAATTAAACAAATTAGCCGTTCTATTACTGATAGTTTAAAATCATCATAGGATCGAATGGTACAATCGAAGATCATTACCCGCGAAATTGTTTATTTTTTTCCCCACTCTTAAAAGCAAGTACACTACATAATTAGACAGCTGTCATTGATACCTGGACTAAATAACTGAATGGACTTTCTGGCATACCGTGTACAAAGGGCAATATGAAGGACTCCGTGCCTTGCTCTATGACCTGTATATAACCAAGCTGGCAATAACCTGGGCAGGGAGAACGTTGTTAATTTCATCCATCATATCAGATGTCCTTGACACCAGTATACGTTCATTTGTCCTTTTTGGACAGAACAATTAAACGTCGTGATCTGATTTCCCGAACTATTTGTCTAGGTTTTCTCCTCAATGAATGATAATACATTTATTGACAAGTCCTAAAAAGAGTGTTGAAATAAATAATGTTCTAATTGAATGTCTAATGCATTTAGATATAGCAAGAAAGTGACATATGGGACCCAAGTCAGGATCACTGAGTGTACACAATAATTTTAAATGAAATCAGTCTTAGGTCTAGATGCAATGTATTTATTATATGTACACATTAATAATTTTAAATGAAATCAGTCTTAGGTCCAGATGCAATGTATTTATTATATGTACACATTAATAATTTTAAATGAAATCAGTCTTAGGGTCAAGATGCAATATAATTATTTTAAGATCTATACATTTAATACAAATTCTGAATACCCATGCGTAATTGTACCTCCTAGGTTTAATTGATTCACACACACAAACACACACCGCTTCGATGAAAGCGATAATTTTGCATTTCTTCAGCGGTTTGTTGTGTTTTGCATGTTTCAAAGTTATCGTACAGAAACAAATATCAGTAATTTCAACACAAATTCTGAATGCCCAAGTGTAAATGTACTTCCTATGTTTAATTGATCCACACACACACACACACACACACACACACACACACACACACCGCTTTCGATGAATACGATACGTTTGCATTAGTTCAGCGGTATGTTGCGTTTTGCATATTTCAAAGTTATGCTACAGAAACAAATATCAGCAACATGACGAAGATGATTTAACATAGAATTAAGGTTGCAGTCGGACGAAATCGTCCTCCCTACAAGTTTTATTTTTGTCCCAAAAAAAACCCCGCTGTAAATTATCCTGGAGAAACTGATTATAATTGTTGATACAAAATTAGATATAACTGATATTTTAAGTCCATGCTGAGAACTGTTTATTTTAAAAACACGACATAAAGGTTTGTGACGTCATTATTCGTTTAAGCGTAATATACTGACTTCCGAATTCTCATCAAACGTAGGAAGTCCAACAGTTGTTTCCCCGCTAATTCCCTTGATTCCAACAATCTTTATTGATGAATTGATTTTAACTCGTAACGTTTCGTCGATATCTCACAATAAGCTCATTATACTAAAGTGAAAATCGTCCACAATACGGACATTTTCTTATGCATGGCTTATTTTCTTAAATTCGGATGTTTATTGTGGTTGATATAGCAGATAAATCTTACATAGGTTAAACATATCTCACATTTCAAACAGACATCGAATAGTTAACTGTTTTGAAAAGCAGTCATTCTAGGAATTATTATAATTTAGAGCCGTTTGGTTAAAAACGAAACATCGGAAACTTTAGATACATTCAAATATTAACAAGATTATACGCTTTTAATTCAGGCTGGTATTATAGCAGTTACCTCTTTACTTTGAATTGGAACATAACGTACCCATACAATAAACAGGATATCAGCATTAAGCACCAGTAAGTAACATAATTGGACAAACATTTCAAATGACAAAAACTTCACTACACAGGGAACCAATATTTACATAAACGCCTCAAGACGTTTTGAACAGTTGCACTTTTACAATCTGACAGTGACGATTCAGAGAAGACACAGACAGACAGACATACATACACATTTTGATAACACTTTGGGTGTTTCACAACATTCTGGTAAAATCACTTAAATTGGGAAATATGGATCATATCAGAGGATGCTGAAAAATATTAGCATCATAAATAAAGCAGAGTTAGGTCTTACTTGATACACATTTAGGTGCTTTAGTACAAAACCAAAACATAGATTACATTTTATCGTGGCAAGAATACTGCAATTAATTCCGACAAGACAAAAACTATCTTACCAGCAATCTGCACAAAACACTTAGTAAGACTTCACGATTAACAAGGGCACTTGGATACGAATTATATAAAGAAGAAGGATGCAAATGGTGAAAATGTACATATGCAAGTTGAACGGTTCAAGATATAACAGACATAGATCACGAAACAAATTAACAGTCAGTTGTAAGTCTTCACATGGTGTAATCTTTTTTTTAAAATGATTTTCTCTTTTGGAGGTCATTTTCTTGTTATTCTTTTGTTTAGCAAAAGAAAACCTTTTAGCAAAAATTCAATTATACATGGGTTATAATAACTGATGCATAAGATATGAAAGACATAACCTTCCATATAATGTACATGGACATAATGTCATACCCATAGCTGCATAAGCCATAGCAATTCTTACACCTTGCTCTTTAACAAGGTGCTTAACCTCAAGGTAAGTTTTCTGTAAGTTTTGGGTCCATTATTTAACTAAATGCTGTTAAATCAACTAAAATAACCAGCAATGTGTGTCATTTTGCTTGAACAGATTTGCAATATTCTTGCAATTAAGCTTTGCTCTTTGCATTGTTTCTTATATCTTATATTTTCGCATTGTTTCTATATATTTGTCTTGTCACATATTTCATGTTTAATAAGTCTTTGGCATGACTCGATCGGGGTTCCAACTCGTGATCTCTTTTATTCGAGGCGGACGCTCAAACCACTTAGTCCCCGGAAGCTATCGACATCAGAAGGGGGTAATTAGTTGTAAAATTTCAAATCAACAAACATTGTTTTTACAGATGTTGTACAAATAATTGATTAGTCTTCTTTTCTAGAGCCTGAAATAGATAAATGTTAGACTTCAGTAATGAGATGAAATCCAATCATGTTATTTGAATATCCCTTTACAGTAAGTGAAATTATTAATATTATCTCTACAATATACACCAATACATAGGCCTGAATTAAACTTAGGCTTCTATTCTCAAAATGTCCGCTTTGTCAGTTGCAGAATAATTAAATTTGCTATTAATTGAATATCACGCTTGACAAAATTGTTGAGTAGTTGAAGTTAGCAAAAGCTTTCTTAATTCATAATGGAAATGATATCATCCTCACTTCAAAATACGAACAAATAATTTAAAAGATTATTCAAAACTCAGTCAACAAACATTCAATCTTACATAAATCGCAATCCGGTTTTCGATGACAAAATTTCTATCAAACTGTTGTGACGAATCTAAAAAATAGAGCGGTCGATAATGGCGATTGAACCCGGCAAACATATTCGAGCAGCCTGCCGTTGTCTTAAGAAAGCGATTGATATAGTTGAATATTTGGTCCTCATTAAAAAAGGTATCCGTCTTCAAGTTTTCCTTGAACCTAATGCTTTGGTTAAAAATCGGCAATACAGTTCTTGTTGTTTGTACAGGTAAATTATAAATGATCTTGGTCATACCTAAATGGTGTTCACAAAAATGACATATTAGGGACCCTTCAATTTACTAATGACTTATCTGTGTAAAATCTTTTAAAACTGACCTCTTTTTAGCTAATATTTATACATTATAGACATCATCTGATGTGGAAACGTTTCTCACTCTAATGGCCAATAGCAGACAACATGGTTGAAAATGCTTTACACTTTCCTGTATTGTTGACTATGGGACACAAGTACATACTCTTTATCAAACCAAGTTACCCACAAAGCGGGAAACGACCATTTATGTTGATGCATAAGTTTATTTCAGCGACTCTTTGAGGACGTATACTTGTTTATGCATATTCATCTAAAATTATTGAAGGCGACGAACGAAACAAGAAAGCGAAGCTAACTTTCGTCCACTGCGTATGACGCTGAGCTCATGCGTGTTTAGTGTTGCAATAATAAAAACGTTTTGGTATCGGCATTATAAATACCTCAGATGGAATTCGCATATAGATAACCTACTCGCAATAATCATAGAATAACTACTCTCCAAACTTCCTTTATGTACTATTTTACCTTCAGTTACTAAACTACCTTTCTCCATTTTATATTTATGACCAAACTGAACCAATATCATCAAAAAGTAAAATCGCGCTAATAAAGAACTAAACATTTGGAATTCCATAACGCAGCCGATTCGAAGTTTCCAAGATTCATTTAAAATTATAACAAAATAATTCATTATGAGGAGATGGAGAGTTACTATCTCTGTCTAGCCTTATATAATTTGTTCACAGATATATATATATATATATATATATATATATATATATATATATATATATATATATATATATATATATATATATATATATGAAGCTTGGAAATATTGTAATCAGTTACAAACAGTATGATCTACTTAAGTTAGTAAGAAAGTGTATATCCACGGCTTGCTGATAGCTATTAAATAGAAAGGGATATAACTCAAATTCTAATACATGATTTGAATTGATAGTAATTATGTCCCTTGGATTAGACCCACTGATGATCCTACTTTTAACAATAGTAGGATACGATTTTAAAATGAAATCGCAATAAATTTGTAAATATGTTCCACATATTAAAGTAACATCATTAGTGACATATGAAAGGAAAAAACTAAAAGGATTATGTTCCTCTGTCTGATCAAATCACTCCAACAAAACCATCGTCTTTCCCTACACTTTTTGCAAGTAACATCATTCTTTGGTGAACACACTAGTGTTATGCATATTAGTAGTTTGATTGCCTGACATTTGTCCACGATTGACGTTAGAGTAGTTCAAGGTCTAGCCAAATGAACAGCTTAAAATGCTCTGGTAGAAAGCCTTTGACCCACATACGGGTCATACTATTGTTATATATATATATATATATATATATATATATATATATATATATATATATATATATATATATATATATATATATATATATATATATATAACTAATTGTGTTTAACTAATTTATTCATTCATTTTCTAATATCAATATCTTGGGAATCATTTTCATTTGTGCTCAGATATAATTTGAGAGCTATACATTTTGTAAAAATTGTTCATTGGAAGTACGAAGTGCTTATTGATATTTTGGACGAGATCACTGTTTGGGGATTATTTAAAATATATTCAAAACATTCAGGATTGCATCTATGTGATACTTCAAGACTGTTATCACATCAATATATTCAATCCTATTGGTACACTAGCACATTAAAGACTATTGGTACATTAGCTCATTCATTATTGGAATTTTATCAGAGCACTCTATATATTAGAACTTTTATTTTTCTTTTATTACTAGTTTGGATTTAAATGCAATAATTTAAGTCCCTCGTTTTTTTTACCTTTAAACTTATGTAAATAAATGTATTTATCAATGTTACTGATTTGTTTATTTCGCTTGTTTTTGTTACTTAAAGACCATACAGTAATAAAAAATAACATAATGTGACTGAACTGCACATGGCTAATGTATCACTGTTTATTAAATAATTTCCTTAACTACGCTTGTGAAATATTGAAGGAACTATGACATGTAGCAGGTAAACTGAAAATATAAACAATTAAACTTCACCTTACAAATAAATGGATATTCTTGAAACGACCAAACCCATGATTCTTGTACGTAAACACGAGACGAACAGGTTAATTGAAATGTACCTGAGACGTGATAGAAAGGTACCCATTACAGCAAAATAATGTTTCTGTACCAAAACATATTTGAAATTTATTGGACATTTAAGACGTGTATATTTACTTGCTCAGCCTTTGAAAGTGAGATAATTTTATCAAAAGGGGTGGGTGGGGTTGGGTGAATCAATTGTGCCGAAGAGCGAATTTAATCTTGTTAACTTCGATTCTGGATCAAATTTGGAAAATAAAAAGTAAAGGTTTCTTAACCTACGTTAATACTGGATGTATTTTATCTTGTGGTACAAAAGTACTAAATATTTAAATTCTTGGCTGGGCCACTCATTAAAATATGACATTGTTTAGAACCAAACGATACAATGTATCAGGTATTATCATAGGAATTAAACTATATTCTATTTATGACATTGTAAGCCTAAAGAGATTAAGTTTTGAAAATCAACCTTTGATTCCTCAATTGAGTTTTCCAGCATTTATTTTAAGTTTAGTTTTACTTACAAAAATATATTTACATTCTCTGTTTTATATTTTTCGATGATATTCGTCCGTATTAGTAAAACAAAAATCTTCTGTCAGTGGGGATGAAAAATGTGAACAGATGTATAAGAGGGGACATCAGGCGGTAATGACTAACATCAATCTGACAACAATCCTAAATCTAAGGTTTAATATGCGAAAATTATGGACTTTCACACCTGTGTGTTTATTAATTCGTTAATCTTTCTTAGATGCTCTAACATAATGCTGGAATCTGCGATACAATTGAATAAACAAATATCACTGGTTTCAGAAATGGGGGTACAGTAAGCAAAAATTGTATGTGCGTAACTACAATTCTGTGAACTAATTTGTCAACCCTAAATTGGTTTGGACAAAGGCAAAACATATACTGGACGCTCGGGTAAAGAAAACAACTACAACATATTAATTGCTAAAACCAATTGCTTGGGAGTGGAAAAGATATCCACATATACTTTTTATTTGTGTACGATGTATTAAATACCGGCTGATGTTGTAGAAATGTCTTCAACTCGTTATCCACACCAGTGCTATCTATTGTTGAAAAGTTTAAATGAAGCCAACATGATTTAATATAGTATGTATAAACGCAATAAAAACCGGAACAATAGGTATTGTGGATTATCATATTTTTTTAAGAGGTTATACTGGCCTAATTTATGGAATAAATAGTTCTCCTTTACAACAATCTTGAGATGTATGTCTTTGTTAAAATAAATTGCAAGACAAACCTGATGATATCATACGAGTGATATGATGGTGAGAGTTATCTATTATGTGTGACTTGTATTAAGTAACAAATGATGGATATAAAAATATCTGACTCGAACTAAGAAAAACGTGATGGATATAGATATATATGACGTGTAATAAGTAACACGTGATGGATATAGACCTAAATGACTAATAATATAAGAAATGTAATGAATAGAGACAAGTATGACTTATATTAAGAAACACGTAATGCATACATATATCCTCACTCTCCTGTATTTATCTGCAGCATTTGACACAATAGACCATGATATATTACTTCACCGTCTCCAGCATGTATTTGGCATTCACAATACAGCCTTAAAGTGGTTCCAGTCCTACTTAGTCAACAGGACACAAATTATATATGCAAATGGAATACTCTCCAGCCCAGTTGACGTATGTTGTGGTGTTCCACAGGAATATGTTATTGGACCCGTGCTCTTCATTCTGTATACTCAGCCGCTCTCAAGTATCATAGATCATCACCCAGTGTCGCACCAATTGTATGCTGATGACACACAAATATACAAGTCTAGCCACCCAACTGAAGTTGATGCTACCATCCATGGAGTACAGAAGTGCATTTCTGATGTAAAATCATGGATGACATGTTACAAGCTGCAGATGAATGATGATAAAACTGAGGCTATTCTGATACAACACAAATACTTTCTCATTCACATCCTTTATCTCAGACAATAAATATCAGCAACACCAACATTAAATTCTCACAGTAAGTACGGAGCCTAGGCGTTACTCTAGACAGTACTCTCACATTGCACCAACATGTCATGAACATATGCAAGGCTGCATATCTTGAATTGAGACGCATCAGTTCCATTCGCAAATATCTTTCAGTTGATGCCACTAAAACACTTGTGTGTTCATTAGTACTTTCAAGACTGGACTATTGTAACTCAATTATGTCTGGTTCGTCACAATATTTACTTTAGAAACTTCAAAAAGCTCAAAACACAGCTTTACGGATCATATTTAGAGTACCTCGATCAGAGCACACCTCACCACTGCTCTGTACCCTACATTGGCTATCAATTCGATACAGAATCAAACACAAAATTTCTTCTCTGTGCTGTGTTTCAATGACAGACTCCAGTCCAACATACATATCCAGCCTCACCCATGTGTATACACCAGCTAGATACTTACGTTCTTCTTCTGATAATCGTATACTCATTGTTCCCTAGGTGAAAACAAAGTCATATGGACAACGTCCGTTTGCACACCAGGGCCCGGCGATGTGGAACGAATTGCCAATTGAAATTAGACACAAAAACACAGTGGTCCCTTTTAAGAGTGCTCTTAAGACTCACCTGTTTCGACTGCATGGACAAATTTAGCGACCTAATTATGTTTTGTATCTTATATGTTTTCAGCATGTTTTATGTTTTCCAATTTCATTGTTTTTGTCATTGTTGTTCTGTAGTGTAGTCACATCATTATTGAAGGTGTAAAGCGCTTACAGCTTCGAAAGATTAGGCGCTATACAAAGTCCTCATTATTATTATATATTAATATTATACAATATAAAAACGTCCCCAGTATGAACACATATGAAGCACATGCTAAGATTAATCTCTTTGACCCGACTCAAATAGCAGAGCATCGGTATGATCTTTTACTAAGTTGTGTCCATAAACTTGACCATCAGGGTATTTCGGCGATTATGTAATTTACATGGGGCTTTAGAGTGGAAAATGTCAACTTATGTGGCTAATGGCATCAGAATCCACTCAATCGGTACCTAACGATAAAAGTTGAATAAAAATTTCACATAAACTCCAGAGTCTTTTCTCTTGTTTCTCTTGACATATTTCTAAGCGGGTCTGACATGGTTCTACGTGTAACCCGAAATAGCTCACAACATTCGAAGGCGCTCTCCTTTCATGCTAGTTAGCAAAACCATGTGTTCGACATGCTTAGTGTTACAAAAAGTCAGAATCCAGTAGGTGTCCACATTAAGTAATGTCCGTCAGAATTTATATATTGAGAACAGCTCTGCAATAGTCGCTAACGGTTTTACTCTCTTAAGAGTATTTGGTTGAGATACTTACACTATCAGTCACAAGAACGTTTTCTAAATACGCATCATTACTGATAAATGAAGTTGTACTATAACTCGAAGCATATCCAGTTATTATTTACTCCAAATCGGTAAAATCCAGATAAAGGCACAACAAATAATTTTGAAACTTCCAATTATAATTTCTCCCCGGATGTAAAAACGCTCAATGACAATTCACAGAACTAAAATTTTAAATGCATGGGCAAAGATCTATATCCTAGCGAATATTTTGATTGATTTGAAAAGTTTAGGGAAGCAATGTTAGCACCAATTGAAAACAGTTGTTCAATGGCCTCAATGGATCAGAAAATTCTATATGTCATACATCATCTTAGGATTTCATCAGACGTAGATGGCTGCTTTGCGCTAGTTACATTACTTGTATGAAAAGGAAGACAAATTGATCCAACATGCTGGAATAGGAGGAGTCCAAAAGACCATTGGAAAATATTCGGTTGATAGCTGGGATTTAGAAGACTCCCATATATTGTGGGAATCTAATCGCTTATTTCACGGATGCCCGACCTGTTACAATCACACAAAAAGCGAATTTATACAAATCAGTATGGAAGATTTGTACATAAAAACTTACCATCGTCGCCAATAGTTAGAGCAAGAAGGATACCAAGTGGTTTAAATGTGGCAGTGGAAGTACGTTCAACGTTTGAAACCGATCCCAAGTTTAAGCGCATCGTGGAAAGTTACAACCTAGTGTACGCTCTTCACCCAGGTAGCATTTTATATGGAGGACGAACAAATGCCACTTGATGCCTTTACCACGCGCAAGAGACAAAAGAACAAGATATCAAATACATGGACCTGTGTTCACTGTATGCGTAGGTGTATAAATATTATCACTTCTCAGCAAAACACGCACAAATGCTGACAGAATACCTCGACGTGGAAAAAGATTCACCAGTACGAATGCTTGATTATATACTAAGTCTTGTCTATTACCATCCCATTTTACTTTACAACTCTTCTGGCATAGATAATACAGAGCTATTCACATTTTTTCAAACTACTGTGGCGATCGGTCCATTTCAATGATTTTTTAATATTACATCGGTGATTTAACACTCCTACGGCATTTTTTTAATACAAAAAAATCATCATCATAAAATTAAAAATAAAAGTTGCATTAACAGTTGAATGAATTTCTTTCAAATACTGTCGAATTGTATCAGTCTATGACAGCGATCATCCTATGATCGCCATTAGCTAGGGTTAAATGAAGTTAAGCTTTTGGGAATATCAATTCGATCGGGAATAAAACAAATATCACCCAAAAGGAAATCTGTTTATTTGTGTCTACTTTTTTGAGCCGTACTCAGAAAATACAAAAGCACAGTATTTGGCGGTAGATTTGCGGGTTATTATATGGTTTGATCAATAAAATCCTGGGTTTTCGAAATTCGCCCGATGGTTAAATTGTGGAACAGTTTGATAAAATTCAGATCTCCAATGCTTAAATGAAGATTTGAGGACGACCGCTTCTGGAAACCTTTAAATTAGTGAATGGAAATTCAGTTTTCAAAAATCTGAAAGTTAATTAAATTATTCGGTATCCGAAGATAAGACTTCATCTGTTTGGTAGAAAAAATTAGCGATTACAGTAATAGCATATGTTACCAGAACATGTTTCCAAAACGGTTGCTGTCAGATCTTTATGTGCAAGAACGGAGAGCTGATATTAAATCAGATTGCATTGTGGCAAACAATATAAGCTTACTTCTGGAATTCAAACGCTCGTTTGTGCATAGCACAGGAACAATACCCGAGTGTCATTAACCTCAACTGCTATCAGAACTTGCTGTATTAACCATGGCTATACAAGCAAATTTAAAAAAAAAATAGATGCAGTGTTTAGAAATCGCTCGATTCGCCACATTGATTTTTCGCTTTTTATGATAAAAAAGATCATAACCCGGATTTTGGGATGTACAAATACCTTCTTTTAATTCCTTTAATGGAAGATATTTTTTTTATTTTGGGGGAGCAGGCTGACCGGGTGGATTTTATTCACCAAAGACTATCCAATTTTAAAATACGATCATATTTATTTCATCTGCCTTGGTAAAAACATCACTGCTTATATTCTTTTTAAATGAATTGCCCTTTACAACCATCACGCAGACCGTAAAGAAAATGGCTATATGGTCATTGATTTAGCCTTGTCAAAGGTTAGCGAAAACAATGAATCGATTAAACAAGTAAAATTAAAATAGTTATTATGTACATCACGTCAAACTGAAGAGTTCATTCCATGTTTACCTCTTATGAAGTGACCAATTAAGATGTTCGTCACGTGATAACGAAATTATTAGCATTAAACATCATCAATATTGGTAATGTGTTGATTGGTGTTTCCGGAGAAAGGATAATACGCACTAGGACGTATCGGCACCATTTTGTTTTTGGAGCTCACGGAGGGATCATCCCTGTTAGTTATATGTTCGATAGTGTAAACAGCAAAAAACTTGCCACCCGCCTCAAACACATGGAGTCGGTCACACAACGTGAACATTATGGTGCCAGACTAGGCAGCGCTATTACTTTTGGCCCTGACCGTCCTATGGTCACCATCAATCTCGAGACTGAATATGCGCCCGAACAGATGGCAGAGAAATCGGATGAGATTAATCACAGATCCATACAATTTGTCGCTGATGGCATTACACGGTCCGCTTTTTCTAAAAGATTTATTGATCATGTCTCCTTTTTCTGGTTTAAATCCAATTCTTTCCTCATTTTCTAGTTATATTCACCAGTAGATATTTTAAAGATGACATGCTGACATCTAAATTTATGTCTTCAATGATTTTTTCGCCGTTCTACTGTAGCCGGTGGAAAAATACCGAAATTATTTCCCAGTTTCTGATTATTTCTGTGAACAAATCTGCATAAAGAAGTATCCTTACTTATTCTCCTAACTACTCCAAATAATCGACAGCGGCTGCGACGTTATCCGTTTTTGCATGCTCAAGCAATACTTGAAACACCAGAATGTAATAAGCCTCTACAATTATTTGTGGTTTCCACTTTGACGGGCTGGGTTCTTGTACTGTTGCTTCATAACCCCTACCTGGGTTAGTTGTTTTATCCCCACCTCGAAGACTGTATTTACATCTTCATACTCTAAATCTGCCTGATATGCATTTTAAAAAAAAAAAAACATTTCTTCACACGATTGCATAATTTCACGTTCCCACTAAACTTATTTTCGCGATGACCTTGTCAATGCAAGCAATATCTTTTTCTTTGCTAGTTATTGTCTTCTTTTCGTTGAAATTTACGTCTCTTTACAGTATACAGTTTTAACAATGTTGCCCACGACGTCATTATGATATTTATCATACTCATTTGAACGATTGTATCGATTATTTTAGCTAATCGAATAGATTTTGCCTTTACAGAATTTTAAGAGGCAAAATATTTGTTGAGGCCATTACGTAATTGCTTGTGCCTCATTTTCACCACAGACAGTAATGATATATATTGCGCCTACTCATGAAATTTTGAGTGGGCTTCGGCAGGTAATGTTTGAGCTGAATTCCTCACTGTCTTAATATGAGTGTGTAACTCGCTGTTTGGTTTTAGCAGTTGATGACGGTATGAATCATGAAATAATAATTGGTACAACTCATTATAATTCATTTCTGAGGATAATGTTACAAACTTTGCTGATATGTGCAATAATAAATTAATCTTCTTGAACATTTCAGTGATAACTGATTTTTTTATGAAACGAGAACATCTTAAGCAAAAGAAAGTTTTGGGTTTCTAAGGAAGCATTATTAAAATTTGTGCCTAAAAACACCTATGCACCGATACGAATTTGTCAGATATTGGTGACATTTGGAATCCCAGTAGATTTATTGTTATTAGTCTATCAGATAATACTTTGCAGATTTGCGTAAGGGAGAATGAGTTATTAACGATATGTTCAGAGTGCCGCATATCACTTTCAAAATTTGAAAGTTGTCATACGATTGGTGAAACACAATGTCAACATAATCTGACAGATTTTTTTGTGTCCATCAGATCTCAGATAAGACGATGGAGATCTGCCTTTGTTATCAGAGTGATTAAAACTATAACTATAAGAATTATCAGAATTGTCAAATAGCTATACTATCTAATTAGCAGCATATTGATTGATGCTTAAATAAGACATCAAACGCAAGCTATAACAATTTAGAACATGACCAGTTAAGGTCGTTTGGTTACAATTTTAGTATATGGTCAATTGTGGTCATTTAGTATGTACATATAAACAATAATTCATATCATTGTTTAATTTGACAGCATTTCCACGTAAAAGACAACCACAAAATAAAAAGAACTAATCGACGAACATATGTCGCGTAGAGATGATGAGAGTCTTTGCGAACTTATAGTATTTGATTCTGAAATACCAAAAGATTTCCACGACTATGTTAATGTTTATCCTTTTGCACGAATGAAACTAATTCATGATGATTTTCTTTTTACTCACTTAAAGAAAGAATGGAAGACCTAAAGCGCACAAATCTTTTTGTTCCTACATTGGTTTGCACATTCGAAACGCAATCGAGATATTGTAAATTTACGTGGTGAGTAATGTTAGGATTAAACTAAAAGTAATACCAAAACAAATATTAGTTTTTGACTAATACTTATGATAACAATACTGTATTGTTCTTAGTGAATCTTTGAAGTAAATAATATAGTAGATGATTGGAAAATAGGATTTTGAAACTGATGACTGTTATTGTAAACATACCAGAACTTAAAAGAATAAAGTAATTTAAAAGACGAGCTTACTAAGAAAATGATATATTTGAATTGAAAGGGGGTATTACCTTTGCAAGCAGAACTATTAGAGTAGTATAGGGATACAAGATGGATCCCTAAGGGAGCGTTGGTGTATGTGTGTTTACTAAAGGGACTACCAGTTAAATGAAATTATCAACAAGTTCTAACTTTAAACGTAACGTTTAATTTTCATTGAACACTTCGTACCCCACGAGATATTTTAGAGCGTACTTTGTGAAGGAAGTATATTAGTGTAAAACAGGGAAATCATTCAACATCGGAAAGCAGAGTAATACATAAGGCCAATGTTACTAAACATTTTGAAAACATACACTAAATTTAATACCAATGGGTTATGGCTGATCTAAACTGTTTAACACTGAACAGTAAGTCTGAGGAGAAATGGTTTTGTCAATATTTAAGCTACAGGTACCTTGTCGGAATGAGCAGCAGGTAACGGCATTATGTACTATGCAGCGTACAATTTCAGTATTGATGGTATCAGCCTAAATGTTAGGTTGTATCCGTCTTCAAATGGTGTACATGTTCACTGCCCGAACATGGGCATGGAAGGTGATCACCCGAGTTTGATTTTTTAGATATCCACAGGATTTACTGTATACACACATGTGTTTTAAGCATAAGTTGCTGAGCGGTCCTCCAACTGATTATGTAATTTATATTGATCAAGATCAACTACTATAAAGATCTCTCTCTCTCTCTCTCGATCTCTCTCTCTCTCTCTCTCTCTCTCTCTCTCTCTCTCTATATATATATATATATATATATATATATATATATATACACACGCCTAGCATGACCGTCACGAGAACAAATCATTATTTTATTCTAAGAATAAAAAAAGTTGTTCGCATGACAAAAGCCTTTAACAAGTCTTATGTCACGTATCCAATACAGTCTCGATCTCGCTATTATTAGTTCTCGCAAAAAAGTAAATGATACAGTAACTTGTTTACGTGGCTGTTTCTAACCTTGAATTAAGGTACGGATCTAAGTCAACATTAACTAGAATGTTTCAACCATTATTAGCTAATGACGTTGCTTACGTCTTAAATTTTAAAAAAAATCTGAACTCTATGCTGGAAAACAAACAGTAGCATGAAGTAGAATTCAGTTTTAAAAATCTAACAAACAAACAAAGATATAAATTAAAAAATGAATTGATCAAATTTATCATATATATATATATATATATATATATATATATATATATATATATATATATATATATATATATATATATATATATATATATATACAAAGAACCCTGAGGTTGAATATTTGTTCTGTTGTGCTTCTTCCACTCCGGAACCTTGCCTGTTTTTAGCGATTTTTTTATTCTCCTTGTGGTTCAGTTTGTTCAAGGTGACCTTTAGCATCACCTTACTAGCATGGCTGATCAAACTGATAATTTTAGAGTGCCTATATTTGGGGAGTGTTATAATCAGTGACGGGGTCCAGTGTGTTACCTGTCTGCCAGATCGTGTTGCAGACTTTTGTTAGTAGCTCAATCACTGATTACACCACCCATTTCTTAATAAGTTCAGCTGGTATTATGTCTACTCAAGCTGCCTTCCAATTCTTCAGTACTCTTATTGCTGACTTGACCTCTTCTCATCATCATTTGAGAAGTTTGGAAGCCCAGGCACATCTGGGTCTTCTGTGGACGGATCGTTGTAGAGCTTTTTAGGGGCATTTTCCATTTTCATCTTGAATGGTATTGGCTCTTAGTTGCTTCTGTCTGATGAGGTCTTTCACAATTTGGAATGCCTTTTTGCTATTATTATTCATCAGACTGTTCTCTATGTATGTGCACTTTTGTCCAATCCAATCTGATTTTGCTTTCTTCAAGTCTTTGCTGATAGTCTTGTTTATTTCTCGGTATTCCATTGCCCCTGTTGTGTGTCTTGTGTTTTTGAGTTCTTATCGTTCATCACACAGATTCAGAATATCTTCTATAACACAAGTTTTTTTTTTCTTTGGGCGACAGAGGTTAATTATGTCCTTTGCAGCTGTTGTCAATACTGTGTTGAAAGTGTCTGGCATCACTTTAGCATCAACATCCATCACAATGAGTGGAGTAAAGTCTCATCCAATTGTGACTTGGAATGACTTGAATATGTTGGGGTCCTTCAGTTGTTCAAGGTTGAATTTGAGTCTGCTTTTCTTTGGCTTGGTAATTTTCTTAACATTCAAGCACAGCTCCTTTGATGACTTTGTTTACATAGAAGTATACTCCATTTATAGACTTGTCCAATTCTCGACTTTAGTAGAATATATGCCCATCTTCAGTTTGGTGTTCTCCTAGGGCTTTCCATCTGACTTCACATAGTTCCAACATGTGTCATGTGTAGTTTGCCATCTATTGTGTCAACTCTTGGAGTCTTCCAAATTGCACCAGAGTTCTAATGTTCCAGGTGACGATGGAGATAATGTATATAGCTCTGATTTAATGCAAATTATCAGTAGCACACATGTCACCTCCGTCTTGGTGGCAATGACAAGCGCGGTCCTTGTTGACCCTGGTGATGACCGATCTGGCAAGGTAACTACAAATTTATCCAACATTATTAGTGTGTATTAGATAAACGGTTTTTTTCGAAACCCATCTCTCTCCAGACCAAGGAGTTGCCAGAAGGGGATGTAGCACATCGTTCAACTGCCTTAGGGTCTCCACCTTGGATTTTCTTTTAAGGTTAACTCCCTTAGCCATTAGCTAACCAAAGCCGACCTGTTAAACAGCAGGAGACTCGTGTATGGGCGGGTGCCTCCATTTCCCGAGCAGATAAATTATCTGGCACTGCCCAAGTCATGCATGTACTATATAATAATTACGTCGTTATTATATAATAAATGCATGACACGTAAAATGCAAGCAATGATGCGAGCCCCTGTGGAGAATACGGCATTAGGCAGTTGTCTGTCAAATGAGAGGATGTACACGTTTATAAAGAACATATACCTTTTACGAACAACTGGCAACACAATTTTATTTAATATTGCAAATACCTTTTACTATAACGCATAACCCACAGGGCTTTGTATTCTTGATTACAATTTACCAGTCATACATGTACTATATAATAAATTCAATGTTTAAATATACGGGCTGTTATTTCAAGCTACAGTTTGCGTTGCGTTATAAATTTTGAACCTATGTTTAGGTCAGGCATTCGACCTTGTATGCGTACCCAACGTTTTGCCTACTATCATGCTTTTAAGGAACAGCAGACCATTTTATCAGGCTTTTGCTCGACATGGCCGTTATCGTACACGACTAATATTGCGGGAACAACGCGCTGAGAGGAACACTGCATTCTCATTGACCAAAAAAGAATCACATATGAGAATGTGACACATACTGCAATTGTATAGAATCACAACACAAACCGTACGGCAAATCACATGACATCTCAAACTGTTAAACGTTTGTAGTCAGAATCGAATTATAAACAAGTCAGAGACAATATGAAAACATAGACACCTACAGAAAACATCTTAGGATAGAATGTATACGATAAAAGAGAATGCTAGATACCGTAACTACCATAGTATGTACAGAGGCTATAACATGAGAAATAATGTATGTCGTTATGAAACCTGAGAACTTCAAACTCAACAGGTTTTATACAGTTCATGATATTGCATTGATTTTTAGAGTAAATATTCAGCCGGAGAACGTTAGCATGTCCAGGAGTACAGTGACTTATACTAAATTTGCAATATATGAAATTGAACGATTTAGAAAGCTAGTTTTCCTTTGTAAATTTTTGGACGAATGATAAGTAGTGATACTCGTCTCTATATCAGTTTACTACAATGATTATATCATCCTGCCTCAAAATATATATTACCCCAACCACCGTTTTCAACAAGGAGACTTTTTTTCCGTATTCCTAAAATATTATTAAAAATTTGTTTTAAACAACTGTACAATTTTTCTATGTCTTCTGAATATAATGGCATTTAGACTCTCATTATCATTCGTTCTGTTTCTTTCAGATTATCGATACATTAATAATGTAAGATGTCTGGTCTTCAAACAGTGATCAAATTCCTTACGATGTTTATCATTGTCCTCCTAACACGTATTTGATAATAGTCTGGATAACTTGGCTCTCAGTGGTATCCTCAAACGTATATGATAATTAAAGTCTGGATAACTTGGCTCTCATTGGCCTCCTAAAACATGTTTGATAACGAAGGTCTCGATAACATGGCTCTCATTGGCCACCTAAAACGTTTTTTGATAATGACGACCTGGATAACGTGGCTCTCATTGGCATCATAAAACGGATTTGATAATAACGATCTGGATAACTTGGCTCTAATTGGCGTCCTACATCGTATTTGAGAATGAAGGTCTGGATAACGTGGCTCTCATCGGTCACCTAAAACGTATTTCATAATAAAGGTCTGGAGAACTTAGTTATCATTAGTCTCCTAAAACGTATTTGATAGTGAAGGTCTGGATAGCATGGCTCTCATTGGTCTCCTACAACGTATTTGATGATGACGCTCTGGATAACTTGGCTCATTTACCATTGATGATAGAGGTCCATCATCCGAACATCCGGATCTGCTATGTTGACAAGTGTTATGCCTAAAATGTTTTTAACAAAATTGTTATCCAGATTGTCAATATTTGTAATATTTTGGGATCACCAAACAATAATCGGTTGTATTATACGATCGCAATGATACAGTGTCATTTCCGTCTGAGAATTAAAATATTTGTATTATTACAAGCTTGATCAATATTGAAATATGTGTCTTTGTAAAAGGTGTTCTTTACTCTATACTTCCAAATATTAATACTAAACATTTACTTCATGATTGAAAGGTTCAACTCCTCAACTTAATGCCGAAAAATCAATTGAAGAAGATACTCAAAAAGAAACAAAACATATTTATAGAGAATATAAGCGAAATAAATTTATTAAGAAGAAAATACGCACAGAATCAAAAGAAAAATAATAATAATAAGGCAGTGGAAAGCGCAAAGACGAGGATTTAACACCACCAACTAAATAATAAAATACACAAACTCTTCGACCGCATGTGTACTTTATATTCAGGAAGCACACCCGAACGATGTTACAAGCATCCCTAGTATTACTGGATATAGTACAAAATGTATAAAGTATCGCTCCTCCCTTTCGCTAGGGGAGTTTGTGGTGTTTGGTTAGCGATGCATGTAAAAGTAGATAATTGTGACTTACCGGAAATAAAACTACCCTGTGATTCGGAAACAAAATTATTAAAAGCTCACTTACAGAATCAACATATACAAACGGTCAGTATCAATGATATTAAACACGCAACTTTACATTAGAAGACATGAATAAAGTGCAAGGGTAGTAATATGCAGGAAGATTACCGGTAATTATCACACTTAACAATGCTGAAGCAAAAATAAGTACATTATTAAGTCGTGATTTTGTGAAATGTGGAGTAGTCCAACATAACAGCTCCAACACCCGATAACACAACATAAAAGGATAAAGCTTAGCAATGAACCTCTCACTATGCACGCCCAAAAAGCAGATACAGCCAGAAGGGCAAGTCGACAATAAGGAAACCATGTAGTTACCACTTTCCAATAAACAAAGGAATATAGTTCAAGCCCATCAAATCAATACATTAACCCTATCAAGGTAGAAAGTACGAGGAACCCAACAGGAGAATGTCCGAACAGCTCGTGAAAACAATCAACGCCAACGGAATACACAACTATAATAATCGACAACTTTAATGGCATCTTAAGCGAAACATAAACAACAATCTCAGGAGCCGCAATACCCCAAACAGCGCATCAATACACATAAAAATGTCAAGCAGCCATTAGAAAGAAAAAAAAGCCCTAAATAATTCCAGAGAACTAAGAAGACCATCGACTGTGCAAATATAAAGAAAAGAACAGACAGCTAAAACAATAAGATAGCAAAGTCGGTAATCATCTCAATCCATAAACTAGGAAAACCTGATAAGTATGACCACTCCATGATAATATTGCATTTGTTCGAAATACATTCACATGCTATATATGTTTCACGGTAATTTAAATTGAATCACGAGGTTAGAGACTGCGTTCTTCAGAGACACCTCTTACTAACCTCCAACAAGTCAACCATGACTTCAATGTCCAAATATTTTTCAACTATAATTGCGGTATGCACTACAATTTCTTCATGCTGCTAAATAATTAACACGTGCTTTGAATTGTCCTTTACAATTTTCAAATTGACACCATTTCATTCATGCAGACAAGTCAAACTATGCATGATGAAAACCTCGCTGGACCATATATGATCATAAAGATGCACGTAGACGATCTTTTCCCTCTTTCTCAATGTATTCTGTATAAATCAATTCTCATCTGGCAAGTCGCTAACAGTTCAATGACAAACAAAATACAGAATCCGTCCTGTACTACCCACGAGGTTAGAGAATGCGTTCTTCAAATGAACCACGTCCTCTTAAGAACCTCAAAAATAAGTCAACCATAACTTCAACGCCCAACTGGCGTAACCATATTGTCACTAACAGAACGCTAGTCTTGACACTGCCTTATCAATCATCTTTTCACCACTTAACCGTACCCTACAGCAACACAAAAATAAAAATAGAAAAAATAGTCCACCAACCTCCAAACAATAATACATAATACCCTTTTTCTCTTTAAATTTATCCATGGTTCGCTCCAAGCACAATTCAAACAACTAGACTTACATTACCACCTAGTTTCTTGCAGCTACCAACTTGTAGAACTGTCACGCTCTAACACCACATGATTAAAAATTTATCCAACTAATACATACAACAATAAAACACGAAGCAAAACACACCCGATATCTGTCGTCACAGAATTTGAAAATATAAAACAAATAATCACACAAATAATCACACTATTTACATAGCCTTAGGGCGCATTCTGATTTAATTTTAACTGCGCGGCTTTTGATTGTCACCCGTAGACAAAATGTCTCAACCCAACCATGAATAATTACGGGAAAAAATTATTACCCACCCATACAAAACTTTTATTTGCCACTTCTACCGGTGTATGACGCTTATATCAAATTTATGTATGTTGTTCTTATTGTTCTTATTGTTGTTTTTGTTGTTGTTGTTGTCACTGATGTTATAAAAACCAAAATCCTCAATTAAACGCAGCACGGGGGGGGGGGGTTGTTGTCAAACCCATTCATTAGCGGTTCCTATCAGTTCGTACAAAAACAAAACAATTACAGCCATTTTCATCATTCCAGCATGTTACAATTCCGTGGCCAATGATTGTCGTCCACATTTTAGCAATTCCAGCCTATTAAAAGAACAAAAAGTATCACTTGGCCCTGTTTTAACCCCCACGTGTCGAGAAGGAATGGAAACCGCGTGTGTACTGTCTCACGCTTTTACCTCCAACTCCAAATCTCGCCATCTACATATACACTTTTTGTAACACCGCTGTACTATATCCCGGTTAAATTATTCCGTCCTGTGTGAACATAAGTACTCCTCTTAAAAAAAAAACCAAAAGAATCCTTCTCAGCAGCAAATGCATATAACTATTCTCGCCTTTACTAAATGTCGCGAAATCCAATAACGAAATGAAAGGCCCACTATCCATAAAATTTCTCTCCTCTTTCTTTCCAAATGCGAAGCAATAGTCTGTTTCACACATAATAACTCTGAAAAAAAAATTGCAAACCATGACAGAACTATTCACACATATCCCAAACGGCTGCCACCAGAAATTTTCTTGTTACACGCACAGGGGTATTCACTTGACCGAGCGGTGTCAAAACCCTGGCGCGAGTCACGCTGGAAGTCATATGTTTTCCCCAAATTTCCAAAGACTTCCATACAACTTGCGTTGTAAAATGGAAAGAAAGACGTGTCTGCTATAATTATTATTCTTTGCTGTAATCAATGGGCGACTCAGAGGAGACTACTTGCTCAAACGTCCATTAACTGCACCTTTGCATGGTTTTTATTCATTATCATCCGTTTTCCGTACCGATAGCCCGTCATACCATAGAAATTCCACTAGTATTCCCTTACTAACTGGGAAATATTTAACTGCGCGACCCTAGGCCAGTCAATCCACAGAATTTCCGGCGTATCACGCTCATATACATACGCCCATTTTCCACTATGGACACATAAACGGTATCTACCATGTTCCAACTTATTGATTCCATTATATTCCCCCACATAAATACTGCCATTTCAATCACAACACTTATATACACCACTGAATTTTAATATGGACTATGTTACTGAAAGGGACAGTCATTCGGCTTGTGCCTAAAATCACTACTAACGAACCCAGCATGGTTCAAATTCACTAACACTCCTCTCTGTGATGTTTTCTCCTACTAACTGGCTAACTATTTCGGGCTAGCAACTCCAAATTTATTACAAATTATACAGTTAACAGAACCACTGTAACTAAAAACTGGAATGCATATCTATATTCAAAAGAACAAATTTAACGTCTGGTTCATGGTTTTGAGTAAGAACAATACTAAGAAGAATAACGCGGAAAAGAAGACCAAAGGTCATTACGTCGGTTCGCCCAGTACGAATGGCTATTTTTAACAACTGATATCACTGCATGTGATGCTTCAAAGAGTTAAAAAGCGCAAGTGCCATTGTGGTGTATTTTTTGACATTTATCTGAATTAAGATCTATGTTTGGATATGTCATATAAATTATTCCTAGACACAATGTTGATGACAACCCGTGGTAATAACCATTACATATGATTTGTATAAAAAGAAATGTCAGTTCGCAACATGGATACGAACTTGTGTGGCAAATTAAGACCTTATAAAATCCTTGTTCTGATCGTATGGTTTAGAAAAAATGGAGCCTAATAAGGTTTATAAAGTAAGAGAAAAGGCATGCTTCGCGTAAGTATTAATATATACAGAATAAAATGTATAGAAGACGGAGACAAACTAATAAGAGTTTTTCCATCATGAAAACAAAAATTTGTTTCTAACTAAAGTTTCAAAATTTAATAAGAATGAAAACGAAATAATTACTAGTCAAACTGACCCTCTTGGGGAAGTGAAAGCGTATGATAATAATCTGTATCATATGGAAGAAGAGGTAGAAAATAAAAAACCAATAGGACTTGCTGAGCATTAACAAATTCCTAAGCTTAGCAAAGAAATATCTATAAGATTGGACTGCTAAGGTACCGAAACAGGAGCATTTCAATGTTTGAAAAGTATGAAAAATAGCAAAACCCAGGATCACATGGTTTTCATTATTCCCAACTGTTTTAAAACTATACAGTATAACTTGCATAACAGAGTAGAATAACCAATAGCAGTACTGGGAGAACTGGTGTACTAATTATCAATGTTACAGGCAAATAAGTTACTGGTGTACTAATTATCAATGTTACAGGCAAATAAGTTACTGGTGTACTAATTATCAATGCTACAGGCAAATAAGAACTGGTGTACTAATTATCAATGATATAGACAAATAAGAACTGGTGTACTATTTATCAATGCTATATGCAAATAAGAACTGGTGTACTATTTATCAATGTTATAGGCAAATAGGAACTGGTGTACTATTTATCAATGTTATAGGCAAATAGGAACTGGTGTACTATTTATCAATGCTACAGGCAAATAAGAACTATTTATCAATGCTACAGGCAAATAAGAACTGGTGTACTATTTATCAGTGCTACAGGCAAATAAGAACTATTTATCAGTGCTACAGGCAAATAAGAACTGGTGTACAATTTATCAATGCTACAGACAAATAAGAACTGGTGTACTATTTATCAATGTTATAGGCAAATAGGAACTGGTCTACTATTTATCAATGCTATAGGCAAATAAGAACTATTTATCAATGCTACAGGCAAATAAGAACTGGTGTACTATTTATCGATGCTACAGGCAAATAAGAACTATTTATCAGTGCTACAGGCAAATAAGAACTGGTGTACTATTTATCAATGCTACAGACAAATAAGAACTGGTGTACTATTTATCAATGTTATAGGCAAATAGGAACTGGTGTACTATTTATCAATGCTACAGGCAAATAAGAACTATTTATCAATGCTACAGGCAAATAAGAACTGGTGTACTATTTATCAGTGCTACAGGCAAATAAGAACTGGTGTACTATTTATCAATGCTACAGGCAAATAAGAACTGGTGTACTATTTATCAATGCTATAGGCAAATAAGAACTGGTGTACTATTTATCAATGCTACAGGCAAATAAGAACTATTTATCAATGCTACAGGCAAATAAGAACTGGTGTAATATTTATCAATGCTATAGGCAAATGAGCATCGTTAATTCAGTTATCAATGCAATAATATCTGATGATCAAACTTATTGGTAGTTTTACAAAATGGATTATTATTATGTCCAGAAAATATTGTATATATTATTAATGATAGAAAAGAGAAATGTATGAAGCTAAATGTAACAATGTTTGCAATTTGATCATTGATAACTCTTTTGGAATTCGTGAGTTTCTGTTTTTGAAGTAATAAACGTCTTTGCAAGGATTTCAGTACTCAAGCTTAACATTGCCAAACCGAAACTGGTTTAAACAGAAAACAGGAAATGCAGTATAAAAAAAATTGTATAAATTAATTTTGAATCATTTTTAGAAATGATAAAAAGTTATTAAAACATTGGTTGAAGAGATCTTTAACAGTGTTTGATAAACAAGTTTTGGAAAACCTTAATTATTCCAAAACATATGTTCATCTTGCTCCACAAAATGTCAAACGAAACAAATTTGGTAACTTTATATAGAAGACAATAGTGGACAAAGTAAATAGTGAGGTCATTTTCTAAAATTGGGTTGGCGATGCTCAATATTAATTAATGTGTATTAGATGTGAAAATTATATAGATCTCTTAGCGCTTTTATTCCATTTAGACAACTTCATCAAGTAGCACAGAATCACTATTAAGATATTCAACAATCGTGCAATGGTTAGCGGTAAAGACATGATAATCAATGTTTTGAAACATGTTTTGACAACAATGAAATGCAGTTACTATATATATTCTATTCGTTTTAATGATTTCACTCTTATTACCTCTTTGTGCGGATATCAGAGGCGTAGCGAGGGGAGGGGGGGCGGGGGATACATATGTCCCCGGGCGCCAAGGTACAGGGGCGCCAAAATGAGGCTTGCAACGTTACGTTATAATATTAAAAAAAGGGTAATAAATCTGTCACAAGATCGCTGTGGCGCCAATTTTATAGTTTGTCCCCGGACGCAAAATATCATCGCTACGCCTCTGGCGGATATTGAACCAAACCCAAGACCTAAGGAGTTTAATGAAATCGCTTTTCATTATTTAAATATTAGGAACATTTAATCATAAAAATTATTTTATAAAACTCGATAGTTTTAAAGAACTGTTTATAAAACACAGAAACTGTTTCAAAGTGACATCAATGTATACGCTTCTAATAAGTTATTTTGCAAACGTGGAAACGATTCGACAGTTAGCTGTCATGACAATCAGATAATATGCATTAGAATTGTCACCCTCGCATTAAGTAACCTTTAGGACAGGGTAATTATTCAGCTACTTTCCCAGCAATTTGTTGAAATATTTTTAACCTCCAGTTGATCTCGTTAGTGACACGGTTATTATTGTTACGGGGGACTATAATAATAATAATAACAATAATAATAATAATAATAATAATAATAATAATAATAATGAGGAGGAGGAGGAGGACTTTGTGTAGCGCCTTCTCTTTAGAAGCTCTAAGCGCTTTTAAACATTTATAATGATATGACTACACTACAAAAAAAATTAATAACAAAAACCTTGAAATTAGAAAACATAAAACATGCTGAAAATGTTTAAGCTACTATACATTATTAGGTCTCTAAGTTTGTTCCTGCAGTCAAAAAAGGTGAGTTTTAAGAAACACTCTTAAAAGGGAACACTGTGTCTTTGTGTCCATAACAATAACTTGCTTAGAACTACTTGTTCTGCAAATTGAATGTATATAATGTCAAAATAGTCTATGAAATGTGATAACAAACTTCATTCGGAGCATTCTACAACAAATATTAGCTTGATCTTGTCTTTGTAAGTAGTGGTACAACTATTCTTCACGTTGACATGTTAAAAGTGTATAGAGCATTTAGTGACCAAGATGATCCTAATATACTAATAAGTGGTCATGTGTACCTCCAACGGCCCATTTATCTAAGTAATGCTGATTTTTTTAAATAAATCAACGCACTGATAACAAGAACTACCTGGGCAGATATTTTGTTAACAGCAATAGATATTGATGTTTAAAAAATTGATATACTTATAACCCAATTAACAGAATTCGTTACGTTGTGTATCTATTGTTAAACTGTAATAATTCGCTCAACGGATCAACAGTGGTGTAATTCCATATTACGAAAAGTTATAAGAAGAAAGAACAGAAGACGCACATCTGCCTTAAATCGTTGTAAGCTAACTCAGAAAGAAGTAACTAAAATGGAAACGTATGGAGAAGAGCAACGTACAGATTAATATTGATCATAATCTTTAAACGATTCTGAGCGAAATACTCCTCATTTTTGGAAAATTGCAAAATCACTTATGAAAGAGGTAAAGCTTTCAGTTGTATTGAAAAACGTAAAGTTCCCAGAACAAATGATTATTGTTACATTTGTGATGAAAACTTATTATATGTGTATGTGACAGTACAGTTGTTCTCCAGTTTTTTCCAATACAAACTGGAAATACGAGATGTTCTCGTAAAAAAAACAGTATTAATGTCTCTGAAAAAGAAATTTTTGGATATTTTAAATTCCGTTTCCGCTGGGTTTTAATGCATAAAGCAAAGAATACTTAAAGACAACTTTTGAAAAAATAAACACATAACAAACAATGCTTTCAATCACTCGTTAAAGGAAAACAAATATACAGATAAATGGGAGCTTGCCCAAATTCCTACTATTTGCAGAAAGGAACATCCCCACGACGTTGCCAGTTATAAAACAATCTCTACTTAGATGTGTCGCAAAATATTTTGAAACATGCATTACTAAATCGTGAAAAAAAACTTTCTTTTATGTAAGTACTAATAATGATTCCTTTCGGGGGACATCACTGTTTTTCAACAGTTTGAAATGTTTTATAGTATATACATGACACTAGCAGAATTTAACAGTTCTAGCCTTTATTGATATTGAACCAATACGTTTCTTCAGGTAACCTAAACACATAGTTTGAAAATCACCTACGTAATATAAAACTAAACGGTCTTTTTGCACGATACCTATTCTCTAGAAATGATTATACATGCTGGTGTGTTGCATGAATCCGTACTTAAAGCCTTTCTTCGGAAATTTATCAAAGGGACGTACAGCGACAATATATTGTTAGTGTCGAGGGACAAATGGAAATTTATAAAAGGGACGTACAGCGACAATATATTGTTAGTGTCGAGGGACAAATGGAAAGTTATAAAAGGGACGTACAGCGACAATATATTGTTAGTGTCGAGGGACAAATGGAAAGTTATCAAAGGGACGTACAGCGACAATATATTGTTACTGTTGAGGGACAAATGGAAATTTATCAAAGGGACGTACAGCGACAATATATTGTTAGTGTCGAGAGACAATATATTGTTAGTGTCGAGAGACAAATGGAAAGTTATATAATGGACAATATATTGTTACTGTTGAGGGACAAATGGAAATTTATCAAAGGGACGTACAGCGACAATATATTGTTAGTGTCGAGGGACAAATGGAAAGTTATCAAAGGGACGTACAGCGACAATATATTGTTAGTGTCGAGGGACAAATGGAAAGTTATCAAAGGGACGTACAGCGACAATATATTGTTAGTGTTGAGGGACAAATGGAAAGTTATCAAAGGGACGTACAGCGACAATGTATTGTTACTGTTGAGGGACAAATGGAAATTTATCAAAGGGACGTACAGCGACAATATATTGTTAGTGTCGAGGGACAAATAGAAAGTTATCAAAGGGACGTACGGCGACAATATATTGTTAGTGTCGAGGGACAAATGGAAAGTTATCAAAGGGACGTACAGCGACAATATATTGTTAGTGTTGAGGGACAAATGGAAATTTAACAAAAGGTTGTGTAACGGCAATGAATTGGGACGCTCTAGTGACAAATGGAAATGTATAGAGACATAGATCTATCACACAAACATGTCTAATAGATACATCAAAGGATGTGATAGATATGTCTCTGTATATTTCACCATTGCCCCTAGGGAGCCCCTATACTATTTCATCATTGTCCCTAGGGAGCCCCTATACCATTTTCACATTGTCTCTAGACAGTCCACGCCATCAGTAGCTCCTGATTATGAGACAGATATATGTCTAACGTTTTCTTAAAGCAATTCCAATGGGTCATGGACAAGACGTCTAAAGGTTAGTTTGAAAAAAACAAACATCTAAAAGTAACAAATTGACAACGAAAATGAGTTCTACATTATTTTGAAACATCACAAAAACAATTTTGTTAGATTGTGTGGTGAGTCCTATTGACTTCCAAGTGATCAGTCGAAAGAGGTTTAGGTTATGCATTACCTGTCAATACGATTCAGGTATCAAAATTTGATAGCTTACTGATCACTCATTATCAGCGAGTATATCAGGTTGTCTCCAGTTTCTCATAGGACCACATTGAACAAAAATAGAAAGCTGGTAACTGTACAGAGGCAGATAAACTAATAGCCCAGCCCTATAATAAAATCAGAAGATCTCGGGATCTTTTCCCTGTTCGATGGGAAGTGATTGTCCTTGATCTCCCTGATTATAAATTATAGAATACGTATTTAACAGAGTATTACAGTGACCAATTTATGCTGACCGACCAATAATGTAGAAAAAAGTAACATCATAACAAACCTGGCCAACACATGTGTCTGCTTAGCTTGATTCTGAATAGCTCTTATACATACTTATACATTTTTCCCTGAAACTCTTGTTATGATACACATTTAGGAAATATTTCTCTGTTCTCAGTTTAATTCTTTTCCTGACAACAACATATATATATATATATATATATATATATATATATATATATATATATATATATATATATATATATATATATATATATATATAGAAACTTGTTTCAAACCCGATCTTCACATCTGTGCATGGACCTTAGACTCTTCATGTTGTTGAAGTGTGATTTCAGGTACTATATACTTTAAGACGTAGCAGAGATAGCAATCAAGAATGGACGCTTATATTTACTTCAGAACCAAATATTTCAGGAATTCTTAATATGCAAATTCTGCATCAAATGCATACTTTAGCACTCCTATATTTTATGCAACATGCATGAATATTAACGTATCGAATAATTTATCTATATTTTATTTTAATAATATGACTTTCTAAATGATGGAATATTTTCGTTACAGTCCAACGAATTGAATGATTGTCGAATAAAACATTTTATTTGACCAGCATACTGGATATAAATTATAACAGATTTGGAGAATTGGCTGGTTTCCAAAAGATGTCTTTTGCTTTCCAATTTCCGCTATTGTTTATATCGAGTTCACTGCCGTGCACTGAATACGGTTTAAAACCCAAGCTGTACATATTGGCCAACGTGTGCAAAATATTCGCCTTTGGACATGGAGTATCCTTTTTATCCTGGTTTTGAGGCATAATTAGCCATTCCATGAAAATGTAACGAACCTTGAATTTCTGGAGTAATTCCAAGGAAGAGTGTAATGCTCTACACTCATATCCCTCTGAAAAGGAAATCAAACGTATTATAGCGAGCTTTGAGTATCTGGAATAATTCTATAGATAATTGCAATTTATATTTAGATCCCTCTGCAATGCTAGGCAAATTATGACAGCGAAACCTTAATAACTGAAGTGATTCGAGTGTAGAGATAATTGCTTTGCATTAATATCCCTCTGAAGAAAGAAAGCCAAATGTTACTATCACATCTATCAAAGGTAAAATGTACAAAATGGTTGACTTATTGTGATTGAAAAGGTTTCAGAGAAGATTGGGTCACTACAAGAAATCCTCTCTCTCTCTATCTCTCTCTCTCTCTCTCTCTCTCTCTCTCTCTGCCAAACGTTTATGAAAAGTATAAACATAAATGAGCACATGCTATTACCGATTATAGGATACATTATGATAATAAAGTAAACAGGTCCAAGTCATATGTATTTTGACCGTCATGTCGCTGTCAAACACTTTTACTAAGGAACATATTGATCGAAAGGTCGTTACAATCTGACTTCTAATGACATTTCTTTTTTCCGAAAATATCAGTACGTTCCACCAAAGGGATTGTGACTCCGTTCAAGACTTTGATTAAGATGGCAAATATGGTGTAAAAACAAAAACAACCCATGTATTAACAAGAAAACAAAACAAAAACATGAGTTCATATAAATCAAACAACACTACTAGTTACTCAGGGAAACAAATATTCATTCCCTTCATTGTGCAATTAACAATACCGTTATTGAAACATGTCGTCAAGATTTCAAGTTACTTCTTACAGCTATATTCTTGTTTTATCTTCCATAGGAAGTTATATTTCGGGAAGAGATTTTTTCGTCTAATAAAATCAATCAGAAGAGTTACATGAAAAATGCTGGGTTAATCCTAATGTTCATTGAAAATATGTCGATTGAATTTGATTAATATATATACATACGTACATTCATACATGTATACATACACACGCACGCACGCACGCACGCACGCACGCACGCACACACACACACACACACACACACACACACACACACACACACACACACACACACACACACATACATACATACATACATACATACATACATACATACATACATACATACATACATACATATATACAGACAGACAGACAGCTGCCTTACCTATGTCCATCTTTATAATGATTTCTTTGGCCGGAATGAGATTGACAAGGTCATCCAAGGTTATAGCTTCAACTGACCGCGATATATTAGCTGGACCGTCAATTTCTCTGGCTACTGCAATGCCTCCCTTATTTTGTTCGTCTTCACCCATTACAACTGTCGTCCGTTTGTCTGATACAGCATATTTTAGCATGAGAATCTTATCAGAAAACTTGTTCCTTACAACTCCTTCTTGAAGTCTGAGAAAAGATGCATCTGTTGGTTCAATAGCTATTACAGTTCGCCCCATTGCCCGTGCAAGTAGACTGAAATAACCAATATTAGCCCCGACATCGATAAAAGTTGCCATAGGAAATCTGTTTAATGCTTTTTGTATTAATAGTGTCTGTTCCATATCCCAGGTTCCTGATTGTTGTAGAGAACCTGAAACATATACATCCTCCTTCACAGAAAAGACACATACATTAAAAGACGGATTTGTACGTGTCTGAACGCACAGGAAACTCCTACCTTCGCTGGACGGATATTGCTTGTTAAAAGCGTATACATGCTGCAAATTCTTAGTTAGATTTAATTCATCGAAAGGAACAGGCAATTTGCTACTGCCATTGTTTTTAATAATGGAGTGCGGTAAAATAGACGTATCTGAACTCAGAATGTGTGTTATGCCTTTTGCAGTTGCTTTCTTGACAGGGTTTAACCAGTTTGTGTTCCTTTCAGCCATCTCATCTCCCTGTTGTTGTTGCGAAGATTTCGTGATCATATGTACAGTTCGATTTTGATGATTACCGAAACTAAGATGCCAACCTCTTTGGGGTTTACTCACAGATGTTTTCTCAGAAACCCGAGCACCGACTGAATTCGTTTCCATTGTTGAAAGTTCAATATCGCTGGATTTTCCACGGATGATAACAAAATTAGTAAAACTAGTAGAAGAGTTGTCAACTTTCTTATTAGCTGCCTCAGTGACAGATCTGTCCTTTATGGGATGAGTGTTAATCTGTAGCCGATAGAAATTGGTTTCTAGTACACCTCTATGTAACTCCTGCTGGTTGTTTGGAAATTGTTTTCTCTGCATTTGTTCTGGATGGTATGTTACCATTGTGACGTAGAAAGCCACAGTAGTCAAACACAATAAGCCTTGAAAAATAAACAGGAAACAATAATTTCACCACTACTATGGAATATTAATGACGTTAATCTCTCTCTCTCTCTCTCTCTCTCTCTCTCTCTCTATGTATGTATCCACCTTATATATATATATATATATATATATATATATATATATATATATATATACATTTTGCTTATTTTCTGGCCATGATTGACAGAAAGAGCATTACCTATCTGAACTTTGAACTTTGCCAATGCAAAGTACTTTGTTAAACACTTAATAATTTATTTTGGAAATCAGTCTTTGATCATTAATAATCAGGGTTTATAGTTGTGCTCAGATATAATTTTGAGAGGAATTATATATTTAAATAATTCATTGGAATTTCAAAGTGCTCTTTGACTGTTTAGACATACAACATTCCTTTGGGATAATTTAGTACACATCCTAAGACATTATGGATTAAATCATTTTAGAACACCAGGTACTTCGAACTTAGAATTCATACGGAATACTTAATATTTTTTTTTACTTTTGATAGGATAAATAAGATTATTTCAACACAAATAATGCATTTGCTTAATTTCACCCACATTGATCATTTTATTTCTTTATTGTTGTATTTCTCCAGACAAAATGTTATTTACAATTTCTAAGTTTTCTGAAAGTATTTGTATGTTTTCCATCAAACAAAATGTTCCATGGCACTCCAATTTTGCTAGCTTAGAAAGCAAATGTTTAAAACTTCTATATTTTACGTAGCTGTTTGTATCATCTAAGAGTCATATTGTAATAAATATGGAGTATGTGCATTTGATAGCGCCCCGCCTTGAGCAATTTTTAGATTTGTGTGATTATTGGGATTCGACGCCATGGAAATGTTCCTATCTCTAAATAATTATCCAATTACTAGGAGCAAACGTCACGGAGTCGAGCGTTAGTGAGTTTGAACGATGCCATGGTTCACTAGTAGTGAATTTAGGTCCATACCGAATGACTGTCCTGAGTAAGATAGTCCATATTAAATTCTAGTGGTGTACAATAGTGTTGTGGCTAAGATGGCAGTATTTACGGTAGGAAACCGGTAAATTACACAATGGAATCAATAAGTAGGGACTTAGTAGATGCCGTTTATGTGTCCATAGTGGAAAATAAAAGCGTATATTTACTAGCCTAGAGTGGTGGAATTAAATAGTTCCCAGTGAGAAAGGGGATACTAGTTTATTTTCTATGGCATGACCGGCTGGCGATACGGAAATCTGATGATGATGAAGAAAATCATACAAATGTGCGGTTGATGGACTTTTGGCAAGTTGATTTATCTGTGGTCTTGAATTGATTAGATTAAAATTTAGTATATATAGACAGACATGTCTGGCGTTCCAATTTACAACTCAAATTGTATGGAAGTCTTTGAAAATTTGGGGAAAACATGACTTCCAGCGGTATTCGCGCTAGGGTTTGGCACCGCTGTGTCAAGTAATGCCGCTCTGCGTGTAACAATATATTGCCAGTTATATGTCAATATTAGTTTAAAGCTGTCAAATAAGATATACGTTACAATATGCCTTATTCTATCATGACCAGACACATCACCGAAAATGATGCAACTTAATTGGTGCTATGCACTCTTGTGCAGCAGACACTCGCATTTAAGAAGAGGGAGGTTTGCTAATATTATTATTTCTGTTACTGTTTTTCTTCAAACACTTTATTTTTCACTTCGCAAGCCAGTGCGTGAAAACCTGCGCGTGACCCCGCCAAGCAGTCATCAAGAGGCGCCCATGCCAGAATATTGTTACGTAGGTTAGTAGACTTCAACTTAGATCGGTAAAACCACAAACCTATTATCATCATACTCCTATACACATCTCTGGGGTTGTATGATGGACTCCGTTGAAGCGACATGTTCGGGTATAAGTACCACACGAGTATAACGCGAGTATTGTCGGAGTATGACATGAGTTCTGCGCAGCGCCGGATTAAGCACCGTGGAGGCCCATAGGCAGTCAAACTTTTGGGGCCCCAGACTCACGGTCACGGTCTCATGGGGGCCCCTGATGGGGCCCATAAAAGTCGCGGGGTCCATAGGCAGTTGCCTACTCTGCCTAATGGGTAATCCGGGACTGGTTCTGCACGTCAACCTACACCTACAAAATCATAACTTGCATCAACGCCATGGTGGTGAAGAAACAGACTACCATAATTTGAATTATATTAGTCACACAACTATTTCACATATGTCATGACTACAATCAGGACAGTACTACTATCAATTGGGACCATACTGCAGATGTAGAGTATCCAGTCTGTTAAAATAAAAACTAATTCAGTATATGCTGTTGATCGCTACCACATAGAAGATAAGATAGTGTTTCCTTTATCTGGCTAAATTATACGTTGACTTTGGCAGATATTTTTGCTCGAACAATGGACGCGTGCGAGTTGGTGCATTACTCACTGATAGATTATTTCAGATCATCTAGGTTGATACTGATTGGTCACATTTTGCATTAGTTTGCACATTTATTTGCTGCTGAGTATTCCGATTACAAACCTCTTTATTTACCCGCATACATTATTTCAGATAACCACAAATCAAGGGATCACTCGCCATAGTAATATGCTGTTACTGAATTTCTAACAAACAGTCCAATTTAAGGAACAATAACATGCGCCACGACATGAGAATGAAAAGACTAGTTCGAAACTGATGGACGAAGGTAACAAGAAAATTTAAGACATAATTAAAAGAATGAGAAAGCTTTGTCAGACTTTACTACCCTCACTACCTTGCAAATTGGTTTAAAAAATTGAAGGGTTAGTTCACGCGGGTACCAATTCAGAAATGAAGCATCAAAGGTTTCTCACAAACGATATAATCGGCAGGTACGTTTGGTGCGTGATGCCCAATTCTATTGTAGACAGCGACGATGTATATATAAAGAACAAACTTCATGCAATGATAATGAATTCTGATGAGCTTATTATCGACATCAATTGGGGTTCATACATCTCGTTGCAAACACAATCCAGAAATTGACCTCGATGATTAAAATCCTCATCGAGAAAAGCAGAATGTTATATAACTTTTGTTTTACACCAAATACATCAGCAGCGTCGCTAGGGTTGTTGTTATCCAGTGCGGTAAACTCATGGTGTCACCCCTCCAGACTTCCACCATGGATTTCTTCTTCTTAAAATAAGTCCACAGTATAAAAATGACAAGAACAAAAACAAATTAATTGAAGGTCAGAAGGTAAAAGTATGTAAGAACTGTAACAACGTTAAGTTATAGTTATTTTTACATTAAACTTACTTTACCGAGCAGTGTGTTCTCTGTAAAATTTTCAATTTTTCATTTTGGTGTCACCCCTCTGAGATGGTGTCACCCGGTGCGGTCCGCACCCCCCGCACCCCCCTAGCGACGCCACTGAATACATATTCCTGAGCGTTAAGCACATTTGGCGTAATATTTGAGCGTACATTTTGGGTCTTCATCTCTAAAATATCGTTCTGATCTTGGCAGAGGGCGATCGGTAAGATACCTGGAATATGTTTTTGTTCCCATGGGTGAATGTCAGACTGAATCAATAAAAACTGAGATCCGAAGGAGATTTGTTGGACTCGCCAAATACAGCGACTATTAAACGAAGCCTGATGGCCTGTCAATTATATTTTAAGGATTTGCCTGGTTGTGCCAATCATAAACAGTATACTATTGGGTCAATCAGTTTAAATTCAGATCTACACATTCTTACGTGTAGAGAGCGACCACTTAGGGGCCATGTTCTGCTGACATATCTTATTACCATAAACACTCATGGGGACATCCATTAATTGTCAGCAATTTTATGCCATTTTTTTACCCCTCCCCCCCTTGTCAACAACTATAAAACTTTCAGTGATCCCCTAATAAAATTATGACAAATTCCCCCCCCCCCCAAAAAAAAAAAAAATATTTTATACGCTGGCTTTAGAATTATGGAAATTAAAAGGTCTACAAATAAACTTTAATACATTTTTTTTTACTTATTTAACAGATTTAAAAATGACTATAACACTACGAATTCATGACAAAATCGAGACTATATTCTAGCTTTTATCATCTTCTTATTTTCCTATTTCCTATTTTTTATTTATTAAATTTATTGTAAAAAAATAACATTGTTGACGTCAATTTATCTTGAACTCCCCCATCCCCATGTAAACAATTGTCAAACTTCTTCAAACCCCCTCCACCCCCACTCCCACCCCACCCCCACCCCCATTTTGTTGACATAATTAATGAACGACCCCCAGTTCATCAGCCAATCGGATGAAGTCTCTTATCTTCGTGTTATGGAAACTGAGCACTATGGCTGAAGAGCACATGTGTTTGCCTATCTATCCGAAACACTTCAAATTTCTACAAGCTGCATTTCCATTATCTAACTCTAAGGTCACCAGAACATAACCCCAGAGCGGTCGGTATCAGATCTATGCCCAAGAGAAAGAAGATCCGTTTTTAATCAGATTGCTATTATGAGTCCTTAGGATCATGTAAATAATCCTAAGATGTAGCTGTAGTCCTAAGCGCCAACAACAAGTTGCAACCTTGGATTTGTACAGCGTTTACTTTTCTTTTCATTCATATGTTAAGGTTTTTCAGACATATTCGAAGTTTGCTTTTGGGACCAAACACACAGCCATGTTATCCACCTAAGGAACAAAAAACGTTGTAATTTGTCGAAAAAGGAAGCGCTGATCCTGGTACAGTTGAGTTGTCAGCATTACCACTGATGATGACTGCGCTGTGTTGTCGTTCGGAGTTCTAAAAGCATGCCTGAGGTGACGTTTCTAACACTCACCACGGCCTCTAAGTCAGACGTTAATACTGAGATGTATTTTACATGACAACTAAGTATCCAACACAGCATCAGCGTGCCAATACACGTGATTATCTTGTGTCAAGATTCAACTGAGGTTAATACTCAAATCCCGACGGTAATGATATTTGATAGGCCGATGTTTCATGAAGTTTTAAGTTGGCAACCAATCAAGTAGCACGAATGCATCACACAGTATGGTACTAAATTTACCGGCATGAAAACATTGACACGGGCAGGCAAATGTCTTTATTTTTTGCTTAGATCAATTGGCTAGCAAGATGCATACAACATAATAGCACAATAATTTTTTTCTGGACCGTTTATGTTCTGCTGTGTTTTGTGATTATTCGCACAGAACAAATAAACAGTAACATAACTTTTTTTTCCGAATAGTTACGAGTCTATAATTACAAACTAAGTAACAGAAAAGAAACAAAATTAATTCGTTTTGTAAAACTGAATTATCAAAATCACACATGAATATGTGAGACGAACATATAGTAGCATGAAGTGAATCCTGAAAGTCTAAATAATGAAACGTTCCAAATAATTTTCAGAAACGGGATGTGGTGGTCCACCAAGAATCATAATGTTGTTAATATGGCGTTGTCAAGAACTCGTTTAAATCATTCGCTATAGTTCAAAAATAATATTGTAGTACAACGAGTGATTTGTGTTTCAATTAAATAATACAAGCCTACGACTTTCCTTTCAACAACAAAATACAAGAAATGCGAATGACTCCAAAAAAGTATTACCCAGTTCCATCCTCATGTATACAGTCAAGAATATATTAGGACTATATGTTGTAATATACCCCACCTGAGAGATCTTCTTACTAAATCGATTATTTCAGAATACCTACTTATGTGACCTAGCTAATCCAGTAGGAATTAAATTAATTCTTAATAAATTAATAATAATTTAATAAATTAAATTTGGTTCGCTTCGAAGTATGGCTTTTAACTTATAGAATACCTCTTGGCATATGTCATATGAATACACGTTGATCTTCTTAAACAATAATGACTCAGCAATCATGGAACAATTTAAGAAACATTGCCGATAATACCCATCCATACCTAATCAGTTCTTTTTACTGATAATCACAGGTCAGTTTCAAAGATACCTTTAAAAAAACCTGAGACAGGCTTGACTTGATTATGTTACACAATATGTCTGAACAATGTGACAAAAACACGTACAAAGTCTACTTTACTTAAATCAATTATCCGCATTGCCTCAGTCAATCGTACGAAGAATTTCCGGATAGTTTCCAAGTAATCTGTTCAGGAATCGCTGCATATAATGGCGTCATTGATATAATCTACACAGCTATTGATAATCACCACAACTTATAGTCATAATCTATATTAAAAATTAGACAAACTAAATATGTGTGTATAAAACGTGAGGCAAAACGAGAGAGAGAGAGAGAGAGAGAGAGAGAGAGAGAGAGAGAGAGAGAGGACGTGAGAAGGTTAGAGACGTACCTGACACAACTAATACTTTGAAGGATCTAAATCGATAAATCATTTTCAGGAGCTGTTTAATTATGTCTCTTATCATCAAGGTTTATCTTGCAAGGCAGCTGAAACAAATATATACAGTAGAAGTGTCACTGAAACAAACGAGTACTGTAATAGAATTGTTACCGAGTGGATGGTGGATTAAATGAACAACACAAACACAATATGTGAAAGATAATGTAAATTTATGAAATAAATTATTAATGAAAAATAATGATGTATCAACACAATAACTCATGCGTTCAACCCACAATCACTTCACAACCATTCACAATTCAAAAATAAATATTAATACAAAATAAACATAGATCCAAGGAATCTCCTGGACTAAACACAGATCCAAGGAACTTCCTGGACTACACAAATGTTTCAAATAAAATGGAACCTTTACAAAAGTTATATTAACGCAAGTATAAATTGCGATAACAAATACAAACATCAAACTGTACTATCGCACGTATTGATTGCGACAACAAGTACAAACATCTACATGTATTTAATCAAGTTACTAACTGTTATTGAGATTCATGTAATCTCTTGAAATACTACAGATTCAAAGTAACTATGTGTAAATATAGCAATGTATTCAATTGTAACTACAATTGAAACACACACATGCGTCTCAACCCTGTACAACCATACGATTCACCAACTGTTGAATCGCCGCACAGCTTCTCCGAATACCTAGGGTTGACCAAATACTTTTATCGGCCAATTGCCCTTCACGGACCCACTACAGTTATACGTACAGACAGCAACAGCATCTACTAGAACCACCGGTCCCAAATACTTAGATGCCACCCCGGATGTTTACACCTCTAGACAGCTCTGACACTCGGACATTTAGACTTCTAGATTTCCGGATATTTACACATCACGACAGATGTAGACGGACAGACAATCCGACAGACAGACAGTCAGATACCTCAATTTTATCGCACAATTAAACAGCATAATCACGGCACAATCAATCACATTCAGCTACAATTCAGAGACATTCAGAGACGTTCAGCTACAATTCAGAGACATTCAGAGACGTTCAAAGACGTTTCAGCTACAATTTCAGCTACAATAAAGAAACCAAACTAATAATAGTTGTTTCTAAAACAATCTAAAACTTAGATTACGCTATTGCATTTAAAGTCTAATAGTGACTAGTAATTTCAAATATTCAACGTTTTAAATCTGCATTGTATTAAAGGTATCATTACATGAAATGATAAACTGAAAAGAAATCAGAATAAAACGAAATATAAATTTAACACTCACCCCTTTGACTGGAGACAGAATGACGAGCTATCTCTCCTTTGATAAGATACTTTTGGATTCGTAGTCTTATCAGAAATATTCTGCCTTATATATCCTCAAATAGGTGAGCAGAATTCACGGTAAAATTCCCGTGACCCCGTGATTCTAATGTTCCTGACTTCAAGTGATTCGTAGTCAGGCACATGCAAATCGTTACACGTCGCTTACCTTGAAAAAAACACTTATTCACCCCAGGTAACGCATGTACGACGAAACAAAAAAAAATGGTGAAATTAGTTTGTAATTCAAGAGGAAATAAATTCAATTTTCGCCTAATTCTGTGACAAGCACAGTAGAAGTGTCGCTAACAAACACATACAGTTGAAGCGTCACTAACAAACATATACAGTAGAAGTGTCACTGAAACAAACACATACAGTAGAAGTGTCACTAACAAACACATACAGTTGAGGCGTCACTAACAAACATATACAGTGGAAGTGTCACTGAAACAAACACATACAGTAGAAGTGTCACTAACAAACATATACAGTTGAAGCGTCACTAACAAACATATACAGTTGAAGTGTCACTAACAAACATATACAGTAGAAGTGTCACTGAAACAATCATATACAGTAGAAGTGTCACTAACAAACATATACAGTTGAAGTATTACTAACAAACGTATACAGTAGAAGTGTCACTAACAACCAAATACAGTAGAAGTGTCACTGAAACAAACACATACAGTAGAAGTGTCACTAACAAACATATACAGTTGAAGTGTCACTAACAAACATATACAGTAGAAGTGTCACTGAAACAAACACATACAGTAGAAGTGTCACTAAGAAACATATACAGTTGAAGTGTCACTAACAAACACATACAGTAGAAGTGTCACAAACAAACATATACAGTTGAAGTGTCGCTAACAAACATATACAGTTGAAGTGTCAATAACAAACATATACAGTTGAAGTGTCAATAACAAACATATACAGTTGAAGTGTCAATAACAAACATATACAGTTGAAGTGTCACTAAGAAACATATACAGTAGAAGTGTCACTGAAACAAACACATACAGTAGAAGTGTCACTAACAAACATACAGTTGAAGTCTCACTAACAAACATATACAGTTGAATTGTCACTAACAAACATATACATTATAAGCGTCACTAAACCTAACACAGAGCTTAAGTGTCACTAAAACAAATAAGTACAACAGGAGTGTCACTAAAACAAACAAGTACAGTAGAAGTGTCACTAAAACAAACAAGTACAGTAGAAGTGTCACTAAAACAAACTAGTACAGTAGAAGTGTCACTAAAACAAACAAGTACAGTAGAAGTGTCACTAAAACAAACTAGTACAGTAGAAGTGTCACTAAAACAAACAAGTACAGTAGAAGTGTCACTAAAACAAACAAATGCAGTAGAAGTATAACTCGATGTTTGTTTGCTTACTACATTGGAGATACAAAAACTTCTGATGAACAGGAATTATGAATTCAACTTATTCCTCTTCTTTCGGGTATTTACATGCGTTTGCATACGGATATCATTCAGACGAACGAGACCTCAAATAAGTTAGATTCTACTGTAAATTGCAATTGCTTGTTGACTCTTGTCCTAATAATACATGAAATATTGTATATTCGTATTATCTTTGAATTTTCATTTCGCACCTTAAATGCATGTATACGCCTAAAATATAAAATGATTCTACAAAACATAAACTAGCATAACAGTACGTATTCATTCATAATTAAAACTTTGGAAATAAACACACAAGTGAAGATGCTAATTTTAAAATAAAATAATAATAATAATAATAATAATAATAATAATAATAATAATAATAATGAGGACTTTGTATAGCGTCTAATCAATAGACACTCTGAGCGCTTATAACATTAGAAAACACCTATAACATAAACTAAAAACATATACAATGATATGATTACAAACAAATCCCACCATGACATTAGAAAGCAATAACATGCTGAAAAATATGTAAGGCAGGAAACATTTTTTGGTCTTTACGTTTGTTCTTGAAGTCGTAAAAAGTGAATTTTAAGAGCACTCTTGAATGCGATCACTGCTTTTGTCTAAGATCAGTCGACAATTCGTTCCATGTCGCTGGGCTCTGGTATCCAAAAGAACGTTCTCCAGATGACTTCATTTTCATAGCGGGAATAATGAGTGTACATATCTTGTTGGTGTGTGAGGTCGGATACGTATGTTGAACTGGAGAACGTCAGTGAAACCTACCGAGCACAGAGAACAAAGTTTGTGGTTGATTCTGGATCGAATGGATAGGCAGTTTATGGTACAGAGTAGCGGGGAGGTGTGTTCTGTTCTTCGTAGTCTAAGGATGATATGAGCATTTGTGTTTTGGACGTTTTGACGTTTCTGGAGTAGACATTGAGATTAAACCAGACATAACTGAGTTACAATGGTCCATCCTTGAAAGTACTAATGAACACAATGGTGTTTCAGTGGCATCAACTTAAATATATTTGTGAATGAAGGTGATCCGTCTCAGCTCAACATATGCAGCCTTTCAATTGTTCCTGACATGTTGGTGCTGCTTATATTCATTATTTGAGGTAACGTATGTGAATGAGAAATTCCTTGTGTTATGATTAAAATGGCCTTAGTTTTATCATCGTTCATCTGCAGCTTGTTACATGTCATCCATGATTTCACATCAGAAATGCACCTCTCTATACTTTGGAATATATCATCATTGGGTGGCTAAATTTGTATACTTTAGTGGCATCAGCGTTCAAATGGCGAGGCAGTGAATAATGATGTATGCTATATGAGAGCGGCTGAATGCATATAATAATCGGATAAGGTCCAAAAACAGACCCCTGTGAAATACCACAACATATAACACATTGGACTGGAGTGTATTTCATTTGCGGACCCAATTTTTGTCCTGTTGACAAAGCAAATTTTAACCCAGTAAGGCTGTATTTTGAATGCAAAATACATGTTGGAGACGGTGAAGTAATATATCATGGTATTTCGTGTCAAATGCTGCAGACGAATCAAGGAGGGTGAGGACTGTAATCTTTCCGCTATCCAAAGAGGAAACTGCTCTAAAGAAAGATACAGTCAGCTTGTTTTTCTACTAAGTGGAGGGCGGTAGAGGCACAAAAAATAATGGACTGCCCATTGTTCAGGAATGAGTGTCGTTTGAACGTTCTGTTTCCTATCTTAACTTAATTATTTATATAGTTTTCAAAGTTGAGGTTAAGAAGCACTAAATTTTCAGCGAAATCTATTTTCTCCCGGTCGTTTCTACTGAATCCGTATCAGTGCTTATCCTTTGTTACATGGGTTACAAATACTTTCCTATGTTTTTCATATATCCACGTCTTTTGTCGAACAGTTTGTCAAGTTTCTTATAAATCGGAACGAATTTATAACATCTTCGTAAATAATTCAGGGGACTCAGAGATTTTCTTTTCATGTATAATTTCGTCGACATTTCTAAGGTTTTGTTTGTCTTTTAATTTCATATTTGTTCGACTATTAAATTTATTATCAACGCAACTTCACCATGACTTTATATTATAATCTTCCAAATTCATTTTGGTATCAGTTTCCACGTCACTTCCTGGACGAAGGTTGTACTTGCTGCATCGGTTACATTTATAGCATCCACTATATTTATAATACGGTCGGTATTTATAACTAAGTCATTCCGTAATGGTTTGATTTAACGAATCCGTTTTCTAACCTATTCTTCAATTAAGCTTTTTCATTGATATGGAATCGTACCTAACAGTTATATTTTTGGAATATGTAGCGTAAGCATCTTAATCTTTAACGTCAATATTAAACATACTTATCATTGTACGTCTTGGTTTACAATGAACGTTTACATCATTTGAAATGACATCACGTTGACATACATTTGAAATGACATCACGTTGACATACATTTGAAACAAGTAGGAACAATATAAAATATGAATATATTTAGTTTAGATAACTGTATGCATATTTTGGAATCGAAATCCCACAAATTGCATCCGATTCAGTAAGGTGTCTGCAGGGCATTGTATATTGAATTATAACAATTAAGAGTCACACAATAATGTGTACCTTCTGCAGTTATAGCCAAGAGTAACTAAACTTTATTAAAAAAATAATGTGCGATGTGCTTTACACAGTCAGTATAATACTCTCCTCATTCCTGTTTCATTATGCATACGTCATTTCACTTTTGACTTTGCACAAGTACTCGTCGACGGTATAAAATCCATTAGGATCTAAGCTATGGTTTATTCGTGTGGTTCCTACAATATAATACAACAGTATTGCCCAGGCATCAACACAAATCAAACAGCTGGCTAGATGAATCTTTTACATTATGTTTGTGTGCGACTGCTGAACATCAACATGGAGCCGACGCAACAACAGCCAACCAACATGATCTTTTTCTAAGCCATTGTTGCGTCATCAATGCATTCTGACAACCAAGGCATACACACTGGGTCTTACATTGGCAAATGTAAAATTATGTGTTTCATACGCAATCGAAAAACATGGGCAACAGAGCATTGCTCTTTGCAATTAGAACACTTTGACAATCTTCCTCCTGCCCTCTCATGCACAACGGAAACTAAATACACAGAAGTGTAGTTTGAGAGAGAAAATGAATCTGTGGTGGATGAAAACCGTGGAATGAATTTGAAAGCCTATCAAATGCTTAATAATGGCGTTAAACCCACTGCTTGAAAAGATATCTTTACTAAAAGATAAAGATAGACAAACTTTACTTGACCTTTACTTAACTTTAATACAAATTTGAAGAAAAAGTTAAAGATGACATTTACAAGCAATTTTAGGTTCCTAAAATGCAAATAAATGGCCCACTTTTTCAATGAACAAAAGGTGTATGAATGAATAACTTTTAGTTTGTAAAGAAGTAGTAAATTTGTCCATTAAGTAATTATAGGAAACCAATTCCATTTCTTAAAAGGTAACAAAAAGACCAATTTTAAGTTTTAAAATCTCATTAAAGTTTAACATTACATGTCTTTACGTTAATTAGTATATCCTGCAATTTATCCATTAAGTAATTATAGGAAACCAATTCCATTTCTTAAAAGGTAACAAAAAGACCAATTTTAAGTTTTAAAATCTCATTAAAGTTTAACATTACATGTCTTTACGTTAATTAGTATATCCTGCAATTTATCCATTAAGTAATTATAGGAAACCAATTCCATTTCTTAAAAGGTAACAAAAAGACCAATTTTAAGTTTTAAAATCTCATTAAAGTTTAACATTACATGTCTTTACGTTAATTAGTATATCCTGCAATTTATCCATTAAGTAATTATAGGAAACCAATTCCATTTCTTAAAAGGTAACAAAAAGACCAATTTTAAGTTTTAAAATCTCATTAAAGTTTAACATTACATGTCTTTACGTTAATTAGTATATCCTGCAATTTACCTTTACAAAAATTAAAGTTGTGTAAATTATTATCTTTTATTAATCATTACTGGCAAGAAAATAAGCATTTTCTACTGTAAATTGGATAATAACTTTGATTTGCATCAGAGTATATCTTGTGTGTAAACACCTGCAACAAGGCATTACATTACACATTCAAAACGTTTTACCAGTGCGCCTGGGTTGAATCCTCCATCCCAGCAGTGGTCACCATTAAAGTTTGATGGTTTCATCTAGATTTTATAATCTCTATTGCAACCAATGCAATACCACCATATCCCTATGTATACCAGTTATATGTGCACAAAACGGACAGTAATCTGATGTATGAAAAATTTGCAAATAAGGAAAACTTCATGTATATGGAGATGTCTGTTCACCACTGTAACCTTAAGCTTGGTTAATAATTTAGTGTAACGCTAGCACTGAAAGACAGGTCTTTGTTGCATCCAAGCCACTCTATGACTGAAGCAAACCTGTCAGGAATCACATCACACATTTCTGAGAATGAAATACAGGCTGAAGGGATAAAATATATTTTCCACATGTATATTTACCCTTGGATTTAAGAAAACAGCAAAATGATGTAAGTTGAACACAAAATGCATTCAATTTTATTGTTCAGTTTGGTTAAGATACTGATTAGTGAAGTGCGGCATTGTGGCCTGTATGGTGTTATGTGAATTCTAATGATCCATCTTAATTTATGCATTGTTAATTACTAATAATATTTGTTAACTGACACTCTAAAGATTGCATAAGATATATTCAAACAGATATTTTGAGTTTAACTGTGTACAACTGATCTTAGCATGGTTACATATCCCACATGAACAAATATTCACATATTTTAGAATGTTTGGGATCCAAAGTTCACATTCAGTATATCATATAGGCTGACATTGTACCTACAGTGAATCTGTAAGACACATTTCTGTCTGTGTGCACTAAATGTATCCCAAAATGTTATTTTCCTCATTAATATGCATAAGTATGGTAACATATTTCAATTCAGTACTTGGATAGAGTGCGGTATTGTAATATCAGCTGATATCTGATTCTATTGAACCATTGGGGTTAATAATTGGTATCAAACACACTTAAAAATACACTTTAAATGTTCAAACAGATCATTGGAATTATTTTTGCACATTTGATCATAACAATTACATTGTATATGTCCCACATATGCAAATTTCCATTCTTGTTTACAAGTTTTGGGGATCAGAATTTCACATTTAGTTTATAATATAGGATGTATTGGTACCTGTAGTTGATATGTGTGGCCACATTTGACTGTACATGTATTCTCTTGCAATATCCAGAATTATTATTTCCCTCATGAATAAGATTGCTTATAGTAATATATTCTTTTTTACTACATTGTCGCTTGACTTTCCTGTATACTGGCATATACTAATGTTTCCACCAATGATCAAACCTCACCGTCCCCGCATTTCCTTAAAGTTTGTGATGCATAGACTACCTGATTAGTTATTAAACCTGTGTGTGACCAGATATGCTTATAGAAACTTCATATACTTTTAGGATGAATTTATTACTTTAATACATGACTATTACTTCCCATTTCTGAGTGTCACTCTGTCAAGTTTATTATTTATTTCCTATGCTTGCAGCCTGAATATTATTTGTAAATCACTATATCTAACACATTTTAACTTCATTTGCATACATCTTACTGTTTTATAGATATAAGTGAAACATTTTATATCTTTTCAGGTCTTCATGAGAGAGATTAGTACCATTGTTCAGTAAGGTAAAGCCTGCCTAAAAACTGTATTTTCCTATCTTATTGTCACTTTTGCAGTTATCGACACTGAAATGTAATGCAATTTTCCTATAAAACATGGAAGTGGTCCCATCAGATGTTTAAATCTGTGTGCACTATTAGTTATACAAATAACTGCCTAAATACCTGACACAATAAATATTCAACATAGCACCTATTGTTGCTTCTTTAGTGTGTACACCTATATACACCTTGACAGTCACATTGCGGTTTGTTGCCAAAATCACTATGAGTCATGCTACTTCAGTACCCCTGGGAAAAATGTTCTCAGTTACACAGACCCAAACCACCATTTATTTTAAAGACCATTGATTGATCAACTTTTCTGTCTAAACTTTGACAAATTCTGTTTTTAAACTTTTATGAAAATTTAATTTTTCAATAAAATTTAGTTATAAATTTAAATGTTTAATTAAATTTCCATTAACATTTTAATTGATCCAAATGTATAAACTTTAAACATATTTTCCGACAGGCCTTATCTTGTAGTACAATTAGGTTTTTACAGCATTGAAAAAGTCCTATAATTAAGGAAGATATAGCAAATTTAGTTTTGGTTTCTCAAGAGCACATAGATCAGAACGTCCACCCTGTATAACACCAGCACTACACACTTTCCAGCAGGTGTCACATGTCTTGTATGCAAGGAAATTCAAAAAGACTTCATGTATAAAGTTCAAATAGGTGTGGCATTCAAATATAAAAGTTTTACTAAAATTTGCCCCAAAAGTTGGGCCTGTCAGGCAGTTATTATTAAACTTTAAAGTGCTATAAAAATTTTATTATTAATGATAAACACATGAAATTTGAAGGTGTTATATATATTAACCTTTAAAATAGAAAAATGACATTAGAATTTAAAAATTGATTTTATTTTTTAAAATTTTAATAAACTTTTTTTTAAAAATTAAAAAATTAAAATTTGCCCCTTAAAATGCACATAGATAATATTTTTGGAAATTATGTCAAGTGATATCAGCATGTTTATACTCCTACACCATATACAAGCTACAATGATGGATATTTGTCAAATCTTCTCAGAGAAAATATCTTTGTAAGTCAAAATGAGACATACATTTAAAATGTATGAATGACAGATTCTATTTTGTATTGATCATTCAAACTATTTATTAGGGGTCCAATCAGTTAATTTATGTGTTTATGATGGGGTGACTTCCTGAGTAACACATATCTGCTTATATAGCCTTTAGTAATTGTTAAAAAATATAGTTACAGGGTGTTTAGTGAGAGGACAGTGATGAAAACTTTATACTTGAACCTACTCAAGTTCTCTACTAAATCAGTTTAAACTTTCTGAGAATGAAATACAGGCTGAAGGGATAAAATATACTTTCCACATGTATATTTACCCTTGGATGTAAGAAAACAGCAAAACGATGTAAGTTGAACACAAAATGCATTCAATTTTATTGTTCAATTTGGTTAAGATACTGATTACTGAAGTGCGGCATTGTGGCCTGTATGGTGTTATGTGAATTCTAACGATCCATCTTAATTTATGCATTGTTAATTACTAATAATATTTGTTAACTGACACTCTAAAGATTGCATAAGATATATTCAAACAGATATTTTGAGTTTAACTGTGTACAACTGATCTTAGCATGGTTACATATCCCACATGAACAAATATTCACATATTTTAGAATGTTTGGGATCCAAAGTTCACATTCAGTATATCATATAGGCTGACATTGTACCTACAGTGAATCTGTAAGACACTTTTCTGGCTGTGTGCACTAAATGTATCCCAAAATGTTATTTTCCTCATTAATATGCCCATGTATGGTAACATATTTCAATTCAGTACTTGGATAGAGTGCGGTATTGTAATATCAGCTGATATCTGATTCTATTGAACCATTGGGGTTAATAATTGGTATCAAACACACTTAAAAATACACTTTAAATGTTCAAACAGATCATTGGAATTATTTTTGCACATTTGATCATAACAATTACATTGTATATGTCCCACATATGCAAATTTCCATTCTTGTTTACAAGTTTTGGGGATCAGAATTTCACATTTAGTTTATGATATAGGATGTATTGGTACCTGTAGTTGATATGTGTGGCCACATTTGACTGTATTCTCTTGCAATATCCAGAATTATTATTTCCCTCATGAATAAGATTGCTTATAGTAATATATTCTTTTTTACTACATTGTCGCTTGACTTTCCTGTATACTGGCATATACTAATGTTTCCACCAATGATCAAACCACACCGTCCCCGCATTTCCTTAAAGTTTGTGATGCATAGTCTACCTGATTAGTTATTAAACCTGTGTGTGACCAGATATGCTTATAGAAACTTCATATACTTTTAGGATGAATTTATTACTTTAATACATGACTATTACTTCCCATTTCTGAGTGTCACTCTGTCAAGTTTATTATTTATTTCCTATGCTTGCAGCCTGAATATTATTTGTAAATCACTATATCTAACACATTTTAACTTCATTTGCATACATCTTACTGTTTTATAGATATAAGTGAAACATTTTATATCTTTTCAGGTCTTCGTGAGAGAGATTAGTACCATTGTTCAGTAAGGTAAAGCCTGCCTAAAAACTGTATTTTCCTATCTTATTGTCACTTTTTGTAGTTATCGACACTGAAATGTAATGCAATTTTCCTATAAAACATGGAAGTGATCCCATCAGATGTTTAAATCTGTGTGCACTATTAGTTATACAAATAACTGCCTAAATACCTGACACAATAAATATTCAACATAGCACCTATTGTTGCTTCTTTAGTGTGTACACCTATATACACCTTGACAGTCACATTGCGGTTTGTTGCCAAAATCACTATGAGTCATGCTACTTCAGTACCCCTGGGAAAAATGTTCTCAGTTACACAGACCCAAACCACCATTTATTTTAAAGACCATTGATTGATCAACTTTTCTGTCTAAACTTTGACAAATTCTGTTTTTAAACTTTTATGAAAATTTAATTTTTCAATAAAATTTAGTTATAAATTTAAATGTTTATTTAAATTTCCATTAAAATTTTAATTGATCCAAATGTATAAACTTTAAACATATTTTCCGACAGGCCTTATCTTGTAGTACAATTAGGTTTTTACAGCATTGAAAAAGTCCTATAATTAAGGAAGATATAGCAAATTTAGTTTTGGTTTCTCAAGAGCACATAGATCAGAACGTCCACCCTGTATAACACCAGCACTACACACTTTCCAGCAGGTGTCACATGTCTTGTATGCAAGGAAATTCAAAAAGACTTCATGTATAAAGTTCAAATAGGTGTGGCATTCAAATATAAAAGTTTTACTAAAATTTGCCCCAAAAGTTGGGACTGTCAGGCAGTTATTATTAAACTTTAAAGTGCTATAAAAATTTTATTATTAATGATAAACACATGAAATTTGAAGGTGTTATATATATTAACCTTTAAAATAGAAAAATGACATTAGAATTTAAAAATTGATTTTATTTTTTAAAATTTTAATAAACTTTTTTTTAAAAATTAAAAAATTAAAATTTGCCCCTTAAAATGCACATAGATAATATTTTTGGAAATTATGTCAAGTGATATCAGCATGTTTATACTCCTACACCATATACAAGCTACAATGATGGATATTTGTCAAATCTTCTCAGAGAAAATATCTTTGTAAGTCAAAATGAGACATACATTTAAAATGTATGAATGACAGATTCTATTTTGTATTGATCATTCAAACTATTTATTAGGGGTCCAATCAGTTAATTTATGTGTCTATGATGGGGTGACTTCCTGAGTAACACATATCTGCTTATATAGCCTTTAGTAATTGTTTAAAAATATAGTTACAGGGTGTTTAGTGAGAGGACAGTGATGAAAACTTTATACTTGAACCTACTCAAGTTCTCTACTAAATCAGTTTAAACTTTCTGAGAATGAAATACAGGCTGAAGGGATAAAATATACTTTCCACATGTATATTTACCCTTGGATGTAAGAAAACAGCAAAATGATGTAAGTTGAACACAAAATGCATTCAATTTTATTGTTCAATTTGGTTAAGATACTGATTAGTGAAGTGCGGCATTGTGGCCTGTATGGTGTTATGTGAATTCTAACGATCCATCTTAATTTATGCATTGTTAATTACTAATAATATTTGTTAACTGACACTCTAAAGATTGCATAAGATATATTCAAACAGATATTTTGAGTTTAACTGTGTACAACTGATCTTAGCATGGTTACATATCCCACATGAACAAATATTCACATATATGGGCTGTCAGAATAAAAAAGGAATTGCTTGCTTGTCCTTTTTAAGGGAATTTGGCTATAGTAACAATACTACAACTGATGTAGTATTAATACTACAAAGCTATCCCCCCAAACCCTTGTAGTAACATTACCCTATGCTCAGGCACTAATTTTATGATCTCCAAAACCTGATGTAGTAACAATACTACAACTGATGTAGTATTAATACTACAAAGCTATCCCCACCAAACCCATGTAGTAACATTACCCTCTGTTCAGGCACTAATTTTATGATCTCTAAAACCTGATGTAGTAACAATACTACAAGTGATGTAGTATTAATACTACAAAGCTATCCACCCAAACCCTTGTAGTAACATTACCCTATGTTCAGGCACTAATTTTATGATCTTTAAAACCTGATGTAGTAACAATACTACAACTGATGTAGTATTAATACTACAAAGCTATCCCCCCAAACCCTTGTAGTAACATTACCCTATGCTCAGGCACTAATTTTATGATCTCCAAAACCTGATGTAGTAACAATACTACAACTGATGTAGTATTAATACTACAAAGCTATCCCCCCAAACCCATGTAGTAACATTACCCTATGTTCAGGCACTAATTTTATGATCTCCAAGACCTGATGTAGTAACAATACTACAACTGATGTAGTATTAATACTACAAAGCTATCCCCACCAAACCCATGTAGTAACATTACCCTATGTTCAGGCACTAATTTTATGATCTCTAAAACCTGATGTAGTAACAATACTACAAGTGATGTAGTATTAATACTACAAAGCTATCCCCCCAAACCCTTGTAGTAACATTACCCTATGTTCAGGCACTAATTTTATGATCTTTAAAACCTGATGTAGTAACAATACTACAACTGATGTAGTATTAATACTACAAAGCTATCCCCCCAAACCCTTGTAGTAACATTACCCTATGTTCAGGCACTAATTTTATGATCTTTAAAACCTGATGTAGTAACAATACTACAACTGATGTAGTATCAATACTACAAAGCTATCCCCCCAAACCCTTGTAGTAACATTACCCTATGTTCAGGCACTAATTTTATGATCTCCAAAACCTGATGTAGTAAGTTAACAATACTACAACTGATGTAGTATTAATACTACAAAGCTATCCCTGCAAACCCATGTAGTAACATTACTCTATGTGCAGCCACTAATTTTATGATCTCCAAAACTTGATGTAGTAACAATACTACAACTGATGTAGTATTAATACTACAAAGCTATTCCCCCAAACCCTTGTAGTAACATTACCCTATGTTCAGGCATTAATTTTATGATCTCCAAAACCTGATGTAGTAACAACACTACAACTGATGTAGTATTAATACTACAAAGCTATCCCCCCAAACCCTTGTAGTAACATTACCCTATGTTCAGGCACTAATTTTATGATCTCTAAAACCTGATGTAGTAACAATCTTTTCTGTCATCAAAACATCTTTCGACACAAAAAGATTGTCTTTTATCCCCCACTTATTTTTCTGTGCCATTTGGCTATACTTAAGTTCACTAAGGATGGAGTTTCAGAAATGCCCAGCCAAAATGATATCAGTTTGCCTTTTATGAGAAACCCAACTACTGGACTGGAGGACATGAAGGCTATCAGATTTCAGATTATCAATGTCAGTTTGTTTGAATCCAATTGACTATAATTGCTACAAAGAGAAACCTGCTGATATGTGATTCTGCAGTTGTTCCTGTGTATCTGTGCAGGGTCACCTGGATGTAGGCTTTTCAGAATTAGATTTTGAGCACAATTAAGTAAAAACAACTGGAGAAGACAGCTTATATATATATATATATATATATATATATATATATATATATATATATATATATAATTGACCCAATTAGATGTTCAGGACATTATAACCTCATTGTATTGTTTTACTTTCCACACTTTGTACTTGAACATGCTATCTTACAACAATTCCAAGTCCAAGAAATGTACAATATTCTGTCTATATCATGATTGGCTATGTATGTACATGTATTTATATAAGCGTATTGTAATATGGGAAAGTATGTATGTATGTATGTATGTATGTATGTATGTATGTATGTATGTATGTATGTATGTATGTATGTATGTATGTATGTATGTATGTATGTATGTATATATGTATGTATGCATCTATGTATGTATGTATGTCCATGGGTGTGTGCATGTGTGTGTGTGTGTATGTATGTATTTATGCATGTATGTATGTATTTATGTATGTATGTATCCATGGGTGCATGCATGCATGCATGTATTTATGCATGTATGTATGTATTTATGTATGTATGTATCCATGGGTGCATGGGTGCATGCATGTATGTATGTATGTATGTATGTATGTATGTATGTATGTATGTATGTATGTATGTATGTATGTATGTATGTATGCATGTAATTTCACCTAGTAAAGCAATCTCAGTTGACAGGGAATCAGACTAGTAATCCTAACATTCAAGCTTTGACAGGCTGGCTCAAACCAGCATTGAGCTAACTGCTTTGGTGTGTCCTTGGGAAAAGTATTTGGTCATAACGGTGCTGACAAAACCAACAAAAGCAAGAAACAAAAAGCAAATAGTAAAATCCAGCTCAACAATATAATAGCTAATGAAGCAGACTCTAAGAACAAATACTTACAATAACAAGGAAAACAAAATTAACCTCTTTATTTTTAGCAACTCATTATAGTACCTACTTTTATATCATTTAAAAGAAAGTTATTTTTTGACATGCCCTGTATTATCACTTTGAACAGAATTTCATTGTCAAGATAACTTATATCTGAATTTGTTTTCTACTTCAAAATTCTTGTTCACAGTTGCATCTAGAGACTGCTTTTCTAAAATATAAGCAAATGTTTCTCTGGCTTATGTAAAGTAACAAATGGTTACATTAATTAATTTGTCACATTAGCATACGTTATCAGCTGAGTGATATACCATACCTTTATTCCAATTCATTTGTAATTAAAAAACTGACCTTCTTCATTCTACATTCAGAGTGATGCTCTTTTCAAAAGGAGTGGGTTAACATTAGAGGCAGCAAGGTTCAGATACTGACTCTGTTCACCACTAACCCTTGGGAATTAGTTAATGAAGATAGCTTTGATATGCAGTTGTTAGGCTGAAAATTATTTCATCTGTTAGTACAAGTGTTCTATAGCTCTTCTTAATTACAGTCAATCACAATTATCTCTTATCTGTGTTACTAATCAGATTTGCTGGCCCTGGTTGTCCAATGATACATCAATCTCTGTTAATTATCAGAGCACCTGCCTAAGTTGCATGGTCTTCAAAGTATCAGAGCTTGTAGTTCAGAGTCAGCCTTTGTTTAGACAAATTCAAATTTGCATTATGTTTTGATCATAAATACATGTACATGTATATCCTATATAATTATGTAGTTTCACCATAACAGAACAAGATATATTGAGTTGTCTGCCATAAAATTAAAATCTTTGAACTCAATAGCTCTTGGCTAGTGTCTCAAGTTTGTGGGACCATCCTTTGTTATTTTTTTTTTTTTTTGGTGGTATATCAGAATTGGGTGTCAGACTGAGTATTAAAAAAACGTTGTTATTAAAACAGAGGTGAGATGGCAGTGATCCCTAACTGAGAGTGTTTGAGACTACTTGGCCACTCAAAAACCCACTCAAAAACCCAGAGAGAGAGACAGAGACAGAGACAGAGACCATTTAGTTAAGCAAAATGTTTATTTGGAAAATTGATAATGTTGTTTTTCTCAGGTTTTTGTTCCCACTGTTTATTTTTACTGTTAAGAAAATACAGCACGTAATGTGTGTGTGTATGTCTGTGTGCGTGTCTGTGTGTGTTTTCAGTTAAATCTGAAGCATGTGTCACATATTATGATATTATATTTTCACTGCTTGAATTTAAATTAGAATTACAATTAAGTTGAGGAGGGAGTGGGCATGTTGATACATGTATATGCTTTCAGAAAGTATATATACTTTCAGTAATTGCAGCACTCCAAAATTTAGGTTTTGAATACATTTGCTATAAAAAGTATTTTTTTATACTACATTCATAAATAGTTTACTTGTTTTTAGAGACTAAAGAACAATTACCCATGATGTTTCAGTTGAGAGGCAGAATGGCATTCTGGGTAATTGCTTTAATTTCCAATGTTGCTGATCTATTCTAATTTATATTGCTTTATTTGCACCTACTTAACATACACATTGATTAATTTTATTGATTTAAATAAGTATCAGATATTTTTCAGATACAAAATATGAAGATTTTTTTTAAATGAGCAAACAATTTGTTAAAATGGTTTACACAGAATTCACTAATAAATGGTAGTCCCTTCTCTTGTATTATGTTGAATGTATGTCATTAGTTTAATACAATGATGTGGTGGTATTGCATCCCTTGATTCTGCCACCAATTAATCACAAGTGATAGTTCTTGCCTGGTTTGCTGGAGTAGATTGCAATCATCCTGAACCCATCTTGATGGGGTCATTCTCCAGCTAATTTTTAAAATCATAACATTTGGGGAAATCTCTAGGAGTGTAGAGAAGATGGCAATAAAGATCTAACCATAATCAACAATTTCATGTGCATGACTCCCCTACACCTGTGTAAAAGTGTACAATAAATAACAGAATGGAACTTACTATTTAGTAAAGGGACACAAGTGAATAAGGAGAAAAAGCTACCAGAACCATATTGCTTGAATTTATTTTAAGCCAGTATGTCAGGCATAATCTCTTACATATAAAACCATGTATAATATGATTATCATACCAAAATGAATTTTAAGCCAAAAAACATTCAGCCCTCAAAAGTTTTGTGTACCCATTCCTCTCTCTCTCTCTCTCTCTCTCTCTCTCTCTCTCTCTCTCTCTCTCTCTCTCTCTCATATACTGATATATGCTCTAGTATAAACTATATCTGTAGTACTCAAAGCTATGATGCTGTCACTATTATTTTTTCAAACTGTATGACATTTTCTGCATCAGTGTGCTTCCAACAAACATGCTTGTAAGTATAACATCTTACTACAATAAACGATTTTGTATAGTAACAATATAGTACTTTTGATTGGTTCCATTTATTTATAGCATCTATATGTAGCAAACAGTATCTTTTCCTGTAAACAGTGCTGATGTTATAAACTATCATAAAAACTAGGTTTAAGATTTTGTCTTGTCAGTTTTGAAAAAAAATCATAGATCACCTCTCTATCCAGGTGTAAAAATTATATGAAAATATATACCAAGAAGATCAATCTCATGATGGCTTATAACTATGTTTAAATATGTGGTCTTTCTGATGCATTGAACATTGAACAGAAACCTAATCTCAATGTCCTCTAATCTTGAACCCAAATAAAATTCAATTCAAAATGTTTTGGTTCTTGTGGTGGCTACTTTATGCCATATTTATTAGTACTGTGTTCATTACCCGGAATGACTGCTGGTCATTCCGATATTATTGGTAACCATTTACAAAAATTGGTAACCAGTTACCCCCAACCTTACTTCATAACACTTAAAACATATTTATCTAGCTGTACAAATTTTACATAAAAATTTAAAATTCGCATAAAATGTCTCACTCACAGACTGGATTGCTTCAAAAGCAAGCTTTAAACATGAATTGAAGCAATCTAACTAATATATCTACCATGGATTTAGCCAAATGCTATATATGTCCCATTGTCTGTTTTTCTTAGATATGATACAGAGTAATATTAATACCATCTTTGCAGACATACTTTATGCAATAGTATGTAGTAATATATCTTAAGGTTTGTGTGTCTAAGTCATTTTAAAACTAGACATGCACAAGTTTTATAACTTGTCAGTTTTATAACTTTGCAGTGATTCTGGAAATCATGATATCATTGATACTGATTATTGCATGCAATGGTGGATAATATGGCAAACTAATTAAAAGTATTATACATGCCTGAACTTCATGCAAACACAAGAGGAAGCTACATCTGTGTCAGTAGAAGCAACATATATGTTTTACTTGATTTTAGAAATTGAATTTGCTGTAATTCTCACCAGTACACAGTAAATACATGCTTTGTAGACTGCAATTCACCATTGATTGTTTTCTCATGAATTATGGGCAACCAGTTTAGAATTTACTGCAATGTGACTTTTACTTTTGGTGCAATGTGACTCGCTCTTTACTGCAATGTGACTTTTGCTCTTAGTGCAGTGTGACTCATTCTTTACTGCAATGTGACTTTTGCTCTTGGTGCAATGTGACTGTCACTATTTACTGCAAAGTGACTGTTACTCTTGGTGCAATGTGACTGTCACTCTTTACTGCAATATGACTGTCACTCTTGGTGCAATGTGACTGTCACTCTTTACTGCAAAGTGACTGTTACTCTTGGTGCAATGTGACTCATTCTTTAATGCAATGTGATTGTCACTCTTGGTGCAATGTGACTCACTCTTTACTGCAATGTGACTCACTCTTGGTGCAATGTGACTCACTCTTTACTGCAATGTGACTGTCACTCTTGGTGCAATGTGACTGTCACTCTTTTCTGCAAAGTGACTGTTACTCTTGGTGCAATGTGACTCACTCTTTACTGCAATGTGACAGTCGCTCTTGGTGCAATGTGACTCACTCTTTACTGCAAAATGACTGTTACTCTTGGTTCAGTGTGACTGTCACTCTTGGTGCAATGTGACTGTCACTCTTTACTGCAATGTGACTATCACTCTTGGTGCAGTGTGACTGTCACTCTTGGTACAATGTGACTGTCACTTTTGGCAGATACACATTCCTGGTCATAAATTTACTTAAAATAGCTATCATTTATATATGAAAATTACAAAATTGATTGAATGTATGCTCTGTGAAACATTCTTGAATAAAAACGAAAAGAAAAACTGAAACAAGAAAATCAGTGGCAATATCACATATTCATAGCTCCATATCTTCTAAGGAAAACCATCTGTATTATGCTTTAAATAGATTTGTATATCTGTATATTAATACAGAAATCATTGTGTCCATTAAATCCTAAGTTCATCAAACTGAGACTGAATTTCAGTCAAAACTTGATAAAATATAACCATTGTGTACACTTTTCCAAGGACAATCAAGTTTTAAACTTCCTTGCAGGTTTTATCAGGAATATATTGAGTATGTTCATACTATGAGGAATCACTAACAAAAATTACACCCAAATGAGCATATTTAGTAATTCTTTGCATGTTTGTTTCAGCCATGTATTAATATTTGGTTAGTTTGAGTACCCATTTCATGATATTGTATTGGATTTAATTCAGTCTTCTATGAATTCAATGTGACCAACTAAATTTGGGACCATTTCTATATCCTTACACATTAGCTGAGTTTAGGTTTCAAAACAGTGATTTTCTTTTATTTAGGAAGGAGAAAATTTTCATATAAAATTGTTTAGTTCTATCTATGAACATTCAAGGTCAGAAATGTCCAAGTCACACTGTAGAACAGTATGAATGTTTTTTTTAATACTTGATTCACACTCACCTTTCCTTCCTGTATTTCATCATTTAGAATACTATGCTTAAGCCACATCTCGGCAAAAATCACTACATTAGTCATAAAAAAGAAAATGTGTGTTTCTGGTCGGCCGACAATCTGTTTTTTGTTGCTGACCCTAGCACTCCCACACCCGCAGATTAAGAAAAAGAAATTAATTATTTTATGATCCCAAAATTTATTTGTGCATCTAATTGAGCTGGTTAGCAAAGTATTTGAAGTGTTGAAGTGCTTAGTAGTCATTATATATACTAGTCATTTTAATATATATATATATATATATATATATATATATATATATATATATATATATATATATATATATATATATATATTAAAAACAGTGCAATAGTAAATATACTTTTTGGGCCTCGGACATTTCCCAGTATCAATTTTCTTGTGCTTTTTATGGGACTTTCAACACATTATTGGCTAAATCATGCTGAGGAAATTGGAGCTAAGTAATTTTCCCAAGGACACACCAAGACAGGTAACCCAGGCTGGCATAGGCCGGTATCAAACCTGAATATCTTGGATTATAGTCCTACACTGTGCCAACTAAGCTTTCTCTGTGTATCAAATCACTGTTATGTCATAGACTGTGTACATTAAAGTACATAATATTAAAATAATTTCAACATGTTTGCAAATTGGGCTTAGGATATATCCATGTTAGCAAAAATAGGATCCTAATAAAAATACATTAATTAATATGACAATAAAAAGGAAACATTACTGGTAAAGAATGACTTAAGTAAAAATAAGTTTATGTGCATCAGATCAAATAACCAAATAAATAGTAGGTAACTTTTGGCATTACAATGTTCTGATCATGTGTTGTATGCATCAGTGAAGGTTGATTTGCACAAATGTGATACAACTTTAAATGCAAACAATTCTAACAGAACAATTTTGGAAAACAGAAATATTATTAATGTTGAGAAATTGCACTTATTTCATGTTAACATTTTTTATGACACCACTGCCGTAGTAGAATGGGACAGTTTTTTTTTTATTATTCCTTAAACATAGGCAGCAGTGGGTAAGGGAACCATCTGACTGACTACCTCATAATTCATTATAAGCAAATTACTTTATAGGGAATATTGGTTAACACTACTATTTAGCATTATATTCTAAGCCCAATACAGAACTTAATATTGGCTACTTTACAGAGAGAAAAAGAAAGAGGGAGACAAATATGTCAGCAGTCTCTTAAGGAGAGAGAGTGCAAATAAAAGAATAGAGTGTGAGTAGAAAAAAGAACATATATTTATTGTAAGCATTTTTTTTTACATGTACACATATTTAGTATACACACATATATATATAACACAAATACTTAGACATATACACATATATGCATGTTATCACTAGATTCAACATTTGCTTGTTATTACAAGTTTTATACTGTTGTCAATATTTGCATTTTGTTACTATTTTAAATGATTATTTTCTCTTATTACCAATCTCCTATGAGACAAATAGCACTTAAAAAAATTTACTGCATTATTACCTTTGAAATTACTCTACTTTACTGATGTGTATATACAACTGCTACGTATTTCTTTTCCTTTCAACAAAAGCATTAAATAAACATGGCCATACCGACATCTGTAAAAGTAATTATTTAACTTCGCTAAATTTGCTTTCATAATTAAGCTGACCATATCATCTAACTCTATTGAGAGTGTAACACATGTACCTACATACATAAAATAAGATGTATTCCAATCTAAATAATATTCTTCACAGTACCATATTGTACTTCCAGTTATATTTTATATAATAAAGACTTTATTTAGAGAATGTAACACATGTACCTACATACATAAAATAAAATGTATTCCAATCTAAATGATATTCTTCACAGTACCTTATTGTACTTCCAGTTATATTTTATATAATAAAGACTTTATTTAGAGAATGTAACACATGTACCTACATACATAAAATAAGATGTATTCCAATCTAAATGATATTCTTCACAGTACCATATTGTACTTCCAGTTATATTTTATATAATAAAGACTTTATTTAGAGAAGGTAACTCAGTTATGTACAGAACTAATCTATCTTGAGGCCTTCTATCTGCTATGTACAATATATACAGTATATACAACATGATGTGAAAAGTCTGGCTTGACACTAAATAATTAAGTAATTGTAAAATTCAAAGTATCAAGCCCGGAACACATGCACAGGCATCTGTGTAAACATGAACATATATAAAACATAAAATATCATCCTGCATTGAAAAACTCAGCTGTGAAAATGATGCAAAATTACAGAAAAGCAGGCAGTATATTTTTGGGTACTAGAACTGTAAATTTTTTTAAAGATTTCATCCATTTAAGACATTGATTATGAAAAGAAGAAATGCTAGGAGCTAGCTTTATGTCACTGGGAATGTTGTTCTATACCACTGGACCAGTATATTGAAAACTTTTTTTAAACAATTCCTTCTTTGGCCTTGGTATAATGTAATTTTTTCTTTTTATGGAGCTTAAATTTGGAGCACCATCAGCATCTCTTTTGGTGAAAGATATTGCTAAGATAGACAGGAATGGCTTTTCTGAAGACTTTATACATCAATTTGGCCTTTCTAAAAAATATTCTTTCATGTATTTTCAAAAACTTTATATTATTTTATTGCATCCTGAAAATTGTCTATACATTGATCTAGAATTAAATGGCAAGCCCTCTTAAAAGTGCTGTTATGTTTGAATTAGAGGTATTACCCCAAATTACATTACAGTAGTCCAGATATGGCTGAATATAACTTTCATAAAAGATGACCCTATATTGAAGAGGAATGTATGTTTTGATTTTCCTCAGTTGCCAAAGGTCATATTTAGGCTCACATTGTCAAATAGAACCTGGAGTTTGTCACTATCTAGCTTGCTCGGTTTTGTTGTGTTGTAACTAGTAGGGCTTTTGTTTTTCTGTATTCATAATCATACTATTTTCCTTGCACCATACCTGAAGTCTGTTGAGAGCATCTTGTAAGTTATTTTCAAGTACTGTTTTGGTTTTACCAGTCTCAGACAGTGTAGTATCATCTGCATAGAGGTCAATGGAAGAACTTCAAGTTCCAATCTTAAGAGGTAAATCGTTGATAAATAGAATGAATAAGAGAGGTCCAATGATAGAGCCTTGTGGTACTCCACATTTAATATTTTTAACTTTCAGAAAGTTGTTCATTTAAAAAAAATATTTTGCACTCTATCGGTTAAGTAAGAAGTAAACCAGTTTAGGTAGTTTTTCACTGCATTGATTATATAAATACACATTGTTTTTTTTCACTATTTATACAGAGTCCTAAAAATTTACAATATTAGCAGATAACATCTAGTGTTCACTTAAAGGATTTCTTAAAGTCATCCAGGGTAAGAGTGGTGTCATCTGCATACTGTGAAACTATATTGTTATTTGTTTATAAGTGTATACCTGTGATTCTGAGCTGAAATATTTTAAAACTATCTTGTTGCCATTTACATCTGCTTTTACTCTGTGTATTGCAAACTGAAAGTTATTGTTCAGTAAAAAAAATTATTCAAATTATTCCCCTGAATTGGATGCAACAGAATTGAAGATACATTCATAACCTCAACATGATCTAATATATGTCTCCCATTGTTTTATAATATGCGAATCTTGCAATAGATATATTAAGTATTAGCTTATTTTTCTTGCCATCCCTTCTTTTAACTGGGTTTCCCAAACCCATGAAGGCATTTCTCAAGAATTCATCCATTTTCCATATTTTAAAATCAATATTTGACATTGCTAAGCACTTTACTTCTAGTACTTGCAGAGACATTCTTCTCCAAAACTGCAATAGTGAACATTTGATTTGTTATTCTTTGGTTACATATAAAACAAAGATTCATACTGTCAATAAGATAATGAGAAAAGAGGAAAGAGAAGAAGTAAACAAAGTGACAGGTGATATCTAAAACACAAATTGTCAATGTTGTTAAGAGAACTATCTTAAATGTTGCAGAAATATTTTTAAAATGGCAAAACCAATGCCCTGTAATTCAATAAGAGTATTGTTGTGACTATTGTTTTGTCACTTATCTTTTAACTTTGCTTTTTATTTTTACCTTTTATCTAAAATATCTACAGCAATCAAAATGATGCAGCCTGTGTAGTCTGCTTCATTGCTGTTCATATGGTATTAGCTTTGCTTTTGGCTTTCCAATGGATACCCTTCACCAACCCCCAACACCACCCACAAGATATTGTAGATGGCAAATTTCTTAACTTAAGGCTATGGCATGACTTTTGTTTAGATATTATAATTAAAGATATGGATATATTTGTTAATTAGGTCTTTTAGGTTTGTATTATTCCTGAAATTGATGTGAGGCATGTACACCTCATATAATCTCTGCACATTATGTAGCCAATGAAATACCAATAGTCCACTAGGAAGCAGAGCTAGCTAGTTATAGCAACATACATGTTGGTTCAAGGCAAGTAGAATATCTCAAAACTGCATGGATGACAAATATTTTGACTTACATCTAGCTAATAAGTAGACAATGTTTTGCGCATTATTACCCAGGGAATGGGCTAGTGTTTGCACTGTGAGCATCATGTGCTCTCAAAAATGGCAGGCCTTCGAACACAAAAAATGCATGTAAAAATTTGGGGTTGGGGTGCAACAACCTTTTATTCTGTGAACTTCCATTGACTGATTAGGCCAAGTGAGTGATATTCTTATGTTTTGCTTTATTAAGCCTATCCAAAATCATGGACATTTTTGACCTCGTGTATTGTTTATTGTTTAAAAATTTTATTTGACAGATGTATGCAACATTAAATTTGATCATACAAACTGTCCCTTGCACCCTAAGACCAGTTTTCGTACTACATGATCCACATCAAAGATGTGAATTTTAGATGCTCTCCAACCCGGCAGTAAGCCTTTAGATGATTTGGTTTTCTAACTCTCCTTGTAAGTACACAAGCTAGAACTCCAGTTATACTAAAAAATAATTGCTAAAAATAGGTAATTTGGAAACATCCTTTACAGTTTTGCATGGTTACCAATAGTTATCTTCCTTGTCAAGATAGAAAGAAGGCTAAATGTGCAAGTGTGTGTGATTTGAATTTTTAACATAGTTTTAAAAAAATTCAGTAATATCGCTATGATGTCTGAAGTGTAGCAGTTTATAGTGATGTATAGCACTGGGGTATCAAGCCGCAGACATGTAGCTTGATGTCCCACCCAGTCACATGATCCTGACAATAGGCTGACCAATCCTAACACTAACCTCATAATGCAGAGTGCGAGATAGCTGTTAGTACCATTGTTAGAAGTGTTTGGTATGACTCGGCCAGGGTTCAAACCCGCAACCTCATTCATTCGAGGTGGATGCTCTAACCACTAGCGGTTAGATAGGAAAAAAGTTATTTTACAAACAATTTAATTAAGTTAAATATCGAACATAAGACGAACATTGTAAGAAAAGGAACACTTCCAAATATTAAATTTTAAAAAAAGTTATATTTATAAGTTTTGCTTACATACTTGGTCAGTGGTCTTTTAGTATTGAGAGGTTTGATCTCATCCAGAATCTGAGGTTTTTCATTATTCATTTTCCCAATATTCTTCTATTACAAAAACAACAGTTTCCAAAGATTCATGTTTTACTTTTACCATGAAGTCATGTGTTGCTTTCATTATATCTTCCTTTATCACATAGTTTAAGTCCTTAAAAATCTTCCTTGTGCATTTTTAAAAAAAATTTTGCTTGTGTCCTTCAGGAAATTTATGTCCTTATATCCATATATCAGTATGCCCATTCCAAATCCACTTTAGTGTGATGGCAAAAAAATGTTCAACTAAGAATCATAAAATTATATACATAAATAAATTATTTAGATCACCAGGATATTACAGCAGTCTTTGAAATGCTTTCATACCTTCTTTTAACTTTTTGGAGGGGCCCCGAGTGGCCGAGTGGTCTAATGCGCTCTCCGTTGCCATCTCATCTCTGTCTGCATGGGTTCGAGTCTAGGATTCGGCCAATGGGGGTATGTTAGAAAGCTTGCAAGTAGCTTATCATGGGTCGGTGGTTCTCTCCAGGGTTTTCCCAGGTTATTCCTCCACCATTAATACTGGCCTCCATGCATAGCCTATCGTGTGCTGAAAAACCCCACAATAACAACAACAAAAACAACAACTTTTTGGATGTTGATCTTTCGATTACAAAAATTCTTACCTCAATTAGCAGTCACCTCCTAACATTTTCACATGATTAGCTTATTCTTAAATAAATATAAACTCATCATTGGCAGTAAATTGTTCAACAACAGTTATCAAAAGGGATTATTATTATTATTATTATTATTATTATTATTATTATTATGTCATATGTGTGCAACAAAATGTTTTCCAGCAGTAACAACATAGACACTTCTAAGCCATCATGGTCAGATAATGCTATTGTGTTTCAATATATTTAGATAATTATATCTGTAGAAGAGAGCAAATGGATTAATGTATTTCAGATTAAAGATGAAGAGCATACACCAAGCTATCACTGTAAACATCTGATCCATGCACTCTCCTTACTGAGGAATTTGCTAATTGTGAGCCCATACTTGTTTAGCAAGCTGGTGATGGTAGTAAAACACAGTTAGATGCACAGCAGGTGTTAACAACCAATTAGGCCTTTATAAATTCTTAAATATCTGACCAAACAAATAATGTAAACAGAAGAGAGAGAGAGAGAGAGAGAGAGAGAGAGAGAGAGAGAGAGAGAGAGAGAGAGAGAGAGAAGGGTTGTAGATATTTTTATTTCCTACAGGGTAATTTGCTTAACAGAAGGGCAGGCTAGGTTAGCAATTTTTTTTTTTGGGAGGGGGGGGGGGGGCAGTGGTCACAAAAACATCACTAGTTCCCCAGCAGGAGTGTGTGAAAAACCACTCTAGTTGAAATATATTTCTTAATTATGAGAGAGAGAGAGAGAGAGAGAGAGAGAGAGAGAGAGAGAGAGAGAGAGATATTCATTAAGATGTAAAACCAAGAGTAGTTTCTGACTGAATAAATATAACTATGTCCAGACTTGGAAATGTTACTGTTTTCCCCCAAAAAACAGAAAGTAAATCTACTTGTTCCCTTGAGTATTTTGATGAAAATTTAGGGATTATACGATCCTAGATACATGGATGGGTTGATTTATTAATAATATTGCACATGTCCTCCAAACTGTTCAAGTCTCTAGGCTTAGAAGTTTAGGATATTATTGGAGATGGTCTACATATGTGTATAATAGTTTTATAAACCAACCCCGACTATTAGAGCTTGATATTGAGCTTGGAAGCTGTTTAAAAAAAAAAGTAAAATTAAATTAAGCTCAATTAGATCTAAGAGCACCCACATGAATTTGCGCAAATCTGAAGAGTGGCTTATCTCATCAGTTACAATTATTAGCAAATTAAGCTCATACATACATACATACATACATACATACATACATACATACATACATACATACATACATACATACATACATACATACATACATTTTGCTATGTATATCTGATTTAATATATATTTTAATTTAATTGTTTGTTTGTCAGTTTTCAATTTTTTAATCTGTTACATGCTATTATAATATAAATTTATTCACTGGAGATGATATTTTTCCAGAAAATCGGTTGACCTGAATCATTCTTTTTGTAAACACCAAGTGTAAGCCTGGATCCTGACCTTGATTCAAAATTGGTAGCAGCCACGTAAATAAGTTCTATTTTTATTTTAAAATGATTGGTTGTTGTGAAGGTCATGATGGGACTACATGATTTAAGATGTAAACAATTTTTTTTTATTCTTGGAGTAAAATCATTCGTCTAATCAAGGCCATATTCTGTGTACATGTTTTATATGTAAACACGATCACGTGTCCTCCCTCTTCTGATTTCGCAACTTGGGTGATTTTCAAAACTGCATCTTAGAATACGATATAACCTTTGTTTTAGAGAAATATTCTCAGTTTCTGGCTTTTACACTTGGAATCAAGTTGTTTTCTTTTGTTTTAGCCAGATTTTGACTTATAATTATCTTCAGATCATTTGGATTTCAAAAGGATGAATTTTTTTTCTCTGGAAATATTTGAAGAGTGCTCATATAGAATTTTTGGAAAGACCTTGCTTACAAATTTTATTCGGATTTCAAACACCGAAACTGTAAATAATCACACTGTACAGACTACAGCATATGTCATCGTCATCCATCATGGATTTTCCATCAGGACTCGAACTTGAATTCATTAGAACATTTTGTTATTAGGACTTTTGTAATTTAATTCATGGATTATTCTTGGATTATTTTTGGATTTGATTCTTGAAACTGTAAGTTCTTATTTTTTCATTTTTACAGAATTTTTCCACGGATATAAATTATTTGTTAAATTATACAAAGCTTTTTGTTTTCACTTTTTCTGTGTTACTGTTTATTCGAGCCTAAACATGTAACAATACATACATACATACATACATACATACATACATACATACATACATACATACATACATACATACATACATACATACATACTCAAAGTTCTTGTCCATATGATGTAATCATTATTCTGTAGGACAAAAATGCAAGCCTATTTCTGTCTACATCCATTGTAATAAGTATACCACTTTTAAATATACTTTAATTAGAATGCATGCAAGGAAATTGATTGTTTCAAGAATGAAGGAAAGCATAATATCCCCCACCCACTTGTATTATGGAGAAACCTGGGGTTTGGTAAAGTTATTTTATAATTACTTCAAATAGAGGGACAAATCCCTTGTGTGAAAAGATCAAAGTTGACAGCTGTTGATAGCAGTTGCAGAGAATGGCAGTGCAGTTCTTTTGACTGACATAGCAAGAGGCAGGGGAGGGGGGGGGGGTTGTTGGACTATAATTGTAAAATTTGCTAGTGTCTGAGATCTGATGGTTGGAGTATCAAACTAAATATCAGCACCCAATGGCTCTCTAATTAATGTAGAAATGTTTTGACTGGAGAGAGTCCAATCACTAACATTAGCTATGCTAGATGTTGTTCATGTAATGCCAATGCTTTGTATTATAACTGTTAATATCTAGCAGTAAAAGTAAACATATAGCTTATTAAAGGTGATAGTATTATAAGCTGCCTGATGTATATCCTTGAATGAATTGCCATATAAAGCTGAAATGGCCAGTGAAACAGATTTTGCCTTTGATGAACTTGGCAATTCTATGGAAAAAAATTATGATAATGCTTTAGGAACCTCATTAATGGACAATAATTTATGGCAGGATAATGATATATCCAAAAGTATTGAAGTTCTGGGTACATCACTTCTTGACAAATTGGGAAGTTCTTTGAAAGAAGATCAGTCAAAAAGTCACGATGCTTCAGATATATCAGTTGCAGAGGAAGCCATCAATTTTCAAGATGATAACATGACAAAGAAAGATGATGTTGATGCATTTGGATCATCAATAATGTTTACAAAACCAGCAGATTCAAACAGTTGCTTCCAGGATAGCCAGATGGAAAACCCAACATTTACTGAAAGGACCAAGGTATGTAGCATCTTAAATGTTATACCACAAAATATGTATAAACCTTAAAATAAATGCAATATATTTGTGGATTCTATATTTTCTGCTTGTAATTAATTGTAATATCTACCATTTTTTTCTCAGATGTAGGAGTTAGCAATTACATTATTTTATATGATTCTTCAATATCCTACTTCTCATTAAAAACACAAGTGGAGAAAAGGTAAAAAGAAGATTGTGACAAGTATGCCCAGTTGTGAAACAAGTATGTATATCTAGTAGAAGATGCACCAATATAAGTACAAAAGAAACGTAATAGTTATGCCTGGAATATTAATATGAAAAATTAAGTAAAATAAATCTGAATGCTGATGGTAATATTATTGCTCCCCACCAACTACCATTTCAAATCAGAAGCAAACATAATTGAAACTACTTCCTAGAGATATGACCTAAGTAGCTTTTCTATGATTAAACATGTTAAATGTGTTTTATTTTAATAATATAAGCAAATATTGCAATATCTGTAGTAGTTAAGCTAAATATAATAACGGGAATTTTAAATTATTGAAGATCATTGATTCAGATATTGATAGTATATGGTTAGATTACTTGTATGAGATGCGTTTGGTGGATCAAAGTAGTATTAACAAAATTTCCATGCTAGTGTCTGCAATGTTTTCAAATAAACTATTTTATCTTTTCAGAAAATTGATAAGGAAAACACTCTATCAGTGGAGACAATGACTCTCTGTGTAGGCTATGTTGAAAAGAGATCAATGGAAGAGCAGAACAGAATTTATATGAAACTCAAACAATCTCCTAATGAAAGAATTACCAAATATCTGCCTTATATGGAAGAACTACCAGAAATAACAGCAAGAGATGCTACTGACATTTTAATTCTATTAAATGAGAAAGAAATTGTGCCTTACATTAGTGTTGAAAATATCTATATTTTATGATGATTAAAATATTGTGTACAAGTACTTCAATATACTGAATATCTTGTATAAATAGCACCTTCAACAATTTCATCTAGACTGTATTATTACTGGCCATACTATTAAACCAGGCTTGGTGATGAGAGCTTCAGAACAATGCAGTCTCCTTGGAACAGCATTAATACAAAAGGATTTCAAGTTTATCAATGTAGAAATGCAGCAAGTAGCATTATGGCATGGGTTTAAACTTCAGCTTTATAGTAATAATACCTACAAATGGTTTTGCAGATTAAAACAATGGTACTCAAGAATGACCTTACAAATATGGTGATATTACTGCAAGAGTTTTGATATAACAAAGTAGTAAAGAATTATTATCAAATAACATCATTACAACAAGGCTGTCAGGAGTAACAATATAGTAATATTATCACATTAACTAAAAACATTAATGCATATCAGTAAACTTCATCTCTGTAGCAGTATTACTGTATTTACCATATATGTTAGGACACCATATTTGTTGGGACACCATAAATTAATTTTTGAAGTAATTTCTTTGTGCACTGTATGTTCTGGAGCACATCATGTTTTTTTAGTAGTAAGTTTTGGGACAACTTATAAATCATTCCAAAATTACATGTCGGAAAACACACTCCAACTTTAATGTTATTGTAAAAAATATAAAACTGTGCAATTGAGATTAAACTCTCTAGTCCACTGCATCATCATTTCATCTACACAACCCTTCTCCTCCACATGTATGATCCATTATTTCGGTGCATGAATATTTGTTAACCTTTCTCATGTCGTGAATAATTATCGTTGAAGGCAACACATCTCTTGAAGTGGAAATTGTAAGGACCAAAATCAGATTTTTTTATCAATCTGAACCAGTCATGCTAATTCTCACACATTTAACCCCCATTTTATCATCAGTCCATCAAGATCAAAGTGCACTAGAGTTTCATCCATGTTAATCTCCATATTGTCGGCAAATTATGTAGTATTGCTACTACATCAGTTGTAGTATTGTTACTACATCAGGTTTTGGAGATCATAAAATTAGTGCCTGAACATAGGGTAATGTTACTACATGGGTTTGGGGGGATAGTTTTGTAGTATTAATACTACATCAGTTGTAGTATTGCTACTACATCAAGTTTTGGAGATCATAAAATTAGTGCCTGCACATAGAGAAATGTTACTACAAGGGTTTGGGGGGAGAGCTTTGTAGTATTAATACTACATCAGTTGTAGTATTGTTACTACATCAGGTTTTGGAGATCATAAAATTAATGCCTGAACATAGGGTAATGTTACTACAAGGGTTTGGGGGGATAGCTTTGTAGTATTAATACTACATCAGTTGTAGTATTGTTACTACATCAGGTTTTGGAGATCATAAAATTAGTGCCTGAACATAGAGTAATCTTACTACATGGGTTTGGGGGATAGCTTTGTAGTATTAATACTACATCAGTTGTAGTATTGTTACTACATCAGGTTTTGGAGATCATAAAATTAGTGCCTGAACATAGAGTAATCTTACTACATGGGTTTGGGGGATAGCTTTGTAGTATTAATACTACATCAGTTGTAGTATTGTTACTACATCAGGTTTTGGAGATCATAAAATTAGTGCCTGAACATAGGATAATGTTACTACATGGGTTTGGGGGGATAGCTTTGTAGTATTAATACTACATCACTTGTAGTATTGTTACTACATCAGGTTTTGGAGATCATAAAATTAGTGCCTGAACATAGGGTAATGTTACTACATGGGTTTGGGGGGATAGCTTTGTAGTATTAATACTACATCAGTTGTAGTATTGTTACTACATCAGGTTTTGGAGATCATAAAATTAGTGCCAGAACATAGGGTAATGTTACTACATGGGTTTTGGTGGGGATAGCTTTGTAGTATTAATACTACATCAGTTGTAGTATTGTTACTACATCAGGTTTTAGAGATCATAAAATTAGTGCCTGAACATAGGGTAATGTTACTACATGGGTTTGGGGGGGATAGCTTTGTAGTATTAATACTGCATCAGTTGTAGTATTGTTACTACATCAGGTTTTGGAGATCATAAAATTAGTGCCTGAACATAGGGTAATGTTACTACATGGGTTTGGGGGGATAGCTTTGTAGTATTAATACTACATCAGTTGTAGTATTGTTACTACATCAGGTTTTGGAGATCATAAAATTAGTGCCTGAACATAGGGTAATGTTACTACATGGGTTTGGTGGGGATAGCTTTGTAATATTAATACTACATCAGTTGTAGTATTGTTACTACATCAGGTTTTGGAGATCATAAAATTAGTGCCTGAACATAGGGTAATGTTACTACAAGGGTTTGGGGGGATAGCTTTGTAGTATTAATACTACATCAATTCTAGTATTGTTACTATAGCCAAATTCCCTTAAAAAGGACAAGCAAGCAATTCCTTTTTTATTCTGACAGCCATTATATTTTAGAATGTTTGGGATCCAAAGTTCACATTCAGTATATCATATAGGCTGACATTGTACCTACAGTGAATCTGTAAGACACTTTTCTGGCTGTGTGCACTAAATGTATCCCAAAATGTTATTTTCCTCATCAATATGCCTATGTATGGTAACATATTTCAATTCAGTACTTGGATAGAGTGCGGTATTGTAATATCAGCTGATATCTGATTCTATTGAACCATTTGGGTTAATAATTGGTATCAAACACACTTAAAAATACACTTTAAATGTTCAAACAGATCATTGGAATTATTTTTGCACATTTGATCATAACAATTACATTGTATATGTCCCACATATGCAAATTTCCATTCTTGTTTACAAGTTTTGGGGATCAGAATTTCACATTTAGTTTATGATATAGGATGTATTGGTACCTGTAGTTGATATGTGTGGCCACATTTGACTGTATTCTCTTGCAATATCCAGAATTATTATTTCCCTCATGAATAAGATTGCTTATAGTAATATATTCTTTTTTACTACATTGTCGCTTGACTTTCCTGTATACTGGCATATACTAATGTTTCCACCAATGATCAAACCACACCGTCCCCGCATTTCCTTAAAGTTTGTGATGCATAGTCTACCTGATTAGTTATTAAACCTGTGTGTGACCAGATATGCTTATAGAAACTTCATATACTTTTAGGATGAATTTATTACTTTAATACATGACTATTACTTCCCATTTCTGAGTGTCACTCTGTCAAGTTTATTATTTATTTCCTATGCTTGCAGCCTGAATATTATTTGTAAATCACTATATCTAACACATTTTAACTTCATTTGCATACATCTTACTGTTTTATAGATATAAGTGAAACATTTTATATCTTTTCAGGTCTAGGCTGGTATCTGGAACAAAGTGTTAGTGGTGGATTGCTTGGAAGCTCTCCAGTAGTCTGGTGGTAATAGCAAGGTTTCATAAGGACATATGCAGTGTACTGCCATAAGTGATCATGATATCACAACACTAATATAAAGCAACTCAAGGACATGGCTTAGATCTTCATGAGAGAGATTAGTACCATTGTTCAGTAAGGTAAAGCCTGCCTAAAAACTGTATTTTCCTATCTTATTGTCGCTTTTTGTAGTTATCGACACTGAAATGTAATGCAATTTTCCTATAAAACATGGAAGTGGTCCCATCAGATGTTTAAATCTGTGTGCACTATTAGTTATACAAATAACTGCCTAAATACCTGACACAATAAATATTCAACATAGCACCTATTGTTGCTTCTTTAGTGTGTACACCTATATACACCTTGACAGTCACATTGCGGTTTGTTGCCAAAATCACTATGAGTCATGCTACTTCAGTACCCCTGGGAAAAATGTTCTCAGTTACACAGACCCAAACCACCATTTATTTTAAAGACCATTGATTGATCAACTTTTCTGTCTAAACTTTGACAAATTCTGTTTTTAAACTTTTATGAAAATTTAATTTTTCTATAAAATTTAGTTATAAATTTAAATGTTTATTTAAATTTCCATTAAAATTTTAATTGATCCAAATGTATAAACTTTAAACATATTTTCAGACAGGCCTTATCTTGTAGTACAATTAGGTTTTTACAGCATTGAAAAAGTCTTATAATTAAGGAAGATATAGCAAATTTAGTTTTGGTTTCTCAAGAGCACATAGATCAGAACGTCCACCCTGTATAACACCAGCACTACACACTTTCCAGCAGGTGTCACATGTCTTGTATGCAAGGAAATTCAAAAAGACTTCATGTATAAAGTTCAAATAGGTGTGGCATTCAAATATAAAAGTTTTACTAAAATTTGCCCCAAAAGTTGGGCCTGTCAGGCAGTTATTATTAAACTTTAAAGTGCTATAAAAATTTTATTATTAATGATAAACACATGAAATTTTGAAGGTGTTATATATATTAACCTTTAAAATAGAAAAATGACATTAGAATTTAAAAATTGATTTTATTTTTTAAAATTTTAATAAACTTTTTTTTAAAAATTAAAAAATTAAAATTTGCCCCTTAAAATGCACATAGATAATATTTTTGGAAATTATGTCAAGTGATATCAGCATGTTTATACTCCTACACCATATACAAGCTACAATGATGGATATTTGTCAAATCTTCTCAGAGAAAATATCTTTGTAAGTCAAAATGAGACATACATTTAAAATGTATGAATGACAGATTCTATTTTGTATTGATCATTCAAACTATTTATTAGGGGTCCAATCAGTTAATTTATGTGTCTATGATGGGGTGACTTCCTGAGTAACACATATCTGCTTATATAGCCTTTAGTAATTGTTTAAAAAATATAGTTACAGGGTGTTTAGTGAGAGGACAGTGATGAAAACTTTATACTTGAACCTACTCAAGTTCTCTACTAAATCAGTTTAAACTTTCTGAGAATGAAATACAGGCTGAAGGGATAAAATATACTTTCCACATGTATATTTACCCTTGGATGTAAGAAAACAGCAAAAATGATGTAAGTTGAACACAAAATGCATTCAATTTTATTGTTCAATTTGGTTAAGATACTGATTAGTGAAGTGCGGCATTGTGGCCTGTATGGTGTTATGTGAATTCTAACGATCCATCTTAATTTATGCATTGTTAATTACTAATAATATTTGTTAACTGACACTCTAAAGATTGCATAAGATATATTCAAACAGATATTTTGAGTTTAACTGTGTACAACTGATCTTAGCATGGTTACATATCCCACATGAACAAATATTCACATATTTTAGAATGTTTGGGATCCAAAGTTCACATTCAGTATATCATATAGGCTGACATTGTACCTACAGTGAATCTGTAAGACACTTTTCTGGCTGTGTGCACTAAATGTATCCCAAAATGTTATTTTCCTCATTAATATGCCCATGTATGGTAACATATTTCAATTCAGTACTTGGATAGAGTGCGGTATTGTAATATCAGCTGATATCTGATTCTATTGAACCATTGGGGTTAATAATTGGTATCAAACACACTTAAAAATACACTTTAAATGTTCAAACAGATCATTGGAATTATTTTTTGCACATTTGATCATAACAATTACATTGTATATGTCCCACATATGCAAATTTCCATTCTTGTTTACAAGTTTTGGGGATCAGAATTTCACATTTAGTTTATGATATAGGATGTATTGGTACCTGTAGTTGATATGTGTGGCCACATTTGACTGTATTCTCTTGCAATATCCAGAATTATTATTTCCCTCATGAATAAGATTGCTTATAGTAATATATTCTTTTTTACTACATTGTCGCTTGACTTTCCTGTATACTGGCATATACTAATGTTTCCACCAATGATCAAACCTCACCGTCCCCGCATTTCCTTAAAGTTTGTGATGCATAGTCTACCTGATTAGTTATTAAACCTGTGTGTGACCAGATATGCTTATAGAAACTTCATATACTTTTAGGATGAATTTATTACTTTAATACATGACTATTACTTCCCATTTCTGAGTGTCACTCTGTCAAGTTTATTATTTATTTCCTATGCTTGCAGCCTGAATATTATTTGTAAATCACTATATCTAACACATTTTAACTTCATTTGCATACATCTTACTGTTTTATAGATATAAGTGAAACATTTTAAATCTTTTCAGGTCTTCATGAGAGAAATTAGTACCATTGTTCAGTATGGTAAAGCCTGCCTAAAAACTGTATTTTCCTATCTTATTGTCGCTTTTTGTAGTTATCGACACTGAAATGTAATGCAATTTTCCTATAAAACATGGAAGTGGTCCCATCAGATGTTTAAATCTGTGTGCACTATTAGTTATACAAATAACTGCCTAAATACCTGACACAATAAATATTCAACATAGCACCTATTGTTGCTTCTTTAGTGTGTACACCTATATACACCTTGACAGTCACATTGCGGTTTGTTGCCAAAATCACTATGAGTCATGCTACTTCAGTACCCCTGGGAAAAATGTTCTCAGTTACACAGACCCAAACCACCATTTATTTTAAAGACCATTGATTGATCAACTTTTCTGTCTAAACTTTGACAAATTCTGTTTTTAAACTTTTATGAAAATTTAATTTTTCAATAAAATTTAGTTATAAATTTAAATGTTTATTTAAATTTCCATTAAAATTTTAATTGATCCAAATGTATAAACTTTAAACATATTTTCAGACAGGCCTTATCTTGTAGTACAATTAGGTTTTTACAGCATTGAAAAAGTCCTATAATTAAGGAAGATATAGCAAATTTAGTTTTGGTTTCTCAAGAGCACATAGATCAGAACGTCCACCCTGTATAACACCAGCACTACACACTTTCCAGCAGGTGTCACATGTCTTGTATGCAAGGAAATTCAAAAAGACTTCATGTATAAAGTTCAAATAGGTGTGGCATTCAAATATAAAAGTTTTACTAAAATTTGCCCCAAACGTTGGGCCTGTCAGGCAGTTATTATTAAACTTTAAAGTGCTATAAAAATTTTATTATTAATGATAAACACATGAAATTTGAAGGTGTTATATATATTAACCTTTAAAATAGAAAAATGACATTAGAATTTAAAAATTATTTTATTTTTTAAAATTTTAATAAACTTTTTTTTAAAAATTAAAAAATTAAAATTTGCCCCTTGAAATGCACATAGATAATATTTTTGGAAATTATGTCAAGTGATATCAGCATGTTTATACTCCTACACCATATACAAGCTACAATGATGGATATTTGTCAAATGTTCTCAGAGAAAATATCTTTGTAAGTCAAAATGAGATATACATTTAAAATGTATGAAAGACAGATTCTATTTTGTATTGATCATTCAAACTATTTATTAGGGGTCCAATCAGTTAATTTATGTGTTTATGATGGGGTGACTTCCTGAGTAACACATATCTGCTTATATAGCCTTTAGTAATTGTTAAAAAATATAGTTACAGGGTGTTTAGTGAGAGGACAGTGATGAAAACTTTATACTTGAACCTACTCAAGTTCTCTACTAAATCAGTTTAAACTTTCTGAGAATGAAATACAGGCTGAAGGGATAAAATATACTTTCCACATGTATATTTACCCTTGGATGTAAGAAAACAGCAAAATGATGTAAGTTGAACACAAAATGCATTCAATTTTATTGTTCAATTTGGTTAAGATACTGATTAGTGAAGTGCGGCATTGTGGCCTGTATGGTGTTATGTGAATTCTAATGATCCATCTTAATTTATGCATTGTTAATTACTAATAATATTTGTTAACTGACACTCTAAAGATTGCATAAGATATATTCAAACAGATATTTTGAGTTTAACTGTGTACAACTGATCTTAGCATGGTTACATATCCCACATGAACAAATATTCGCATATTTTAGAATGTTTGGGATCCAAAGTTCACATTCAGTATATCATATAGGCTGACATTGTACCTACAGTGAATCTGTAAGACACATTTCTGTCTGTGTGCACTAAATGTATCCCAAAATGTTATTTTCCTCATTAATATGCCCATGTATGGTAACATATTTCAATTCAGTACTTGGATAGAGTGCGGTATTGTAATATCAGCTGATATCTGATTCTATTGAACCATTGAGGTTAATAACTGGTATCAAACACCCTTAAAAATACACTTTAAATGTTCAAACAGATCATTGGAATTATTTTTGCACATTTGATCATAACAATTACATTGTATATTTCCCACATATGCAAATTTCCATTCTTGTTTACAAGTATTGGGGATCAGAATTTCACATTTAGTTTATGATATAGGATGTATTGGTACCTGTAGTTGATATGTGTGGCCACATTTGACTGTATTCTCTTGCAATATTCAGAATTATTATTTCCCTCATGAATAAGATTGCTTATAGTAATATATTCTTTTTTACTACATTGTCGCTTGACTTTCCTGTATACTGGCATATACTAATGTTTCCACCAATGATCAAACCTCACCGCCCCCGCATTTCCTTAAAGTTTGTGATGCATAGTCTACCTGATTAGTTATTAAACCTGTGTGTGACCAGATATGCTTATAGAAACTTCATATACTTTTAGGATGAATTTATTACTTTAATACATGACTATTACTTCCCATTTCTGAGTGTCACTCTGTAAGGTTTATTATTTATTTCCTATGCTTGCAGCCTGAATGTTATTTGTAAATCACTATATCTAACACATTTTAACTTCATTTGCATACATCTTACTGTTTTATAGATATAAGTGAAACATTTTATATCTTTTCAGGTCTAGGCTGGTATCTGGAACAAAGTGTTAGTGGTGGATTGCTTGGAAGCTCTCCAGTAGTCTGGTGGTGATAGCAAGGTTTCATAAGGACATATGCAGTGTACTGCCATAAGTGATCATGATATCACAACACTAATATAAAGCAACTCAAGGATATGGCTTAGATCTTCATGAGAGAGATTAGTACCATTGTTCAGTAAGGTAAAGCCTGCCTAAAAACTGTATTTTCCTATCTTATTGTCACTTTTTGTAGTTATCGACACTGAAATGTAATGCAATTTTCCTATAAAACATGGAAGTGGTCCCATCAGATGTTTAAATCTGTGTGCACTATTAGTTATACAAATAACTGCCTAAATACCTGACACAATAAATATTCAACATAGCACCTATTGTTGCTTCTTTAGTGTGTACACCTATATACACCTTGACAGCCCATGTATGGTAACATATTTCAATTCAGTACTTGGATAGAGTGCGGTATTTTAATATCAGCTGATATCTGATTCTGTTGAACCATTGAGGTTAATAATTGGTATCAAACACCCTTAAAAATACACTTTAAATGTTCAAACAGATCATTGGAATTATTTTTGCACATTTGATCATAACAATTACATTGTATATGTCCCACATATGCAAATTTCCATTCTTGTTTACAAGTTTTGGGGATCAGAATTTCACATTTAGTTTATGATATAGGATGTATTGGTACCTGTAGTTGATATGTGTGGCCACATTTGACTGTATTCTCTTGCAATATCCAGAATTATTATTTCCCTAATGAATAAGATTGCTTATAGTAATATATTCTTTTTTACTACATTGTCGCTTGACTTTCCTGTATACTGGCATATACTAATGTTTCCACCAATGATCAAACTTCACCGCCCCCGCATTTCCTTAAAGTTTGTGATGCATAGTCTACCTGATTAGTTATTAAACCTGTGTGTGACCAGATATGCTTATAGAAACTTCATATACTTTTAGGATGAATTTATTACTTTAATACATGACTATTACTTCCCATTTCTGAGTGTCACTCTGTCAAGTTTATTATTTATTTCCTATGCTTGCAGCCTGAATGTTATTTGTAAATCACTATATCTAACACATTTTAACTTCATTTGCATACATCTTACTGTTTTATAGATATAAGTGAAACATTTTATATCTTTTCAGGTCTAGGCTGGTATCTGGAACAAAGTGTTAGTGGTGGATTGCTTGGAAGCTCTCCAGTAGTCTGGTGGTGATAGCAAGGTTTCATAAGGACATATGCAGTGTACTGCCATAAGTGATCATGATATCACAACACTAATATAAAGCAACTCAAGGACATGGCTTAGATCTTCATGAGAGAGATTAGTACCATTGTTCAGTAAGGTAAAGCCTGCCTAAAAACTGTATTTTCCTATCTTATTGTTGCTTTTTGTAGTTATCGACACTGAAATCTAATGCAATTTTCCTATAAAACGTGGAAGTGGTCCCATCAGATGTTTAAATCTGTGTGCACTATTAGTTATACAAATAACTGCCTAAATACCTGACACAATAAATATTCAACATAGCACCTATTGTTGCTTCTTTAGTGTGTACACCTATATACACCTTGACAGTCACATTGCGGTTTGTTGCCAAAATCACTATGAGTCATGCTACTTCAGTACCCCTGGGAAAAATGTTCTCAGTTAGACAGACCCAAACCACCATTTATTTTAAAGACCATTGATTGATCAACTTTTCTGTCTAAACTTTGACAATTTCTGTTTTTAAACTTTTATGAAAATTTAATTTTTCAATAAATTTTAGTTTATAAATTTAAATGTTTATTTAAATTTACATTAAAATTTTAATTGATCCAAATGTATAAACTTTAAACATATTTTCAGACAGGCCTTATCTTGTAGTACAATTAGGTTTTTACAGCATTGAAAAAGTCCTATAATTAAGGAAGATATAGCCAATTTAGTTTTGGTTTCTCAAGAGCACATAGATCAGAACGTCCACCCTGTATAACACCAGCACTACACACTTTCCAGCAGGTGTCACATGTCTTGTATGCAAGGAAATTCAAAAAGACTTCATGTATAAAGTTCAAATAGGTGTGGCATTCAAATATAAAAGTTTTACTAAAATTTGCCCCAAAAGTTGGGCCTGTCAGGAATCACATCACAATTAATACTTCCAGTTCAATCTAGTCTATTTTTAGAACATTTTTTCGTCTCTCCTTTTGGTGGTGATAGAATAGTTATATTGATGCATCTTTGGTATGGATTTAAAGTTAATTGTTTATTCTTGAGAATAGGAGCTCTGAGAGTGGCTGTCTGTATGTATTTTGGCGACAGTGCACACTGTGTAAGTAGGCCTTAGTGATGATCCGGAAGTGAAATCATTGTTCTGTGTACATGCTGCTCTGTTTACAGTGCAGCCACTCAAAAAAATGACTGTCAACCCTTGACAAGAATTTCACCGTTAAGTCATCTTTGGGGGTATTTTAGATTTTCGTATGATTTGTATTGATTGTCACACTGTGGAAAGGTCAGTGCTGAGAAATATATGTAGAGAACATATAGTAAAATTAATTGTGATGTATGGCCAGCTGAAGAATGTTAGATCACGTGTTCTAATTCCGTGATCTGATTGGTTCAACATGAACATAACAAAAATTATTAACTGACCTCGTGTTTGGCAGAACCACCACAGACAAAGAGGGGCCCAAACAAGGGGCCTGGTTAGAATGCGTTGTGCGTTATTCAAACTATATCTAACCAATCAAATTACAATTTAAGTAACACACAATACATAGGTTAATATACACTTCATTGTACATATAAAATAATCTTTGACATAACGGGGAAAGTTCTGTGCCAGCACAGGTATTTTTGGGAATATAGTTATTAATAAAATGTATTGCCCAAATAATTGCTTTTCTTTAATAGCTATTTAACCCATTTGTTGTTCTTTGATAAATATTGGTCATTATCATGAATAAAGATATATCAATTAAGATGCTGTTTGATTCTGATGTTAACTGTACATTTTGATGTAATGATTTCAATACATTTATTAAACTATTGATCATTTGTTATTGTTATCATTTTTCACTTTTATCTGGATTTCTTGTATCTTTGCTGGAACAGTCCCATTAAACAAATCGCTCCGGTTGACCTAACTATACCATCTGTCCTTAGGTTAAGTGAAGCAAAGTGGACAAACTATTTAAAGTATGTAAGCTTGTGGCAGAAAGCCTGCAGTTTAGTTTGGATTTAATATCTGTAAAGTCAGACTTTCAATGCCTTTAATTTTTGTAAAGATAACTCAACTACTTTTATAGTCTTTACAGTGACAAAAGTTGAACTTTCATCTTTTTGTTATGTAAAGATATTGTAAAGGTGATACTGATACGTTTTACATCTTTACTTGTTTTTAAGTATAACTTAAATATTTGTAAAGACAACTTTTCATACAGTACCCTATAACAACACCAACCACAAAACATTGTATAGAGATGTCTCACAATAAGATTGGTAGCTCTAGTGCTTGTTCAAATAAGTAAGCTCTGTTCATGAAAATTTAAATGATATGCACGTATTATAATGATATGCACGTATTATAATGATATGCACGTATTATAATGATATGCACGTATTATGATGATATGCACGTATTATAATGATATGCACGTATTATAATGATATGCACGTATTATGATGATATGCACGTATTATAATGATATGCACGTATTATGATGATATGCACATATTATAACGTTCATGTTATAATGTGTGTCTACCTGTTCATATCATAGATCACAAACAAATAGCAAATTTACGTACATGTAAAATTGCTTTTAATTCGGTATTTTTTATTAGTATTCCTCAATAAGCTATACTTCTTTTCTATTAATGTTATCAACATCTTACCTATCGATCCGATTGAGCGTAATAATGATATCCTTGATATGAATTCTAGTTTATACAAGGCACCTCACTAAGGGTATACTTCTCAATCAAAGAAGGTCAAATCACTCGAACAACCTATTTATGCATGGTGGTTGTGCTGGTAAGATTTCCACTTCCCAAACGTAATCATATAAAAGCGAGGAAATGAAAGTAAGGTATAACGGTACCAATTGCGCAAGTCCATGTTGGTGCAGCTTATGGTGTAGTCTGGTCCCCTGCTTAGTATGCTCCCATGCGTTGCACTCCGCTATTAGTATAGCGGAGTGCAACGCATGGGAGCATACTAAGCAGGGGACCAGACTACTTATGGTGTAGGCCTTAAGAACAAGACAAGCTTTGATTGGTGGATTATGTAAGAGTTGTACTTTCTGTTAGGCTTAAAAAAAAGAAAGAATATCCTCTTGGCAACATGTGAATTTATGCTAATTCCTAAATAGATCAAATTTTGTATTTTTTATGATTTTTTGAAAATGTAATACACATGACTGAAAATAGGTATGTTGTGACTAGATAACTCATACCCCTGTCTAGTTCCAGCAGAGTTATCTCTCTTAAATGCAATGGAGTACCTGGTTTTGTCATTGTCAAATTGACAATCTAACATTGTTCTCTATAACAGTGTGTGAGATGCATGCTAAATTAGGATAGAAAATATATTTATCTCTCCAAATATTAGCATTGAGGTCTATGAAAAAACAATTGGCACCGTGATACCATAAGCCGGAGGCAATCATGTGAAAACGTTGATGTATATTTCCGGCTGTGTCTTGTCTAGCAGGCAACATATGGTCCAATCAGAACGCTGCTACTGAACGTTTAATGTCATATGTCAAATATTTTAATTTGACGTGCTCAATCAGAAATGCTTGTCCTTAAAAGGAGACGGAAATGAAAATTTTTATTTTATAAATGTAATTCTTTGCAAATTCTAGTTCGAATATAATGTTTAAAAAAAATAATATCGTGTGCGGATATTGATTATATTGCGAAGAAGATATAATGATTCAGTAAATTGCCGAGTATTTCCGAGTTTTAATGAGACTCCAGATCACGTGGTCTCGTGAAGTCATACTGGCCAGTCCTCGTATACAAACAGAAACATGGAAAGCGAGAAAGGTCATTGATAACGGTTTTCATCGGAAGTAATTTTTCACACACACTCAGTAAATAGTTTAAGATTAAACATTATTCACGTAAATTTCAGATTGTTTAACTACTACAGAAGTACTTCTTGTAAAAAAAAATTGTCACCAATTAAGTTAAAATCCATGAGTTATCAGAATGAAGGCTGCGTAATTTTCTCTGCAAACAAAATCTGCATTTCCGCCCCCAAAAAAATCGGCCAGTTAACACCTGACATTCCTCTACCATATATGTACAGTTTCATTACCACGATTTAATTAAAAGAAGGAATAAAAAAATTACGACGCAGTATATGTGCCCCTAAAAACTAATTCAAAATAAATATGTAATTCAGTAAACAGTGTTACATTTCTTAACACCTAAACTAAAGGAAATAGGGTGGGATATAAAATGTGGGAAAACAATGGCCACATACATGTACGGTAACGTTTGACTGCAGATTTGAACTCTTAAAATGAAGTCTTTGGCCTCGAAGTTACAACAAAATTCGGCATCGTTTATTTGCCAATGAATTTCTGGTTCTTACATACACACTCTGTAGCACATCGTGTCTTTGAATTATGTCAGAGGGCCAGTCCTTTTCTTTTTTTGGGATGGGGGCACCAGACAGATGCCCCTCCCCCCCCAATAAAAAAGTAAAAAGTTTTTATGTGTGCTTGTGCGCCCCCAGGTATGTTATTTGTTTGTTTTTTATTTTATTTAATTTCCCATTTAATTTTTCCCCATCGGGATTATATATTTGATTTGGGGTATTTAAGTATCCAGCCAGTCCTTTTCACAACATAAGTGCAATGATAAGGAATAATTGTTAATTTGTCATTATGTTTGTGTACTTAATTCTAACCTTTAACTATTATGCAGACCAGAATATGAAAAAAATGGACTTGTCCTGGGGGATAATAAGGCGTATCACAGGGAGAAATTGTACATTGCGGCAAATGGGCGGGGTCAATAGTCGCCTCTCCCGATTTCTATTGTCAGGAAGTTAATGTGAAACTTTTATTTTATATCGGATCTCTTTTCTTTTAATCGCTGCTATTTTAACTGCCCATGGGGCAGTTTTATATCAGTTCCAATCATTACAGATTTCCGTTTATACATTTTACGTCTAATAGGCATAGATTGAAAGGTTGTGTTTTTTAAAATAATTTTAAAATTTTTTTAAATCACTTAAATTGTTTTTCTCGAAACACGACCGTGTCAAGGGTTGATAATCTTCTTATTATTATTTTTAGCAAAGCTTCCATTTGGTTCAAGTCAGATCTCAATTTCACATAGGACAGTGGTAACTTTAATTAGACTGTAATCTTGAAGAAGCAAAAAAAAAAAAAAAAATTTTTCCTCATTTCATCAGCACGATCATGTGTCGGGCTGTCATATTTTTTATTAGCACTTACTCGGCCTTCTGCCTATTTTCGTAACTCGTACGTTTCACACTCTTTACCAGTATTTAAATATACAATGGTATGTCTGGAACAGTTTTAACTTTTAGTGTAGGCTTAGCATTCGTGTATCCTAGAGGTTTTATTTTTTAGGATCCCTCTGGTAACATTCCTTTGAGAAATGTAATGAGCACGGATTGCTGTATGGTGTTGCATTGAAATCGACTCGCTTGTAATAATGTATCCAGACTTTCTTTATGCCTTTATCATTTGGAAAAGAAGAAAAATATTCCATAGCCTTTTCTTAATGCGCTATTTACACCCGTGTGCAATAATGCAAAATCGCCAGTCGGGATGCTGGAGTCGATACTCTGACGTCACGTCCCGAGAGTAACCGAATAGGTGCGGAAATTTTACATACGAAGTCACGGAAATTCAGCTCGTTGAACATATGCCAATATTTAAATACTGGGATTGCGGCCGCATGTAATAATTCAGAATAAGGTTTTCTTCATTAGAGTTGTTCTTATTATTCTATATTTCCATTGGTTTCTGGTCTCCTTTAAGTGTTCATTTTCGAGGTAGAATGTACCTGTTGAATTAAACAGTAGTGGATGAAAGTTGTTTTGCTATGTGGAGGTTTTAGATTCTGTCACTTGAATTAGACGGTTGTGGTGGAAATTGAAATGTCATATGCTGAGAAGTCCTAGTATTCGTATTGGTTCAAAGAGTTTGTGTTCCATTTCATATGTTTAGTACCATACACCCATACACCGGCATTTATAACTTTATCACATCAAAACACAAATGATCACTTTCAAATTATAATTTCGTGAACGACAGGTGCTCTTCATCGTCACGACTCGTACTACTAGATGTCTGTGTCATGAGCTAGAGTAGAAATGCCAGAAGCTTTCTGTCAGTATGGCGGGGAATTCATTTTAATAATCGTGAAGCAAGGAAATCATGCACATCGCTCGATCGCTCGCTAATATATATATATATATATATATATATATATATATATATATATATATATATATATATATATATATATATATATATATATATATATATATATATATATATATGGAAAATCCAATATGGAAGACGATGTCTTGTTCGAGTCTTGTTGGAAAATCCAAGATGGACGACGATTATGATGACGTCTATGCTGTGTTTGTCTATAGTTCCTTGTCGAATCACAAGAATTAACACTCCGGTGTTGGAAATCAGAGTAATATTTTGATAAACTTTTTTGTCCAAGAATTACGTATGAGCACATCAAATACTTCCAGAGATACGAAATAATCCTTTAAAATCCAGATGCACTGAAGGAACGTTAATAAGGTTTTAAAACCTGGCTACAACAAAAAGAAATGACGTAACAGGATTTGTAAAAGCCTAGAACTGAATCTATTACACACAAACAAAGAATATATCGCATTCTACTTCCCACTTACGAAACACCCCCATTGCAAAAACACGAAACGGTGTAGGAATCACGCGATCGTTTAAAATCAAGTACTCCTAACATGCTCCTAACAAGAACCATAAATATTTCCTTAAAAGAAAAATTTGATTACTTGTTCTCTAGTCCATCTTGACCTTAACACCAACCAATCATTGTAAAATAATAATTCAACTTGGTTACGTATTGCCATAACCTTGAATCGAGGTAAGGTTGTAGGTCAACATTACCTGTTTACCTAAGAAAAATTAATTCAACCGATTTTCGGAAAAGACATATATAGGGAATAAATTTACATTACAATAGTATGTATTGAAAAACAAGAATTTAAAATTGGCAATTAGATAGATAGAAAGATATTTAGGTAGGTAGGTGGACGGACAGACAGACAGACAGACAGAGAGAGAGAGAGAGAGAGAGAGAGAGAGAGATATAGATAGATAGATAGATAGATAGATAGATAGATAGATAGATAGATAGATAGATAGATAGATAGATAGATAGATAGATAGATAAAATACACGGATTACATATAAGATTATACTCTCCCCTTAGATAAATTGTCTGACATACATCACAGGACCGACAAAACCTAGTAACGTTACTATTTATACAAGTGTTACGGCTGTTGGATTTAAATTATTTATTTTTTAATTGTTAAATCCAAATTTGTCATTTAGGGTTTAATATTCATTCCTTGGGAAATTATTCTGGAAAATTCAGGTTGACCTACACTCTAATTGTAAACAAGTTTTTACCTTGGCTTGTGGATCTAATTCCTGACCTTGCTTTGGACATTGTCAACAAGTCTCTAACACTATTGGTTAATTTCAAGGACAACATTTTATTTTTAGTTCTTAGGGGTAGGAAATATCTAGAGTATGTGATTTTTAGTGAAGGCAGTCTCTTTCTGTGACCTTCCATGAACCTCTATCAATTTCTAGAAAATCAGGTGATCACTTTGTTTACTTAAAAAACAGTTATATAGACTTGTTTGGGATAGAACAAATCAGTAGATGTTTGGGTTTTATTATTATTACGTTGTGTATTTCATGTTTGAGTGTTATTTTGTTCTGGACTTTGTGTCAATTAATTGAAGAAAGAAGAATTATCTGGAAAAGAACATATGTTTCATAATTTCATCTGGATGATATTAAAACAAGAACTGCATCACGTGACATTGTCAGCCATTTTGGATTACATCGTCAAGATTCGAACCTGGAACTATTAGAACATTTATTTATCAGGACTTGTAATTCCATTAGTGGATTATTTTGTGAATTTTATATTTGTTTGATTTGATTCTCTAAAACCGTAAGTTTATTTATTTTATGAAAATAATTGTACTTAATAAAATCATTGTTAAAGTTTTACAAGCTTGTTAGTTTTCACTCTTTCTGTGTTGCTGCTTATTCGAGCCTAAGCACGTAACATAGAAATTGGGATCTCGTCTTGGGATTTAAATAAATTTGAATTTAAATTTGAATTTCCCCTAGTTTTTGAAAAATTTAAATTTTTAGTGAGACTAACATGCTTGTATCAAAATGACATCTAGGGTAGAAATATTTCTTTCTAATCCTACCCAGGAGCAAATAGATCTTTTCAAAAAAGACGAGTTGATTCAACTTGCCAGGAAATATGATCTTTCTGAAGTGAATGCTTCTTTAATGAAACAAGATATCAAAAAGATTTTGGTTCAGTATTTGGTAGAACAGGATGTTTTGGAACAAAGTGCTTTGATTCCAGTCAGTAAGTCTACATCAGACTCTGACATTAAACTAAAGGAATTAGAATTAAAATTCCAGATGGAATAAGAGTTAAAGAAGCTGGAGTTTCAGGAAATGGAGAAAGAGAAACAAATTGAATTACAAAAAGAGCAAATGCGGATTGATAAAGAGAGAGGAGAAAGAGAGACAATTGCAATTTGAAAAAGAGGAGAGAGAGACAAGAAAGGGAGAAAGAAAGACAATTACAATTTGACAAAGAAGAAAGAGACAAGAAAGGGAGAAAGAAAGACAATTACAATCTGAATTAGAGTTTAAGAAACTGGAATTTCAGGAAAAGGAGAAAGAAAAACAATTACAATTTGAAAAAGAGGAGAGAGAGAGAGAGACAGGAAAGGTTACAAGAAAAACAAATTGAACGAGAGAGATAGAGAAGGAAGAAAGGGAAAATCGGTGTAAAATGAAAGAATTAGAGCTGGCAAGTGAGAATCACAATCATACTTCAAATCAAAATTTTGATTTAGCAAGGAATATTAGATTAGTGGCCCCTTTCAAAGAAAAAGAAGTAGACAAATATTTTATTCTATTTGAAAAAGTTGCAGAAAATTTAAAGTGGCCAAGAGCGAATTGGACTCAGTTACTACAATGTGTACTTACTGGTAAGGCTAGCGAGATTTACACTTCACTGTCTGTTCATCAAAGTAGTGACTATGATGTAGTTAAAGAATGCATTTTAAGAGGTTATGAGTTAGTTCCTGAATCTTATAGGCAAAAATTTAGAAATTACAGAAAAGAAGCTGGACAAACTCATGTCGAATTTGCAAGACAAAAAGAGCAGTTGTTTGATAGATGGTGTTTAGCCAAGAAAGTCGAGCAAGATTATCGAAATCTCAAGCAAATTATATTAATTAAAGAGTTCAACAACTGCCCATAATGATGTTAAAACTTATCTTGATGAGCATCAGATTGAAACCTTGGAAAACGCTGCTCGAGCTGCTGACGAATATTCTTTGACACATAAAGTTACTTCTGTTAACAAGACTTCTACTCAACAATTTAATGGCAGAAAAGAATTTCCGCCTAATTCAACCCCTTCTAAAACTCAAACTAACACAACTTTCAAAAATCAGACTTCAGAGAAGTTTGATTCTAGATCCTTGTCTCTTCCGACGTGTAACTTTTGCAAGAAAAAAGGACACGTTATTTCTGACTGCTACAAATTGAAAAATAGGCATCAGAATCAAGATAGACCTGTTCCAAATGCTCTTATTTACAAGAGGTCAAGGTCACAGTCATGTATTGAAAGTAATACATTTGTTGGGTCTAATAAATCCCAGTCTGATTTTGATATGGAGAATTATGAACCATTCATATCGAAGGGTTCTATATCACTTTTGGGTGATTTGGCCAATCCCACCCCTATTAAAATTTTAAGGGAAACAGGAGCTTCTCAGAGTCTTTTATTATCAGGTACTTTGCCTTTATCTGAGAAGTCTTCTTCTAATGAAAGTGTTTTTGTTCAGGGAGTAGAATGCGGCGTTGTTAATTGTGTAAATTTGTCATCAGACTTAGTGTCAGGACCTGTGACAATCGGAACAATCTCGGTTTTACCCGTTGAGGGAATAGATTTATTGCTAGGCAACGACTTAGCTGGGAACAAGGTTGTGGTTAATCCACTTGTAACTGACAAGCCTAATTTGGATCAGAAAATTGATCCAATTGAAAAAGAAATCCCTGATATATTTCAAGCTTTACAGTTACTAGAGCTTTGGTAAAGAAAGTTCTTGAGAATGAAGTTGAAAAGGGCAGTATTCCCTTCGTTGACACATGCATGGGTCAGGCTTATATTACTGAGAGCAGTATTCCCTTATCTGACATCTGCTTAGGTCAGGCTTATGTTATTGAAGGCAGTATTCCCTTATCTGACACCTGCGTGGGTCAGGTTTATGTTGTTGATGTCAGTATTCCCTTATCTGACATTAGTATTGGTCAGGCTTTTGATGAGGTCACTTTTACTCTTGGTTTGGATCAATCAGAAGGTATTGATCATAGTGATCCTCTTTTGACAACTCATTCTCTTTATTCTAATCAGGGTGATGATCTTGAGAATGATGTTATAGAAGGCATCATTCCTTCAACTGACAGTTGTATAGGTCAGATTTTTGATGAGGTCTCTTTTACTCTTGGTTTAGATCAATCAGAAAGTATTGATCATAGTGATCCTCTTTTAACAACTCATTCTCTTAATCAGGGTGATAAACAACAGTCCCTTGTCGTCGAACAGGAAAAAGATCCTGAGATCTCCTGTTTGTTTCAAAGGGTCATAAATGAGACTTAAGTTATTGAAGTTCCTGTCTGTTATTTCATTAAAAATGGAATTCTTATGAGAAAATGGAGACCTCCCGAGGTACCTGCTGGTGATGAGTGGTCAGTGAACTATCAAATAGTAGTTCCAAAACCTTGCAGACAGGAAATACTTAATCTGGCCCATGAAACTCCTTTGGCTGGTCATTTAGGGATTAATAAAATGTATCACAAGATCTTGACTCACTTCTATTGGCAAAAAATCAAAAGTGATGTTGTCAAATACTGTAGATCTTGTCATACTTGTCAAATGGTAGGAAAACCCAATCAGAAGATATCTAAGGCTCATCTGCAACCTATTCCTACTTTTGATGAAACATTCAGTAGAAGTATGGTAGATTGTGTGGATTTCTTACCTAAGACCGAATCAAGTAAACAATTAAAGTTAAAAATGAAACTATGGTTTTAAAGAACTGAAAGGGAGAGAACTTTTGAGTTGGTTAATGGAGTTGTGTTACTCTTGTTCATTCTTCTTACCTTTCTTCAAATTAGTTATTATGGCCCTTACAAAGTTAAAAAGAAAATGAATTAGTTAAGTTATACTATTAGTGCTCCTGGGACCTAAATTAATTATAGGAGTACCAGTATATTGAAAGAAATAGCCATGTTAAATATGCAATTAATTTAGTTGTACCTGTCCCACTCAATGAAGGAATATCATCAGATTCTACTTATATTGGAGCGACGAATTGCTGGAATTCAGAAATTATGAAAAATCTAGACCAGAAACTTTCACATTTGCAAGTGCAAGGAAGAAATGAACTAAAAGATATTATTATTATATGAGCACTTATGTCCAGATATTCTTTCAAGGACAAACAAAATTTTCATGACGTTGAGATTGAGAATTCCATGCAGGATGAGTCCACTCAAACAGGAATACTTGAAAAAGTAAATTCAGTATTTGCTGAAGAATGATTTTATCAAGCCCAGTAAAGTGATCGGAGATCACTATGCATACTTGTTCCTAAACCAGATAAAACTTTCCGTATGTGCATTGATTATAGGAAGGTGAACAGAGTGACAAAAACAGATTCATTCCCATTAACAAGAATTGACTATTCTATTGATAAAAATGGGAATGCCAAGTACGTCACCAAATTCTGACCTTCTGAAAGGATTTTGGCAGATTCCACTATGGAAAGAGCAAAGGAAAACTCAACATTGCGACTCCAAAAGGACTCTATCAATATAAAGAAAGTCCATTTCAACGTCTCATAAAAATGTTCATCTCTGGTCTAGAGATTTGTGACGTCATCATCTACAACGACACCTGGAAAGAACATCTAGCAACAATTCGATAATTCTTTAACAGACTCACTAATGTATGTTTGACAATTAATTTGTCTAAAAGTGAGTTCTGCTGCGCTTGTGTACCTTTCCGAGGACATTTTGTGGGACATGGACAAGTTAAAAATTTGAGGCAATTTCTTGATGATATAATTGCAGACGCTCTTTCCCGTCTATAATAATTCATTATATTGTGTAATTTATGCTAGTTTTTTTAACCTCAGATGTAAAATGGTTTGTGATAAAAAGAAAGTTCTATCATATAAACCTTTCTTTTTATTTTATGGGGGAAAGTGTTACGGCTAATGGATTTAAATTATTTATTTTTTAATTGTTAAATCCAAATTTGTCATTTAGGGTTTAATATTCATTAATTGGGAAATTATTCTGGAAAATTCAAGTTGACCTACGCTCTAATTGTAAACAAGTTTTTACCTTGGCTTGTGGATCTAATTCCTGACCTTGCTTTGGACATTGTCAACAAGTCTCTAACACTATTGGTTAATTTCAAGGACAGCATTTTATTTTTAGTTCTTAGGGGTAGGAAATATCTAGAGTATGTGATTTTTAGTGAAGGCAGTCTCTTTCTGTGACCTTCCATGAACCTCTATCAATTTCTAGAAAATCAGGTGATCACTTTGTTTACTTAAAAAACAGTTATATAGACTTGTTTGGGATAGAACAAATCAGTAGATGTTTGGGTTTTATTATTATTACGTTGTGTATTTCATGTTTGAGTGTTATTTTGTTCTGGACTTTGTGTCAGTTAATTGAAGAAAGAAGAATTATCTGGAAAAGAACATATGTTTCATAATTTCATCTGGATGATATTAAAACAAGAACTGCATCACGTGACATTGTCAGCCATTTTGGATTACATCGTCAAGATTCGAACCTGGAACTATTAGAACATTTATTTATCAGGACTTGTAATTCCATTAGTGGATTATTTTGTGAATTTTATATTTGTTTGATTTGATTCTCTAAAACCGTAAGTTTATTTATTTTATGAAAATAATTGTACTTAATAAAATCATTGTTAAAGTTTTACAAGCTTGTTAGTTTTCACTCTTTCTGTGTTGCAACTTATTCGAGCCTAAGCACGTAACATAGAAATTGGGATCTCGTCTTGGGATTTAAATAAATTTGAATTTAAATTTGAATTTCCCCTAGTTTTTGAAAAATTTAAATTTTTAGTGAGACTAACATGCTTGTATCAAAATGACATCTAGGGTAGAAATATTTCTTTCTAATCCTACCCAGGAGCAAATAGATCATTTCAAAAAAGACGAGTTGATTCAACTTGCCAGGAAATATGATCTTTCTGAAGTGAATGCTTCTTTAATGAAACAAGATATCAAAAAGATTTTGGTTCAGTATTTGGTAGAACAGGATGTTTTGGAACAAAGTGCTTTGATTCCAGTCAGTAAGTCTACATCAGACTCTGACATTAAACTAAAGGAATTAGAATTAAAATTCCAGATGGAATAAGAGCTAAAGAAGCTGGAGTTTCAGGAAATGGAGAAAGAGAAACAAATTGAATTACAAAAAGAGCAAATGCGGATTGATAAAGAGAGAGGAGAAAGAGAGACAATTACAATTTGAAAAAGAGGAGAGAGAGAGACAAGAAAGGGAGAAAGAAAGACAATTACAATTTGACAAAGAAGAAAGAGAGAGACAAGAAAGGGAGAAAGAAAGACAATTACAATCTGAATTAGAGTTTAAGAAACTGGAATTTCAGGAAAAGGAGAAAGAAAAACAATTACAATTTGAAAAAGAGGAGAGAGAGAGACAGGAAAGGTTACAAGAAAAACAAATTGAACGAGAGAGATAGAGAAGGAAGAAAGGGAAAATCGGTGTAAAATGAAAGAATTAGAGCTGGCAAGTGAGAATCACAATCATACTTCAAATCAAAATTTTGATTTAGCAAGGAATATTAGATTAGTGGCCCCTTTCAAAGAAAAAGAAGTAGACAAATATTTTATTCTATTTGAAAAAGTTGCAGAAAATTTAAAGTGGCCAAGAGCGAATTGGACTCAGTTACTACAATGTGTACTTACTGGTAAGGCTAGCGAGATTTACACTTCACTGTCTGTTCATCAAAGTAGTGACTATGATGTAGTTAAAGAATGCATTTTAAGAGGTTATGAGTTAGTTCCTGAATCTTATAGGCAAAAATTTAGAAATTACAGAAAAGAAGCTGGACAAACTCATGTCGAATTTGCAAGACAAAAAGAGCAGTTGTTTGATAGATGGTGTTTAGCCAAGAAAGTCGAGCAAGATTATCGAAATCTCAAGCAAATTATATTAATTAAAGAGTTCAACAACTGCCCATAATGATGTTAAAACTTATCTTGATGAGCATCAGATTGAAACCTTGGAAAATGCTGCTCGAGCTGCTGACGAATATTCTTTGACACATAAAGTTACTTCTGTTAACAAGACTTCTACTCAACAATTTAATGGCAGAAAAGAATTTCCGCCTAATTCAAGCCCTTCTAAAACTCATACTAACACAACTTTCAAAAATCAGACTTCAGAGAAGTTTGATTCTAGATCCTTGTCTCTTCCGACGTGTAACTTTTGCAAGAAAAAAGGACACGTTATTTCTGACTGCTACAAATTGAAAAATAGGCATCAGAATCAAGATAGACCTGTTCCAAATGCTCTTATTTACAAGAGGTCAAGGTCACAGTCATGTATTGAAAGCAATACATTTGTTGGGTCTAATAAATCCCAGTCTGATTTTGATATGGAGAATTATGAACCATTCATATCGAAGGGTTCTATATCACTTTTGGGTGATTTGGCCAATCCCACCCCTATTAAAATTTTAAGGGAAACATGAGCTTCTCAGAGTCTTTTATTATCAGGTACTTTGCCTTTATCTGAGAAGTCTTCTTCTAATGAAAGTGTTTTTGTTCAGGGAGTAGAATGCGGCGTTGTTAATGTTCCTCTCCATTGTGTAAATTTGTCATCAGACTTAGTGTCAGGACCTGTGACAATCGGAACAGTCTCGGTTTTACCCGTTGAGGGAATAGATTTATTGCTAGGCAACGACTTAGCTGGGAACAAGGTTGTGGTTAATCCACTTGTAACTGACAAGCCTAATTTGGATCAGAAAATTGATCCAATTGAAAAAGAAATCCCTGATATATTTCAAGCTTTACAGTTACTAGAGCTTTGGTAAAGAAAGCTCTTGAGAATGAAGTTGAAAAGGGCAGTATTCCCTTCGTTGACATGCATGGGTCAGGCTTATATTACTGAGAGCAGTATTCCCTTATCTGACATCTGCTTGGGTCAGGCTTATGTTATTGAGGGCAGTATTCCCTTATCTGACACCTGCGTGGGTCAGGTTTATGTTGTTGATGTCAGTATTCCCTTATCTGACATTAGTATAGGTCAGGCTTTTGATGAGGTCACGTTTACTCTTGGTTTGGATCAATCAGAAGGTATTGATCATAGTGATCCTCTTTTGACAACTCATTCTCTTTATTCTAATCAGGGTGATGATCTTGAGAATGATGTTATAGAAGGCATCATTCCTTCAACTGACAGTTGTATAGGTCAGGTTTTTGATGAGGTCACTTTTACTCTTGGTTTAGATCAATCAGAAAGTATTGATCATAGTGATCCTCTTTTAACAACTCATTCTCTTAATCAGGGTGATACACAACAGTCCCTTGTCGTCGAACAGGAAAAAGATCCTGAGATCTCCTGTTTGTTTCAAAGGGTCATAAATGAGACTTAAGTTACTGAAGTTCCTGTCTGTTATTTCATTAAAAATGGAATTCTTATGAGAAAATGGAGACCTCCCGAGGTACCTGCTGGTGATGAGTGGTCAGTGAACTATCAAATAGTAGTTCCAAAACCTTGCAGACAGGAAATACTTAATCTGGCCCATGAAACTCCTTTGGCTGGTCATTTAGGGATTAATAAAATGTATCACAAGATCTTGACTCACTTCTATTGGCAAAAAATCAAAAGTGATGTTGTTAAATACTGTAGATCTTGTCATACTTGTCAAATGGTAGGAAAACCCAATCAGAAGATATCTAAGGCTCATCTGCAACCTATTCCTACTTTTGATGAAACATTCAGTAGAAGTATGGTAGATTGTGTGGATTTCTTACCTAAGACCGAGTCAAGTAAACAATTAAAGTTAAAAATGAAACTATGGTTTGAAAGAACTGAAAGGGAGAGAACTTTTGAGTTGGTTAATGGAGTTGTGTTACTCTTGTTCATTCTTCTTACCTTTCTTCAAATTAGTTATTATGGCCCTTACAAAGTTAAAAAGAAAATGAATTAGTTAAGTTATAGTATTAGTGCTCCTGGGACCTAAATTAATTATAGGAGTACCAGTATATTGAAAGAAATAGCCATGTTAAATATGCAATTAATTTAGTTGTACCTGTCCCACTTAGTGAAGAAATATCATCGGATTCTACTTATATTGGAGCGACGAATTGTTGGAATTCAGAAATTATGAAAAATCTAGACCAGAAACTTTCACATTTGCAAGTGCAAGGAAGAAATGAACTAAAAGATATTATTATTATATGAGCACTTATGTCCAGATATTCTTTCAAGGACAAACAAAATTTTCATGACGTTGAGATTGAGAATTCCATGCAGGATGAGTCCACTCAAACAGGAATACTTGAAAAAGTAAATTCAGTATTTTCTGAAGAATGATTTTATCAAGCCCAGTAAAGTGATCGGAGATCACTATGCATACTTGTTCCTAAACCAGATAAAACTTTCCGTATGTGCATTGATTATAGGAAGGTGAACAGAGTGACAAAAACAGATTCATTCCCATTAACAAAAATTGACTATTCTATTGATAAAAATGGGAATGCCAAGTACGTCACCAAATTCTGACCTTCTGAAAGGATTTTGGCAGATTCCACTATGGAAAGAGCAAAGGAAAACTCAACATTGCGACTCCAAAAGGACTCTATCAATATAAAGAAAGTCCATTTCAACGTCTCATAAAAATGTTCATCTCTGGTCTAGAGATTTGTGACGTCATCATCTACAACGACACCTGGAAAGAACATCTAGCAACAATTCGATAATTCTTTAACAGACTCACTAATGTATGTTTGACAATTAATTTGTCTAAAAGTGAGTTCTGCTGCGCTTGTGTGCCTTTCCGAGGACATTTTGTGGGACATGGACAAGTTAAAAATGTGAGGCTATTTCTTGATGATATAATTGCAGACGCTCTTTCCCGTCTATAATAATTCATTATATTGTGTAATTTATGCTAGTTTTTTTAACCTCAGATGTAAAATGGTTTGTGATTCAAAGAAAGTTCTATCATACAAACCTTTCTTTTTATTTTATGGGGGAAGGTGTTATGGCTATTGGATTTAAATTATTTATTTTTTAATTGTTAAATCCAAATTTGTCATTTAGGGTTTAATATTCATTAATTGGGAAATTATTCTGGAAAATTCAGGTTGACCTACACTCTAATTGTAAACAAGTTTTTACCTTGGCTTGTGGGTCTAATTCCTCACCTTGCTTTGGACATTGTCAACAAGTCTCTAACACTATTGGTTAATTTCAAGGACAGCATTTTATTTTTAGTTCTTAGGGGTAGGAAATATCTAGAGTATGTGATTTTTAGTGAAGGCAGTCTCTTTCTGTGACCTTTCATGAACCTCTATCAATTTCTAGAAAATCAGGTGATCACTTTGTTTACTTAAAAAACAGTTATATAGACTTGTTTGGGATAGAACAAATCAGTAGATGTTTGGATTTTATTATTATTAAGTTGTGTATTTCATGTCTGAGTGTTATTTTGTTCTGGACTTTGTGTCAATTAATTGAAGAAAGAAGAATTATCTGGAAAAGGACATATGTTTCATAATTTCATCTGGATGATATTAAAACAAGAACTGCATCACGTGACATTGTCAGCCATTTTGGATTACATCGTCAAGATTCGAACCTGGAACTATTAGAACATTTATTTATCAGGACTTGTAATTCCATTAGTGGATTATTTTGTGAATTTAATATTTGTTTGATTTGATTCTCTAAAACCGTAAGTTTATTTATTTTATGAAAATAATTGTACTTAATAAAATCATTGTTAAAGTTTTACAAGCTTGTTAGTTTTCACTCTTTCTATGTTGCTGCTTATTCGAGCCTAAGAACGTAACAACCAGGCCATTAGAACTCAGCCAGTCCTCTGTTGATAGTCTTTCCCTCAACCAGGTGGCTTGCTTCACGAGTAATTCGTCACGCGAGATTCCTTGGATTGATTCGGAGAATGTTAACCTTCGAAACGCGCTTGCATTTCAACGTCTTGAGCTAATGGTATTTTAAAATCGTTCATGGTCGGAAGACGATATCTTTTGACAATTGTCAGATCGTAAATTGGATAATCCATGAAGAGCAAATCGACTGTTGCGTTCAAGAATGCAGTTTCAATTCTGACTATTACAACAGGAACGAGATCGATAGCCTGATCGAGTAGAAAGCAGGGAGAGTCTATCCTCATCACTCGTTTTTCCTTCGGGAGTCAACGGTTGATAGCCACACAGGTGCAACCGGTATCATGTAAATCTGACCGCCTGACCGTAAAATACATTTCGTTGTTTGTACCCGCGCTTCAGGGAGCATAGACCTATCGAATAAAGGAATATCTTCACGAATAGATCTATCGGAACCGTTCGTGTTATGTACAGGGCTTTTCGTGTAGGCCAATTCGCTTTTATATTACCCCATTTGTTACATGCATAAGATTGTATACCTTTACCTCTTGTTCCTCTACCAGGTTTATCTATCTCAGTTGGTTTTGCTGGCTCTCTGAAGGTCTAACCCTTTGACTGAATAGCATACATCTCTTTCGAAACCATATTAGCAGCAGAGAGGGAGAACTGACCTCACTTCATAAGGTCATATTTGCTACAATAACGCTTCTTTCAAAACGAAAAATAACGTCAATAACGCCAAACCGAAGCCTCTAAAGTTTTAGAGAGTCTCACTAGGTTAGTTATTTTTGTTACTAGCCGATGTCTTGGTATTTTTCTAAATGTATGCGTGTGATATTTACCCATTGACCCATTATCGAGGTCACGCTCTCTCTGCTGCTGTAAATTAAATCAGTGTTATATCAATAATATTTGGAGAAGCAAATACCACATGAGTAGCACGAGAGCGACAAGAAGCAATTAAGAAATTTCTAATAGTCCGTGATTCTGTGAGACGAAAAATTCAAGAACGCCAGGAATCTCAGGTTTATTACGCATATAGTTGTCAACAATTATTCAAGCTGTTACTGAAACACCTAAACCTCTTCTTCCTCGGCTTGAACAAATAGCTGCAAAAACTGAAGAAACATCGAGACTTTTACAAGATCTTCCTGGTCGAATTCCTCAATTAGTAAAACCTATTTCTAAGGTGATTAACTAATGAAGAAATAATCGAAGAATTACCAAATAAATGTACCGAAAATGCTTTAAATGTAATCGAGAAGATTGATCCAAATGAATTTCCAGCTGTTGTTGATACCTATTGTGAAAATAGAAAATGAATGTTGCGAACGACATATGCAAAATATATTTCCGGTATACAACACTTGGTCGATGTTTTTTGTACAAGTAAAACTAAAACAAGTCGAATCGACACAAAAAAGTGCATCATATAAAGGATTCATGGATGCGGTAGACAAAGCGTTTGGTTAATATGAAGAACGTAAACAGCAAAACACGAAAGAACGAAATAAAGAACAAAAACAGCAGAAACCACAATGGAATTATTCAATCCGTTCAAAAATAATTTGATAAATTTGAATCAAGAACGTTTGAGAAAAAAATAAAGATATGGAGATGACCAATTAGTACAATATACTGCAGATAATTCAAATTATTTTTCTGATATGTTACAAAATTATCATGGACCTAACATGGATCTAACACAAAACGATTATCGCTGATTACATTTTACACATAGCTTTATAGTTTGTTTGTTTTTTATGGTTTAACGCCATTTTTCAGCACAATATAGGCTATACATGGCGGCCAGTATTAATGGTGGAGGAAGAAACCGGACAAACCCCGGAAAGAACCACCGACCCACGAGACGTTACTGGCAAGCTTTCTCACATAACTACAATTGCCAAATCTTAGACTCGAACACACGCAGACAGAGGTGAGATGGCAGTGGTCCGTAACGGACAGCGCTTTTGCAAGTATTTCAAACAAATATTTAAGTCAGAAGTTATACATTGAATAAAAACATATGTAAATATTTATATACAGTCATTAAAGCTTAATGTCCATGATCCTTTCATTATCCGTTCATTAAATTTAAATTATACCAGTATTTACAAAACTAATGCTCTTTTTACCCTGATCTTTCTGCTCTCGCAATACGTCGATTTGGGCACGAGTGCAACCACCTGGCTCCGAATGCACGACACAAAAAGTAAATTTAAGCAATACAAAATGCTCTAGCTTTATTTTGTTTTAAAATTATTTTGTGTTTGTTTATTGTTAATTAAGTTGTGAGCCTCCCATGGTGGAAAACGCGCATATATAAACATTCTCGCTATTGATAATAAGGCAATGATATATTTTCCACACACTACCATTAGTAAATTACTATAGACAGTATTAATAATCTTCGTTTTTTAAATGAACTGAATATGATACACAATTTCACTGCAGTCATTTCTGCTTTAAGTTCCTCCTGCCCTCTCATGCACAACGGAAACTAAATACACAAAAAAATGTGGTTTGAGAGAGAAAATGAATCTGTGGTGGAAAAAACTGTGAAATGAATGTACATTTATAGCCTATCATGGAGTTAAACCCTATAACAACACCAACCATAAAACATTGTATATAGATGTCTCACAATAAGATTGGTAGCTCTAGTGCTTGTTCAAAGGCAATTAACTAATTGTAATAAGTACTCTCTGTTCATCAAAATTTAAATGATATGCACGTATTATAATGATATGCACATATTATAATGATATGCACGTATTATAACTTTTATATTATAATGTGTGTCTACCTGTTCAAATCATATATCACTAACAAATAGCAAATTTACGTACATGTAAAATTGATTTTAATTCGGTATTTTTTATTAGTATTCCTCAATAAGTTATACTTCTTTTCTATTAATGTTATCAACGTCTTACCTTTCGATCCGATTGAGCGTAATAATGATATCCTTGATATGAATTCTAGTTTATACAAGGCACCTCACTAAGGGTATACTTCTCAATCAAAGAATGGCAAATCACTCGAACAACCTATTTATGCATGGTAGTTGTGCTGGTAAGATTTCCACTTCCCAAACGTAATCATATACAAACGAGGAAATGAAAATAAGCCGGAGGCAATCATGTGAAAACATTGATGTATATTTCCGACTGTGTCTTGAATATACACCGTACCAGGCAACATATGGTCCAATCAGAACGCTGCTACTGAACGTTTAATGTCATATGTCAAATATTTTAATTTGACGTGCTCAATCAGAAATGCTTGTCCTTAAAAGGAGACGGAAATGAAAATTTTTATTTTATAAATGTAATTCTTTGCAAATTCTAATTCGAATGTAATGTTTAAAAAATTAATATCGTGTGCGGATATTGATTATATTGCGAAGAAGATACAATGATTCCGTAAATTGCCGAGTATTTCCGATCTTTAATGAGACTCCAGATCACGTGGTCTCGTGACGTCATACTGGCCAGTCCTCGTATGCAAACAGAAACATGGCAAGCGAGAAAGGCCATTGATAACGGTTTTCATCGGAAGTAATTTTCACACACACACACACACACACACACACTCACACACACACACCCCACATATAAATCTGCGAGGAGGAAATTATACGTAATTAATTTCAACATTAAGAAGCTTCCTTTCTATGATTCAATTACAGTGTATTTACATGCATGCTACAGTTAGCGTATTGACAAATCTGTAAGTATATACATGCGACGTTAAAATAGATCACGTACTGTACTGGTCAGTGCTGAAAGGAATGTTTTAGGCACAGGCCCCGGGCTGATGACTTAAATAAACTTACTAGCCCTGACTGAAATTCCACAAAACCGAACAGTTCATATATGTTAACTTTCAAGCCGGGAGAAGAAAGAAAGAAACTAAATTCCAATTTTGGAGGTATTTCCTCCGTATCTCGTAATATCTCTCTTGATTTTTCGCAGTTAACTCTCAATTATTTCAATATGTCTCTCAAATTTCATTTCTCAGAAGAAGAAAATCCATATATATTTTTTTTATCAAGTGTGCAGTCCACAGATGTCATATTCTATTTTATCACTTGTGAATATTGTAGTGAAGAAATAATTAATATCACAGGACATTTTTTGTCTTCAGTAAATAGTTTAAGATTAAACATTATTCACGTAAATTTCAGATTGTTTAACTACAACAGAAGTACTTCTTGTAACAAAAATTGTCACCAATTAGGTTAAAATCCATGAATTATCACAATGAAGGCTGCGTAATATTCTCTGCAAACAAAATCTCCATTTCCTCCCCCAAAAAACTCGGCCAGTTAACACCTGACATTCCTCTACCATATATGTACAGTTTCATTACCACGATTTAATTAAAATAAGGAATAAAAAAAATTACGATGCAGTATATGTGCCCCGAAAAAACTAATTCAAAATAAATATTTAATTCAGTAAACAGTGTTACATTTCTTAACACTTAAACTAAAGGAAATAGGGTGGGATATAAAATGTGGGAAAACAATGGCCACATACATGTACGGCAACGTTTGACTTCAGATTTGAACTCTTAAAATGAAGTCTTCGGCATCGTTTATTTGCCAATGAATTTCTGGTGCTTACATACACACTCTGTAGCACATGGTTACTTTGAATTATGTCAGAGGGCCAGTCCTTTTATTTTATTTTTTTTTTGGGAGGAGGGGGCACCAGACAGATGCCCCCCCCCCATAAAAAAGTAAAAAGTTTGTATGTGTGTTTGTGCGCCCCCAGGTATGTTATTTGTTTGTTTTTTATTTTATTTTATTTCCCATTTAATTTTTCCCCATCGGGGTTATATATTTGATTTGGTGTATTTAAGTATCCAGCCAGTCCTTTTCACAACATAAGTGCAATGATAAGGAATAATTGTTAATTTGTTAATTTGTCATTATGTTTGTGTACTTAATTCTAACATTTAACTATTATGCAGACCAGAATATGAAAAAATGGTCTTGTCCTGGGGGATAATAAGGCGTATCACAGGGAGAAATTGCACATTGCGGCAAATGGGCGGGGTCAATAGTCGCCTCTCCCGATTTCTATTGTCAGGAAGTTAATGTGAAACTTTTATTTTATATAGGATCTTTTCTCTTTTAATCGCTGCTATTTTAACTGCCAATGGGACAGTTTTATATCAGTTCCAATCATTACAGATTCCCGTTTATACATTTTACGTGTAATAGGCATAGATTGAAAGGTTGTGTTTTTTTAAATAATTTTTAAATTTTTTTAAATTACTTAAATTGTTTTTCTCGAAACACGACCGTGTCAAGGGTTCATAATCTTATTATTATTATTTTTAGCAAAGCTTCCATTTGGTTAAAGTCAGATCTCAATTTCACATAGGACAGTGGTAACTTTAATTAGACTGTAATCTTGAAGAAGCAAAAAAAAAAAAAAACATTTTTCCTTATTTCATCAGCACGATCAGGTGTCGGGTAGTCATTTTTTATTAGAACTCACTCGGCCTTCTGCCTATTTTCGTAACTCGTACGTTTGACACTCTTTACCAGTATTTAAAATATACAATGGTATGTCTGGAACAGTTTTAACTTTTAGTGTAGGCTTAGCATTCGTGTATCCTAGAGGTTTTATTTTTTAGGATCCCTCTGGTCACATTCCTTTGAGAAATGTAATGAGCACGGATTGCTGTATGGTGTTGCATTGAAATCGACTCGCTTGTAATAATGTATCCAGACTTTCTTTATGCCTTTATCATTTGGAAAAAAAGAAAAATGTTCCATAGCCTTTTCTTAATGCGCTATTTACACCTGTGTGCAATAATGCAAAATCGCCAGTCGGGATGCTGGAGTCGCTACTCTGACGTCACGTCCTGAGAGTAACCGAATAGGTGCGGAAATTTTGCATACGAAGTCACGGAAATTCAGCTCGTTGAACATATGCCAATATTTAAATACTGGGATTGCGGTCGCATGTAATAATTCAGAATAAGGTTTTCTTCATTGGTGTTGTTCTTATTATTTTATACTTCCATTGGTTTCTGGTCTCCTTTAAGTATTCATTTTCGAGGTAGAATGTACCTGTTGCATTAAACAGTAGTGGCTGAAAGTTGTTTTGCTATGTGGAGGTTTTAGATTGTCTTACTTGAATTAGAAGGTTGTGGTAGAAATTGAAATGTCATATGCTGAGAAGTCCTAGTATTCGTATTGGTTCAAAGAGTTTGTGTTCCATTTCATATGTTTAGTATTTAGATTTCATCTGTTGAATTACACAGCCAGGTTGAAAATGTTCAATGCTGAATTGTTAGATTGGATCTGTTATGATAAGGTTTGTATCACAACCTTCGTCTCATTTCTAGCTATGAGAAGGGGTTACTCATATGTTAAGACAAAGGTTAGAGAAAGAGAAAAAGTTCAGGCTATCGTGTCAAGGAGGTCACCCATAACGGTGTAGATACGGCTACATCTTGAGGAATCGGGTACGAAATCGCTAAAAAAAAAAAAGGAACAAAATGTTCTGACTAAAGGAATGAACTTTTTATTTAAATTATATATGTGAGCTCTGACTCATTTACGGTTGAAATGGAAACTATTGCTTATCAATTGTGGGATTTATTATGAGATGAAATGGTACGATATTAACCTAAACGGATTCAAAGCGCATACATATAGTGCAAGACAAGTACAATACAGAATATAACTGACACAAATACCATACACCCACACACCGGCATTTATAACTTTATCACATCAAAACACAAATGATCACTTTCAAATTATATTCAATCCTTGGTCTTTCACTTTCGTGAACGACAGGTGCTCTTCATCGTCACGACTCGTACTACTCGATGTCTGTGTCATGAACTAGAGTAGAAATGTCAGAAGCTTTCTGTCAGTATGGCGGGGAATTCATTTTAATAATAGTGAAGCAAGGAAATCATGCACATCGCTCGATCGCTCGCTCATATATATACCGGTATATATATATATATATATATATATATATATATATATATATATATATATATATATATGGAAAATCCAATATGGAAGACGATGTCTTGTTCGAGTCTTGTTGGAAAATCCAAGATGGACGACGATTATGTATGATGACGTCTATGCTGTGTTTGTCTATAGTTCCTTGTCGAATCACAAGAATTAACACTCCGGTGTTGGAAATTCGAGTAATATTTTGATAAACTTTTTTGTCCAAGAATTACGTATGAGCACATCAAATACTTCCAGAGATACGAAATAATCCTTTAAAATCCAGCTGCACTGAAGGAACGATAATAAGGTTTTAAAACCTGGCTACAACAAAAGGAAATGACGTAACAAGATTTGTAAAAGCCTAGAACTGAATCTATTACACATAAACAAAGAATATATCGCATTCTACTACCCACTTACGAAACACCCCCATTGCAAAAAACACGAAACGGTGTAGGAATCACGTGATCGTTTAAAATCAAGTACTCCTAACATGCTCCTAACAAGAACCATAAATATTTCCTTAAAAAATAAAAAGTTGATTATTTATTCACTAGTCCATCTTGACCTTAACACCAACCAAATCATTGTAAAATAATAATTCAACTTGGTTACGTATTGCCATAACCTTGAATCGAGGTAAGGTTGTAGGTCAACATTACTTGTTTACCTAAGAAAATTAATTCAACCGATTTTCGGAAAAGACCTATATAGGGAATAAATTTACATTACAATAGTATGTAATGAAAAACAAGAATTTAAAATTGGCAATTAGATAAATAGATAGAAAGATATTTAGGTAGACAGACAGACAGACAGAGAACAGATAGATAGATAGATAGATAGATAGATAGATAGATAGATAGATAGATAGATAGATAGATAGATAAAATACACGGATTACATATAAGATTATACTCTCCCCTTAGATCAATTGTCTGACATACATCACAGGACCGACAAAACCTAGTATCGTTTCTATTTATACCAGGCCATTAGAACTCAGCCAGTACTCTGTTGATAGTCTTTCCCTTAACCAGGTGGCTTGCTTCACGACAAATACGTCGCGCGAGGTTCCTTGGATTGATTCGGGGAATGTTAACTTCCGAAACCCGCTTGCATTTCAATGTCTAGAGCTAATGGTGTTTTAAAATCGTTCATGGTCGGAAGACGATATCTTTTGACAATTGTCAGATCGTAAATTGGACAATCCATGAAGAGCGCATCGACTGTTGCGTTCAAGAATGCAGTTTCAATTCTGACTATTACAACAGGAACGAGATCGATAGCCTGATCGAGTAGAATGCAGGGAGAGTCTATCCTCGTCACTCGTTTTTCCTTCGGGAGTCAACAGTTGATAGCCACACAGATGCAACCGGTATCATGTAAATCTGACCGCCTGACCGTAAAATACATTTCGTTGTTTGTACCCGCGCTTCAGGGAGCATAGACCTATCGAATAAAGGAATATCTTCACGAATAGATCTATCGGAACCGTTCGTGTTATGTACAGGGCATTTCGTGTAGGACAATTCGCTTTATATGACCACATTTGTTACATGCATAAGATTGTATACCTTTACCTCTTGTTCCTCTACCAGGTTTATCTTTCTCAGTTGGTTTTGCTGGCTCTCTGAAGGTCTAACCCTTTGACTGAATAGCATACATCTCTTTCGAAACCATATTAGCAGCAGAGAGGGTAAACTGACTTCATTTTATAAGGTCCTATTTGCTACAATAACGCTTCTTTCAAAACGAAAAATAATGTCAATAACGCCAAACCGAAGCCTCTAACGTTTTAGAGAGTCTCACTAGGTTAGTTATTTTTGTTACTAGCCGATGTCTTGGTATTTTTCTAAACGTATGCGTGTGATATTTACCCACTGACCCATTATCGAAGTCACACCCTCTCTGCTGCTGTAAATTAAATCAATGTTATATCAATAATATTTGGAGAAGCAAATACCACACGAGTAGCACCAGAGCGACAAGAAGCAATTAAGAAATTTCTAATAGTCCGTGATTCTGTGAGACGAAAATTCAAGAACGCCAGGAATCTCAGGTTGATTACGCAGAAAGTTGTCAACAATTATTTAAGCTGTTACTGAAACACCTAAACCTCTTCTTCCTCAGCTTGAACAAATAGCTACAAAAACTGAAGAAACATCGAGACTTTTACAAGATCTTCCTGGTCGAATTCCTCAATTAGTAAAACCTATTTCTAAGGTGATTAACTGATGAAGAAATAATCGAAGAATTACCAAATAAATGTACCGAAAATGCTTTAAATGTAATCGAGAAGACTGATCCAAATGAATTTCCAGCTGTTGTTGATACCTATTATGAAAAATAGAAAATGAATGTTGCGAACGACATATGGAAAATATATTTCCTGTATACAACACTTGGCCGATGTTTTTTGTACAAGTAAAACTAAAACAAGTCGAATCGACACAAAAAAGTGCATTATATAAAGGATTCATGGATGCGGTAGACAAAGCGTTTGGTTAATATGAAGAACGAAAACAGCAAAACACGAAAGAACGAAATAAAGAACAAAAACAGCAGAAACCACAATGGAATTCTTCAATCCGTTCAAAAATAAATTGATAAATTTGTACCAAGAACGTTTGAGAAAAAAATAAAGATATGGAGATGACCAATTAGTACAATATACTGCAGATAATTCAAATTATTTTTCTGATATGTTACAAAATTATCATGGACCTAACAAAGATGATTATCGTAAGATGATCTTTACAATCTGTCATAATTAGGGCAGATGATCCAGATTTTGTTAAAGTTTTCCATAAAAGTAGATACCTAAAAATGAAGAAGAATATTATGATCCTACTGGTGCTACTGGAAGTGGTATTCTCAGCACTGGGGGACGTTATATTATTGCCTGCCCTAATGATATTCTTTTCGATATAGCACGATGAGAAATTTTCATAGGAGGAAAACAAGCTGAAATAACTCAACAGAAATAATTAATGAAACCGCTGATATTTATCGACGATTATTTCAAGGTTGTATCATGGATATTAGCGTTTACCGGGAACCTATCGATGAACTCGTTGATAACAATCAAAGTGATTAGATATATAGATAACAAATAAGATGATCATACATCATCGACAACGTGAACATGTAATGGTCAGATTATCAAATTCAAGATTACCAGTCTATAAAGCAACTTACAGAAATTGTATTTTTACTGTTATTCAAATGTTAATTGCATGAATTTCTCCCAAAATAGCTCCAATCGCATCGCAAAACAATTATCAATGAAATATATTAGTGCTATTAGTGAAAAATCTACTGGTTCTATTGGTAATATTGCGGAAAATCGTTTTCCTACAGCTAAGAAAAGGCTAGCACGATTAACACGAGGAAGGCAAGCGTCAGTAAAATTACCATCTACTGAAATTGTGTCGATAATGCCAATGAAATGGTAAATCAAGCCTCGGATCAAATACTAGCAGCCTTGATTAATCAAGAACCATAACAAAGTATAAATACTAAATTTACCGGATGTAGATTTAGTAGGCGACAGTGATTTAGATTGAAAAATATATCAGAAAATGCTTAAACGTGTATCCGACCCAGCATATGACATAGACTCACAGATTCTCAAAGACAAATCAGTGCGCGATTATCAAATTTTATTTTTATGACGCAAGACAGCCAAATCAGCGAGGCAGAATTAAACAACATGTTCATGTTATAAGTATTTATTTTCTACCCGCTTAAGCATTTACCTAAGCAAAAGGTGAAATTATTTTTAACAAATATGATGCTGGTAAAGTAGCATTATCAAAATTCTCATTGCGGCTGCCAGTAATGACCCCATCAGTCACTGAAGAAAATAAATTATTATCATTTATGGATACATGTGGTCAATCATTATTATTATTATGGCTAGCAAAAACAACATATAGTATTCAGAGTAATATTAACTGTATATTTACATGGTATATTGCATTACAGCAAGGCGTTTCTGCGCCACGACATATATTTGTTACGCTATAAGATTATACAAGATTAAATTCTCAACAGCGGAGTCAAATGATACTTGACAAACTGGATTATTTCTGAGATTTCGGTAAGAATAAACGGCCAACATGAACCGTCTGAAGATAGTTTACTTAATTTTAGACAACACCATGTAGCACGTGCGTGCATATCATCGTTTTATGACATTTATGGAACGTGATCAGAATGTAGATACCAGTCTGCAAATATCACAACTAGATTTTATAACATATTATACGATGTATTACTTTTCGTTGAAACAGCTTTATTTAACCAGACAAACTGTCGTTGTTATACACTTCCGAGCTCTTGTATTTTATTTTAATTATTCGTACGGGTTAGCCCTTCCAAAAGAGATTATCGAGTATACCAGTCCCCACAAAGCAGAAATCTGGTATTCAACATTACCTACACAGACATTAACTGACCCACCAATATTTGGCCGAGAAGTAATTGTTGTACTTAAGCCAAAATCAACCATACCGTCCTTGTACACGAGTACACAAGTAATCGCGTTTTAAACAGTTCTTAAAGTATAATGGCAGATATTAGATAAGATAAGAAGATAATAATTCTTTATTTCAGACATCAAAGTCCATACCTCTAAATTAAAATATTGATATGAAGTAAAACATACCCACTGTAAACATAAATTTACAGAAAATTTTTCTCGAAACAAAAACCCAGTGACAGAATGTCAAAAGTAAGTATAAATTATTCATTTACGATGAAATATGACTAAATCTTGCAAATGTAGATTCAAACGAAATGGTTGTACTTCAGGATAAGCAAGGAAAATTAAAAGCGAGTAATAATTTATTGCAGGATATTATCGTCAGAATTAATTGAGTAAGCAAAAACAGTATAACCGTGTTTGATAATAACGGAATTATAATCTGGTGTTTTTATATCAACTATATCTGATAATATTCTCCGCGCGAGTAAAAAAAATCCGGTGATACAATGACAGGCGTACTCAGCATGAACGGGAATAAAATAATCGTACTTGGAAATGAAGTATACGACAAGGATGCGGCAACAAATAATTATGGATATGCGAACTACAGCACCGTAGACAATACATTAATAACACTACGGGCCGAATATGATGTTTATGTAAACGCGTTTGCAAATCTCCGTAGAAAGATTGGATGAATTGCAGATAAATTCTTTGGTACACGGTTGACTGGTATCATGAAACTTTCTGATATTAAGATGAGCATTAAAACGATTAAAGGAACACAGATAATAGTGTTAGTAATTTTCCCGCTATCGCTGAAAGGTTTGATAATTTTAAAATAACACATAAATAAAATATCAATACTGTGTTCTCGATACAGTGTGAATCCTTGACCTGGACACCTCTAAATAACACCGATCAAGTTATTGCATCTGTTCGAGGTGTATACAGATTAACGAAGATTTCACTTATACAGTTTAATGTATCATCAAGTGCATCCACTAACGCTAATAATATAAGTATAATAATAGAAAACAGACCCACTGAAACAGCCCCTAGCAGTGGTAATTTAGCATCAGCATCACTCACTCGATATGCAGAATTTGTAATTAATTTACATTCATAATATAATGAACATGCAACAGCATAGATACAATCAAGTGCGTGAATTGCAAACTAAATTAGAACATATCATTGACGAGTACACAATACAAATAATACAATTATCACAGGCGTGTAATCATTGTTGATATAATTATATATTCGGTTCAGCTGTTATTGCTGGAACAAGTTTATTGATATCGACAATAACACCATTAGTGATTGCTACAAGAGTTGTAAAAATTAGTATTTCAACGGCAACAACAATATCTGGTGTTCTTAATATAATTGCAAAAGAATATATACATGAATCCAGAATAAACTACATGAGTATTTAATAAAGTTGATTACCGCGATGGCTGCATATTCCAAATTATCGTAGCTGATATCATCTAGTCTTAAGGACAAAATAATATCAGATAATGAGTTCACAACGATTAAGATTTACGATGAAGCAACATCAGATGTAGAAAGAAATAAAATACTGTCGACATAATTACTACAACCGATCGTGGTTAATACTACTCCACCAAAGACAGCAATGATATCAATAAATTCCACTAACCCTGGATTTAGCGTAAACTTTCCAATCGCATTTCCAGTAAAGGAAATTGCACTTGCTCAATTACTAGTATACCACAGTTGGTCAAATATCCGGTCAAAATCATTCAGTCAAATAATTCATTGGTAATTGCAAATAAAAATAAACCCGATTGTCCGGTCATTGGAATACCACAACGCTCTTATCAAATCAAACAAATAAATGCTGAGTTTTGCCGAAAAATTCAATCTATTACATGAAAAGAATAAAAGATAGCAATAACAGTCCATGAACTAGCATTATCAGCCGCGATGGAACCAAATTTGCAAGATTATTTATTTATCAATCATCAAATGAAACTGTTTAATGTTGGCCTGAAGTTGCCCCAGAGACACCACCACCAATTCCAGAACCAAAACCGTATGCTGTTACTTCAGACAATCGTTCGCATCATGGAGACCCTCTAAGATTAAGACCATTAACACGCAAAGATACTGAAGACGATGGCCTTGTATTCAAAGGTGATGATGAAGTTTATTGGTTTAAAAGAAGAAATTTATCATGTACAGTTATTAGTGGCGGCTTCGCCCCATATATTTGTAGCTCTAATGAAATTCACAAACAACAACGAGAAATTTTGAGTCGGTATTTTACCGAGTATCCTTTTGATTTATCATCGCCACGAGATAATATTACCTAACAAATTGAAGTATTAAATTAATTACATCTGATCTTGAACTTGTTCATCCAATGCTCATACAAACGTAATTAATTCAGATAACAAAACTAAACAACAATTCCTTTGCAAGTATTCAGTAACAGAAGCTGATATTCCAAAATTTAAGTACCGGTATCCCTTTTATAAACTAGAGGACGTATAAGATCAGTCAACGATCTGATCAAAGACATTTTTCCTAAAATATTCGCTGCATTGAGAAAAACGCAACAACCGGAAACTGTTCTCAGAAACAATAATGATCGATACGGTGGTGGTAGACATTTTCACCGGGGATTGTAAATATATCCTAACAAATTGCAGTTAATGTCAAATCAGGCTCAGCAGGGATATATTCTGTATACATTCACTCCTAAAATATCCCCTGGCAGAATTGTTTTGTTTGTCAAACATGACATCATTGTAAACCATTAGATCTAGATTGTTGAGATTCCATTCAAAATCCTCCATTGATGATATATCATCGATGTTAGCGATCAACTCTGTAATGTCGTTTTTTTTTTCCAACCCGCCACCGATTCAATGAATTTCTTAGAACATCATATCGTCATTTGTCATCTGCGGACGTTTGTGGCATTTGAGCCGCCTCACTATCAGGTTGAGCAACTAATGAGCTTTACCAGAACCGGACGAGCCAATTATAATAGCTTGAAAGTAATTTGTTAACACTGGATAATGCTCGATCGGTGCTTGCTTCCGTGTCTATGAAATGTCGTTCACGTTCATATTGTACAGATATAATATTATTTAGAATCATGAGTTTATATTTTACTCGATGCAACAGTCACGGATACAACCGGGTTAAGCACAAAAACGAGGGAAAAAACAGGTGAGCTCTCACAGGTAAGTTTGTAAAATCAATAACACAAAAAAAATCGTGAAAGCCGATACAGTCACTAAGGTGATATCGACGCGACACTCGGTAAATTACCAGGAATGTCAAGGAGAAGTAACTGATGGAAATATCTTCCTAGATATAATTATTGTGATACTGATTCTGACATGACATTAGAATCGACAAAATAAATCAACGAGAACTATGTGAATTTCCGGTAAATGCAATTAATCAAGAATGCCATACGCATGATGTCATGGTTTTACCACATTACACGCACATTTTATGAGACTTTTCTTAGATGTTTAGCTGGAATGTTCTATAGATCAGTCTCATAAACTCAGGCCGGGAACTCAGGAAGATAGCAAGAAGAAAAAGGTTGAGTCCCCAGATAAAGAGTGTCACCAGATGATAGAAATGATGAGGGAATTCAGGTACGGAATCGTAGCTGAAATTGAAGAGTCAACGTCAGTCTTCTGCTGATGCGAATAACTTTATTTAAATAATCAACACACATATATATTACTACATTCTAAAAACACATCTAAAAACTTTATAATAAAAATTCATAAAATACATATTACATTTCATCATTAAGCTTTCCAACTTCATTTTATTCATATAACTTCTGCACCTTAGAATATTATTCACTAGTTAATTCTCAATCAATTTCAAGATAGCAAAAGCATTAAATGTAATAACAGTTAATACATTTTACTCATTTTAAAACAGAATATTAAGAATATTGATTTAGAATATATTGCTAGATATTACTCTTTCTTACTTAAGAAATACTTTATTTCAACATTAAATCAAGTATGAAGTTGGTAGCTGATTCAACCTTTATAATAAAAGTTACATAAATATAAATTCTTTAAAACATTGAAACATTCCATTACAATATATTATAAATAAAAGAATTCAATAGTAATGTTGCACACAAAACAATTTTACCATTAAAATCTCAATCATTAAAAATACTTATTCCTTACAAGAAATTATAATATGTACAGTTGCCTACCTGAAATTGAAGAGTCAACGTCAGTCTTCTGCTGATGCGAATAACTAATCTGACCTGATTCGCGCATTTCTATATATACGTTCGCGGCCAGATTCAGGGTTAGACAAGGTCATACCCTTCTATGCATCAGACAGAAACTACGACTCTACAATCCGGTCGAGACCAGTTCCAGCGGGTGAAAACCATCCTATTGACGTCACAAGACTCAATTTTATATTTGTCTTAACGACGTCAGACCAAATATGGATATCCGTTAGTTGGAAGCCATCTTGTTTTGTGATGTATAGAAGCCTCTTAGAGAGAGAGAAGTTACTTCACCTTCATTAACCGAATTGAACCTTTGCCAATCACTAGGTCAGAGACATATTTTTACTAATGAAAGCTAGAACTGTAGCTAACTCAGCAAACGCATGTATTATGGTATTCAATCTTACACAACACTGTACATTAGTTATTTTTACTGATGTTAGGGAGTATACTTTATACACACTGCCTTTTATTCCACTTGTTCAGCAACCTTTTCTGTTCTGTATAGTTGTACTTTAAAAACAAGTGAAATTACCTTTAATATATTTTAGAAACTACTTACATATAAATAAATAAAACATTACTTTAATACAATTCAAAGAAAATATCAATCTTTATTAATTTTACTAAAAATTTAATCCTAACAATACCCTCTAGTTTATTTGAGCCGAGTCCTCGAGGCTCGAAAAGAAAAAATCAATTTTATTCATCAAAACAAGATGAAAGGTGAAAAATTAAAAATACAATGATAAAAAAAAACATTTCGAGACATTTTCGCAAAGTTTAAAAATTCAATGTAGACACTGCAAATACATTGCAAAATACCAAGTAAAATACAAAAAAAACAATGAGAAGGTACATTGCAAAATACTTAATAAAATTAAAAAGGTACAATACAATGCAAAATATTTGATAAAATTCCCAAACACAATGGGAAATGTATTGCACAAATCTCAGTCAAATTCAAAAAGTACAATGTAATGCAAAACATTTGATAAAATTCCCAAACACAATGGGAAATGTATTGCACAATACTCAGTCAAATTCTAAAAAAAATACAATAAAAGTAAAATGCAAAGTTTGTAATAAAATTCCCCAAAAATACAATGGGAATAAACTTCACAACATAGAGTACCTTCATAAGATACTATGAAACAACATAGGAAATAATTTTTTTTTTTTTTTTTTTTTTTAAATTTAGGTTATTATATTAAATACACAAGGATACAAACTACAAAACGTACCTCTAATTAGGCTAGGCTAGGCAAGGCTAGGGGCTCATCAGACGATTATCATCATGACGAGGAAGGGGGTCTCCAGACGATTATCGTCGCAGAGGTCCTTAGATAGATGTTGTTGTCCATTCTGTTATGTGAAGGTGTGTTTCATTGTAAGTTTATTGTTGTGGTGCTGCTTTAATTTGTTCATTAGCTTTTGTTTTTTTGAGTTGTAAATATTTGGGTAGGGCGTTCTGTTCCGGGAAGAAACGTATCCTTCCGGGGCATTTAAGTCGTGGTATGTACCTGGTTGGTTGGGGATATTGATTGATGTCTGCACGGTGCTGAGTGCACCGTTCACACACACATCTTGGTCGGACACATTTGGCTAAATACTCTTCAAGGTTATGCGCGTCTTGACATTGTTTTTTGAATTTGCGATAACTTATTCGTGAGTTTTGTAGCAAGGAAAGAGGTAACTTTGCATCACGAATATACAATTCGGCTAATCCAATGTAGCCTCCGATTAAAAGTTGATGAATAAAACCTAAATAACGTGGAATCATATCAGAAGAGGGCACAATACCGGAGAGCAGGCGAGCTAGCGTTTCTTCAGGTATTGAGAGGTATGCTGCAATGCGAACTGCTTCAAATAGTGAATTTGGGTTGTTATATAGTACTGTGCCCCTGGTTATTGACAAAAATAAATGTCGAGCGACTGAAATATCATATTCGTACATTCGAAAGGGAGTGATGGTAAACTTATGAATATTCTGTAATATTGGCAAGGCTTCAACTATTTTTTCAAGTTCAGGGTTTCTTATGGTTATAGTTTTGTTGTGACCAAAATCAAATGTAATAGAGTCTGCCATGGTTGATGTGTATTGAGTTGTTTTGGTTGTAAATTTAGTTAACGAGATTAATTTATTTAATAAAAGGTATTTACTTATTTTAGTCCAAGGTAAGTTGTGTTTTTGGATTTGTAATATATATATATCTATATCCGGCGTCGTTGTATCCGACGGTATGGTGCTGAATTTGAAAAGACAAAAAGAATAAATATATAACTTGTATGTTTCAAGTAATTCTTAGTCTATAATAAAATAGTAATAGGAGCGGAATTAATAAGTATATGTTAAATCACAATTATGTGTGTTGTTATTTTATCTATGTATATATATATATATATATATATATATATATATATATATATATATATATATATATATATATATATATATATATATATATATATTAATATAATCTAATTTATAGAAATAAGAAGACTATGAATTTATCATCATATGATCATTATTATTTGATTGTCTTTTTCTGTATTATCATCTTGACCTAAGAATGCGAGGGCATGTATTCATATGTGTATATTTACGGTAATATCGAGTAGGGTGGCACGGAAGGGTATCTTCGAGGAGAACATTCGGAAATACTTCCGTCCGGACGTAGTGGAAACGCAATATCATGGTGTGTCCAAATAACGTGTGCACAGAAAGGCTTGCTAAAAATTGAACGCAGTTTGAATGCAGAGACAAGATCAATACTGAAAGAGGTTAGTATAGTTAGTTCGAAGTTTGTGTTCACTTTAGTAAGCTTAAAACCTGTCCATGTGACATGTAGTTGAGGTCGTAGGTAACCAGTTACATGAAGGTTCTCAATCATCAAAGGTCCAGTAATGTTCCAATATGAAGGGCACAAACCAAGTTGAAGTATGTCAACAAGTACGCATTGAACTCCTGTAGTAATTTCAAGACGAAGCTTAGTTCGCGCATTTGACTGAGTAACCCATTTATAGACTTGAACGAGAGCAATTACAAATGTCATAATTGAAACTGAAAAGATCAAATGATCCCAAGTGAGTACATCAGAAACAGTAGTAAACCAATCAGGAACAATAGTTGTCGGTGCTACGGTGTACTGGAAATGGACTGTAGATTCTGCTTTTGTCGAATGAACAAGTAAGAGTGCCGTTGACAATGTTCTGAATCGCCATATGAGCAACTATTGCCAATGTATTCAAAATAGATACAGATAAACTCATTATAGTCATAATGGATTTGGAATCAAACCAGGAATCATCATCAACTGAAATTTCACCACTCAACATTGTTTCCGCTAAGGACGAAAAGATTCTTTGATCACTTTTAGCACGTGCCGCTACTTTCTTAAGACTTAAGTCAATTTCCTTATCTGTAGCAAGGAATTGCGACATTTGATGTTCATACAATTTAAATTCAGGTATAGAGATAGTCAAAGGATTGTCAAAGGATGTATTACCTAAAATGGCTGCTAAATGTGTGGAGTTGAAAAATTGTTGTAAAAGTGCTAAATTAATTGGGTGAAGTTGGGTAATTTCAGTCGAATTGTCAGAACAAGTAGTGATATGTCCGTCATATGTCATAGATGTAGTAACAACTGCACAGTGACAAGGGATACTCATAATACAGAAACGACAACCTTTAACAATGCGACGTTGATTTTGACATTCAAGTATTATTTCGTCCATAAGGTAAAGTAATATTTGATTTGAGGAAATATCTAGAATATGTGGCACGACTCGGTTTGTCATGAAACGGAAGTTACAAGTCTGATGGATATTATTTTTATCATCTTGAAAGAGACTATTGATACATTCAGGTTGAGACAAAGGTTTGAGTGTAGGGCGGATGTTGCAATGTAAAATGTCCTTACCGGTGCATTGATTTAGGGTCGATAATGCTAGTGTTGTGTAAAATTGGTAGTCATCAGATACAAGCATTATGTCTGGTAAATCAAGTAATTGCGTAACATGTATAGATGAAGTGTTAATTGGGACCGGAAATGATTGAATTCGATACATTTCGAATGGTCGTCGTCGAGATGAGATTGGAATTTGCAAGGCAATATATAAGTCGCGGTTTTTACGCGTTGCCATAAATGACCCAAATTGATAATAATAGCGTGGATCTTTCGGTGTTACTGAATAGCCTGGATAATCAGTAGATATCATAGTTTCGATTTGATTGATTGAGTCTGCTAAAACATGAGGTGGAATCAGTATCGGAGGCAACTTTCCTGCTGCCAATTCTGCAGTTGCTATCTGTAATTTCTCTAATTCATGCCTAATTTGCTGGGAATCTAACATTTGTGAGGCAATTACTTCTTCTGATTTCTGATATTGTAGGCGTATGTTTTCTTCATTTTCAATCATTGTTTGTTCTAGTAATTGAAGCGTTTTTGAGTTTTGACCAATAGCTGATAATATATTTTTAAAACGATTGTCGACTTGTGAAATATAGGAGGAAAAATCACCTCCATGTCGGGCAAGAGCACTGAGCATTTTATTATTCTGTCTTGTCAGCATATTTATGTGACTTGCTAATGTGGCAACATCTCCTGTTGTGGCTAAACCGAATAGGCTTTTACCTATTTCACCAACGAAGGGCAAAATTGCTCTTTTTGACAAATTTGAACTCTGAAAAACACCTTCTGGTATTAACTCATTAATTAATGAGATTGTTTCGTTAAACTGGACATTCATTGTAAGACGTATTGCATTTAGTTGTTGAAGTAGTGTATTTTTGTAGCTACATTTTACACCTTTAAGACAATGTTCTATAGGATCGACAGAAATGTTCTCTGGGAGTTGTATTTGAAACGTGTGTATCCATTTATCGGCTGAACAACATACTGGTGAGAGAGACTGGAAGATAACTCCATAGTTTAATCTTTGCACATCTACAGCAGACCCTGGATTCAGGTGTCAGAAGAAGCAGTCCTATGACCGAAATCCACATTCCACTCATACCTTAAAGAAAAGAAAAGAATTTGAGTGTTTTGCCGGCGAAAGAAGAAGAAAGAAGATAGAAGGCACGAGGAAGTGATGGAATGGCGGAAAGGACTAGCATTAACTCTCTCAGTTGCGAAGAAATTTCCTTCTAAATTTCGTATTGAATTTAATGACGAAATATTCGACTTCGTCGTTTGCGACGTGCGTTTGATTGTGTGCGTTTACTGTGAAATGCTTGTTTTAATGCTGGAGACACATTCTCAGTTGGTTGCCATGATGGCGTGGATCCATCTGACCACTTAACCAAATAATGCTTTTTCCCAAAAATCCATTTGGATTTCAACAGTTTATCAACTAAGTACCATTCGTTACCATTGTTGGTTGGTGTGTGATCATCGCTTGCTTGATCATGTGATGTTTGTGTCGACTGTGGAGGTGTACTAACTGTGTCCGGTGTCGGAGGTCTATAATCCCTAGGATCTTTATAGTGCTTAAGCCTGTTTGCGTGTACAAGTGATTTTATTTCTTTATTGTCTGAACAACGACGTAATCTGTAGGTGCTATTCGGACCTTCTTGAGTGATGTAATATGGACCTTCCCAACGAGGGTAAAGCTTTTTTGATAACCCTACAGGTATATGTGAGATTTGTAAATGTACATAATCTCCAACGCGAAAGGACGGTTCCTTTGCTTTCTGGTCAAACCTCTGTTTACTTGTGTTTTGTGCTTCACGTGTATTTGCTTTAGCTATTTCTTCAACTATTTTCAATCTTTGAATCAACTGATCTATGTACTGTTGTGTTTGTGTTTGTACCGTTTCTTTAGGCGTAAGAGATACATCTAAGGGTAAAGTCATTTCTTTCCCAAAGACTATGTAATAAGGTGAGTATCCAGTAGAAATAACTGCTGGACTCATTCGGAATGCCATCATTACGCTGGGTAATATGGACGGCCAATCATCTTGATGTTTACTACAGTAAGCCCTCAATGCCTGACTAATGGTACTATTGGTCCTTTCACAGGAGCTATTAGTTTGAGGGTGATATGAACTAGTATGGTGACGTGTTACTTGAAATAGTTCACAAAGTGCGAGTACAATTTGAGACATAAAATTTCGTCCACGATCACTGACAAGTGTTCGCGGTGCACCATAACGTGTAAATATCTCATTGTACAAAACACTGGCGATTTCTGTTGCTGTTTGAGAACGTAAGGGCAAGGCTTCACACCAATGTGACAAACTATCTGTCACCAATAAGATGTATTGATAACCTTCCTTACTTTTTGGCATGCATAAAATGTCCATGTGCCACCTAGAGAATACGTCTTCTGGGGGCAATGGGTGCAATGGAGCTTTTCGTGCATTTGTGTCCCGTTTAATGAGTTGACATTTAGAGCATGATGTAATGTAGTCATACACATTTTGATACATTTTAGGCCAATAGTATTTCTGTTTGATCGCTTGATATGTTCTTTGAACACCAAAATGACAGCCTCCTGCTTTTGAATCGTGATAAGATAGAAGTACATCGAGTCTTAAATTTGTGGGTAAAGCAACTTGTTTTATGAGTTGATCTGGAGAAGTTTTGTGTTTTGTACGAGGCTGGAAAAAATGATGTAAAACACCATTGATTAGTTCATATTGATTTGCTTCATATGGAATAGCTGTTGCGCGACGAGTGTTTTCTGGTAATATTCCTTGTTCTAAGTAAACATACATGTCCTTAAAATCAGGGCACTCGCGCTGATATTGGGCGATATCCGGTAGTTCTTCAGAACTACTGCTAGGTATGTTATTATTAGTCTGTAGTGGAAATAGGTTAGTAGTATTTTCCTTATCGTAAAAGAATGTAACTTCTGTCATTTCTTCTTGAATGGAGTGTACTGGTGATTCTAACTGAGTCTGAGTGTTAGTGCATGCTGGAGATTTTTCTAACTGGCTGTCAGTCTTAGCTGTTTGGTCGTAGTTTCGACGTGAGAGTGCGTCTGCATTTGTGTTCTTATGGCCTGGAGTGTATACGATATCAAAATCGTATTCCTGTAAGCGAAGTGACCAACGAATTAGTCTATTCGAAGTGTGCTTAACTGTCTTTAGCCAAACTAATGCCTTGTGATCTGTAATGACAGTAAATTTCTGATGTAATAGGTAAACATGATATGTTCGGATACCTTCTAATACCGCTAGACACTCCTGTTCATTTACTGACCATTGTCTTTCAGCGTTTGTTAATGCTCGTCCACCGTAAGCAATAACATGCTCTTTGTCATCTGTCCCTATCTGAGACAAAATATAACCTAGAGCTGTACCACTGGCATCACATGTGAGTCTAAATGGTTTATTAAAATCAGGATAAGCCAAGATAGGAGCTGTGGTCAAGGCTGTCTTAAGAGTTTCAAATGCTTTTTGACACTTGTCTGTCCAAAGAAATGAACTGTCTTTTGTCAATAATTTATTTAAAGGTGGTGTTATTGTAGAATATCCTTGGACAAATTTTCTGTAATAATTGCACAACCCTAGAAAACTCCTAACATCTTTTTGTGTTTTTGGAACAGGAAACTGTGTAACTGTGTCAATTTTGGACTCATCTACTTTGATTCCTTTTGTTGAGAATTTATGACCAAGATAAATAACTTCAGATGCTGCGAATATACATTTTGATGGTTTGAGTGTCAAGTTTGCTTGACGCAGTCGATCAAAAATAAGTTCAAGGTGTGCTAAGTGTTCTTCAAATGAATTGGAAAAAATAATAATGTCATCTATGTATGCAAGACATGTTGACCACGGTATACCTCTAAGTACATGACCTAAAAGAATACAATATGTGGCGGGCGCATTCCTGAGTCCATACGGCATTACATTCCATTGGTAAAGACCACGTGATGTTATGAAAGAGCTCTTATGTTTTGTCTCTGGGTCCATTTTAATTTGCCAAAATGCTGAATTTAAATCTAATGTACTGAAAAGACATGGTTTAGTTTGTCCAACTGCATCAATTACATCTTCTAATCTTGGAAGAGGGAATGTCATTGGTTGTGTCACTTGATTAAGTTTCCTATAGTCAATAGCAAAACGATATTCCCCATTTTTCTTTTTGACTAAAACAACTGGAGATGCATAGCTAGAAGAACTGGGTTCGATTAGTTGGTGTTCTAATAATTCATCTACCTGTCTATCAATTTCTTTATTGATGTGTGGAGACGCACGATAAGGTTGACAACGAATTGGCATGGAATCACCTGTCTCTATTCGATGAGTAAATACCGTAGTACTTCCTAATTCTTCTAAGTTCAAGGCAAACACATCCCTATGTTTATTTAGAAATAATTGAAGTTCTTGTTTTTGATTTTCTGACAAATCTGAAGAGTGTAAATCAAAATTAATTGGTTCTTGTGATTAACTAGTTTGTGTGTCCACGATGTCAGGTGTATCAGGTGTGATATTCTTGTCATAAGTGTCCTCACTAACAGTAAATATGGTTTGTGGGTGTAGTACGTCTACATAAGCTAGTACGGTATTTGCTTGTATGTTTATAGCTTGTGAAGTAGGATTCAAAATCTGAACAAAGTTATTTTTCGAAACCGTTACAATTGTTCTAGCTGTCAAAAATGTGGAGTTTGCCATATTATGAGATGGTTCTAGTAAAACAGGTGTTCCCTTTTTTATTTTACTGATACGAACAGGAATGGAACAACTTGAGTTTGGTGGAACCGTTGTACTTTTGTTTACACGTGCTAATCCTGACTCAGTACGTATCAGATTGATAATTACCGTATCGTCTAGCAAAGAGAGCGTTTGTGTATCTAGATTCACTACTGCCTTGTATTTACTCAAGAAATCAAGTCCGAGAATGACCGAATGATGAAGGGCCGGAATGACGTAAAATGTATGAGAAAAACTTACACCTCCTATTTTCAAATTAAGTGGGATCATTCCAAAAATTGAGTGTTGTTCCCCGCCGGCCGCAATAATATTATTAAGATTTGAAGGTTGAATTTGACGTGAACTGAATCCTGCGCGAGAAAGAAATTTTAAATTGATGGCCGAAATGGACGCGCCTGTGTCCGCTAATGCATTCGTGATTTTGTTTTTAACAAAAAGAGGAACAAGATTTTTGTGAATAGGTGTAACTAGTGTGATTTGTGGTTCTTGGTCAAGCTCACGACAGGTTCGTGTCCTACCGTGAGGTGCGCGTTCCTATTGTTTACGAGTGGACATGCATGCACGTGAAAAATGATCTATCTTGTGACAAAGGTGACACTGTACATTTCGAGCTGGACAAACGGACTTCGAAAAACAGGAACCGAGACAATAAAAACACGAGTTTGGAGTGCGATTTTGTGGTTGCTGGTGGTAACGCATACCTTGCCGTGGTGAGTTATTATTAGCGTAATTTGGAACAGGCCTGCTTTGTTGTGAATTGTAAGAACCTCGCGCTTGGGGTCTTTAAGTGCGAAATGTCTGCCTAGTGTAGTTGGAACTGGCAGGTGGTTGAGAGTATGTGTTAATGAACTCACTTTGTTTAGAATTAGAGACTTTAACCTCATCTTTTAGCTGTTTAACTTCGTCAATAAGTGTGTTAAGGGCTGACAGATCTGATTCACTCGCAGTTGCAATTGATTTTTCTGCTAAAATTGCAGCTTGTCGTAAATCTGACATGCTAGTTGGATTTTTGTTCATAACAATTCGTTTTACTGATGGTTTCAATCCATTCAATGCCACTGCTAGTAAAACTTGATCTGGAATGGTTTTGTTAGTTGCGATTCGCAAAAGGCGACTTAGATAGTCTAATACTGGTTCAGAAGACCCTTGCTGAGTTTGCAAAATTGATAGATCTAGAATAACATCGTCATTGTGAAATCTAGATTTGAAAGCTGAGACTAGAGTTTGCCAATCGCTTTTATCACTATCTGACAATGTATCGTACCAAATTTTGGCATGTCCCTGAAGATGAAAAGGAAAAGCATTCAAAATCTTATCATCTGACAATTCATAAAACCTAGACCATTGTACAAAATGTTCTAACCATTTAACAGGATTCTGAGATTGATCACCATTAAAAACATCTAATTTAATAGCTGAAGACATACCTTTTTGTGCAGATCTGTTGTCTCCAGAATGAATATGAATTCTTGATAAATGTTCATAATCTAGCACTGGCAATGTTTTTGTTAGTTCAGGAACACAGTTTGGTTGAAAGGCACTGTTTGGGGTCACACGTCCAAATGTAGAGGTGAAATCAGTATCAGGTTTGCGTGGGGTCGCTACTGGTAGACTGGGCGTTGGATCTGTTGAATCAAGGTCAAGAGGAGGTAAAATCACTGGTGCTGGACTAGGAGTGGTAAGAATACTGGTGGCGTTGGTCAGGGTCGTCTGTAGAGTAGACAAAGGAGGGTAGATCGTGACTGGCGAAGTATACGTTGAAGCTGTTGTGTTGTTGGAAATGTCGAAGGTTCTTCAAAATGTGGTGGCGCTATTGGTCTGGGAGTCGAAGTAAGGCTGGGCGGAGTGAAGTCGGAAGGTCGCAGTAGTTCCGGAATGAGTCGGTTTCGCAGGTTATAGTTGTGTGGGGTGACACCTTTATTCATCACGTATGCTCCACCAACTTTTATGAGACTTTTCTTAGATGTTTAGCTGGAATGTTCTATAGATCAGTCTTATAAACTCAGGCCGGGAACTCAGGAAGATAGCAAGAAGAAAAAGGTTGAGTCCCCAGATAAAGAGTGTCACCAGATGATAGAAATGATGAGGGAATTCAGGTACGGAATCGTAGCTGAAATTGAAGAGTCAACGTCAGTCTTCTGCTGATGCGAATAACTTTATTTAAATAATCAACACACATATATATTACTACATTCTAAAAACACATCTAAAAACTTTATAATAAAAATTCATAAAATACATATTACATTTCATCATTAAGCTTTCCAACTTCATTTTATTCATATAACTTCTGCACCTTAGAATATTATTCACTAGTTAATTCTCAATCAATTTCAAGATAGCAAAAGCATTAAATGTAATAACAGTTAATACATTTTACTCATTTTAAAACAGAATATTAAGAATATTGATTTAGAATATATTGCTAGAAATTACTCTTTCTTACTTAAGAAATACTTTATTTCAACATTAAATCAAGTATGAAGTTGGTAGCTAATTCAACCTTTATAATAAAAGTTACATAAATATAAATTCTTTAAAACATTGAAACATTCCATTACAATATATTATAAATAAAAGAATTCAATAGTAATGTTGCACACAAAACAATTTTACCATTAAAATCTCAATCATTAAAAATACTTATTCCTTACAAGAAATTATAATATGTACAGTTGCCTACCTGAAATTGAAGAGTCAACGTCAGTCTTCTGCTGATGCGAATAACTAATCTGACCTGATTCGCGCATTTCTATATATACGTTCGCGGCCAGATTCAGGGTTAGACAAGGTCATACCCTTCTATGCATCAGACAGAAAACTACGACTCTACAATCCGGTCGAGACCAGTTCCAGCGGGTGAAAACCATCCTATTGACGTCACAAGACTCAATTTTATATTTGTCTTAATGACGTCAGACCAAATATGGATATCCGTTAGTTGGAAGCCATCTTGTTTTGTGATGTATAGAAGCCTCTTAGAGAGAGAGAGAAGTTACTTCACCTTCATTAACCGAATTGAACCTTTGCCAATCACTAGGTCAGAGACATATTTTTACTAATGAAACCTAGAACTGTAGCTGACTCAGCAAACGCATGTATTATGGTATTCAATCTTACACAACACTGTACATTAGTTATTTTTACTGATGTTATGGAGTATACTTTATACACACTGCCTTTTATTCCACTTGTTCAGCAACCTTTTCTATTCTGTATAGTTGTACTTTAAAAACAAGTGAAATTACCTTTAATATATTTTAGAAACTACTTACATATAAATAAATAAAACATTACTTTAATACAATTCAAAGAAAATATCAATCTTTATTAATTTTACTAAAAATTTAATCCTAACACACATATCAAAACGCGTTGACCGTCGTCGACGTTGCAAACAGGTATTGACTAAAACAGAATATGAAGTTGCTGGTATTTTTAACAAATTTATCACCGTGGCGGCATGCGAAGTTGCTACAGGTTGAATCCGACAAAGAAAATATCCGTGCAGTAACGACGTTGATGCAACAACATAACGTTAAATTCAGACGCGCCCAAACCGCATTTACATCGTGATCAGGCAATAGCTGCACAATTTAATGAAACGCATGCTCAGCGATTTTTCGGACACCAATACGTGCAGGAATTAGAGAGCAAGGACAGATCTCGTGAATGGGTTGCAAGACCATCTTACGTGCTTGCCGTATTCAAAATGAAGTCACTAGTGTAATTAACATGAAATCTATTGAGACAATTGTAAGAAAACACCACGACAAATATTACCAGGTCGACAACAAAACAGTGCTAGACAGTAACGTGACATATATAAACCTGGCGAATTTAGGGGAGACACAGTAATAGCACCTGGAGTGTAACCACACCAGACATTGTCAGCGAGATAAGATCTATTGCGCAGCAATCAATATATGGACAAGTTCCTCAACATGGATTTGTCCGTGAACCAATACATTTAAGAACTGAAAACACCCAGTTACATACGGGTTGGATACCTCCTGTGCATCGTCTGCTGCAACATCAGCGATATCATTGATAACCAGTCGTTGTTACATATAGGTTCCTGGAATTTCAACGAGTATATTTATATTCATGAATCCAATAAACAGTAGCACAATGGAACTGGCAGCGTTGGAAAGTTTGCAGTCAAACTCAAATAATCTACGCTGGGTCGAATCACAGTTTTCCTGGATAAAACTGTCAGATCATTATGTCGCCATGAGGTCCGGAAATCAGACAATGGTGTCTCTGGAATTACGGTAAGCATTCTTTCACACATCCTTTCTGGCTGTAATCTGATTAAGGATGTCAACTGTCGTAATATTAAATCGCGCGATCCACGGTCATGCAATATTTCTTCGTATTCGCCAACTTAATTTCGCATCCAGTCATGCGTAGATTCTCCTGCAAAAAGTGGAATCTCTCCCTGATCTCCACACGTGGTAATTGCCGTGTCTTTTGTCTACAGCCAGTCGAAGACTATTTTCGAAATATCTCTGGACACAGTACAAATCACGTCTAAAATCATTATTATCCACATATGTTTGTTTCAATCGCTCAGGCGTTAACGCATACCGACGTTATTGAAACAAAATTGATACGTGACTTAACTCCACGCGCTATCCTCTCTTGCAAGACAGTGAATTGATGTTAACACAATCATGTCTTAGTATTTAAATAATTCTATCGCGCGTGTTGTTTAACTAACACCACCGGGACCATTAATATATACTGCTATATATCTCGTGATTCGATCATTTACCGATGAGACGACAACGGTTCTGTTAATTTATCTTTTTGGTAATAAGCGCCAACTGGTTTAACATGGAACGATTTAGAACAGTTATTTTTCCACGCTTTATTACCCAATGTATGTTGTCAAAATCAGCAGAAAACGTAGATTTGGCGATAAATGATTTAACAAGGTTCATTTTCAATCGTCTTATATTTTCTTATCGTCTTGGTTACTAGAACAATATCCGGTTGATAATCGATAATAGGTTTATTGAAGAATATTCAAGCATCGAAGTTCCCAAACGAGTGAGCTGCGACGAGTCACTGTTGTAGCTAACAACTGTGCCAATAGATGTGCCGTCGCGTAAACATACTCTGCCGTGAAACTAAAAAAGACTATCGTCGACGTGTCTGTGATCACAAACTCTAGTTTTTCCAGATCCATGACTTCTCTTAAGTAGCGGCGTGTATTTTGAGATGACGCACAGAACGTGAACTTACTGATAATTTGTTTACACCTATCTTATCGTTGTGCAGTAGCCATGCTGTCCTCACCCTAAAGTACGAGATTATCGCAGAAGTTACAGCCAGAGACGTTGATTTGTACGCTACATTCGTTGTGATTTACACTGGTATTAGAATGACCTCCAAACTAGACGGTTACAACAGATTAATACCCATTAACGATTCGAATGATTCAGTCTCGGCAATATCGGCTACTTTTGTCATTTCTGATGACGGAATCGTTCAAAATACGGTTGACATTTTCGTCATCCAAGCAAACTAACCGGATAAAAGCCACGCTGTCAACAGAAGCCATATCGGCGGATTATGATTTGTGTTTCAGAAACCACCATGTCCAAACTCAATTAGATCGGGATATATCGCTGAGAAATTCGACTGGAGTTGGAACCATGAATTTCTTTGTTGCGCTATATGTGCCACATTAGACGACGTAGTAAAACAGTTATTAACTAATTGTTCACTACCTAAGGCTTATTTCACCAGAATCTGTTTCGTCGCAAGTTAGAGACTTTCTTTCGGATACATTATGCCAGACGATAGAACAAACTTTACAAATGTTATGTCATCTCTAGCAGATATATCGGTTGCGTATAAATCAACTGCAGTTAAATCTGTGCCTGATTAATCCGTTGCAGAAAAATCTGTGTCGTTACTGTGAAATAACCAGACAGATACAGGGTCAGGATCCTTTAAACTGCATAGTCGAATTTAGATCGCCAGGGGTTCACTTGGCGTGTATGTGTGCTTCATTACAAAATTATCAAAAATAGAAAATCCGCCAGGATAGACCTCTGAATCTGTAAAGTGTCTCTAAAATCAACCTGGTCACATTCACTCCTTTTTGCTAACCTCATATTAATTAATAGCATTAATGCATTATCATCATGGGATCTTGAATGGGAGGGCTGGTCCCTTCATGGACAGTAACCCGGTTTTCATACATCCTCGGATTGGTCTTAGGTAGATTAATGAATCAACACTCTTTGCTAAAACAGCATTTTGTAACCACCATTTTTCGAAACGAGGCCTTGATAATTCCCTCAGAAACAAAACGGTCACAACCATTTTGGGGGTCTGACTACACCGCTTCTGCTTCTACGGTAAAAAAATCCAACAATAGAAAACAATTATGTTACACATTTTAAAATGTGTAACAACTAAATAGTGCCAAGATAGGGCAAACGCGGACATGTACAAATACAATTCATGATTTATATTTATGTATGGAAGAAAAATTCCTTAAAACAATTTTGTAAAACGAAGATTTCAATCACAAGCATTGTGAGAGATTCAGTCATTGTGCTAGGTACATATACCGGTAAGTAGATCAAGCGAAGGCACTGTTTTCTGCCATTATAAGAAGCGTCACTTTTCAATCCAAGACTTCAATATCTTCTCATTGTCATTGTCTGAGCTTCTTCCATATCCCCTCAAAATTGTGGAAGACGTTAATTCTGCATACAAAACCAGATACATACAGACTACTTAAATGATACGAAGAGACACAAACGACATCAACCTTTAACTTGGCACTGTCCTTTGATTTACGCTAACAATAAGTCCAATACGTCCATAATAAAGCTTTCTGCTATCTTCGATGGAACGTCAGATTTTAAGTCTTTAAATTTCACGGTGTTGGTTTAAGTCATCGCTCTACATGTTCTCGAAGTCACTGTGTGAGTCATTTGGATCCTAAAACACATTTTGGGGTTTACTCAACCATTTTCAGACACACTGTGCTTTGACGGTATGGTGCAGAAAGAGATCTGTGATATTTTACATCGCCCTTTCTCCTGTGTATAGTGGTCCATCTTTCAAAATATCGGTATTAGAAGTCTTGCTCTTTATATGTTGGCCAATATCGGCGTATTCTTACTGTAAAGTGAAATGGTTGGTAGGCAGCATTCACTTCTAGTAGACGATTTGATACATTTCGCCAGGGTCAGCTGACGATTTCTTGAATGAGTAAACGTACCATTTTGTGCGATTCGTAGATCGTCATTCTAAAGTATCAATCTTCTCCAGACGGCAAAGCTTCCCTCAGCACGCCAAAATTCACCATATGACTCGCTCGATGATTCAGTGACAACTCTTTTCATTTTGCTTACGGTGCCATTCTCCGTGTTTGTCTCGTTATTCGTATATGTGATGTCTTAGACCGTCACATGTAAAGCTGCGAATTTTGTTTTCTGGGTGCTCGATTCACAATGCTCTTAAACGGTCTTGTTCGATTTCAGGGTGAGGCCGATCAAGGCACCGATGTAGATGCAACTGTCCATGTCAAAATATAGAACGTCATCCTAACTGGTGTAAGGCTTCGTACAATTTGAAGATAGCATGGTCTGTCGCGTAGGTCACAATGATAACATTCCCGAATTCGCCCGCCTGTATAAAATCTAGTTCTACTCCCTAACTAACTAGGATCAGATCTTGGCGATCTTGAAAAAATGTATGGACCTCCACTCGAGCACAGTCGAATTCAATATGAAATAAATAGACAATGCGAAGAACGACACTGAAAAAATACAAGTTATAAAACAATCAATTTCTTTCCCCCCCCCCCAAACGAAGATAGTACACCGTACTTCGTTCAAAACTAAATATCCAAAAAAATGTATATAATTTTTTTTAAATTTTTTCAAAAATATATATCAAATGCCTATAGCACCAACATAAATAGCGTACAGGTAATCTCTTGCCAAGGTCGACAAAATGAACTGGGGAATGAATTTTGAGATTATATGAATAAAATCTACTCGGATGATCAACCCAGGAAACGTTAAAGATACAATACCCTTCAAAGTTTAACTACATAAACAGAAATTTTAGAAAGAGGAGAAAAATATATATTTAAAAAAAACACCAAACTACATATCGAGAGGAACAGACCAACGCATGAAAACTTTGTTCCTTTGTTTAAGAAAATGGGGGCTGGGATCTGTATGGTGCCTGCCACCCCCACCCCCCAAAACAGATGTGTGAATAATATAAGTTCCAGACAAGATTAGTTTTTTCACATTCCCAACGGACCCTAAAAGGAGAGCTGTATGGGCGATCAAATTAAAGAGAGAAGGCTTTATGGTAACTCAACACACCAGGTTGTGCCAGCGACATTTCGAGTTTAAATGTTTCTCTAACGAACCAAGAGCAGCGCCATTTTTGTCAAAATCTGACGAGTTCTGTTCATCTTTGTCCCACGAATCTATCATGTAAGGTTAGATGTTAATGGTATATTCTACTTCGGTAATGTTGTTGTTGTTGTTGTTGTAGGGTTTAACGTCATTTTTTACAAGCACACGATAGGCTATAAATGGCGGCTAGTATTAATGATGGAGGAAGAACCCGAGAAAAACCCCGGAAAACACACCGACCCACGAGAAGCTACAGGCACGCTTTCTCACATACCCTATAGGCTGAATCTGAGACTCGAACCCACGTAGACAGAGGTGAGATGGCATTGATCCGTAACGGAGAGCGCTTTAGACCACTCGGCCACTTGGGCTATCTGGCTGATTCTCCAAAACCTCTGATTCGGACCATGTGAAATATTATTCAGTTTTGTACAGGATTTAAACGTGAAATTTAAAATTGTTGTTAAAGATGATTTTCTCATTATGTCCGAACCCAAGTACGTCGAGCAGTTCAAATATGTATTTAAGGTAACAAAATCCCGTTAGTACGCGTGATCATGGTGTAGTTATATATAATGAAATGACGTAAACATTATTAGTTTGCATCGGCAATTTAGTAGTGAAATATTTTTTTAAACTTGTCGTTCAACTTTAAATAGTTTGCTTTATTAAGAACTAATAAAATTACGAAAACACTAACAAATAGGAAGAAATAGACTAAACGATGTTGAACTCAGTAGCGACAGTATTTCCCGAGTATGCGTCAATGTTGTTTTTTTTATCGAGTTCAAGTATCATTCATTATTAGGTTGGAGCTCTTTCATATATAAAACTTCACATCATGTTCTTTTTTCCCCAATTAAAATATAACAAATAATTTTGAAGAGCAGAGCAAAATGACAGATGTCTCTTCTGTTTCGTTAAGTACAGAAGCTGAGTTGATCAAATGGAAAACTTGAAAAGTTACAAATTTTTTAATTTTAATAAGTTATTAAGTTGAAGAAAGACAACAATAAATAAAGCCTTAACAACCATGTGGCGACATCTCACAATTATTATATAGGATCCTTCTACCTGTTCTCTATGGGACGAGTTCTCCATAATTGATTATCAACAATGCCGGTGTGTACAGTGTCTCAAATGACGTCACTTCCGCTATTTGTAAGGGGGGGGGGGGGAAGGGAAGCGTGTTGTTTTATACATTACGGATCGGGATATATGATCGGTTTATCATAAATTTCTTCGTAACGAGTAAGAATGAAATGTTCAAATTTTCAGAAAGTGACCAATATACGTATAGTAAATAATATAAAAAAATTGAGCGAATTTCATTTTTGCATGTTTGTTCACTTTAATGCATTATGTGCATTGTTCGGTATAGTATTGTTGAAGAAATTGTCCACCATATGTACCGAAAAATCGTGAGCCATCACTGTGGCATAGCGGTAGCAGTATCGGAAACGTTTGATGTCCTCTGGCCTTCACGTATCGTCGATGGACCCTACGACACTCTCTCTACTACGAAACTGACTACATCCACACAGAACAATCCAACGCTGACTGAATGGTAGACCCTACCATCCAGTCAGCGTGTTAGGCCCTCGAAACGTTTCTCACGTCATTAATGAATCTTGCTAAAATATGAGTTAAAATAGAGATTATTGGATGCATTTTTCGCACGGTCGATATACCAAAAAAATATTAGGAATCTGGAATGCCGGTCTCACGCATACATTTGAAATCGAAAAATATGAAATTCCCTATCTTATTGCCATACTCCTCTTTCTGTTGCGATTGATATTTTAAAGTAGCGTTCATGTTTATGTTCCAAGTCCAAGAGTTGGTTACAAATGTGACATCGTTTCTTTCCCCGACATATCTGCGCTTAGGCTCTATTGGTACGTAAGCTGCGAAGTTCGTCCAGCAATAACACATTTTCATCGTCTGGACCCTTTCGGAGTAGAAACGTGGTTGACGTAAATCGTAGCTTTTTCAACGATGATTTAAAATTGAATTGATGGACTTAATGAATTCAGCCAATGCCTTTGAAATGGGTCAGTAATTCCGAGCTACTGAACTCGATCTAAATGAGCGACTTCAAACAACAGTGTTCAATAGATAGTCTCAAGTCATCGTATCCTTGCATTGACGTCGTCGGTGGACAAAGAACTTCACATGTCGGTGGTGGATCCTTCTGATTTCTCAAACGGAAATAATTAAACTGCACCATATAAGTGTAAGCCTTAGTTCTGATTATTCTTGAACAGCATTTGCTTGTCTATCCATGTTGTTAATACCTTTCGGGTGAACCTGGTTGACTTTGCTTGGCGTATACTCTCTGGTATTGGTGGCAGATGTATCAGGTGTTCATTCCTGCTAAATCGTGTTATATTTAAAATCGCTCAATCGGGCTAAACAGCGGAAAAGGGACAAGAATGTTTGGCGGGGAGGGACATATCTGACACAAGAATTAAAACGAATAACTATATGTTCGATGCAAAGAAGTAGCCCTGAATACGGCCTTTGAGTTTCTTTTTTTAATTTGTTCTTTTCTCCACCATCTTCTTAGTCATGTTATCGCTGCTTACTTCTTCTTTGTTTATTCTATTCCTCCTCATGTTTCTCCTTCTGATGGTTAACTGCGCACAGATACTAGCGCATCTACAAAGGGAATGTGACGTCACATGTAGCTCTCTTCAGTTTGGAAGACAGACTCCGACCTGTGACTGAATTTTTATAACGCTTGTTTCGATTGGTTTAATGAACTCAGTCTCTTTCGATTTGCTTTGCCACTATAATGAATCGCAGTTCTCTTCATTAACATCACTTAATGTCGTTAAAAAGATGTTGAAAAACGTAGAATTGTCTTACCTCGTATTGTCAATGATGTCCCACCCCCACTATCCCATATAGATCAGGTATTCATAGACAATCAACCTAATGATTAATACGGTCCTTTGGAAAAAGAAGAATCTATGTGGAGAGAGAGAGAGAGAGAGAGAGAGAGAGAGAGAGAGAGAGAGAGAGAGAGAGAGAGAGAGAAGGCTGTCAGAAGAGAGCCCTCATATACGGACCAAAAGTTAGATGAAGTTTGAAAAAAGAGAAGAATATTCATGCGATACCCTCCTTGTTAACGAAAGATAACAATTCCTGTTTGCCATCGTTGTGTTTTTGTTCGTGTTTTTGTCTTTTATTTGTGTCAGATATGGCCGGTCCCGCTAAGCGTTTTCGCTTTTACCGCTTTTTTGCCGGACTGAAGTCTGCCCCTTGTCACATTGTTGTCAATGTCAAGTGCCATGACATCATCCATCCTGTTCCTCACCTATTGTCGCCAAACAACCCCAATTTTGTTTTTGCTCTACAACTCCAAATTTCCCATGTTAGATTCACCCTTTTCGATAAATAGCACCATGACCTTTTTGACTCGTTTGCTTCAGAGACGACGAATGACTACTGACCCTCCGTTCGAAATAAAAGGTCAAGATACTTGCAATATATGTCTGGAGAAAGGACATTGGGCTACATAGTTTCCACATCCTCAAAGCAAGACAGGTGAAAAGAGGAACATAAGTCATGATATATGTTATCATTATCAAAGGAAAGGAAATTGGTCTTCAAGCTGCCATAAGAAAAAGGTAAACGATCAAAGAAACAAGAGGAGGAAGAGAGGATTTCCAAAAATGAAGAAGAACCCTTCGAAAAGGATGAACAACCCATACCAGTCCAGCAAAATTAGAAATGAATACGAGAAAAAAGTGAAGACGAAAAGGAAAACTCCGTGGCAGTGATGACATTCGATCATTTGAAAAGGAGAGACGGAAGAAAATGGACTTTTGGTGATGTGTTGTCAAATTTTATTTAAACGTAAGTGTCTCAATCACTGTCTAATATGCCGCTTTGCATACAGATACATCACTTCTGAGACTAACTTTTTGTTACACAATTTATATTATTTTCACTTTTCCTTCGCTCACTATTAGATGTGACGGTAAACAAAAATCTCAGCAATGTCCTTCACTCAACTCAATTTGTCATGTATGTGAGTGTTTACTGCGTTCACGTTTTTCATTCCCAGAATCAGTTTCATAAGTTATTCAGATACTATGTATTGAAACTAAATTCAGGCTGCCCATTTCAGATATGACTACGGACATCTGTATTATATTCAGATATGTTTATATGCACCAGGAAACCCGTTCTGACTTTGTTTAAGTTATTGGCTTTCTTTGTGAAAATTGTAAATCATGGGAAATGTTCTTGCTCACATAACAGCTTAACGAGTATCCTTTGCTTTAGTCAGATTTTAAGACTCACACGAGGTTTTGAATAGAATGTACTGATAACGACCGATGTTAATTTAGTAGAGGTTAGTTTCATCTAAAAACTTGATTTTGTGACTTAAAATCCAAGCCACATAGTTGTCGGTAGTTGATTATTTCAGTCTTGGGATCAGCACGAGAGCATAATGCCGTACTCATGTCATTGATAATTCTTTGTTTTCCAAATATTTCTTTTTAATTGAACATTTTACATATTTTACATATTCCCCTACATCACCACCCGACCTGGCGTATGTGAGTAGTATATGGGGGCACCGTAGCGTCAAGGGAAAATCCAGTCAAAAACAGCTTGGGCACGTATGGCGTCAAGATTTATAGCGTCAAGGGAAAATCCAGTCAAAAACAGCTTGGGGCACTATGGCGTCAAAACAGCTTGGGGCACTATAGCGTCAAGGGAAATTTAACATGGTGGGTCTGTATAGCGTCAAGGGAAATGGAACAGGGTGGGTCTGTATAGCGTCAAGGGAAATGGAACAGGGTGGGCCTGTATAGCGTCAAGGGAAATGGAACAGGGTGGGCCTGTATAGCGTCAAGGGAAATGGAACAGGGTGGGCCTATATAGGGACAAGGGAAATAATGGTGGCAATGAAAGCTACTATCTTTTCGAGACCTATTAGTGGCCCTGAAAAGGGCCGTTATGTGTAATGTTAACAGTATTTTGTTAACATAGAGGACATCTCACAGATCTTCTTCTCTTCCTTAAACTTCTCCTCACTGTGGGTCCATAGAAGAGAACTCTCTTTAAGCAACCTTGCCTCTCCACATATACCCTTCTCTTCCAAAAGGCTGTCTCCGTCATATGAATGACACTCCATGATGATCTGACATACATGGGTATGTCAGTTCTAAACAGCATGCTAGACACAAGGGTAGAAGATTCACCATTAGTCCACATCTTGTGATGAGAAACAGGTGAAGCGAATGCCGTGTACTGCGGTTATTTATAGGGGAAGAGCGGATCGAAACGGATTGAGTGTATCGACCAATCAAAACACGTGTTACAAAAGTCAGGCACAGTCATCCAATCGGAAGAAAGTGGCCTGTGACGTCACCTTTTCTATATAGAGGTACTAGCGCCTGTGCGCAGTCAATCGATGAGACAGAGTTGTCAATCATGGCGGACACTAAAAAGACGATGAATTGGGGTGAGACAGGAGTAGAGACAGCAAGTCATGGGAAAGCAGTGACTACTAAAGTCATGACAAATCTACATCCAGAAGAAGTTGATTTTAACTGGGATATTGTGGATTTTTTAACATCGCAAGAGTTTATTCCGGAACCTTCGTTGCCTTCTGCTTCTTCTTATGTACACGTCGATGATTTTAAGCAGAGACAAAAAGAAGAATTGGAGCGATTTTTACAACAACAGAAAGTAGAAGAACAAGCTTTTCTTATTCAACAGCAGGAAGAAGAAGCAAGAAGAAAACACCAGGAAGAAACAGTAGCAGCAACAGAGAAGAAAGAAGACCAAGGACAGAAAGAAAATAGTGAAAATCAAACGGTCACTACGGTACTTTTAGATATTTTAGCAGAGTTAAGGAGTCTGAAACAAATGTATCAGACTTCTTTATCACGACCGAAGAGAAAAAGACCTTCTCGAGCTAAACAACCCAATCTCTCTGTGACTACGTCTACCTTACCACCGTTAGTGATTTCTACCAAATCATTGACAGGAACCACCAGTCCCGAAGTAGGCCTTGGCCGTGGCAAAGGCTTAAGACAGCTCAAGAGGATTTCGTCCCGTTTCTGAGTTTGTTTTGTTTTAAACAATTAAAACACCAACGGTCCTTTTCAGGGCCACTCCAATTATTTCGAAAAGAAATACTATTTCAGTTGCCTAATTCAATGAAAACTCAAAAGTCCTTTTTATTAATTTTTAAAAAAACCCATAATGCACGTGTGAGTGAATGAATGTGTGAGTGCAGGTAATTATTCTATCAAATCAAAACCAAGAGACACTTACGTTTTTTCTCTCTGGTTTATTCTAGTACAATTGTTACAATTCAATATCACAACATAACAAAACACAATACCACTTTAAAAAAGTTCATAGGTTTCCTTCTGTTTCACTCTTTCTGTTTTTTCATTTTCTTTACTGTCACAGCTTTTTCTTCTTCCTCTTCACTTTCGTTTCGTCTTCTTTTCTTGTTTTTGTGAACGTGTCGGGGTTCTTCCTTGGGAGAGGGTACCTCTTCCTCCTCCTGTTCAGAATTTCTTTCCTCCTCCTCCTCCTCCTGCTCCTGTTGTTTCATAGGGCAGTTTGGAGACCAATGTCCTTTCTCTTTACAATAATAACAGGTATCTTGACTTTTGTCTCTATTGTACCCTTTTCTGTTTTTGTCACGATCTGAACATTCTGTAGCCCAATGACCTTTCTTCTTACAGATATAGCAAGTATCTTGACTTTTATCTCGAAAGGAGGGAGAGTAGTCCGTAGGCTAGTCTGAAGAAAACTTTCGTATGACCCCACGTAAAGCTATGATGAGAAGTTCCACTTCTGTAGGTTCTTTCATCGTTCTGGTCAATGTGAGAGTGAAATGAATACTGAAAGGTTAGACACTAACCCTTTATATATGCACGGATCGGTCATGAATATATAGGGGTTATGGTCTTTAAAAGGTAGTCATTTGACTTTTTGCAGACAAGATGAAAAGACTGCATCATGTTGTGGAGAAAGGAGAAAACAGTAAGAGACAGAAACGTAATGTATCGCCTAGCACAGTAGCTGAAGTCTTGGCTCAAATTCACGCCAGTGATTTTGAAGATGACATGAGTGAGCCCGAATCTACACCCAGACAATCGACGTCCAAGCAAAGTGCACCACCCTTAGTAAACCCTGAAAATTGCTATCACATTCGAGAGACGGAAAAGCGTTCCTCTCGAAAATTTAGAACAACAGCTTACACGTATGCCATAAAGTTTAAAGATTTCAAGTCCAATGTACCTTTGGAGAATACAAAAGGGTTCATTACCGAGGTGTGGGATTCTGTGTTAACTGCATTGAAACAGCAATGTCAAGCTAAAGAAGACGATCGCTTGAGACTTTCTATTCATCACGATAATTCAAAGTCTCCCGTTTGGATCGAGTTTACTAACCCATCACAATTAACACTTTCCAAAGTCATCGACAAAATTCAACATGTGCAACAATCCAACGACAAGTTTCACATCACCGATGGAAAAGCCACACTGTTCATGACCCACGTGTCTCTTCCCCAGGGGACCGGACGCAAAAAAGTATTATTGGTGGACAGCGTTCGCAGCATGAAGCGAAGCCTCGTCCAAATTAACAATCCTCAAGACCAGATGTGTTTAGTCCGTGCTGTCGTCGTGGGACGAACGTATGCCAACAAGAACGACACGGCAGAATGGAAAAGAGCCTGGAAAACTATTCAACAATCGGACCGAGCCAAACAAAGAAGTGAAGCAGAACTCCTGTTACAGCAATCGGGGATATCCAGAGACAGCCCTTGCGGCATTCCAGAAATGCAAAAATTGCAAGACGTCTTGGCTCCACGTTACACCTTGAAAGTATACCCTCAAGAAGTGCGTGGACCTCTTTTGTTTCGAGGCCACGATTTCAAAGACGGAAAATACATTCACGTCTATCATCACGATGGTCATTTTGATACCATTACCAGTATCACTGCATTCCTGGGATACAGTTACTACTGTGAAAAATGTGACTATGGTTATAACAATCGAGAGCAACACAAGTATTGTGGATCAAAATGTGAGGGATGTTTGGCCTCACAACCTTGTCTGGACAAAGGACAAGAAAGAGTGCATTGCCCTGTGTGTCAGCGCACTTTTGTCAGTCCTGCCTGTTACCAACAACATTTGAAGATGCAAGGTTCACAGCAGAAAAGTGTTTGTCAACTCCTGAGATTGTGCCCTACTTGTGGACAAGGCATACGTACCAATAGTGCCGGTATTCACATTCCTAATTTCTGCGTGGCTCATCGAGCGTGCGATCAGTGTATCCAAGAGCCCATCTTTAGTCATTGCCCTCACTGTAGCAAGATTCCTGGAGGACGTGAAAAAATCTTTCCAGGGTCAAACACGTTAGCCAAGTTTGCCCAATGGATCCTTAACCCCATCGACGAAACGTGGAGTCCAGAAGACATCGAACGTTACGGCAATTGTCATTGCCATGCCACAGTCATGGCTCACAATTTCTCGGGATACGATGGGCAATTTCTGCTCAGATACTATGCGGAACAAAGTACCGAACGACCTCAAGTGACTTTGAACGGAGCCAAAATCATTTCTATGCAAGTAGGACAAGTCCAGTTTAAAGATTCAATGTGTTACTTGGCCATGCCTTTGAGTCGTATGCCTAAAACGTTTGGAATGACAGAATTGGTTAAAGATTATTTTCCACACTTTTTTAATACTGAAGCCAATCAACATGCCGTTCTACCCCATTTGCCTGAGGCTGACGACTACGACCCCGATAACATGCGCACCGAACAACGAGAAGCTTTCCATGCTTGGTACTAGACTCACGCCTCGGACCCTTTTGATTTTCAAGAAGAAATGTTAAAGTACTGTCGATCTGACGTGGAAATTTTACGACGTTGCTGTGGAAAATTTCGAGAATTGTTCATGGAGTACGGAGGGATCGATCCTTTGAAAGAAGCTTGTACCATCGCCAAAGCATGTTCCTTAGTGTACCTAAAACGCTTCATGCCCGAAAATACTCTAGCGGTCATCAGTCCTCAAACGACGAACTTTGTCAAACGTCAATACTCGGTCAAAGCCCTACGCTGGCTCCATTACTTGTGCGACAAGGAAGACAAATGGATCCAACACGCTCGCAACGGAGGAGGCGAAAAGACCATCGGAACGTATTCGGTAGATGGATGGGACTTAGAAAACCCTCATATCGTGTACGAGTTTAACGGATGCTTATTTAACGGATGTCCCCTATGCTACCCTCAGCGTAACACCAAAAATCAGTTTTTGCAAGGAACCATGGAAGACTTGTACCAGACTACTTGTCAGCGACGTTTGAAGTTAGAACAGCAAGGATACCAGGTGGTGGAAATGTGGGAACACGAGTACGATCTGCGTTTGAAAACCGATCCAAAGTTTAAACGCATCGTAGAAAGTTACAAATTGGTGGACCCCCTGAACCCTCGGGATAGTTTGTACGGAGGACGAACGAATGCTACCTGTTTGCTGTACCAGGCGGACGAGGAGAAAGGAGAAGAAATCAAATACTTGGACGTGTGTTCACTGTATCCTTACGTGTGCAAATATTGTCACTTTCCCGTAGGGTATCCAGAATTGATGACAGAACACATTGACTTGGACCACATTCGACAGTACGAAGGATTGATCAAGTGCAAAGTCTTACCACCCACAGACTTGTACCATCCCGTTTTACCTCACCATTGCCAAGGAAAACTGATGTTTCTTTTGTGTCGCACATGTGCCGAAACGTGCAACCAAGACCAACCTTGTCATCACACCCAGGAAGAACGTGCCTTGACAGGAACGTGGGTGGGCGTGGAATTGTTTAAAGCACTGGACCTGGGATACCAACTGTTAGAAGTGTACGAAATTTATCACTTTCCCAAGACACAACAATACCGCAAGGGCGACGAGACACAGAAAGGAATTTTCGCAGACTACGTGGATGCCTTCTTAAAACTAAAACAAGAAGCTAGTGGTTATCCTTCCTGGTGTCACACTCCCGAAGACCAAAAGATATTCAAAGAAAAATATCGGGAGCAGAAAGGTATCACTTTAGACCACATCGAGAAAAACGAAGGAAGGCGATCGTTTGCCAAAGTGATGCTCAATTGCTTGTGGGGTAAAATGGCACAACGACCCTCTTTACCCAAGACGGAGTATTTGTCCGAGCCGTCTCGCTACTTCCAGATGATTCACGACAAAACCAAAGTCATGAAACACGTGGACGTCATTCGTGAGGACTTGATCTTAGTCAATTACGAAGAAGAACTAGACTTTGTAGAAGCCGACACATTTGGAAATGTCATCATTGCGTCTTACGTGACAGCCCACGCTCGCTTAAAATTGTACGAAGTGTTAGAACTGTTAGGAGATCGTGTGTTGTATTTTGACACGGACAGTTGCATCTACATTCACCGACCGAACCAGTGTAACCCTGTTATCGAAGGAGACCGTTTAGGAGCCTGGACCGATGAACATCCCAACGACAAGATTTTATGTTTTGCAAGTGGCGGTCCTAAAAATTACGGCTACGAATTCTGAGACCCTCAAGGAGAAATGCACACCGAATGTAAAGTGAAAGGACTGACTCTCAATTATCGCACCAGTCGAGTGGTGAACTTTGACGTGCTTCAAGAAGCCTTACAGTCGGGACAGGATGAAACGTTTAAAGTGACTACCCACGAACCGCACAAGATTGTCCGTTTACCCACACACCAAATCGTTAGCCGACCTTTGGAAAAAGTCTATCAAATCGTGTACCAAAAAAGAGTACGACTTCCCAATCACTTTACTCTACCGTACGGTCACGTCGAAATTGGGCAGCATATAAAAAGGGACATCATCCAAGACCAATAGTTCATTTGTCACTACAACGGCCCAGCGAAAAGAAGATGAATCCATTTAAACAGACATCATTCAAATTTGGGGATTGTAAAACAAATGTACCTTCCCTGAGTGTGAAAAGTACTGGATGGATAAGACCCATGCATTGCAACGGAAGTTGTCCGGAAGGAAACTGTAAGTGTCCTTGCGGTATGCACTGTAATTGCGTTACAGAGTGCGATGTTGAACCGTACGATTGCAGTGATGCCAGACGCTGTGACCTTAGCGATTCAGCAGGATATCGTGGGAACTTTGCTATGACTACTACCCCTTTATCTACCCTGGAAAGTGATGCTGTGCGTGTCAAACCTGAGGGATGCGAAAGCGGTGCCACACGTTATCGTGGACTCCTAGGAATTTCACCGTACCTACATCGAACAGAAGTGAGGAGAGTCGAATATTCGTTCCCGACGAGTTTGCCTGAATACTGTCATTTCAAAAGTCGATTCCAAACCTTCAAAGATAAATGGCCAAAATATCTGCCTGGACCAACTCCTGAAGAATTAGCCAGAGCCGGATTTTTCTACTTGGGCGAAGGGGATAAAGTCAAGTGTTTCAGTTGTGGTGTATCCATTTACGAGTGGGAACAGAAAGATTCCGCTTACCTGGAACATGCTCGATGGTCTCCGAATTGTCAATACCTACCTTTAGTGGGACCTTAGTGATTGGAAGTGACACTACTGCTCCATGTCGTGTAACAAACCTAGACCAGTATATAAACCCTCTCTAAAACATAATATTCAAGGATTACCACACGAATTGCAAGAGAAGATCTACAAGGACGTTTGGCAAGGTCTTTCTAAAGAAAAATCTCAATGGGTGACTGTAGAACTTTTGTGTCGTGAAATTCACAAGAGGAAAGTGACAAAAATTAACCAACGTATTAGATTTCTCTGGATCAAGGGTATTTTTTTGCTCTGTTTCCAATTTAGTACGTTTACATCTGAAGATGTTTTGATCCTTCTTGACCGTTACCCTGAATGGCAGTGGGACGAAATTACACGTTATATTAATCACTTTCGCTTTTGGAGCAGATTTAATTCTGTGTTGAATATACACTGATGGTCTTCGACCTAAAGAAGTATAAAAGAGAACGACCATGCCACAACCTTTATCACTTGTGATCCAACAGATTCCGTGGAAGGATATCAATGAGAAGATTCACACGGTGAAAGATTACGAACACTTATTGCAAGAACTGTGCCCTATGAATTGGGGTCGACGTGTAGTGTGTGTTTTAGTGACTTTCTTTCTGGGATTTCGTTTACCTGTCGATTCCTTGTGGACACTTTACGAACACTACCTACCAAAAAAGACAGTATGGTGACTCCTTTAAATGTCCACGAGAGACTCATTCTGTTCAAAGCCTTACGCTTTCATCTGGATACGTCTCGACCTCTACAGGAAAAAAATATTCGTCAACTTTTACGTACGGAAGCGGTGTACGAAGATGTGTGTGTAGCTTGTGATTTACACCCTCATTGGACAGATGTACGTGACTGGAAAAGTTGGGATTTTGAGGCTTGGACAAGCGAAGCATCCTATTATGCCCAAGCGTTGTGTTCGTAAAATACATCGTCGAGTGAAAAAAGTCACTTTTAAACCTGTGTTAGTGACAGTACCAGAAGAAAAAGAAAAAGAATCTGTCACCCAGGACAATCCCTCTGTTCAAGACAGAACTGTCATGGACATTCCCCCACAAAGACCCTTTCGAGAAGACACCTATGTGACTATACCCTATGTAGAGACTATAAGAACATTGCACACTACCTCTAGGACACCTTCGTTACCCAAACAATGTTGTACAGAGACTTGTTTATATGGCACTTTGATCGTTTCCCTGTGTATTTTATCCCTGTATTTATCCATTTGGCTTTTATGTATTTTTGTCTTTCGTGTTGTTCGAATTTAAACATGCATTCAAATAAACGTGTCTTGAAAAAAGTATAAAAACCTCTTGTCTTGTCTGTTTTTTGTGTCAATCGTGTCATACCACTACACGACTATGGCTCAGTCTACTCTTTAGCAGCAGAGGGGGCGAGCCGGACAACATTTTTAAACAAGTTTTCAATGAAATCAGGCTTCTACGGCCAAGATGTGGTGAATCGGATACAAGTTTTCATGGATTAGGATGAAATCAGTCCAAAAAAAAATCAATGATCAGGCAAAAAATAATAATGAAAAATCAATGAAATCAATGAAATCAAAAAAATGACTAAGCCTCCATTCGTCTTCAACCGAATATTTGATCCAATCCGATACGATATCGTGTTCGAGGGTCATGTAAATTTATTGTTACAAATCCGTGTGGGGCAGACTGAGCATGACTAAAGAAATTTCTAAATTGATTGAAATCCATATCGGAGCACCATGTCTGCCAAATATTTCGTAGCGTATGTGTATCAACGCCGTTGAATACACACAACACATTACAATTATCTCTGATCACTTTTGGAATCTGAGTGTAGCGTTGAGTGACATAGATCACATCCGTGTTTTTGTGCCTGCCTCGGGAAAATATTCTAGCTGGTTTTTTTTGTTTATCTAACATTACATCGTCGTATAAAACTAAATTGTTGATACTTCCATCGAGGTCTTCTACTGATGGTGCCTCGTCAATATCGGTTATAAATTCAATAACATCCTCGCCGGCAATCTCTGAAGCGTTTTCATTAAAATCTTTTAGCACTTCATAGCATCGTTGGTCATCTACGCTAGGGGCAATTAAATACAACTTATCCCACTTCATCCATCTCATTATTAAATTGAGCAACAATTGCGTCTTGCCGGATCCAGATGGTCCGATTATAATTGCGCGGATAGAGTTTGGTAGCGCTGCATGATGCTTAACTGGTTCTCTTGTTTTAGTCGCTGAAAAATCAATTATATTCATATCTCTATACATAAATTATGGATCTATATTGTGTGAAGTGTAAAAAACGTACTGGCACAGATGACTTGACGACGATTACAACAAAAAATTACCGATCAGCGCTTTCTGGTAAATGCGTACAATGTAGTACAAAGAAATTTAGATTTGTTTCTAAACCCAAGGAACCTTTAAAAAAAAAACGAGGAGGTGATATCGCTGCCAAATTAGCAAAACTCCCTTGAACCCCATGGGCAAAATACCCCAGAGAAAAACACCTTCCAGGGTATAGCTACTGTGGACCGGGAACAAGACTTGATATCAGACTCAATGATCAAAATCAGCCCCGACCCGGTGAGGAACCAATAAACGCTATTGATAAGGCCTGTCACCTTCATGATGTTGCTTATAAAAGCAGCAATTTGCAACACAGGCATCTAGCAGATGTGAAATTAATTCATGCGTTAAATGCTATTCCTGATAAATCCTTCAAAGAAAAATTGGCTTCATTTTTGATAAAATCGGCAATGAAAAGTAAATTGATGTTAGGTGCTGGTAATTAATAACAACATGGAATCTATTTATTATTCCCCAAGAGGATACTGGAGGGGTAAATCAGCAATCCATAAACTCGCTAGCGCTGCAAAAGTGAAAAAAACCACTGCGGCTCATTGGTTATCCAAACAGGCACTATGGCAAATTTATCTACCACCGCCTAAACAAATTAATGTCTCGCATTTTGATGTGACCTTTCCTAATGAAGTTCATCAGGCTGATCTATTATTTTTGCCACATGACCACGGTTACAAGTACGCATTAACCGTAGTTGATATTGCAAGTCGATACAAAAAAGCAGAACCGTTAAAAACAAAATCATCACCTGAAGTGGCTTCTGCATTTGAAAGGATTTATCGAAGGGGTCCTCTGCACTGGCCAAATCTATTACAAATTGATCCTGGCAAGGAATTTCAGGGTGCAGTGTTATCTTCAATGAAATATCACAATGTCACTATCAGACGGGGGCATACTGCACTGCATCGTGATCAGGCAATTGTAGAACGGTTTAATAAAACCCTTGCTGAGCGGTTATTTGGATATCAATACGCAAAAGAATTCATCCAAGAAAAAAGATCCCGTGAATGGGTTAAAAGGTTACCAGCTGTGATTACTGCACTGAATAACGAGATTACTAGAGCAATCAACATGAAACCCATCAATGCGATTAAAAAGAAGTCAATACCTGAAAAACCACAAAAAGATTTCAAAGAACCAATTCTTGGTAGTAATGTCATTGTGAGGTATTTATATGAACGAGGAGAGCTTGAGGGTGGCAGAAAAAGAGCTACTGATCCTATTTGGAGTGTTACTGCACACAAGATATCTAGTATAACACGATCTACGGGTAGACCTCCAGTCTATAAACTGGATTCAACTGCCCCTCAGCGGGTTTTTACTAGACAACAATTACAAATAATACCCGAGGATACTCAATTGCCACCGCATGGTCTTAACTTGCACCCTTGCGTCTATTGCACTCAAGACAAGTCAACATCACATTATTTCTGACATGACCGAGATTTTTTTTTTTTCTGTCAACGGTAAATTGGCGAGGATCCTTATCCGAATACTGCCAACGCATTATACAATTGCAACTTGCGCAGTGATTATTCTGTTGTTTCTTCAAAGTGATTATTAATCCAGCATCAATATCAAATTCTCGTTGTTTTTTTTTGTCTTGTTGTTTGTAACCGGAGAGTTTTTTATCAATCATTTTAATATCAATATCATCTATTGTGGTGTCATTATCATCACCAATGATTTCATCATCGAGGACAATTCTTCGAAGTTGATTTACTTTTCGTACTCTGGATACTGAAAGATAGACTAAATTCGACCGTTCTATGCGATTATCTACCATCCAAACAATTGTATCTGATATAGTCAATCCCTGTGAAGAATGTATTGTTGCTGCGTATCCTAGCGTCCATGGGGATTTATTAGCACGCAATGCATCTTCAACGACATTGATATCAACCAGCACAATATCATTTAATACGAGAATTTGTTTTTCACTTTGTCCTGGAATATCAACTTCAATGTTCTGTTTTCGTGTATCCGAAGGCCTATAACAAAGAGGCACTGGAAGTGTTGCAAATTTTTGTTTATGCAATTCAAATAACTTCATCTGAAGTGTATCCCTGACTATTTTTCTACTTGCAATGATCAAATCATTTGGTCTCCATGTTTCCCAGAAATCATTCATTGGAGTTTCCGTAATTATTTCACGGGCTATTTCACACTGGATTCTATCCGGTTGTAATCTAATTAGTTTCTTAAATTCTTTTAATTTTTCATCAAGTGATCTATGATCGGTATCAATTTCTTCATAATAGTCTACAAAACCTTTTAGTCATTCATGTGGGGATGCACCGACAAATGGTGGTGGTTGGCCGTGATCACCGCACATGACGACTTTTGTATTTTTTAATAACAACCACTCAAGAAATATTTTTAATACATCTTCTGACACTGTGTCTATTTCATCCCAAATCATGATTTCAGGAATAAATTTCTCTCCCATACGCTCAGGAGTCCATTTATCTCCCTTCCATCGGAAAAAGCTGTGATAAGTGCAGGCATTTACCCCTCTCTGTATCATTTCTCTTGTAAGTCTGTGAGTCGGTGTTAGTACAATCATGTTTGGATTGGAAACACGAAATAACTCAATTGCCCGGGTTGTTTTTCCTGACCCACCACAGCCGTTTAAATAAACTGTTTTATACCGGCATATTGGATCAGAAATCGGTGGTGCATTAGAAAATTCTGAACACTGATTGCTTTCTAAATAATTATTTTCAATGGTAACATCAGCTGATTGAATATAATCATGAATCATTTCTTTCTTAATTCTCCATGACCCCCAATTCTCGTTGCCAGTAGCCTTAAAATCAGCCATTTTGCTATTTATGTAAAATGAATCAGTGGCAACTCTAACTGCGGTGTTAGGAAATTTATTGATCATTGAAAACAGATTAATAGAAGCATAACCAAGCATAGAAGCTCTCAAATGTGTGTACTGCGGGTTGTATCCATCATTGTAAGTAACAATTGTACCCAATTTGGTTCCATCGGACATAAATGCGTCCTTACGATTGACATATAGGCCTTTATTCGTTAAATCCGCCATTACAAAATCGTATTCAGCATTGTCTATAATCAATCGTGAAGAATATCTCGTATTGTCGTATTTGCCACCTTGGGTAAATTTACCGATTATTCTTCGTCCAAGATTTTTTGCTTCACTGTTTCTGATTTCAAATAACTGTTTGGACCAATCCATGATTTGTTGTTCATTAAAATCAGAAAACAGTTTTCGCTCTTCGCTAATTATTTTTTCTAGATCAGGTTGTGGTAACCAGACTGATTTCTGTGCTCGATAGGATATAATTGCTTCACTGACAATTAATGATTTTAACATCTTACAATCAAGCATATACCGTAATAACACTATTGGCGTCCAGTGTTTTTCAGACATGTGTTTACCAATCCAAAGATAACTACACGGATGAAGTCCTTCAGCCATTTCAAATGATACCACACAAGCGAATCCGGTTAAATCAAAATCAGGCAGTGGTCCATTAATAGCAAAACGGGTCATTTCGTGTGTGTGGTGTCCAAATCGTTTGAAATATTTCTCGCATTCTCCATACCCGAGAAAACTTCCTGGATAACACGCAATCATATCAACTGAAATAACGGTTTCAGGATCGTATTTTGTATTCCATAATCCTCCATGGCTGTATTCAAGACAGGATAATTTGACATCTGATAAAAACTCACTTCGTGTTGGTTTCCACGCGTTTTTCTTTCTAGCAAAATGTGCTGCAATTGATGGTACTGTAAAACAGTTTGCTAATAATTGATCGTTGTCTTCCCCGTCCCCAGAAAACTCACTAGCTAGTTGTTTCATTTGATTATGCAGTTCTTTAGTACGGTACAGTTCTCCGTTGGGCCTTACAAACTGATCAAATCTACATTCTTCGTCTGAAGTACTATGAAATAACCACATTGACACAGGATCGTTTTTACTCAAATGGTAAATAGCATCAAATAATTTCTGCTCTGAAAAAAACTCTTCGGTTTGGGGGATATATTTTAAGGTTCTATCCCGTGGGAATATTGTTACTGCAGATGACCACGCGTGTTCATTATGATCAATTATTTCAATTGGGTTTCCTTTTTTTGATTGATATTTCGGTTCTTTTAATACTTCTCCGGTGATTGTTCTTACTGATATTGGAAATCTCAATGATGTTTCTAATTTAATTATATCCTGAATTGTTGCCCCATGTTCTTTTACCGTTAATTCCCACTCGGTTATTTTTTTTCGTCTTAGATCAGTTAGTTTATTTCCCCGGGACGCATTTGTGAAGTGTTCTATTATTCGTTCTGCTACACAATTGAGCCCTGTCGAATATTTCATGGGTGCTAGTTTTGCAATATCAGGTTTTTCATTGAGCGGATAGATCCCGTAAACAACTGCTGTGACAGGATAAGATCTTTTGTAGTAGGGTTTGTCAATTCCGGTCAAAATTCCTGGTTTTGAATCCTGATTCACGGTGATAGTTTTTTGCCCTTCAAGATAGGTTCAAATTTATCCCTAATAATCCATTTTCCATCCTCACGGATAAGGAATTTTATTCGGAAAAATGAATTTTTTCCCCAAGACGTGAAATTATCACTGCTGCTTTTTCATCATTCATGGTAGCGTCAACAACACCATCAATTCGAAATGTTGACCAACAATAAGATGCTCCATCACGCTTGAATTCATTAAAACAGTCTCTGATGGGTTTATCAAGAATTTTATTCTTGGGTGTATTAGAAACTATATCAATATTGAATTGAGCATCTTTCCATGGTAATTTCTTGTTACGTTTTTTGGGTCTATCGCGATTAAATTTAGGATTAATTTTCAATAATCTCTTAAACTCCCTCATGTTTCTGTCTACTACACGTTTTTTGGGTTTATCGATATTAAATTTAGGATTAATTTTCAATAATCTCTTAAACTCCTTCATGTTTCCGTCTCTTGGACGTTTGTTACGTTTCTGGGTTTATCGATATTAAATTTAGGATTAATTTTCAATAATCTCTTAAACTCCTTCATGTTTCCGTCTCTTGGACGTTTGTTTCCGTCTCTTGGACGTTTGGGTCTATCGAGATTAATTTTCAATAATCTCTTAAACTCCTTCATGTTTCCGTCTATTGGACGTTTTTTGGGTTTATCGATATTAAATTTAGGATTAATTTTCAATAATCTCTTAAACTCTCTATCAGTATTGAATTTAGCATTTTTCGAAGTCACTCTCTTGAACTCCCTCATGCTATACTAAAAACAAGTGTCTAAATGAAAGATTTATGTATAATGAATCACTGCAATGGGTCAGTCATTGAATTAGACAAATAGTATAGTATACGATGACCCAAGAATTCAGACCACACCCTGTGATTACAAATTATGAAGCATCCAGTGATGGTGTTGTAAGACACTGTATACTGAAGAACCCAGTTGGTGCTGACAATGGTATGGGGTATTTGGTGTTTACTGTTGGAAAGAAGATATATCGCAATCATCGTTTCGTATTTGAATAATTTAATGGATTGATCAAAGATGGTTTTGTTATTGATCACAAGGATTCTAATCGAAAGAACAATTCTTTATCAAATCTGCAAGCTATCACACAAAGTGAGAATACCAAACGAGGAAAGACTGGAAAATGCTCAAAAAAAACGAGACCAGTAAAATCTTTGAATACAACAACTAACGAAGAGAAAATATTTAAATCGATATATGAAGCCGGTAAATTTTTCGATATTTGTAGAGCCTCGGTAGAAAAAGTTGCATCGGGAATAACCAAGACGGCTATTTCAAAAAAGAGCGGACAGAAAATTCAATTTAGTTATGTCTAATGCGTCATATTTTTCAATTAGAGATATGTCATTGTTATAGAATGATGAATTCTGAAAACATGAATAGCATCATAGTTGAAATAGCAAAATTGAAAAATCAGGATATTGAACTATCAGATGGGTTAAATCCTGATCAAATCAAGTCAGATTTTCAGGATATAGAATACGGGGTTAGCACTAACAAGTATATGCTGCCAAAGAAATATGCACTCATCAAAAGAATTCAGAATTCTATTAGAGACTCTCTTGCATTTTCCAGTGACATCAGTGTGTTTGTCCCGTTGTATTCTATCGTAGAACGAATACGAAAAGAATTGGGTAATGAATACGAATTGAAAAAAGAAGTCAACTCTAAAATTAGAAACCTACGAGCATTAATTCAAGAAAATTGATTGCCTGACCATTGATTGCCCCGACCATTATCATTTTATGATTGCCCGACCATTATCATTTTTTTTAGCCGACCCTCAAGGAGGATGTCAAAAATCGATGGATGATCAATGAAAAAGTGTGGAAAGTCACAGTATTATTTATTTTATATACAATTATGTGACTTTCCACATCAATGATAGAGCTGTTAAAACACTTCCGTGACCGTGTTAAAACAGTGAAAATATTTCATACTGAATAAAAAATTGATGGACGATCAATGGAAAAATGGGGGAACTATCAGTATTATTTATTTTGATACTTTCCCCATCAATGATAGGATGAAATAACACTTCCATGACCGTATCAAAAATCATCCGACATGTCAAAAATCGATGGATGATCAATGAAAAAGTGTGGAAAGTCACAGTATTATTTTATTTTATATACAATTATGTGACTTTCCACAAACCTGATAGAAGCTGTTATAGGATGAAATAACACTTCCATGACTGTGTTAAAAATCATCTGACATGTCAAAAAAAAAAAACGAGACCAGTAAAGTGTTTTACAATTGAAAAATTGTTTCTGATTTCAAATAATGGTCAATGAAGCATTAACAACCCGATTGGCTCGTGAACGATTAGATGCAATTAAGAGATTTGTACCAATTTGTGACTCTGTAAGAAATAAACTGCAACAACGACAGAGTTTACAAACTGATTTTGCTTTGGGATCTGAAGAGTTGTTTAAACCAGTAACCACAGCAACGTACGGGGTAGAGCGTGCTATACTGGGAGATGATCCTGACGGTAAAAGAAAAGAAGAGGGTCTTATTTCTGTACTTGAAAAACTAGCAGCGAAAACTGAACAAACAAAACAAATGGAATAAAAAAGAACAGTAGATGATTTACGCGTGAGATTTAACGAGGAAGGGTTAGCAGAAATTGATGAGACTAGTCCAACAGAAATTCCTGCGCTTGTTGTTACGTCTTATGAAAACAGAAAAAAATGGTTGAAACCAGAACATCATAAGTTTGTTAAGAATTTCACTCATTGGGCTGATATATTTTATAAAATCAAAACTAAAAAAAGTCAAATTAAGACAGATAGTGTATCATACATCGAATATATCAAGATGGTGGATAACGTGTATAATCAATATGAAGAACTAAAACAGCAACAAAAAACGCCAAGATTGCAAAGAAAGCGACAGCAACCTGCAAAGAAAATATCTTTCTCTCCTAAAAAACAACAACTACCACCTGATGATGATGATGATGATGATGATGATTATTTACAAAAAACAGATTTAGAAAAACTAGATGAAGCAACTGGTTATAGCGGAAGTGGATTAGGGACATGTCCTGATAGTGTTATCAATGATATATCACGATTAGATATTCTTGTAGGAGGGTTCCGAGCTGGAAATAATTCACCGGAAATAATTAATGAATCAGCTGATATCTGTAGACGGTTATTTCAAGGTGGTATGATGGATATCAAAACATATCGAGATTTCATTGACGAGTTAGCCAATGGGTACCACAGTGACTGAATAACAATTGAAAACACTAGTGTTTTTATAATAATGATCATACATTACAATCATGATAAACCAATCCCCGTCTATGTAGTCAATTCACGGTTTCCAGTTTATAAAGCATACTATGGAGATGGTTTAGGCAATACCATTTTAGGATTCTTTTCAAGAATGGCCCCAAAAGTGATGCCTATAGCTAAACAATTATCAATGAAAGCCATTGATGTTATTCGTGATAAGGGTATTGGTGCTGTTGGAGATCTTGCCGGAAAGGCATTTTCAACTGCGAAGAATAAAATAACATCATTAGTGAGGCGAAAAAAGAAACCGTTACCGTCTACAGCAGAAATGCCTGCAAGTGTTAGTAAAATAATAAATAACGCAGTAGATGAAAAATTAGCGTCGATGGCTTTAACCCCCGACACAAATATGATAGCGGGAAGTGGCTTTAAAAAACTAAGTAGAAAACGCTAGCGTTTTTCACGATGAAAATGGAAAAATCGTTTACGATGAAAATCCGTAGGATTTCATGATTTAGACTCTGATAAATAGAATAAAATGTTCAAAAAGTCACGTGATCCAGCATTTGATATAGACGCCCCAGTTGGCAAGGATGATTCTGTACGCGATTATCAATATTACGCCTATCATGCCATAGACTCAAATAGTCGAGCAAGAATTGAACTTTAAGTCCATGATACCAGTAAATACTTTTTGCCCTGTGAAGCGTTTATTGAAATCGAAGGAGAAATTGTAACAGCTGCTGGGACTCCTGCTGTACCAGCACCGTATCCAGCTGGTACTCAAGTCGGGTTTGTCAATAATGGTATTATGGCGTTATTTGAGAGTGCAAAATATCTCATTGATGGAAAAGAAATTGAGTCTATAGATCGTGATGTTGATGTGGCTACAACAATAATAGGACTAGCAAGATATTTTGATGATTATACAAGATCAGCAGGACCCTCTATGATGTTTGCAAAAGATGTTACAAATACCGCTGGAGGAAATCAATTTGTTGTAAGATGACCAAAGAATAATGCTGGCACCGCTAATATTGATGCCGAGGATATGATTATAAACAAAGATCCTAATTTCAATCTAGGAGCTTCAACACGTATTTTAATGTTGGAAGGGCGGCGTAAATCATTTTCATGCGCGATTCCACTGCATCACATATTTGGATTCTGTAGAAACGTCAGAAAAGTTATCTACGGGGCGAAGCATACAGTATCGCTTGTACGAAAGAGTGATGATAATGACGCAATTTGGAGGATTCCAGCAGACAATGCAATTCCCAATGCTGATGCCGGTAAAGTCAATTTAACAAAAATATCATTGTGGATTCCAGTGTTGACTCCAGCAATCACCGCAGAAGAACGATTACTATCATTTATGGACCAAGGGGGAAAGTCGTTGTTGAGTTGGTTATCAGTGAGTACAGATGTTAAACAATCAAATATCAACGGGTTATTCACGTGGAATCTAGCATCAAAACAAGGTGTTGCTGCGCCACGTCATATATTTATTGCGCTACAGGATAACGCACGAGTTGGCAATCAACTCTTCAGCCATATGATATTTGATCAGTTAGGTGTGAAAGACGTCTCACTGAGAATAAACGGCCAACAGGAACCATCTGAAGATATACAACTTAATTACACAGAAAATCATATTGCACGAGTTTATCATAGATTGTTGTCATTTATAACACGTGATCAAAATGTCGATACCGGTCTACAAATATCACAATTGGATTTTAAAAGTCTCTATCCAATCTATTACTTTTCATTGGAACATCTTGATTTGATGAGACAATCTGTTGTTGATATACATTTTAGAGCTAATGTGACTCGTGGTGCTATTGCTAATTATAGAGCGGTTGCTGTCATTCTCAGTGATAAATCAATGCTACTTGAAGGTGTTGGAGGAAGAATGAGAGTGGTAGATGCCCCAGTAGAAAATCTTTGAACGATTTTCTCGATTTTTCATTGAAATTGTAAACGATTTAGAATCAATCTATTATGTATAACATGTCATATAGTGTTATTAGTGTTGCGTTAACTCCTGGTCAAATCAAAAAATTGCAATCAGAATCGGCTAAAAAATGTGGAACCACAATCACGTTGAAACCCAACCAAATGACTGGTGGTGCAAAAAAATTATCGCTGACAACTCGTCAAGTAAAACATTTCAATGATGCACTTGTAGCAAAAAAAGGGGTTCAGATTACTCTTTCTGCGGCTGCTATCAAAAATATGATTAAAACAGGCGGTATATTTCCATTGTTAGCTGCAATACCAGCATTGATTGCAGCAGCAGCCCCAGCGGTGGCTAAAGCAGCGGCGTTAGGAGCCATTGGTACTGCAGCAGGAATGGCACTAAAGAAGGCAACTGGACAAGGATATAAAAAAGGGAAAGGGTCTAAGACTACCAGGAACCCCGTATTCATGGTACAGCGGAAAAGGTCTGAGACTACCAGGAACCCCGTATTCATGGTACAGCGGAAGGGGTCTAAGACTACCAGGAACGGTTTATTAATTGAGGAATCTTTGATGGTTCCAATGTCCAATTTTGATTTAATGGATGCTGCTAAAAAACTAGCGATTAAAAAATTCAGAGGTGTTTTTATGAAAGATCAATTACCACATCAACCAAACAAAACTGAAACAGGTATTATTAATCTCGATAACAGCACCGGACCTGAAACTCACTGGGTTGCATACGCTATTGATCCACGTGGGATTGTCTATTTTGATTCATATGGATTATTCCGCCAAAAGAGTTTATGCGTTATATAAAAAATTTTCCAATGAAGACTTGGTATTCTACGCTACCAACACAACAAATCAATGACCCACCAATATGCGGCAGCGAAGTATTAAATGTCCTTGATGGTATTTCAGCATCTAGAAAACCACCACACATTATCGTAAATGAATACACTAGTAATCGCTTTTTAGAGAGAGGTGTATAAAATATCATTATTGATATTTGGGGAAGACTTCTGAAACCCAAACCCGATGACACTGCAACCGGTGATATAAAAAAAAAAATTAAAGATGAAATCGCTGAGACGTTGAATTTAACAAGTGTTGATCCTAATGAGATAGTTGTATTTCAAGACAAACAGGGTAAATTGAAAACCAGTGATGTGTCGTTGGATGATATTTCAGTTAAACAACGACACGCAATCGAGAATACTATCGCGTTATTTTCCGATCAGGGTAAACTCAAACCGGGTGTACTTTTTTCGACGATTACAGATCGATTTAAAACTCTCAACGATGAATTAAAAAGTTCTGTGTTGGAACTAGCAACACTTCAATCTAAAACCGAAGAACACATAAAACAGTTTACCTCATTTCGTAGAAATATCATTGATAAATTTATTGGAACTACATTCGATAAGATTGAACTAAAACTCCCTGATATTAAAAAATCCATCGATGAGACGAAAATCTTCACCGAGGCTATCAAAAATGATTTTTCGATAATGATAACAGTCATTGAAAAAACAAAAATCCCTCATGACAGAACCAACAATGTAGTATACACAATCCAACACGGATCATTTGAGTGGACACCTACAAACAACAAATTAGATATCACTGCAACCGTCAAGGGTATTTATCGATTAACAATAGTGAGAACGACTCAATTTAATATTTCATCGTCGAGTTCATCCGGGGTCAATAATACGATTTCAACTATCATCGACAAGGATACAACTGAACAGTTCACGTTAATAGCTACTGATAAAAATTTGGTTAGGGTTTCAACAACATGGTATGTGGAATTCGTAGCGGATTTAAGTTGAAAATTTAAATCGTAATTGAAAACGCTAGCGTTTTTAAAATAAAAAATGATTTCATCATCGCAATATCGTTATGATCAGGTCAGAGAATTTCAAACTAGACTCAAAACCCTGTCTGAGGAGTATGCAATGAAAATTAAAAAATATCGCAGGAGAATTACCGCAATTGATGTTACCGTGTATTCAGTGAGTGGTGTAATCACCGGAGCTGGTATTATACTGTCTTCAGTGACAATGATGGCTCCGATAGCTGTTCCAATTTGCATTTCTGCGGCAACAACAATCGCTGGAATTATTTCAATAATCACAAAAAAAATATCATCATGCAGCCAACGAAAACTACAAGACTACATAATTCAATTTCATGTTGTGTCCACTGCATGCTCGCAATTATCCTCACTGATATCGTCATCTCTCGATGATACAATTATATCAGAGAGTGAGTTTTCAGCGATGGTAGATATATATGATTCTACGATGTCAAAATTAGAAATACAAAAACATGAGTATAATAACAATGACAACACCGATGGAATTGGAGAACACAAACCCGAAAACCAGAATGATCTCAATAACCTCAACGATATCAGATAGTGAGTTCTCAGTGATGGTACGTGTCTATGATTCCGCAATATCAAAATTAGAAATACATCATGAGTATAATAACAATGACAACACAGATGGAATTACTTCAACAAATAGTGGAGAACACAAACCCAGTACAAACCAGCATGATATCAATAACCTCAAAGAATCCAGAATTCAGTGTGAATTTCCCCTCTCCGGTCCCAGTGAAGGAGATAGCGCTAGCAAAATTACGAGTGTATCACAGTTGGCCTAATATCAGATCAAAATCATTTGGTGGTCAACAACCCAATAATTCACTGGTATTTGCAAATAAGAATAAAGACGACGGTACCCCAGACTGGAACGTTGTTTCAATACCAACAGGGTCATATCAAATTGAACAAATCAATAATGAATTCGCGCGTAGAATAAAATCGATTACTGGAAAAGAGTCAAAAATAGCTATAACAGTTCATGAGCCAACACTATCATCTGCCATTGAAATAAGCACAGAAGGATACGTCGTAGATATCTATCAAAGCTCAATAAGGACCGTACTAGGATGGCCTGAATTACCACCAGAGGGAAAACCCGTTGATTTACCAGAACCACAAAAAACCGATTATATCACCGACAGGATAAAATCTGATAATCCAGTAAAAAGCTATAGCGATTATGATAAATTGAATTTTTTCACTGAATCTGTAGATCCTTCCACTAAAAGAAAATCCTACTTACTTCGACAGCAAAATACCACTGAAAATTTCAGAGCGATGAATAATGATTTTTCATTGTTGTTAATATCCCTCAAATCTGGTACTCTCACCCGAGATGAATTTATCAGCGTTGTAGAAACATGTAACAAAATCATCAATGACATGGAAACATTTCATTCACAAATTATTCAAGAGGTATTAGGTGACGATAATCCTAAAAAAATAGCAGAATTTGCAATACCAGGATATAACGTACCAGAACTAAAAAGACTTCTCAGTGATGCCATCGATGTTGGTTTTAAAATAATTCATGATGCATGGAAAAAAACAGCATCACCGGAAATAAAAATCCTCAAACACAATAATGACCCAGATGGTGGTGGCAGGCATATTGCTCCGTTCAATGTGAATATTTCAACGGTGATTGCGCTCAATTTAGTATGCGATGTTATCGAAGGAAGCTATCAAATTAATCTCGAACGATCAAACCAAGCTCAGCAAGGATATATTCTTTATTCGTTTGCACCAACAGCCCCTCCAGGATTTTTAATAATTGAGTCCCCGGTGAATCCAGTCTATATGCGATGTCATAATAATTCATTAACCAGAATTAATTTCAAACTCACTGACCAGTCTAATAATCTGATTGATCTACAAGATGAGGTTTTACAAATAAGTCTGTTTGTAAAGTCGTAGTGATTTTCGTCCTAAGGATTGGATCAAATATTCGGTTGAAAATCGAATGGAGGCTTAGTCATTTGTTTTTATTTCATTGATTTCATTGATTTTTCATTATTATTTTTTGCCTGATCATTGATTTTTTTTTTGGACTGATTTCATCCTAATCCATGAAAACTTGTATCCGATTCACCACATCTTGGCCGTAGAAGCCTGATTTCATTGAAAACTTGTTTTAAAATGTTGTCCGGCTCGCCCCCTCTGCTGCTTCTTTCTACTACTCCTTCCTCGTCGACATTCAAAGTCATTGACGAACACTTAGATCAGGCAAGTTGGAAAGCCTTGTATCTTCGTCATCCTTTTAACATGTTAATTGCTGGACCGAGCGGTTCAGGCAAAACCGAATTTGTCAAACGTTTGATCGAACATAAATATCATTTGATCGATCGTCCACCTCAACGCATCGTGTGGTGTTACAAAGAGTGGCAATCGGCATACAGCCTCTTGCAAGAAAGTCAAGGTGATTCCATTGTGTTTGTAGCAGGCATTCCTAAAGAAGACGAGGGGATCGTGTCTGATCATAGTCAAACTCATTGGGTCATTTTTGACGACATGTTAGGAGAAGACGAAGAAGAAATTAAACTGTGGTTTACGCGTAAAGGTCATCATCGTAATGCCAGTGTCATTTACATTACACAAAATTTATTTCAACAAAGTAAAGCCCATCGTACCATTAGTCTTAATGCTCATTAAGTGGTCTTGTTTAAAAGTCCTCGAGATAAATCACAAGTGCAAGTCTTAGCCAAACAGTTAGGAACACCATGGCTGACTCATGCGTACGATGATGCCACTCAAACGCCACACGCCTATTTACTCGTGGATTTAAAACCCACCAGCCCTGATTATTTGCGATTTCGTACCGATTTGTTTCACGACTGGTGTCAAGACGGAGAACCTGTCGTGTACACGTCCTCGTCGTCGACATAACCATATGAAGCACTAAAAAAATCTATAAAAACCTTGGGTTACTTTGACCTTGTCTCATGCATTGTCAACATGACGTCCCTTCAGTCTCATCTTCCCATCAAATTGATTCGTGCCTTGTACGACATCAGTCGCGAAAAAAATCCACGAATACGTGCTCACGTCTTAGAAGCCAGTCTCAAAGAAGTCTTACGATGGTTTACGGTGACAGCACGTCAAATACTGCAAGGCATCATTCACATTCCACATCAAACCAAACGCTTTTTTGACAGAAACAAAGTAGCCTTGACGCAACTGGCCAATCCTCGCATCGACTCTCAAACCAAAAAGCAAATCATATTGAAACCTGGAGGTAGTGGTTCTCTAGGAGGTGTCATCATTCGTTCCCTTTTAAAATGGGATCCCAATGCTTCCAAAGTTCACCCCAAGAAAACAAAAAAAGCCAAACGAACCCCTAAGAAAAAGAACAAGGGTGCCAAGACCAAAACACAGAAAAAGAAAAGTCCACAGAAAAAAGCGGTCACCCGCAAAAAAGGCACTTCGGCCAGGACGCAACCTTATCTTCGTCAACCACGACCTGTAAGAAAAGATCTACAAGGACGTTTGGCAGGGACTACGTTGCCAGTAGCCTCAGGTGCTGCCACTTCTCCGTTGCGGGTGATGCCAGCCAAAGCCAATTTGACACCCGTTTTTCCTAATTTGATGAAACATTGGAAATCTGCGTCTCCCAAAACGTCTCCTCCACCGGTGACACCCTCGTCCACATTAGCGGCAGTAGCAGCTGCTCACAAAGTACCTGCCCCTAAAGTCAAAGTCCAAGAAAGATCTGGTATGTTAAAAAGTTTACTAGATTTGTCCAAACAAGAACTGTCCCGATTGAGTTCGTTGCGAACCCCTTCACGACGTGTGTTACCTGCCATGAAGTTGATACGACGCAAAGATAATCAGTGGCGACGCATTCCAGTATAAAAATATGACTTGAAGACCACGACGTCAATCAGTATTTTCTGTGCTACTGCTGAACACTCAAGGATGCCTCCTCAAAAACGTGCACACCACCACCCTCGACGTTCTACCGTCCAAAAAGGAAAAGAAAAAAGACAATTTCGTCATCCTACAAAACGCTCAAAAGCCAAACAACGACGTCCTCCCGTAAAAAGACACAGTCATCCAAAGAAAAAGAGAAGTCACCAAAGGGGAGGATCTTTAATAAGAAAATTAATCAATTCAGCTAATAACCGAACTGGCATCTTTAGCCCTGCTTTTGATGATTTAGCGAGGCATGCCGCTACCTTTTTGAGAAGCCAATAGAAAAAGAAGATAAAAGAGGGTGTGTACCAAGTCTTTGACGCCAGTGTATTTCTGGAACGAACAAGCAAAGATGTCACCTCGCAGAAAACATTCTTATTCACCCCACAAAGGAAAGAAAAGGAAAGGACTACCTCCTCGTTTAGCCAAACACGGAGACATGTCCGTTCTGTCCAAAGCCTCTCCACCCATGCGAAAACAAATCATTAAAACAGCCTCCAAAGATGTCATCGATACCGTGTGTGAATGTTGTTTGAATGTCTTAAAAGGCACGATACCTTTGTCTCCACACCAGAAAAAATGCTTCGCCAAACATCGACATGTTCTTCGTCAAATGGTCCAAAAGAAAATATCCGTCCGTCAAAAGAAAAAGATGTTGGTGCAACGGGGAGGATTTTTACCCATTCTCGCTCCTTTGTTTACAGGCTTAATACCAGGTTTGATACAAGGGATGACCCAAGGGATGACTCAAGGGATGTCCCAAGGGTTTCCCCAAGGAATGGGTAGAAGATAAAAGGACACTATAGAGCACAACAATCTCAGACATAACCTTTGGAAACCCATGGAAGGACGAAAACTGACTTTGGTTCCTTACAAACGATGGATGGAATACCATCATTGGCAAGAACAACGAACCCCCCATTTACCACCCAATCCTAATTTGGCCGAGATGTCCCAATTACAACACGAATTACAATCCTTGATCCATCGCCACGATTTATCCGAAACCGAAAAATCGCAAAAGTACGGTCAACTCTTGAAACGACTGCAACTCTTTCATCAGAAAGCTGCGGAACAAACAGCTCTACCCACTTTGCCCGATTTTAAGGCTCTAATGAATAGTCCGTCGCCCTCACCCTCTACAGTGGTCAAAACAGACGTTACCCCACCATTACCCAAGGAAGAAGAAACCTATGATCTCTTTCAATCACCTACTCCTATTCCGAGTAAGATTGCCGCTTCCTTGTTAACCCCTTCCCCCACTCCCCCACGAGAAGAACTCAAAACTTGGGTTAAAAAGATGATGGCTACTCCTTCTTCGACAGATGTGAAAAAGAAAGAAAGGAAACCAGAAGTGAGAAAAGAAAAGAAGGCCAAAGAAGCTATCCCATTACCTCCGCCACCACCACCACCACCAGTACCCTTGACGTCAACTCCTGTGGCACATCGGACACGTAAAACCGTTTCCAAACAGCTCCCATTTCGTCCCACCCAAAGCAATATCATCGAAGAGTGGGTACCTTATTAACAAAAACCATGGAGAAGGTATTAGCCAGCATTTACTACGATCCAGCTCACCCTGCAGGTTATGGAGGCATTCAGAAATTGTATCGTGCTGCCAAAACTCGCCTGAAAAAGCTCCGTTTACCAGCAGTACAACGATGGTTACAAGAACAAGCGACGTACACTTTACACAAACCCATTCGACGAAAATTTCACAGAAGTCGCACTCAAGTGGAAGGCATCGATCATCAATGGCAAGCCGATTTAGCTGATGTCTCTCATTTAGCCACCTACAACCGTTTCTACAAATATTTGTTTTGTGTCATCGACGTCTTTTCTAAATTTGCCTGGGTCGTACCATTGACATCCAAATCGAGCGGAGAGTTAGTACGAGCTTTGCAACTGGTGCTGAAACAAAGTGGTCGTCACCCTCTTCGATGGCAAACCGACAAAGGCACCGAATTTCTGAACCAAGCTTTCCAACGAGAATTAAAAAAACGTGACATTCATTTTTTCACCACCGAAAATCCTGAAACCAAAGCCAGTATTGTGGAACGTTTTCAACGTACCTTGAAAGAACGCATGTGGAAATATTTTACGCATCAACACACTCTCAAGTACATCGACGTCTTACCACACTTAGTCCAAGCCTACAATCAATCTTACCATAGAAGCATTGGACGTTCCCCACAAGAGGTGACACCTGACAACGAAGTAACTGTTTTTGAGCGTCTGTTTGGTACGTCCCGGACGAGGGCTGTCCCCAAGAAAGGTAGAGAAGTGTTAACCCCGGAAGATTGGGTACGCATTGGCAAAACCAAACGCACTTTCGACAAAGGTTACTTACCCAGCTAGACCACCGAAATGTTTCGTGTTACTGGACGAGTGCGTGATCGTCATCCTACCGTCTATAAATTGGAAGACATGACCGGAGAAGTATTAAAAGGAACATTTTACTTGCCTGAGTTACAACGTGTCACCAAAAAAGAAGACGACGTGTACGACATTGAAAGCATTCTCGAACGAAGAACCCGTAAAGTAGGAAAACGTCGTGTCAAAGAAGTCAAAGTACGTTGGAAAGGATATCCTCCTAGTTTTGATTCTTGGATTGACGCTGCACAAGTCATCGGCTATAAAAAGAAGTGACCATCATGCCCTTCAATACAGCTTCAGCAACCACAGTGACTACTCCTTCACCCACTTCATCTCTGCAAGATTTACAAAAGCAACCCTTGTGGGTGTGGTGTGGAGAACGTGTCCCTAAAACGCAAATCGTTTTTTTTTCTGTCAAATCTTTGTGGTATATTGTGTCATTGGTGCAACCATTGCTAATTTGAGTTTGCAACAAGGAGACAAACAATTGTGGACTATTTTACTCAGCAGTTGCATAGGGTATCTTCTTCCCAATCCTTCCCTGAAATACTCTTACAACGGGAACAACAGTAACAATATTGGGAGTCTTGCGTCCAACGTTAGTCCTTCTCCTGACAGTCACCCTTCCAATCACAATCCTCTTTTAGACACTCCTTTAACCTCGAGTGACTCCTCGGACAGAAGAACATTGGAAATATGAACAACACTATTAACCAATTTTACTTAACGTTACCCAGTGACAGTTCCATGGAGGTGTTTCCTAACAACACATTGTGTTGTTACACGTCTAAATTACCTCAAGCCATGCATTTGGATCAAGATGATCATTGGGAAGCAGCTTTAGTGGAAATAATACACCCGACACAAATCGAAAACATCGTCGAAAATCAAAACTTTTTCACATTTGAAGTGTATGACAAGCAATTGCAACAAGCCTTAGATGAACGAGTCATCACTGGCATTGACACCAAGAAATCAGATGGACCCACAACTAAACGACTGTCCACTCATGTGTTGACCATTCCTGCAGGCTACTATTTTAGCGGTCAACGTTTAGTGACTACGATTGCAACCAGGTTCAATGTTGTGTTTGGTAAACCCCTGGACAAAATCAAAGAAAGTGTTACCTTTGAGTACATTAAAGTGGCTCGTCGCCTCATGATCAAATTTTCAGAGAAGAAAATAATAGCCATTACCTTTTGTCCTGAATTGTATGATATTTTAGGTGGAGACCTCAAGATGCTCCCGAACAAAAATGAAATACCAGGCATATCCAGTAACCTGGATTTTATCAAATATTTTCGATTCCCTGTAGAAATGAACCAAGGACTCAACTTGATGTTTGTGTACTCCGATGTAGTGGAGTACAACGTGGTAGGACACACCTCTGTACCGTTACTGCGTGTCATTCCTTTCAAAGTGGATACCACTACCGCTGACGAGGTAGGTGGAAATACCTATCACGTTCACCGCGAATTTGTGCATCCTCATTATTTACCCGTCAGTAAGTCGTATTTCGACAGTGTCAACATTACTATAAAAGGAGAACTAGGTCAAAATATTCCATTTACGAAAGGGAAAGTCACAGTGAAACTCCATTTTCAAAAACGATTCTCCAACAACTGAAAAAGTGATGTATCCTGTGTACCAAGGAGTCACTCGACAACGAGGACATGGTTTAGGAGATATGTTTAAATCAGCCTTTCGTTCCGTGGTCCCTGTTTCAAAACCGATGGTGACACGAGGATTGCACGCCTTAAAAGATGCCGCATTGACTCACGGCAAAGATTTTCTTCAAAATGTTATCATTGACAAACAAAACCCTAAAGAAGCTTTTTTGAGAGCAGGCAAAAATGTCTTGCTTCAAACGGGTAAAGAGATTTTGGTTCGACGAGAAAGTCCTATAAATGCTCTGAATGGTACCGAGTCTGACATTCCTACTTCCCTGAGGACACAGCAAGGACAAGGTAGAAAGCGTCGACAAAGACACCCTTCTAAAAGTCTCCATATCTCTAAAGTTCGAAAGACAAAGAAAAAAAGAACCGCTCGAGACTTAGACATTTTTGATTATTAAAAGTAAAACATAGAGACTGAGAAGAAAAAATGATGCACCAAGAATCTTGTGCCTGTTCCAAATTGGAACTGGATCTCTTTGCCATGCCACCCACGATGATGACCATGCAAGAAGCCCAATGGGTCGAATTTCATCCAGTCTCCTCTTTGACGGATTCAGCTCCCATCGAGTTTGAAATCAAAGGACAACCCGAAGATTACATCGATCTCAACAACAGTTACTTGGATTTGAAAGTGAAAGTAACCAAAACGGACAACACCAATCCAGGAGCCAATGATAGAGTAGCTTCTGTCAACAATTTCATGCATTCCTTGTTCAGCGATGTGGATTTGTACATGAATAACAAACTGATCAGCAGTAGCATGGATACTTACCCTTACCGAGCGTACCTCGAAAATCTCTTGACGTACGGAAAAGAAGCCAAGAACACTCATCTAGATGCTTGCGTGGTATGGAAACCTGACACCGCAGATAAGTTTAACGACACAGCCTTGCCCGTAGCAGCAGCCGGTGACACTCATGCCGATCCTCACAATGAAGGTTTTAACGACCGGCGAAAGAAAATTTTGCAAGGACGTAGTTTAGAACTGTTCGATCGTTTGCATTTGGACATGTGGTTTCAAGAGAAGTATTTGCTGAACGGAGTAGATATTCGCTTGAGACTGAATCGTAGTAGTACTGCTTTCCATTTGATGGCTCATGCCAACGAATACAAAACCATTATCCAAGAAGTCAGGTTATACGTACGTCGCGTGGAAGTGTTACCTAAAGTGGGAAATGATATCAGTCACACTTTGAGCAGAACGACAGCCAAGTATCCGATACGACGCGTGGAAGTCAAAACTTTCACCATTGCCGCTGGACTCCGATCTACGATCGAAGATCATCTGTTCCAAGGACAGTTACAAAAACGTTTATTCATTGGTATCGTCAGCAATGCAGCCCTCAATGGTGCCCACGATGAAAATCCTTTCCAGCTTAAGCACTGCAGAGTATCCAAAATCGAAGTCAGTCGCGATGGCAAAACTTTGTGTACCAGACCCTTTGAACCCGACTTTGGCGAACAGAAGAATTACTTGAGGTCGTACTTGTCACTGTACGAAGCCACAGGACAGTTAGGAACCAACACCAGTCACGGTATTTCCTACGACGACTATGCAAGAGGTTACACGTTGTGGGCTTTTGATTTCACTCCTGACCAAGGCAGCGACGAGGGACATTTCCACCCTATAAAATCTGGGCAACTGCGTGTGGAACTTCAGTTTGCAGGACCTCTTCCCGAAACGGTGAATATCATTCTGTATGCTGAATTCGATAATACCATAGAAATCAACAGTTTGAGAGAAGTCATTCTAGACTATTAGACATTATGGAAGACCCTTGTCCTTCTTTGAATAGTGGAGAATCCATGGAATGGGAGGTTACAGTAAAAGCAGATCCCTAAGACCAAATAGAAGAAGTAGTGATCATGCAATCCATGTGGCCAGAACAGGAACAACAGTTAGTGGCTTGTTTTGCACAACACTTGGAGGATACAATGAGAGACATGATTAAAAAAGATTGTTATGGATGTCAAATCGATCATCCCAGTCAAATTCAACACGATAAATGTATGATGATGAGTCAAGAAGAAAACTTGGACAATTATCTGAACGAAGCTTGGAGTCTCATCTCAGAAGAAGACGTGTTACTTCAGTGGTATAAAGGTTTACGTGATCATTCCTCTCCTCCATTGTTTGCTCGAGAAATTGATCGCATCGAAGCTCTCTTGGCCAAAAGTAAGGAGACGAAGCAAACCATCAGTTACTTGTCAGACCGTTTCAAACAAAACGTTTGGATTGAATTGACTTATCATCACCTGTGAAGAAAGGAGAAAAAAAACAAGGATACACAACAAAAAATGGATACCTGGGAACTTTATTATCTTTTGAACCGTAGTTCGTACACTGCTTCTTGGAATCCTGTCGTGTGTGCTAAAGATGAACTACCTCATCGCAAACCTCAAGAGAATCAAGCTTATGTCATCAACACAGATGACAGTCATCTTCCAGGAACTCACTGAGTAGCTGTCTACTTTCCTCAAGAGGGTTGTGCGGAGTATTTTGATTCGTATGGATTACCCCCTTTCGAAGATGATATCATTGACTTTATGAGAAGAAATGCCCAGACGACACAATTCAATAATGTGAAATTACAAAGCACAGATTCTATGGTGTGTGGACAATATTATATCTATTATCTGCATCATCGCAGTCTTGGATATTCTTTAGAACATTTAGTGACTTATTTTGATCGTCATTCGTCTCGAAACGATGACAAAGTAGATCGATGGTTTTGTGACCATTATGGATATCTGTTGTCTTTAGCTAGGAAACGTAGTGTACATCAATGGCCCAATGATTTCCAACAGTGGAAATCTCAATTTAATTCGCAACGTTGTCAACCATGTCAAAGATAATGTATTAGTGTTATGGAAGAAAAAAATGTTTGTTATTTGAAAACATTGTGTTTTGTGAGTTTTGTTATTTGAATAAAATTGTTGTGTTTTGAAACCAAATACGTCTGTCGTTTGTTTTACATTTGTATTCATATAAATGCTCTTTGACTTCTTTCTATCCCTCACATCAAAACTATCCAAACGTTTCCAACCCTAAACCGTAGAGGGTGTTTTCCATCACGTCCGCGCTTGAACCATATAAAGCAGGGGTAGTCTCCAGTCTGACCATCCATTGTTTGACTCATCCTCCTACGAAGATGTGCTCAAGACTAGCTAAGCTGAACGAAGCTTACGTCACTCTGCATCGTATCAGACACAATCTGATGCCAAAGCCTGAAGAGATAGAGAATGTTAGAATGCTACAAGTAACGAAATACCTCAAAGAAGAACTCTTCAGAGAGGAAATTCAAAAAGACAAAGAAGAATGGACTGAGAAGTATAGACTTCAAAAGAAGCAGAGAGAGCAGAAAGAACAGCAGCAGCAACAACAGCAGCAGAACCCAGACAGAAGTTTTGTCGACTGTCGTGTGGACACGAAAGAGTTCTCTTTCTCTTTCCGAAGAAGCAGGCCCTATCCTGTTGCCAAACGAGGACGCAATCTTAGACGATAAAAGATTGTCATTCCTCCTCGTACAAACAAAAAACAGCCCTTTTCAGGGCTACCCAATATTCTCCAAAAGAATTAATCATTCAATTTGCTAATGGTATGTGAGGAAGTTAGAAAAAAATAGAAGTGAGTTTATAATCACTGTCTCTTTTTACTTTTGTTTGAAGGGCGTCTATAAGCACAACGTTTTTTTCAAAATAACTTGTTAAATTTATAATTAATATGAGTAAAGTATAAAAGTGAGTGAGTGTTTTCTTTTTAAGTCTACGTGTTTTGGTGATGATAGGGATAATGTAAATTTTTTGGATCTAGGGGGTGTTTTCCATCACGTCCACGCTTGTGCTATATATAAAGAATCACTCGTCGTTTCACTTAAAACCATAATTCATTCATTCGGTATCATTCATTAGTCAGCAGCTACTCGACGAAGCAACATAACAAATCTATTGACAACGCTAGCGGCGGAAATCATCCCTAAGCAGGCACTCAGTGCATTATTTGGCATTGGTCTGCTAGAGGCAACGACTTGGAGCCTCAGAGCAGCAGGTAAAAGAACTACCTTGCTGCTTATATGGGACAATGAATTACAGTCAAAGGCAAAGGAAGGGGACCCGAAGTACAGGGGAAACAGAGGAAAACCAGGGCGAAGGCAGGAAACCGAACGCACTCGTACACCCACCCCTCCACGTGCAGTTCGTGAAGAAAAGAGCCCGAAGAGGACCGAAAGGGACTCTACTGTACAAGACGGCACAGCATTACTTCACCCACAGATAGAAATGCTATCTCAACAGTTACAGGCCTTAATTTCGTATGCGACAAAGGAGACGGCGGAGGTGGCCACGTCACCGCTAATTGATATGGAGCCTGAAACTGTAAAAACAATGCCACCACCACCACCACTCTCACCCCATCAGAAAAAAGCGAAAAGAAAGGGGGCCAAGGGCTTAAAAACATCTACACCCACTCTTCCGCCAGGACCAGCAGTGAACCTGGAACAAAAATTTCAAGAAGAAAGTGCCACTACCACCACTACGCTGAAGGAAAAATGGGAGACACCAACAGCTCCTGTACGAATGCCACCAAAGCAAAAGGAACAAATAATGGGAAAACTCTGCCACGAACTTGGATTGGACCCTCTCTTGACAGATAAGAAAAAAGCCACTGCATTCTTATCATCTGTCTCATATATCGGGTTCCGAACAATGCAGACATCTCCACCCATAGTAAACCAATGGCAATTCGCATGCAGACTGCTTCATCGCCACTGCTATTTAACCTTCACTCAGCGGCCATTTGAACACCTGGTTGATGCGGCCAATTACCTTGCAGCGCTTCATGGGATATATTTTCCCAGAACAATCCAGCAAGAAGGAAGGACAGCCGAACAACTGGTGCAGAGGGAAGAGAAAAGGGGCACTTTCTCTTACGAAGAGCCATAGAGAGTGCTTTCAATCACTGCCATAATAGGGGGCTCATTTGGTTACGAGTCCCCCTTTTTGAACAACTTTCCGTGGCCCTAAAAAGCTAATTAGACCTTATTAGTACCGCCTCCAACAAATTTCAAACCAAAATTACCTACCATTGACTACACTAATATACGTCACTTTGACATTTTAATTTCAAAATTTGTTAGGGACTTATTATATGTACGCTTATGTACTAGTTTTTATCTGAACGATAGGAAATTAAATAACAATTCTTCAACTCAAATATTTGAGCAATTGCACAGGTGGCTAACACATTATTGGATGTTAAGCTGTCCATTAGTACAACTGGACTGAATTTGACCTTGAGTATGACCTTGTCGTTTCAGGTGTGGACTGCGTCCTTTGCTGTGCTGTCTTGCTGTTTGCGTGCTCTGGTGTGTGCTGCTGTGTCGACGCCCTCCTGGACCTGGGCCTTTTCCGCCTTTGCCTTGTCCGACTCACCAAATTACTAGCGAAATGAGAAAACATTTTCCCTCGCTACCACTGTTTGCTCCGATTGGTTGTTAGGGGTGGGTGTGTGTAGGTACTATTCCTACTCACCCCATGGGCTTTTATTTCTCCCGATAGTTACTTTTTAGTAATTTGGGAGAACGCCCTATTTAAAATATAGTGCATTTAAGCACTGTAAATCCTGAGGTGGGGGGGGAGTAGCGACCCTCCCCAAGGGACCTTAAATGGCCACCGATATGGTGGCTATAAAAGTTGCCCATATGCCCCTAGAGGGCGGTGGCAACTATAAAACATCCATTTCAGTCAGTCAGTCTGACTACCTATTGTTGGCGTATCAACTTAAAGAAGAAGATGAGTAGACTGGAAAAATTGAGGGAACTTTAGATGCACCTGGAGAATGATAGGTGTCTCCTGGATGAGCTGGCAATGGAGGCCATAGCTGAACAGGCCAAGATTGAAAAAGAAGAGGAGGAAAGAAAAAAGAAAGAAGAGGAGGAGAAGAAAAGGCCCATCTTGTCTCACCGCATGATGAGACAAACTAGTCAAGTCAAGCCCATGGTGAGGACACCTTCACCACCAGAACCAGTTCGTCCACTACAGGCACAGCCCCCACCGCAACAACCACAGTCTCAGCCGCAACAATCACAGCCTCATCCACGGTTGCGGAATAGAGGAAAAAATGAAGAAACTTTCACTATCCCTCAAACAGAAGATTGGGATAGTGAAGCCACTCATTCTCCCTCTGCGCTCCCAATCACAAGAGTGAATTGGGAGAATGATTGGAGTAGAAGATGTGTGTGTGGGGCTAGACCTGGGAGATGCCAGCATTAACCAGGTGCATTTTGAAGTTTAAAAACACAGCCCTTCTGAGGGCTACCCAAATGTCTAGAAAAGAAATACTATGTCAATTGCCAATGGGTGTGAGAGAGGAGTAGTGTGATTATAAACACTGACTCTTTTTAGATGATATATGGTGTGATTTTGGATAGTAAATGATATGGTGTATTTTGGCTGCTTCCCGTGTGTGTGTGTGTGTGTGTGTGTGTGTGTGTGGTTAGTATAGGGTGTGATTTTGGATAGTAAATAATAGGGTTTGTTTTGGCTGCTTCCCCGTGTGTGTGGTTAGTATAGGGTGTGATTTTGGATAGTATATAGTATGGTTTGTTTTGGCTGCTTCCCCGTGTGTGTGGTTAGTATAGGGTGTGATTTTGGATAGTATATAGTATGGTTTGTTTTGGCTGCTTCCCCGTGTGTGTGGTTAGTATAGGGTGTGATTTTGGATTGTATATAGTATGGTTTGTTTTGGCTGCTTCCCCGTGTGTGTGGTTAGTATAGGGTGTGATTTTGGATAGTATATATTATGGTTTGTTTTGGCTGCTTCCCCGTGTGTGTGTGTGTGTGTGTGTGTGTGTGTGTGTGTGTGTGTGTGTGTGTGGTTAGTATAGGGTGTGATTTTGGATAGTATATAGTATGGTTTGTGAATAGTATCTAATATGAAAAGTGAATGTAAGGGGTGTTTTCTTTCACGTCCGTGCTTAAGATATATATATACGCAATCGTCGGTCCCCTTACAGATAACGGAAACAAAGAAAATCAACAACAGCATTTAAAAATATTGGCATTGGAAATCATAAATAATCAATATCAAAACTACACAAAAATTTACACGGATGGCTCAAAAATTACAAATCCTTTTAAAACAGCTTCAGCTTGGGTCATACCAGAACATAACATACAAATGGGCAGGCGTCTTCCTGACCACTGTTCCATTTATACAGCGGAATTTTGGGCCATCATTGAATCATTAAAATGGATAGAAGAAAACAAACCAAATAAGACACTGATTATTAGTGACTCGCTCAGCGTCCTTACTTCTATCCAAAACAACAACACCAAATCTAGAGAAAATTTCCTAAAACAAATTAATCAGATATTAAAAATACTAAATTCTCAAAATCTAGTAGTTGAGTTTATGTGGATTCCATCCCACATAGACATAAAAGGAAATGACTTAGCAGATCAACTGGCTAAAAACAAACTCACCGAACCAATCTATATGCCACTGAAATATAGTCAAACTGAAATATATCATTTAATCTACTCAATGATTAATCAAAAGTGGCAGACTGATTGGGACAAAAGCAAACAAGGGAGAATTTTACATAACATCATTAGGGAAGTCAATAGAAAAATCATACCACCTAGGTGCAATAGTTATGAACAGTCTAAAATAAATAGAATAATCTTGGGAAAAACAAAACTGGCTAACAGCTTTGGTAAATATATAGGACCTTTTCCACACAGCATTAATTGCTTCAGTTGTAACATACCTGAAGACTTACATCACATATTTAATAACTGTAAAAACAACCAGAAGGAAAGGAACATATTTAGATCTAAACAACTAAACATCTCTGCACCAAGTACATACCCGGAAGTAATTCAATTAAATAACACCAACCCCCAAAAATCAATTCAACACATAATAGAATTACTAAGAACATCAGGGCTCCTTGAAAAAATATAATGCAAATAATACTATATAATAAATAACACCCGTAAGGAATGCCCCCTGTTGGTCACATGGGTTCATTGGCCAATCAGGGGACAGGACCTGCAACCGCGTAAATACGTTAAGCGGAATTTGTATAATAACAAAAAATAAAATAAACAATATCCATAAGGAATGCGAATGCATAGGACCTATAGGACCTAAAGGGTTCCGTTACTTGAAAAAGAGCCCACCTACACTACGCTGGGTATAACGCCCCGGATGGTACCTGTGCTAAACAAACCTAATAGGATACTTTAAAGATATTGAAATTTATAGACTATACAGATAAACATTGAAATTTGCATTATAACAAAGTAAAGAACAAAACAGAAACAATAAACAAGTGTCTAGGAAACCACCTCTCTTCTGTCTATTCTTACAACTCTTCCTATATACAGCCTCATTGACAGCATTATACAACCAAACTAGGAATGTATTTACAGTTAAAAACCCCAACAAACCGGGATATCCACATGGTCTAAACGGGACCATCTAAAACGTCTCCTGCTTTATGGCCTCAAATAGATTTTATGAGGTAGTCTCAAAGTCCAAAGACTATCAGGCTCAGCGACACAATGTCGCAACATAAAAATATTTACTGTAAGTAAGATCTCTAAATTATTACCATATAAGGTAGTCAATGCCCAGACTATCAGGCCCCGCGGCACAAAGCTGCACTATAAACTAAGGTATAAGAACTAAGGCCTATAACATGATTTAGGTGGTCAATACCTGACCATCTAGCAAGACAGCACACGCTGCAATAAATTTTTAAACAATAACCTTAATTACTTTAAAACCTCTACGTTGGATAACTACCAACGCGAGAATAGGCTGTCATATGAGGTTGTATACTCTACTTTAATAACAGCACAAAGTATTCCAAATTGTTAAGGGAGAACACGGAATGGATACGACGGAAGGAGGCAACTTCAAGATGGAGGAACAACAAAACCAAAGGCACCCAAGAAGGACACGGGGACTCGCCGGACGGAATGAGGGAACTTCGGTTACACCCTGTAACACTCCATCAAAAAGCCCTTTTAAGGGCTATTTATACTTACAGAGTTTCCTTTTGGCTGAGAAACTCTATTCGACAATCTCTTTCTTCAAAAATCAGACTTGATCAATTTTGGCTGTCCACTATCAAAATTAACAACCCATTTAACCCGACATTGACCAACCTATACATGTCACTTGACATACCTAGTTTACAAAATTGATAGGGAACACACAAAATGTACACTCTGTACTAGACAAAAATTGGAATGTTAGGATGTTAGGAAAAAATATAACTTGAAAGATTGACTCAATTGCACAGGTGGCTTACACAATATCGGTATAGGATGTCCACTAGCAACAACTGGACTCGATTTGATAAGGCTAGGGCGTGCAAGACGAACGACATCAAGGTGCCAGTTCACAGATCCTTTTCCTCCTCCTCCGCTGCTTGACTCCAACACCAGCAAATGACTAGAAGTGGAAACCATTTTTCACTAGTCATCATTCGGTGCCTTTGCACCTCTAGCTCTGCATCCTCCGATTGGTTGATAGGGTTGAGTGCGTGTCTGTTCTATTCCCACTCACCTAGGTCTTTCATTCATGTCGATAGCTCCGTATAGGGGTGCGGCATGACGACCAAATTAAATAGCATACTATGTATGCATAAACGCCCGTGGGGATGTGGCACCATTCCTTCCTCACGGGAAAATCTAAATCACTACCATATTAATTGGTTGTGTAAAATAGTGAACAAATGACCCTTTGTGGCCGGTTTCACTTAAAACCATAATTCATTCATTCATTCCTTAAATAGCATACTATGTATGCATAAACGCCCGTGGGGATGTGGCACCATTCCTTCCTCACGGGAAAATCTAAATCACTACCATATTAATTGGTAGTGTAAAATAGTGAACAAATGACCCTTTGTGGCCGGTTTCACTTAAAACCATAATTCATTCATTCATTCCTTGGAGCCATTCATCATCATGATTCAGGCGAAGACTGCGGACCAAGTAGGACGGCTTTCTGGAGCTGGCGACCTGGTGACGTCACAGTGATAGTGCGAGAGCATGAATCCCGGGCTTTACAGTTAAGGATGTACATTGTTATGTTATCCCGTCACAGCAATGGAAAGAAAAATCAGCTAGTACAGCGGCGGAATATACAGTGGACCCAAAGAAGAAATTTCATAAGTCCCGACTTGCTTCGTGGCAGGAATGGAAACAGCGGGAATACTGTATAGCAGCAACCTCTACTTTCTCGAAGTGAAATCTTCATAAGTCCCGAACTTGATTTGCGGCAGGGGATAAAACGGACAGAGAATAGCGGCCACTACTTTCATCAAACTACGAGCTGAAGAAAAATGGCTACTGTAGATGTTGATGTGCTGCCTTATCATGCTGCTGAAACCACATTGCAGCCAGCCATGGAAATTTAAGCAATGTGGTGGACCTGGGGCGCGCTGACTGGTGATAGCAAAATATGAGTGAGATTGTCCCACAGGACTGCATGAGGATATAGGATGCTATCACCATGTCAGTGAAATACTACCCTGGATACTCAGAAGTATGATACAATTTCAGCTCTCATACGGAAACAGTCACCACCACCAGGACTAAGAGGAAAGCCGTACAATGAAAAGATATTTCATTGCCATATGTCTTTGCCTGAATAATAGGGGACTCATTTGGTTACGAGTACCCCTCTTTGAACAACTTTCCGTGGCCCTAAAAAGCTAATTAGACCTTATTGGTACCGCCTCCAACAAATTTAAGACCAAAATTATCTACCATTGACTACACTATTATATGTCACTTTGACATTTTAATTTCAAAATTTGTTAGGGATTTATTATATGAACACTTATGTACTAGTTTTATTTGAATGATAGGACTTTAAATAACAATTCTTCAACTCAAATATTTGAGTAATTGCACAGGTGGCTAACACATTATTGGATGTTAAGCTGTCCATTAGTACAACTGGACTGAATATGACCTTTAGTATGACCTTGTCGTTTCAGGTGTGGACTGCGTCCTTTGCTGTGCTGTCTTGCTGTTTGCGTGCTCTGGTGTGTGCTGCTGTGTCGACGCCCTCCTGGACCTGGGCCTTTTTCGCCTTTGCCTTGTCCGACTCACCAAATTACTAGCGAAATGAGAAAACATTTTCCCTCGCTACCCTGTTTGCTCCGATTGGTTGTTAGGGGTGGGTGTGTGTAGGTACTATTCCTACCCACCCCATGGGCTTTCATTTCTCCCGATAGTTACTTTTTAGGGATTCGGGAGAACGCCCTATTTAAAATATAGTGCATTTAAGCACTGTAAATCCTGAGGGGGGGGAGTAGCGACCCTCCCCAAGGGACCTTAAATGGCCACCGATATGGTGGCTATAAAAGTTGCCCATATGCCCCTAGAGGGCGGTGGCAACTATAAAACATCCATTTCAGTCAGTCAGCCTTGGAGCCATTCAATTTTGAACAACACATCAAGATGAATTTCGACTTATTTATCCAACTCCGAGACAGCTGGTTTGGGATCCTTGATGCAGAATATCAAGTGGAAAGACTCGAGGAAGAATTTCAGAGTAACCATGGCTTTGTAAGCCAACTGAAATTAGCAAGAGATCTATTAGAAGGTATGATAGAGGAGGAAGACTAGAAATTAAGAAGACGTATTAAAAGAAAATATATAAGAATAGGGGACTTGAAGAAGGCACTTGACCATGTCATCAAAGTCAGGTGCTTTCTAGAAGAAACATTACATCTGATAGAGTGGGAATATGTGCAGTGGGGTCTAGACAGGCTAAAGAAAGCAGAAGCAATGATGAGAATGGTGATGGAAGAACAGGTGATCCAGATTAAAGAAAACTGGTCTAAGAAGAGAAAGGAAAAAAAGAACAAAAAGAAGAAAGAGGACTTTGATCTACTCAATCTAAGATGGATGAGAGTTCAGGAAAAGTTTAGAGCTATGGGACATCCCAATTGGATTCCCGAAGAAGAAAAGAAGAAGAAAACGGGAATCATTGGTAAAATTAAAAGGTGGTGGAACAACCGAAGAAAATAAAAGAAGAAGAAGTATCCAAAGGCCCTTTTCAGGGCCACTCATAGGTCTCGAAAAGATAGTAGCTTTCATTGCCACCATTATTTCCCTTGTCCCTATATAGGCCCACCCTGTTCCATTTCCCTTGACGCTATACAGGCCCACCCTGTTCCATTTCCCTTGACGCTATACAGGCCCACCCTGTTCCATTTCCCTTGACGCTATACAGACCCACCCTGTTCCATTTCCCTTGACGCTATACAGACCCACCATGTTAAATTTCCCTTGACGCTATAGTGCCCCAAGCTGTTTTGACGCCATAGTGCCCCAAGCTGTTTTTGACTGGATTTTCCCTTGACGCTATAAATCTTGACGCCATACGTGCCCAAGCTGTTTTTGACTGGATTTTCCCTTGACGCTACGGTGCCCCCATATACTACTTATGGGGCATGATCTTAAATTCTTTTGTGTCCTGATCTCTACACGTGTTCCCTACACAACACGCACACACATACACACACAGACACTTACTTACAATCACAATTTTTGTACACAAAGTCATACTCGCATACAAACCCCAAGATGTTTGAAATTGCATTTAAAATAATAATAATAATAATAATAATAATAATAATACTAATAATTCATGTACCAAAAGTTGATAATAGGGTCCACTTTCTTTTAAACTCGTCGCTTTTTGATGCACAACGTGATCTGTATATAACATATTTTGCAAGCAAAATTAGGAAGTTAATCAGATCATCAAAGTTGTTATTTCCTATAAAGACATCTTTTCGTGTAATTCTAAAATTTGGGTCATAAGTTTGGATCCATTCTACCAACAGTTTCCAAACGTTTTCAGTAACTAAACAGTCATAAAATAAGTGCTCAATTTCTTCTATTCCCTCATTACAAAAGGTACATTTATCATTATCACTTAAATTAATCTTTTTTAGAAACTGGTTTGTGGCAATATTTCTGTGGAGAAATCTAAAGTTAAAGCTAATCAGTTTTGTGTCTTTTGTACAAAATCTAGCCGAAACAAAAGAGTTGGTCCATTCATTTGTACCAATCGCACACTCTAGCTGTCTGGACCAAGTTTCATGTTTACCATTTGGCCTTATTATTTTGGTTCTTATCAGGTCTTGATAGATAAATCTATTCTTTGCTCTTACCCTAACGAGAGATGTTTTGTCCAAAGCTACAAGAAAACTATTTCCACTTTCAAAGAAAGTTATGCATCAAAAAGATGTTGAATAATTACAATACCGTTTGTTCTCCACCATGTGTATGATTTAAAATTATCTACAGTCACTAAATTAAGAATATCTTGAGACAAGTATTCATTGACAGTAGATGGTTCATTTTTCCATTGAGACAACGCATAAATAACATCACGCCAAAAAATATTTTTAATTAATTTAGAAATTACTTTTAATTTAGTTTTTCCTAATGAAAGTACCAGCCTTCCTCCAAATTTTCCAAATGTTTGTTCAGAAACCAGTTTTTGCCATAAGCCATCTTCGTTTATTAAGAGGCGCCTAATCCAGGAAAGTTTTATATAACACACAAATGAATGCAAGTATATCATATTTAATCCCCCTTCCTCAAAAGAAGCTATAAGTGTGTCTCTTTTAACTCTCTCAGTTTTACTGCCCCAAATAAACTGGAAAAATAATGTATTCAGTTCCTTTTCTATATGGGGTGGATGATTTGGCAAAGCTGCAAAAAGATGAATGAATTTAGGCAAAAGCAAGGACTTTATCAAAGTAATTTGTCCAATAAGGGATAAGTTTCTTCTACTCCACCAGCCAAGCAGTTTATTAACTTCCTTTAACTTCATCGAATAATTACGCTCTACCGTATCCTCCAAGTTCAAAGAGAAATATACTCCCAGCAATCTAAAATTGGACATTGACCAGTTAATATCAATTTCTGGACATATTTTTTCATTAGAATATTTTTTGTTTCCAATCCAAATTGCTTTCGATTTCAAAACATTGCAGTGCAGACCTGACACCAAAGCAAAATCATTTAAAATCTGCATGGTTGTCCTCAAGGACAAACGAGAGCCATCTAATAATAGAAAAGCATCATCAGCGTACTGCCCTAATTTGAACTCCATTTCATTATTAAAAAAATGCCTGTAATATCTGTGTTTTTCTTTAGTTCTATTGCAAGAAGTTCAATTCCTATTATAAAAGTAGGGTGATAAAGGGTCTCCCTGGCGACAACCTCTCTCCAAATTAAAGAATGGGGATAAATGTCCATTATTAATAACACAACTTTTTGATTTATTCCAAAATAGCCTGAACCAGTGACAAATTGATTCTCCAAAGTTAAAAGACTTCAGAGCAGTTTCCAGAAAGTCCCATTCAACTGAATCAAAAGCTTTTTCAAAGTCTATCAATGGAAAAAGACCAAATTCATTTTTTCCCTCAAGATATTGCATCAGGTCATACAAAAGTTTTGTATTTTCACCAATGAATCTCCCTTTCATAAAACCCTTTTGGGTGTCACTGATGATAAACGGGAGTACATTTTTGACCCTATTAGCAATTGACGCTGAAGCAATCTTATAATCTACATTAAGTAGTGAGATTGGTCTTCAATTTTTTTTATAAATTTCCTGTCTTTATCTTCTTTTGGAATGCACATTATGATCCCCTGAGACTGAAATTCTGAAAAATGTTGCATATCGTATCTAGTATTTAGAGACCTAAAGAGAAAACCGCCTAGGTCTTTCCAAAAGAATTTGTAGAATTCTACCGTAAATCCATCAGAACCATGGCTAGTTTCATTTTTCATATTTTTAGTGCTAAACCACATTCCTCAAACGTTAACTTACCTTCACATGAATTTCTTTCAAAATCTGAGTTTTTTTTATCATGGTTAAAAAAGTGGTTAAGCGTTTGAAAGTTACATTTGTTTTTACTTTGGTATAATTTTTCATAAAAGTCTTTCTGTTGATTTAATATTTCTTTTGAATCTGTTACCCTTGTTCCATCTTCCTTAGTTAACTCTTTTATTGTTTAGTTTGTGTAATTTCTCTTTTCGAGATTGAGAAAATATTTAGAGTTTTTTCACCAGATTCATACCATCTTGCCTTAGATCTTAACATTATACCTTCCACCTCTTTTTTCCTCATTTCTTCTAAATCTTTTTATCCATTGATTCAAGATTGAAATACAATATGCATATTTCAAAATTTTAGATACAAGATTATAAGAACATTCTTACCATTTACAGGCTTTTTCCTTTTCCGAATCACTTTTCTAATTTAAATATATATATATATTAATATATATATATATATATATATATATATATATATATATATATATATATATATATATATATATATATATATATATATATATATATATATATAATCAAAATTAAAACTATGCATATCCATTTTGGAACAAAGTTCTGTACCTCCAAATGTATCCAGAATCAATATGGAAAAAATTATTTTGCAGATAAATTGCGATTGAGTGTGTCACTGATGTCATCAAAAAGGTCAAATTTGTACCTTGTTTTCCAAATATGTCGTGACTAGACTAGATTTATTTTATAGATTTCAAAGTAGCAAATTATTTTCCCAATTAAATTTGATCAAGTGCCGCAACGATTATCTCATGACCTGCAACATTTGAGGACAAATTAACGGTAGAAAGTTCTGAGATTCAATTAATAGGCTATGTCTCATGAACGTAAAAAAAAAAATCTTTCATTTAAAAGGTTCTAATCGTTCTTAGATCCTTACCTGATTTGAAGAAGAACGTTTCCCGTGTGAGAAGTTCTACACTTTTATGTGAATTTAGTATCATGTGAGGTTATATGAAGAACGTATTTCGTGTAACCGCCATTTTGAATAAAACCTTATTTTATGTAAAATATAGAGTGTGTGTTGTTATTCATCGATTCTTTAATACTAAAGTAGAAAATGAAACAAAGCCGTAGGATGGGAATCAAATTGGAGAATTACTTCAAGCCAAAAGTAGAGAGGAGACGGGATATTTGGGTATTTGTTGCATACAATCCACCTAAATGCCAACTTATTGAATTTGGAGATAGCGGAGTGGAAGAGTGACCACATCAAACAGATATACTGAGTACATTAACAGTTAGGAGGATTAAAGTATATATGGATACAAACGGAGAAAAAATTAACTTTTACCTGCATACCTAAGGCAAACATGCAATAATCCAAACAGAATTACAGTAAATGGGAAAGTTGCATGGGTGCAAAAGGTTTCTACAAAAACAGAAAGGTAGTGGCCACGAGTTTAAAAAATAAATATCTCCTGCGTCCGCTATGGAGACATCCACAGAAGAGTTACGAAGGAATATGGAGAAATAATTTCAAAAATTGGGCACTAAAGCCCAAAACGGTTTCGAGATGTCCCACAGTCACCTCGGATGCGCAAATATAAACCGTCCGAAAAGAGACGGCAAAACAGGTCTCTACGCTTTGTAACGAAATGGGGTAATGCAGTTCATTTTAATAACATGTTACAGGAGCTCTGTAAAAGAGACGGTGATCGAGATGTCAAAAACAAGACACGCCCTAAGAAATTTTCCAAACTATGGAACTAAAGAGTCATAAAAGCCGGAAAAATAAAATACGATTGGTATAAACGTGAACGGTATAAATAAAGAACAAATTAATAAAATAATTAAGAAACCAAAGAATACTATGTAAATCTGCTAAAAGAGAACCTAACATTGATACTGAGAAGACAAATAACAAGAACAAAATAATGAACGCAGTAGCTCTAGTATGCAATTACCTAGTAGAGACTCAGACAGGAGTAGCAACAATTTTAAAATTAGCACAATCACACCTCATTGGGAATGATTGAATGTTGGAGAACACTTCCAATGACGTTTAGTACATATGTAAGTGAACAATTAACAAGTTTTAAATGTGTCACTGCCACTTCAATAAAGTACAGTCAAAATAGAATTCAGGTAAACACGGATATACTACATGCAAAATTTGCAGTTTAAAACGTTATTATAGCTGGAGATTTAATTAGGGTTTAGTCGAAATTATATAAATGCACTGGATATACAGGAAAAGAAGTTTTAATAAAAGGGAAATTATTTTAAATCTGTATTACCTAAAATAATCTAAGAGATATATATTGGGACCTAAAGGAGGATATATACAAATACATATGAGACTGACAATGTGAACGCAGTCCAGACAAATTTTGTATATCACAGAGAATGGCAAAATTCGTCATAGAACGCGAAATGAAGGAATTAAACATATTTTGACCATAAAATAAAGAGCCAAGGAAAACTGGAGACCGGACAATAAATCAATATTCAAATATACACAATACCAAAATTCTGATAAAAACATGAGTAACTATATTAATAGACAGAAGACATTACAACATATTTGATGAATGCGATAAGGAAAAAAAAGATAACGTTGTTACCAATACCTCTCCTAAATATCGTACCATTAAACAGGCATGATCTGTTTTGCTTTAAATTTTGTTCAATATTTTAACAAATACATTTTTACCTCGAGACAGTTTTCTTGTGTCGCAAGTAACTGAGAGAATATTCAGTGTTACCACGACTTTATCGTCTTAAACTAACTGTAGAGAGCAAATCCAACACGTTTAAGATAAACATTTAGCAAAAAAAATTCTATAGTACAAAAGGAAATTAAAAAAGAACTTATTCTATTGTGAAAAATATTCCAAATAGCCCAAAACGTTATTGCATTAGTCATAAAGAATATTTTTTATTAAATTTTAGTGGTGTTCTAAATATGATCCAACGCAGAAGGTACTAATATCCCTGTAGTCTTGAACATGCTAATATACCAGTAGCATGAATTGCGATGATGTACTAACAGTTTTCCAAATTAATAAAAATAACGTAAATCAATATGTCCATGTCTGAATTCATTATTTTCAAACTGAATTGTTCTGTCTAAGAATATTATTTAATAAAAATAACGTAAATCAATATTTCCCTGCCTGATCTCATTATATTCAAACTGAAGTGTTCTGTCTAAGAATATTATTTAATAAAAATAACGTAAATCAATATGTCCCTGTCTGAATTCATTATATTCAAACTGAAGTGTTCTGTCTCAGAATATTATTTAATAAAAATGATGTAAATCAATATGTCCCTATCTGAATTCATTATATTCAAACTGAAGTGTTCTGTCTAAGAATATTATTTAATAAAAATAACGTAAATCAATATGTCCCTGTCTGAATTCATTATATTCAAACTGAAGTGTTCTGTCTAAGAATATTATTTAAAAAAAATAACGTAAATCAATATCTCCCTGTCTGAATTCATTATTTTCAAACTGAATTGTTCTGTCTATGAATATTATTTAATAAAAATAACGTAAATCAATATGTCCCTGTCTGAATGTCATTATATTCAAACTGAAGTGTTCTGTCTAAGAATATTATTTAATAAAAATAACGTAAATTAATATGTCCCTGTCTCAATTCATTATATTCAAACTGAAGTGTTCTGTCTAAGAATATTATTTAATACAAATAACGTAAATCAATATGTCCCTGTCTGAATTCATTTTTTTCAAACTGAATTGTTCTGTCTAAGAATATTATTTAATAAAAATAACGTAAATCAATATGTCCCTGTATGAATTCATTATATTCAAACTGAAGTGTTCTGTCTAAGAATATTATTTAATAAAAATATCGTAAATCAATATGTCCCTGTCTGAATTCATTATATTCAAACTGAATTGTTCTGTCTAAGAATATTATTTAATAAAAATAACGTAAATCAATATGTCCCTGTCTCAATTCATTATATTCAAACTGAAGTGTTCTGTCTAAGAATATTATTTAATACAAATAACGTAAATCAATATGTCCCTGTCTGAATTCATTTTTTTCAAACTGAATTGTTCTGTCTAAGAATATTATTTAATAAAAATAACGTAAATCAATATGTCCCTGTCTGAACTCATTATATTCAAACTGAAGTGTTCTGTCTAAGAATATTATTTAATAAAAATATCGTAAATCAATATGCCCCTGTCTGAATTCATTATATTCAAACTGAATTGTTCTGTCTAAGAATATTATTTAATAAAAATAACGTAAATCAATATGTCCCTGTATGAATTCATTATATTCAAACTGAATTGTTCTGTCTAAGAATATTATTTAATGAATAAAACGTAAATCAATATGTCCCTGTCTGAATTCATTATATTGAAACTGAATTGTTCTGTTTAAGAATATTATTTAATAAAAATAACGTAAATCAATATGTCCCTGTCTGAATTCATTGTATTCAAACTGAAGTATTTGTAACAGAATTGTTACCGATTGGATGGTGGATTTAATGGACAATACAAACACAATATGTGAAAGATAATGTAAATTTATGAAATAAATTATTAATGAAAAATAATGATGTATCAACACAATAACTCGTGCATTCAACCCACAATCGCACTTCACAACTATTCACAATTCAACAATAAATTAAATATTAATGCAAAATAAACACTGATCCAAGTAATCTCCTGGACTAAACACAGATCCAAGGATCTTCCTGGACTACAAAATGTTTCAGATAAAATGGAGCCTTTACAAAAGTTGTATTAACGCAAGTATAAATTGCGATAACAAATACAAACATCAAACTATACTATCACACGTATGGATTGCGACAACAAGTACAAACATCTACATGTATTTTATATCAAGTTGCTACCGTTTATTGAGATTCATATAATCCCTTGAAATACTACTGGGATTCAAACTAACCACGTGTAAATATAACAATGTATTCAATTGTAACTACAATTGCAACACACACATGTGTCTCGACCCTGTACAACCGTACGATTCACCAACTTTTGAATCGCCACCCAGCTTCTCCGAATACCTAGGGTTGACCCAATACTTTTATCGGCCACTTGCCCTTCACGGGTCCACTACAGTTATACGTACAGACAGCATACAGCATCTACTAGAACCACCGGACCCAAATACTTAGATACTACCCCGGACGTTTACACCTCTAGACAGCGCCGACACTCGGACATTTAGAATTCTAGATTTCCAGATATTTACACATCTCGACAGACGTAGACGGACAGACAATCCGATAGACAGTCAGTCAGATACATCAATTTGATCGCACATTTAAACAGCATAATCACGGCACAATCAATCACATTCAGCTACAATTCAGCTACATTCAGATACGTTCAGATACGTTCAGCTACGATTCAGAGACATTCAGATACGTTCAGAGACGTTCAGCTACAATTCAGCTACATCCAGATACGTTCAGAGACGTTCAGCTACAGTTCAGCTACATTCAGCTAGATTCAGATAACTTCAGAGACGTTCAGCTACAATTCAGCTACATTCAGATACGTTCAGCTATAATTCAGAGACATTCAGAGACGTTCAGCTACAATTCAGCTTCAATAAAGAAACCAAACTAATAATAGTTGTTTCTAAAACAATGTAAAATTTAGATTGCGCTATTGCATTTAAAGTCTAATAGTGACTAGTAATTCCTAATATTCAACGTTTTAAATCTGCATTGTAATAAAGGCATCATTACATGAAATGATAAACTGAATAAAATTCACAATAAAACGAAATATAAATTTAACACTCACCCCTTTGGCTGGAGAAAGAATGACGAGCTATCTCTCCTTTGATAAGATACTTTTGGATTCGTAATCTTATCAGAATTATTCTGCCTTATATATCCTCAAATAGGTGAGCAGAATTCACGGCAAAATTCCCGTGCACCCCGTGATTCTAATGTTCCTGACTTCAAGTGATTTGTAGTTAGACACATGCAAATCGCTACACGTCACTTACCTTTAAAAACACTTATTCACCCCAGATAACACATGTACGACGAAACAAAAAAAAAATGGTGAAATTGGTTTGTAATTCAAGAAGAAATTAATTCAATTTTCGCCTAATTCTGTGACAATACCTCCCCCCTAAGAATAAAAATGTACACATTTTTAAAACTTACACAGAATAGAAGAAAAATAACTACTGATGATGTCTTACAACATTTATACTACAATCTGGATTTTAATACTGGGTAAATTTATACAAATTTCCCATCATGCCCTACTCAAGTAGTTTGCCCCTATATTTTCAACTCCCCTTATTGACATTGTCGCTCTGTCTCTTAATGTACAATTTGAGCATGTTAGCATGGAATGTCTTTAAATTGCCATCTATGTCAATTTTATTGTCTATGTCACCTTTTACCTCTTTAACTTTATAGGGACCTTTCCACTGGACTAATAACTTATTTGAGCTAGTTGGAAGAAGCAATACAACCTGATCTCCCACAAGAAAATTCCTATTTCGCGCTTTGCGGTTATAATATTTGGCATATCTGCGCCCCGATTTCATTAACTCGTCACGTGCCATCTGGCATGTACTCTCTAGTTTATCTCGCAGATCTAATACATACTGGTAAGTAGTTTTGATTTCCTCGTTCGCGACATCACCCGTCCATAGTTCGCGTAGTATCCGCATCGGGCCTGGAACTGTTTTACCGTACAACAGTTCGAAGGATGAAAACCCTAAACGTTCCTGCGGTACTTCACGGTACGCGAACAGAACAGCGTTCAAATAACGGTCCCAGTCTTGCGGACGTTCCGCGCACATCTTTCGTAGCATGCTTTTCAGGGTACCATTAAACTTCTCTACCAGTCCATTGCACATCGGATGGTATGGGGTAGTGTTTAGCTGTTTGATGGATAACAGCCTACTTATTTCACCCATGAGGTCAGAGGTGAATTGGGCACCACAATCTGAGGATTTCTTCTGGCACCCCTACCCTGCTGAAGATATCAACTAATGCTTCAGCTACCCTTTCCGTTTCAACAGTTGGTAACGCTACGGCTTCGGGGTATCTGGTCGCGTAGTCAACAAGAGTAAGAATATACCGATTCTTTCTTTGGGTAACTGGGTGTATTGGTCCTACAATATCTACTGCCACTCTTTTAAACGGTGTATCTATTAATGGCATCTGTCCTAAGGGCACCCTTGTGCCCTTCCCTTACATACGGTTTTCTGACATACGTCGCACGACCTACAGAACCGTGTGACATCGCCATTAACACCGGGCCAGTAGAATTCAACGACTACTCTACTAGTGGTCTTAGCCTTACCTAGGTGTCCCGCCATGCTCGACTCATGCGCCACCCTAAGTACTTGAGATCTATATCTCTGGGGTACGACCACTTGCCAATACTTCTTACCCTCCGGAGCGCTAAACTCTCTATGAATTAATTCATTCTTACGTACGAATCTTGAGCCACCCCCACCCTTGCAGTGTTTAATCGCGCCGGACGCGATTTTCTCAACAATTGTTTTGATGGATTCATCACATTCTTGCTCTCGTTTGAACTCATCACGCGAAATTCCTGAGATCGATTCAGGGACTATTAATTAATAAAACGCGATTTTCTCTCTCCGTGTTTGCGCTCGCGTTTCGACTGCCTGGGCCAAAGGTATTTTAAAATCTGCCATATTTAGAAGACGGGAACCTTCAACATTACCGATCGTCACATCGTAAATAGGGTTTTCCATACAAAGAGCATCAACAGTTCCAGTTAGGAAATGTGTTTTTACAGTGATCCTTGCTACGGGAATGCGACCGATCGTCTGATCAAGTAACATACATGGGGACTCCCAACCGAGCATTTGGTTATACTGCACGAGACTACGTTTGATCACTACGCCCGTGCAACCAGTGTCACGTAATGCTACGACTTCTCGACCGTTGACTAACCCTCTCGCTGTTGGTACTCGCGCTTCGGGAAACAGACACGTGTCAAGCGAATGAATACATGGTTCTACCTGTACGATATTATCAGATATACCTTTATTTTGTATAGCCACTGCTACCTTATGTACAAGTCCCTTTCTTTTAGGACAGTCTTTTTTAACATGCCCCCATACATTACACAAGTAACACTGCACACGCTGAATACCTGGATTCCTAACTGACCTATTTGCCTCAGCTGATTTCACAAGCTCCCTAGGCATCGGTCTCGTAGACTAGTTTCCAGACTTAAAATCTTTTGAAACCACGATCTGGGTTCCCCCATGAGCTTCGGCAAAGAAATCGGCTTGCTTAGCCATATCTTTTACGTTTGTGAAGACTTTCTCTTTCAGAAATTGATCTAATTCTCGCCCAGCTGTATTAAATAATTGATCTCTGAGCAAGAAATCAGTCAACCCTTCAAAAGTTTTCACCGCTTTACCGCATTCAATCCACCGCTCAAAATAGTTCGCAATTCTAACGGTGAACTGACCAAAGGTTTCTCCCTTATCGGGCTTGCTATACCTGAACTTTTTACGAAAACCCTGTTCAGTGTGCTCGTACCTTTTAAGAAGTGCTTCCTTTAGGACGTCGTACTTAAACACATCGTCTCTAGGAAGTCGTGAGTATACATCCAGCGCTTTACCTTTTAATAGAGCACTAAGATGCAATGTCCAGTCACTTTGATTCTACTTCTTGTTTTCGGCATACCGCTCAAACCGATGAAGATAGCTATCCATGTTATCTTTTTAATCGTCAAAGGGAGGTAGTTTGGGGCACCTTAATTTGCTAGAGGCAGAATCGTGTTCTCTTCCAGCTGTTGCTAATTCTACCTTACGCTCATGATCCCGTTGCTTAGTTCTTTCTTCTAACTCTCTAACATATCTACTTTTGCTCGTTTATCTAACTCTATTCGCCTGTCCTCCGCTTCCCTTTCCCATTCTATCCTGTCCTTTTCGGCCTGCTTCTCTAATTCTATCTTTTCCTTCTCTAATTCTATCTTTTCCTTTCCGGCCTGCTTCTTTAATTCTACCTTTTCCCTTTGGGCCTGCTTCTCTAATTATTTTCCTTCTCAAAGGCCCGTTTCCTTTCTTCGGATTCCCTTTCTAATTCCCCTGCCCTTACCTTTTCTTCCCTTTCCCGGGCTTGTTCTTCCTGAATAAATTTCCTTAGACTTTCACCTTCATACCCAAATTCTTTGCCTAAGGCAATCAAGTCCTTAAGGGATGACATGACAATTGTAATATAAATATAAATATATAGAACAGACTGACCTTATCTTCCTGATGAAGGTAACTAAACCAATGCTTTAAATATGTTTATACTGGACACACGGACCTAGATAAACTAAACAAAAAAAAACCTACTTGAGGATTATCTTGTCAAGATGGTCACGCTCAAATATAAACATTAAATGTAAACTTTCACAAAAATGATTAACAGTTCATTTAATCCAGCGATCCCACTTCTGACACCATCGTAACAGAATTGTTACCGAGTGGATGGTAGATTAAATGAACAACGCGAACACAATATGTGAAAGATAATGTAAATTTATGAAATAAATTATTAATGAAAAATAATGATGTATCAACACAATAACTCATGCATTCAACCAACAATCGCACTTCACAACTATTCACAATTCAAAAATAAATTAAATATTAATGCAAAATAAACACTGATCCAAGGAATCTCCTGGACTAAACACAGATCCAAGGAACTTCCTGGACTACACAAATGTTTCAAATAAATAGGAGCCTTTACAAAAGTTGTATTAACGCAAGAAAAAATTACGATAACAAATACAAACATCAAACTATACTATCGCACGTATGGATTGCGACAACAAGTACAAACACCTACATGTATTTTATATCAAGTTGCTAATGTTTATTGAGATTTATATAATCCCTTGAAATACTACTGTGATTCAAACTAAGCACGTGTAAATATAAAAATGTATTCAATTGTAACTACAATTGTAACACACACATGTGTCTCGACCCTGTACAACCGTACGATTCACCAACTGTTGAATCGCCGCCCAGCTTCTCCGAATACCTAGGGTTGACCCAATGCTTTTATCGGCCACTTGCCCTTCACGGGTCCACTACAGTTATACGTACAGACAGCATACAGCATCTACTAGAACCACCGGTCCCAATTACGTAGATACTACCCCGGACGTTTACACCTCTAGACAGCTCCGACACTCGGACATTTAGAATTCTAGATTTCCGGATATTTACACATCTCGACAGACGTAGACGGACAGACAATCCGATAGACAGTCAGTCAGATACATCAATTTGATCGCACAATTAAACAGCATAATCACGGCACAACCAATCACATTCAGCTACAATTCAGCTACGATTCAGAGACATTCAGATACGTTCAGAGACGTTCAGCTACAATTCAGATACGTTCAGAGACGTTCAGCTACAATTCAGCTACATTCAGATACGTTCAGAGACGTTCAACTACAATTCAGAGACATTCAGAGACGTTCAGAGACGTTCAGCTACAATTCAGCTACAATAAAGAAACCAAACTAGTAATAGTTGTTTCTAAAACAATGTAAAATTTAAATTACGCTATTGCATTTAAAGTCTAATAGTGACTAGTAATTCCTAATATTCAACGTTTTAAATCTGCATTGTAATAAAGGCATCATTACATGAAATGATAAACTGAATAAAATTCACAATAAAACGAAATATAAATTTAACACTCACCCCTTTGGCTGGAGAAAGAATGACGAGCTATCTCTCCTTTGATAAGATACTTTTGGACTCGTAATCTTATAAGAATTATTCTGCCTTATATATCCTCAAATAGGTGAGCAGAATTCACGGCAAAATTCCCGTGCACCCAGTGATTCTAATGTTCCTGACTTCAAGTGAATTGTAGCCAGGCACATGCAAATCGCTACACGTCACTTACCTTTAAAAACACTTATTCACCCCAGGTAACGCATGTACGACGAAACAAAAAAAAAATGGTGAAATTGGTTTGTAATTCAAGAAGAAATTAATTCAATTTTCGCCTAATTCTGTGACAGTGTTCTGTCTAAGAATATTATTTAATAAAAATAACGTAAATCAATATGTCCCTGTCTGAATTCATTATATTCAAACTGAAGTGTTCTGTCTAAGAATATTATTTAATAAAAATAACGTAAATCAATATGTCCCTGTCTGAATTCATTATATTCAAACTGAAATGTTCTGTCTAAGAATATTATTTAATAAAAAAAAATAACGTAAATCAATATGTCCCTGTCTGAATTCATTATATTCAAACTGAAGTGTTCTGTCTAAGAATATTATTTAATAAAAAATAACGTAAATCAATATGTCCCTGTCTGAATTCATTATTTTCAAACTGAATTGTTCTGTCTAAGAATATTATTTAATAAAAATAACGTAAATCAATATGTCCCTGTCTGAATTCATTATTTTCAAACTGAATGGTTCTGTCTAAGAATATTATTTAATAAAAAAAAATAACGTAAATCAATATGTCCCTGTCTGAATTCATTATATTCAAACTGAAGTGTTCTGTCTAAGAATATTATTTAATAAAAATAACGTAAATCTATATGTCCCTGTCTGAATTCATTATATTCAAACTGAATTGTTCTGTCTAAGAATATTATTTAATAAAAAAAAAATAACGTAAATCAATATGTCCCTGTCTGAATTCATTATATTCAAACTGAAGTGTTCTGTCTAAGAATATTATTTAATAAAAAATAACGTAAATCAATATGTCCCTGTCTGAATTCATTATTTTCAAACTGAATTGTTCTGTCTAAGAATATTATTTAATAAAAATAACGTAAATCAATATGTCCCTGACTGAATTCATTATATTCAAACTGAATTGTTCTGTCTAAGAATATCATTTAATAAAAATAACGTAAATCAATATGTCCCTGCCTGAATTCATTATATTCAAACTGAAGTGTTCTGTCTAAAAATATTATTTAAAAAAAATAACGTAAATCGATATGTCCCTGTCTGAATTCATTATATTCAAAATGAAGTGTTCTGTCTAAGAATATTATTTAATAAAAAAAATAACGTAAATCAATATGTCCCTGTCTGAATTCATTATATTCAAACTGAATTGTTCTGTCTAAGAATATTATTTAATAAAAATAACGTAAATAAATATCTCCCTGTCTGAATTCATTATTTTCAAACTGAATTGTTCTGTCTAAGAATAGTATTTATTAAAAATAACGTAAATCAATATCTCCCTGTCTGAATTCATTATTTTCTAACTGAATTGTTCTGTTTAAGAATATTATTTAACAAAAATAACGTAAATCAATATGTCCCTGTCTGAATTCATTATATTCAAACTGAAGTGTTCTGTCTCAGAATATTATTTAATAAAAATGATGTAAATCAATATGTCCCTGTCTGAATTCATTATATTCAAACTGAAGTGTTCTGTCTAAGAATATTATTTAATAAAAATAACGTAAATCAATATGTCCCTGTATGAATTCATTATATTCAAACTGAATTGTTCTGTCTAAGAATATTTTTTAATAAAAATAACGTAAATCAATATTTCCCTGCCTGATCTCATTATATTGAAATTGAAGTGTTCTGTCTAAGAATATTATTTAATAAAAATATCGTAAATCAATATGTCCCTGTCTGAATTCATTATATTCAAACTGAAGTGTTCTGTCTCAAAATATTATTAAGAAAAAAAAAGGAAATTAATATGTCCCTGTTTGAATTCATTATTTTCAAACTGAACTGTTCTAAGAATATTATTTAATATAAATAACGTAAATCAATATGTCCCTGTCTGAATTCATTATATTCAAACTGAAGTGTTCTGTCTAAGAATATTATTTAATAAAAATAACGTAAATTAATATGTCCCTGTCTAAATTCATTATATTCAAACTGAAGTGTTCTGTCTAAGAATATTATTTAATATAAATAACGTAAATCAATATGTCCCTGTCTGAATTCATTATATTCAAACTGAAGTGTTCTGTCTAAAAATATTATGTAATAAAAATAACGTAAATCAATATGTCCCTGTCTGAATTCATTATATTGAAACTGAATTGTTCTGTCTAAGAATATTATTTAATAAAAATAACGTAAATCAATATGTCCATGTCTGAATTCATTATATTCAAACTGAATTGTTCTGTCTAAGAATATTATTTAATAAAAATAACATAAATCAATATGTCCCTGTCTGAATTCATTATATTCAAACTGAATTGTTCTGTCTAAGAATATTATTTAATAAAAATAACGTAAATCAATATGTCCCTGTCTGAATTCATTATATTCAAACTGAATTGTTCTGTCTAAGAATATTATTGAATAAAAATAACGTAAATCAATATGTCCCTGTCTCAATTCATTATATTCAAACTGAAGTGTTCTGTCTAAGAATATTATTTAATGAATAAAACGTAAATCAATATGTCCCTGTCTGAATTCATTATATTCAAACTGAAGTGTTCTGTCTTAGAATATTATTTAATATAAATAAAGTAAATCAATATGTCCCTGTCTGAATTCATTATATTCAAACTGAAGTGTTCTGTCTAAAAATATTATGTAATAAAAATAACGTAAATCAATATGTCCCTGTCTGAATTCATTATATTGAAACTGAATTGTTCAGTCTAAGAATATTATTTAATAAAAATAACGTAAATCAATATGTCCCTGTCTGAATTCACTATATTCAAACTGAATTGTTCTGTCTAAGAATATGATTTAATATAAATAACGTAAATCAATATGTCCCTGTATGAATTCATTATATTCAAACTGAAGTGTTCTGTCTAAGAATATGATTTAATATAAATAACGTAAATCAATATGTCCCTGTATGAATTCATTATATTCAATCTGAATTGTTCTAAGAATATTATTGAATAAAAATAACGTAAATCAATATGTCCCTGTCTGAATTCATTATATTCAAACTGAAGTGTTCTGTCTAAGAATATTATTTAATAAAAATAACGTAAATCAATATGTCCCTGTCTGAATTCATTATATTCAAACTGAATTGTTCTGTCTAAGAATATTATTTAATAAAAATAACGTAAATCAATATGTCCCTGTATGAATTCATTATATTCAAACTGAATTGTTCTGTCTAAGAATATTATTTAATAAAATTAACGTAAATCAATATGTCCCTGTCTGAATTCATTATATTGAAACTGAATTGTTCTGTCTAAGAATATTATTTAATAAAAATAACGTAAATCAATATGTCCCAGTCTGAATTCATTATATTCAAACTGAATTGTTCTGTCTAAGAATATGATTTAATATAAATAACGTAAATAAATATGTCCCTGTCTGAATTCATTATATTCAAACTTAATTGTTCTGACTAAGAATATTATTTAATAAAAAATAACGTAAATAAATATGTCCCTGTCTGAATTCATTATATTCAAACTGAAGTGTTCTGTCTAAAAATATTATGTAATAAAAATAACGTAAATCAATATGTCCCTGTCTGAATTCATTATATTGAAACTGAATTGTTCTGTCTAAGAATATTATTTAATAAAAATAACGTAAATCAATATGTCCCTGTCTGAATTCATTATATTCAAACTGAATTGTTCTGTCTAAGAATATGATTTAATATAAATAACGTAAATCAATATGTCCCTGTCTGAATTCATTATATTCAAACTGAAGTGTTCTGTCTAAGAATATGATTTAATATAAATAGCGTAAATCAATATGTCCCTGTATGAATTCATTATATTCAAACTGAATTGTTCTAAGAATATTATTGAATAAAAATAACGTAAATCAATATGTCCCTGTCTGAATTCATTATATTCAAACTGAAGTGTTCTGTCTAAGAATATTATTTAATAAAAATAACGTAAATCAATATGTCCCTGTCTGAATTCATTATATTCAAACTGAAGTGTTCTGTCTTAGAATATTATTTAATATAAATAAAGTAAATCAATATGTACCTGTCTGAATTCATTATATTCAAACTGAAGTGTTCTGTCTAAAAATATTATGTAATAAAAATAACGTAAATCAATATGTCCCTGTCTGAATTCATTATATTGAAACTGAATTGTTCAGTCTAAGAATATTATTTAATAAAAATAACGTAAATCAATATGTCCCTGTCTGAATTCACTATATTCAAACTGAATTGTTCTGTCTAAGAATATGATTTAATATAAATAACGTAAATCAATATGTCCCTGTATGAATTCATTATATTCAAACTGAATTGTTCTGTCTAAGAATATGATTTAATATAAATAACGTAAATCAATATGTCCCTGTATGAATTCATTATATTCAAACTGAATTGTTCTAAGAATATTATTGAATAAAAATAACGTAAATCAATATGTCCCTGTCTGAATTCATTATATTGAAACTGAATTGTTCTGTCTAAGAATATTATTTAATAAAAATAACGTAAATCAATATGTCCCTGTCTGAATTCATTATATTCAAACTGAAGTGTTCTGTCTAAGAATATTATTTAATAAAAATATCGTAAATCAATATGTCCCAGTCTGAAATCATTATATTGAAACTGAATTGTTCTGTCTAAGAGTTTTATTTAATAAAAGTAACGTAAATCAATATGTCCCTGTCTGAATTCATTATATTCAAACTGAATTGTTCTGTCTAAGAATATTATTGAATAAAAATAACGTAAATCAATATGTCCCTGTCTGAATTCATTATATTCAAACTGAATTGTTCTGTCTAAGAATATTATTTAATGAATAAAACGTTAATCAATATGTCCCTGTCTTGATTCATTATATTGAAACTGAATTGTTCTGTCTAAGAATATTATTTAATACAAATAACGTAAATCAATATGTCCCTGTCTGAATTCATTATATTCAAACTGAATTGTTCTGTCTAAGAATATGATTTAATATAAATAACGTAAATCAATATGTCCCTGTCTGAATTCATTATATTCAAACTGAATTGTTCTGTCTAAGAATATTATTTAATAAAAAATAACGTAAATCAATATCTCCCTGTCTGAATTCATTTTTTTCAAACTGAATTGTTCTGTCTAAGAATATTATTGAATAAAAATAACGTAAATCAATATGTCCCTGTCTGAATTCATTATATTCAAACTGAAGTGTTCTGTCTAAAAATATTATTTAATGAATTAAACGTAAATCAATATGTCCCTGTCTGAATTCATTATATTCAAACTGAATTGTTCTGTCTAAGAATATTATTGAATAAAAATAACGTAAATCAATATGTCCATGTCTGAATTCATTATATTCAAACTGAATTGTTCTGTCTAAGAATATTATTTAATAAAAATAACATAAATCAATATGTCCCTGTCTGAATTCATTATATTCAAACTGAATTGTTCTGTCTAAGAATATTATTTAATAAAAATAACGTAAATCAATATGTCCCTGTCTGAATTCATTATATTCAAACTGAATTGTTCTGTCTAAGAATATTATTGAATAAAAATAACGTAAATCAATATGTCCCTGTCTCAATTCATTATATTCAAACTGAAGTGTTCTGTCTAAGAATATTATTTAATGAATAAAACGTAAATCAATATGTCCCTGTCTGAATTCATTATATTCAAACTGAATTGTTCTAAAAATATTATTTAATAAAAATAGCTTAAATCAATATGTCCGTCTGAATTCATTATATTCAAACTGAATTGTTCTGTCTAAGAATATTATTTAATAAAAATAACGTAAATCAATATGTCCCTGTATGAATTCATTATATTCAAACTGAATTGTTCTGTCTAAGAATATTATTTAATAAAATTAACGTAAATCAATATGTCCCTGTCTGAATTCATTATATTCAAACTGAATTGTTCTGTCTAAGAATATTATTTAATAAAATTAACGTAAATCAATATGTCCCTGTATGAATTCATTATATTCAAACTGAATTGTTCTGTCTAAGAATATTATTTAATAAAATTAACGTAAATCAATATGTCCCTGTCTGAATTCATTATATTCAAACTGAATTGTTCTGTCTAAGAATATTATTTAATAAAATTAACGTAAATCAATATGTCCCTGTATGAATTCATTATATTCAAACTGAATTGTTCTGTCTAAGAATATTATTTAATAAAATTAACGTAAATCAATATGTCCCTGTCTGAATTCATTATATTCAAACTGAATTGTTCTGTCTAAGAATATTATTTAATAAAATTAACGTAAATCAATATGTCCCTGTATGAATTCATTATATTCAAACTGAATTGTTCTGTCTAAGAATATTATTTAATAAAATTAACGTAAATCAATATGTCCCTGTCTGAATTCATTATATTCAAACTGAATTGTTCTGTCTAAGAATATTATTTAATAAAATTAACGTAAATCAATATGTCCCTGTATGAATTCATTATATTCAAACTGAATTGTTCTGTCTAAGAATATTATTTAATAAAATTAACGTAAATCAATATGTCCCTGTCTGAATTCATTATATTCAAACTGAATTGTTCTGTCTAAGAATATTATTTAATAAAATTAACGTAAATCAATATGTCCCTGTCTGAATTCATTATATTCAAACTGAAGTTTTCTGTCTAAGAATATTTTTCAATGAAAATAACGTAAATCAATATGTCCCTGTCTCAATTCATTATATTCAAACTGAAGTTTTCTGTCTAAGAATATTTTTCAATGAAAATAACGTAAATCAATCTATCCCTGACTGAATGCAGTATATTCAAACTGAATTGTTCTAAGAATATTATTTAATAAAAATAACGTAAATCAATATGTCCCTGTCTGAATTCATTATATTCAAACTGAAGTGTTCTATCTAAGAATATTATTTAATAAAAGTAACGTAAATCAATATGTCCCTGTCTGAATTCATTATATTCAAACTGAATTGTTCTGTCTTAGAATATTATTTAATAAAAATATCGTAAAGCAATATGTCTATGTCTGAATTCATTATATTCAAACTAAAGTTTTCTGTTTAAGAATATTATTTAAGAACACATTGTATTCCCATGATTAAATAATTTCCAATCAATGAAAGAATATTGAACACATCAATAAGATAGACGTTTGCGTCATATACTATTACGAGAATGAGTGATTTCTCAAATAAACAAGACAAAGAACCCTCAACTTGACTTGATCAGAATTGGCATTTTCTGGAAGTACTACAAGTTAATGGAGTTTCCATTCTAAACGAATCCGATTTAATCAGCAAGATTAATTGTGTTTCTTAACTTTTAGTAAGGGTGGGATAAACTCATGTAGGCTATGTATTGTTACGAGGAATACCAATGCTGTAACAATACTTGCATGCATATTTGATGGTGCATCATTTCAGTTATATTTTCACATTATTTCTGTTCAATATTTGTTTTTGTCTTTTTGCCATGTTGTCATGTCATGGAGTATTAGCAAAGATAGAATTAGGAATATTTTATTCTATTTAAGTCTAATTCTAAAAAATTGTGTGTATATATATATATATATATATATATATATATATATATATATATATATATATATATATATATATATAATTAACATTAGAATGAATTCAAATAGTTGGATAGGCTAAAAAGTAGCATAGGTTATTGAACTGATATATCTTTGATATAAAAAAACCACTTGACCCATAAAAGCGATTAAATGTATTGTTACAAACATGTTATGCTAATTGAATCATATTGAGACACGTGACGCATATCACATTTTAATTTCCGATAGCACTTTAGATTGTTATTACATGTCCTGTTTAGTGATTACAAAAGTACACATGTAACATTTAGTTTTTGCACGAGTTTTGGATTGGCACCTTCTTAGATGACTGAAAACTATAAGAAAAGAAAGAAAGAAAACGCATGTTCCTCCTACACCGCCACGAGACAATTTAATATTACATCAATGTCACTGGGTGTAATAAATCAATCAGTTGTCATGTACCTAATGAACCTGCCAAGAAAATAGCTTTTAGGTCCGATCTCAGAAAAATATAATCATAGTAGAGACCAAATGTTCTTCATGAAACATATTTTCTTCTTCATACAACTCATTATAATCATAAAACCTATCGTGGAGAAACATATATTAGTCATATTGTAGAAAATGAATTAACACAGTAGGCTTTATTTATTAATGAAACAAAAAAAAAAAAGGAACGTAAAATTATGGAATATATGAACAGATAAATCTTTCTTATACATTCCCCAGTTTATTTTATTGTATTCGTGAAACAAAGACCAAAGACCAAATTGGGTAGAAATTAAGAATATATTAAACAAACTAGAATAATGTACAAGATGTGTCGAACACGAACCTTTGTGAAATCATCGGTCATGAATATAAAGTATTCCGAATCTTTTAAAAAGGAAACGGAAATGGAATCACTCATGCCACTAACTTTAAAATATAACGAAATATGTTAATGTTCATGGCGTTGTATGGCAAATACAGAGTGGAAATATGTATACAGTTTTCAACACAATCTAACCAAACAAAGAATTAGCACTTTTCTTCTACGATCAAAACCTAACTAACAAGGTACACTATATATAAATAAATGCAGATATTTAGAGTCATTTGTGATATGAATTAGAATATTCCCCAAAACAGATAAATGTAATAGCAACCCCCTCTGTAAGATATGGAATCTAATATAGCTAATTCCACCGTCTCTGGATATGAAACTACATATAATAAACGCAAAATTAGTCTTAAATCATTTATGTATGGCAAACAACATATACGAACACAAAACTAATCTTAAACCGTTTCTGGATAGGAAGATACATATACTATCCACAAAACATGTCTTAGGCCTTCTTATAATATGAAACTTCATATAATAAATAGAGGTACGCGATATATATCGGAAACACACACACACACACACACACACACACACACACACACACATCTATCTATCTATCTATCTATCTATCTATCTATCTATCTATCTATCTATCTATCTATCTATATATATATATATATATATATATATATATATATATATATATATATATATATATATATATATATATATGAACAAATGTAAACTGCTGTGTCTTTTTTACATATGCAAAAGATAAAAAATTATTACAGTGTAAATGTACACAAAACATAATATATAACTAAGAAATGTTTAAATTGTCAGAACCATGGCTAAGATGCAGGACACAAAAACAAAAATAAAACACACAATGCATGATTAACAGGGATTGTAGACAAGAAGAAAAATATAATTCCTTTCGTAGTAATATATAATTATCACAATCGTACATTTACAAAAGAGTATATAATTCTAAAATTGAATTAAGTAAAATTAAAGTGGGAAAACCAACAAGTTTTGTACATTCATCAAATATTTTATTTATCTAGAATACAAAGAAGCGAATAAACATATTCACATCAATTGATAATAATTTGAATATTTAATCCACGTGATAATGAAGTATTAGCTATGTATTGTGTTGTTTGCAAAAATACTATTGGTCAGGTACACAGTAAATATGATTTCTGACAAGGTCAAGTACTATATACAAATTTTATATAACATACTTGTCATACATACTAAATATAACCAACATAATAAATGATCAGTCGTACATACATATATACATACACACACACACACACACATACACACATACACACATACATACATACATACATACATACATACATACATACATACATACATACATACATACATACCTACCTACCTACCTACCTACACACAAACACACACACACACACACACACACACACATATATACATACATACATACATACATACATACATACATACATACATACATACATACATACATACATACATACATACATACATACATACATACATACATACATACATACATACATACATACATACATACATACATACATACATACATACATACATACATACATACATGTAGGGTATGGATCTCTGATGGTAGGCCAAGAGGATGAGAATTTCAGTCATACGTGAACTATAAGAAAGCGAAGAAACTGTTTGGAAAAGAGTTACTGAGAGCAAAAGAAATGTGTGATAGAGAACAGTTCAGTGAGCTTGAAAAGGCTGCAGAGCTCGATATTTCCACTTTCTATAAGTTTATACGGAATAAAAGACATAAACGTGATTACATATACAAAATTGAATCTAACGGAAAAATCGTACGCGACCACGACTCTATAAGAGATTTATGGGCAAACCATTTTTACAATTTGTCACTACCTGACAATACCTATCTGTACGATGGGAATCATGACCAGATGGTTTTAGCAGAGGTTAAAAAACAGAGTATAGAAACCCATTCCCACTTTAATGAAGTTGTTGACAAAATTCCCACTAGAGAAGAAATCAGTAGTGCAATTAGTTCTCTCAATAAAGATAAGGCATGTGGTCACGACGGTATTGTTGCCGAGCATTTACTGTTACTCAAAGCAGTGTACAGTTACTTGAAACTGTCTTCAAAAAGTGTACAAGGCCGAGGAGTACCCATGCCATTTTAAACAAGGTTTAGTAATACCAATATTTAAAAGAGGGGGAAAAAGCAAATTAGATATGAATAATTATCGTGATATAACTATAGTTCCAGTGCTTCAGAAAATCCTAGAGCGAATTATATATAATAGACTACTTATATTTTCTAAGCACATTAATTTTCCAAATCCATTGCAACAAGGTTTTAGGAATAATTGTGTTAGTATCACTGCAGCGTTTTGTATCAAAGAATCTAGATGCTACTATATGGATAAAGATACTCCTGTCTATGCAACATTTCTTGATAATGCTAAGGCATTCAATACAGTCTGGCACAATGGGTTATTTTACAAGCTGTACAAACTTGGCATAAAAGATTCGTTTAAGGTAGTGACCAGTTCTGTTTTATTTGCGGGCGAATTGTCCAAATATTTCAATATTAAACAGGGTGTAGGGCAGGGTCGTATCTTGTCCGCTTGTTTCTTTCTCGTTATGATAGACGATTTGATCACTGATTTAGATCAAACTTTGCGAGGCCTAAAACTTGTCAATCTCCACCTGCCGTGTGTCTTATTAGTGGATGACACAACTGTAATGGCAAATTCGCATCATTCGACGCAGCATCTGCTCGATACAATCTCTAATTATGTGAAAAGGTGGATATTGAAATATAACGCAGATAAAAGTTGCAGCATCCTCTTTACAAACAAAAGAAGAACTGATATCCCTTCTTTTCAATTCAACAAAACGCCAATTCAAGTAGTCAAAAGTAAGAAATATGCCGGCATACCTCTAAAGTACAACTTTAAACCTAATGACGCGATAAAAGAAGCATGCTATAAAGGTAAACACTTATTAAACACTTTTTATTTTATTGGTATCAGAGACGGGGGAATGAACCCTCTAACAAGTATGAAAATCTGGAAAAGAATCATTCTACCCGCAGTCCTATATGGATGTGAATTATGGTCAAATATGACAAGCACCAATATAGAAGAACTTGAGCTATGTCAGAGATATGCAGCGCGACGAATGCAAGCTTTCGATAAATATTCGCCCACAGAGGCAACGCGTAGTACCTTAGGACTCTGGTCAATGGAAGCATACATAGATAAGATGAAATTGATTTTTTTCAACCGGCTGTGTAGTGGCGATTGGACTCTTATCTGGAAAAAAAGATTTTCATTTTGCGCTTATGTCAGTACTTGACCAACCCACTAACACAGACGAGGTTTATAGAAGATATTGACAAAATATTCAAGAAATATGGTATGGGAAGTGTTCTCTTAGACTATGCAGTAAGAGTACAAACCCAAGGTAAACTTGTTTGGAATCGGTATATTATTGATAATATTCAAAAACTTGAAGAATCAACCTGGAATACAGATATTGAGCTAAGGGGCGATTTAATTCACTTCAGAAACATTTATTTGGACTTAAAACCAAGCAGTATATGGTTTCTTGGACGTAAATTTCCATCTATGTTATGGCCTCTCTCTGAAATAGTGAAACTATATATCATACCTGTTGGAAAAGTTATGATATGCAAACTCTGTGGAAAAGAGACTGACGACAGAGTGAAACATCTTATCTTAGGTTGTGAAATGCTACTTGAAGAACGAAACGTCTTCTTTGAGAGGGTGATTGACACTTTAGAGGTGAGAGACGGGGTTATTTTATTCAATCAAGAAGACGATATACTATTGGAGGCACTTCTTGGAAGCAGAGTAGATTGCTTGTCGTCTATCGACGATGACGTATGGGATAAACTAATGTTGCTAACGGCAAAAAGCATAACCTCATTTTACAATAAAATGCATGCCCTACTCTCAAACAACATGTCATATCATAACAGCAATATACAGAAGTTAAGCTAAATAAATAAATTAATTAATTTTTTTTTAAAAAAAACAAGCAAAAACAAAAGGCCATCCTGTTCTTGTCAAATTCCGCAATTTTGTTGTATGACAGATCACGGAGATATAATTCTTTCTGTCTTATATAATATAAGAATGTCACATTTTGCTATCTTTTTCATTTGAGAATGGTTTCATGTTGTTCCACATATATATGTATAGATGTGAGTATGTGTGTGTACATGTGTATGTGTGTATGTGTTTGTGTATGTATATGTATGTGTGTGTACATTTATGTGTGTGTGTGTGTTTGTGTGTGTGTGTGTGTGTGTGTGTGTGTGTGTGTGTGTGTGTGTGCGTGTGTGTGTAATCACATATGTCATGTAGAAAGAACTACATTGATAATTACACTGGTATACGTTTCACCATTTTTTTTTTATATACACTTTTCTGTTATATTTCATGATTTTGTATTATCTTGAATTTGATTAATCTGATGTAATCTCTGTTGAAGAGGAAATAAAGTCAGTCAGTCAGTCAGTCATACATACATACATACATACATACATACATACATACATACATACATACATACATACATACATACATACATACATACATACATACATACATACATACATACATACATACATACATACATATAACTCGTTTGCAACGAGTTCTCTCACGCATGTGTTTTGATATTACGTTCTCTTTGCTTTTGTTGCCATATAGTGTACTGTAAGTAATTTAATCACAAACTATGTTCATAACTTTTTTGTATTTACGAAACATTAACTGAATGAAATCTCTTCTGAAGAGGAAATAAAGAAAGTCATACATGCATACATACATACATACATACATACATACATACATACATACATACATACATACATACATACATACATACATACATACATACATACATACATACATACATACATACATACATACATACATACATACATACATACATACATACATACACATCCAAATTGCATACTGAATAAACATCTGTACTGTATACATTACGCGTATCTGTACTGTATGCACATCTGTATTGTATCCTGAAATCATAGTGTGTTACATCTGTATTGTATCCTGAAATCATAGTGTGTTACATCGTTCCGTAAGTCTTTGCCTTGATATAATTATTATTTAGGGTGTTTTGTGTATTGACAAGGTCAGCATTTATTGGATAGTTATCTTCATTCATCAGCATGGTTTTTAAACGAAAAATTCAACTTGACCAATCTGATACATTACATCTCTCTCTCTCTCTCTCTCTCTCTCTCTCTCTCTCTCTCTCTCTCTCTCTCTCTCTCTCTCTCTCTCTCTCTCTCTCTCTCAAGGATATTGTGGGGTTTAATGCTTACTTCTTGAAGTAAGATTTCTTCCTAGATGCACTTTGTTTCTGAGAGTAATAATGAAACGTTTTCATTGAGAGCAGAATGGATGAAATATGCTCGTACGATGTAAATATAACGGTGTGCCAACAATACTGGACAAATACATTAAAATGATGGTATAATTGAAAAATGACGTATCCAAATATCAAAAAGTAATAAAAAGCAGTGCACTCGAATAGAATATATTTGTAACGATGATGTCAAGATTTCGTTCGACTTCCTTTGCATGCATGGTTGATAAGGCTGGGGCATCGGCAGAAACATAGAAAGCAGCAGTTTTCAACCAAAGTCAATGAGGAAACAAATAGTAATCTTCTTCCGTGACATCCTTGTTACATCACACATGTATTTTATAGTATCTGTTTAAATACATCAAACACTACAATGCAGGGTTGGCTTGAAGAAATGTTTAAAATTTGTATTTGCATTTGTTTTCTGTTTGATTCAGAACACCGAAATGTCGTTAGAATTCGCTTAGTTTAAAGACGATGAAATTTGCATTCCAAAAGGGTCAAGGTTAAACGTATGTTTTGGCTTCCTACACATTGGCGTGGCCTGACTAAGAGTAATATGGTCACGTGGCGCCTCAAAGTGTAGTGATGCACAAATAGCAGACAAACTGTGAGAAGATAGAGCGAGGGAGTACTTTTATACGTTCACGTAAAATTCTGTGGTAGATAAGGTAAGAAAATACTTTCTACGAATGGAATGAGATATATTTCATGCACATTAAAGTATTCTCAGAGGAGTACAGTGGTTTTGATACGCAGTTTTAGAGCAACAGATCAAGTAAAGCATTCATTGTTGCTGTTGGAATGGGATTGTGGGGGGAGATGCCAGTGTGTTGTTACCAAGTGAAAGCTGCCTACGCTATACTATAACTCCGCTCACTCTAGTACTGTGTATATAAATGTATGTCACACTTAACAGAACCTCATCAAACCTGTAGCAGCCATTCCCCCAAGTAAAAGTAAAGTTGTCAAATTTAAAGATAAAGAATTTTCACAGACACCTTAAAATCTGCCTTTTATAGATATATCCAACGATCCTAACTGTTTAGACTGCATATGCCTTGCACTCTGTAGCCATCCTAATTGGTTTGACTTTGTATGCCTTGCACTCTTTGTAGCCATCCTAATTGGTTTGACTGTATATGCCTTGCACTCTTTGTAGCGACCCTAATTGGTTTGACTACATATGCCGCACACTCATAATCGTAATTTGCTCAATTTCCTGGGCACTATATGGCAGCCATACAGTCTCGTGTGTCATTTCTAATTGGTCGCTTATGAGAAGACCCATACAAAGTTAAGCTGTAGATGTAATGACCCACTGATTTTGCTATACTTGTTATACAGCGTTTAGATTATGTATGTATTGTACAGGCGATAAAACAATATCGTTCAACACAGCTTCCTGTTGGTTCATTCGTAGCTCATTCCTTTTAATTTTGATCCATTTATTGACGTTGTGGGTATAAAACGGCTTTACTGTTGGACGTTTGAACAACATTAACAAATTTTGAGACATTTATATTGGGGAAATGTAATAACAATTCAACTTAATTTTATAGTCACTTGTTTTTAAGACATTTTGCTTTCAAAATCTATCCCCGGTGTTCTCGACATGGTAAGATGAATAAAATGGGTTTCGGAAAGGGTCCGTGGCTATAGCAGGACATACTTGTTCATCAAAATAAAGAAATGTATAGATAACTCAATTAAATGTGCTTGCAAATGAAGGGAACGGCAACCTAAATCGATGTGATGGAACTAAAATTGAACTCAGATATATATCAATTTATTTATTAATATTATCGAATAGGAATTGTTAGTATTATTGAATAGGAATTATTAGTACTAGTGGCTTGTGAATAGGAATTATTAATATCATTGAATAGGATTTAGGCTTGTGAATAGGAATTATTAATATCATTGAATAGGATTTAGGCTTGTGAATAGGAATTTTTAATATAATTGAATAGGATTTAGGCTTGTGAATAGGAATTAGTAGTAGTATTGAATAGGAATTATTATTATTACTGAATCGAAACTATTTGATTATTTAATAGAAAGCATTAGTATTCTTAAATTAGAGTTATCAGCATTATTAAATAGAAATTATCTGTATATTTGAACAAGATTTATTAGTATTATTGATGAGACATTAAGAGCATTTTTGAATAGGAATTAATAGCAATGTTGAATAGGAATTATTAGGATTATTGAATAGGAAATATTAGTGTCATTGAATAGGAATTATCAGCATTACTGAATAGGAATATTTTGTAGTATCGAGCAAGAATTATAAGCATTACTGAATAGGAATATTTTGTAGTATCGAGCAAGAATTATAAGCATTACTGAATAGGAATATTTTGTAGTATCGAGCACGAATTATAAGCTTTATCGGATAGGAATTATTAGTGTTACTTAACATGTATTATTTGTCGCTCTAAATATATAATACTAATATTACGGAAAAAGAATTTCTGATTGTATCGATTAAGAATTATGACCATTGTTGAATAAACTTTTATGAATATTTGATGAATTTATTATGACGTATTGGGAAACTAGAAAAGGAAACTATTAAAGTAATTAAGTTCACTAAAATACATTTTGAACATAAGATTGAATGGTAACAGTTCTTTCAGTTTGTAAGATTGAGAAGCAGTGCAATTAGCCAATGCCGTAATTAGATGTTGTCGCATTAACCCAAGTAAGCCATGTTATACGTATATCTTATTTAATATATATTTGTATGCTTTATCAGTTTAAAATTATTTTTTTTAAATATTTTTCATTTCATGCTCGTGTAATGTAAGTTTATTTACTAGAGACGATGTTTTTCTGAACATCTATTTGACTGAATTATTCTTTGGTAAACAAGTAATGTTGACCTAGATCCTGACTTTGATTCAAAGTTAGTGGAAACCACGTAAGCCGGTTTTACTTTAATTTGAAATGATTAGTTGTTGTCAAGGCCACGATGGCATAAGTGAATTAAGAAGTAAACAACGTTTTGCTTTTATTTTAAAATGATTGGTTCTCCTCAGGATCATATTAGGTTTACGTAATATAAACGATAGCATGACTTCTCCCCCCCCCCCCTCCGTGATTTCTCAATTTGGGGCTGTTTTCGAAAATGTCTATTAGAATACGAAATAATCTGTTTTTTAGTGAAATATAGTTAGTTTTGGGCGTTTTCATCTGACATTAAGACATTTTCTTTTGTTGTAGCCAGATTTTGAATCCATGTTAATTTTTTTTCAATTCTTTGGATTTTAAAGTATTGACTCGTTACTCATGAATTATTGGATATGTTCATTCAGAATGTTTGGACAAAGACAGTTTATCAAAATTTTATTCGAGTTTTCCAACACCGGAGTATTAAATATTGTGTTTCTGCAAGGAACTGTTGATAAGCACAAAACAGACTTCATCATACCCCATCGTCTTCAATCTTGCATTATCCATTAGAAAATTTTATTACTAGGACTTTTGTAATTTAATTCGTGGGTTATTCTTGGATGTTTTAGTGATTTGATTCTTAAAACTGTATGTTCTTTTTCCGATTTTCCAATCTTTTCTCAGGGAAATAAATGATTTGTTAAATTTTACAAAGCTTGTTGTTTTCACTTTTTCTGTATTACTGTTTATTAGAGCCTAAAAACACATGTCAGTGTTAAACATTTCTGATCTAGATCAAGATATGCACAACTTGATGAAGCTAAGCATAATTATAGGATAATCGATATATTCATAGACAGAAAAAGAACCTAAAGATATCAGATATTTTAATTTGTAATATTAAAATTATTTTTCATTTTATTTGCATTTCGTTTTTATTCCTTTTTTTGTTTGTCTAATTTTATATTGTTCTTTGGTTAATTTTAGTTTATTTTAAAAGATTATGAAACTCACTTTATGTTTGCTTGTCTCAAAGAACGATACGCCACATTAAACGCTTTTGCTGATTTTCAGAAGTGGCCCACGCAGTGATTATGCACCAGATTAATTCCCTTACTTGTTTTATACATCGTTCGAAGTCTAAACCCTCAGGTGACATTCTGCATATGTGAAAGAGAAATGAGAGTGCATGGCATTAACATAAAAGGTATGTGTACATCCAGCAGTCTTTTCTTAGTATTTCTTTCTTAAATTGTCTTCTTCGCATGAAATCGAAGTTTTCAAATAAGTCTTGTGATAAAACTCATTAATTTTGTGTTATTAAGTTTCAATCAAACCCTTTGTAGTATGAAATACTGGAAATATAAATAAAAGGACAAAGCAGTAGAGAATGACAGTTCCGTACACAACTTAAGTGGAAACGTCATTAAATGCATAAATTTCGTATCATTATATATCAGGTGGTGATAGCCTTACTCCATTATAGCGGTTTGTTAACACGGTATATTCCTGACGTTAATGGGATAAAACATGTCAGTGGAATAATAGCTTGCGGAAATGTATGTGGTCTATATTTAAAAGCAACACGTACTGTGAATAAGGTAATCAGGTACGTATTATTCTGTATATTAGCATAGTACAGCCACGTCGGGCAAATTAACATCAAATAGAAGCTTACTTCCTAGCAAACAATGTTGAGAAGGAATACAGAAAAATTCGCTTTCTTTGCCCTAACTTCTGTCTGTCTGTCCGTCCGACCTTTGTTTTAATTATTAAAATTTTAAATAAGTTTGAAATATTTGTGGTTTCTGTTTCTTAAACATCCGATTTCTTCCCTCCAGTCTATTGCATAAAAGTGACTCATTACATGTATTGGAAGCTTACCTTCACAGATGGTATACTCTCAGTGTAGAACGTTGTATGAGCTGAACGGTTTATTTCCGAGATAAACTCACTTTCAAGGTCATTTTTGTACTGTTTTCAGGAGTCAGGTTTCTTGATTGAAACATTTAATTGGTACAAGGTCCCGCTTACGTGACCTGTATCATCCAAACGTAACAACATTTACGTTCCAGTATACAATTGTAGTATGTTACCTTTTAAACTGTCATGTCTATCACCGTTTGGTGTGTATTGGCATTTGAAATTTGATATATATTACATCAAAGAGAGTTGATGTACATTACCATTTGAAATTTGGTCTGTATTCTCATTTGAAAGTTTGATGTGTTTTACCATTTGAAATTTTATGTCTAATACCTTTTGGAATTTGGTGTGTATTAGCATTTGAAATGTGGTGTCTGTCTTCATTTAAAATTTGATGCGTATTACCATTTGAAATTTGGTCTGTATTCTCAGTTGAAAGTTTGATGTGTTTTACCATTTGAAATTTTATGTCTAATACCTTTTGAAATTTGGTGTGTATTAGCATTTGAAATGTGGTGTCTGTCTTCATTTAAAATTGTATGCGTATTACCATTTAAATTTCGATGTGTATTACATTTGTGAAATTGTATGTCTATTACCATTTTAAATTTGATGTATATTTCCTTTTGAAATTTGTTGTAAAATACCATTTTATAGTTATCTTGTGTTACCATTTGAAATTTGATGTGTATTGCCATTTGTAATTTGATGTGTATAAGCTTTGAAAGTTGGTGTGTTTTTAAGTTTAAAATTTGGTGTATATTACCTTTTATATTTTAGTTATAACCAATTGTAATTACCTTTTGTAATTATATATATATATATATATATATATATATATATATATATATATATATATATATATATATACACTTGAAATTGTGTATTACTGTTTGAAATTTGGTGTATTACATTAAATATGTGTATGTATATTACGTTTCGAAATTTGATTTATTATCATTATATTTTTTCGTATGTATATTACTTTTAAAATTGTATTTATTACCATTATACTTTTGTAAGTATATTACTTTTTCAAATTTGATTTATTACCATTAGATTTTTGTATGTATATTACTTTTTGAAAATTGATTTATTACCATAAGATTTTTCTATGTATATTACTGTTTGAAATTTGATTTATTACCATTAGAATTTTGTATGTATATTATTTTTTCAAATTTGATTTATTACCAGTAGATTTTTGTATGTATATTACTTTTTGAAATTTGATTTATTACCATTAGATTTTTTAATTTATATTTCTTTTCGAAATTTGATTTATTACCATTAGATTTTTGTAGGTATATTACTTTATGACATTTGATTATTACCATTAGATTTTTTAATGTATATTACTTTTTCAAATTTGATTTATTACCATTAGATTTTTGCATGTATATTACTTTCTGAAATTTGATTTCTAAAGATTTAAGATACCCAGTTGTATGTTTTCGTCCAAAAGTTCTGACAAGACAAGATGCTAATCCTTATGAAAGTATTTTTGGATGATTGTTTTTATATGCAAACTTCCTTATATGCATGAATATAGCGTAAATTCTAATAAGGAAAGTTAATGAACAAATAAGGAAACAATCAAGACTAGTTTCAATATACTTCTGATTATTCGATTTCATCTGAATTATCTGTTTATCTAATCCGCTCCATACAACACCAATGAGCAGATCTGATATAACTTGAGTTTGCTCTTTTAAGCGACTTTCTTATGACCTAGAGAGCAATATACAAACGGTTACAATGGGTCTCTGTCAACGTTTCCTATACTAAAAAAAATACCATGTGTGCGCGGAATTATAAAACTGCTGCGCGGCATATGTATTAGCTACCAAACGTTGTGTGTGAAATTTTGAAACTGCATTTCTACTGAGCCGCGCCCCTCAGAGGGAACGTTGGTCTGTATGTAGTTTGTCTGTATGTCTGACAGGGATAGTTACACGTCTACTATATGTACTTTTCAGTTGTCTTTAAGAGAGGATCATAAACGCCTTAGCGACACTTAAACCTGCACCAGAAAATGAGTCGCCATTTTAGAAACTGCAAAATAGTCGTTGTTTCAGGTAATTGTATAAATATATGTACAATATCTGTCTATCTATCTTACTATATATATATATATATATATATATATATATATATATATATATATCAGGTATTTGTATAAAAGATTTAGAGTTGGTTTGAGCAATTCACAATAACGTTACTTGTTTACTTGTTAATATAGACTGATAGACTGAGGCACCATACTATATAATTGAAAACATTTCTTCCCTTGTTCATACCATCAGATATATAATAGTGTACATCCATCCATCCGCCCAGTAAGTTTATCTTCCTTCTAAAGTTGCATATCTTTATTTAATATGAACTTCTCTGTCAAAATAAAATAATTGCCCTAGTGGTTTGCTTCATTTGCTTTCATGAATATTTGTGTTCTCTCTCTCTCTCTCTCTCTCTCTCTCTCTCTCTCTCTCTCTCTCTCTCTCTCTCTCTCTCTCTCTCTCACACACACACACACACACACACACCACATACACACACACTATATATATATATATATATATATATATATATATATATATATATATATATATATATATATATATATATATATATATATATATATATATATATATATATATATATATATATATATATATATATATATATATATATATATAAGTTAAATCGAGTTTTATCAATATTGGTGTAAGTTGAATTTTACTATTTTTAAATATATCTCTTCCAGTATTGCTTTTTCTGGCAACGTTTACCTTTTACATTACCATCGTGAAGAAAGAGCCAGTAAACGTGATTAACAAACCCTTTCAAACAACAAGCAGGAGCTTTTTACAGGTTAGTCGGGATTTCATTTCCATCAGTGATAGATTGGGACCCATCCCGAATCCTGAAAGAAGAGCTGGTCCTGTTATAGAACGCCTGCTTTTTTCAAACTCTAAACCAGCGGCAGTTCGTATTTTGACTGGACCTGAAAATAAAGAGAATATAGGATGGAATAACGCAGCTTCAGTCAAGTCCATTGCAAATAACCAGAATAGCCCCCCTTTAGACAAGTCCATTGCAAATAACCAGAATAACCCATCTTCAGACAAGTCTATTGTAAAAGGACATAATGACCCACCTTCAGACAAGTCTATTGCAAATAACGAGAGGTCAGCAATACTGCATCCGCGTAATAATCCAACAGATCCCAGAAAGAAACTTGGCGCACATCACATGGACGTTGAAAAGGATGAACTAGTTCCCCTAAAATCGAATGATAATGCCGGGTCGTCTTCTATCAAGTGGACTAATTTCCAAAATAGTATCGTGCATGATAAAACGATCGAAAAGGAACGTTATCAAATCCCAAAAGATTCCATCCCAGCCCAGCTGTTTGAGGCACTGTCACAAGATAAAGCCGAGAAGGAAAATCTAAGAATGCGCAATTTCATTAACGGTAATATTCAACAGCAAACATCATACTTGTCCAGGGAATCTCCGCAACAGCATCAACAACTCTGGAAGGATAACACAAACATAATTTCTATGAACCATATAATGAATGAAAATGCACAATATAAACAGGACATCAGGAATAGAAATAATCAATTCCAACACCCACCAGTGAAAGAAAAGCAAGTGCAAATAATTGCACAAGAACATATTACAGACAGTTCATCGCTAAATTATTATCATGGTCCAGATGCATTCTATCACATCTATTCAACTACTACTTCAGCGCCCTCGTTTATCAAAGACAGTAGCAAATTCCGTGTTCAAAAATTCGCAGCATTCAATCTAACTCAAATGGACGATATGAGACATATATACACCTTACATAACCTATATCCATCAAACGAAGGTAGGAATTTCCTGTGTATTCCTACGCGTACAATACCGTCCTTTACAATATGTGTATTTTCTATCCAGAAGGATATATACGTGTCAGGTTCCCTACAACAATCAGGAATCTGGGATTTAAAACAGACACATTTAATACAGAGAGCTTTAAATGAATTTCCTGAGGCAACTTTTATTGATGTCGGGGCTAATATTGGCTATTTCAGTCTACTTGCACGGGCAATGGGGCGAACTGTAATAGCTATTGAACCAACAGATGCAAACTTTCTAAGACTTCAAGAGGGAGTTGTAAGGAATAAGTTTTCAGACAACATTCTCATGCTAAAATATGCGATATCTGACGAAAAAACGACTGTTGTAATGGGTGAAGATGACCACAATCAAGGTGGAATTGCGGTAGCCAAAGAAATTAGCGGTCCAGCGAATATTTCGCGGTCAGTTGAAGCTATAACCTTGGATGACCTCGTCAACCTTATCCTGACCAAAGAGATCATTATAAAGATGGACATAGGTAAGCCAACATTTTAAAGAAATTCTATATTCTGGCTACGTTTAAAGACCATGTCATTCTGTAGTTTAATTAGTCCTTTTCAAACAAAAGTGACTGGATGTGAACAAGGTATATCACTTTTCAAAGGCCATACCAACTTGTAATTGGTCATACATCCATTCATTGTTAAGAGGAAAATACGTTTCAATGAAAATCGGTTCAATGAACATTATAAATAACCCAACACTTCTCATGAGATTTATTTAAGCAGATATATCTCTCTCTCTCTCTCTCTCTCTCTCTCTCTCTCTCTCTCTCTCTCTCTCTCTCATAATTTCCATCGAAATACGTAAGGATAAAATGTACTTTAGAGGCAAATAAAAAATTTTTAAATACCCGCTTGTTGTTCTATAAAGCAATATAGTTTCATAATCGAGTTACTTTTCGTAGGATGTACTTATTACATCAATCCAATAGCACCCATGTTTTGGTTCATATTTAAGACACCTTTCGTAAGTATTATTGCTATTATTTGCTGTGGGTGTCATTACATAACCATTACAATACTGTATTCAAAATTATGACCTGAAACAAAACATTCTTTTCTGATATTTCCCAAAATAAATGTGCTTTATAGCGATCTGCTGTTTCTGTTGTTGTGCATACGTAACCATTTTCTTTTTTTACATTATGATATGCTGCTAATTAGCTTTGAAATGTTAACGAAAATTTGGACAAGAGAGAGAGAGAGAGAGAGAGAGAGAGAGAGAGAGAGAGAGAGAGAGAGAAAAAAAAAAAGAGAAAAACCTCTCTCTCTCTCTCTCTCTCTCTCTCTTTCTCTCTCTCAATAAGTGCGGTACTTCATTGAATTTAACTACTTTATCTTGGGAATGACCTCCCTGGATAGTATGACCCTCAGTGAGTGAGAGACAATTTCAGAAGAGAAGTTGGCAAGAATTTTTGTAAGAAATAATGCAATACGAGCCCCTTTAGACAAGCAAAATAAGACATGTAATCACGCAAATTAATAGTGGTAAGTTCAATTAAACTTAATTAACATCAACAGGATTTAATAGCAGTGTCTAATTTTTGTTTAGTACATCATAATAGTGAGCGGTGAAAAGAGCGCAATGTCCACGACTGAGTGCATCACCTTCCTATCGACTGTGTTCCAACGTTTCCTATTTCCCTTAAGTCTTCTTTTTCAGGCTGCCTCATCCTTTTTGGACTTACTTGATTTTAATCTCTACTCGTACTTTTCCCCTTTAAAACCTAACTCGTCACTTCTCCTTTTTTTTACTTTTCTTTTCGAACTGTTGCATTACTCAGAATACTCTAGCCACTCAGACACTGCATAAAGCCTACCTACGGTAGTACCCTGCCATAAATTACCACATGAGAATTAATCCTATGCTGCTACATATTCGATTATAATTGCATACATTTCACAGCTCCTTACACTCTTCCAGATTATTTAAACATTACAAAAGCAAATATAATAGGTTGTTATTGTTAACTCATGATAATCAGTATCGTCCTTACAGACAAAGGAAATTATATCATATGTATTTATATACCCTATAAATCTTGCACATATTAACATTTGGATCGCATGCAATCAATTCTGCTAATAAACTAATAACTGTAAATTTAAAATATAAATTGAAACGCAACTCTAGCATTAGCACATGTCCGTGAAATTGAAAATAAACGATACATTACATGGAATCAAGTAATATCAAACAAATTTCCACACAGCAGATAATAATAAAAAGATATAATAGTACGTGAAATTTAAATTACGTACCTTAATACTGTTAACTTCAGAACTTGTGCATCCAGCACTAAACCCATGTCTTTCTCACGAGACATACACAATGTCCCTCCCTTGTTTAACGAAGAAAGCACTATTCTTCTATTCTTTACTTAGACGTCCCTCGGAGCCCCCCCCCCCCCTTCTCTCTCTCTCTCTCTCTCTCTCTCTCTCTCTCTCTCTCTCTCTCTCTCTCAGAAATTTCGGACTAAAGAAATTTCACCAAGGGTGTCACTTTAAATGCCTATTATGTCCAAGATGTACGCCTTAATTTCACTCGGCCGATCGTAATTTGCATTTTCTCAGAATGTTTCCTAAGATAAACATTTGTTTCGTCAGTCAGAATCTCTGAACTACAATATATAACTTTTCCCTTTGAGAAATGACTATTTAACAATAATCGGAAGTTCAGCAGTCTCTTTCATAAAACTGTTTTAAGATACCCCGTCAATTTCATTAACTCGGAACAATGGCCCATTTCACGTTTTAACTCTAAATGTAAGAAATTAAGAACAAAAGTCGAAATCACTCTTCCCAAATACTCCCCTGGTCTGAAATGATAAAATTGTTAAGCTCGGCACATTCAACTTTAAATTCACTACTTATCTAAAAGTCGATACATTACAGACACTCTGGTGCGGTAAACCGTAACCAGTACAGCCACTTCAAGGTTTCCAACCATGAAAAAGTTTCCTTTTTTAATCTTGCTAGATTGATAGATCGTTTGATTTGACAACATCATTTGCTGAGTATATTTGACGAGTTTATTCTGGTTTGCTTTTCATGTGGATATGAATGTAAATTATTATACTCCATGGAATTGCTCTTGAAATTCAATGTTCACTATATTTATTGTTTTACGTTTCAGTGGGATGTGAATGTAAGTTAATATAACCCCAAAAATACCAGATATGCAGGATTCGCTTTTATTATTTGTTTGTTTTCATTACAGAGGGTTATGAATGTAAAGCATTATACTCCTCTATGGAATTACTCGAGAAATTCAAGGTTCGTTACATTTTCATGGAATGGCTCATTATGCCTCAAAACCAGGATAAAGAGGATACTCCATGTCCGAGGGTGAATATTTTGCACACGTTGGCCAATATGTACAGCATGGGATTTAAACCGTATTCAGTGCAAGGAAGTGAACTCGATATAAACAATAGCGGAAATTGGAAAACAAGTGATATCTACTGGAAACCAGATGATTCGCCGAGACTTAATGAAGTACGTGTATTCAATTAATTGGAAAGTTAAGAAGAAGTACATATTTTTCAAAGTTACGTTAGTAAAACTGAAATAGGATGAATAACATTTGCAACTGAGACATTATCATGTATTTGCCAAGAAGAAGTACGACATGGTAATCCCTGTTGATATAAACGGTTTTCATAGAAAAATATACTGAACTACCTAAGCAAATCGTAGCGTAATTTATGCACATGAGATTTTGGACAATTCTATAAGAAATGTTTGTATGTACGCGCATAAGTACTGCAGAATCGGCGTTTGTTGTACCTGACGAAACGTTGCCCCTGGTTTGTATTGAAAACAAAATTGTATTTTAAGAATTTGACAAGTAAATATATATATATATATATATATATATATATATATATATATATATATATATATATATATATATATATATATATATATATATATATATATATGCATGATTTATTGTCAGATCTTTGTATTATTATAACACCGTAGAATCAAAATGATGTATTCATTATGTCAAATGGAAGTAAGAATTTATATATAGTAATGTTTAATATATGTGTCCTTCACTATTTGTCCATTATTTTAATTTCTGGATAATTAGCTTAAAAAATAATTAGCTTAGAAAATATAAATAGGCTAATTAAATCAATTGCAATAGTGCAAAGCCGTCCTAGGCTCTTAGGGTACAACAGTTGGCCGAGTGGCCTACTGTCATCTCACTTCTGCCCACATGTTGAAATGTGGACAAGTTTGCTAGTACCTTCGCGTGAGTTGATGGTTGGTTCTGTCTGGTGCTTTTTAGTTCTTGTTCCACCAGTCATACTGGCCGCTATGTATTTCTTACCATATCCTGAAACATAGCGTTACGCCGACATCAAAGGCTTCGAACACGGCTTCAAAGATCCAATTTTATATCGATTACACTACAATATATGATAAAGTTATACAAGATCGATGATTATTATTAATTAAATATGAATGTTCTCTCTCTCTGTGTGTCTCTCTCTCTCTCTCTCTCTCTCTCTCTCTCTCTCTCTCTCTCTCTCTCTCTGTCTCTCTCTGTCTGTCTGTCTGTCTGTCTGTCTCTCTCTCTCTCTCTCTCTCTCTCTCTCTATATATATATATATATATATATATATATATATATATATATATATATATATATATATATGTATGTATGTATGTGTGTGTGTGTGTGTCTGTGTGTGCTTTTTTTTGGGGGGGGGGGGTACGAATGAAATTTCGCCTCATTTCTCTTGGGTTTTCGGGCTCAACCGTCGCAGGTAAGTGATTAAACGTGCCGTGAGGGGTTTTTTGGGGGCAGGAGGAGCGCCTTTCTGGTGTTCTCAGGAAAACTGTGAAATAAATTTTGAGCATGCAAATTCGCCTTATATCTTTACATAAAATAGGATCATCATCAGCATCTTTATTATTATAATTCTTCTTCTTATTAGTAGTATTAGTAATAGTAGTAGTAATAGTAGTATTCAAATCTATGAAGCCGCTAAGAAGAACGTCACAAACATAGTCCATTTAGCCATATTATCCAACTACAGCACTAAGGTCACGGAGAGTTCCAGGTGCAAGGAGCTCTTCGAGATAACTAACAAACTAATGACAACGAACAAATGTACACTACCTGCAACTACATTTCGGACCTGTTTGCAAATTTCTTCTGTGACATGGTACAAACTCTTAGAGACAAGCTTGACAACACAATTTCAATTGACTCGTCGTTACCATACGGTTACCATACAGAATGTCAGCGACAACCGTTTGCTGCACTTGAACCTGTCTATATGGATTTAATACGGGAAATCGTGCAATCGTGCTGAAAAGTGCACCAAAGTCATATGAACATCATCCAATTCCATCATCACTGTTGCTTGAGTGCTTAGACCCAATATTGCCTTCACTAACTGATGTTATTAGAATAGTAATACCTTTGCCGCATTGGCGAATTTATCGATTGCTGATTTACCTCTCCAGTATCCTCTTCGGGAATAATAAATAGATTCCATAATATTAATTACCAGCACCCAGCATTAATTTACCTTTCATCGCTGATTTTATCAACCAACTAGCTAATTTTTTGAAGGATTTATCAGTGATAGAATTCAATGCATGAATCAATTTCACATCTGCGATATGTCTATATTGCAGATTGCTACTTTCATAAGCAACATCATGAGCATGACACGCCTTATCAATAGCGTTTATTGGATATTCGCCGGGTCGGGGTTGGTCTTGGCTATCAAGTCTGATGTTGAGTCTGGTTCCAGGGCCACAATAACTATACCCTGGAAGGTGTTTTCCTCCTGGATATTTGCCCATGGAGTCCCAGGAAGTTTTGTCAATTTTGCTGCAATATCAACTCCTCGTTTATATTTAAAAACATTACCCGATTTCATAGAAACAAAACTAAAAATATTTGTACCACATTGTACACACTTACCAGCAAGTGCTGATCTGTTATTGCTTGTTGTAATTGTTGTCAAGTCGTTTGTGCTAATACGCGTCTTACATTTAACACAATATAGATCCATAATTTATTTATAATAACATGAATGTAATTGATTTTTCGGCGACAAAAACACGAGAACCCGTTAGGCATCATGCAGCGCTACCAAATTCTATTCGTATGATTATAATTGGACCATCTGGAAGTGGCAATACGCAGTTGTTACTTAATCTAATAATGAGATGGTTAAAATGGGACAAATTGTATTAGGTAGTACCATCTGTAGATGATCAGCGATGTTACGATGTACTCAAGGATTCTTTTTTTGGGGGGTTGGGGGTTGGTGGTGGTGGTGGTTGAGAAAGCCATAACGGATAAACAGAGCTCTAAAATCGTTATGCCTTAATTTGACAAACAGAGCTCTAAAATAATTTGCTTGAAATCAAACCCAGTTAGAAATGTAGGATTCACCCTTTCTGCTGCTAGAGTGCCGTAATTGTCTTCGACATTTACCAGAATCATTTAAGAAGGTCAGATGTGATGACACACGTGTCAGTTCCAATTTTATCAATGCAGTCATCGTATTAGAAAGGAATATATTTAGTTACACTGTACATGTTTCTATTGTCAGTGTAAATGCAGATGGTATCATCTGGATTTTTAATCAGTAAACATGGTGAAATGCAATCACTTTTATTTATTTAAATCGAATATTTCTCTAGCAAATACTGACTTTTTTTCCTCAAACTTTCCTGTTTGAACGGTTTTATCCTGTACTAATTCTTTTTCAAAGTTTTGGAATCTAAACGTCCATCGTCATGGTAAATTGTATTTGATCGTTTACGAGCATCTGAAAACAAGTGGAAGTATTTAAGTAATGACTGTTTTAGTTCATTATTTCCTTTTTGGCTTCAAATGTGAAAGTTTCTCATGGGGGGGATTGGTTATCCAAACAGGCGATATGGCAGATTTATCTACCACCGCCTAAACAAATTAACTTCGCACATTTTGATGTCAGCGCCCCTAATGAAGTTCATCAGGCTGATATATTATTTCTGCCGCATGATACTGTTAATAAACACACATACAAATACGCGTTAACCATAGTTGATGTTGCTAGTAGATACAACGAAGCTGAACCATTGTTGACGAAGTCATCAACTGACGTAGCTTCTGCATTTGAAAGGATTTATCGACGAGGTCCTCTGCAGTGGCCAAATCTATTACAGGTTGATCCTGGCAAGGAGTTTCAGGGTGCGGTATCATCACTGATGAAGCATCATAATACCACGTTACAACGAGGACATACTGCAATACACCGCGATTAGGCAATTGTTGAACGATTTAATCGGACACTTGCTGAACGGTTATTTGGATATCAATACGCGAAGGAATTCATCGGAGATAAACGATCACGTGAATGGGTCAAGAGATTACCAGGTGTGATAGCTGAGCTAAATAATGAAATTACTCGAACAATATATATGAAACCTGTTATTGCGACCAAAAAAAAGTATATACCCGTACAAAAACCACAAAATGGTTTTTCAAAACAGCAAATACTCGGCAATGTCACTGTGAGATATTTATATGAATCAGGAAAGCTTAAAGGTGGTAAAAAAGAGCTACTGATCCTATTTGGAGTGTCACGTCGCATAAAATATCTAACATAGTAAGATCCACGGGTAGACCCGCAATCTATAGATTAGATTCAACTGCTCCTCAGCGTTGATTTACACGTGAACAATTACAAGTGAGACCCGAGGATACACAATTACCGCCACGATCGCTTAACTAGCACCTCTGCGTCTGTTAGACTCAAGACAGGTCAACATCATATTATATCTGATATGATCACAACTATTGTCCTTTCTATCCACGGTAAATTGACGAGGATCTTTATCCGAATACTGCCAACGCATTATACAATTACAACTCGCGCAGTGATTATTCTGTTGTTGTTTCAGCGTAATTATAAATGCAACATCAATATCTAATTCTCGTTTATTTTTTTATCCTGTTGTTTATAACCAGCTAGTGTTTTTTTCTTATTATATCATCGCTGACAATATCACTGATTGTGGTGTCATTAGCATCTAAAACAACTCATCGAAGTTGATTTATTCTTTGTACTGTGGACACTGCAAGATAAACTAAATTCGACCACTCGATGCGATCGTCTACGATGCAAACAATCGTATCGGATATAGTCAATCCCAGCGAAGAATGTATCGTCATTGCGTATCCTAGCGTACACGGAGATTTATCAGTGCGCAATTCATCTTCGATAACATTGATATCAACCGACACAGTATCATTTAACACGAGAATCTGCTTCTCAGTCTGTCCTGGAATATCAGCTTCGATATTCTGTCTTCGTGAATCCGTAGGCATATAACACAATGGAACTGAAAGTGTTACGAATTTTTCTTTATGTGTTTGAAACAACCGCTCTTGAAGTATATTTTATGTAATTATCTTCAATCGTAACATCTGCTGATTCAGAATAATCATGTAACCTTTCTTGTTGTATTCTCCATGATCCCCAACAATCATCAGAATTTGTAAATTCAGCCACTGCTTCGCTGTGTTTGATATCTATATAAAATGAATCAGTCTCTACCCTGACCGCGATGTCAGGAAATCTATTTGGAAGAGTAAAACAGTTTGTTAGTAATTGCTAGGTATTATCCTTTGAAATTTTCTCAGCGTCTTTGAAACTCTGAAATAACCAAACTGACAAGGGATCGTTTTTACTTAATACGTAAATAAAATCAAACATGTTACTGCCAGAACTCTCTGGCGGGTAATATCTTACAATTTGATCTCGCGGAAATATTGTTACCGCATAGGTCCACGCGTGTGTATTATGATCAATGATTTTGATTGGCACCCCGTTTTTTATATTTCGATTCGTATAATATTTATCCTGTTATCGTCGCTACGGTTATTGGGAATCTTAATGATGCTTCTAGCTCAGCTACATTTTGAATTGTGGCCCCAGTATCCTTGACTCTTGGTGCCCATTCGTTAATTTTTTTTACACCTTAGATCTGTCAACTTTCTTCATTACTCGTTCGGCTACATAATTCAACGACGACAGTTTCATAGGCTTAAATTTCTCAACACTTGATTTTTCATTTATCGGATAAATCCTATAAACAGCCGTCGTTACAGGATAAGCTCTCTCGTAATACGGTTTGTCAATTCCAGTTAATATTCCTGGTTTGGAACCCTGACTCACAATGACGGTTTTTTTATTTTTCAATACAGGGTCGAATTATCACGAATAATCAAACTACTTGTTTCTGAACAGATAATGAATTTCACTCTGAAAAATGATTTTCGATGGTCAAGATGCGATATTATTTATGCTGCCCTTTGGTCGTTCATGGTAACATCAACACTACCATAGATTCGAAATGTTGACCAACAATAAGATGCTCCGTCGCGCTTTAATTCGATAAAGCCATCATGGATTTTACCTATCTTCAGACTCTATCGAGACTGAATTTAGCATTTTTCCAGGGTTTGATTTTTATAATCTCTCAAACTCCTTCATGCTATAATTAAAACAAGTATTTAAATAAAGAATTTTTATATAACGAATCACTGTAAATGGCTTATGATAGATCAGTAAACGTTTATAAAAACGAATTCTGTACATATCATTGACAGAGTATGCGACGAGGAGGTTTAGGTCCGTTACCTTCTATTCGATGTAGTGTTGGAGTACAACAAAATACACAGCTGTGCCTCCAATGTGGTGATAAGCGATACAGGGAGCTTAAGCGCTATTATGATAAACAAATCAAGGAATCTAACCCTGACAGTGACCCTGACAGCGTCAGCGATAAAGTCATAAGAGCACCTCAAGACTACATTGAAAGATTCTCAATAAGTAATAATTAAACCAAATTATCAATTAGACATAAATGAGCCAAGAATTTCAACCACATCCAACGATCAGCAGCTATGAAGCTTCACGCGATGGTGTTGTCAGACACTGAAAGCTGAAAAAGCCAGTTGGGGTTGTCAACAATCAAGGGTATTTGATATTTACTGCTAGAGGGAAAAGTTATCTTAATAATAGGTTTGTGTTCGAGTGTTTCCACGGATTGATCAAAGATGGTTTTGTAATTGATCACATTGATTCAAATCCTAGGAATAATTCTTTCATTAATTTACGAGTTATCACTCAGAGTAAAAATATTGCATTTGGGAAAACTGGTACTTGTAAATCCGCTGGAAAAAAGCGATTAAATCTCACAGCATAGAATCTAACGAATATTAATATTTTAATCAATGAATAGCGCCGGCAGATATTTTGATATTTTATGCCCTCGATTCGATATGTTGCAGAAGGTGTATATAAATCCGCGCTTTCAAAGAAAAATGGTCAAAAAATTCGGTTTACATATTTACAATGAAAGTCTTGTTTTGGGTTTCATACTGAATCGATATATCCTTATAGTCGTAATATTGCTATTTATTTTGTGGATATTTTTATATTTATATATTAAAGATATATTTATTATATAATGAATTATGAAAATATCAATGATATAATTTCTGCAATTACAGATTTGAAAAATCAGGGAATACAATTATCAGATAAATTAGATTGTGATAAAATCCTTTCTGATTTTCAGTATTTAGAAGACATAGCCCGCGGTAAAAAAAAAATGTGTTACCGTCACAATATTCCTTTATCAAGGAACTACAACAAGCTGTTAACGCGTCATTAGCGAATAACAGCGAAATCGATAAATTCATACCGTTACTTACGCAGTAGAGAAAATAAGAAGAGATTGATCAGCACAATAAGAACTTAAAAAAGTCATAAATTCCAGAGTTAGACAGTTAAAACAGCTTATTCAAAAATGAAAATAGAAACACTTCCTGGAAGCTAAATACAACACCGAAGAAGATCAGTGTTTGTTTGTTTGTTTGTTTTTGTACACGCGCAACACGGAAATAAAACAAATGATATCTAAAAACAAAAAAATCTTATGCTGGGAAATCTTAACACGAAAATCGTTTACGATGAAAATCCATTAGGATTTTACATGCAGACTAATTTGTAAAGTGTCTTCCCGTAAATCAATCAGATTATTGGATTGGTCAGTGAGTTTAAACTTAATTATCGTTAATGAATCATTATGACATCGCATATACACTCAATTAACAGGTTCCTGTATGATTAAAAATCCAGGTGGAACAGTTAGTTCAAACGAATATAAAATGTATCCTTGCAAGGCTTGATTTGATCTTTAGAGATTTATTTGGTAACTTCCATCAGTAACATCACATACTAGATTCACTGCAATCACCGAGGATATATTAACATTTTGAAGAGCAATATATCGTCCACCATTGTCTGGGTTATTTTCATGTTTGAGGATGCCCAACGGGGGTATTTTTTTTTTTCATGTAGCGAGCATCAGAGGAAAGTTTGCATTGATAAGATCGCTGAGTGTTTTCTTTAGTTGTTCGGTTGCAAGTTCGTGTATTACAAATGTTGGTAATAGTTCTTTGGTTATTTTATAGTGATCAAGAAATACATTTTCTGAATAATAAAATAACTTATTATCATATGAACGATTAATTTGAACCTTTATTACTTAATCACGAATTCGTACATTAATGTACTCGATATCGTCTATTATTTGATTTATATGCTGAATTGTTTCGATAATTTGTTGTTTTAAATCATTAGAATAATTTTGTGTAACACAAACAAATAAATTCCTTAATTTATCAAATGCTCGAGTGAGTTCGGATGTATTCTCTCTCGGAAACTATTAATATAATCCTCATTTACATCCATTTTAAGAGTATCCGTTATAAAAACACTCTTAAAAAAATTATTAATATTAGTGCGTATTTTTTCACCATTTGCAAGAACACGGAATAATTCCCTTTCCCAAATCGGTTCTCTGTACTCTGGTTCTGCTATAAATTTTTTCACATCTGTGGTAAAATCATTTAGGGTTGGTTCTCGCGGCATTTGATATTTAGGTTTGTGGGAGTTTAGGCCATCCTAGCAATGTTCTGATCGAACTCTGGTATATATCTACGAGATACCCAGGCACGTTTATCTCAATCGCGGTTGATAGTGTTGGTTCATGAACTGTTATAGCGATTTTTTATTCTTTCCCGTAATGGATTTTATTCTACGCTGTAATTCATTATTGATCTGTTCGATCTGGTAAGTCCCAGATGGTAAGGAAACTATATTCCATTCCGGGTTTCCGTCGCGATCATATTTACTCGCAAACACCAAGGAATTATTCGGTTGCTGCTCTCAAAATGATTTCGATCTAATATTCGGCCAACTGTAGTATACTCGTAATTTTGCTAGCGCTATCTCTTTAACCGGTAACGCACTGGGAAAATTCACACTGAATTCAGGGATGGTTGAGGTTATTGAGATCATGGTTGTCTTTTGCGGTTGTGTGTTTGTGGCTATTCTCTGAAGCAATTCTGTTGTTCATGTCATTGACATTGCCGTCGCCATTGTTATTATTATTGTGTTGTTTTTATGATTTTGATGTTGCTGTGTGGTAGATGCTCATCATCGCGGAGAATTCCTTATCTGATGTTGTGTCTTCGAGACTGGATGATATCAGCGACGACAATTGGGAATAAGCGGCTGATGCAATATGTAACTTATTTATATACTAGTATAGTTTATTCTGACTGCATGTGGATATTGGTTTTGTGATGATTAAGAATCCCTGTAATTGTGGTCGCAGTTGAAACACAAATTTTGACAACTACAGGGGCCAGCCAGTGCTGTTATCGCTGATAACAATATACCCGTTCCAGCAATTACACTTGAAACAGAATACACGATTATGTCGACGTTGGTAGTTCGCTTGTGATATTTTTTTTTATCTTTGTTGTGCATTCACAATAAGATTGTTTAGTTTAGTTTGAAACTCACGGACTTGATCATATCGATAGTGTTGGACATTCATTATACTATTTACTTAAATCAATTACAAATTCTACGTAGTATGGCATTGATGCCCGAGCTAAAGTACCACTGACAGAGAGTACTGTAAATGTTCCCATACATTTTGATCACGTGCCATAAATGACAGCAAACGATTATATGCACGCGCTATTTGAATTTGGTCGTAGTTAAGTAAAATATTCACAGATTGTTCTTGTTGACCGTTTTTCTTAATGAAATTTGGTTAACACCCAATTGATCAAACATCATATGGCTGCGCATTTGAGAATTTAATCTCGCAACATCCTGAAATGCAATAAATATGTGTCGATGCGCAGAAATTCCCCTGTTTGATGTAATATGCCATGAAAATTCTCCATTGATGCGATCCTGCAGACTAGCTGTTGAGCTGTTAGCCATGACAGTAATGATTTACCACCTAACTCATAAATTATATGTTTGATTTGCGACGAGTGATGGAGTCATTAGTGTAAGTTTTTCTATATTTACTTTACCAGCAGCGAGTGGAGCTGCAGCAGGGTCGGCTTCTCGCCAGATTGCATCATTATCATCACCTTTTCGTACGAGGACAACTGTGTTTAGCTCCAAAGATAACTTGTCTAACATTTCTACAAAATCCAAACATATGAGAGAGTAAAATCGCGCATGAAAATAATATACGCGCTTCGCGCAACATTGATACACGTGTTAAAAGCCCTAAGTTGTAATTAGGATTACTGTTAATAAAATCATATTCTCGGCATCAACATTAGCGGTATAAGCAAGATTTATCTGTTGTCTTATAATATACTGATTATGATCAGCGTTATCAGTAATATCCTTAGCGAACATCATATATGGTCCGGCCGATCTTGTATAATCATCTGAATATCTCGCTAACCCCACTTTTGTTGAAGCGATATCAACATTATTCTGAATAGATTCATTCTCTCTATTATCAATTATATATGTAGCGCTACTAAATAATGCCATAATACCATTACTGACGAAACCAACTTTGGCACCATCTGCATATGGCGTATTAATATCAACATTTTGTACAAGTTCTCCCCCTACTTCAATAAATGTGTCAGGGGTAGATAATATTTACTCGTATCATGAACCTGAAGTTCGATTCTCCCTCGTTCATTTGGTTGTATTGCGTTATACGGATAAAACTGATAATTATTTAGAGAATCATCTTTGCGCACTGGGGCATCCATATCCAATGCTGGGTCAGGTGAAGGTTTGAACATTTTATTATATTTCTCGATGTATATCGCGATCTCGCTCGGGATTTCCAACCACTTCCCGCTATCCTATTTGCATTAATATTTACCTGAGCATCAAATCCTTCTTTAATCGCTCTGCTATTTTTTGATCCACCGGGCTGCTTATTATTTTACTAAACACTCGCATGCATAATCTCCGTAGATGATAGTTTTCCCGATGGTAGTTTTTCCTTAGCAGCGGAAAATGCTTTACCGGCAACATCACCAACAGCGCTAATACCCTTATCACGAATAACATCAATAGCTTTCATCGATAATTGTTTTGCGATTGGTGCTATTTTTGGAGCCATCCTTGCAAATAACCCTTGAACAACATCACCGAGACCATCTCCATAATACATCTTATTATAGGATAATCGTGAATTTACTATGTAGGTTATGGTTGGTTTGTGGTGGTTGTAGTATATGATCATCTTATCTAATTATTATTTATCTAATCGCTGTGATAATCATCAACGAGTTCATCAATAAATTCTCGATATACACCGATATCCATGACACCACCTTCAAATAGTCGTCGGTAGATATCAGCGGCTTCATTAATTATTTCCGGTGAGTAATTTCCATCTCGTTTACCCCCGATGAGAATTTCTAATCGTGCTATGTCGGAGAGAATATTATTAGGACTTGGAACAAAACCACTGCCATGAATTTCTGAATGAGAAAACCCCTCACCGGTAACACCAGTTGCCCCTTGCGCATCGCGAGATATTTCATCCAGTGATCTGTTAATTCTTTCTAAATCATCATCTATTATTTCTTCTTGTTAAGATGAGAAAGACTCTTGTTTTGAAGATATTTGTCTTTTTCTTTGCGATTTTCGCTGTTTTAACTCTTCTTCTCGTTGTTTTAGCTCTTCTCTTCGCTGTTTTAGTTCTTCCATTTTTGTCGTCGTAGTTCTTCTTTTCGCTGTTGTAGTATTTCTATTTCTTGCTCTTTTAGTGTGTCATATTGATCATATACTTTATCTACCGCAACAAGATATCTTATATACGGTGCACTTTTTGTATCAACTCGGCTTGTGTTAGTTTTAATTTTATAAAGTACATCAGCCCAGTGGTTCACATCTCTGACATATTTTTTATGCTCTGGTTTAAACATTTTTTCTCATCTTCGTAACGCGTAGCAACGAGTTTGATAAAATCCTTTGAATCACGTTTATCGATTGTTGCTAAATCTTCCTTGGTAAATTTATTTCGTAATTCTTGGACTATTTCTTCATCGTTTTCTTTTTTTTTGTTTGGGACCGGATTGAAATCTTGCCGGACCAGGAAGATTTTGTAACAATTCTGATGCTTGTTTAGTTTCTGTCACTATTCTTTTAAGTTCAGGAAGAACACCTTCTTTTCTTTCTTCATTATCTTCTTCCTTTCCATATATAACTTCTTTAGTGGTTATAGTAACAGGTTTGAATAATTGTTCAGTACCTATTGCAAAATCGACTTGAGCTTCCTGTCGCTGTTGAAATTTTTGTCTGACAGAATCTCTCACAGGGATAAATCTCTTTATTGCCTCTACTTGCTCTCGAGCTAGTCTAGTTGTTAACTATTCTCCTCCCATTATTGTTATATCATATGATTTAATTGTAGCAGCTAACAAAACTACGACAACAAATACGCGTCTGTGTTTGACATTTTTTTTTCGGTTTCAATAAAGCCTTAACGGACAGAGTTCTAAAATTGTTAAGCCTTAATTTGACAAACAGAGCTCTAAAATTATTTGCTTGAAATCTAACCCAATTAGAGATGTAAGATTCATCCTCTCTGCTGCTACTCGTGACTCCAGATGGATAATATCAGTATAAAATGATGTTGTTTGGTTTGAAAGGTTCGCCTTGTACGTTTCAACAATTATTGAGCATGGACACATCTGGTCTTGATAACTGCGATACTTATATCGACTATGTCTATGTCATGATCTACAACGACACCAGGAAAGATCGTCTAGAGAAAATTATGAAATTCATAAACAGACTCACTGATGCAAATTTGACAATTTATCCAAACGCGAATTTTGTCCAACATGTGTTGTATTTCTAAGATATATCATGGGACATATACAACTTAAACATATAAATGCTAAGGTCAAAGCTATTTCTCATTCTGAGTGCGCCATTGCTGCGATTTTGGGGTAGTACTGATTTGTGTCAATTGTGTTCCGATGTTTCCAACTGTGTTGAGCAATAAAACCAAGTTTCATTAGTCTCAGACGTGGACACGAGGCTTTTGAATAGTTCAGGGTAATGCTTAAGAGTTCGCCAGATCTTTTAACCACCCAATGTAAACAATCATTTAAATGTCCGTTGAGACAAGTGATGATGGCGCTGGTGCAATATTGAATAATGAAGATAAAAATAGCGTAGATCATGCACAGTAAATGTGCCGTACATGTATTTCTAAATTAAACAAACACCAGAGAAATTGTTCCATTATAGAAATAGAATGGTTGTATTTGATATTGACATTGCAATACATTTTTAGTTCAGCTCCTCCAATTAGTGTGCACAGTGATTACAATCGGAGATTATTAAGGTGATGTTTGATATTGTATGAATACAATAAGGGCAATAGGCACGTTAAGGTCAACGCGAATGCACTTTCACATATAATGTTCTATTGTTTCATATACATTTTGTATCCTTCATAAGATTTCACATATGTAATGTTTAAAACACATGCGTATTTGACAACCAATAAAAAGAAAGCTTTATTTGTATACACATGTTTTCTTTATCAGATAGATATGTATTCCTTTGCGTCATTATCAGATCTTTTTCTAGTTTTGTTTTTGCTCTGTACATGTTGTTTGAAGTCGTTCCTGTTGATATTTGTACAAAGATAGTACTATAGTAAGGGGGTCAAATACTCGTTCTCTTCTTGAGCTGACTTTAAGTAGTGTGCCTTTTTAGCATAATACAAGTTATACTTGACAGCCAGTACATCTTATGGATGAAGAACACATAGACTCCGGGAAGAACCACATTCTAAATCCTTAAGCCACGAAGGCAAAAGTTAGATATCTATGATCGTTGAGGGTGGCAAAAGTTAGATATCTATGATCGTTGAGGGCGAGTGCATTGGAACTCTCGATTAACATGGGTCTTATCTGAAATAAAACGAAAACTACGTATTCTACCTGAGCAATGATTTGAAATTACAAAATAATCAATCATCATTTTTCGCCGATATGAATATGCAACGGGAACTGGCACTCTGTCCTCAATAACTCTCATGCGTACAATCTTATATTATTGGCAGAAATTGTGTTGAACCTATAACAAGTATTGCAAAAATGAAGACTCAGCATAAGTAAAGAAAAAAACGTTGATAAAGATACGTATTATGCATTCCGATCATCATCATCATCATCATCATCATCATCATCATCATCTCTCTCTCTCTCTCCCTCTCTCTCTCTTCTCTCTCTCTCTCTCTCTCTCTCTCTCTCTCTCTCTCTCTCTCTCTCTCTCTCTCTCTCTCTCTCTCTCTCTCTCTCTCTCTCTCTCTCTCTCTCTCTGTAGGGACTTTGTACACAGCATTTATATTGCCATTATTCACGCACACTGTTCGAGTACTGGACCTCAATTACCTCTTCTGTATAGTCCACGTTTTAACATACGTCTTGCCGACATGGGCGAGAACGCTACACCTAGTGTAGTAAAAGAGGGTGGCACCTTCTCCGTTGATAGTTGCGGACGCGAAGTTTTCTGGTTTACAGCTTTCTCCGGCTCTCACGCCTTCCTATCGACGACATTCTGCCTGGCCCTGGGACAGTCCCTTGCAAAATGCACCGGGAGCTAGCAGTTGTAGCACGTCGGCGGACCTAGCCCTCCTGCAAGGCCTGTTTTTGTGGGTGAGACTTGTCCTGGTCTATTATTGACATTCTTGCCTGTAGATCCCCTCCGACATTCACGTCGCCATGACGGTTACGGACAATCAGCTCTTCCCCAACCACACAGCGCGACGCGGTGGGTCGTGATCAGTCCAATCCCCGTTAATCTCCACTCTTCGAGTGTGCCTGTTCGTTTCTCTCCGCCATGCTGACGATCCATTGGAGAGTCTGGTGCTTTGACTTCGCTAGTAATACTGGCAACTCGCGACGGTATCTACTCAGGACATTCTCCTTGAGTATAACCTCGCGTAGTCCGTCGTATGATCGTTCGACTGCTGTCATCTTCATCCACTTTTCAAATATAACTCGAACACGGTGTGCAATTGAGATTGGGTTTCTGTTGCCTTTATGATCTATTCTCGAAACAGTTTACAATACGTTTTTGCGTCAGCCGATAATGGCAATGAATGGCCTTCTTGAGCACGTTGAAGTCGTCAGGTTCTTCTTTGGTAAAGTTAGGTCAACTTCACGAGCTGCACCTTGAGAAAAGGCTGAGACGTTAATCATCCAATGTTGCTTGAGAATTTTATAAGGGAACCAGAGTTTTTTTTTTATTGCACGAGATAATCGTCAATGAACGCGTCATTGTTGTTGAAGCGCGGAAGAATTATCTGTACCGTTCGGTGATCGGTAATTTGTCCATTAGAACTGGTAGTGGATTTGTCCCTAACCTAAAAGAGACCGCCGTAAAGCGGAGAGGCTTTGCTTTCCACCAGACTCAATATTCATACTAAGGTTACGGAGAGTTTTAGCTGCAAAGAAATCTTCGAGACTACTAACAAACTAATGTGATCAAACAAATGTACACCACTTCCAACTGCCTTCTTCACAGTAAAGTTGTTTGCAAATTACTTCCGTGACAGGATACAAACCATCAGAGATAAGCTTGACAACACAATTTCAATTGACTCGTCGTCAATATACGGTTGTGATACAGAATTTCAGCGACAATCATTATCAGCATTTGAGCCTGTTTCTATGGATTTAGTACGGACAATGGTTATGAAGAGTGCAACAAAGTCATATGAACTTGATCCAATTCCACCATCACTGCTGCTTGATTGCTTCGATCCAATATTTCCTTCACTAACTGATTGTATTGATACCCCACTATCATCTTGGGAATTTCAATCATTTTTCAAAACTGCCATTGCACCAACATGTCATGAGCATATGCAAGGCTACAAATCTTGAACTAAGACACATCAGCTCTATTCGCAAATATCTTTGCAGTCGAAAAGGTGAATTCTAAGAGCACTCTTAAAAGGGATCACTGTGTCTTTGTGTCTAAGTTAAATGGCCAATTCGTTTCACGTTGCTTGTCCCTGGTATACAAAAGAACGTTGTCTATATGACGTTGTTTTCATAGGGGTGATATTGAGTATACGATTGTCAGAAGAGGAGCTCAAGATATGTTTTTTGCATAGGTTCATGACATATTGGTGCAATATGAGAGTACTGTCTAGAGTAACACCTATGTGTCGTAATGACTGTATGAATTTAATGTTGGTGTTGCTAATATTTATTGTTTGAGGTAAAGAATGTGAATGAGAAAGTCTTTGTGTTATGATCAGAATGGCCTATGTTGTATCATCAATCATCTGAAGCATGTTACATGGCATCCATGATTTCATATCAGAAATGCGCCTATCTACTCCTTGGATGGTAGAATCAATTTCAGTTGAGTGGCTAGATTTGTATGCTTTTGTGTCATCAACGTACAATTGGTGAGACACAGGATGATGATCAATGACACGTGAGAGCGGTTGAGTGTATATAATGAAGAGAAAAGCCCCCAAAGCAGACCCCAGTGGAACACCACAACATAGAACGACTGGGCTGGAGTGTATCCGATTTGGAAATATGATGTGCGTCCTGTTGACTAAGTAAGACTTGAACCACAGTAAGGCTGTATTGTGATTGCCAAATACATGCTATAGACGGTGACGTAACATAGCATGGCATTCATTGTCGAATGCTGCAGACAAATCGTAAAGGGTGAGGACTGTAATCTTTCGGCTATCCAAAGCAGAGAGAATGTCATTAACTACTTTCATAACAGTAGTTTCAGTATTGTGGCAATAGCGATATGCAGACTGTACATTGCTAAAAAGAAAATACTATTTGAATTCAGATGAGATACAAGCTGGGTTAGAACTTTTTTTCTTGGATTTTTTATATGAACTGGAGATTAGAAACTGGGCGGTAGTTCTTTAAATCGTTAGTTATGGTCTAGTGTTGGTTTCCTTAGCAAAGACTTTACAGTGGCTGGTGTGTGTGTGTGTGTGTGTGTGAGAGAGAGAGAGAGAGAGAGAGAGAGAGAGAGAGAGAGAGAGAGAGAGAGAGAGAGAGAGAGAGAGAGAGAGAGAGAGAGAGAGAGAGAGAGAGAGAGAGAGAGAGTGGATGGGAATACCTGAATGTTTGTAAGTCGTTGTAACATACCATGTGCATATAATATTGTCAGCTGGGCCTTTAATGACATTATGTGTTTCTCACGTATTATTATTATTATTATTATTATTATTATTGTTATTATTATTATTATTATTATTATTCCACCCGTCTCATTACACACATGTATAGAGCGTTGGTGTGGTTGTATGTGTTTATATATTAAATGTTCCACATAACTTGTGATGCTTAAACGTGTATAATTTTCTTAGCATTTTTAAGTCACAGAGGAATAACTGTAAATTTTTATTAAATCATTGTCTTCTAACTAAATTAGTAGGATATGTATCTAAATATTAGCGTGAATATCATAATTTTCCCCCGCTCTAAGATATAGAAGATGTCCGTTACCTTATGGTCTTAGTTCATAATTTAGCAGGTTCTTTGATGTCTTTGACTAGTTCTCTGTAGTTTATTAATATCCCAAAGCTGAGAGGCAAACAAATAGTGAACAGTTTCGTACATACGGGCCATTGGTTAATCAGCAAAATGGACCTGCTAGCGAATTACGGTGAAGACGACAGCTCACCACCCGAAAATGAAGCTACAGACACCGACACAAAGCACGTAAGTGAACTAAAGGCAAAAGTTTGTGTGTTTGTTAATCTATCTTGTTTAATTTCGAGCAAACTAGTTTAATTTCACTGTAGCTATACCAATATTTTCAAAATTTCAATATGGCCGACAAAATGGAGCTTGGAATGTGCTTAGACGTGAACGTGTATACGTTATGATAAAGATTCCTATCATGTTCTGTTAATTCTTACCAATCAACTTTAGAATTTTATATAACACCCGTCATTGATCCGTTATGTTTTGCGACATCCTATATCCTTCTTTTTCCGTATTTGTATCCCAAAATGCATTATGACAGGTTAGTCCTACGTATAAGACCCGACGCTGATATTTATGTTTGAGGCGTCAGGGTCTTACTGCCTAACGAACAGTGCTGTGTAGTGTGTTTTGAACTCTACTGACGGGAGAATAAGAGGTGAAATTTTCATGATTATCACATACTTGGCAATAAATATAAACATTCAGAGTTACTGGTATACTTTGTCTTGATCGTAATCGACTCAAAATCTGACACTAGCAAATGAACGCATTTTTACGTTCCTTTGACATGCATTTCAATTGGTTGCAATGCGATGGTCGCAGAGGAATGCCTAAGTAGGATTCAACAAGGCCGTTTTATTTTAACAAAACGAAAGTATCAAAGTATCAAGTATTTGAACAGCAAGCAACATTTCATTTCGTTCAAGAAATATTTTCCGATTGGAACCTACTTGAACATACTTCGACATACCTCGACTAATGTCGCATTTCCAAAAATTCAAATGTATGTTACCTGAACAAGAAAATGAGTCTGTTTGCAAGTGTCAGATATCGATATCACCAGGATAAAAACAGCACAGTAAATATATTAATTAAACATAAATTAATGGAAGAGTGCTGATAGAGGTTGCCAAGTATGTGCGATATTCCTGAAACTTTTGACTACTTGTTCCGATGCCGACATTGGAAAAGACTACACAAGGCCATTATTCGTATCGTAAGACATAGCACCAAAACAAAATCAACATGTGCTATGTCTTACAGGTAGGACTATATGACAGGTTAGTGCAGTACTACCCACTTAATTCAGAATTCAATTTCTGATAGGTTGAATTCGTTAATATTTGTAAAAAATATCTTAAGATAGGTCCAAAAGTTGTGTTTTTAAATGTTTGCAGAGTTTATTTGGCAGAAAAAGAAAATCTTACAATTTGAACATTTCGTCTTTCCTTTCCTCAACTTTAAACATGCACTGAACTTCTTTGAGGCCATGATGCTCACACACGTTTTTGTTTGTTTTTGTTTTTGGTTTGCATTAATGTAAATAATTCCATACAAGTAACTACCACATGTCGACAGTAACCCTCTAGTTCTCTGGAGCCAATGCTTTATTTTGAAATAAGGATATTGTTATGCCTCCCTACTTTGAGCATAGCTATTCCACATGCATTTAAGGGGTGGAGGATTGTAAAGGTATTGTTACATTTTGGAAATATTATTAAAAAATTACTTGTCACAACTGTAGGATATACATTGTTTTAAAATAATTGCTACACTCGATTTGCAGAACTAGTTATTATATGGTCTTTTCTCAATCATGAATTGGTGCAGTATATTTGAATTAGTCAAGGGAATATTTTTTACACTATGCTGATCCTACATTGTAAGACATCATCCCTGACATTTGTTTTTGTGTTGGTGGATTACTTCCAAAATAAATGGTATTCGATAGCATGTCTCCTTGGGTTAACTTGTGGGAACTAACTGACAACTTTCCAGTAATATCTCATACACTTGGGAATCCTAGATCAGTAGATTGTTCTCCACCTTTTTAACCTTTTTTTTTTCTGACCAAACTAGTGGCAGGAAATAACTTGAAGACACAATTAAGGTGGGATTGTCCGCTTAAAATTTGTTCAAATTGACGGCACAATCACTAATAAATTATTTTCAGTAACTTTGTATTCATCGAGCAAGTATAGTCAGATGAAAGAAATTTTACTTTTATCAGTAGAAAATTGTCAAATGGAATGTGAAGCAGGTGATATCATTCCTGAAAATATTGTCAGAGATTACTACGAGTCAACTAGAAAAATGTGCTATGGAATGACATTAATTTTGGAAGTAATCAATCTAAAGAAGATCAAGACTAGTGTTCTAAATATATATGGTGTACTTTTTTATATTTATGTTGGGAACTGCTGTTCATAACCCATGGTGTGTATGCTTCAAGGACAATACTGTTTAAATTCAGTTTTTAAATCCTTAACAATTAGTGTCAAGAGTCATTGAAAGTTAATTTTGCCAACAGAGGCTCTGAAAATATTTTGGACCATTTATACTTCTTAAAATATTAGCATGATTTGTTCATGAGCAATTTAAGATTGTTATATTAAACATTTTGCAAACTGTTCTTCGGTCACATGGTTGATCGGCTTAATCAGGCAACTATACTTGATCAGCCAGTATTTTGGTAAAGTTGTTTTTTTAGTTGAAGGGTACAGACTCTGATAACCAAATAATGCCAGCTTGCTAAAGAATTTTCTATAAAAATAAAATTTTACTAAATCATATGTGCCTGAAGTTTAGGGGGTTGTGGAGGGCCTGGTATGATACACTGTATTGTGTCGTCAGAATTATGGAAAAGGGTGAAATGTCAAATAAAGTATCTGCTATAAGTTCATGCTAATGATAATCTGTGAAAGAAACCAGTGTAACAAGACTTTTCTGCTTTCACATTTTACTGGGAAGTCAAACTTGACTTGTGAATGAGTCATCCGGATCATCGTCCACAATGGGTCAGTTCCTGAGAAATCCTGGGTTGCATGCGTAAGTATGAGATGACTACCTCGGCAAGCAGTGCAGCATTCCTTTGGGTTTTGTATTATGTTTAGAAAAACTTTACTTTTTTAGTGTTTGTTATTTTTCTGCTCAGTTTGAAGGCAACACAAATATGTAATTTAATATGGAAAAATACTGATTGCCATTTAGAATGATTGGTCATTGGTAATTGACCACATAAAGATAGATGTGCTTTTTATTGATCTTGAGCAAAATATAATCATTCAGGTTTTTTTTCTTTGTCAAAGTTTTCTTTGATGTACTAAGTGTATTTAACTTAGGAACATCTATTTTTATGTTACAGAAAAATGCAAGATACTGTGGATATGTAATACAACTAAAATTAAGACTGAATTTACTTTTTAAAGCTACATCATTGAGATGTTTGTTTCCCAGAAAGTCTTGTTTTACACCTAAAATTGCAATGTAACTGTCATTTTTCTTTATTTTTAGTCTGATACAGTAAGCCCCAGATTTGGGTCATTACTTGATGATGAATGGGCTTCCTTTGAAAAGATGATTGCTGGAGATGGTACCAGCAGTAGTACACAGGAAGTTTCTGCTGCAGGCCAGTTCCTTCTCAATGACATGATCAGTTACCCTGGCATGGGAGCTACAAACTGCTGGCAGGGGAATGAAGACAGCTCCAGTGGAGTTGAGCAGTCAGAAGAATCCCGTTCTCTTTCATCACCAGGTGCTGCTGGTATAGGTAAATCTGATGTTCTTAAGAAAATAGTGGCAGACGTGGCTCAAATTATGGTTTGATTAAAAAAAACTAATGTGATTGTTCTTGTAGCCTGGTGGTTAGATTGTCCTCCGCAGAAGCGGGAGGTCTTGGGTTTTCGAACCCAGGCCAAGTCTTACCAAAGACTTTAAAAAATGGTACTGACAGCTTCCTTGCTAGGCACTCAGCATTAAGAGGCTAGTGTTGGGACTGTCGACCTGGTGACAGGATAATGCGACTGGGTGGTGCATCGTACTATATGTATGCATGATGCCCCAGTGCTAGACATCACTATACACTGCCACTGTGCAGACATCGTAGCAATATGACTGAAAAATTGTTTAAGCTGCATTAAAAAATCCTAATCATACTCGCGCAAAAATAGTGTGCAAGCCAAGACAAATGATGTATAAGCCAAGAGTCTGTTTTGGTGTGCACAATTGCAGCTTGTTTCCGCAGATTAAAGGTTATATAAAATCTTGTCAATATATACAAATTGTTTCTTACATATCTCCCAAAATATTTTCCAATACAGAAAGCACTCAACCAGTCCTTTCATTTTCAGAGTAGATTTATTGAAATTGGAACATGCCTTCTGGTCATACATCCCTGTATACAGATGGTGACAAGGTTGTAGCACCCCATAGTTGCATTTTTAGGGGTTAGCAGATAGAGGTTCCTTTTTTTTTTTTTTTTTTTTTTTTTTGCTGCTGCTTAGATCAGTACTTCTCATTTCATTGTCTACATTGCAACCTCAAAAATCATTTACGATGCTCCTTCTACACTTGAGGCTTTGCAAAACCTTAAATTCTGTATTGTAATATCCCATATCTTAGCAAAACATTATTTGTTGATCAAATTTTGGGGAGAAAGTATTTTGTACTTTTAGCTGGCTTGACACATTGGTATAAAATTTACTGGTAAATAAAGGCAGATGGTCAAAGCTTTCCTGTAGTTACCAGCATCAAAATTGAACATTTGATAACACTGATTTCAATTATGTTTGCTTGTTCTTTTTACCAGAAGTGTTCTCACCTTTGAATGGAACATGTTATTGTCTGAAACCTGAGCTCTTGCAAAATGTAACAGGGTAAAAATGAAGACAACAAGTTTTGCAAAATTTGAAATTTCCCTAGAATATCAAGTGCATAATTAGAAAAATAGCATGTAATGGAATAGTAAAAAAAAAAAAAAAAATAAACTAACAAACATTTAATTGATTATTCATATCACCTATCAGTTTCTCATGGTATAAAAGATTAAATTGTATTGGCTTTTCTGTGAAAAACTGAGCAGTGACAAATTTCTTTGCTGATTTAACTCATTAATCCCGGGTTATGTGTTTACATGGCAGGTGGTAGTAGCTTTACTGCTGATCTCTGTAGCATTATGATACACTAAAGTTGCTACTATTACAGAAAAGTAGTCAGATAAACCCTATAGTGATACCAGATACTCATGACATTCTCGTTGCACTACAAAATACAGATGTAAAGAAAAAACTTAAGTTTTGGGACCAGTTTTCTTTTTCCATCCAAAATTCGTTTGTGGTAGGAATCTTATTTTGTGTCTGGATTTTAGACTTTTGTGGCCTCTGATCTAAGGCAGGCTAGTCTGAACTGCATACAGACAGGTGAACCATTGCAAAACATAGGATAAGATGGGCATTTCGAATAAAAAGTGGTCTGGATACAAAAATTATGGGTCCATTAAGCAAAAAAAAAGACTTTTTTTCCTTCTGCTCATGCACAGGCAAAATAGCCACTGAAAAATGGTGTTTCTAACAAATTAGGTTAATGGTAAATCTCTTGAAAATCTTAAATATTTAGATGTATTCAGCAATAGTCCCCGAAATGTGTTTCCTATTCACATTTCAGATGAAAATGTCAAAAACCTCGAGGTTTAATAAGTCAAACAAGCACATGTGTTTAAATAATGCCATAGCCAAATGTTTCAACCAAAGAAAATATGTTTTATTTAATTCTCTCACAGTTGCCCTATCTGTAATTATATGGCACATATACAGGGTTTGCAGTCATTAAGGGTCTTTGAACGTCTTAGTGAAATGAACACCTCATTTTTGTAGAAGTAGCTGATATTTCACTAAGATCATTGAATACCCTTGAAATTTTAGAGATTTTGCTTACAAATATGATGGAATACGTTTTTTATAATAAAAAAAAAATTTTTGTGTGTGGTTTGGAAGACATACTTTTGTTTTTAAACCATGTTACCACACCCATTACCTCAAGCTCATGTTTCTCAAAAAACACTTATCCTGTGGTTTGAACTTGAGTAATTTAAATTTGACCAGTTTCTAATGCATGGAAATTACAGTCCATGTGTTTTTATAATTCACATTGGTTTCAGATGGAGCATCAGTCTTAATTATTCTTAAGTCATCATTGCCTACTTTGCATGTGTCATTGATAATAAAAAGACTGCCAGTGATCAACATCTGGTAGACTGTACACTGTAGTAGTTCTCATATTTTATTCTGTGTGTGTTAAATGGTTTTAGCATTGAATGTATTCCAGAGGCTATAGATTCTGTATCATGAATTGAAGTATTTATGTACTTGTATCTCATTTGCAGATGATGCAGATAAAGGTGATGATGACCAAGATGATGTTGATGCTTTTTTCCTAATGAGACAGGTAAAGTATTTGTAGGAGTATGAACAAGCCATCCAAACAGAGCTTTTTGGTTTGAATGTTTGTTTTGCAATATATACTTACATTCATTTTCAGTTCTTTACACGGCTATATTATGAAAGGTATGAACTTAACACTGTTGAATGTGATATAACACTTAGGCATATTCAGTTTAATGAAAGCTTCATCATATAAATACCCTATTGTCTGTAATGTGTTGTACTCTTATCGGTGGGACATATAAGAAATCTTGTGTTAAAATGATTACAATATTTGCACTGTTCACTTTAAAGTTGATAAGAGTACATTTATCGAGTTTAAAACTGGTCATCACATGTGCACATGGATAAAGTCAGTGTCTATATTCTGGATGAGCTAGCTCCCTTTCCATATGTTGAGAGATCACTATTGGTATGGTTCATTCTCTCTCCCAGTATAGTCACAGAATTCAAGTTTGTGTATATTCATTATTGACACTGACTTAACTGTAATGAGTCGCTATGCATTTATAGTTTAAAGTTACAAAAAAGTCATATTTTTGTTAGGTGTCCGTTAACTGCTTCCTTAACCATTTTTCCATGCTGGGATCCAGAAACACTGGCATTTTCCACAGATTTTTTTTAGGATGGCGTATCTTACTTGTTAACATCCAGTCAGGCTTTTTTTTTTCTCCTCTTGCAAGATGCTGTACATATTGTTTTGGAAACAATATCCATCAATAAATGTAATTTTTTTTTTGTAACTGGCACTACTGCTTTGCTCAAAGTTTTTACCATTAATTTTGTGAAAGTCTAATACCATGCCATAATCATAAGCTGTGATAAAGGAGGTATGTTTTATAATTGAAATGCTCAGTGTTTCCACTCACCGTCACTATTTGTGTCCTGCAAAAATAAGCAGTACTAGTGTATTTCATTCAGTTTCAGTTTTTTAGGATCATAAGTAGTATCGTAACTTTGCCCAAAATGCATTGCATTGCAGGTCAGTGCTTCTTAACACCACAGTGATATGTAAAAGTCTTTTTTTTTGTGGAACTGAACTTCACAGAGTAGTATGTACAATAACAATGTTTTCACACACAGTTAAGTCAATTAAAGGGATTATCTTTTTAGCGTGAATTGTCCTTATATAAAATGGCTGGGTATGGTCAAAGCTCAAAAATATAATCAACTGTTTTACCTTTAAGCACTAGACAACATTCTCAAATGGACAAGATCTACTTGTGACTAGTAAAATAAATTTCTTATACTTTACATACAAATCACTGTTGTTGGCGATTATTATGACCATTGCTTAAATGTGCCTGTACCTAACAGTTATTCAAATTCTGTTTAGAAACATTACCGCTACGTGTGTCTAATGCTGTGGAAAGAATAAAACTAGGAGTATGTCGATACTGTCATTTTTATTCATTTGTTAAATATTTTCAATTTTAAATATTAAATATTGTCTTCCTAATTATCACTGTTTTTGAGCAAACTTGACTGATTTAATTCTGCAATTTAGTTATCATTTAGCTGATAACCACAAGACTTAACTGTCATGATATTTATACAATGGCTTTGTCTGAAAATCAGTAAAGTGTGAACTTTAACACTCTGTTATAATTGTTGTATGTACATATGTGTTTTATTATCAATACTTGGATAATTTTTCCTCGTGTCTTGAAATAGGTGCATTACAAATATTTCTGATATTGCAGTATTATTATTCATAACAATTCATGATGAAAAAAGTATAATATCTGAGCATTACATGCACATTTAGAGAGCATTTATTTGGTTTTTCAGATAAGTACTATCTCATTATTGGATTCTTAGAGGAAAACAAGACGTGCACTTGTACTAGATATTTTTAATCCAAAGACAGGGATGTACATATGTTAAGGAATATACTGTATTGTGTCGAATATAAGCTACATATCAGCAGATTTGAAAACTTCTTCAATGTTTGCACAAATACAAAACTACCTGTTGAAACAACAAAAAATTCCAGAGAGCATATATTAGTCTAAAAGCAAGATATACCATTCACTTTTCTAATAGTGGAATTAGTGTCAACATTTTGTTTTGTAATGTTCTTTTCATACTCTGATATTTGCTAAAGCTTCTGTTGGATTTTCTCATACTTTAAAAGATTGTTGATGAAGCTACAGTAATGCATTCTCTACCAATTCCACTCAACCTTTTGACCTTTTAGTCAAGTTCACATGTTACAGTATTGCTTTGATTGTGAGCTCGATACCTAGATCCTATCCTTGTTTATGGATACAAGTAGTTATAGAGTACACAAAATTACAGGCAATTTGGTATTGGGTAACAACTGAAATGAAATATTTTTTTTTTTGTGTGTATGCCATTTCAACTAGGCTATCTGTTCACAAAAATACAGATACATCCACAGCAGGTATACAAGTAAAATAATGCTACATGCCAATGGTCTTCTTATAATTTGGTCCATTTACTATTTTCTGTTTAAACAACTTGTTGCAAAGATGTATTTTTAAAAAAGACCTAATTTTAAAAATAAACCTGTTAATAGGAGTCTTGATTACACTTTTGACCTACTGGCCTGGCAAAGATGATAGGGAAGAAAATAGTATCAAAATTGAAATCACTTAGATAATAATATGGGAAGAGTTGAGTGAGATCTATCCATGACATTGGAACCAAGGTTTAATAATTTAAAAAAATATAGCAGTTTTAGCGATTTGGTGAGTATGTTTACTTGGTCAGATTTAGTTGTCTGGTTAACATTTAACTAGGTGATATACGGAAATAGGAAATATTTTCTTACCAAATTTAGAATGTTTGAATCATAAAAAATATTCAAGAAAGGTTACACTTCTTTCTTGCACACCAGATGGATAAGAATAAGAGTAGTACTGGATTCCTGGAAATTGTTTTAGGTCAGCAGAATATAAGAATGTACAATAGGTTGATACTGTACATTCTTCTAATGATCCACAAGCAGCATGTTTTTTCTAATAATTTAAATAAATGGTTTAATTTATGTGATAGGTGATGTGGGTGGGTAGGTTCTTATATGAATTACAGGACACTGTGTATTTACCATATTTCACTTGTGCTGATGTATGATGATGTTAAGTATAGTGAATTGACATGTTTAAAAAAAAAATGGCTTTACTTCAAACCAGATGGAATTTAACTCCACATACATGGGTAGAGTCTACCTGCCCAGTGTAAGGATACATTTAGCATTTCCCTGCTAGGATTTATTGCAGCTGGTGATTCCTTGGGCTGAAACTTACAGGTTTTCTCTTGAAACCGCACCATTTTTTTTTTTAAGTTTGGACATTACACTGTGTAGTAGGGAGTAATAAAGTGGATACTTCACATGTACAAGTAGAAAATGGTGAATATACTTTGTGTTTACTGTACGTGATTGGGGTGGGTGTGTGGTACTTTTATTTTCAAATTCATTGTAAAACTGATTTTAGCAGAGCAGTCTTATTTCACAGGAACATGGCATGTCAATTCAGTAATATTCTTGTGTCAAGACAGGCTTGGTCTTGTGAGATAACAATAAAACTGTTGCTAAGTAATGTAAATTATGCCACTGACTGGCAGTTGTTGCCAGGGTAACTGTACATTCTATATATTCCATTCTGACATAGTTACTTACCTATCATAGGTTTCCTGAAAATTTGCAAAAAAATACAAAACAGCAAATGTGGGACATGGCAGACCTTCAAAATCACCACAAGGGTGATGATCCAGTGTACAAGTAAGTATGAAGCTAGGTAAGACACATACAATGCTGATGTTATCATTACATTTTCTTTGGCAGAATTGTTATATTTCTTTAGGTATTTAGTTAACAGGGTTATTTGAGTAGATTATATATTATCGGTTTACGTTTGATACTTTTATCTACATTTTATCCTGCCTGCATAAGGCTAAGAGATACCAAGACGTGTTGCACTTGTGTGGCTACCCTAGTGGCATTAGCATGCCAATTTGGGTTTATTGACAAACCAGTGTGATCTGTCTAATGATTATTTTTAGAAAGGATACCTTCTTATATTCAAAATGTCTGTATTTAAAGCTAGTCTTGGTCTCTTTTCATACCAGAAATTTAGTACAGGTCGTATCCTGTTATCACAGCAGTGGTAAGGGCATGTATTGTTACCCTTCTGTGTCCTTTTTGTTTTCAACATTTTCGCCATGCCATTATAACAGTTTGCATTGAAGTTATTTCCCACACATGTGCCATCAGAGTTGCTTGATCACATTTCAGATATTTTTTTTGCAGAGTTTACCTATGCCAGGTCAGGCTAAGTATGGTCATTTGTCCATCAACAATTGCTATTTTAATCTTCTCAAAAACCATCCTGCCAATTTTTTTCCTCCATTTTTGTATATAAAAAAAGCATCCTAGTTTAAGGGCATAACACGTATATAGAATGGATGCTGCTGTTTAAAAGAAGGGAATATATTTGTTTAAAGATAATCACATGTCCACAGGGGTTGAACTGGTAGTGTAATATATTTGTAAATTTATCACTTAAGTTGTTACAGTAGAGGTAGGTACTGATGGTTGATACTAATTATTATATAGTACTCTCTCCTATATTAGTAAATTTATCACTTAAGTTATTTGAGTAAAGGTATGTTCTAATGGTTGATATTTATAATTGTGTAGTACTTATTTACACTAGGATAGAACAACACAAAACTGTCATTGATTTATGGCTCAGTTCTGTCTGTGGATTTGTTGCTAATGCTGGTCTATGGAATTAATTTACTCCATCACTGTCGTGTGGTGGTTTGGTACTTGTGTAGATGGATATTGGCAATTGAAGGACAGTCTCAGTGGAGTAGGGCAGCTTCACTAATGTGGTGTTTATTTATACTTGTTTAGATAGGTATCAGCAATTTCTGACAGTCTCATTATTGGAGGGCAGTTAAACTATCACTAATTTATGGTGTTTTTTTTTTTCTTGCTTAGGGAGGTATTTGCAATTTCATTATAGGAGGACAGCTAAAATATCACTAATATGTGGTGTTTGTTCAATTTTTGCACGGGGTGGAAAATAAGCAGTGATTCACTAGTTGAGTTGCAAAGATGGGAATGACTTTAAACTCCATCTACAAATTTTCGCAGTATTTTGCTGTTGAGGGAGGAACTTGTCTTTTGCCAGACTAAATTACCAATGAATTGCCAAGTGTGTTACTATCCTTAGGATTTAGGTGTTACCGCTGCAAGTGTGGATATTTTAGATAAAAGATTTCCAACTATTTTTCAATGCTGTTCTCATGATCATTACAATTATGCCAGGTTTATTGGGGGACAATAATGAGAAAATAGAATAACTCTTGGTCTTGTACTCTGGGTAGGGTACTGTGATACCTCATCTTAATACTGTTGAACGGGGACATAAATGTCTGCAATGTTGTAGGTGAGGACACATTATTCTAAATATTCTACACCAGTTGTTCTCGGTCTATTTACCATAGTAGGCCATGCTTGCTGTTTTATATGTTGCCCACACCTACACAACTTCTGTCACCTACAAAAAATGTTTTGTATCTGGGTTTTTTATGGTGGGGGGGGGGACAGTATCATAGTAATGTAATACAAATCAATATACTGCTATTATTCCATTTTTTTAAAAAACTTTACCATGTTTTTCTACTATTTGATTGGAGGTAAATGTTCAACTGTTTCTGATCTGAAATTTTTTACACATCAATAAATTCTGCAGACTACATTTGGTTTCATGTGTCCAGGTCATTTCATGTAATAATAATAACAAGCCCCGGCCTACTAACTCTTGTGATTTCCAATCAAAATTTACTATCACCATTAGATGGTTAAACAATGTACATACCTTCCTGCACTTGAACACTCATCCCTTTTGCCAAAGTATGCATATAGTGCATAGCTGCCAACTGTCCCATGTTTTCCGTATTTGTCCTGTATTTTGGAATTGAATACAGGGGTACGTTTTTTGGCAAAAAATATGTTACAGTCCTACCTGTTTATATCGACATCGCTTATCTCGACAAGCCGTCTTATGTCGACAAAGTCCCAGTCCCTTTGTCTACTATTACTATCAAATTGTCATGCTTATGTCAACATCAAGATAAAAGAAAAACATATATGTCGACAGAAGCCCTTGGTCCCAGCTTGATCAAATCCTTTGTTTTCAAAACATTTATGTCGACCAGCTGCCAGTTCCGACCCATACTTTGATTTACAAATATTTTGATCTTGCCGCCAGGCTTAAATTTCACTGCCTAATCGCTCATGTCAACCAGCTTGCCAGTTCCGACCCATACTTTGTTCAACAATTAGTTGATCTTGCCGCCAGGCTTTTGATGTCGCGGTCGGATAAGAAAAACCATAGCAGCACATTTTCTCACCACTATACAGCTAGTTAAGTCTTTGCTCTTGCCCCCTAGCTTGTGCATCATGTTCTTCAGATGTACTCTTACAATGACATGTACATCTGTGGGTCTTTCAGCCACTGAATTTTCTGATTGTAAATATCAGCACAGTTAAAAGGATCAGTTGATGTACACAATTTCCCAATCAACAGGTGGTCGAAGCAGGACTAGCAAGCTTTTAAATTTGATGTCCTGGAAATTGATGCATACAAAGGACTCCTGCATACATGATTTTTTTAAAATCCCATATATAAAAATTGTGTGAAAATACAGATTACGCGTTTCCGAGACCTTTGAAAGTGATCGGTGATTAAAACAAGTTTATTTTTTGCTGTGAAAGTTTTGTTTTTAACTTTTTATTTACATTTACGATAGCGTGATTTTCTAAAAATTGCATGAAAATATGGATTACGCGTTTCCGAGACATTTGAAAGTGTTTAAAACAAGTTTAGTTTTTTTGCTGTGAAAGTTTCGTTTTCAACTTTATTTACATTTACGATGGCTACCAACTGCAGGGTAAAACGCAAATTAAATTTACAGACTCTGGAAACTAAATATCTGGTTGTTAAGGGATGAATATCTCGCAAAGAGGTCTGAAATTTTTTCACTTAGAAAATATCACCTGTTCAGGAAGTATGAAAGCTGCTGCGTCTATAAAGAAAGACTACGTTGAAAGTAACTGCGCTCCCCAAAGGAAGAAGCAAGACTGCTATATTTGAAGACGTGGAGGAAGCATCAAAATGGTTCAATGAAGCATTTGCGAAAAAACATTGTGGAGAACTTCGCTGCAATAAGTGGTTTGTTCAGTTGCTTTAATGTTCGTCATAAAGTCGGATACAAAAGTATTTGTGGAGGATACATGTACTATTGACAGTTTTTCACTTCCCTGTGAATAGCTCCATCCCGCTTGGTAGCCTCAATAAGATGGAAACAGACTGACCAATATCGAGGCCAATTTAAGTTAATGTACATGAAACATGTAAATGACAACTTTCCAACCATGTGATAATGCTGACGTTGAATATCATAACGTTTTTCATATCCGGTTGTGATCAGTGCAATATTTTATTTTGGATTTTACTACACAAAGGTAACCAAAATGTAATTTGTCAATATCAAATGTATTTCACTGATGATTCTGTCTTCATTTCCATTGTTTTCTCAGAGTGTAAATGCTATTTACTGATGACGGGTCACCCTTTGCTGACGAATTTTAACTTATCTTTTTTCAGCCCCTCCCTCTCTCCCCCCCCCCCCTCCCCACTTATCTCGACATCCGCTTATGTCGACGATATTTCCTCGGGTCCAAGAATGTTGACATAACCAGGTAGGACTGTATTTAAATTTTTTTAAAAAAAAATTTAAAAATTTCTTTGGAATTGTTAGTTTAGAACGAGCACTTGGTTTTATTTTGAGAGAATGTATCACATTGTATATAAGAATACAGTTCTACAATACGATTGCTTCATTCGAAATGAAGGCTACCGTGCCTGTCATCCGCCATATTTGATTTTGCAATTTGGCAATAGTTATAACTGTTGCTGTATCTCGTCTTCATAATATTCAGCTTTTAATGTTAAATAGGAAAGCGGAATATTCAGAATTTTCTCCAGGAAAAATAGAAGGAAACAACTGGAAGGACATCTGTGCTGTCTTGTATAGATTTGTGAAAACATAATGTAAGGGAGAAAACTTGACGTTTTGAAAATTGTGTAACATGATTTCGCTATTAGGCATCGAGGCATTCATTAAATGCAGAAGCACGAAAAAATTAATAAACATGAGCTTCCTGCATCATAACACACAGCTCAGCCTGAACTTATGACATATATAAATGCCAAAGAGAACCTTAATTTACATTGATCAAAATTTGATTTATTAAATTTCTTTTAGAAATAAAACTTCCTTTTCAGTTAACTACTGTTGCTGGCGATTTATTTTGCACACATTTTCCAGACATAAAATCGCAAAGGATAACTCTTATGCTTGAACGAAATCAGTTCAATAAGAAAATCTTGTGTTTGAGAGTGTTGTACTCTTGCACCTTCTGAATGAGCACCCGAACAAGGTGCAGCTTCAAAAGGTAAAAGTGTGCAACACATGCATCTTTAACATTAAAAAATTATGTAAGGCACTGTCCTACTTTACTGATGGTTTTATATGTTGTAAATAGTTACATATAGTTAAAAATAAGTATTTGTTTCCGAAAATCGTTATTTTTGTCACATGTAATCAGTATTTTTGTTCTCTGGGGTTGGCAGCTATGGAAGCCAATCTTTGGAACAACATGTTCCAGCTATAATGGCACTCATTTATACACAGTCTACCAAGTATATTTGAAATGTTTGCTACTTTTGTTTTCAGCATGTAAGATGGGCCCACTCAATGTTTTATTTTGGTCACATAATTTGGTTTTAGGTTGAAAATGACTGAGAGACGCTATTACAACACTATAATATATTTGATCCTTGACTACACATACCTTTTTAAAGGTAGTTATTTTGCATCCCCTTGTACTCTTATTTAAGGTTATCCTTGACTCTAGTGGTTAGTGCATCTGCAATATATGCAGGAGGTTGCAGGTTTGAAGCCTGGCAGAGACATACCAAAGAGTTACAAAAAATAGCACTTACAGCTGCCTTGCTAGGTGTTCAGCATTAAGACATTAGTGTTAGGACTGGTTCGCCTGTTGTCAGGATAATATGACTGGATGGAACATGTCTGCGACATGATGCCCCAATGCTAGACATCACTATAAACTGCAGACATCTTAGCGATATGACTGAATTTTCTTTAAAGCTACATTAAAATCCAAATCACACACACACACACAAGGTAATGGTATCCATGACTTTTCATACCTTATCAAAGATCTAATGTTATACCATGACACCATGCCATGAGTGAATACCGTATTTAGGAATACTGGGGAGGACTCTGACCTGATCTGTATGATTTGAATTCTTAGCAGGTGTTCCAGTAACCATTTAATGGTGAATGGGATCTCTCTGATAATTTACCATAAGGAAAATGACATACAGTTGCCAAAGCAAATTGCTCAGTATTTTTGAAAAACTTGTTCGCATAGTTTGTGTCACAAAGTCACATTCTTCAAGGTGATTTTGTCTTGACGAATCACATAAGAATTAATCTATAAAGAATGTACAATACTGGCACTCTTGTCACCTAACCTTTTGATTGGGTTCATCTCGTGTACATTTTAGACCCTGGTTGCTTAGTATGGGATTCAAATTAGGAAACTCATCATACCAAACAAAACAAAATCTTGTGTCCTGTCAGTATCCAATTTTGCTTCTTGAATCCAGATAAGCTAAAGACATAGGAATGATAGAAAATTTACTCCATGAGCAAACAGTGGTCAAGATGCATGGAACATGGAGGCAAAATTTGTAGGAAGCCTGTGATCGCATGATCTGTGTTCAACATGATATCAAAGTAGAAATGAAGTACAGTGGTACCTCTGGTTACGAACTTAATTTGTTCCAGAACTCTGTTCGTAACCCGAAATGTTCGTAACCCGAAACATTGAATTCAGTGAAATAGAGACAATCCGTTTCAAGATGAAAGAATCGTTCTTTTTTATTAACATCCGGTCGTTTACTGGACAAAACGCAAAGAATACGTGTACTTCACGTATTAAATAAAGAAAAAGAAAACAACCAAATAAATTAAATGTAAAATAATAAAAATGAAAACGATCATGGGAAATTTGTCACTTTGTTTGCTATTCTGAATCATTAGTTTCAGGAGTTTCTTGGCAGCCAACTGGGAATCTTTCTGCACCAAGAAACTATCAAGGGAAAATTGTCGCTTCCTTTGCTGGAGAATCTTTCTGAAGTGGGCCATCTCATTACCATTCATCAGGTTTACTGCCCTGTTAGCAAGAAGTTTGTTTGGATGATGGTTCACAATGAAGTCTTCGACGTCTGTCCACTTGCTGCAAATTTCTTTAATCCTGGCAGTTGAAACGGTCACTGGCTCCTCGTCATCAGACGACCGATACTTTTAGGGCCATGTAGTAAGGCCAATGAAAGCTAGGCTGCGTACGCATGCAAAACTAGGCTACTAGGCTATCGCTAAGCGATGTTAGTACAGCATGGCCATCGTTTGTCTCCAACGTTAAACCTTGCTTTCTCTCGCCTTCGTTCGTAACACGAGGCACTGTTCGTTACCTGAGACAAAAAAATTTCGAAGTTTTTGTTCGTAACCCGAATTGTTAGTGACCTGAGGCGTTCGTAACCCGAGGTACCACTGTATATAAATTCATAGAGATAGCATATATGTGATTATATTCTTTTCTGGGGAAAAATAGTAATAGGGTCTTACTTGTCCTAATGGTTACCTGGTAACAATGGTCATTCTAATTACCCCATGGTAATGTTATTTGCTTTTTAAAATAATGGATTTTAAAAGGTGAACCTATGCACAGTGGCCAGTTTTGCCTTTGCTTATGAGTGACCTTTATTTACAGATTTGATTGTACAGGCCTGTTTAAATAGAAAACTTGGATAATGATAACACTATCAAACTCAGTTTACAGAGTTATGATGTTGCAAAGCTTTTCTGTGCATTTTATTGCGATATAAAATCATTCTTTGGTTGTATGCTACCTAGTTAAATAAAAATATATGTATGGCTAAATTTGTTAATATTTTTTCCTTGCTACATGCCAGAATCCTTTAGATCCAATCAAATCCCCTGCTCAGATTTTGTCAAGCTTATGACTTTAGACCCTTTAGGACAGTCATGAACATCTTGTGCTACACGACTTGAAATTTTGGAATGAATGCATACATTTTTGTTCTATTAAAGTTGAAGTACTTTAATGGTTTTAGCACTGGTACTTATGTTTATTTCCAGAGGATCAAAGAACGTGAGAGGAGCTCAGAATCGGACTCTTCAGATTCGTCAAGGTCATCATCACCTTCAAGTTCAAGGTCACATTCTCCAGAAATGTTCATAGAAGCGGTAAAAGTAGCACCAGCTTCTGAGGAAATCCAAGTTGAACCACCTCAATCCCAGTCCAATGAGAAAGAGAATTCCCCAGCTGAAAAACAGATATCCCCAGCTGAGACACAGAAATCCCCAGCAGAGAAACAGAAATCCCCAGTTGTGAAACAGAAATCCACAGTTGCTGCATCAAGATCAAGATCACCTGAAAGGAAAAAGCGCAGGAAGAGGTCGAGATCACAGAGAAGGTCAAGGTCAAGAAATAAAAAGAAATCAAGGAAAAGGTCAAAATCTAGGGAAAAGGTAAGAGATTATTTCAGCAGATATATTGAAATATTAAATATGATAACATTTTTGAAATTTTCTTTTCCTGCCACATCTTAAGCGGAAGCATGTACTGTTAGCTGTGTGGATTTATCTGTCCCATCCCTATATATCGGACCTGATCCTGTATTTTTCACAGATTTTGTTTTCACATAATTTATGAAAGTATGATGCTATTACATTAGTAAGAAAACAGAGAAGTTATGATTTCTAGAATTTTCAGTCAAAATGTATGGCTCCTTTTGTCTTTAAAACATGGCTTTTCAGTTTACATTGTGCTGAAGGACTTTTGAAAGATTTAATGTGAATAATACCTAGGTCACTTTTGATTTGTTTCTTCCAGCATTATTTTTCTTATGGCCCATGTTTGACTAGTGTATATGGAAATATCTCAGGATTACATAGTATATGTATGTATTTATGATTTCTAGTTAGGTTGACTGGTCACATACTTGAAGATCTTATGGGATGGCCAGTAAATTGCCTTACATCTGTTTGAACAAGTTTTTTTATCACTACGGGCATCCAGGCACTCTGGTACCCAAGTTAATTAAGATCAACAATTATATCTGGCAACATCAGGAGCAAGACGTGGAAGATTGTCCAGTTCAAGGTTCTGTCATGGCTATTGACTGATTTGGCATTTATTCACCATAGACCTTCAGCTACTCCTTTCCTATTTATAGTAAGTAACTGTATATTGTATTTTCAAGAAAACAGATTAGTTTCGTAATTTTTACAACGATGTGACTAGTATATATGATGTTTATCTGAAAAATATTAAAGTAGAGACATTTCATTATACAAGAACATCAGGAAAAGGACAAATCGATAGTTTTTCACAAAATGTAAAGACTGCAGATGCAGGTAAGTAGCATATGTAATGTACATTCTTCATTGTTTCCTGTAACTATGATATTTAATATATTTTTCTACTGAAATTGCACTTTTTGCCATATATGAGTAATAATTACGCTTATACCTATCTGGGGTTCATTACAACAATTAAATGCAGGTTCATATTTAATTCGCTTTACATTTGATCGGGTACCCAGGCAGCTGATGATGAGGATCAATGGGCACCTGTTACATGTTTACTAAACTTTTGTCAGCCCTAAATATCACTGTTACTAATAAATAAGTAGGTAGATTAAGAAGAAGCTTCACACATCCATTGATGTAGATATCCCAAATTGTGAGCTATTCAATATATTGTTATTGCTACTCCAGAATGGATTGTGATATTTAGTGATGATTTCTTGTGATGTCTGTTGGTCTTAAATGGAATAGTGCCAGTCTGATTTCCAGTATGGTATCAATGATGATTGTCCTGAAAATTGTGTTATTATTCCAAAAATGGAAAGTCATTTTAACTTTGTTTTTCTGTGCTATTGGTTCTATATGCAGTCTTGTTGTTGGTCCTAAATGAAAAATATGCAAATTGGGCTTTATTTTATATTCATGCTATTGGTGAAGAATATCTGCATTGGCTTCAACGCTCATTGGCTAAAAGTACAAAATGGCCTTAATTCTTAAAAAATGTTTTCGTCCAATAGATCATCAATCTCAGTGAATGTAAGAAAAATGATGTTTAATTCTGATGGATAGGAAAATTTCATCCTCATGCTCCTAATTCATTGTCAGAATCTCTGCAAAACACCATTCCTGACCATGTACCACTCCGGTGGCCTTGTGGTTAGAGCATCTGTCTCAGATGCAAGAGGTCATGGGTACAATCCCTGGCTGAGTCATACTAGACGTCTTTATAAACTGTCACACTGCAGACATTATAGCGATATGACTGAATAATTACTAAAGCTGTTTAAAATCCAAATCACACACATACCTGCAACAAAAATAATGACTCTTTAAATAGAGTTGCCCATTCCACCCCATTAAATATGAAAGATTATCCGTATTATAAATAACCATGGCCACATTTACAGCTCAATTATAGCTAAGTTATTAATCCTTTAAAATATTTTGAAATCTTTATTCTTGTGAAAATTTAGATCCACAGTAACTAGAGACGGTGTTTGCATCAGTATTGAACACAGTATGAGCGTACATGAAAGCCTTGTCACAGTCATGCCAATTAGCATTGAGAAATATTGGATCAGAAAGAACATTATTCAAACACATTTTGATTTCAGCATCGCTCATCGAAGAAGCACAAGAGGAGTCGTTCTCAATCACGTGATAAAAAACGACATTCATCACACAGTCGCCACAAAGATAGAAAAGGAAGCAGAGAGAGAAAAAGATCCAAAAGTCGGGAAAGAAAAGACAATAGTAGTATCACAGTTCATAGAAGTAGGAGTAAGGAAAGGAAGAGTAGCCACAGTGACGATCTGAAACACAGTCAGAATAAACTTTCCAAAGAAAGGAACAGTAAGGATAGAGGACTGATTGGAAGCAAAGACATGAAAAGGAGCCACAGTAAAGAAAGAAGAAAGAGTCGTAGTCCTGAAAGAAAACACAAACGTAGCAGAAGTCGAGAGAGGAAAAGCCAGAGGAATCAGAGTAAGGAAAGAAGAAGTCACAGTCGAGAGAGACGCAGTAGAAGCCGAAGCAGAGGTAGACAGAGAAGCTCCCGAAGTAGGAGTAGGAGCAGGAGCAGGAGTCCAAACAAACCTTTGACTTTCAAGGAGAAAATGAGACAGCAGTTGCTGAAAGTTGGAAGGATGTTGGGAGATAGCAGCACAGATAACACAACAACAGGTATAGTTTGTCAGTTGCAAAGTAAAGTTAAGTGTCACCTGTAATCATGGCAAGACAAAAGTACAAAGAGTTGTTTTCTGTTAATGAAAGTTGGATGGGAGATAGAAATACATCAGAACAATGAAACGGGTGCAACATATTTTCTTTTTTTATATAATCAGATTATCTTATGAACAATATCCAGAGAATAGGCCTAGTGTGCCATCGTGAATATTGTGAATGGCAGCAGTGGCCACAATTGCTCATTGGTTAGCATGCCAGACTTGGCAGTTCATTGGGAGTATGTTCAGGTCATATAACTGGATCAACCTAAATCTTCAGTCATGGTGTGTCCTTGGGCAAAGCACTTTACTTAGATATCATTGGTACTAAATAACTCGATTGTCTTGCCCAGTAAAGTAACAAATGAAACTATTTTAATCAGTTATTCTTGTCTTTATAATGAAATGGTTCTTAATTGTCAACTAATGTACACTTAGTATCACCGATACAAATGTTGCCGTTTAATGGTAACTCTGATCATTCCATGGTAAAATTAGGGAGCCTCAGTAGGGCATCAGAATACTACAACTCGAGAGTCCCAGGTTAAATACCTGCCATGGAGGGCTACTTTTGTGTGTCCTTGGAAACTCACTTTCACGTTATTTTACGAAGCTTTATAATGATTGGAGAGAATACAATTTTGTTTATCAATAGTGAACTGTATTTACTGTTACAGAGACAAAGGAACCCCCCAGCGCTATGGCCTTGAATACGAAGGCATTGTTTGAGGCAGCCAAGTCTTCTGTGACAACAGGGGTTACTCCACAGATGGCCCTCTTGCAGACCATGGCAGCTATGCATCAAAAGGTACTTGTACAGCCATGCATTGACATGTACTAAAATTTTGTTTGGAATAATTTATTGAAATTCAGAGCATGATTATATTGCATCCTTGTATGCAAATTATGGGGTAGACAGTTCCATAGCTCAGATATATATATCCCAGTCATATTGAGCAATTTAATTTCCATGTACGAAGCCCATATTTTGCAAAGTGGAAAGAACAGATCTGCACAGTTCATGATCTAAATAATGTCAAGTTGATACCCAAGCTACACTTTTAGAATATTATTATATACACTGTATTAAGTCTAGGAGATTAAAGACATGGAATTGCATAAATAGGGTGGGTACCACCTTCGAAGGATAGAGGGACGATTCTGCCAGGACAATCTTGGGATAACCCGACATTTCATATTGATTGTGCAGAAAAACTTCAAACGGTCTTCACCAAGTAGACCACTTGAATTACAATACTACATAGATTTTCACTTATATTTGCCTTAAAATTTTGATATTTCTGTAGTCCTTAATTTGATAGTAAATGATCAGAATTTAGAATAAAGGGTTCATGTATGAGAAGGTTCTTTGATCTCTGGCAGAGGTCTACAAATGATCTGGACAAGTTTTATAGTGCAGGCTTTATCACACATTTACTGATATTGCAGTTGGAGCCGTTAAGCAGAAATGCCTGCTGCATGAAGTTGAAACAATTGATCAGTTATGACTTGATATGCTTGATAGTTGTTTAACATTTACCTTAAAGTGCTACATTGTTTTGCAATACAAGATCCCTCAGTGCTGAATTGTCTGAGGGAAGAAAAAAAAGAAAACTGTGCAGTTTTAAATTTCAGTAAATAGAAACAATAGATACACAAACCCTACACGACAAATGATGATAGATGGATAAACTTTAAGAGTAGCATCAAAACACGTGCAAGTTTTTCGACTTTTTTTGTTTGTGCAAATGCATGATATTATGAAAAGTATAGAGTAATTACAGGTCATTCAGTTTAAAAAAATATACAACTGTAAGTTTAATCAACTAAAATATAACGATTTTCTGTACGGATTGCTAATTAATTATGCAGAAACAGAATTTACCAATATTCTCCAAAGTCGCAGCATCATGTGATGCGCATCAAATTTGGGAGTCGAGGTAAGCATGTTTCTCCTTTGATGTAATTATTGCCTTGTTTTTCGTCTGTCCTTCTCCTTAGTTCTTTATAGTCACCCACAATATATGTATTGCTTATAGATTTCTCATTATATATGATAAATTACAAGAAGTAGACAAAAAGTTCAATAAGATGGAAAATCCTGACAATAAGAGGTTCCTTTAAGGGGCCATTCTCGAAAGTGTTTACTTGTCGTGTTTGTGTTAAGATAAACCAACTAAAAATATAATTTGTATCATTGTAATCGGAACCGCTATTAAAAGGTCTCGCTAAAGCCGCTTCTTAAGCTAGAATAAAGTTTTTGATTTACTTGTGCATTTGCATTACCATCTCACGCTCACATATCTGATAGTCGATGTGATTTGCGCATTTGTTTGTATATTTACACGTTTTGCTTCATTGCATAACTCAAAAATTAATATTTTCCCACATAACATTTAATGCATTAATTTTATTAGGATTTTTTTTCTACTGACGATTTGTAAAAAAAAATTGCAGGGATTTGACTTGGTTGTTTTAGATGAAGTTGTGCTCCTTGTTGCACAGAGGTATATGCAAGCTGTCCTGGCAGCAGAAAAAGATAATGATTACAAAGGTGGAAAAAAAGCATACTGCAAATAGGCAGTTTATTTTATGGACTTAATGGATACCTTAATACTGGCAACAGACATGTCATTCCAAGCTGTTGTGTATGGCATATAATGGATAAATAATTTTGACCAGTACCATGGCTTTATTCAAGGAAGACTTGGGTGATCTATCCAATGATATGATGTGTTAATAATGTCACTTATGTTGATTTAAGTTGTATAAAGCATTTCTTTTGTAGTATGCAATTTTTATTTTGCATGAACATGTTTTGTTAAACATTTTTTTAGCTACCGACACACTAAACAATGATTATATGTATGACTATGTTTTGAAAGCAACTGTGAGGAGACTAGTTATTAAAAACATAGGATGAATTGAAGACAAAAACATAGGATGAATTGAAGACTAGCATTGTTTTGGGATGCAAAGTATGTAAAGAATAAAAGTACACTGGTGAACATGATTTTAATCGTGCATATACAGTGACACTTTAAGTTAAATGATAAGTAACGCATATTCATATTGAGTTGAGAAAGCAAAACTTGTTGCAGTGTTTCATGAATATAGATTGGCTTGTAAATATTCACAGAACTACAAACACTAGGATACTATTCTATCCAGATACTGCTCATTAATTTCAATTACATGTAAAACAAAATGGCTCTGGAAACAATAAGGTTTTTAAAACTAAAATATTAGTTCATCAAAAGCAACATTGAATGCTTATATCACATATGTCAATCATCAGCCGTCTTATTACAACTAAATCAAATATTCTTGACACCAATTAAAAGCATCAAATTTTCAGTTTTTTAAAATGTGTTCATTTACCATAGAAATAATTTTACCCTTTATATAAATACCTAGATGAATGTACACAACTGCATACACTGTAAAAGTAACATATATTATGAAATGTACTAAACTTATACAAGTACAAATGTGCGTGTACAGACATTAACTTTAATTCAAGAGTACATTCAGGCATAAAAAAACTGAAGGATATCATCTAAGGATAATTATGGCATACATAGAGGTTTTCTGTGTTATTTAGGTTGGGTGGGGTGCTCCAAATATTATTTAAATTATTACAAAAGACCCCCACCCCACCCTTGTTTTTGTGAGGAATTGAAGTAGTGATAGAGAGATGCAATGCTCGGAGACCCAGTCAGTGGTGCCAACAGTTAAATTAATGAATACACAAAATGTGAAAGTCAAATAAACAACAATTTAATATCATTAAATAACGGTCATCTCTCAAATGAAATTCAAATTAAAACCCTATCACTTGTCTTTAAAAAATGACCAAGTTATGGCCTATTTTATCATCTTATTAGTGTAATAGATTTTCCTCCTGTCCTATGTTCCTACTTGTCTGTATGACCTTTATCTGGACTGGTAGTCCAATTCCCTCCAGTCTCTCTAACTTCTGCCTCCATTCTTCCTTTTTCTTTGTCTCCCAGAGACTTTTATACGAGAAACTAGTGTACCATTACTATAAAAGATTGATTACAGACATCCCACTTTAGTACTTCACCTAAACAAATACTGAAATTAAGCCCACCCCCATGTATGTTTACTATTGCATATCTTTTAAAATTAGGGTAGCTAGGTACTCTCTCTCTCTCTCTCTCTCTCACACACACACACACACACACACGCACACACTTAATAGTATATATAATGTACGAGGTACAATGCAAAACTGGCTCAGATATACATATCAAATTCAGGAATGCAGGGATCGTGCTACCAGGCGAAGAGACTTTGCCTTCTTGATTTTTCAGACATAAAATGACTGGTTGTACTTTATACCTTCCTTGATGTACCCGTTAAGTTCTGGCAGTGTTGTAACACAAGGCAAAATGTATTTATGCATTGTTGATACCAATTAGCCTACACAAACTCTTACACATTCACAGGGGTGTTTTAGTTGCTAACTGACCATTAACCCTGTTTGCAGCAATATCACTGTTCGAGTTCATGAAATTGGGCCTAATGTACAGTTATGAAAATATACCAAATTCAGTTTCAAAATTGTAACAGTGTTTGTGATTTTGATTTTTAACATACCTTGAACAGTACCATTTTTATGTATTTGGTATGACTTGGCCAGGGATGAAGGCCTCCCCAAACTCTTGCATCTAGGTAGATGCTCTTACCACTAGGCCACTGGAACAGTCAACACCAGTATGTAAATAGTAATTTGTTAACAAATATAATCGGTGAGATCATTTCTAATTTATTTCTTTTTTTAAAAAAACCCAGAAGTTAACAGCATTATTTTCTTTATAAAATCAGTTTGAAAGTGTATGTGGACCTGTAATGGCAGACACCGCTGCACCTGTGATAAACCACTTCATTACATTGTATTCTTAAAAAATGGGGCAAATAAATTCAGCAAAATATATAATTTAATTAAAACAAAGTCTAAATATTTTGTGTTAGAAGATTTAGTCTAAATATTTAATGATATAGTCAGAAATATGGGACAATATTATGCTGTGGAATTCGAAACCATGTTGTTAAGCTCAATGCTGTTTTCTGATGTAATTCATTTTCATGAAAAAACATATATATAGTAGTGAAGCAAAAACTCTTAAGCAATGCATATCGTATCTATCAGTATTTAGGCAAATAATAAAATCATAAATATGCAGTCCTAATACTGGATGTTTGTAAAAAGTGTGTAGCTAAATTAAGATGCACTCACATGGCAGAACACGTTCTTTGATGGGTTTTGTTGGAAAAAAGGATCCAGTTCAGTTATATATAAATTTTAATGCTTCAGTGTGTTGTCTATTGATAGGTACAGTAATGTTTAGCAGGAGCAATGAAATCAAGATGAAGAGTATGGATTCAAGTCATTTGCTCCAATGTACATTTTTTCTACTTCAAAGTATGCTAGAAATCTTTCTGACTGCAATTTTACACAAAACATTTAGAAAATAAAATTATTAAAAGGTACTTTATTATGCAATAATACCAACTTGGAATTTGATTTTAATCTTGTTACTCCTATAAGATTAAATGATTTACAATGTATAGTCTCTGCTGTGCATTTTTTTATACATCAGATGGCCAAAATACACTGCATTTACCTCAGTCGGAACATATATATAAGACAAATATAAATGCACAGGGTATGAAAAGTTAGAAAAGGTCTTACATCTTTTTGTTCAAATGCATGTTTTTAAAAGCTTTAAGAACATAATCAACAGTGGTCTGAAGGTAAACTGCTGCTTGGAAATCAAACAGATGCTGGACTTTGGCTCATGGTAGGCACTTCAAGAAAGACTTGGTCAAAGTCTATATGGGTCCATGGTAGGGATCATTTGTTACCATACAATCACAAGAATAGTGCTTCCATAATTTGCCCAGATAGCTTTTTTTCCCCTTCCTTTCAGAATCTAAGTTTTGGTTTTCGATCTAGTTGCAGACACGCCATTATTTTTGTAAACACGTGTTTGCACATGGCAAAAATTCTTAATCTTCGGGAGAGGTCAACTTAGAGGTTACATGAATATAGGTGTGGCAAATAGCGAATTTTTATCTGCCAGACAATAATGAAAAATCACATATTTTATCACAATTTCCGATACTAGCCTGATTTCGACCTCAGTAACAGCCTGAATCATAATTTTTAAACTAAATAAGTAATCACAAACTGAAAAAAGTAATATATAATTTCATTCGTTTTTACTTGGGTTATATGCCTTTAACATAGTTGCATGTATATGTGTAAATACAGGTAAAATGACAAGTTAAAATTGTATTTCAGCAGTATTTTTGTTTGTTGTTAATGGAAAAGTTCAAATATATCCAAGACATGTTATATTCTTTAGTACTTCAACCATGTATGTGTTATGTCTGTCATAATGTTATATCTAAATTGTGAAAATCACGAGTAAAGAAAAGGAGAGTTTTGTAAACATCCGCTGCATGAATATCAGAGGTAAGTTGAAACCCCCAGTCAGTAATTAATGTTCATGAAAAACTTTCACCTGTCATTTATTCTAATATCAAAACCAAGGTTCATGTTTGGTGATTAAACCTCAGCAAAGGCTTCATTTTTTTCAATTATTGGGATGATTTTGTTTAAAGGAATCGCCTTTATTGTTCTCATTGTATGCCAGGTGTAAATTGCTTAGAATAGCTAGATATCTATCCCATACTAGTTTTTTTTTTTTGCTGAAGTATGCTGTTGATATCACACAGGCATGATTTTTCTCCGTTTTAAAATGGAATTCCGCTTTTCTCCTGACTTGAATCCAATTTTTCTTGATATAGTCTGTTTTTTTTAAAATAATGTCAAATCTGGGGGTTTTTTTTCTTCAGTTTTTAACCCTTCTTTTCAGTCCCATTCCGCAACAACCCTTGTAACGTATTCGCCCATGACTCTCGTAAAGAGTATTCTGATTGGTCAACAGTTTTAATTCATCCAATGAATCTTTGTGTAAAGGAAACTGATGATAATGGAAAATAGAATCGTGCTTTTTAAAAAAAATGGCATCATTAGTTGTTGAGAGAGATGATGACATGAAAAGTTTAGATAAAGGTTTTTAAAAAAAAACAGAAGGGAATGACTGGAACAAATTTTCGATGGAAATTTAGTTGGTCAGTTTATAAGAAAACTGAACGTTCGAAGACTGGCATTTTGTGCCTTCTGCAATATACACATTACAGAAGTCGTGGTTGAAAGAGTCAGGAACCGCACCTACAAATGAAGCTGCATACAGAAAAAAATGAAGCCCTCTGTCAGAATGTGTGTACTGCATATCACCAATAAACTCTGGAGCTTGAAAGGAAAAAGGCTCTCATTGAGAAGGAAAAGAAACGATTGCACATTGAGCCAGCAAAATCATTGATGACAAAAAGCCAGACTAAAGAAATCTTTCTTAAAGCTGCAAAAAGAGCTCAACTGGCATATCAACAGGTTGTGTTCAGTGGACAAAAAGACAAGTGAATATATGGGATTATTTGTATATAAATGATGTATTTGGGTGTTTATTTTACATAATTGTTATGAAGAAAAAAAAGTAATATGTTGGCAGCAAAAATTGAACAAATGCCTAATTATTGATTTAATTACGATATGAACACTGACATGCACATGAAATAACTTAAATACCAATAGTATTGGAGAACAAATTCATGCGACAATAAATATTGTAAAATTATTCATATTTTTGGTTAAGTTTTAGTTTTTCAAATGATTATTTTGTTACATATTATGGTCACAAGTTGCACCAAGAGCAGAATTTCATGCGTGCAACATGCATTTTTAGTCGTGGGTCTTTGACCCCTGGAACCCCCTGATCAGGGGCGTTGAACCTCGAAACCCCTTTGGGGGAGTACCCCTAAAAACTTTAACATTTTCAGGGTTTTTTTTAAAGGTCAAAATCATGTTAGATCACATCAGGTGCCCAGTAGGAATTGAGATCAGATGTATGTACCAAACCCATTGCTGTAATCTTGGCAACAAGTTTTCAGATGCTCAGGTGTGACAGGCCTCCATTTCTTCCTGCGACATTTCCTTCAAGTCTGTGTCGTGAACTCTATGATCTGCATAACGATTTGTTTGATCTACTATCAGATGCAATAAATCTATATCTAAAAAAAAGTCTTCAGTAGTCCATAGGTTCAGTATTCAGCATCTTGACATTTAATTTTGATTTACCAGTGAATGGGGGTTGACAGGTGCACCATCTTTTCACGTCAAGCAAGCATTTACATCAGACTCCATTTCCACATAAATTTCTGGCTCAAAACCATTCATGGGTATTTCTATCAACACTTTTGCCTGCTCAAATAATGTCATCTTTCTCAGATTCTTCAAAATCATTATTATTGCTATCAGAAATGAGTATTTGTTGTAAGAAATCACCATTGTATTCAGTGTATTTTAACTTTTTCCAGGTACCATGTGCTTTAAAGTGAGTATTTGTAAAACTTCTTCAATAAATGCATAGTCAAGTACAGCAGAATGCTTGTTCCGGGCCTTTTTAAACCAATCAAAAATAGTTTTACAGCAGTTTAAGGTTAAATTGGAGTTGGACTGTACTTGAAATATTCAGTTCTTTCTTTCAGGCTCAAGAAATGACTGGGATAGCAGTACCAAAATACTACAACCCTGCAGCTGTTAACCCGTTGAAATATGCTGAACAAGTTCAGAAAAGGAAACTGCTATGGTCAAAAACTAAGGATCACAAGGAGGTAAATCTTGGCAATTTATTCTAGAGTCTACATTAGTTGTATGCAAGACATAGCACATTTCTGACTGAATTGGCATACATCGCCAGTTGATGATTGTTTAGTTTTTCATTTGTAAATTATTAATGAACTGCCTAATAGATACTCATTTTTGGGAGGATTCATTTTGAAGCTAAGACAGTTCCTTCTGTGACGTGATTGCTTTCACCTTGGGATCAAATTCGCTGTCATTGACTAGTATGTAGGAAGGTTTGGTTTGCATTTTGTAAGTTACTTCTTTCAGTTTTTTTCACCAGAGCTGAGCAGAAGACTTTTTCATCTGTTTATATTTCATAAGACATTTCACTTTGTGGGGCTGATCTTTTAAGTATCACTTGAGCTGATATGGCAGTGCATCCTGTTCATACATTTACTAAACCCTTTGATATATACTTGGGATGAGAGTAAAATAGGTCATTATGTGACAGTACAGGTAAGGAAGAATAGAAGCAGTTTTGTGGTCAAGGTCACTGCACCCATGCCAACCAACCATTACACTTTTGGCATAATCATTAATTTTTTTTAAATTTATTTTTATATATACTAAATTATGCCTTACGTTTAAACATATATGAATTACACTTTTTCAGCATATCCACCTTCCAAAACTTGTATTTATTTGTTTTCTAGTTTTTTTTTTTTACATAACATTAATGCTACAGACCATATTTTATTAAAGACGGCTTCTACGTAACTACATTATAATAAGAGTACACTTGTCTGTGGACTTTCCTAATACTATCATGTTCTATAGCAGGTATCCTATCACCAAGAAACATGCTGGTTTTACTTTTGACCTCGTATTCTATTTATAGCAGCCGTATGGCTTAGTGAGGAGATAACATACTGGTTTTCTAATATTTATCTTTATGTGCAGATTCTTTGTGCAAATTGATATTTTGTGGAGAACCAGTCTAAAGGTATTTGATGCTAGAAAGTATATTTTAATTTAGTCTATGCGTATATGAGAGCAAAAATATCTTATTTCAAATAATTTCAAAAAGGGGTTTTAAGTTCATTTCTTCAAGCACTGTTCAGGCTATAATATCGAAATGATTGTATGTATTTCTGGATGCAGGAGGTAAAGTAATATCAAAAAGACTTTATAAATGGTACTAGCTTTTCACTCTGCATTAAGAGGTTACAGTTTGAACTGGTCAGGATAATATGACTGGGTGGGACGTCTTGCTACATGTCTGCAGCATGATGCCCCAGTGCTAGACATTAATGTAAACTGCTACAATGCAGACATTGTAGTGATATGACTCAACAATTGTTAAAAATGTATCTTAATCCTAATACAAATTGGACTTTCGTTGGTATGTCATTGGACTAGATCTGTTTTCTGCTTGTTTCTGCAGTAATTTTCATATTAAAATCAATGTTTTCATTAGGAAAAAGAGGCACAGTGGCAGTCCACAGCCTTTGCATTGGACAATGATGGGAAAATGGCCAATAAATTTCGCAAGTTGATGGGCATGAAAGAGAATGAAGAAGGAAGGGTTCCTGAGAAAGATGAGAAATTAACTGATGAACAGAAGAAAAAGCAGGATGAATTGTTTTCACGGCTGGACAAAGAATATGAGTTTGCCCGAATGGCTACACATACACACAGGGGCATTGGACTTGGGTTTCAGTCACAGTCACAAACCTTTCCACCTAACACAATCAAGTGAAATGCATAATTCATAATATATGTATATCTTTATGCTGATTGATTTTTTAAAGTGCCCTAACTATAGATCTAGAAATCTTATTTAACTTTCTGAAATTCTACCATAGTTGTTAAATAAGGTTATCATTTCCAGTTTCTGACACCTTTCAAATTCTGTTATTAAAACATACTGAAGAAGACATAGCTCAACTTCTTTATTCAGAAATGTACATTTGTTTGTGCATTTATCATAGAAACGTATTGCTTACTCTCAAGTTAAATGCCTGTTATAAATTGACATGTATGGTCTTGACAAGTAATGATTCCTTGTGGTTCACATATTGTAGGACCAATTGATAGAACTGGGTTTGAATTGTACAAATGCTTTTGAAATGTACATATTGTATATATATATATGTGGTAAATATTATTTCAAGAACTGAATAAAAATTACAAGTGATTAAAATTGTATCAAATGTATGGTTCTGATGATTATAAAGTAACACATGATTTTGAAATCGTACGTATTGTACATGACTTGTTGTAACATGTACTTGTATATGTCTTTCAAATTTTGATGTAAGAGATTTATTTGTACATTTTATATTTTTATGTTAAGGAAACAGTTCTTATTGTGAAGTGTTTCAATCATGGGTGGGGGGGGGAGAAAGTGGAAGAAATTACAATAATCATTCACTGTCCAAGTCAAATTGCACTAATAAAGAAGAATTAAAATAGAAATTTCTAAATATTCTTGGCCCTTTAATGCGTTTTAAATGATGTTATAAGGCCAAGCATGTTATATTACATGCGTGTCTTATAAATGTTGTCTCCATACAAAAAGCTTAATTGATCTACCATTTACAGTTACCAGGTGCTGTTAATGGCATGCTCTTGTCTTAAAGGACCCTGTCAGTTTTGGAATAAAATTTTCTGAAATTTAGATCACTGTGGCTGAAGAAGGAAAATGGTCAAGTTTTCACCATTTACCAAACTTTGTTAATGGGATAAGGAAGAACCCTTTTGATTTCAGAATCAAATGATCAAGGTCACATGAAAGAAGAATGGTTTCTGCACGGTAATCTCCATCGTCTACAGTTAGCGGATGGCTTGTACTTGGGCTGTGGCTATAGGTTTAGAAAGGACAATTGATTTGGCAGTCAGATCCCAAGGTGACTGAAATAATACAATTGGTTTTCACGCTAATTTTAGTTCTACAATTAAAATCAGGACCAGATTTTGGGGATGACTTGCACATGTTTGAATGCTCTATATTCTGAGGTGAAATTTGAATGGCCAAAGTGAATGACAAAAAGCAGAAAAATGGGTTCTGCATAATAACATTGGTTCTTGATCAAAGACCAGCTCAAAACAAATTGTGGTTTACTTTTACTTGAAGTATGGAACTCTGTTGGGGATCAAAAGACAAGTCAGGGTCCCTGTCACTTAATGAAAATGATTTTGCACAAAAGTTTCAGTACTCTCATTAAATGAGTGTTCAACGTGGGGTGTACATATATCATTCCACCGGTGTTATTTCCCATTATTCAAGGCGAATTTAACTGTTCCATTACACAGAGATTGGAAACCACTAAACAGTGGTGCATACTATTGCTATGGATTGGACCTGTGATTTTGCGCATAGAAAATGGCCTGCATGTTATGCAGGCTTTATTATATGGTCAGCTTAAACATCAATCTATCAAAGCATATGAACCAGTTGTGTGAACTTCTGTGGGGGTGTTAGCATTAACATTTATCTAAGTCTATACAGATGTACAACCTTACTGCATTTCGTTCTTTTTTCATAGCTACTTGTCATCAGTGGGTACGAGTTTCATAATGTCTACCCACTGGGAAAGGGGTAATTATGTTCCTGTATTATTTGTTCCTTGTTCTTGGTGACATTTTGGTTTTTAAGCTCAAATTTTTTTATTTTTCATACATAATGTTTGTTTTACGTGGAATCGTGAAACTTGGTAAGTGGGTGCATCTTAATGAATGGCACACTCATTATCACAAATTAAGTTTTGTAAACCACATTTCACACTTCTTTGATTTTGGCTTATTTCTCAAGCTCTGTTTATGAGTTGTCTGACAGAAGAGTATGCATCAAAAGAAGTTATATGACCTATATTTCACATTTTACTGACTTTGGGTAATTTTTTTCATTTACCTTGTAAGTACATATTTTATTGCACCCCTTATTAATTCTATACCCAAGTTCATAATGAGGACTACACTAACGTCACAAATTTAGGTCATTGTGACCCAATAATATGCATTATTGACACCCTTAGAATAAGTGCTATGACCTTTCACATTTGCTGGCTTAGGTTATGTTTTTAGCTCAATTGGTTATAGACAAGACGAGCTTATGGGATGGTCTGTTATTCAGTGACAGTCCATTGGCACGAGATTTTGAATGCTACATCTTCTCAGCATCTTGGTGGTTTGGTGAGAAACTTGACTTGGGTCATACATATGATGAGCTAGGAACATACCAATTTGATACTTACAAGAGACATGCCACATGTTTGATTCACCTATTTTAATTAATTCGAAATAAAATATGTTGTGCTTAGACATGGAGTTTTAACTGAAAGAATTCTTATGATATATGTTTTGACTTGATTGAATTGGTGCTAATTTGATATCCAGTACTTTAAAATCTTGTTAAAATTATCTTGTTCATACTTGGATAGTCTTATAAATATGGGAATTTAAGTAACAAATCTTGATATCTGGTTGGTCCTAAATGAAACTGATGGTGATCTTATGGCCACCATGGCATCCATATTTAAAATCTTATAGCTTCTCCTGAATATGGTCGTATCAAAAAGAAATTCTCCAAAGTTGTGTTATGAAGTCTAACAGGTAGGAAATAAAATTGTGACATTCAATATGGCCACCACTGAAGCCATCATAAAAATCTTATCCCAGCTGTGTTTGAACAGAAAATGATCCATAATTTTCACCAGAAGACTTCTCACAATCTCGGGTGAGTCTTAGATGATGATGGTACTGATTTTATATCTGATATGCCCCCCTTAGCAGCCATATTGAAGTCTTGTTATCGCTACTCCATTCTGAAAGTTACATCATGAAAAATATTAACTTGACGTGTCCATGCTATTGCAATATCAACATGGGATTTACACCAATAGTTATTATGGTACTAGTTGGAAAATGGTGCCTGTCATATGACCATTATGGCTGCCACCAAGACTCTTAAAAATCTTGTTATCACTATTCATCCTGAATGCATGCTTATTATGACATATGGTTTTGCCCAAATGTCTACTTTTCTGTAAAGGTAAATGGTGGTAGACACTTACCACGTGTACTATAGCAGCTAATTTGAAAATATTGTTATTGCTATTACAAGTCTTGGATGATTTCAGTACTTGACTTGGTTTATTTGACATTTAAATGCTTGGTCACGGCACTTGTTCTTGGTTTCTTTGACATTTAAATGCTTGGTCACGGAACTTGTTCTTGGTTTCTTTGACATTTAAATCTTGGTCACAGCACTTGTTCTTGGTTTCTTTGACATTTAAATACTTATTCATGGCACTTATTCTTGGTTTCTTTGACATTTAAATGTTTGGTCAGGACACTTATTATAGGTTTCTTTGACATATAAATGCTTGGTCATGACACTTAATCATCATGTAGGTGACTGTTCATCACAGAAGTCTGTGACTGACTTTTCACTCCTTGGTGATAACAATAATGTTTTGCATTTAGCTTAGCTTCACTTGAACTACTGTCATGAAACTAGTTGGGTGTATTCAACATGGACAAAAGTAGATCACAGTTGCCTACGTTTCTTACCCAATATACTTTGAAATGGTACTTTGGTTATATCACTACAGAGCTAGCAAGACATTATTCTGCAAAGTTCTTGTCATCACAACAACAACACAATACCACTACCAGCAATAATTATTTATAGTGATGTTATTCTTGTTACATTAATAAGCTATGCAGACATTTTATTTCAAATAAACAAATGAACGACTTTATGGATTGGCTTAGTGGTTAGTGTGCTAGACTTGCGACCAGAAGGGATCAGGATTAAATTAAACCAGTCTATGTTGGCTTTCTCCATGACTGGGCAATGCATTTTACTAAGTGACCTCTACGAGATATAACTTTTAATGTGATATGTGCCATTAAATGTTCATCAGTTTCAATAATGCAAATACTTCCAAGACGATGGATAATGCATGGCTGAGATGGAGCAGTCTGCACTATGCAACAGCTTTTGAAGATCATTATCATTTAAATAACTTTCATTTGTAGAATCAGCTGGATAACCTTCATACCTGCATACCAGCCATTACGCTTTTTTAAAATGACTTGCGCATATACATATTTGGATTACACTTTTTCAGTATATCCACCTTCCTGATTTTTTTCCTTCTTTTTCTTGTTTTTATTAATAATCTAATAATCCCACAGACCGTATTTTAGAAAATATGGCTCATACATAACTACAGTATAAGATTACGCTTTTCTGTGGATTTGCAAGCACTTTCCTGTTACCAAGAAACATCCTGGTTCTACATTCAAACTTTCGACCTCGTATTCTATTTAAAGCAGCTGTATGGCTTGGTGAGGAGAGAATATACTGGTTTTCTAATTTTAATTTACATGCAAATGCTTTATGCTAAATGATATTTTGTGGAGAACCGGTCTAAAGGTATTTGACGCTAAAAATTTTTTTTTTTTTTTTTAGTTTGCGTGCGAGTGAAAATATCTCCTTTCAAATAATTTCAAAGATAGATTAGAAAAAGGCAAAAAAAAGAAACTAAACAAAAAAGAACAAGACTCTTAATATGACAATATGAGGGCAGCATCACATAACGTCTATTACAGGCCGTGTGGAAATTGTAATATTTAGCACTAAAAGTCTTCATATGGGTTCTAGTCGATGTGTGTAAAGCTAAAAGTGTTACATATAAACAAAATGGATGTTAAAAGACGAGGGGCAAATCATTGTTCATGAAAATTTTATGTGGATTACGCTTTTTCTGCCTGGATTACGCTTTTTGATCACTTGGATTACGCTTTCCTCGTCAGAGGTTGAAATGTATGTCAATATTGGTTAAAACCTCTGAATGACTTTGAGATTCTTTTTTTACCATTAAAATTTGCTGCATGTCTCGATGCAAAATAGCCTATCAATGGCGCTCATTAGAGCTGATGGTAGAAGAAGTTGGAAAGCCCTGTTAAGAACCACCAACCCACGAAAAACTACTGGCAAGGTTTACATTGTAAGGACCAGACTCGAACCGACACGGTCACATAATTTGGCGCTAAAAAGTATATTTTATATTAGTCAAAACATATACGAGAGCAAAAATATGTCATAAAATTCACCGATTTGAAAAGGCAACATTTTATTTCAAAAAATAATCTTCTAAATATGAAGAAACTAATACAAAATCACGTGACATCTATTTCAGGCCGTGTGAAATGGATTTTAATATTTGGCGCTAAAAGACGTTAGATGGATTAAAGTCTATGTGTGTGCACAGCTAAAAGTGCTACATATGAAAATTTGAAACAGTAAAGGATGTTAATAGACGAGAGAGCCAAAATAAATCAGTTTATGAAAATTTTAATATGTTATATGTCATATACGCTTTTTCTGCCTGGATTCCTCTGTTTGACCACTTGGATTACGCATTTTCCTCGTCAGGGGTTGGCATGTATGGGTCAGGGGTGAGATGGCAGTAATCAGTAATGGCTAGCTCTTTGGACCAATAGGTCATGTGGGGGCCTTGCTATTAAAAAAGCTTCAAGACGTGGGTATATGTGAATATATATATATAGATCCCTAGATACTTGGTAATTAAGTTTAAAAAGTAAACGTAATGAGCACTCGTACACATTCTTTCCTCTCCCTTATTTGCAGACATCCATTTTTCTTTCCTTATCTTTAAAGTCTCCCAGTTCAACCAACATTTTTTAATTTCCTAATACAAAATAATGTAATCCATGAATAGGTGCGACTTGCATATAGATGCTGTGATTCATTCCAGCAGATGATTTGAATGTTTTCATTATATTTATTTGGGAATGTACAGTAGTTTGAAACCTGACATCCATTACTTTCATTATCCCCAGATGTAAGGTAATAATGTACATTTTTGTAAATGTCATTTAAATTAACCGAGGTCAACGAAATGCGTAACAATTAAAATATTTGAATCGGCTTGGAAATGTATTAATTCGCTGACCTGATGTGCGTTTAATGTACCTATTTGAGGCATGATTGATTTTTAATTAGAATCCATTTTGAAAACGGTTGGATACATAGACTATGTAATGTGAATTTGGAGTCAATGTATCGGAAAATGTATACGTTGAAACGATGCAGAAACAATTTTGTGCCATTTGAAATAAGTGTGATAAAATACATTTTCCAGAAATCGCATTGAACTATGACGAACTAGAGATGGGCGTGTATCAATAACGGCATAAATTTAATCCCGATCGACTAAGCGAAAAATGAGGTGGGAGATTCATGGACAAAATCCCATGTTTTAAAAGGAGTCGCCTTACTGAGAGAATCTAACATTAACGAGAATTCTGCTAGAAGTTACTTGTTTTCGCCTTATTTCCAAAGACTTGACAAAAACCGTTGTCTACTGGAAGTTCTAATAATGCGCCAAGGGCATAAATAATTTTCCTCAAATAAATGAATGACCACAAAATATCCCATCTTCACATTTGCATGGCACCTCACAACTGCATGGTTTATCAATGCTAGATTTCAATAATGTAAGTCCCAATACTTAAATATCATAAAATACAAATCAACCAGCAGCAGGGACGGCGAACCGACCACTTTTTACAGTAGTCATTTTGCTAAACTAAAACCTGCTACAAAAAGATATAATAAAAAAAATTTAATCGTCGTAGCTATTGTCTAGGGTAGTACCCTAAGTACTTAATCAAACGCCGAAAAAAGCCTGGGATATATTTCTTTACTGCACAAAAAATTATTTTGTTGCACGTGGTGCAATTTTTTTTTTACACAACACTAAAGTAACTATTATTTCTTGGTTTGTGATATGTGAAATTTCTACCGCAGGAAGAAAAAAAAATTAAGTGATGTGGGATGTGACGGTTATTTTGACCCTCAACAAAAAGTCGTCTAAGAGATATTTTGACGAGGTTGATTGTCATTCTGGTAACATTTGCCTCATCAGCGATTTTACCAATTGTAGATTTACCATCGCAATATCCTCTAGGACTATAATGAATTGATTCCATTCTAATAATCGGTTGATTAAATACCAGGCGCGACAATGATCAACTCGTAAATACAACAATATGATGAAAAATTGGATTGATATATTTCATGAGGCGTGACATAAAACAAAATCACATAACAACCAAAGGTATTGATATAATCAAATCGATTTACCAGGGATTTTGAGATAATTAAAATCGGATGATAAAAAAAATTAAACGATTATACTCTTAGAATACTTTGTCTGGTTGATTTTTTTTTTATCGACGATGAATTGCGGCCAACGACAATGTCGGACAAAGAAGGATTTTACGGCGGAAATAACATCACTGTGACGGACAAACATGCTGTGATGTTCAAATTTAATGTGAGTTATCAACGATTGGTTGGGTGTGTTTGTCGAGAACGAAATTGTTGATAATTAGTGTTAATTTGACAATCTTTTTAAGAAACAACACATTTGGTGGCAGACGTAACGCCACATAACTCTAACCTAGTTTAATATAACTCGTCTACGTGTATGTTAAATAACCAAGGGGAAAATGACACCCTTAGTTAGCTAATATTGTAGTATATATATGAAGGCATTTATTTGATTCAAACGATGAGAAATCGAGAGCCTCCCGGGCGATAATTTAAACTAGTCATTGGAGTTTACAGCTTAGCTTACGGTTTATTCTGTCTAGATTATGTTAGTTCATTTAGAGAAAGGCATGAATGTTCTTGTACTAGATATATCTGTTGTCAGGCTGTGAACTGAAACATCTTAGCCTTAGTTTCTGTTGAATTATGTTATGACGATATCGTACGTAACGAGGAGGAGATCTTGTTCGAGCCAAGAAGAAAAGAAAGGAAAAGCTGAAAGAAAATTAGTTTATTATTTTTTTGAAAAGATAAATAATGCCATATATACACCATAGAGTGGACAAATGGAGGAGACAACGAGATTGCGGTTAATGACTCACAGAGAGAGAGAGACAGACAGACAGAAATATGTCGATCTAACTTGTCACCAACGTTAAATTTGCGAATTTGGAAGGATCGCCAAGCAAGCAGGTTATGCAGCACTGCTGGACAATGGAGTTACTCATTCACTCGATTTCACGCACCTAATTGCATTTTGTTAAATAAACAAAAACTCTAACTATTTCTAAGGAAGTGCATCATTTAAATGATGTCATATTCAATTTCCCTTTGTTTATATAGGTAGTTAAATTGTTTTATTATGCATCTAGGCTATGATATATATATATATATATATATATATATATATATATATATATATATATATATATATATATATATATATATATATATATATATATATATATATATATATAGTTAAGCAAACCAGCTTGCAACATTCGATAGTTTCTTTATTCCTTACCATGGCTTTCATTATACACGAATGTACGATATTTTCTTGACACCATGCATCCATTACCTTCATTATCCAAACAATTAATATGAAATCTTGATATGGGGGATATCAATATGAAAGCAAATTATAAATACAATGTTTACATAGTTATAATTGAATACGATACGTATGTTCCGATGTATCGATCTGCGTACAAGCTTTATCATGCATCGAATGTACATATCAACAGACCCGTCCAAAGTGACGTTTGTGGCATCCACAATGTTTTTCTTCACAACATTTCACTAAGGTGTGCGACACTCGTATTAGATGTACATTACGAGGGGAATACACATCCATACCGGATTATCTGAAACTACAAGAAGAAGAAGATGATGAAGACAACTTTGTTTCGTTTATCTAGATAGGCGAGGAAATAAATACATTTAATAAGAGGTAGAAACGATCATGTTATTCATGGTTAATTTCCGGATGCCTTTGAGACTCAAAATCGTACAATGTGCACTTGTTTCTAGATAACGAGAACCGATAATCCTTCTTTATAAACCTGTAAATAACTTTATATATACTTTTCATCGCTCCAAATCGTGTTAGTCACACATTGCGTACATATATAAACTAAGACTTTCCAATATACGTGTGTGTGTGTGTGTGATTTGGAATTTTAACGTAGCTATAAAAAAAATCATTCATATTAGTTTATTGTGATGTATAGCACTGGGGCACCATGCTACAGACATGTAGCATGATGTCCCACCCAGTCACATTATCCTGACACTGGGCAGACCAGTTCTAACACTCACCTCTTAATGCTGAGCGCCGAGCGAGGCAACTGTTACTACCATTTTTGTAAGTCTTTGGTATGACTCGGTCGGGAATCGAACTCCCGCACTCAAGGCGGACACTCTAACCACTAGGCCACTGGAGCGGTTCCAATGTACTCGTAGTTGTGTTTCAAAGCATCTGTTTTTAGAAAAATGATCATATGGCTAAATATGACAGTTTATGCCCACCCCAACCCCATTAAGTTTTTTCCAATCAAGGAACGGACCGACTAATTGATTTGAATTTAAGTTTAAATATTTACATAAACCTTCATTCCAATACTAACTGGTTCAAAGACAATAATCGATTTTAGTCCAGTTTTGTGATTAGTTTTGACTTTATTTTAAGATGAACACAGAAAAAAAAAATAAAACACGAACATTTTTATGCAAGACTTTGAGTATTTTCAATATCTTTTATTGATATGTATAATGCCGTCATCTTGAGTCCCCACTCTCTATTGCTCCAACCATCCTTCGCATTCCAGCTCGAGTATAGTGATGTCTTGATAAAACATCCAGTTTAAGTACAGATCGTGGACAATTTAATATTCAGAATATTGTAGACTATTTACTTTGTGCTTATAGTAACACTTGGTCAGAAACAAATCAATTTCAGATCAACCGGTATTGTAGAATGAATACTTTAGCCGACAAAATGTTATCCACCAGATGACTCGTATCTCTCCAAAAGAAGATGAACTGTTTCTTCTTAGTTTGATTGAATAAAAAAAAGACAAGACGGTCGATACAAAATATCAACTAGCCACGAAGAGAGAAAGTTGTTTCATTAAAATTGCGTCATATATTTTAAGGGATGAGGAAAAATACGAAAGCAAATATTTCCTCCTCTCAAGTCAAGTATAGCCACTCTCTTACTTTACAGTATAGTAGTTTGAGCAGTATCGAGTCGATACAAGTAAGCATCCACTAGAAAAAAAACACGTGTCGAGTCAATACAAGTAAGCATCCACTAGAAATAAAACACGTGTCGAGTCGATACAAGTAAGCATCCACTAGAAATAAAACACGTACCGAGTCAATACAACTTAATATCGACTAGAAATAAAACACTCATCGAGTCGATACAAGTTAGTAGTCACTAGAAAGAAAACAGGTACCGAGTCGATAGAATTTAATATCGACTACAAATAAAACGCGTACCGACTCCATGCAAGTAAGCATCCACTAGAAATAAAACACGTACTGAGTCGATACAAGTTAGTATCCACTAGAAATAAAACACGTGTCGAATCGATACAAGTTAGCATCCACTAGAAATAAAACACGTGTCGAGTCCATACAAGTTAGTATCCTCTAGAAATAAAACACGTGTCGAGTCGATACAAGTAAGCATCCACTAGAAATAAAACACGTCTCGAATCGATACAAGTTAGCATCCACTAGAAATAAAACACGTGTCGAGTCGATACAAGTAAGCATCCACTAGAAATAAAACACGTGTCGAGTCGATACAAGTTAGTATCCCCTAGAAATAAAACACTCATCGAGTCGATACAAGTAAGCATCCACTAGAAATAAAACACGTACCGAGTCAATACAACTTAATATCCACTAGAAACAAAACACTCATCGAGTCGATACAAGTAAGTATCCATTAGAAATAAAACACGTGTCGAATCGATACAAGTTAGTATCCCCTAGAAATTAAACACGTGTCGAGTCGATACAAGTTAGTATCCCCTAGAAATAAAACACGTGTCGAGTCGATACAAGTTAGTATCCATTAGAAATAAAACACGTGTCGAGTCGATACAAGTAAGCATCCACTAGAAATAAAACACGTGTCGAGTCGATACAAGTTAGTATCCCCTAGAAATAAAACACGTGTCGAGTCGATACAAGTAAGCATCCACTAGAAATAAAACACGTGTCGAATCGATACAAGTTAGCATCCACTAGAAATAAAACACGTGTCGAGTCGATACAAGTAAGCATCCACTAGAAATAAAACACGTGTCGAGTCGATACAAGTTAGTATCCCCTAGAAATAAAACACGTGTCGAGTCGATACAAGTAAGCATCCACTAGAAATAAAACACGTGTCGAGTCGATACAAGTTAGTATCCCCTAGAAATAAAACACGTGTCGAGTCGATACAAGTAAGCATCCACTAGAAATAAAACACGTACCGAGTCAAGACAACTTAATATCCACTAGAAATAAAACACTCATCGAGTCGATACAAGTAAGCATCCACTAGAAATAAAACACGTGTCGAATCGATACAAGTTAGCATCCACTAGAAATAAAACACGTGTCGAGTCGATACAAGTAAGCATCCACTAGAAATAAAACACGTACCGAGTCAATACAACTTAATATCCACTAGAAATAAAACACTCATCGAGTCGATACAAGTTAGTATCCATTAGAAATAAAACACTCATCGAGTCGATACAAGTTAGTATCCATTAGAAATAAAACACTCATCGAGTCGATACAAGTTAGTATCCCCTAGAAATAAAACACGTGTCGAGTCGATACAAGTAAGCATCCACTAGAAATAAAACACGTACCGAGTCAATACAACTTAATATCCACTAGAAATAAAACACTCATCGAGTCGATACAAGTTAGTATCCATTAGAAATAAAACACTCATCGAGTCGATACAAGTTAGTATCCATTAGAAATAAAACACTCATCGAGTCGATACAAGTTAGTATCCCCTAGAAATAAAACACGTGTCGAGTCGATACAAGTAAGCATCCACTAGAAATAAAACACGTACCGAGTCAATACAACTTAATATCCACTAGAAATAAAACACTCATCGAGTCGATACAAGTTAGTATCCATTAGAAATAAAACACTCATCGAGTCGATACAAGTTAGTATCCATTAGAAATAAAACACTCATCGAGTCGATACAAGTTAGTATCCATTAGAAATAAAACACGTGTCGAGTCGATACAAGTTAGTATCCCCTAGAAATAAAACACGTGTCGAGTCGATACAAGTAAGCATCCACTAGAAATAAAATACGTGTCGAGTCGATACAAGTAAGCATCCACTAGAAATAAAACACGTACCGAGTCAATACAACTTAATATCCACTAGAAATAAAACACTCATCGAGTCGATACAAGTTAGTATCCATTAGAAATAAAACACTCATCGAGTCGATACAAGTTAGTATCCATTAGAAATAAAACACTCATCGAGTCGATACAAGTTAGTATCCCCTAGAAATAAAACACGTGTCGAGTCGATACAAGTAAGCATCCACTAGAAATAAAACACGTACCGAGTCAATACAACTTAATATCCACTAGAAATAAAACACTCATCGAGTCGATACAAGTTAGTATCCATTAGAAATAAAACACTCATCGAGTCGATACAAGTTAGTATCCATTAGAAATAAAACACTCATCGAGTCGATACAAGTTAGTATCCCCTAGAAATAAAACACGTGTCGAGTCGATACAACTTAATATCGACTACAAAACAAAATGCATGTACTGAGTCAATATAAGTTAGTATCGACTAGAAACAATCAATGTATTGAGTAACTACAAGTTTGTATTAACTAGAAAACGGTGTGTCTACCTGTCTACCTGTTGAATTTCACGTTTTATATTAAATGTTTAGTAACGGACCATCTAATTATAAACTACGATTTTATCTTGAAAACAGTTGAAACTTTATAGAATAAAATTTCCGTTAGGTAATAGCTTTGTTTTATAAATTGTTAATTGTAACCCGAGGTCAAGTAGAGGATTTCATAAACTTGTGTTCTAAAAAATTGTTCATTCTTGCTGTGCAAGCTGAGCACAATCAGTTGTATTATTATGGTATGCAATTTTTAATTTGGGCTGAGATTTATTTTTTAAAATTATTTAATTAAAGTGAAACTCTGCTGGAAATGCATTCTTGGAAATATAGACTTAGATCTATAGTGAAGTCTCAAAGAAAGATGTATTGTTTAATTGTATTAAATATGATTCAAGAAAAGACTGTTGGCACATCACTACGATACAGGATACCAAAGTCACATCTACACTTACAGCGCTTATTCAGAACTGTAATCATTAAGACTGGTGTTAGAAATTCTTTGGGCTTTATTTTGCCAATAGTCAGTTATTTTTATATTTCACTTTGTATTCTAGAGAAATTAATTTTTTGACAAACTTTTATAGCGCCTGTTGCTTCTGACATTTTTCTATTACTTATTTAAATACCATAGAGTCGTAGTAGAGACGAATTATTTAGATTTATAGTTGGGATACAAGTCATAAATGTCATGTAAAAAGAAATAAGTGTGTTTTCCCCTTGCAAACAATATTATCCTGCGTCCATTTGCGAATTTCAATTAAAATAATTAATGTTTTCCCACCCAATGATTCAATGACACAACATAAACACATGCGTCTGCATTAAGATCAGTCCCCCAGTAACAGTATGTAATTAACCCAGCTAATAAATTCCGTAGTCACAAACAAAACAAAAAGAAACCTAATTTAGCTTGATTAAGAAACAAAACAAAATTCATTATTCCAAACCAAACGGAATTGTTCTTTGAAAAAGCGCATTAATATATAATATGACACCAAATTTAAATTTTAAGTAGACCAAAAAACGAGACTTCTTTCTTAAACGAATGACTGAAAGCGCGATTCGCTTTCAAGTGCTAAGGTCGCTTGGTGGTGCTATGTGCGCATGAATACTGTGACTGTGTATTGTTGAAACTAAAGCCGTGCATTACCTTTGGAATCCAGCATAAATTGAATTATTTCGTTTGGCACATTTTGTAAAATGTTCTATTTCAATATTCTGCCTCAGATAGAAAAGCACAATAAGCATATAATAAGAAGGTTATTACGTTTGAATGGTAAATATATGTATTCATTTTTCTGAGTAATACTGTGCTCCTAACGTCGTACAATATTGTTGCGATCAAACTCATTCATATTTTTCCATACAAATGCAATTACCTAAAAATATTATTAAGTATTTCCTTGTTAAAATATTAAAATGAATACTCAAAATATAGTCCATTTGTTAGAAAGAGATTAAATCTTCATTTTCTTTTTTTAAAAAAATGTACTTAAATTATCATCTTTTACTTCCTTGCATAAATACTTTTATTGTTATAAATGAAAACAAAATTAGAAGGTTTCAAAATACTGCAAATGAACGAGCTCTCTGTATAAAGCTGAACCTATTTAACTATTATTAGTCTGTATAAATGAACAGGAAATATGCTTTAAAATAAAGTGTGATTATTCGGTAAAGTATGGTGTCAGAAAAAGCATTACTTACTTATCAAAAAATATGTTTTATTTGAGAAGGAAGGAAAAAATAACTTGTTTGTGGCTGCAGTTTCAATAAATTTATATGTCCCATACAACATTTTGAAAATTTCAAAGCTAAAGAGTATATTACCTTATCTGCATTACAGACAGACTTATGGAGGTCAATGTTCAAAGGGTAAAATGACTTAATTCTTCTAGCATCAGTATAAAGAAGAAAGTAAATCTGCTTTGTCATCATTTAGCTTTTTTCATGCATATCATTAATGCTAATGTATCATTCTATCATAAGATTAATAATAATTTTCCAATTTATCGTGACATCAATGCTAATGTACCATTTTATCATAAGATTAATATTAATTTACCATTTTACCGTGACATCAATGCTGATGTATCATAAGATTAATGCTAATTTACCATTTTACCCTGACATCAATGCTAATGTATCATTCTATCATAAGATTAATACTAATTTACCATTTTACCGTGACATCAATGCTAATGTATCATTCTATCATAAGATTAATAATAATTTACCATTTTACCGTGACATCAATGCTAATGTATCATTCTATCATAAGATTAATACTAATAATTTATCATTTTACCGTGACATCAATGCTAATGTATCATTCTATCATAAGATTAATAATAATTTACCATTTTACCGTGACATCAATGCTAATGTACCATTTTATCATAAGATTAATACTAATTTACCATTTTACCCTGACATCAATGCTAATGTATCATTCTATCATAAGATTAATACTAATTTACCATTTTACCCTGACATCAATGCTAATGTATCATTCTATCATAAGATTAATACTAATTTACCATTTTACCCTGACATCAATGCTAATGTATCATTCTATCATAAGATTAATACTAATTTACCATTTTACCGTGACATCAATGCTAATGTATCATTCTATCATAAGATCAATAATAATTTATCATTTTACCGTGACATCAATGCTAATGTATCATTCTATCATAAGATTAATACTAATTTACCATTTTACCGTGACATCAATGCTAATGTATCATTCTATCATAAGATCAATAATAATTTACCATTTTACCGTGACATCAATGCTAATGTATCATTCTATGATAAGATCAATAATAATTTATCATTTTACCGTGACATCAATGCTAATGTATCATTCTATGATAAGATCAATAATAATTTATCATTTTACCGTGACATCAATGCTAATGTATCATTCTATCATAAGATTAATACTAATTTACCATTTTACCGTGACATCAATGCTAATGTACCATTTTATCATAAGATTAATACTAATTTACCATTTTACCGTGACATCAATGCTAATGTATCATTCTATCATAAGATTAATACTAATTTACCATTTTACCGTGACATCAATGCTAATGTACCATTCTATCATAAGATTAATACTAATTTACCATTTTACCGTGACATCAATGCTAATGTATCATTCTATCATAAGATTAATACTAATTTACCATTTTACCCTGACATCAATGCTAATGTATCATTCTATCATAAGATTAATACTAATTTACCATTTTACCGTGACATCAATGCTAATGTATCATTCTATCATAAGATCAATAATAATTTATCATTTTACCGTGACATCAATGCTAATGTATCATTCTATCATAAGATTAATACTAATAATTTATCATTTTACCGTGACATCAATGCTAATGTACCATTTTATCATAAGATTAATGCTAATTTACCATTTTACCCTGACATCAATGCTAATGTATCATTCTATCATAAGATTAATACTAATTTACCATTTTACCGTGACATCAATGCTAATGTACCATTTTATCATAAGATTAATGCTAATTTACCATTTTACCCTGACATCAATGCTAATGTATCATTCTATCATAAGATTAATACTAATTTACCATTTTACCCTGACATCAATGCTAATGTATCATTCTATCATAAGATTAATACTAATTTACCATTTTACCGTGACATCAATGCTAATGTACCATTTTATCATAAGATTAATGCTAATTTACCATTTTACCCTGACATCAATGCTAATGTATCATTCTATCATAAGATTAATACTAATTTACCATTTTACCCTGACATCAATGCTAATGTATCATTCTATCATAAGATTAATACTAATTTACCATTTTACCCTGACATCAATGCTAATGTATCATTCTATCATAAGATTAATACTAATTTACCATTTTACCGTGACATCAATGCTAATGTATCATTCTATGATAAGATCAATACTAATTTACCATTTTACCGTGACATCAATGCTAATGCCCCATTCTATCATAAGATTAATAATAATTTATCATTTTACCGTGACATCAATGCTAATGTACCATATTAAAAGAAAAATATTTGTTTCACAGTGGCGCTCTAGAGATACATAATTTAAATTAGGCTCAGTTTTTAAAGAAAAAAAAATTCACAGATTTTCTACACTGGTGTACTTGAGCCATATATTTTAGGTATTGTTAACAGAATATTTAATTCCATTTATTTTGGTGTATGATTGGAATTTAGTGTATAAAATATACATTTAACTTGCTTCAGAATGAGTTTTTAAAAATATCCAGTTACGCCTGGCCATTTTCACTTCCTGAATTTCACAACTGAATTGTAAATAAGAAAGCTTTATACATTTCCTAATCAGTCATTGCATTTTCAGGTTTTGTTATGGTGCACTCTGACAAAACTTGTTCTCGCGATGTCAATCTGGGCTACATTTTGAATACGTGAGACTAGTTCAGGTTGATGAAAAGAGGATGTGGGTTGGGGCAGCCATTTTCATCAGACGCGTGCTTGGATCATGCACATTTTAACAACTACAGCATGAAAATAAATTTCAGCCATAGTACACGAAAGTAGAATAAAGATATGCCAACATTCACGTCCTTGTGCATGTTTAAAATGCAAATAACTTCGCTTATCTGTGGAATGCGCCTCTAAAGTTAAATAACAGTTAATTCCACACATACCCCACATCTATAGATATAAAGATTTTCTGTGATTGAAATGAACTCACGCTTTCCATCAACCTTCATGCATACACTGGCTGTTTTAAAGAACATAACGTATATTAATTAGGTGTTGTCGCTAATTATCAGTAAAGGTTCTCTAGGAACAAATAGGCAAAATATAAAAGAACCAACATTTGTAAACGGTATATTTTTTGGTATTGTCTATAATTTTGTAAAGATATGTAGAATTCCAGAATCTCGATTCCTCACGCTCTGTTTGCCAGCCATCTGTCCAATTCTGATTGACATCAATGCTTGGTAAACGCGTCAAGTTTAAATACAGATCAATGGCAAGGGAATACTCAGATTACTGTAAATTATTTAGTTTGACCCTATAACAGCATTGCTACATAAATCAATTTTGCTTTAGCCACTATTGTTGAATGAACACTTTAGCCGACTTAAAGTTATCCTCCAGTTAACCGATGTTTCTCGAACAAATCTTTAATTTTCAGTTTATTTTGTTTTAAAACAAAACGGTTCAACTATTCACGAAGAGAGGAATGTTGTGCAATTAATATGCATCAGTCATTTTAGTGCGATAAAATCCATACGCTACCCAAATTAACCAACTCTGCCCACACACTTAGTAAATTACGACCAGCCTCGATCTGAAAGCCTTAGTCTAGTAGAACTCTGCTTATATCAGGAAAGACAAGTATCGACTTTAAAAAAGGCGATTATCACGTAATAACTACTACTTCTACTACTACTACTACTACTACTACTACTACTACTACTAATCATCATCATCATCATCATCATCATCATCATCATCATCATCATCATCATCATCATCATACAAGTACTGAGTTAGCAAAATATAGCATTGAGTAATGAGTGCAAATAAAATGAGTAGCAACGAACAAAGTCGAGAATATCGAGTACGTGAAAGGAATACCGAATAATGACAAGGGAGTATCGAGTTTAGAACTGCAATTTTCGATTACAAAACCCAGATTCGAGCATCAAAACGAAGAATAAAATTATAATAAATTAAAAAATATCATGAAAGGAGTATTCAGGGATAATACAATATATCTTAAGACCAGTCTGAGTATCTTAATGATTAGTTTTCGTGTCATCTGTAATCGACTTTTCATAGAGCAATCTAAATTTTATTAAAACATAGTTTTCTCCTTTTTGGACAACTCACTAATGTTTAATATATTTGAAAACGATCTACTTATCAAAAGTCCATTTTGTTCACTAGGGTTTGCATTTATAGATGCCTGGATTTTGTAATTCTCTTATTCAGAAATTGAGTCTGAATTAAGGTATGAATAACGTAAATGTAGAGTGATTCGATACAGGTATACAATTATATCAGATATATTCGATACATGTATAAATATACCAAAGTGATTCGATACATGTATAAGTATACCAAAGTGATTTCGATACAGGTATAAGTATACCAAAGTGATTCGATACAGGTATAATTATACCAGATTTATTCGATACATGTATAAATATACCAAAGTGATTCGATACATGTATAAGTATACCAAAGTGATTTCGATACAGGTATAATTATACCAGAGTGATTCGATACAGGTATAATAATAATAATAATAATAATAATAATAATAATAATAATAATAATAATAATAATAATAATAATGACTTTGTATAGCGTCTAATCTTTCGAAGCTTTAAGCGCTTTACACCATCAATAATGATATGACTACACTACAGAACAACAAATGACAAAAACAATGAAATTGGAAAACATAAAAACATGCCGAAAACATAAAAGATACAAAACACGATTAGGTCTCTAAGTTTGTCCCTGCAGTTGAAACAGGTGAGTTTTAAGAGCACTCTTAAAAGGGACTACTGTGTCCTTTTGTCTAATTTCAATGGGCATTTCGTTCCACGTCGCTGGGCCGTGGTATGCAAACGAACGTTGTCCATATGACTTTGTTTTCACCGTGGGTACAATTAGTATACGATTATCAGAAGAAGAGCGTAAGTATCTAGCTGTTGTATACACATGGGTGAGGCTGGATAGGTATGTTGGACTGGAGTCTGTCATTGAAACATAGCACAGAGAACAAATTTTGTGTTTAATTCTGTATCGAATGAATAGCCAGCCAGTATAGAGTACAGAGAAGTGGCGAGGTGTGCTCTGATCGAGGTACTCTAAAGATGATCAGTGCAGCTGTGTTTTGAACGTTTTGAAGTTTCTGGAGTAAATATTGTGACGAACCAGACAGAATTGAGTTACAATAGTCCAGTCTTGAAAGTACTAATGAACACATTAGTGTTTTAGTGGCATCAACTGAAAGATATTTACGAATGGAAACGATGCGTCTCAATTCAAGATATGCAACCTTGCATATGTTCATGACATGTTGGTGCAATGTGAGAGTACTGTCTAGAGTAACGCCTAGGTTTCGTACTGACTGTGAGAATTTAATGTTGGTGTTGCTGATATTTATTGTCTGAGGTAAAGGATGTAAATGAGAAAATCTTTGTGTTGTGATCATTTCACATCAGAAATGCACCTCTCTACTCCATGGATGGAAGCATCAACTTCAGTTGGGTGGCTAGACTTGTATATTTGGGTGTCATCAGCATACAATTGGTGCGACACTGGGTGATGATCTATGACACTTGAGAGCGGCTGAGTGTACAGAATGAAGAGAACAAGTCCAAGAACAGATTCCTGTGGAACACCACAACATACGTCAACTGGGCTGGAGTGTATTCCATTTGCAGATATAATTTGTGTCCTGTTGACTAAGTAGGACTTGAACCACTGTAAGGCTATATTCTGAATGCCAAATACATGCTGGAGACGGTGAAGTGATATAGCATGGTCTATTGTGTTAAATGCTGCAGATAAATCCAAGAGAGTGAGGACTGTAATCTTTCCACTATCCAAAGCAGAGAAAATGTCATTACATACTTTCAGAAGAGTAGTTTCCGTGCTGTGGCAAGGGCGATATGCAGACTGTACATTGCTGAAAATACTGTTTGAATTCAAATGAGATACACGTTGGGTTAGAACAAATTTCTAAGATTTTTTTTATATGAATGGGAGATTAGAAACTGGGCGGTAGTTCTTTAAATCCTTATGGTCAAGTGTTGGTTTTTTCAGCAGTGGCTTTACAATGGAGTTTTTAAAAATGATGGGATTCCCCCGATGAGAGAGAGATATTAATAAAATCAGTTAGTGAAGGCAATATTGGGTCTTAGCACTCAAGCAGAAGTGATGTCGGAATTGGATCACGTTCACAAGACTTTGGGGCACTTTTCATCACGATTGTTCGTACTAAATCACTAGAAACAGGTTCAGATGCTCCTAATGGTTGTCGCTGAAATTCTGCATCATAACTGTATGGTGACGAGTCAGTTGAAATTGTGCTGTCAAACGAATCTCTAATGCTTTGTACTTTGTCACGGAAGAAATTTGCAAATTGGTCCGGAAGATCTACTGGAGAGAAGGTTGTTGGAAGTGGTGTACATTTGTTCCTTGATATTAGTTTGTTAGTTATCTCGAAGTGTTCTTTGCAGCTGGAACTCTCCGTGATCTTAGTACTGTAGTGGGATAAGTTGGCTAAATGGACTATGTTTGTGACGTTCGTCTTAGCGGCTTCATAGATTTATTTATGAATAGTGAGTCTGGTGGAAAGCTAAGGCCTCTCTGCTTTTCGGCGATGTCTTTTAGCAGTGCGATGCTGGTCCCTAACACTGCTATACCATGGAGACCACTTTTTTTTTATTGATACTCTGCATTTGGTGGCTGGGGCATGTTTTTCAAGCAATGGACGCAAGCAGTTATCAAGTTGTTCCGCTGTTGGATGTAAGAAAGTTGTTAGGTTTTATTGGATGTCATGCATGAATTTGGTTCTATTTATCATACGGAGGTTTCTCTTAGTAGCAAATAGAGGTAGATGGTTAGGGACTGATACGTCGAGATGGCATACAATGCAGAGGTAATCCGATGCAAGTTCGTGGGATACAAGGGTTGATTGCAGAATATTATCATCAGGTCTATAATGAAACCAGTCTAAAATGTGACCAAGTTTATGGGTGGTTTGGTTAAATGACTGTTTAAGATTGAAAACATGAATGGAATCTAGGAGTTTTGACGTGTATGGTTTTCCAGGACAGTCAAAGTGAAAGTTGAAATCTCCAAGAATAATTAGGTTACCACCTATCGAATTTCCATACTCCAGAAGATTTGGAAACTGTTCCAAAAGAGAGATTCAGTCAGCTTGTTTTTTTCTACTAGGAGGAGGGCAGTAGAGGAAGAAATAAATAGACTGACCTTTGTTCCAGTGTGAGCGTTGTTTTGACTAGTTCAAACGATGTGTGGTAGAAATTAAAGGTTGTATTGTACTTAAGGCATTTGATCATGGAATTCTTTGTAATTACAGCAATTCCACCTCCGCGAGAGTTGCGGGGGAACGACTTGATGGAGTAATCGCTGGGTGTTAAATCCGCACACTTAGGTTCATCACCTGACGATCGTAACCATGTTTCTGTCAGGAAGAAGACGTTGATATTCTGGTTGTTGATAAAGAAAAACAATTTCTGTGCGCTTTTCCGGTGATCCTACTGATTGAGCATTGAATAATGCAATACGTAGTGGTATCCCTGGGACAGTTGACACAACGGTTGACGATTTAAGAGGAATTTGAACCAGATTATTAAAATTAACGGCAGAATTTTTACATTGTTTATCTGTTACGGGCGAACGGGAGATAACTGGAATTCCTTTTCCTGTTCTACGCCGGCCAGCTTTGAAACAACGTTTCTTTTTTCACTTCCGTTTACATTTAAGTAATGATGAATGTATTCCCAGTTCTTTCAGTCTTGAGCACAATGTAGTATCTATAACCAAGGTCATTTAATCCAATTAATGAGGGTCCGTCATATTGTAAGCGGTCACGTGACGACGGTTTATTAAAAAAACAAATGTCTTAACAGTGGAACAAACCAGCTGAAAAAAATTCTAATTGTTCTCGTTTCCAAAACAACAAGACGAAGTAACACATACGAACGGAACAGCCAATGCATGATGAAACACAATAATGTAGACAAAGACAGACAACAAGCACAAATATCATAAAAATAGCACAAAATCGGAAGAGCCTTTCTCGAGCAGTTAAGCGATGGCGGCCATCTTTCTGGATATAAGCGATGGCGGCCATCTTTCCGGATATAAGTGCACTGATAAAGCTATACAGTAGTAATTGAGGGTTGGGCAAGATTAACAAGGGGAATTTGACATCGGGAAATTAAACATGGGCGGGATTATAGAGTGACAAACAAAACTGGGACAGTATAGTGAGACGGGTAATGGACTGTTTAGCGACAATTGGAATTGACGTCAAGTTACTGGCCACTGTCAACAATGTTGCATATGGCTGACCTAAATTGGATGAAACAACGTGGGATAATACACTGCTTACGACACAGAAAATAAGCACATTAAACATATACGTACCTGAATATATGGAAAAGGCATGGTGAGGCAAGGAATCATATGATGGAAGCAACAGGCAGAAGAGATATTGATCATAAAATACGGGCAATACCGTATAAAAAGTAGACATCATTTGGCTCAACACAAAAACTAAGAATATTGATTTTAGTCCAAAATTGCAAACAAACTGAAAAGGCCCAAATATTGCAACCGGAGAGTTATCAAAATAAGTTTATAAAATACAGAAAGGGTCGTAAAGCAGTACCACAAATTGTCTATCATGACAGATCGAAACCAATTTATGGTAGGACTCACACGAATCATAGTAAACTCTAATTTGTGTTGAGCCTGACCCTTCTTTTTAAAAAACAAGACACATAGATACGGGTATATAAGCCCTGGTGTTCTTATGAATTGTATTTGTTGAGTGAACGGGGTTATTTTAGGGTAGTCGGCATTTATATAATTATTTGTTTTCACAGACATTACTCTGAGTGCTCTGATGTTGGCATATTGGATGAATGGACAAATTGGTATTTTTATATGATACATTTTGATACATTTTGATACATTTTTTAAGTAGGGTATGGGCAGTACTGTCCAGTGTAATGTGTGGTCCTTTTCGTGCTCTTCATCAAAAGAATATCACTTCTTTTGCATAATTATGACAGGAATGAGAAGTAATTGCTTAATCCTTAGTCCAGCAAATATCAACATGAAAACCAATGAAATGACTCTCTGCGTATGTTTTCTTTTCTACTTTACTGAGTTTGTTTCATTCTTAAAAAAGGACAAGAACAAATATAAATATTTAATTGTATAGTTTATTGCCGAAATGATAGCAGGCTATTGTAAGTCATACATGATAGTTTTAAAATTGTCCTCGGATTGAAGAATTTTTAATATTCCTATATGGACACTTTTCAAAATGGTGTTACAGTATGCCGAGTGTGGCGTGTCCTGTGCCAACTGTCTGCTGCTCCACAGACACCACAGGTATCATCATGTGGATAAAATCCAGTGTGAATAGTGCTCATATACCGTAAGACTCTCAGGAGCCCGTATAACAGAAAGACTCTCAGGAGACTGTGTAACAGAGAGACTCCAGCGAGCACTTCAGATTACACCTTGGCACTTATAAGAGCACTTAATCACCCACCCCCATTTATCTAGAAGAATTGCTTTCCACGCCAGAGTGAGAAGTCATGGTGTTGACATTGCATGAGGAATTTCTTTACATCACCACATATACTTCAAATCCAAATTGGATCTGACAATGAACCAGCGGTGAAGGTTCCTACCAAAGAGGTAGATAAGTCTATGCACCAGCCAGCTCTGGCAATGACATCATCTTCCACACCTGACTCCCCTATGAGCCGTGTTTGAGATGCCCGTGTGTAGAAGTGCTAATGTACCATCCTACAGCATTAGAAATGATGCAGCCATGTGCACCCCCCACCCCCGTTCAAGACAAGTTGTATCTACGGCCAATGCTTTCTTATATGGTCAGGCCTATCCACCTGGAGATGTCGATCCAAGGAGCCCTGTATGAGTATGCAAACTGTCTACCCTTCCTTCATGATGCTGATCCGATGAAGGCATTTGTGGGGACTCCCATAATATTTGAGGCCATTAAGGATGAAGTCCAGGTTATTTGGACAACTCTCTATTGCATATTATTCCAACACAGCTCCTGGAGTGTGGTTGAAGAGTGTCGAGAAAGCAGTTCTCACAGATGATCCATGTATGAATTAACATCAGTGTGGTTTCCGGATCCTACTTTCATGAGAAGGGAAAGTAAAAACACCAAGACTGAGAATACAAGAACACTAACCAGACAGACGGACAAACAAGACCACTAACCAGACAGACGGACAAACAAGCAGAAGAATCGTCACTATCAATAGCACTGGCTGCAAAGAGTACTGAAGAAAGAAAAGTCTTCCATTTTTAGTTTAACCTTGAATCAGCCAATTTGTTTTACATTTATGTTAATAAATATTATCCCATCAGAAATCCTCTTTTCTTGTAATTTCATTCATTTTCATGGGGGGGGGGGGGCAGTACAATTGTTTTCTAAATGAACATTTAAAATTCTGTCTAAGTAATGTTTAAAAAAAGGGAATTAAATAACCATCAAACGGCATTGTGTTTCCAGCATTATTAATTTTCTCGCGGGCGGGGAATTGAACCCGGTCTATCATATGACCGGCAAAAGATACTTCCCATGATAATTGGATAACTATGAATGCGTGTGTGAGTTGATGTGTATGAACAATATGTTAATATAAGGTTCAAACGGTGTTCGTTTCCATCCATAATCATATCCTTTGTAGTAAAATATTATCAAAGTTGTGTAACATGCATACTGCTAGATAATACTCCATGTTTTTGAATCAGTATCACTGAATTTGAACAGTTAGATATATGAATATATTATATCCTTTCTTAACAAGCTAGTAGATAGGGTTGTGAAACAATCCTGGCTACCTGTTATCCTTATAAAGTGCATTTGCAGATATCATTAATGTTTGAGATAATTTATAATATCCTTTTATTGTTTACATTCCCTTCATCTTGGAAAGTTGTACCTCTGTTTCCAATGCAAATAATAGTAACTGTATCAACAGTTTTGATATATCACCCTTGTACAAAATATAAGTATGTTGATACAATATGTAAATCATATAAAAATGATTTGTTTAAATATTAATCATCTGGGTAAATAGTTTTGTTGTCCGGTGTGTACATGATAGGATTCTAAAACTGTAATCACTTACCTTCTATCATGAGAGAGAAATAGGCAATTGTATCCATTTTTCTCCAGGATAAAGGTAATACGCATGTAGGATCCTAAATTTGCGTGATCAGTGAGATGGAACTGTTCGTCATCAATGTTGAATCTTTGAATAATTTATTGTGGAATAGTTGCTAATTTTGTCGTTTTCAATCTGGCGCTATTTGTAATATTTTGCGTATTGGGCACAGTCCCATAACCTTGTCGCTGTACTGTCCCAATATTGTTTTGACGCTCTACAATCTAACCTATCAATAACCGAGGAAAACCTCACCAGACTTATGTTTAATCAGCGTGTGCGTCAAATTGATCAAGGAACTCCTGCCTGATATCCATGTGGCTCCCGGAGAGGACGAAGGACAAAATTCATGCTGTTTGCTACTCATCAACTCCAGAAGAAATGCTAGGAAAATAACCCCAACTGTTCACGACACTGATCAACCTGACATAAGCATTTGACAATTCATCCTGATGGCAGGTTAACTCGTGTTGTGGAGAATCAACGGAATAATTCTCGGTTGCCAATCTTGTTAATCAAGGATGCGTGTTTACCTCATTTCCTTTTAGGATGATGTTCTCTGTCATGCTGACTGAAGTCTGTAAGTATGACATTAGGAGCAACATCAGACAACGGACTGAGAGCAAACATTTTAATCTGAAGAGAATACGGGCGAAGACGCAGTCACGCGAAATGTCTGTTGATCTATTTGCTGACAAGAGTTCCCTGAATAAAAACCGGAGACTGACATGCAAAAGAGTATAGACCATTTCTCTTCCGCTCGCTACAGTTTCAGTCTCACAATCGGTATCACGAAGACAGGTTGCCCGTCAACCTACCAAGTTCTTCTACGACGAGCTGAATGAGCAAGGTATTTAGGTATTTCGTTGTGGTCACACCAATCGCTTCTTAGATCCCGTCAAATCTTTCTTAAGACATTAGAACATTGACCATAGGTCTTGGAAGATATCGCTCATCCTAGCGCTATCTCCTGCATACTGTAGCTAAGGGTTTTGAATGAAGGATAATTGCAGTGGCATTGCAAAAGAGCGAGGAGCATACATGTCAGAATTTCAGCCCATCCTCTATTTATCAACCAAATCCAAGTGGCATATCTTCTCAAGTGTGCAATAGACAATTCAGATCATGGATTGTCCTGCCTAGCCACTCATGTGCTCACAGAAGCCTTTTCATGCTAATTTTCGATCTCAAAGGACGAACAACAAACCATTTTAGCAACACAAATGTTTGATAATCATATGAATTGGATGCTGATAATTTTATGCTACTAACTAGAATAAGATTTGCTTTTTCACAGTATCATCCAAAATCCATTGGGCACCATGAACCATGAAACAGACCAAATTCATTTAATAATTTTACAGCAGTAGTATTTTCTGGGGAAGCTACGTCTGTGATCACCACAGAGCCAATGTGTTAACAATTCTCGAATCTGTTGATTTATTGTATTCCTTGATGTATCTTATAAGACAACTGGAATATTTTTTATTGAATAATTTTGCAAAGTAATTGTATTTATTCCGTTTGCAGTTCAATTTGTCTTCGACATCCTTTCGTTTATAACTATCATTTTAATGAAATATTATCATTGCATTAAACTATTTCTATCTGGGTGATTGTGTATGTGTGCGTGTGTTTGTGTGTGTGATTTGGATTTAACGTAGCTTAAATAATTTGTCAGTCAGATCGCTGTAGTGTGGTAGTTTATAATGATGTCTAGCGTTGGGGCATCATTCCGCAGACATGTAACGTAATGCCCCACCCTGTGACATTATCCTGACACCAGGCCGACCATTCCTAACACTAACCTCGTAATGCTGTGCGCCTAATGAGGCGCCTGTTGGTACCTTTCTTGTACATCTTTGGTTTGACTCAGCCGGAGTTCGAACCCACTACGTCCCACATCTGAGGCAGTCGTTCTGTGTGTGTGTGTGTGTGTGTGTGTGTGTGTGTGTGTGTGTATATATATATATATATATATATATATATATATATATATATATATATATATATATATATATATATATAGAGAGAGAGAGAGAGAGAGAGAGAGAGAGAGAGATGTAATACTTCAGTGGAAGCTTTATAACATCTGTATAATCACAACGTAAACAAATTAGTTCTGTATTTTGTCGATTTCTTTTTTCTTTTCTGAATTTGTATGATGCCAGTGACATATCTAATGTTTTTTCTTTGAGGTGGGGTTGTTTTTGTTTTTCTGTTGGTTTGTTTTATATATTTGGTTAGATTTGGTACCTTAGACCACTGTCACATAAATAATATAAATAACCAGTATGACAATCCCCACTTTTCTGGCATTTTTCTTAGTCTTTTTAGTATGAGGACTGGATTGCAATTTTAAAAAAGACAACCCCTATTACGAAAATGAACATCCATATTGGTGAATACGGCAACTGATATTTAACGTTTGACTCGACCGTATTCGGCACAAGTTTTATGCCCAATATCGCGTTACGATCAGAAAGGCAGTCACTGTTTCTGTCTGCGATATTTGATTTGTGATTCTTACCACGGATTTGTTTTCACAGCATTCGCTGGTGAGCTAGGAATAGAGGGCGTCTTGAAAATTGTCATTGTTCCAAGGTAAGTAAGATGTGTTGAACATTATTTCTAAAATCGTTTCATTACCAGGGAAGGATGAGTGATAAATATAGTCATGCTACGCAGTGTATCAGATTACATGATAGTATATAAGCGTGAGTTGTATAATGATACAAACATGTCAAAGCTCTATGGACGTACATAAAGTGTCAAATGTGATGATACTTTAAAGTGTATGATCTTACATAGTGTAAAAAGTATATAATGGTACATTGAGTGTTAAAAGTATATGATGGTACATTGAGTGTCAAAGCTATATGATGGTACATTGAGTGTCAAAGCTATTTGATGGTACATTGAGTGTCAAAGCTATATGATGGTACATTAAGTGCCAAAGCTATATGATGGTACATTGAGTGTCAAAGCTATATGATGGTACATTGAGTGTCAAAGCTATATGATGGTACATTAAGTGTCAAAGCTATCAGATGGTACATTAAGTGCCAAAGCTACGTGTTGATACATACAAATGTGGGTGCTACATGATGTACATAAAGTGTGGGAGTTAGATGATGGTACTTATAATGATTATATATATATATATATATATATATATATATATATATATATATATATATATATATATATATATATATATATATATGATGGTACATAAATTATGAGCGGTCCCTAGCTGGTTGAGTGGTCTAAAGCGCTCTCCATTACGGATCACTGCCATCTTACCTCCGTCGGCATGGATTCGAGTCTCGGATTCGGCCAATGTGGGCATGTGTGAAAGCGTGCCAGTAGCTTTTCGTGTGTCGGTGATTCATTACTAGGGTTTTCCCGGGTTCTTCCTCCACCCTTATTACTCGCCGCCATGTGTAGCCTATCGTGTGCTGAAAAATGGCGTTAAACACTACAACAACCAACAACAACATAAAGTATGGCAAGTATATGACTGTACATCAAGGTTTTGGTTCTTTTATGGTGGTAAATAAAGTGTCAGTACAATATGATGGAGCAAGTGTGTGGGCTATATGATGGTACACAAAACGTGTCAAACCTATATGATGGTACACAAAACTTGTCAAACCTATATGATGGTACATACAATTTGGGAGCTGTAGGAAGGCACTTCAAATATCAAAGCTATATAATGGTATATTAAGTTCAGGTGCTATATAATGGTACATAGAGTGTGGGAACTGTATGATGGCACATCAGTTTTGGAGCTGTATGACGGTACATAAAATGTGGGAGCTCTATGATGGTACGAAAAGTGTGAAACTATATCATGGTACATAAATAAAAGGGATATCTGATGGTAAACAATGTATCAAAGCTATCTGACGGTACATTAGAATATTGCAGCTTTATGATGGTCCATAAAGTGTTGAGCTATTTGATAGTACATAAAGTGTGGGAATTGTATGATGATACACAAAATGTGGGATGTATGTAATGGTACACACATACTTGGAGCTACATTATGGTACATACAGTATGGGGGCTATCTGTCAGACATAAGGTGTGGCAACACAATACGTTAGATAAAAGTGTCGGAACTATATGATGATACACAAGATGTCAAAGCCATATCATGGTATCTAAATTGTCAAAGCAAGTTAGGAAGACAAAGAGTGTAGCAAACGTCCTCGTGCTAATTCAAGGATTATTATTCCTTAGCACGTGATCATTACTTTCAGTGGTATAATAGTATGCTGTAAATGAAAACGATACGAGTCACCTGAGAGTGACCTTCACTTGAACGTTATTTGTAGGAATGCATGTATTAATGGTAAAATAAACTGCTCTGGATAAAGTAAAGGGGAAACTTCCATAATGAATACGTTGTTCTCCTACATAAGCATCCCAAATGCCTTTATTTCAATTATGTTTGAAAGCATGTCAATGAATAAGTAAACAAATCAATTATGTGCACTTTTCAAGCAAATGTGTTCCTCGTTAAAGGTGTAAAAGAATCATACACAATACGCAGACTGAGTCATAAGTCTTAGATTGGGAGTGATCAGACTAAACCTGGGAGACATTATACTTTAGACTGAGTTACATCAGACTTGATATGGGAGACATCAAAATTAGACTCTGGGACATTAGACCTAGACTGGGATACATCCTTAGACTGGGAGAGTTTAAGACAGGAGGCATCAGACTTACACTGGGACACAACATACAGACTGGAGACAGTTATTAGACTTAAGCATCAGACGGACTGGTAGATACCACACTTAGACTGATAAATTAGGCATAGACTGGTACACACCAGACTAAGACTAGGATATATTAGACCTAAGACTGGGAGACGGCAGACAGTCTATAATTCGTCCATTACATTGCGCGTATTATACATGTCACTATGACGCCTATCTTTAAATTTAAAGTTACTCTGGGTGCAAAACTTTATTGCATAATTGTTTTTTCCATATGTTGTCATCACCCTCGAGGACTACTATAACGTGAAAAGGGCACATACAGGTGGTTTAATATGGAGAGAGATGGCATTATTAATAGCCACAAGCCCGTGCATGTTATTTAATTTGATTTGACAATAGTGTATATATATATATATATATATATATATATATATATATATATATATATATATATATATATATATATATCCGCCATTGAATGCAAACGAAGGTCGTTGTGTTCACCACGAAAATAATGATGCGTTTTACTTAAACAGAAAAAAAATGTTTTTTTACTCGTATAATAAAATGTATTAACTCAAATTATGAAATTATGTAAACAAAAAGGAACATATACACATTATCTCTACAGTCCCAAAAAACACTAGATTTTACGAACCCTCCAAATTAGCACACTGCTAAAAGATTACAGTTATGGAGTTATACACTCCGTCACCAGCACACGCTGCTACCAGTCACTTGTCAATCAAGCCGTCAGTATTCCATGTTGGTCAAGCAATAAGTGCCCACCAATCTCTGTCAGCAACGCCCTATCACCTGCTATTCGACCAGCACAACTACATAGCTCTGCGACTGCCATGGTTCAGCTTCACGGTTGATATGGTCGACTTCTATGGTTAGCTCTGCAGCTGATGCTACATAGACTCCAATTACTTTAATCACTCTGGTCAGCTCTACAGATCAGGTCAGATATAATTCCGGTCACTCTGATAAGTCTGTTTAGCTCTATAGCCGATCACTCCGGTCAGATATCACTCCGGTCAGCTGAATATATATTTATATATATATATATATATATATATATATATATATATATATATATATATATATATATATATATATATATATATATATATATATATATATATATATATATACATAACGCCATGTACTATGCATGACACGGGCATATACCATAACACGTAATGACGTTATATACGGTAAGCTATTCAGATTACATTATTGGCACAATAATTACAAAACAAAACACATGTTCAGAAGTGAAACTAACCGTGCCAGATAAGAATCATACGGTACTAAATGTTTCTTAAAAATGCCACTTTGTATTGCCAATATAAATCTATTGCTAAGTCACACACAATAATATAAAATATTTGCATTATACCACGTAGACCGAATCTACATAGAAAATATACAGAGACAAACATGGTAGTAAAATAGTTCTAACTTATACACAATAACTTAATAATTCGTATACCTCTACAGCTGAAGATTTGCAAGCCCCTATAGTAGACTACTCATTGACAAGACATTTGCACTGAAAAGATTTTTACCTACGGTGAAGCATTTATGCACAGATATCGACTGTACACTGGGAACATTCGGTTCTTCCTATCGAAAGCACATCGCACGTGCGGCATAGGATGAAACGAGCTTAATATTTCGAAATATTGTACAATATATAAATCACCCTCGGGTATCGTTGTACACAAAAACGAAACCTGAGTACATGTATTTAATAAATAAAAGGATTTTTACAATTCCGTGACACTAGCTCAGTTTTTCGACACGTCAAGTCCAACTTAAGATGTGTATCACTCTATCCTAAAGCTCTAGCGTACACCATATCTAGTATCTAGTTCTGTCTTAAGACATGGTCTAGCGCTATATTGTTCTATCTGGTGAGACAAATATCAAGTTATAACTTAGAAATGTCTAACATGATCAAGTTTTGTCATAAGAAACACCTAGCTCTATACTCTTATCTCGAGACGCCCTTATTTAAAACTTGTGTAATTCATGACCCTGGGGGTGGGTGTGTGCAAGGTCTGGGCCTGACGTCCCGCTTGCCAAAGTGAAGTGAAGCGTCTCTCATAGCCTCTTCTTTCCAGGTGTAGTGATCGTTGCAGGCCCAATGTCTCGCTCTGATGGACAGGAGGTTTCTTGCATATGGCCTCTCCTACATTGTAGTGTCCTCAGTAGCATCTTTACGCGGGGCCCCTTCTTTTCCCAGAGCCTGTTGTGTGGCACGACCGAGTGCTCGGCAGTATAACTGGGTGGGTAGACTGGGCTCAATAGCCTTTGCAGGTAGCCAGTCTAAGAGAAGGGAAACTCTGACTCCAAACCCGGACAGATGAAGCTCGTCAGCCTTGTCAAGGCAATTTGTCTATGGGAAGGAAACTCTGATTCAAAACCAATCAAGTCCATTCCAATGGCTCCACTGCCTTGTGGATATCTTCGGGAGAAGCAAAGGCTGCGAGAGTAAACCCAGACGGAAAATCCGGAGTGGAGCCACCAAGGCGACTAGATGTCGAATACGACTTCCTTCCGACAGCTCCTGCATCCAGACTGGTGCCAAATGTCATGCTCAGCATTCCTTTGGACCCCACCAGCAAGGACGAAAGGGGATCCTGACGTCTGGGCAACCAAGGATCTCCATACTCCATGCCCAGGAAACAACACGGAAGCTGACAGTTTACGGGTTATAAGTCTCACCCGATTGACGTAGGAAAGGGGCGCTACGGGTCAGCTTTGACGGTGGGAGGGATAATCGCGTCCCACTGGCCAACTACCGCCCGCCTCAAGCTGGGCAGCCACCGGTCAATACGATGTTGACCCGCCATCGTCTGCCTGCTCCAGTGGGTGTCTGGAGCTCAGTGTTACTCAACATGACAAGCAGACGGAAATTCCACACCAGACAAAAGAAAAAAGAAACCAATAAAGAAGACTTCAGCTCGTCAACTTGCAAGCTCTAGGCCCAACAGTGAAAGGGGTCGCTCCCCTGAAATCTCAGATGGGAGAGAAGATTACAGACCGTGGGCAACAGATGGCCTGATGGGTTGCGTACTACTCAGAGCTATTGTGCCGAGAAACGAAACGTTAGTCACCAAAGCAGCACTCAGCAGCATAAATAATCTTCCCACCATGGAGGAGCTCGACCAAGTGCCAGCCTTAGAAGAGCTCAGCAAAGCAATTGACTACCTCCCAAATGACAAAGCACCAGGTAGTGACAGCATCCCGACCGAAGCTATCAAACGTGGGAAACCAACACTGCTTCAACCACTGCACGAACTACTTTGCCTCTGCTGGGAGGAAGGAGCAGTCCCCCAAGACATGCGTGATGCCACAATTGTGACCCTTTACAAAAACAAGGGCTACTGCAGTGACTGTAATAATTACAGAGGGATCTCGCTTCTGAGCATCGTTGGTAAAGTGCATGCCCGCATCCTACTAAACAGGTAGCAGTTGCTGGGAGACCATGTGTACCCAGAATCCCAGTGCGGCTTCGGAGCAGGCAGGTCGACAACAGACATGATCTTCTCCTTGCGACAACTCCAAGAGAAGAGCAGAGAGCAAGGTCAACCACTCTACACGATGTTCATCGACCACACCAAGGCCTTTGGCTTAGCAGGAAGGGCCTTTTTGAAGTTCTCAGTAAGATTGGTTGCCCCCACAACTCCGCAGCATGATAATCTCTTTCCATGCAGATATGAAGTGAACAGTCCTGTATGATGGATCTTCCTCTACCTCCTTCCCAGTTAATAGCGGCGTGAAGCAGGGCTTCGTTCTGGCACCAAACCTATTCGGGATCTTCTTCTCCTTTTCTCCTTGCTTCTGTCCTACGCCTTTGACTCATCCACTAATGACATTTTTCTACACACCAGGTCCGATGGGAGTTTGTTCGACCTGGCACGACTGCGCTCGAAGACGAAAGTGAGGGCTGTGCTCATCAGGGAGATGCTTTCTGCAGATGACGCGGCTCTTGTGACGCACACTGAGGAAGCCCTCCAGAGACTGAGAGACCGTTTTGCTCATGCCTGCATACAGTTTGGACTCACCATCAGCCTGGAAAAGACAAAGGTCAGCGTGCAATATACCATTGCCCATACAATCAAAATCATCAGGAAAGGCAAACACCATCATGTCACGTCTGACGAAGAGGGTGTGGGAATACAACGTACTGACAGAGCACACCAAAGTCCAAGTTTACCAGGCCTGCATTCTCAGCACTCTTCTATATGAATGTGAGACCTGGAGTACGTACATGAGGCAAGAACGCTGGCTTAACTCCTTCCATATACGGTGCCTTAAACGCATCCTAAAATTCAACTGGCAAGACCGTGTCCCTCTCAATGAAATCCTGAGGTCGGCCGCCCCTCACTCCGTTTCAAGGATGCGTGCAAGAGGGACATGAAGGCATGCGACATCGCACCTGATGGCTGGAAAGTGTTGGCCGAGGAGCGAGGCACCTGGAAACTGACAGTAAGTAAGGGTATATCAGTCGCTGATACGAGGAGAGGCCAGATGGCGGCAGAGAAACGTGTAAGAAAGGGCCACGTGGCAGCAACCACAGTAACCCAGGCTTCCCAGCATGTCTGCACAAACTGCAAGAGGGACTGCCACTCGCGCATATGCCTGCATAGCTACAACAGACGATGCCAACAACCAAGAGACAGACGACACCCTAAGAGCGCTATCCGCATGGTCTCATGACCTGACAGTCCGTTTTAAGATATATTGCCATCTACCTTAAGACATGTCTTACTATTGTTTAAAAACCACACGTAAAAAAGTAAATTGATTTTTATAACTTTGCTGTTTTCTAACATTCAATATAAAAATCTTTAAAGAACGTCACATTTTGACTTACATATTGGTTTCCTAATTTATAAATATGTAGTGACTGCTGCTGCTACTGCTGCTGCTAATAATAATAATAATAATAATAATAATAATAATGAGGACTTTGTATGGTGACTAATATTTAGAAGCTCTAAGCGCTTTAAAACATCTATAACGATGTGACTATCAACAAAAAAATCCCCAAAGAAAAACATAACAAACATCATGAAATTAGAAAACATAACAATAATGAAATTATTTAAGGTAGGAAACATTAATATGTCCTTAAGTTTGTTCTTGCAGTCAAAAAACGTGTTTTCAGAGCACTCTGGTGAGGTATCACCCAGTCTTTGTGCCTAATTTTTATGGACAATTTGTTCACGTTGCTGGGCCGATGTATGCAAAAAAACGTCCATATGACTTCGTTTTCGTAGTGGGAATAACGAGTATACGATCGTAAGAAGAGGAGCGTAAGCATTTTGTTGGTGTGTACACATGAGTGAGGCCAGGTAGGTATGTTGGACTGGAATCCGTCAGTGAAACGTAGCACAGGGAACAAATTTTGTTTCGTTCTGGATCAAATGGATAGCCAGTGTAGGATTCAGAACAGTGGGGAGGTGTACTCTGAGCGTGGTACTCTCAAAGATGATACGAGCAGCTGTGTTTTGAAATGTTTGAAGTTTCTAAAGTAGATATTGAGACCAGACAGACTTGAGTTAGTCCAGTCTTGAAAGTACTAATGAACACACAAGTGCTTTTGTGGCATCAACTGAAAGATCTTTGCGTATGGAGCTGACGCATCTCAGCTCAAGATATGCAGCCTTGCATATGTTCATGACATGTTGGTGCACTGTCGTAGTACTGTCTATAGTAACATCTACTGAACATGTGAATTTAATATTGATGTTGCTGATATTTATTGTTTGAGGTAAAGGATGTGAATGAGAAAGTCTTAGTTGTATGATCCGAATGGCCTCAGTTTTATCATCATTCATCTGCAGCTTGTTACATGTCATCCATGATTTCATATCAGAAATGCACTTCTCTACTCCTTGGATGGTAGCATCAACTTCAGCTGGGTGGACAGACCTGTATATTTATGTGTCATCAGCTTACAATTGGTGAAACACTGGGCGATGGTCTATGACACTTGAGAGAGCTGCTTGTATTGAATGAAAAGAACAGGTCCAAGAACAGATCATCCCTGTGGAACACTACAAGATAGGTCAACTGGATTGTATTCCGTTTGCAGATACAATTTATGCCCTCTTGACTAAGTAGGACTTGAATCACAGTAAGACAGAATTGTGAATGCCAAATACATGCTGAAAACGGTAAAATAATATATCTTGATCTATTGTGTAAAATGCTACAGACAAATCAAGGAGGGTGAGGACTGTAATCTTTCCGCTATCCAAAGAAGAGAGAATATCATTAACTCCTTTCAGAAGAGTAGTTTCATTTTATTACTGTAGCAAGGGCGATATACAGACTGTACATTGCTAAAAGACTGTTAGAATTTAGATGAGATACAGTTTGGGTTAGAACAACGTTTTCGAAGATTTTTAATATAAATGGGAGATTAGAGACTGGACGGTAGTTCTTTAAATTGTTATTATTGAGTGTTGGTTTCTTCAGCGCAGAGGCTTTACATTGGCAGTTTTGAAAAATGATGGGAATTCTCCAGATGTGTGTGTGTGTGTGTGTGTGTGTGTGTGTGTGTGTGTGTGAGAGAGAGAGAGAGAGAGAGAGAGAGAGAGAGAGAGAGAGAGAGAGAGAGAGAGAGAGATTAATAACATCAGCTAGTGAAAACAATAGTGGGTCTAAGCAATCAATAATATGGTCACGTAACAAATCAAAGTGGCCATCTAATGACCAAATAGCAGATAGGTCTCGTGAGAGTGTAAGTTAATACTTTCACGTTAATTTCTGTGATACAAAAAGGACTAGCTACTTGTGTAGTCAGTATGATTAGTAACGTATTCTCAAAGAAACAAAGCTGTGTTTCTAACCATGTTTAGAGCACCACATAAAGCAAGCCATTTGTTTTGAAAGTCATCACATATTGTTACGAGAGAAAAGTATCTAGAACCCGGCCTTTCAATAGTCTTGTGATTCACACCCCGTACTCAGTCTGCTTTCTCATTCTTTTGAATATCTTTTTTTCTTCTTTTAAATGATATTTTAATATCGGATTCAATATTTAAAAATATATGCTGGATGAACTGTCGTTTTTCTCCAAGAGACTGTCCTTTAAGTAAATCTTAAATACAGTACAACTGCGGAAATCCGGATACCATTTACACAAACCTTTAAAGAGTTGCTACAAATCGTGTTCAGGAACCCTATCACTTATAAATGAGTTTTTAATCTTACATTAGGTTCAGTTAAAAGAATACAAAGCCTTTAAAGAAAATCAAATACCTTCACGAATCCGTTGTATTCAATACACAGGCTAAATATTAGCAGTCAAATATTGAAACGGGCAAATGAAATTGACTAGAGAGGTCATCAGTTTCGTTAATTACTTGTGCCAGAATAGTAACCAATTACATTGTCAATAACAGCTATTGTTTCAGGAGAAGACTTCGATAACCAGAAACATGGCGTGTTGATATGTTAATGTCAGTTTTAAGCAATTAAAATGTCAAAATCATGTTTGTAATCTAAATTAGGTCGTGTCTGATTTCGTTGGACAACAATACTGTAATATTGTAATATTTCGAGAAACTGGAGTACACTTAATCTAATGAATATATATTTCTTGTGTTAGAGTGCGTTTTACTGAATACGTGGTGTCCATGTATGTATGTATGTATGTATGTATGTATGTATGTATGTATGTATGTATGTATGTATGTATGTATGTATTTGATTTTTCTCAAACGTTTGATTACTGTTGCAAAGAACATATGAATCACAGGTCTTGAAAAGAACAGAGGCACGGAGTGGGTGGGTGGGGGCAAAGATTTCAGATAAATATTTGTAATCACTGCTTGATTTGTGTGTGTGTGTGTGTGTGTGTGTGTGTGTGTGTGTGAGAGAGAGAGAGAGAGAGAGAGAGAGAGAGAGAGAGAGAGAGAATTATAACAGAAAATTAATGCTTCATAGTTTGCAACGGCTTACACCTGAGATGTAAATAAAGATTTAAACGAAAACCAATGAATGATTCATATCAACTTTCGTTCATGGTTTTTTATTCTGTTCAGAGAATATATCTCAGAACGTACTGGGAAACAATTTATCCTGACGGCACATGTCATGAAAAATGGAAATGTATGTAGCCTCCATGTCAAAAATCTGAACGTTACAAGTGAGTTAATCTGATAAGTCTTTTCAATTCTTCTTTATAGTACCATAACTTATAATTATTTCCAAATGAATTTACGAATGTCCACTACAAATATCATATTTTGTTTTGTCAGTGGTACAAGTTCTCTCTAAATACCTAAACATAATAGGTAGGGTTGACATGTTTTAGCAGACGGGGTTGTTTGAGTTGTCAAAATCGAATTTCCGAAACGAAATCGGCCACTTTAATTTGTAGGTTATTTAATATTGTACATGTTCGAGTCATGGTTAATTAACAATATCGCGAAGATGCAAAACGAGGGTCCTTCGACCATCCTTTCCAAGCCCCACACACTATTTGTCAATTGAGTTTAAATTAATTAATACTTTATTATATGCTGATATGATTTCACACGTTTCGGCAGATTGCCTTGTTAAGTTAGGTTCACATGCGAAATATAAGATCCTGCATTAGAGACAGCTGATTTCATAGATAAGGCGAACTCTATCACACAATCACTTCCAGGAAATACCAGATTATTGGGATTTGATGCGGAAGCATTATATTCGAGTGTTTCGATAAGAGATGAACATAACGCTTGGACAATGATGACTGAGGCCAGCATCTGTCTGTACACCAGTCCCTACAAATGTGGTCCTAAATATCGTAGATATGCGTTTAGAAAAAATATAGCTTTTACTTCGCCAGAAAACATTTGTACACTGAGGGCACATCCTTACACTCATACCTAGGAATGAATTATGTAAGAACATACACAGGAAAATGGGAGGACAAACCTTTCAAAATCCAAACAGCTACTAAATTCATGTTGGCGATTTGTGGACGATAATGGGGTGTTTGAATCCACAAACGTGATGAGCCCATGAATTTTTACAGATTAGCGAATTCAAAATACTCAATAATTCAAGTAGAGATGTGCTAATCTTCGAACAATACAGAATTCTTGGACGCTGTGCACAATCTGTACCAGCCACGAAATCTGCATATCAAGCCCGCCCACAAGCCCCTGTATCTCCATATTAAACCAAGACCACCCAAAATCTCACGTATCTCTATACTAAACCAAGACAGCCCAAAATCCCACGTATCTCTATACTAAACCAAGACAGCCCAAAATCTCACGTATCTCTATACTAAACCAAGACAGCCCAAAATCTCACGTATCTCTATACTAAACCAAGACAGCCCAAAATCTCACGTATCTCTATACTAAATCAAGACAGCCCAAAATCCCACGTATCTCTATACTAAACCAAGACAGCCCAAAATCCCACGTATCTCTATACTAAACCAAGACAGCCCAAAATCTCACGTATCTCTATACTAAACCAAGACAGCCCAAAATCCCACGTATCTCTATACTAAACCAAGACAGCCCAAAATCTCACGTATCTCTATACTAAATCAAGACAGCCCAAAATCACACGTATCTCTATACTAAATCAAGACAGCCCAAAATCCAACGTATCTCTATACTAAACCAAGACAGCCCAAAATCTCACGTATCTCTATACTAAACCAAGACAGCCCAAAATCTCACGTATCTCTATACTAAATCAAGACAGCCCAAAATCCCACGTATCTCTATACTAAACCAAGACAGCCCAAAATCCCACGTATCTCTATACTAAACCAAGACAGCCCAAAATCTCACGTATCTCTATACTAAACCAAGACAGCCCAAAATCTCACGTATCTCTATACTAAACCAAGACAGCCCAAAATCTCACGTATCTCTATACTAAACCAAGACAGCCCAAAATCTCACGTATCTCCATATTAATTCAAGTCATCTAGACAAGTTTGCAACAGGCAATAAAACAGGGACGTAATTTTTTAGAGAAATGCCACCCCACTTCCCAATCGCATGTGCTGTAAAATTGCTGTAAGCTATATACGTTGCCCCCCCCCCCAATCAAATTTCGCCCCCCACCCCCTCTGAAACAATAGGAATGACGTCCCTACAATTAAACCACAAGGTCGCAATAGGAAAAAAGCGAAATTGTTTGCAGAAAGCGCTCTTCGTTACGGATCACTGCCATCTCACCGCTGTCTGCATGGGTTCGAGTCTCAGATTCGGCCAATGTGGGTATGTGAGAAAGCTTGCCAGTAGCTTCTCGTGGGTCGGTGGTTCTTACCGGGGGTTTTCCGGGTTCTTCCTCCACCATTAATACTGGCCGCCATGTATAGCCTATTATGTGCTGAAAAATGGCGTTAAACCATTAAAAAAATCAAGTGCAAAAGATTGCTAGATCAAAATGTTAATTTGAAGAGCCAACCGAAAATGAAATTTGCCCCTCTACTACACGTGATATCATTCTCTCGAAGGCTACCAAATAAAAGTGAAATATTTGAGAACACCGTAAAGGTTTCCAAGTGTCTAACCGAGTCAAGTTAAGAAATACACCACTTGTCTGTTTCAAGCTGGATTACAAATAAGTCGATAAATTAGCCCTTACCTGTGATGATATTGGTGTCGGGGTTAGAGGCGGATTTCACCTATTCATTAAAAGCTGCAATTCTATTTTACACACATACACACGCGCGCGCGCACGCACATGCACACGTACACACACACGCACAAACATTAGCTAGATTTAACTTATTATTCGTAAGGTTTAGAGATAGACTAAAGAAAGGTAATACTTTTTAGGAGTCAGAGAAGGTCTGGTAAACTAATTAAAGCAGAAATGGTTTGCTATTAGTGTTGACAAATCGTATTTTGATTTAGTTAGATTATCACGGTAAGAATATGGTGGTCTACATGTGATTTAGCCACGGCGGCTCAGATGGTAAAGTGTAGGGCTCGTAATCTTTATTAAGTGTATCTCTTGTAATCCCCAATTTATGAAATAAAATATGTTTGAACCAAGGGTTGCATGTTCCTTTCACGCTCGGACAGCCTGGTTTCAGTTGCTTTATTGCATCTTTGGGGAAGGCATTTTTAAAGTTAGCTGAATGGCCAGGTTGGACAGGCATACACTGTCGCATATTTTAACGCAACATTTGAATGTGCAACCCAAATCTGGTCTCCTCCTGTCTGTCTCGCTTGCCATGTTTGGCTTGTGTTCGAGGAATGGCTCGTATTGCGTCACGGGACCACGTGAGCTGTTCTTTCGTCAGAACGCGGAATAGCTCGGCAATTTTCGGAATCGTGGTATCTTCCACGCAAAATAATCACTACCCGCCTATGATAATGAATTTATAAACATTACAGTCTAATTAAAATTTATAGAGAATTACATACATAAAAGGAAATATTTTATTTCTGGTCTCTTTAAAGTAAATATTAAGGCCTAAAGTTCCGCATTGCAATTATTGCCGATGTTCCCTTGGCATCACGTGAATATCATTCAGTTGAGAATCATGTCGTGTAATATGCTTATATCTCGAAAGACTAACATAACATAAGAGTCGTCGCGGTGTTTCAGGTGGTCGTACTCGTAATCCAAAAGTCCACGGATTTGATACACTTCCCTCCCTACCGTATGATTTTTGTAGCTGTAATAACTGGACACGTTTACGTGTCATAAAAACTGTTCGAACCACAACTATTTAAATGTAGTCAATGTGCACGTTGCCTGAAACCTGAAATTAAATCGAACTAATTAAAAATGTATCCAAAATGCAAATAGATGGGGCTAGAGTGATGGAGAGTGATTCTAAACTGGATGTTTCATTCCATACGGACGGTATCCATTGGTCACGAAGAGCAGCTAATGGGATACTCGTTCGTTGGATGGAGCAGCTAGAAGAGTACATACGGAGTTTTTCGTTAGCCGGAAAAATGCCAAAATAAACACTAAAACAAAAGCTATGAAGCACGGTTATTAATTACCCTTAGCTCCCAGGGATTGTCGGCTGCCGAAAGTACAGTCCCAAATAGGGGTTTGCAGTTTATCTCAACACCTAAATTTATACATAGAACTTCAGTTTCAGTAACACTGAAAGAATGTAATTGAAAATTAAGGTAATATAGTGTTTCATGGTAAACCTAAGAGAACTAAAAAACAATTCGTAGAGAAAAATTCCTGACGCCCGCTGCCTTTAACCCTTCACTTCAGGGTTTTGAAAACTAAACAACCGAATTTTTAAGCAAGTATCTCAGTCAAGATTCGTACAGGAAAAACCAAATCAATCTTTGCCATAAACGATCAAATATTGGTCTAAAATATATTTAAGTCACAAGAAAATTCACCGGTATACTTTATGGGTCACAAGATAGTCCAGACAAGCTTGATGGATCTGAATTCAGTCTGCTTTCGTACATTATTAACATAGGACCTAAGTATACTAAACGGTTACGGACTTTTATAAGGCTGTACATATTTACCTTACATTGTATCCCTGATTATGTACTGGTTTAAGTTAACACGATCTTTACAAGGTCGAGGTCAGTTTTGTTTGCAATATGACTAGCCCCAGCAATTTTACATTAAGCTCGCTGTGTTTACCAAAACAGTCTATATATATATATATATATATATATATATATATATATATATATATATATATATATATATATATATATATATATATATATATATATATACATATATATATATATATATATATATATATATATATATATATATATATATATATATATATATATACATATATATATATATATACATATATATACATATACATATATATATATACATATATATACATATATATATATATATATATATATACATATACATATATATACATATATATATATATATATATATATATATATATATATATATATATATATATATATATATATATTAACAGGTCAAGTTAATTATCTATATATCAATCTATCTATCTATCTATCTATCTATCTATCTATCCATCCATCAATCCATCCATCCATCCATCCATCCAAATTATTCTTTCCTGTCTAATGTCAAGTCTGTGAAATCACTTATAGTCATGTTCAGATATAAGGAATTATTCATTTAAATTAATCATTGGACCTTGGAACCAAAGCACTACTTTGGGATTATTGTGAACTTATTCAAAGACACTGATTTCACAGTAAGCCATTTTGACTGCATTTTAAATGCATTAGGAACACAGGTCTTGTGATAGTACAGTAAGCCATTTTAAATGCATTAGGAACACAGGTCTTGTGATAGTACAATAAGCCATGACTATTTAAATGCATTAGAAACACAGGTCTTGTGATAGTACAGTAAGCCATTTTAAATGCATTAAGAACACAGGTCTTGTGATAGTACAGTAAGCCATGACTATTTAAATGCATTAGGAACACAGGTATTATGATAGTACAGTAAGCCATGAATATTTAAATGCATTAGGAACACAGGTCTTATGATAGTACAGTAAGCCATTTTAAATGCATTAGGAACACAGGTCCTGTGATAGTACAGTAAGCCATGAATATTTAAATGCATTAGGAACACAGGTCTTGTGATAGTACAGTAAGTCATGACTATTTAAATGCATTAGGAACACAGGTCTTGTGATAGTACAGTAAGACATTTTGATTTTTAAATGCATTAGGAACACAGGTCTTGTGATAGTACAGTAAGCCATTTTGATTTTTAAATGCATTAGGAACACAGGTCTTGTAATAGTACAGTAAGCCATTTTGATTTTGAAATGCATTAGGAACACAGGTCTTGTGATAGTACATTTAATATTATACTATGAGTATCTTTTAAACTGTTATTTAGTATTCTAGGGAAATAAACTATTGATTGAATTTAATTTAAATTGTTGGTTTTACTTCCTTCTTATTACTTAATGTAAGACCTTGAAGAATCCTAACGCTGATATTTATGAGGTCATTATTACTCAACGGTTGTCTTGCATTTCAATCAGCGCTACAACGTTCAGTATACGAATGAACACGTTTATCAGAAAAGTGAAGACGAATAAGGACATTAAAAATATGTGTGCATAATAATTTCTATCTCTTGCCAATTGAAATATTTAGTCGCGCAATAACTAGCATCTTTATTCATAAGCAACAGATAAATCTTCCTAACGTGAACGAGCTACATAAATGTAATAAATGGTCTTAAATTTATTTCACTTGACGGTAAATTATCTCACTCCCTGCAGTTATATTCTTTCAACCATAGTTTTTTGACCATTAATACACGAGCACGTTTCCGGTATCCTTCCTTATTAGTAGTATTACAAATGGAAATCTAATTAGAAATGAGGTATAAAAGACCAGACTGTGGAAAGCGGTTTAGGTGCGCATCTTTGTAACGTTATCGGTATGTTCTTACGTTTGTCACGTATTAGATGGCAACGTCTGCTTTCTACACATGGCATTCTACGACTACATTTTCACTGATATGATAGTGGTGTCATTCCGGGATCACGTGTAGGAGGATGTGTGAAGTACTCGTAAAGTATGCTAACGTTAATTAAGAATTATAAATATGAAATATTTTGAATTCAAACACTCCTAATTACATGCTATTTATTTACCAAGGGTCATGTGATTGGACTATAATATGACATTTTAGGGGACCCGGGTGGCGGAGTCTAAGGTGCTCGCCTTTACCGATCACTCGCACATCTCGTCTGTTCGTGTGAATTAGAGTCTCGGATCGGCCAACGTCGGTATGCGAAAAAGTTTGTCAGTAGCTTTCTGTGGGTCAGTGTTTCTTCTCGGGTCTCCTATTTCTTCTCGGGTCTCCTATCGGGTTCTTCCTGCATCAAATATACTGGTCGCCCTGTATAGCCTACGAAATTCTGAAAGATGGCGTTACTCTGCATGAAAATGCATGAAAAACATTCCAAACATCTGTATTTTGTCCATTCCCTCCTTCCGACCTGTGTAAAAAATATTTGGTACATGCCATTTGCTCGTCTCACAAACAACGTCTCACTTTTTTGCCAGACAGATATGCTGTTCGAAAAAAATAACTACGCCAGAGAGATTTGTTTATGGAAGCAATTTATGTGTAAACTTAAGCAACCTATAAAACAGTAATTATGACAGGAATACACACTATTAGCATTCATTGCTGTTTACAGGTTTTATGGCCTAGTTTACCGAACAATGAAAATAGAATGAAATCTCGTGAAGATACTAAATAAAGTTAAGTAGTTTCTTCGTTTTATGAAAGGTCGTACATAGGTAGCATGCTGTTATCAAGACAGTTCAATAGATTCTTGTAGTGACATGAATTTCCGCGGATAGGACCCACACTAACTTTACAGGCTTTGTTGCATGTGGCAAATATCGATTTTTCACCTCTTCAAATGTCAGAAAAGGTGAAGGTGAATATCATAGGGCGATACGAAGTGCTGAACCGAAGACATAAAAGCTTCAAACCGTCAAATCAAACAAACACAACACAATAAGGGCCGCATAAACCGGTAAAGCCTGAATGTCAAGCGTTCCTGTTCAAGAGATATGAAGAGTTGTCTTGTGAAATAAAACCCTAGCTTTATATGACATTGGAGACAACGAAAGAACCACTCAAAGAATAACCCTAGCTATTACACGAAAAGTGAAGTATAAAATTATTGTCAAGCTTTCTTTGCTGTTGATCATGTAAATCTTTACAAACATCAAAAGCAATATTTATGTTCAACGACATGATTGAGTCTTCCGATCCTGCTACCCATTTCAGGTAACTATCCCGTGAGTTAAAAGTACTGAATTCCTCAAATATTTCCTTTTGAAAAAATTATATCATTTTCATATTACTTAATGCTTACTCTCCATCATTACTTTCCTTAACTGCATGATACTCAATGGCGTACTAAGGGTAAATGGCTCCCGGGGCCAGTGTCGTAAATGGCTCCCACGGCGATGACGATGACCCAAAGGGCCAGAATACAAGACCTGAATGGCCATAGCCGGGGTAGGGTTCATGGGAAGGATTTTGGGGAAGCGCAGTGGACTAACTCCGCGGAGCCCGGTGCGTAACATTGGCCTTTTTTTATGGCTTTTCCTGGTATCTATATTCTATCATTCACACAAGACAATCAAGTAAAATTTTATGCTGGCTACATAAATGTACGGGTGCGTTATGTAATCTGCTGAAAGATCGGATTCAAGAGTAACAAATTTACAAACACAATTTTGGTCATTTTCGAAAAATAAGTATCAGCTGTTTTGGCGTCCAAAGATCTATGGTGCCCGCGTGCAACCTCCCTGTCTCCTACCCATTCCCCGTTATTACGCTACTGTTATAACTACACAAATATCAATTATTGGGTTATGTCAGTCTCTTAGGACGTTCGGTGTCCTTTTTAAGAGCAAATGTCTCACCAGGTGGCTTACTAACAATATATATATATATATATAAAATTTTGAAAAACACAAATTAAGAATAATACAAATCGGTTTATTTCTTGATATCCATGTATGTTTATTGTGTATTAGATGGAATATATTTAAAAAGATGTCCTATGTGGTCCAAATGTTCTGATCATTTGAATAAGCAAAGTTTAAAAATTCTCTCTGTAAACTAGGAATTTAAAGTACTCTCTTTAAACTAGGCATTCAAAAATACTCTCTGTAAACTAGAAATTAAAAATACTCTTTGTAAACTATACATTTAAAAATACTTTCTGTAAACTAGGCATTTAAAATAGTCTCTGTAAACTATACATTTAAAAATACTTTTTGTAAACTAGATATTTAAAATTATTCTCCGTAAACTATGTCAAATTGTCGCAGAGCCATTTCGCAAGAAACGTGTTACAGCAAGTGATTGTATATTTCAAATGAAAAATTCATTAAATGATCTCAAATCAGTTTTTTTCTCTGGAGATCCATCAAGTTGCGGAAACTTTGACAAATTAGATTATAAGTTGTATTATTTCTGGTTAATGAGAAGCTTAATCAAAATAAGTATCTAATTTAATTCTGTCAGTTTCTAGTGCAGCCCTGTCATTAACTCAGTGTTACAGCAAATACTTCTTTCGACATCCTCGATAAGTGAACGGTTTAAATAGGATGTGTTGGTTTTATTAACTACACCATGCCGACAATAGCAGGTAACGGCCGTTCCCAAGGACACACCAGGCAGCTGACCCTGGATTTTTGGGTCTAATAAGGAAAATGCGATCAGTGGATTATGAACCCAATGAGCTAACAAATGAGTTACATCGGTTTTAATCAGTGTTGTTTATATGTGGTATATATACAGTGTTGGACCACTCCGAGGTTTGTCTTAGTGCAATCCAAATTAAAGAATAAAATACTACACCAGTATATGATAAGTTACTGCTTCGAAATTCAAAATTAAAAATCACTAGACGAACCATGATTTGTATACTGCCTTCTCGTAACCCCTAAAAAGAACACTGAAATTAAAATCAATATGTACTTGCTCATTCAGACTTGTGAGCTGGGTATTTCGCCAGCATAGTGTACATGTGTTAGTAAGCAATGTTGTGGAAGCTATAATCCTTGTATAGATGCAAAGAAAGGATTTCGTAGCTGATGGGTTAATGGAAGAATGCAAATAAATTGAAGGTTATAAAATAATGAGATTTTGTAGGCAGATTGAGATTCATAAGTCAATTTATTGAACAGCTAGATGACTATTTTAGCAATGAAAATGTCTTAGTAACATTGAATGAGTTTGCAAATATTGTTACGGATTTCTGTATTGTATTTTAACTTATGTTATTTCATTTATGCTACATGGGTGTATGAAGTTTATATTTAAAGTAGCTAATTTTGTGGCTGGCTTGTGTTGCAGTAAAGGTACATTCAGTAAATGTAAACTATATTTTTACAAATCAAGGCTGATTGCCTAAGTCTTGTCAACAACTCATTAGGTCAAAGTTCACCACACTTTTGTTTGAATGGAGGTCACGAAAAGTTCACGTAATACTTGGATTATATTTTTCCTGTGGAGATATTACGCAGGCTCTAGTTATAGATTGACTTAATAATTAAAATTTAAATGTTTGAGAATCTTTTATGTGATTCAAGATTTATTGTTTTGATGCGCACATACAGACTATATAAGAGAAATAAAGTACCACATCACTGTCGGATTATTTAAACATTTCAATAACTCCTGTATATTCAGATTTCGTGGAATTTACCTTGAAGTAAACTCTTTTGCATTTAGAGCTGTGGTGCTAGCTAGCACATAAGCACATTAGAACCTTCATTCTGAATATCCTTAAATAGTTTCCGGTTTAATTTGAAATTGATAGTACAATTTAAAGGATGATAATCTAGGAATTCATACACTGTAAAATATTTTTAATTCTTTCACTCTGTTTGATTTTTTTTATTTTAGGAAAATAAATGCAATCTCGGGAAAATGAAATGCTTATTGGTCTATACCTTGTCTTGTTACTTAGTGGAAGCCCTATACCTAACAATATACAGTGTATACATTTGATGAATGACACTTACCTATAGGAATAGATGGATGCCTACGTGACTATAAAGAAAGCTTTTAAATGTTGAACGAAACCGCTATACCACTAATACATGAATGATACTCACAACTCATCATGTATATGGTATCTTAAACTAAAAAAAACAAACAAAAAAAACAACAGAGATCTCGATGAGTATTACGTCACGAAAGCTACTTCAATGTTTTTACAGGTTTTTGAAGAGGTTTGTAATAACTATGGGATAGCTTACAAACAATTCCCTGCAAACTATTATGGCGCACCAGGTCTAACTTATGATGCACCTATAAATATACCCTGTACAACTTGAATCGGCAGTTTGTGATGGTTGAGAGTGGAATAATTGATAGAACATTCTTGAAATCACATAAATAGGCCGCAGCAAATTATGAGTAATATCTGGTTTTGTTGTGTTTGAGGGGTTTGAATGGGAATCGTGTGCGCACATGCCCGTCACAGACATCTGCGAACTCTAATCTTTGCATCTTAAAACTGTAAAAACCTTAATATTCACATCAAGAACTCGTGATCTTAAAAAATTAATATAATCATTTTACGAACCTTTTTTTTTCATCAATGAGGAAAATTGTGATCAATTAGATAGTGTGGGTCGCTCAAACGTTTAGATGGACATTATGTTGTATTTATCGATATGCTGAACTGTGTTGGTTTTGTCATTGAAACGTTCATGTGGACGAGATTCTTGCATCAATCGATATAATCAACATGGTTGGTCGTTGCAACTTTCAGGTGGACGATATAGCATGTATTATACTAATACAGCTGGCCACAAAAATCGGACAATAGCATAAACTTTTTTGACCAGTATAACAACCAAATATCTCGATGCGTAATTGCTTAAAGACACAAAAACAGTACAGGTCCCAATAGCCAATGGAAGAGGAAACATTTTTTTTTATAAACTCTGCTTCCAGAAATGTCAATTTCTCCGACGTTAGATAGAGCTTAGACATACTCACACAATCAACATGGCCGAAATAACTTTGCTTGCTTACTAGCAGAACATATAATCTGTCTATTGAATATTTTCCTTTCTAAATATCATCACCCTATCGAAAATACATGGTTGTGTTGCGTTTGGTGAAAATATGAAGTAATTACGTATTGAAATTTTGCGTGTTAAAACTGGTTATTTTGCTATTAGGACCACGTCAGTCCTATTAGTCAGATACGCTTAGAACGGAAAGTGTCATTAGTTCACACACTGCCGGATATATGATTAGAGGGCGGAAGCTAGAATTACAAACAAACAATACAACAACAAACAGCTACTATTGAAAAGCTTTCAGTAGATTGGAGAATCGACAGTTATGTCGTGAAAATAATATGGCGAAAATAAATCGTTTTATTTTCTGAAAGATATTCTGAAGTCTTGGCACAACGGACCCCTTGCAGGGTTTAATATGGCAGTGATATTTTTAGAGACGGATGTTAATTTAACGGTGAATAATAATTGCACCCTTTAAAACCTTTTACAATGCTAATGAAAATTCGCGAACCTCTTACGGGGTATGCGAGTACAAAATGGGTTTTACTGAAATATCATCATTGATAAATTAAAACGACCACACACACATACATGCACACACATAAAGGATCCGTTTGACTAGATCTATTGCATTAGCATCCTGACCCATCTGGCTTTACATTGATCTTCACATCAGAACGAAGCATTATCAAAGGACTGCTGAAGGTGTAGAGAACTCGTTTGCTCTGAACGCTTGCATATATCCAGAAATTCACCGTATTCCTATTTAGATAACGCAAGGTATATATAAATTATAAATTACATTTCAAAATGACACGTATGTAGTAAACAGGAAAAATAAATCAATTATCATTGATTCACTGAGTATTGATACATGACAACATTATATATATGTTTCAGACATAATGACAAAACATGATTAGCATATCCGATAACAGTATTGACCTTTTCACACTGCAATTGCAATCGGAGTAAATGTTCCGAAGTGTTAATCTGTCAAAGATTTCTTGTTTAACAGCTTTGTTGATAATAAACAAAGTGTTTCACACTTCGCATGAAACATCTAGCTTGTAATACATACCTCAGCAAACAAAGTAATAATTAACACAATATGCTAGGTAAATATGAGGTTCGCTTAAAGTCTTTGGCTGTTTCTTAAAATATGAATTTCAGATTTTTAGCAGTATCAGTATGTACATTAACTGTAATGTCTCTACGTTGAGATGATATATTTTGACCATCATAGCTCTAAAGACTACGTCATAATCTGGTTATTTACTCTCTGTGACATAATAATATACCTTTTAACCTTGTCAATAGCATACTTACATGAATTGTAACCCCTATAAAACATAATTAAATACCTTTTTGACCACGTCAATGCACTTTTTAAGTATATCTGCATTATAATTAAATAGCTTTTAGCCCTATCTATGACACTTTTTAAGTATGTCTGAATTATAATTAAATAGCTTTTAGCCGTGCCAATGACATAATGACTTACGTTTTAAACTTTTATAAACACCTTTCTCAACGTTTACATGGTCTTGACTTAAAAGTAACATTTTTATAAAGGTTACGGTTGGATGATATTAACAGCAATCGCCTTTTATCGTTCAGGAGTGTCAGGTGAAATCGGAACTTTGTAACATCTGATTAGTAAGAGAGAATTGCTGTATTGAATTTGAAGTGACTTGATATTTATAAAGTTAAATATGATTTCTAAATGAAGGATCTAGTGTTAGTTTAATCCCACCTACAGGTAGACTGACAATATTTATTTACCCAGTGTAGGTGAAATATCAAATTGAATTGCGGTAGAACTGAGTGGCTCGATGTGAATTAATTGTAGTATGAAAGTAACCATTCTGCAGTTTTCGGTAAGTTGTTTACTGAGAGAAAGGGACATATTTAATAGTTTTGAAAAGGAAAGGAAAGAGTTTTTTTTTAGTTATTTAGTGCACGAACTTAGACTTTCAAAACAATAGAACTTTTCTGCATGTTGTTTATTTCTTTACATTTTTTCTTCTTTCTTTTATATTGTGCGTTTTGTTCGAACAATATATTTATTCACTGAATGAAGTATTGACTATTCTTCAGATCCCAGAACCGCGTCAATGACAATTATACTTTCTTAGCAGTCGCCTATCGTCCAGTGTTCAATATGAAAGGTCGATATCTCTTTTAACCAAGCCATTATTTAGCCTTACTGTATGTTCAGTTATGCATCTGACTTTAGTCATTTTGAATAGATTTACATTGTTCCAAAAATGTTTTTTATTTTTATACTCCAAAATGAAACAGAATCTCAGTTTAAACCGAGTCGGATTTAGAAGGAAAAAAACCAAACTATATTTGAATATTAATCTCTTACTTAAGGATTCCTGTGTCGTAGCTATTTCATAAAATATGAATTCTGGCGGCTTCATTCACATGCATTATCACCAGCATGAGGTGGAACAAAGTATGGTTATGCAAATAATAGCCGGCATCTACGTCAACACGCTCCAAAGTTGTCAACTACTTCTCTACAGAAAATGGCACTTTGTCACTAATTTTATAATCTAAATTGGACTTAAATAATTTAAGTTTTAACTTTTTATTACACTTAATTGAATTCTATTGAAATTAATTTGCAGATTGAAAGCTAATGCAGCACGTGCACAATGTCGACTTCAACCAATGACAAGTTGACGATTCAAGCACTGATGGAACACGACAAAGTCCACCCCAAATTCAAGGCCACAAAAAGTGCCGGATCCAAGGATCAGAAGGAGGTAAGATCTGAAGGGTATTCAGAGCTTTGGGAGAAAAAAAATGGATATTATTTTAAGATAAATATCAGGCCGTAGTTTCATACTACGGGAAAGTACAAAGTTCAAGATCGGCTATAACAGGTACAGTAGTAGTTAGTGTTATGCGTCTAATCACACATGCACATGAGGAAGAGTGTTTTTGAATAATGATGAGCTTAGAAGTTAATGTTAGCAATTTTTGAAGCTTAAGGGAAACCTCTTTTTAATTTTATTGCAGAGCGTATAAACGTAATGCTGTAGAAAAGGTTAATACATTGAAAAATAATTTACAGTAGTAGATGAACTTTGAATTTCCACTTGTTTAACCAGAGACGCAAATGCGGCTTTTACTTGTTTAGAGAGACATGAAAACTGGTATACTTGTATATTTTCATAGATACATATCCACATACAGATCTATCTTTATCTAGCTATATGTCGGTTGGTTCTTTGATGCAGAACGACATTCTTCATGCAATAGCTACGTAAGGGTTGACATATAGAATACTTATCGGGATTTAATTATAATGTATGTTTTCACATATATGACTCGTTTATTACCGTATGGGTTGACATATAGAATACTTATCGGGATTTAATTATAATATGTTTTCACATATATGACTCGTTTATTACCGTATGGGTTGACATATAGAATACTTATCGGGATTTAATTATAATATATTTTTTCACATATAGGACTCGTTTATTACCGTATGGGTTGACATATAGAATACTTATCGGGATTTAATTATAATATATTTTTCACATATATGACTCGTTTATTACCGTATGGGTTGACATATAGAATACTTATATGGATTTAAGTATAATATATTTTTTCACATATAGGACTCGTTTATTACCGTATGGGTTGACATATAGAATACTTATCGGGATTTAATTATAATATATTTTTTCACATATAGGACTCGTTTATTACCGTATGGGTTGACATATAGAATACTTATCGGGATTTAATTATAATATATTTTTCACATATATGACTCGTTTATTACCGTATGGGTTGACATATAGAATACTTATCGGGATTTAATTATAATATATTTTTCACATATATGCCTCGTTTATTACCGTATGGGTTGACATATAGAATACTTATCGGGATTTAAGTATAATATATTTTTTCACATATAGGACTCGTTTATTACCGTATGGGTTGACATATAGAATACTTATCGGGATTTAATTATAATATATTTTTTCACATATAGGACTCGTTTATTACCGTATGGGTTGACATATAGAATACTTATCGGGATTTAATTATAATATATTTTTTCACATATAGGACTCGTTTATTACCGTATGGGTTGACATATAGAATACTGATCGGGATTTAATTTAATTATATTTTTTCACATATAGGACTCGTTTATTACCGTATGGGTTGACATATAGAATACTTATCGGGATTTAATTATAATATATTTTTTCACATATAGGACTCGTTTATTACCGTATGGGTTGACATATAGAATACTTATCGGGATTTAATTATAATATATTTTTTCACATATAGGACTCGTTCATTACCGTATGGGTTGACATATAGAATACTTATCGGGATTTAATTTAATTATATTTTTTCACATATATGACTCGTTTATTACCGTATGGGTTGACATATAGAATACTTATCGGGATTTAATTATAATATATTTCTTCACATATAGGACTCGTTTATTACCGTATGGGTTGACATATAGAATACTTATCGGGATTTAAGTATAATATATTTTTTCACATATATGACTCGTTTATTACCGTATGGGTTGACATATAGAATACTTATGGGGATTTAAGTATAATATATTTTTTCACATATAGGACTCGTTTATTACCGTATGAAGAAGATCAAATAAATTTTTAATAGACTGGTGAAAATAAATATGACAATGATTCAATGAACATAAAAAATTACCTTACCTTATAAAAAGATGATTATCTGTTTTAAAAGTGGCATACATCGTACCTGCTCAAATGCTTAATATAAATATTACTGAGTTCTTAAATTATTAGGACTACATGCTCAGAAACTAGATAACATAAAGAAGTAATAACAATACGTTTTCTACACTGTAACAGATATTTTAATTAACAAAATTATAAATGAAGGTGTGAGAATAACATACAGCAATTTGATGTGAATCCAACATGCACCTGAAAAATTTCTATCAACGTCCAAAATAATTAAAAGTTCAGATCTGCCAATAATCGTGATTTTGTCAAGATGTCATTGTGGAGAACTTCTTTCATTATTGCACAATAGTTCCAGAATAATGTCACAGTCTGAGTCCAAACAATTGCTTCTCCTCTTTTACAAAATGACCTAAGCCTTGCCTTAAATGACCTCAAGCTTGCCTTTAACAAATTGAGTGGGTATATATTGGCATTATAATTTATTACCTTATAGTTTACTTATTCTACATTAGAAACATCATTTTAAATTAGTCCTCCTCACCTCATCCAATAAGGATAATAATCCCAAATTGTAACTTAAACTTTCAAGTGACCTTGGCCATGCTTGAAGGTCATAAGCAGGGTTGAAATGCGTAGGAATAAAATGGCTCAGCTTTCTAATTTTGTAATCCAAATGTGTTAACTGTTATTCGCTCCCCGTGATGTGACCAATTGATTCAAACTCGTGGGTCTGCATAAAATATTGTCCCGCTCTCTGGGTGCCTGACGTAAGGGTCTGCTTAAAATCTATCCTGCTCCTAGTGTTCATAAATTATACGTCTACATACAGTCCCATCTCCTCGGATTTATAACTTATAGGTCAATGTAATATCTGTCCCATCTCTCAGGGTTTATAACGTATAGGTGAACATAATATGTATCCACTCTCCAGGAGTCCCAGGGTTTATACCTTATATGTCAACATGATATTACCCCATATCCCGGGGTTTATAACGTATAGGTCAACATACTGTCTATCCCATCTCTGGGGTTTATAACGTATAGGTAAATAAAATATTACCCAATCTCCCGGGGTTTTACTCATTACTCTCCATACAAACTTTTATCTAAAAGCACTATTAGTTGTTGACGTCGCTACCACTGAAGATGAGTGTAAAGCATATATATATATATATATATATATATATATATATATATATATATATGAACCACCACTCAATATCATTTCGTGATATAAATTGTAAAACGGCAATACTAGCGATTAGAACTGGAGGTTTACCTGTGTCAAAAAGATACATCTTGTTATACATTGCATATTTACAACATAGTCAATGGAAGTCAAAACCAGAAAGAAAATTCGGAAGTTTTTTCGCTTCTTTAACTTACTCTTCAGCACACCTTTAACTAACATCTTGCAAATATTATAAACTAATTACGGCGTTATGAATCACTATTTTGAATATATCAATACAGAAATTTAGCCCTAAGGTTAGTACTTGGTAAGTGTTTACCGAGGAACTATTTCCGTACAGACTTATAATACGTGCTGACAATAAACCTATTGTCCATGTCCCTGAGAGGACGTCGTTTCTTACAAGTGATCCCCAACATGATTGGCATTTTATTATTAAATTGTACCATGTCAGATATATTCCATTACTGTGATTCTTGCCTGTAGATACTACTTCTTCCACCTGGTTGATAGAAAAAAGAATTAAATGATTTTCGGGTATATAGTTCGTCAGTGGTTTATATCAACTATCAATAACTTCTATATAAAATACAATATTTCGGGTTATGTTTAAGGCCGTACAGGTAGAATTCATGAGGAACACTTTCAACGGAAGCCTTTATATACTATGTAAATCAAAAGTGACTGTAATCATAAGGAATTCCATTATTATTTACCAATACTTTTGTAAAAGGTGCTATAATTATAAAGTAATATTTCATGGGTGAAATTGTATGGGCTATTAAATATGTGACCTATGAAATCTATGACCTATGAAATCTACCGTTGATATATTACGGCATTTACTGACTTCATTATTTCGTATCCGGTAAGTTGAAAATGGAACATTGATCTTTCACAGTCAAGATGTCAACGGTAAGAAATCTTTTGCGAAGAGTTTCATATTTTTAATTTTATCGTGAATTTGTCATTTTGGTGGATTGGATTATTACCTGTAAGTCAGTTAGCAAAATGTCCGTCCTTACGTCACGCCTTGCCTGCGATATGTGTTGTAAATAAGGGTGTTTGTATTGTAAGTCACACTGGTTTGTTGGTGAGAGAAAAGGCTGCCATATATCACATCCGCAAATATAGGGTTTTTAAAGCTTAAAACAATATGTCCAACTGATTTTAATCTCTTGCCTTAAAGATACATATAGCTGTTTTATAATGCGTTCTTCCCCATCACACATTCTTCGCTAGTATTTTTGTTGTTACGTAATTTCAACAATGATGTCCTCTTGCGTCAGTCGGTACAAATGCAGCAAAGGTCCAGAAACAAATATTTATAAGCCTTGATTCAATACTTTGTATTTGATGACATTGTGATCAATCGTCTGTTTCTTTTCTTGTTAGTCATCTATTCATCTGCAGCGGTTCAAATACGAAATGTTAGTCACGTTATTAGTAATGCAACAAAGTCGAATTTATTTGTACTTTGTTGGGTTAGATTTTACCGTGATTCAGGGCTTAGATTCATATATATATATATATATATATATATATATATATATATATATATATATATATATATACAAATAATGATAATGAGGACTTTGTATAGCGTCAAATTGTTAGAAGCTCTAAGCGTTTTACAACATCCATAATGATATGATTACAGACAAACAAAAAACAAATACCATGAAATTGGAAAACATAAAAAATGCTGAAAATATTTAAGGTCCGAAACATTATTAGGTCTTTAAGTTTGTTCTCGAGAAAGGTGCTTTTAAGATCACTCTTGAAAGGAATCACTGTATTCGTGTCTAATGTGAACAGGCAATTCGTTCCACATTGATGTGTGTGTGTGTGTGTGTGTGTGTGTGTGTGTGTACAGAAAACATGAGTTCGGGCAGATATGTTACGTTTTAATATATTGTGCTTTTCGAGAATAACACTATTATAAAATTATTCATCAAGATTCATAAATGTGATATTAAATCATCACCAATTTGAGATTATGTGTACCATATAGGTTTTAATTTAATGGAAATATTAGTAAAAGAAGAAATAATTTCATTCATTCTAATTCAGAAGATATATCTTTCATTTGTTGCGCATACAATTTAATCACTGGAATTGTTTGCCCTGTTCTCTAATTACTACAGTTGATTAGTTTAATTTTACCAATTGTAATTCAAACATTAACCTTCCTTCCGAATACATAGAATAGTTGACTCAAACAGTTTAATTTTCAACACTGATTATGTATGCAATTTCAGTATTATGTCATGTAGTGTACGTTAGGTTGGAAAAATGTTTAACGTCGACAGTGAGTGACTCATTTCACTTCTAAGCATTCAGTTATTGGATTTTTGAAGTGATGATTATAGATCCAGATATTCCAGATTAAGAAAACATAACGTATTTTTTACCGGATATTTTCTTAATCGATTTTGAATATTAGACTATAGTAGATATGTAAATTCAGAATTAATCCCAGGATACGTGCTACTTTACGGTCTAAACGTGATGTAGTTGAATAACGTTCTTTGAGTTTAGAGACCGGTTTATGTCCACGTTGTTCTGTGAACAGAGGGTGAGTTTATTTACTTTTTAAATTAACATTTAAGCTACTCTTGTATCTATGGGCTTATTCAATTTTACAGCTATCCTTTTCCACACGCACGTTAACAGTTGACCAGTTCACCTAGTTTTATTTATTGTTATTTGCGGTTAACGTCATTTCGCAGCGCATTATAATCTGAATATAACATAACAAGTCCATAAAGGGGCTATATTTAGACGGACGTTACTTTGTTCCACAATTATATTTAAGCAGTAGATTAAAAGATGGCCGCCAAAATGTTATTTGTAATAGTAAACACCAAATTTCCAGTACCCGGATTAATGATTTTTTTTAAACGATCACAGCCTGTCAGTAAAGTGAATACTGTTTAAATATGTCATGGATCTGTTTGGGCCGATAATAATCACATAATGTGATATTTAACAGGTAATACAAATACTTAACTGCATATTCTATATGAAAAGTGTACCGACTATACGATATCCATGAATATCAAACAAAATGTATTTGCTCTAAATTTGAATACAGCAATTATGACGTCATATATTCATGATGATGTTATATTGTCTCAACTGTACATTTTCTCATGTCGCAGCTGATACAATCATTTCAAGAAAATGTCGAATGAAATATACACTTATACAACAAGCACATTTATCACGACGTACCATTTGTTTCAGCTAGACCTATATGAGATTAAACAAATCAGTGGATGGTACCAATGGAGTAAATGGACCAAACTCAGATTAGATGTCATGAAGACATGTTTGGACCATTTTATGTGTAGAAGTTCCTTTTTCAGGTTACAAACAGCCAATAAGTTAATACGACAACACTGAAAAATGTAACAATTTTTAACATAGTTGCAGCCTCATCTGAAATCAGGGAAAACCTATTTGCAGGACTCGCAGTACATGCTTAGCAAACACTAGCTTGTCATAACTTAATTACATGCGTTGACAACCGTTAAAGGTTTTCATCCTTATTTTAATGTCTTGGACCAGACTGTAACAAGTTCAACACAAAATTTAGCTTCAATGCCTTCCGTCGCTAAGAAAATGGTGATACGTTTTAATTTGATGCAAGAGTTTGGAGTGTCTGCAATATATCAGACTTTATTTAAATCGATATGTTAAAGTAGACGTTTAATTGACTGTACTTGATATACGGCCAGGATGGGACACGTTTATGATATTTGATCTGCATTAAAATGGAACCCTTGTGCCTTGTTGTGCCCTTTTAGTCATGAGAAAACGTCTGAGTTCCACACACATTTTAACTCGCATCATTTGACCAGATGTATTATCTAGCTACTAAGGTACCGAAGGGAAGAGCGTATCAAGTTAAAAGGTTACGGTAAATACATAGCCCACATATAAATATTCAATGTAATTATTCAGAAAGAAATGCGTGTTCACAGATAAAAACAAACAAGTAATGAGAGGTCTCATACTACTGAAATTCACGCACCTGGCTGTCTACGTCTTTAACGAGCGACAATAAACTTTTGAGTCTGCTATTGACGAGTCATCTGGCTGATGTTATAACCCAAACTAAGATGGCGTATCAAATGTTCTTTCATTTGAGGAAGAAGGTAATTTGTATTGAGGACACTTGGTGCTAATTATATTGAAAAGTGGGAATCAGCCTGGAAATGGGTGAGCATAAAATATAGTAAATATGGGTTTGATTGGCCAAGATTGGTTAATAATTTATATTTTATGAAAAAGAATGTTTAGTGAGCTTATCCTAGTTGTAAGTAAAAGAAACAGAGACATTGTTTTATTGATTGTTCAGTCCTTTAACAATCTTGAGTTTGGAACACATTACTAAAATTAGCACCTGTCTCTTTGGTGCACAATTGAAAGCAGCTGTTTCAAACACATGCAGGTCCAGACAATATCGCGGTCATATTATTTTCTGTACTTAAATCTGACATCCAGGTTCAATAGATTTCATCATGATTACTCAAAAGTGTTAAAATATCCAATTTTTAATACGATGGTCTTTGCACTGAGAACTGAATTAATACAGTGAGCCATTCAGGGCATTTCTACTAGGTCACATGACATCGATTAAACTTGCGCCCAGAATGAAAGCGCTTCGGTGATTGGTTATTAACATTATTTGAAAATGAACAATTTTCACATTTTCAATCGGAGTATCTTTCCATCTTGATGCTAAACTAAACTTTTCACATGGCTAGGAGTTCTCGAACTTTCATTGTATTTAACATTACCAAAGACATTGTCTGAAGGAATAACATTTAAGAAATGAACTACGCTTTCCCACGTATTTATCTATTCTGTGAATTTTGTACGATGTCAGTTTATTTCAAGTTTTTTTCTTAAATAACATTTTACCTCAGGATTGATCTCCAAATTTATTTACACAAAACAGAAACAAAGTTTAACACCAACCGTCTGTCGAACAAAGCTCCCCAACGTTTAAGATTAACGAGAACGTATTGAGACCTTATTCACCGTCCTAGGTTCATCGTTCGTATATATGTATGTGTACATTTACTTTTATATTTATTTTCAGACATCCAAAGTGTCCGTAGGAGGAGCATCGATGCGGTCATACAAAAGAAGTCAGAGCGAATCATCCAAGTCCGAAGTGACCAGTCAGAGAGTATCATATACGAAGTCAAAATTAAATTTGTTTCGATTGGTGGTTGCTACCCAGGCATGGCAACGACTGGCTAGAAATAGATCCAGGTCTCAACCGACAGCACCTGTTGTTCAATTAGAAAACACTTACCGTCTCGATCCAAAGGAGGGTGAAATCTTTCCACAGCTTAAAGTAGAACAAATTCTAAAAAATATTCTTGAATTTAGACTGAGCGATATGAAGTATGATCCAGCACGGTGTAAATATCTTACAACTGAGATAACGAGCGCTATCAAAGAAAAGATTAAGGCGTTACAAATACCGCGCTACAAACTTGTCTGCACCATAACTCTGATTGAAAACAGCCGGCAAGGCTTACACATTGCTAGCAGGTGCATCTGGAATCACGACACGGATAACTTCGCCTCTTACACCTACAGAAATAGTTCTTTAATCGCCGTAGCTAATGTGTATGGCGTTTATTTTGAATAGACTACTATATTCCTCATTATATATATATATATATATATATATATATATATATATATATATATATATATATATATATATATATATATATATATATATATAAATTGTTGTTATCAGCGAAAGGTATAACTTGGCTTGATTTTAGTTTCCCACGCAATCTCTGGCGTATGCAAGGAATATTAGATTATAGAAAATGAAATAACCATGTTTTGCTACTACTTACAGAGCGTGCGTGTGCATAGAAGCATCATTGTGATCAAGAACTGTAAACCGTACACATGAAATGCGTTATTTTTTATATTTGTTAATTCAAATTCATATACCTCGACATACCTGAACTTTAAAGTACAATTGTAACAGGCAGTTGTAATTTTCATGTAAATTATGACACATACGATGTTGAGAGTGCTTTTGAAATCTGTGTACATTTGCAGTTTTCGCACTGCTGTTCAAAGTTCAGATGAGCTTATGCTGTGTCAGTCATTGGTTTTTCTGTCTCCGTCGTCCACCGTCCGCTACCAGTAGTTTTATTTCGTCTCCTTCGAAACTATTTTGTATAATACCATACATACATCTATTTTGAAGTGTAGCTGGTCCAATAACACAATATAGTGCCCTCTCAGATGTCTTCTCGCCATTCCTTTTAAACAAACGGTGGTCATAACTTTGGGTTTTTTATTAACAGACTTCACAATGGATATTTTTAGTCCTAAATGATCGAACATCCGTTACAGCAGCCGCATGAGACATATAGAAAATACCGTTATTGCTCTCCTTGGTCGGATTAAAATAAGGTTTCCCCTCAGACACTTTCTATGATGTGCAGAGCATCCTGAACGAAAACTGTCTCTCGCCCTTCGTGGTTTCATTTGAGTCCACATGTTATTGTTGCTCATCTTGCACAAATAGTCATTGCGTCATATAATCAGAATTTCATTAAGAGACTTTCTTGAATATATTGTTGGTCTTAAATTGGCACATGATCGAGACAAGTGGAGGGAACTGGGCATGTGTTCAGCAGCACAGTGCCTCGACGACCATACTAGGTCAAGAGACTAATGATAATGATGATGATAATCATAAATGACAATGGTGTCGATCTACATTCCAACAAGGCCTTCATGGCAGCCATTTTGAAAATATTGTTATCAGTGGTTTGTCTCAAAGGATCGTAGTATTGGGATTGACTGAACCGACTTATTATGATATGTATATTGTACAGACTAATCGATGTCAATCATATGCCCATCATGACTGTGTTAATGGCCATCTTGGAAATCGTGTTACCGCTAATCCTCTTGAAGGTAGGGCTGTATATACATGAAATAATTAGTGTTTATATTAATTATATATTGAGCAAAAAGTAGCACGTATGATATGAATCAATAGAATTATACTGTACTTATTGTGTGTACATATAAACTAAGCAATGTTACAGCTTGGTTGTATGAAACATAATTTGCACAATAACTAACATGGCTTATTGAAACATCTGTTTATCTGTCACACACACACACACACACTATCAGAACTGTGAAACCATTATCTGTAATGTCCTATGTTCTGAACATTGCTCCTTTTCGATATGACATAAAAAATTGTTGTCATGAATATGATAGATTTATTCTGCAATTATTATTTGAAACTGTCTGTCACACACACACACACACACACACACACACACACACACACACACACTATCAGAACTGTGAAACCATTATCTGTAATGTCCTATGTTCTGAACATTGCTCCTTTTCGATATGACATAAAAAAAATTTGTCATGAATATGATAGATTTATTCTGCAATTATTATTTGAAAGTGTAGTTCTTACATAAAGATAAGCTAAAGTACAAGTGTGCTTTTGACTATTTCCTTTTTTCATTGCTGCGTGCTTGGCAGATACTCGTCAAATGTTTAAAATGTGATATCATGTATCTCATGCATAAGCAGAATTATTGAGTAACAATATACAGTAATACTAAAATTAATTAACATCTAACAATTAGTTTTCTTCTTTCACTATTGTTTATAAATGCCACGAACTCACTACTGTTTATTAGATATTCACGCTGAATAATGTAGAACGTGTTTTGCCTTTCTGAGACATCGTTGAAAAGAAAAACGTTCTAATCGATTTTAACGATAATACGGCATCTAAGGTTCAGAACCGACGATTGATCAAAATCAGCCCTGATCAATGACTCCGTTTAATTGCATGGTTTATAGGATCGCCCAAGCACGTGATATATTGTTATAGGCCAATTTTAAGTGCCATTTTCAAAATTGAATGCCACATGGGCGCCAGGAGTGAAATAAAATTTGAATGAAAGATATTTATACTGAACAGAAATCAGATTACCAAAAATGACATTGAAAATTAGTTTGGTTGTGCTTCATGACAAAAAACAAAAATCCACCAAATTCTTCAGAGACTTGTATGATTCTGACTCAAAATACTCGAGTATCTTGACACAGATGCGATCTGTGTTAAATTTATTAAACACGCAGCATCATATTTAATAAAGCTCTAATTTTGACGTACAAAACTATGAATTGAAATGGATCACAGTATAACACATTATATACGTCATTTTGTAGGAAGCGCGGTTGGAGCTCGTCAGGGATGTTCAAACATATTACTTTAACACCTTTTCAGTACTTTTCTTTATGTATATTAAAGTTAATTAAAAGGTGATAAAGGAGATTCACGTAAGAGTATGTTGTTTACATTTATGCATCTCTATTCCTAGGTATTTGAGTTAAGAAACTATGTTTGCGTTAATTATTCGTAGATCCATACTAGACTCTGTTACTTTGTTATTTAATTTTTTTTTAAAATTCCATCCAAGACTTTGTTATCACGTTTAAGTCAATTGTAACCCATATTTGACGTTCATAGAAAATTGTACGCTTGCCATATGTTCTACACATCACCGTTTAAACCGACCTTACGAGTGGAAACACATTTGTACATGACACCTTTGTATATTTTATATAAGTTTATAGAAGTTTCATTATTATGTAATATTTCAAAGAATCTTAAATGTACATATTATATTAGTATCACACATTTACCTTGAATAAGATCATTATTTTAAACAGAAGGGTTCTTATCAGTATGTACATAGTCCCTGGAGTTTACAGTGGCATCTCTGTTTATTTATTAAATGGGGTGCCAAAACTAAATGGTCATTTTTCAGTCACATTTCTGTATGACATATGTGACTAACATCAAGAGGTTGATTTCGAGCATCCAATGGAAGCATTAAGTCAGATCTAATTCACATTTTTTATGTGTGCACTTAAACAGCAAACAGTGCCAAGATGACATGTCGCTTCATTGTTCCCAGGAAAATAATTTACAAGGTTTCCTACTCCTAACTGGAAACCATACTCGTTCTCCACATTTATCCGCTTTTTGAGCAATCAGATTTATCTTGATCCAAACGTTCTCTTAAATCAACTAATGGAACCGAACGAATTTTGATATATACGTGGCTGTCATGGATACATACACTATCTTTTAGGGATCGCACCACCAATAGCCGTAGAACGTAATGGTAATGAATGAGAAAGTAACATAACTTGTGCAATAGATTGGAATACATGTCGGACATGCTTTCATTCGTACTAATAAATGACGTTTCGACCTTTTCTTTGATGATATTGTGATTGTCTTTGTCATATCCAGCGTGCAGGGTCAGATGCAACAGTGATTCCAAAACATTTTGACTAGAGGAACGAATATACAAGAACTATGATGCACAATATCGATTCAAATGTTTCTTTGAAATCCATAAATAAAAAAGAAATAAAGAAGTGAAAAACATAAATCATAGCCGACGATACAAACCTACTTCATTAGACAAACTCAGTTACAACAAATCCAATGAAGCAATTCCATAAACATTAATTCAGTTAGAAATAGGCGAAAGTTTAAAACATATGACCTTCATTAATTTTCATATTTCTAATGATGAATATGTATACGAACCGTCTGTGGCATATATGAAACAAGCGATACAATCCTTGTTAGAGGCCTTCAATCGTATTCCCTCAGATGTTTGCTTCGCACCATTGGCCTACCGACCAAGCACATGAACCAAATGTCTGAACCTGAGGTTCTGCTGGTACTGAACAGGATTACCAGTACGACAACGGCGTCAACGGTTGGGTAAAGTTCAGTTGTATAAACCTCAGAAACGCAAAAGCGACCGCTGTTAAAATTGTTGACATACATTGCAAGAATCAGGAAACGGCTGTCAATGCAATAGCTTAAAACGACAATATCCTTCTTCTCGTGTTTCACGACAGTCGCACTATTTCTTAGTAATTGTTCTGGATGCTAAGTTACATTCTCTTCTATCTTAACCATTATCTAATTTATGTCTGGCATGTCAGCAGTCGAATCAATTGTTTGTTTCTTACACAAAGTACACAGAAGATTATTGTAAAAATTGTATTCATTTTTATATTGTCTCTATGTCTAACATCCATAGTTCTGATGTTCGTTCTGCTTGATTATCTACCTAGAATGTCATCACATCAATTAAGTTGATGGGATTAATATTTGCTTCCTTTATCACACATAAGAAGAGTGCATCGATATTGATCATTAAGGTCATCTAATCAACACGAGGTCAGAGTTCAGAAGGCATTGAGTTGCAACAGATAACACTCCACATCATATAACAAACCTCGCGAACTCCTTTTCCAGTGATGCCAAATTCAGATTGAGAATTAGTGACTGTTTGAATGTCTTTGGCATCGTGAGAACTCCTAACTTAAGGACACGTTTGTCAAAGACAGTGTAAAGAAGATCACACCACACAAATCACGAACAATTGCTGGGACATTAGAATGTGGGCTTAGAACTCTTCGGAATCTGCTATGTGAAAAGATCGGATATTGAATTTAATTAAGATTTAGTCATGTATGCATTACATATGCAGGAAATAAGCTGTTATATCTACATTTGTAAACGGATGGTCACAACATATGTTCCAGGATGTGGACATTCGGTAAGGTAATATTTGTAACATTCCAGAGTAGAAACTAAATTGGAAGAGGACAAATTTATTTAATTTGTGGTCTTATATAAAGGCCTTCAATGGACAAACTCAACCAAATTGCAGCTTTATGAGCACTAAATGAAGGGAAGTTGCAATTATGTGATTATGAGAAGAGAAAACCTTTCCCTGCCGACCGTACATTTCTAGGATCACAGTAATCGAATGTAAATTAAAGGTAATGTTAACCCAGAAGCTAACTTGATGAACAGTTAGCAACAGCTTTAAAGAAAATTTCTAAACAGTTAAGACATGGATTTAAGATCACGATACAATAATGTTAACCCATGTAATCATATATCTATAAAAGATGCATTTGGAACACTATAGTTTATGGTTAAAAATATAATTTCTGGTCAGAATCACTTGGGTGATGACGACAAAGCAACTGGAGACGCGTGAAGCGATTGAACCGGCTCTCGCGATTCTTCCTTCTGGAGAGAGGCTCGGTGCGAGATATAATTCCATCGAACATGATGCCAATAAGCTTGCTAGACTGTCGACGTCTTCGGAGTCAGAGAGAAATCTGATGACACATAACGCCGCTATGGATTCAGAAAGAGACATATTATTAAGATAATCACAAATTTGTAGGACAAATAATAAAGATAATATAATTTACATGTATTGGGTTGACGTAATTGATATGACGTTAAAATACTAATTTATCTTTTTTTTTAAAATAATAATAATAATTCATAAAATCTATTTTATAATTGAGAAATTATTTGTAAAAGCATGCCGTACATGCTGTTCAGATTTGATTCAATGATTGGAACGTAGAATCATAAAGACATCAGTGTGTCGTATGTTTGCCTTTGGCTTGAGAAAATCTTGTTCATAAGGTTATTTTTCTTTCCTTGCACATTCTTAGATCGTTAGAAACAACTTAGGCATGCCAGAATTGACAGTTTATTGTGTTAATCAATTTTAAACATGTGACTAATGACTGACTGATCGATCTTTTTATTGATTATAATATAATATATTAACTTACATAAACAGTAATTTGTAGATTTACTCATTTTCAACAAGAAACTTTAATTTATTTTGCTTTTCTCATAACCATTCTGCCCTGAACAAATACTCTAATAGGTTTCATCTAGTCTTTAACGTCTTTTGTTTCTTCTTGCAGAGCCGGTCTCAGTACAAACATTTGTCCCAAACTTTGCAATTTGTACAAAACGTGGGCATGATATTTCTATAACGAAAGTGTAACTCGTCCGTACTGATGTTAACTGAAGCATGTAATAAATGAAATAACGACATAATACTATCATGTCAGAATTATAACTCAAAATGTTCATGTCTTCATGTTCGAAAGTAACGAATGCCAAAGGAATTATTCAAATTTGAAGTGTTGTTTTTGAAGGAGTGTTACTGAAACATTGTGCCTACGAAATGTAATTCCGATGGGATTTCCATTTACTCCCAAACCATGCAATGTAATTTTCATAACACTGCTGTTTAATCCCTGAACAAAAAATGGAATTCAGTGACATTGCCATCGACTAAACTACGAAATTGAATTTCCTTGGCTCTGTTGTTTACTTCAATACCACTAAATTTAACTCCCATTGCAATGCGGTCTATTTACAAACCATAAAATTAGATTCCAATGACATTTTCGTTTATTTCCAAACCACAAAATGTAATCCCGAAAGATTATTTATTCAGAAACAACGAAATTTAATCCATATAATGTTTGATTTAACAGCAGTTTAGTTGAATTAGGAGACAAAGGCGTCTCATGCCGTTTATCTTCTAGCATGCAACACGAATTAATTTAAGTTCAATAAATGGATGTTATAGAGGAAGCCGAAAATGGGTGAATTACGAATATGCAGGGAATTAGAGCGTGTTACTTTCGTCTCATAGCAGAGACGTAATTCACAACAAGAAGTCATTGTAGAATAAATACTTGCTAAAGAGAACACTGAAATAAATTTCATAATTTATTTCTCAATAGAATTTTTTTTTCCCTAACTACATAAAGTGCTTTTTATCGTTGGATACATTTATTAAAATATCAGTATCGGATAATCATTTTTGTTGACAATAATTTAAAATGGCCTGTTTGCACTGTATACATCACACACACACACACACACAATGGCAAGTTGATGGAGACTTGGGTGAGTACTACTCTGAACTGTACTCCAGAGAAAACCACGTAACCAACGATGCTCTCAACGCCATTGGAAACCTTCCGCTCAGGCCCACTCGACGAGAAAACTACTGTGGCAGACCTAAAGAAGGCCTTAGAGAAACTGTCCTTAGGTTAAGCTCTAGGGAAGGATGACATCCCAGAAGAATTCATCAAGTGGGGCTGGCTGTAGAGCGCTGCTCACACTCCTTCACGATCTCCTCTGCCAGTGATGGGATGAGGGTGCAGTGCTTCAGGACATGAGAGACGCAAACATCGTAACTGTCACGGAGTTGTATGGACCCTTTTATTAATAAATACATGTTCTTGGGTTTCGTGTTTGTTAACAACGATGCATAATGAATGCATATATATCAACATCCGCAGCGGAGTAAAACAGGGTTGCGTCTTAACCTCCACGCTCTTCGGCATCTTCTTCGCTGTCTTGCTCAAGCATGCCTTTGAGACATCCACAGAAGGTATCTAAATGCACACGCGAACAGACGGCAAACTGATCAACCTGGCAGATGGCTGGGACATGTACGTTCGATGGATGAAGGATGGATCCTATAATAACTTCTTTATTCGGAACTTGCCTCTTGCAAAATGTCGATCTGACGGCCACATCTCCGCATCATTGATATCTGCAAGCACGACATGAAATCCTTTGACATCGATGTCAAAAACTGAGAAGAGTTTGCTCTAGACATGCCAAGCTGGCGACACTCTCTGATTAATGGTTTGAAGGCCGGCGACGACAAGCTACGCTTGCTAACTGATGAAAAGCAATAGCGGGGGAAGAAGAAGCAGCTTCAACACACACCAAACATAACTTTCAAGTGCAACAATGACTGCCACTCCCGTGTTGGGCTACATAGCCACTACAGACGCTGCACAACCAACAACCAGGACATCTACCATGGACGCACTTCCATACTTTCATCGTCCCTCGATACTAACGGATGCCAACAATCTCTCTCTCTCTCTCTCTCTCTCTCTCTCTCTCTCTCTCTCTCTCTCTCTCTCTCTCTCATACATACATACATACATACGTACCGACGTACGTACGCACGCACACACACACACAAACACACACATGTACGTACGTACGTACGTACATACATACATACATACATACATACATACATACATACATACATACATACATACATACATACATACATACATACATACATACATACATACATACATACATACATACATACATGCATACACAACAAAGAAGATCTATTCTTTCAAGTTATGATATAAACACAATATGAACCAGAGTTGATAAATACAGACACTAAGACGATGATACCATATGACTGAAATATTGTTTAATGTCAATCAGTAAGAGCATATACTTATTCCAGTGTAAACAGGGGCCCGAGTGGCCGAGTGGTCTAAAGAGCTGTCCGTTACGGATCACTGCCATCTCACCTCTGCGTTTGTTCGAGTCCAAGATTCGGCTAATGTAGTTATGTGAGAAGGCTTGCCAGTAGCTACTCGTGGGTCGGTGGTTCTTTCTGGGGTTTTCCCTGGTTCTTCCTCCACCAATAATACTGGCCGCAATGTATAGCCTATATTGTGCTGACAAATGGCGTTAAACCATAAAAGAAAAAATTCCAGTGTAAACCGTTTCTACATTACAATTGCCGTGTTCTTGGCGAGTATATACGATAAAAATGTTATTTGTTTTCTGCTGGTACAGGTGATTTAAGAATGAAAATAGGACAAATTATTTTTTTTTTATTGTTTAATTATTGTGTATAATAATCTATAAACTATATTTATCTTGAATAGCTATAGTTATGTAGTCGTCCCTAATTCGTGTTCTTTAACTATTCTGCTTCCACTGAACAAAATGAACCGTGTTGACTCAGTGACAGAAATAGTGCGGGTCAAAACGGTAAGCATCGTGTGTCCTTTTGCAAAAAAATTTATTTCAGTGCCTGGGTACTCAGATACCTCCAAAAGCCACCGAACGTTATTTAAATTGCAGTATTCCGCTCTGTATACAATTCTAGTGAACTGTATTTGGGATCATGGTACCAATTGTTTTTCCATAGACCACAAGACTAATATTTTGTGAAATAAATATACTTTCTATCCTACTTAAGCATGCATGTCACACACTGTCACAGATCGTCAAGTTGACAAGAATTAAACCAGGTACTCCATTTCATTTAAGAGAGATAACTTTGCTGGAACTACACATGGCTAAGAGTTATCTATCCCCCAACAGACGCATTAATTATTTTAAAAAATACAAAATATGATTAAGAAATGAATTAACTTAATCGCACATTCTGAATGCATGGTAGGGATACTTTAAGGTCCGCCTACCTAGGGTTGTATAATTGGTACCGTTATATATATATATATATATATATATATATATATATATATATATATATATATATATATATATATATATATATATATATATGTATATATATATATATATATATATATATATATATATATATATATATATATATATATATATATATATATATATATATATATATATATATATAGCCAACCTTTTTTTCCCCCCAATAATCTGTGATATAACTCGGGACTATACAAGTAATATGTGTACATAGTCTCGCTTGTCAAAAACAATTTTAGGAATTACCAAGCTGTGTTATATTAATGTGTAAGTAATGGTCTTTGAAATATTTTAGCTGATGTTTTCATATTTGTGCTTTACTACTAAACTATATTTTGAGAACAAAATGAATTATTTTAGCTATGGATTGTGTTTTATTCAAAACAGCACGTACTGAACTTCACATGTGTGATATGAGATATACCACATTACATCATATTATGTAATAACTTGGTCAAAGGTCAATGTGCCAAATAAATTGTACCTCTCCTTCTTCAAAAAGTACAACTCACCTAAATTAAAGGACTTTATATTTGTTTGATAGATGCAGAACTTAACGTCAGAGACAGATGGACTTGACCCCATCTTATTATAATGTATAAGCTTTGAACACTTTACACTATCTGCAGATACATGAGGTCACTAACCCCCAGTCCTCACAAAAAGGTCAATCTACCAACCTCTTTGTCATTCAAATAGAAAGCTTCCCTGCTTTGTATAGTCATTAAAGCCAATCTGACACCAAATAAAGTAGATAACAGCTTTCTAAGTGGTTATGTTGGATTTGGGGGTGAAAATTGGGGACTAAAATACAAAGAAAGGCCAATGTTTAACGATGAGTATAGTGAGTCCAGTGGATTTAAAACAGGAGGAAAGTGTGTATCTAAATGGGAGATGTAGCTTATGATAAATTAATTAAAGGAGACAAAAGCAGCAATTAGAAAAATGAGAAGTCAGAGCTTGATGATATAAACTTGGCAATATAGGGAGGCAGTGCCACATAGGTGCAAGTACAGTTCAAAGGCACCAGTGTTATAACATCCATTACAGGTACCAACATTTCAGGTGAAATGGTGTTCATTCCCAGCTAATATAAAAGGGTAAATCATGTCGATAATATAGATGCGTATAATTTATATTTCTTCTACATAAGAAATTAACAACAATGGGCTTCAGTTAGGCAAAAACAAAATACCTAAACAAAACAAAAAATACGCGATCAGGTTTTAAACTTGTACACTTTACTGGGAGAAATTATTGAAGTACTTCTAGTTATATTTGCATCAAGACCGAGTGCTAATATAATTCTTCACAAATCTTCTCTTTATTTTCATAAACAATCAATGAAAATGGGAGTTTTAGTTCTTTAAATTATGTCTGGTGGAAAGGAGATAACTGAATGTTATACGTAAGGTGTAGTCTTTTTATTTCCTCCAATATATTATCCATGTAATATAGATGAGTTCGGGAACACATGTATTAACTTCAGTGCAATTAAATTATCCAAAAATATATTACTGATAAAGTGAGAACCTAATATCCAGGGTTATTTATGTAGTGCAGACATCAAGAGTAATGATGTAATTAACTTAACTAAACAATTGCATGTTAAATTTCATGGCAGGAAAGTGTACAAAAATGGACAATTAGAGCAGGACAATTAAAATCAAAATGAGAAAGAATACCATATCTTTAATAAATTACCTAAAATACTCATAATAGAATATTCTTTATGATACTAGTGATGTATCTACAAGCGGACCAGGACTGTCATACCGCTATCCTGGTCTTTGACATGCGTTACAAAAACAAGATAGTTTTTTTGTATACATGATGTTTCATCTTTTGCACGTAAAATAGTCAATCTTTGGCTAAAATTAACTATATTATCTTTACTTTGTTGCATGTAAGCTAATCTTGGAGCTGACTACACAGACATAAAGCTATCAGTCTATATGTTATAGCTATAGTTACAAAAGTCACCATCCAAAGCCAACTTGTGTGTTATTTTCTGAAGATTTCGTACATGTTTATTCTTAAAAGACTGTCAATATTTGACCAAAAATGTTAAGCATCCATTGGTTTTCCTACATCGAACTATACAGTTCATAAATGGTGCCAACATGTGTGCGTTTTTATGGATAAAATGTGAGGCTATTCTTTCCCATAGGTATCACGGTACCAATTGTTTTTCCATAGACCTCGAGGCAAATGTTTTGTGAAATAAATATACTTTCTATCCTACTTCAGCATGCAGGTCACACACTGTCACAGAAAACAATCGTCAATTTGACAAGGACAAAACCAGGTACTCCATCACATTTAAGAGAGATAACTCTGCTGGAACTAGATATGGCTAAGACTAATCTAGTCACAACAGATCCAGTTTCACCCAGATGTCCCACATAGTAAACAAAAAAATCATGTAAATACAAATTATGATTTAGATATGAATTAACCTAATCTCACATGTTGCCAAGAGGCTTCACTTTTCTTTAAGCCTAACAGAAAGTACCAATCTAACATAATGCACCAATCACAGCTAGTGTTGTTGTTTATTTCTGAACGCAAGGTTCCCTACACTTTAAGCTTCGCCTACCTGGGGTTGTATAATTGGCATCGTTATAATTTCATTAGGTTTACGTGTTTCTGTATTGCTCATTTGTTTCCTTCTGTGCTTTGTTAGCTTTAGTTACTTTTTTGCAGTCTACAGCACATTTCCCACATATTATAAGCAGCGATTATTGCTTGTAAATTAAAAGCGTAAAATTCAAAAGCGAGAACTTATATATGTTTATGAATATATGTTTGTCCTGTGTATTAGGGATGTATTGGGCTGTCATATATACGAGTTGAATCATGTAAGTGTTAAGAAATCATATGTTTGTAATTCGGCGTAATAACTGTCTCGTGTTTACTACCACTCACAAAATTAGTAATTGCTCCTTCCTTCGAAACAATTACCGACTGATCGATTCGAAAGATCTACTTTCCCAGCTCCATTTACACATTTGTTTCTCTTTTATTCTACATTTGTACAATGTGCTCAAATTGTGTCCATGGTTATAACTCGTAAAGATAATATTTACATAGCTAATTTTTATCCATGATTGTCAGATGCGAGCAACAGGTGTACGTGCCAGAGCTCTACGTCAATCATGTTACAGTTAGACAAACGTTTTTCCGTTGGTCATCTTAACAATGTCTTACGTTATAGGTCAAGTGAAAATGTGCATACATATGACGTTGACAAACAAATAATTAATTAATGTTGTAGATCAGTCTGTCAATATAATTTAAGAGGAAATATTTTTATAACATTCATTTGAATTACAACACTGATCATACAATTTGGATTTACACACGCTGCTTTCAACTTGTATAAACTGATTCAAAGACATTTATGACTGCATCATTGTCTTATAACAGGACAATTCAAGATTATCGGAATTTATTCAGAACACTATATGATTTGGATTTGTGACAGGACATTGAGGATTATTTGGAATTTAACTCACATTATGTGCAGGTATTGTGCTGCTGATATAAAAGTTATAATCAATGAAAAAGCTCAAAGTAACCGTACCGCCCCACTTATTAGCCAACGTAAAGGGTACAGTGACACACGGTCGTCAATAATTTTAAAATTCCACACTTACTAGTCAGCACCCCAGATTTTATATCCAACACGCAGTTGTTATCGCACAAAATGGTGGTTAGCTATCTTACTAAAAGATAAAATTAAGAAACAAGACACACTTATGTGTATGGTATATTTTCATTAATAAGTACCACAATGTAATTAAACACTACACCATAAACTCCCAATTATTCTTCTTGTCCGCTCTCGTTTGTGTTTTAATTTCTGCATTGGCATGAATTCTTCCGTCGTTTCTTTAGGCTGTAGTGCCTACTTGTTCTACGTTCTGACTTTCTTGAGCAAGTCTGGAGACCAATGTACCTTCTCTTGATATTGATAACTGACGTCGTTGCTTTTGACTCTCTTATCCCCTCTCTTTTCTGTTCCTTTAATTTGATATTATGGACATCAAGTAGCGCAAAGTATCCTTTCCCATAACATACATACCAGGTGTATTGACTTTAATTACAACAGCTGAAATTAGTCGTCTTGCTCTGAGTGTAATTTTGAATGCTTCTCTGTCAATTTCTGACGAGAAGTGTGATATTTTGTAGCTCCTCCGGCTTCAAAGATGTTGTCTCTTAGATCCGTAGAAGGTCTACATAAAATATATTATCTAATCAAATTGCATTTGAATCATCTAATGTCTTCAAATGATCGGAGATTAGCAAGACGAGGAACGACATCAAGCGACGACAAATTGTTACTGGCAGAAGTTCACGATTGAGATTATGAAGAACACTTGACTGATTCTGAGATAAAAATATTTACCTCGACCTCCACTACAAGACTCATGTAGCCAAAATCAGCAAAGAAAGTTGTTAGACCCTGGTAATTGTCTCCACAATTAAACTACCCCACAAAGTCACTTCCAGAAACATTTGGAACTACTGCAAATTTGTGCAATACCAGATTTAAAGAGCTCAGCTATGAAATTTCAGCTGAGATAGCAACGATTTTAAGTTTTGACTTTTTGTTCAATGTTAAAAGAGTTTAAGCTACAATGCTTAAGCTCAATTTACGATCGTCTGAAACTATCCATCACTATCGACAGTTTGAAATCTTTTTCGACATTAGTACACATGTATAACTAGCTTTTTTCAGCATGGTAGCCACATTTCAACAAGACCAGCGATCCAATCATGACAATGACAACCAATAAAAAAAAATAAAAAATCATGCTTCATACAATTTCACCTGAATGAGGCAGAGGAAATTACATTGTTTTGTAGAGATATAAATTTCCCAGTATCAAACGATGTATTGATTTCCAACAATTCGACGAGTTGGGAAATGTCATATTTGCTGCTCCTGTGGCAGATACCTTAAAACTGCTCTTTCGTCATGGAACATTTCGTATATATCGTTATTTTCTCTGACGATAATTGTGGCATGCACATCAATCGCCCTGGAGTATATCGTCCACGCATCGAAGACAAACGATTATGAATTGAGACAGATGAACATACGGAAGACACAAGATAGTAAGGGACCTACACATTACAGTTACCTGTTCCGAGACAAAGTAACTTCATGGCAAATGTAAATTAAAAGAACTGACACTCACCTATCGTTGCAGTAAGAGTGATGACACTTTATCGTCTTAAAACAGGATTTAAAATCAGGTTTTAAAAAAAACGTTTAGGTCCTTACAAACTTGTACGTTTGTTGATCAAGAACTCGTTAGTTGACCTTTGGAAAGAGTAGATACGATTGTATCCCCGAAACAAGTGCGTCTTGTGGACCACAGCTCGACACAGTAAAATCTCTGTTCTCTAACATACAAAAGGTTAATAGTAAAGAAAACTCATTGCGAAGAAACACTTTCATCGAGAACTATGACATCGACTCAGAAATTGTGCGATGTACCTACTGCTGATTCCAAGTTAAATGGACTCGAGTACGATCCTGTACGCTGTGAATATCTTGATGTATTACGCTGCTTACAGCACGACCTTGAAGGTTTGCTAGCAAAACTCGTTGCCACTCGTGTCAATCAGTGGATTTCATTCATGCTCTTACTAGCCATGCTGAATGAGACGTCAGTTTCATCCATAATTACAAACCAACAAAAAAAAAGTACACGTATGAAGACAGTTTTCCTCGAATACTCCAGATTGTCGATACCTTCCTTTAGTGGATCCAAAATACAATCCTTATGTTAGATACTTTTGGAGAAAATGTGAAGCTTACCTCCTGAGCAAGTAGAACTAATAGTAAATAATAATAATAATAATAATAATAATAATAATAATAATAATAATAATAATAATAATAATAATAATAATAATGACATTCGATGCATAGTTGTTATTCTAGAAGTACATTTAAAGGTATATATTATCCTCCAATATTTCCTAATTTGTTTCCTATGATTTGCCTAGGCATTAGATAGAAATTGAAGATTATCATTGGCATTCAATAGCATTTACAGCTGGACAGAATACTAAATATTTACTGAATGCAGCTTGTTGACTTTTTATTTGGACGACCACTCAAACCGTAAGTGATTTGACCATTCTGAAAGATTATTTGTACTATATGCTATATTGTTTTTATTTTTATGCACTTATTTCCGAAACGTGCAACGTAGCATATATTATTTTGTGGGAGGTTGTGTTCAAGCTAGTGCCTAATATAAGGACATTGTTTGTGTACTGAGTAGGTTGTGTTCAAGCTAGTGCCTAATATAAGGACATACTGTTTGTATACTGAGTAGGTTGTGTTCAAGCTAGTGCCTAATATAAGGACATACTGTTTGTATACTGAGTAGGTTGTGTTCAAGCTAGTGCCTAATATAAGGACATACTGTTTGTATACTGAGTAGGTTGTGTTCAAGATAGTGCCTAATATAAGGACATATTGTTTGTATACTGAGTATGTTGTCTCGAAGCTAGTGCCTAATATAAGGATATATTGTTTGTATACTGAGTAGTTTGTGCTCAAGCTAGTGCCTAATATAAGGACATATTGTTTGTATACTGAGTAGTTTGTGCTCAAGCTAGTGCCTAATATAAGGACATATTGTTTGTATACTGAGTAGTTTGTGCTCAAGCTAGTGCCTAATATAAGGATATATTGTTTGTATACTGAGTAGTTTGTGCTCAAGCTAGTGCCTAATATAAGGACATATTGTTTGTATATTGAGTAGGTTGTCTCGAAGCTAGTGCCTAATATAAGGACATATTGTTTGTATTCTGAGTAGGTTGTGTTCAAGCTAGTGCCTAATATAAGGACATATTGTTTGTATACTGAGTAGGTTGTGTTCAAGCTAGTGCCTAATATAAGGACATACTGTTTGTATACTGAGTAGGTTGCGTCCAAACTAGCGCCTGATATCAGTACACATTATCGTTGTTATGGCAATTGTGTTGTCCAAGGAAGTGCCTATACAAGTAAAGATCGAAGATTTATTCGTCAGGTTGTGTCCAATCTTGTGCCTGATATAAGTATGTATTATTGCTTTTTTTTTTAGGCAGGCCGTGACCAAGCTAGTGAATAATATAAGTAGACAGTATATACAGTTTGGGCGATTGTGACCAAGCTAGTGACTAATATAATCACATATGATTGATGTATCAGAAAATATTGTTAGTGCATTAGAGTTCATGACTGATTGATTGATTAATTGATTTTTAACGATGCACCAGCACTTTTAGGCTATTTAGCGCCATACAATAGTTTGTATTTTTGCATGTTTAACAATACGAAATGTTTAATATCAACCAGCGATATAAAAAACCAAAATAGTTAAATATAAAATGGTAAGATATTGGTAACAGTAAAATATCAAGCTTCCTAATCAACGGGAGATGTAAATGGTGTATGTTGATGATGTTGAAAATAAGGGGTGGTATTTGCATTAGATAAAAATGCTCAAGGTGAAGGCATATGGGTTAGGGTTCATAAGCAATGCCTAAACTCGAAGAGAATATAAACAAAGCCTTAATTTTTTCAAGAAGATAAACGATGACCACATTAATTTGAAACTCTGGATTCAAACAAAACATTAAAAGAACAGTTGTTACCATAATGTTTTCATTAGCTCCGGAGTACTGTTATAGTGTACATCGTACATAATACAAATTGTAAGGTTATTGAATCATTCTGGATCAATTTTAATTTATTCCGGCAATGACACCATAACTGGTGTCATAGAATTAGGCGAAAATTGAATTTATTTCTTCTTGAATTACAAACTAATTTCACCATTTTTTTTGTTTCGTCGTACATGCGTTACCTGGGGTGAATAAGTGGTTTTCTCCAAGGTAAGCGGCGTGTAACGATTTGCATGTGCCTGACTTCGAATCACATGAAGTCCGGAACATTAGAATCACGGGGTGCACGGTAATTTTGCCGTGAATTCTGCTCACCTATTTGAGGATATATAAGGCAGAATATTTCTGATAATAATTACGAGTCCAAAAGTATCTTATCAAAGGAAAGATAGCTCGTCATTCTATCTCCAGCCAAAGGGGTGAGTGTTAAATTTATATTTCGTTTTATTGTGAATTTTATTCAGTTTATCATTTCATATAATGAGGCCTTTATTACAATGCAGATTTTTAACGTGGAATATTTGGAATTACTAGTCACTATTAGACTTTAAATGCAATAGCGTAATCTAAGTTTAAGATTGTTTTTGAAACAACTACTATTAGTGTGGTTTCTTTATTGTAGCTGATATCGTAGCTGATTTGTAGCGGAACGTCTCTGATATTGTAGCTGAACGTCTCTGAAATTGTAGCTGAACGTCTCTGAACGTCTCTGAATGTCTCTGAATTGTAGTTGAATGTGATTGATTGTGCCGTGATTGTGCTGTTTAACTGTGCGATCGAATTGAGGTATCTGACTGTCTGTCTGTCTGTCGGATTGTCTGTCCGTCTACATCTGTCGTGACGTGTAAATATCCGGAAATCTAGAAGTCCGAGTGTCGGAGCTGTCTAGAGGTGTAAACATCCGGGGTGACATCTTAAGTATTTGGGACCGTTGGTTCTAGTAGATGCTGTATGCTGTCTGTACGTATAACTGTGGTGGATCCGTGAAGGGCAAGTGATCGATAACAGTATTGAGTCAACCCTATGTATTCGGAGAAGCTGGGCGGTAATTCAGTAGTTGGTGAATCGTACGGTTATACAGGGTCGAGACACATGTGTGTGTTGCAATTGTAGTACAATTGAATACATTGTTATATTTACATAGTTACTTCAAATCACAGTAGTATTTCAAGGGATTACATGAATCTCAATAAAAGTTAGCAACTTGATTAAATACATGTATATGTTCGTGCTAGTTGTCGCAATCCATACGTGCGACAGTATAGTTTGATGTTTGTTTTTATGATCGCAATTTATACTTGCGGTAATATAACTTTTGTAAAGGTTCCTTGGATCTGTGTATAATCCAAGAGATTCCTTTGTATCTGTGTTTTATTTTGTATTAATATTTAATTTATTGTTGAATTGTGAATAGTTATGTAGCGTGATTGTGGGTTGAATGCATGAGTTATTGTGTTGATACATCATTATTTTTCATTAATAATTTATTTCATAAATTTACATTATCTTTCACATATTGTGTTTGTGTTGTTCATTTTATCCACCATCCACTCGGTAACAATTCTGTTACAACTGGTCTGTCTTCACCTAAATAGTATCCTCAGAACCTCGTGCGCATTGTCCAGAGAAAAGAGTCGTTAGCCATGTCCACCGTGAGCAATGTACTTAAGTCTTGTTGTTACGGCATCAGAGTGATACAAGACTTATTTGGTGATTAGAAGTTCCAATTTAACTTGTTGTAGATATTACACTTTCCACCAATGACACAATCTGGTTTAAGATTTTGGCAAAACATTTTTACTTGTTAATTTGTTTCATTTAAATATTTAAAAATAAGACAAAAGTGGACAAACATGGAATTAAATAATGATGTATTCGTAGATACATATTTTAAATTATCTAAACAAGTTTAAAGAAAAACTCAATTTGTGAGGAGGATGGCACGTGGAACATTGTTTCACTTACATTCATTACCAAAGGCGCCACATGAACACTATACATAGAGCGTCTGGTAAAAAAATTAAACTCTTTAGTAAGCTATATGAGACAAATTTGAAGCAAACATTGCAGCAATATTCAAGAATTGATGCATATTTAGAAAATCTGGTTCCTATTTGTTTTCTCTTTAACTGGGAAAATCAATTGTATTGCATCTTATTGTATTTACAAAGGAAACACTGATACCGTTTCTTTAATTTTAACAGGACGTTATCTACCAATGATGAAAGTTCCTTTCATCCTACAGAGTATCAAAGCCTAGACAACATTACAAAGTTTATTGGCTTCAGAGATTTGGCTTTTGCGTAGGTTGTCCATGACACTATCATTAACTAAATACCTCACTTTGTTGTACTTGTAAAAATAAATTTTAGAATTATTCATAAATCGAGGATATGATGTCAACATCTGTTTTATTAGTCATTCGAATTCTCGCGATGCCATTTGCAAAACCAGCAGTTTGTTTCCATTTTTTTTAACTCTGGGATATCGGAATGTTGCAAATAATCAGCTAGATACTGAATCAAATCTAACTGGTTTAACGTATTTATGAATGTGAAATTAACCCATTGTTTGAATGTATCTGCCATTATAAGGCAACGGGAAATATAGGTTTGAATATTCATTATTACGAATCAGACATAACCTGTGTAGAACGATAAATTTTCTCCTATCCACTTTGATGTCCAGTCTAGCATTACATAAGCAATGTCTGAACTTGTATTGTTCGGACAGCCTGGAAATTGTTTTATTCATCACATATGTAACAACAATGGGTTTATTACTACTAAACAAACCGTAAAAGCGGCTTTCTTCTTTCTTGAATGTCTGTTTTATATACGGATTGCAACAAAGAAATAATCTCTGTTCTACAACCTAAACCTGTTTTGTTAACCATGTAACTGTGCAATAGGACTATTATGATAACATCTTTTTAAAGAGTGATCAAACGTCCATGAATAATGTTTGCAAACGTTTTGTTTTGTATATAAGAATCTGTAAAATAACACACCTGCAATGCTTTTTAAATTTTATTTTACAATTATAATATTAACTATTCTGTTCAAACTAAAGATATACAGTATTAAACTACCATATGAGTAAATCAAGTTTATTGCAAATTCGATGCTGGGCCTTTATGATTTTTTATACCGTTCTGATTTATATTACTACATTTACACTGATATTTGGTTTGCAATTCCTCAATATAGCCTGTGTCATTTTGCACAGCTCTATACATGCATAAGAGGTATATAATGCGAACGATTTTATAAATGCTCTCGCAACAAATTTGTCGTGGTCAGCATGACACGTAAGAATTGATTTGACGTATAGGCTAGGCACACGAGGGAAGCACGGGAGCTCAGAGGATATTAACAAGTAGTTTGTCCTGTTGTCTTGTTAAATAAGCCATCTAAGTGATGGTGGACTTTGAGAATATGAGACACCCGGAACCAGAGAGAGATTTGGATGCATAAAAAGATAGTCTCTAAAAGGCACATATGTATTGTCTCAGTCACATAAAATATGCCCATTAAGTAAAGGACAAAAATCTAAACCATAAAGTTTTGTAAAACTTAACAAACAATTCAATTATTAAAATGATCACTGAAAAATGTGAGAAGAACTTTCATTATAATGAAGTGAATCCATAAAATTCCCTATAATGGAATATGAAAGTCCTCAACAAATGAAAAGTCCATTATAATTGTCACGGAATTCTATGAACCCTTTTATTAAATACACGTAATAGAATTTCGTTTTCGACGTACAACGATACCCGAGATGATTAATGTATATTGTATCGTATTTCACAATAGTGCATTCTGTCCATCCTAGGCCGTGTAAAGTGCTTTAATATGGGAAGAATCGAATGCCTTCATTGCACCGACAATATATATATATATGTATATATATATATATATATATATATATATATATATATATATATATATATATATATATATATATATATATATATAATAAATACCTCACCGTATGTAAGTATGTTTACATTCTGGATAGCCTTTGCCAGTCAGCGGTCTGCTATAAGACTTGCGCCTATCCAGTTGTAGAGGTATGTAAGTTTATTAATTTATTGTATATACGATATCACTATTATGCTACTACGTTAATTTGTGGATGTTACGTAGCTTTGGTTTAGTCAGTTTAATGCACACATTTATATTCTTGTTTATGATTTATTAAAGGATTTTAATTAATAACATAAGGATACATATTAACGAAAGGTTTAGTATAGTGGGATTTTTCTCGAGCAGAGTTAGGTTTACTTCTGAACTTGTTTTGTAATTATTGTGCCGGTATTTAATCAGTATAAATTTATTACGTTTTCATGTATAGTACACAGTGTTGGATATGTTTCCAGATATTCAGTGTCTGGAGTTTCCAGAGTATAGTGTCCGATGTTCTCCAGAGTACAGAGTGTCTGGAGCGTCTGGAAAGTGTAGAGCTGTCTGGAGTATCCAGAAAGGCTATAGTGACCTAAGCAATCCAAATTTTCGGAGTGATCGAGGTCTACGTGGTGCAAGCTGTAAAGCCAACGACATAAATTATTCGTAGCAGCTCTGAAGCTAACCTTTAGCAGCCGTGGAGCTGAAATAAAGTGTTCTGACGACGGAGTGTATCTTCTTGCATATAATCTTGTATCCGAGAGCTAATGTTAGGGTTCATAAAACCCATTGTATATTTCGGGACTGTAAAGATAAGTTGTATATCTACCATTTGTCTTTTGCATAGTTTCACTCTATAGTAAAATTCTACATTCTGAACGAAAGATATTGTATACATATTACAGCCATGAATAAGAATTGTAAATTATATATAATCATATACAAAGAGTTATAAAAAAAATATAGATATACATAACACAGCAGTGTTTCTTGGAACGAACAGACAGCGCCCAGGTTACGATGACATGCCGAGAGTTTTTAATCAATTATTGAATTGATTCAATTATGAAATTTGTTTAATCGGTATAATTGAATGCCTAATTAATTGCATATCGCATTAATTTTGTACCCCTTTTTCGAAGGGAATGTTTTAATTTAATTAATTGAGTTTCGGTAATTGATTTGAATTGATTAAATGTTCACAATTTACATACGGATGTTTTTTTTAATTTTATTATATATCTGTGCTCAGATCTATATTATTCCATCCAGTAATATCATTTTCTGTATTATTGTTTGCTTGATTCTCGATTCGGACAGTAACACCGTGGTCGATTATCTCATAGATAACGATAACTAAAGGTTTTGTGAAAACTATTTTTAACTTTTGATGGGTGAAACCCATTTGAAATGAACGTATCATATGGCTCATTCTCATCAAATTATATTTCATGAAAACTTTTTATATATGAACCAAGCTTAATATTAATGACTTTCCTAAAATGCATTCGATAACATTCGTGTGCGTTTTCTATTTCTTGAAATGTTATCCAAGTGTGTTTTACCATGCCTAGTTTTTTTTTACATGCTTCCAAAGTCTCACTTCTTAACTTTATATTCCCTGTAACATTTATATTCATTAGCCCTTCGTCTTACCGCCTTATCAAAATATACCTAGCTTGTCCTTGAAACCTATACATGCTTCCTGTTCTTCTTCATTGTAGTAATATTGTACGCATATGAGTTTTCAATATTGTCCGAAAGAGTGTCTATATTCATAGTGTTCCAGTTCAGATTGATATCGGCATCTATTGTATTCCAAGTATTTTCCAATACTGTCTGAAGTCCCTTCCACAGCTAACTGTACGAACGGAGGAACAATCATTGGAATGTGGTCAGATATCGCGTTTTTCGACTCTGAAACCATTTGAGTTAACTATGCGTTGATTTTTCGACTCTGAAACCATGTGAGTTAACTATGGGTAGATTTTTCGACTCTGAAACCATGCGAGTTAACTATGCGTTGATTTTCGACTCTGAAACCATGTGAGTTAACTATGGGTTGATTTTTCGACTCTGAAACCATGTGAGTTAACTATGCGTTGACTTTTCGACTCTGAAACCATGTGAGTTAACTATGGGTTGATTTTTCGACTCTGAAACCATGTGAGTTAACTATGCGTTGATTTTTCGACTCTGAAACCATGTGAGTTAACTCTGCGTTGATTTTTCGACTCTGAAACCATGTGAGTTAACTATGCGTTGATTCGAAAGAAAAGCTGATCAATCGTATTTTACTCTGGGCGTGATAGTATAACACCAACCATGGCGTATAGTGAAATGACCTGCTGTCTGAAGACTATTATATCTTAAGAACTCAACATACCTATCATTGTAATCTCATCTAACAACAACTTAAAATACAAGATTCACATCGTCATCATCAATAAAAATAACATCTCAAACGTTTTTATAGTGGGTTGTTCTAAAAGATCTAGGTTTTTTGACCGGAACACCAACCGCAGCAGGTAACCTTCTTGGAGAAGTATAACACTCCTTACATTTCACAATAGCATAGTCATCAGCCCTTTTTCTATATTGATCAAAATACAGTGTCAGCTACGGTTTACTTTGCTCCTGAGTGGGTCTATATGTGGCATTGATCCCACTGACTAGGTTTCTATGTGGCATTGATACTACTGAGTAGGTTTCTATGTGGTATTGATCCTAATCCTACTGAGTAGGTTTCTATGTGGTATTGATCCTACTGAGGTGAAATGGGGCATTGGGATTCTGTGAGATATTTCCAGCGATTGGAGCGTCATGTCTGCTATTGACAATACATGAAATTCTGTTAGATCTTTGCGAGCCAGAGAATATGAAGCCTTAATATATTTGTTTCTTTGAAGGTAGGTTGGGCCGATGCATCGGCTTGAGACTCAACTGCAGTTAAAAGTGGAGAGGATTGAACCAAAAAGTGAGATAAATAGACACGAAAGTCATGTTTCCCGATGAATTCGCTGGGCAGCGTTATGTATTAGACATTTATTTTTCACCGGCCTAACAATGCAGACGACTTCCCCCATAATACATAAGTTTTGTCAGCGACTTTGAAAGGAAATTAGGTTTCCTAGTGATGGTGTGCTGTATTTCATTTTCTTTGATCAATTCGGTTTGAGTCGTTGTCACTGCAATTTTAGTATGGAGTAGATCAGTTCTTTGAAACTGTGCCTGAACCGTTTTGTTTAAATCATGACGAACTTTGTTATGGTTAATCATTGTCAGCAACGGGGTATTTTGTTTTACCTTCTGATATATAATCTCCTCTCTGAGTGACACTTGCTAAAAATAGAATCAATCTCATAAGGATTCCTTCCCATAAATATAGGTACGGAATTACAATACCTTGCTATTTGACTAACTGTTTACAATATTCCTGTTATTTCTGACAACAAAAGTTCCTGACGAAGGGCCAAGAAAAGATCGTACTGTATAAGACTGAACTAATCCAGTCTACAATACCTTCACAATAATGTGCGACCTATAGCAATTTCTCAACATACATGACTCATTGTGAATTTTCGAATAAAGTTTTCTTTTATTTTCTTGGTTTTGAGGTATGCAATGTCAATTTAATGGATAGTTACAGAATTACAGCGAAAACATTCATCTGGAGTATCTGTGTCAAAACATGTGATAGACATTGTGCGTACTAGAATACTGGGGCTGTGTATATAGAAAAAGTGTACTGATTCGGGAGCAGTAAGCGCGTGATTTTCATACCAATTACTGTTTATTTGATATTTGTGGAACACATTCGATGGCTGAGAACCCTATACTTGTCCCTATAAATAACTAATGGGTGTGTCTATATTACTTGTCCCTATACATATCTAATGGGTGTGTCTATATTACTTGTCCTCATAATTATCTATGGGATGTGTCTGTATTACTTGTCCCTATACATATCTAATGGGTGTGTCTATATTACTTGTCCTCATAATTATCTATGGGATGTGTCTGTATTACTTGTTCCTATACATATCTAATGGGTGTGTCTATATTACTTGTTCCTATACATATCTAATGGGTGTGTCTATATTACTTGTCCCCATAATTATCTATGGGATGTGTCTATATTACTTGTTCCTATACATATCTAATGGGTGTGTCTATATTACTTGTCCCCATAATTATCTATGGGATGTGTCTGTATTACTTGTTCCTATACATATCTAATGGGTGTGTCTATATTACTTGTCCTCATAATTATCTATGGGATGTGTCTGTATTACTTGTCCCTATACATATCTAATGGGTGTGTCTATATTACTTGTCCTCATAATTATCTATGGGATGTGTCTGTATTACTTGTTCCTATACATATCTAATGGGTGTGTCTATATTACTTGTCCTCATAATTATCTATGGGATGTGTCTGTATTACTTGTTCCTATACATATCTAATGGGTGTGTCTATATTACTTGTTCCTATACATATCTAATGGGTGTGTCTATATTACTTGTCCCCATAATTATCTATGGGATGTGTCTGTATTACTTGTCCCTATACATATCTAATGGGTGTGTCTATATTACTTGTCCCCATAATTATCTATGGGATGTGTCTATATTACTTGTTCCTATACATATCTAATGGGTGTGTCTATATTACTTGTCCCCATAATTATCTATGGGATGTGTCTATATTACTTGTCCCTATACATATCTAATGGGTGTGTCTATATTACTTGTCCTCATAATTATCTATGGGATGTGTCTGTATTACTTGTCCCTATACATATCTAATGGGTGTGTCTATATTACTTGTCCCCATAATTATCTATGGGATGTGTCTATATTACTTGTTCCTATACATATCTAATGGGTGTGTCTATATTACTTGTCCCCATAATTATCTATGGGATGTGTCTATATTACTTGTTCCTATACATATCTAATGGGTGTGTCTATATTACTTGTCCCCATAATTATCTATGGGATGTGTCTATATTACTTGTCCCTATACATATCTAATGGGTGTGTCTATATTACTTGTCCTCATAATTATCTATGGGATGTGTCTGTATTACTTGTCCCTATACATATCTAATGGGTGTGTCTATATTACTTGTCCCCATAATTATCTATGGGATGTGTCTATATTACTTGTTCCTATACATATCTAATATGTGTGTCTATATTACTTGTCCCCATACATATCTAATATGTGTGTCTATAATACTTGTCCCTATAATAATCTAAGGGGTGTGTCTATAATAGTGTCCCTATAATTATCTAAGGGGTGTGTCTATATTAACTGTCCCCATACTTATCTAACGGGTGTGTCTGTATTACTTGTCCCTATACATATCTAATGGGTGTTGTCACAGAATTAGGCGAAAATTGAATTTATTTCTTCTTGAATTACAAACTAATCTCACCATTTTTTTGTTTCGTCGTACATGCCCTACCTGGGGTGAATAAGTGTTTTTCAAGGTAAGTGACGTGTAGCTATTTTCATGTGCCTGACTACAAATCACTTGAAGTCAGGAACATTAGAATCACGGGGTGCACGGGAATTTTGCCGTGAATTCTGCTCACCTATTTGAGGATATATAAGGCAGAATAATTCTGATAAGATTACGAGTCCAAAAGTATCTTATCAAAGGAGAGATAGCTCGTCATTCTTTCTCCAGCCAATGGGGTAAGTGTTAAATTTATATTTCGTTTTATTGTGAATTTTATTCCGTTTATCATTTCATGTAATGATGCCTTTATTACAATGCAGATTTAAAACGTTGAATATTTGGAATTACTAGTCACTATTAGACTTTAAATGCAATAGCAATGCAATAGCATAATCTAAGTTATAGATTGTTTTAGAAACAACTATTATTAGTTTGGTTTCTTTATTGTAGCTGAATTGTAGCTGAACGTCTCTGAATGTGACTGAATTGTAGCTGAACGTCTCTGAACGTCTCTGAATGTCTCTGAATTGTAGCTGAACGTCTCTGAACGTCTCTGAATGTCTCTGAATTGTAGCTGAATGTGATTGATTGTGCCGTGATTGTGCTATTTAAATGTGCCATTTTGATTGTGCGATCAAATTGAGGTATCTGACTGTTTGTCTGTCTGTCGGATTGTTTGTCCGTCTACGCCTGTCGAGATGTGTAAATATCCGGAAATCTAGAAGTCTAAATGTCCGAGTGTCGGAGCTGTCTAGAGGTGTAAACGTCCGGGGTAGCATCTAGGTGTTTGGGACCGGTGGTTCTAGTAGGTGCTGTATGCTGTCTGTACGTATAACTGTAGTGGATCTGTGAAGGGCATGTGGCCGATAAAAGTACTGGGTCAACCCTATGTATTCGGAGAATCTGGGCGGCGATTCAACAGTTGGTGAATCGTACGGTTGTACAGGGTCGAGACGCATAAGTGTGTTTCAATTGTAGTTACAACTGAATACATTGTTATATTTACACATAGTTATTTTGAATCTGTAGTATTTCAAGGGATTATATGAATCTCAATAAAAGTTAGTAACTTGATTAAATACATGTAGATGTTTGTACTTGTTGTCGCAATCCATACGTGCGATAGTATAGTTTGATGTTTGTATTTGTTATCGCAATTCATACTTGCGATAATACAACTTTTGTAAAGGCTCCATTTTATTTGAAACATTTGTGTAGCCCAGGAAGTTCCTTGTATCTGTGTTTAGTCCAGGAGATTCCTTGGATCTGTGTTTATTTTGTATTAATATTTAATTTATTTTTGAATTGTGAATGGTTGTGAAGTGTGATTGTGGGTTGAATGCATGAGTTATTGTGTTGATACATCATTATATTTCATTAATAATTTATTTCATAAATTTACAGTATCTTTCACATATTGTGTTTGTGTTGTTCATTTAATCCACCATCCACTCGGTAACAATTCTGGTACAATGGTGTCAGAAGTGGGATCGCTGGATTAAGTGAACTGTCAATCACTTTGTTTGTGAAAGTATACATTTAATGTTTATATTTGAGCGTGAACTTCTTGACAAGATAATCCTCAATTAGGGGTTTATTTTTGTATAGTTTATCAAGGTCCGTGGGTCCAGTATAAACATATTCAAAACATTGGTTTGGTTACCTTCATCAGGAAGATAAGGTCAGTCTGTTCTATATATTTATATTTATATTACAATTATCATGTCATCCCTTAAGGACTTGGTTGCCTTAGGCAAAGAATTTGGGTATGAAGGTGAAAGGTTAAGGAAATTTATTCAGGAAGAACAATCCCGGGAAAGGGAAGAAAGGGGAAGGGCAAAGGAATTAGAAAGGGAATCCGAAGAAAGGAAACGGGGATTAGAAAGGGAAGCCGATGAAAGGAAATGGGCCTTTGAGAATGAAAAGATAGAATTAGAGAAACAGGCCGAAAAGGACAGGATAGAATGGGAAAAGGAAGCGGAGGAAAGGCGAGTAGGGTTAGAAGAAAAAGCAAAGCAACGGGATCATGAACGTAAGGTAGAATTAGCAACAGCTGGAAGAGAACACGATTATGCCTCTAGCAAATTAAGGGGCCCCAAACTACCCCCCTGTGACGATGAAAAAGATAACATGGATAGATATCTTCATCGGTTTGAGCGGTATGCCGAAAACCAGAAGTGGAGTCAAAATGACTGGGCACTGCATCTTTGTGCTCTATTAAAAGGTAAAGCGCTGGATGTATACTCACGACTTCCTAGAGACGATGCGTTTAAATACGACGTCCTAAAGGAAGCACTTCTTAAAGGTACGAGCTCACTGAACAGGGTTTTCGTAAAAAGTTCAGGTATAGCAAGCCCGATAAGGGAGAAACCTTTGGTCAGTTCACCGTTAGAATTGCGAACTATTTTGAGCGGTGGATTGAATGCGGCAAAGCGGTGAAAACGTTTGAAGGGTTGACTGATTTCTTGCTCAGAGATCAATTATTTAATACAGCTGGGCGAGAATTAGATAAATTTCTGAAAGAGAAAGTCTACACAAACGTAAAGATATGGCTAAGCAAGCCGATTTCTTCGCCGAAGCTCATGGGGGAACCCAGAACGTGGTTTCAAAAGATTTTAAGTCTGGAAACCAGTCTACGAGACCGATGCCTTGGGAGCTTGTGAAATCAGCTGCGGAAAATAGGTCAGTTAGGAATCCATGTATTCAGCGTGTGCAATGTTACTTGTGTAATGTATGGGGTCATGTTCAAAAAGACTGTACTAAAAGAAAGGGACTTGTACATAAGGTAGCAGTGGCTATACAAAGTAAAGGTTTATCTGATAATATCGTACAGGTAGAACCATGTATTCATTCGCTTGGCACGTGTCTATTTCCCGAAACACGAGTACCAACAGCGAGAGGGTTAGTCAACGGTCGAGAAGTCGTAGTATTACGTGACACTGGTTGCACGGGCGTTGTGATCAAACGTAGTCTCGTGCAGGATAACCAAATGCTCGGTTGGGAGTCCCCATGTATGTTACTTGATCAGACGATCGGTCGCATTCCCGTAGCAAGGATCACGGTAAAAACACCTTTCCTAACGGGAACTGTTGATGCCCTTTGCATGGAAAACCCTATTTACGATCTGACGATCGGTAATGTTGAAGGTTCCCGTCGTCCAACCATGGCAGATTTTAAGATACCTTTAGCCCAGGCAATCGAAACACGAGCGCAAACACGACGAGAGAAAACCGCGTTTCATAAATTAATAGTCCCTGAATCGATCTCAGGAATTTCGCGTGATGATTTCAAACGAGAGCAAGAACGTGATGAATCCATCAAACAATTGTTGAGAAAATCGCGTCCGGCGCGATTAAACACTGCAAGGGTGGGGTTAGCTCGAGATTCGTAAGGAAGAACGGATTAACTCATAGGGAATTTAGCGCTCCGGAGGGTAAGAAGTATTGGCAAGTGGTCGTACCCCAGAGATATAGATCTCAAGTACTTAGCATGGCGGGACACCTAGGTAAGGCTAAGACCACTAGCAGAGTAGTCGCTGAATTCTACTGGCCCGGTGTTAATGGCGATGTCACACGGTTCTGTAGGTCGTGCGACGTATGTCAGAAAACAGTATGTAAGGGAAGGGTCACAAGGGTGCCCTTAGGACAGATGCAATTAATAGATACACCGTTTAAAAGAGTGGCAGTAGATATTGTAGGACCAATATACCCAGTTACCGAAAGAAAGAATCGGTATATTCTTACTCTTGTTGACTACGCGACCAGATACCCCGATGCATTAGCATTACCAACTATTGAAACGGAAAGGGTAGCTGAAGCATTAGTTGATATCTTCAGTAGGGTAGGGGTGCCAGAAGAAATCTTCACAGACTGTGGTGCCCAATTCACCTCTGACCTCATGGGTGAAATAAGTAGGCTGTTATCCATCAAACAGCTAAACACTACCCCATACCATCCGATGTGCAATGGACTGGTAGAGAAGTTTAATGGTACCCTGAAAAGCATGCTACGAAAGATGTGCGCGGAACGTCCGCAAGACTGGGACCGTTATTTGAACGCTGTTCTGTTCGCGTACCGTGAAGTGAAACAGGAAAGTTTAGGGTTTTCACCCTTCGAACTGTTGTACGGTAGAACAGTTCGAGGCCCGATGCGGATACTACGCAAACTATGGACGGGTGATGTCGTGAACGAGGAAATCAAAACTACTCACCAGTATGTATTAGATCTGCGAGATATACTAGAGAGTACATGCCAGATGGCACGTGACGAGTTAATGAAATCGGGGCGCAGATATGCCAAATATTATAACCGCAAAGCGCGAAATAGGAAATTTCTTGTAGGAGATCAGGTTCTCTTTGCTTCTTCCAACGAGCTCAAATAAGTTATTAGTCCAGTGGAAAGGTCCCTATGAAGTTAAAGAGGTAAAAGGTGACATGGACTATGAAATTGACATAGACGGTAATTTAAAGACATTCCATGCTAACATGCTTAAGTTGTACATCAAGAGACAGAGCGACAATGTTAATAAGGGGAGTTGAAAATATCGGGGCAGACTTCTTGAGTAGGACATGATGGGAAATTTGTAGGAATTTACCCAGTATTAAAATCCCGATTGTAGTATAACCAGTGTAAATGTTGTAAGATATCATCAGTAGTTATTTTTCTTCTATTCTGTGTTAGTTTTAAAAATGTGTACATTTTTATTCTTAGGGGGGAGGTATTGTCACAGAAATAGCCGAAAGTTGAATTTATTTCTTCTTGAATTACAAACTAATCTCAACATTTTTTTGTTTCATCGTTCATGCGTTACCTGGGGTGAATAAGTGTTTTTCAAGGTAAGTGACGTGTAGCGATTTTCATGTGCCTGGCTACAATTCACTTGAAGTCAGGAACATTAGAATCACGGGGTGCACGGGAATTTTGCCGTGAATTCTGCTCACCTATTTGAGGATATATAAGGCAGAATAATTCTGATAAGATTACGAGTCCAAAAGTATCTTATCAAAGGAGAGATAGCTCGTCATTCTTTCTCCAGCCAAAGGGGTGAGTGTTAAATTTATATTTCGTTTTATTGTGAATTTTATTCAGTTTATAATTTCATGTAATGATGCCTTTATTACAATGCAGATTTAAAACGTTGAATATTTGGAATTACTAGTCACTATTAGACTTTAAATGCAATAGCATAATCTAAGTTTTAGATTGTATTAGAAACAACTATTATTAGTTTGGTTTCTTTATTGTAGCTGAATTGTAGCTGAACGTCTCTGAATGTGACTGAATAGTAGCTGAACGTCTCTGAACGTCTCTGAATGTCTCTGAATTGTAGCTGAATGTGATTGATTGTGCCGTGATTGTGCTATTTAAATGTGCCATTTTGATTGTGCGATCAAATTGAGGTATCTGACTGTTTGTCTGTCTGTCGGATTGTCTGTCCGTCTACGCCTGTCGAGATGTGTAAATATTTGGAAATCTAGAAGTCTAAATGTCCGAGTGTCGGAGCTGTCTAGAGTTGTAAACGTCCGGGGTAGCATCTAGGTGTTTGGGACCGGTGGTTCTAGTAGGTGCTGTATGCTGTCTGTACGTATAACTGTAGTGGATCCGTGAAGGGCATATGGCCGATAAAAGTATTGGGTCAACCCTATGTATTCGGAAAATCTGGGCGGCGATTCAACAGTTGGTGAATCGTACGGTTGTACAGGGTCGAGACGCATAAGTGTGTTTCAATTGTAGTTACAACTGAATACATTGTTATATTTACACATAGTTACTTTGAATCACAGTAGTATTCCAAGGGATTGCATGAATCTCAATAAATGTTAGTAACTTGATTAAATACATGTAGATGTTTGTACTTGTCGCGATCTATACGTGCGATAGTATAGTTTGATGTTTGTATTTTTTATTGCAATTCATACGTGCGATAATACAACTTTTGTAAAGGCTCCATTTTATTTGAAACATTTGTGTAGCCCAGGAAGTTCCTTGGATCTGTGCTTAGTCCAGGAGATTCCTTGGATCTGTGTTTATTTTGTATTAATATTTAATTTATTTTTGAATTGTGAATGGTTGTAAAGTGTGATTGTTGGTTGAATGCATGAGTTATTGTGTTGATACATCATTATTTTTCATTAATAATTTATTTCATAAATTTACATTATCTTTCACATATTGTGTTTGTGTTGTTCATTTAATCCACCATCCACTCGGTAACAATTCTGTTACAGGTGTGTGTATACTACTTGTCCCCATACATATCTAATGGGTGTGTCTATATTACTTGTCCCTATATATATATCAATTGTGTGTCTGTATTACTTTTTCCTGCTATATCTAAGGGTTGTATATATCACGTATCCCTATACATATTAGAGATTTGCCTATATTACTTGTACTAATACATATTGAATGAGGTATATGAGAATACCCTAGAGATTTCTCATCACTTTATTAATCTACTCACGTGATCGTAATAACCAATAAGATGGCTTGTGTTAAAGCAATAGTTATGTTAGACAATGTTATTATTCGTCACAAATACATAATTCTAATTGGAATATCAACAATGTTATGTGCCATAATACTGGTGCGGAAATGAGCGGATGTCATCCTTTCTGTGACAAGATTAAGGATTTACTTATTATCAGAAAAATGAAAAATGACATTTTTGCTCGTTTGATATTTACTTTTGTATACACTCAGTCTGGCGTTTTGTTTTCAACAATCATGAACGTCATCGCTCTCGTTTCATCTTCTACGATAATACTTGATACAAAGCATAATTTGAGTCTTTGTACACAAAATAAATGATGGCTTTTGCTTTTGGATGATCAAGTAAACGTGACATAACGTTTTTATATTTTCTATAATAATTTTATTTTTCCGACAAAAAACATTTTCATGTTGTTTTTGTTTCAAGATAATCAAATCGGTATTTTCACCATTTGATCTTTTGATGTGAAATTAAATCCATCCTGACTGGCAATTTCAATAACTACACTCCCTTCAACTTAATTAAAAGGCGAATACTAAAATGCATTCAGGAGAGTGTTACTAATCCGGCCACAGGAGTAGATGTAGCTCATTGTGTATGACTTAAAAGCAAACTTAGAGATATTTAGAAACCTATGTAAAGTAACTAATTTGCTGAGATGTAAGGTGATGGATGAAGATGCAATTAATCTACCAAATCTCTATTCCAATTATGAGCTTCAAATTATTGAGTCGGAAACATTAATGACTTCTTTGTTGCTTTATCTTCTTGTATCAGCTGTCTCGTCACATAATACACACACAAGTGAAAAAGCAACCTTTAATTATATTTCTCTGTGTTTCCCTTTTAATCTGTTTTCTTTTCTGACATGCAGTATACTGTATCATAAAATAGACCCTCCTCTGTTTTCTGAATTAGCTTTACTGAGCATCGAATAATTTCCGCAAGTACGTCCGCCAATGAAGAAAGAAGTCAACGACAAGCTGAAAATAGTCAAATTAACATGCTCAAAAGAAGACACAAGTAACAATTTGTTTACACAGGTGAAGATTATTAATATATAAATAACTAAATAAATACCTGATTCCCTTCTTTGGGGTGTCCAGGATCAGTTACAATCTTGGGGAAGGTCAATTATTGTCAAAGGTTAAGTCGATATACATGTTTTTAAGTAAGAGGCTATCATTGATAACAATAATGAATCAAATCTAAATAAAACTGTCAATGTAAATGAGAGTGAGACAGACAGACAGACATAAACGTTTGGCTCATATTTCAAACTGAGACAGGGTTACGAAATACCAGAATTGTATAGTGGACACGTTACAATTATAAGGTCTCGTTGAAGTGGAGATGTTTTGATTATTGATTTAGAAATTGATGAAAATTTGTTTTTAATATGTAATATTTGTTTTCTCGGTCAACAGACACTGCTGAGCATAATTGTGATTTTAAATACACTTCAAAATATCAGCATTACCACCTTTTATCACAATGAAATAGCTGTGCACATCTATTATAAACAAGGACCATGTAGCCGAGAAAAATGTTAGGTTCTAACATTGTGTGGGGGTGTGTGGGGTGGGGGTGGGGTATCTTCTACTTCAGCATAAAGATTCTTGAGAAAACTGAGTATACGGAAATGGAGGTCCGTTTTGACTTTATTTCCCAAGAAATTATACGTACGAGAACCAACGTATGTAGTGAAAGAAAGAAATAGCTAATCTCTTGAACGTTTCATACGCTGAATGGATTTTATGTCGTCTGAATCCTATCGGACAACACTTTATATGATAGACTGGGTTATTTCTGTATCATATACCATATTTTTTTTTGTTCATTAATATATATAGGAAAGGATCAATGCATTATAAAATGCTTATTTCATATGTAATCCTTGAAGGATTTATTTTTATAGAGTTGTTTCTAATCTGTTTGAGTATTATGTATGCCTGTGTGAGGGAATTACTGAATCTCTGATCATTAACGGCAATAGCTATGTCAGTGTATGAGCATTGTTAAATCTCTAATCATTAGGGGCAATAGATATGTCAGTGTATGAGCATTGTTAAATCTCTAATCATTAACGGCAATAGCTATGTCAGTGTATGAGCATTGTTAAATCTCTAATCATTAGGGGCAATAGCTATGTCAGTGTATGAGCATTGTTAAATCTCTAATCAATAAGGACAATAGCTATGTTAGTGTATGATAATTGTTAAATCTCTAATCATTAAGGACAATAGCTATGTCAGTGTATGAGAATTGTTAAATCTCAAATGATTAAGGACAGTAGATATGTCAATGTATGAGAATTGTTAATTCTCTAATCATTAAGGGCAGTAGATATGTCAGTGTGAGATAATTGTTCTTTCTCGACTCAGTAATGGCAATTAGCTATATCAGTGTGTGAGAATTGTTGAATCTCAAATCAGTAAGGGCAATTGTTATATATTCATTAAAGAGTGTTGTGTTCTAAACTATAAGCAAATTTGTTTTCTCTGAGGTTTCTATTGTACGTCAGGAGCTCATGTACCTGTGCGCTGTGAGTCGGGAACATACCAGGATGAGATAGGACAGGGTTCATGTAAAATCTGCCTTGATGGTCACTACTGTGACAACACCATTGCCCCAGTGAGCCTGTTCAATAACTCAAAATGCCCTGCAGGTAACACCCATTGCACATTTTTTCTTGGGCAGCAAAAATAGCTTGCTGTGTAAAAAATATATTGGTGTCATAAAATACATGACTTGGATAATTAGACTTGATTTGTTTATGGTTATTTGCTTGGCCTATTTTAAACCGAAAATATTTGGCAAAGATTGTTGCGAAACTGAACCAAAGAAAGACAAGTAGTTTGACAAGACATGTGAGATGCACGAAAAGATCTTCATCACTTTGAACAGTTTGTGACCTAATATTCTAAGTCTGAAGTTTTAAATATGATAAACAGACTGCAGAGCTTAAAGAGTAATTATACAAAACAAAACGTCGCATACTGAAAAATGCAAAGTTAGATTGAATATATATAGTGTCATCGAGCTAACACTAATGGTGCAACAACGAACCTGTTGGGGAATATAAAGTTAAATGTGAAAGAATAAAATATGAATGAGTACAGAGTTACAGCTTTCATTGAAATAAAAGTGACTTACTGAAATTCGGAACTATAGCCATCAGGCTATATTGTCGAAACACGTATGCTGTTCAACTTTATTCTTCTATTTAATACATGTTTGTTTCTGTTACAGCCTGACAATATAATGCTTGCAACTATCTTGCCATTCAAACGATGAAATTAATGACAACCAGTCTTTGAGAATTATCAGATTACATTCGTATTACAGTACAAATTGCAAGCAGCGCTCAAATGCATGAAACCCTGATAAAACGCGTCGTTTTTGGGGATTCCTGCACTACACAAGAACAATCTGCTCAAGGACCCGTTGCTTGTACTCAAGGACCGGTTGGTTAAACTCATAGACCGGTTGCTTGTATTCAAGGACCGGTTGCTTGTAATTATAGAAAAGTTTACTTATTATCATAAGTAATAGAAAAGATGATATTTGTAAATTGATATTGACATCTATGTTATTTATAACGAGTAAAGAAGCTCAAAAATTAAATAACTTGTAATGTATCATATGGCAATTTGCTATTTCCCGATTTCGTAACGACTCTGTTATGCTTATTGTTTCGTGTGTTGCAACTAAATCAGTTACCCCTTTGTGTAAATATGGGCTAATTCGCAACATGACACGAAACGAAATCCTATTACCATTAAATTAACGTCTATCTCAATCAACTAGCCACATTTCTAAATGAAACCATGGCATAATCTAGACACATTAAACCGTACAACGCCTTGTGGACTATAAATCAATACGTGGATTATGAATCTGTCTCGTCTTGTTCTATTTAAATTATATGTTAACTAGCAATTCATTGGCATAACATTTCCAAACATAATAAAATCAATATTTAGCATACATGATACAAATTAGTTAAGACAGATACATTTAAATATTCACACATTTTGTATCAGAAGTAATACAACATGAATGCTTTCGAATACATGATTCCTCTAGCATTCAAGACAAATGCATTCACGGCATTAACTTCCGAACTCGCCGACATTTGATGCATGAATTTAAAACGAATACATTCCACTAATAAATGCACTCGTAGATAATAAACACATTGTAGGAAATTGAGAGAAATATTCTGCTTGTCGAGACTGTCTTTTATTTCTAAATTGCCAAGTCTCTGCTTACCGTATTTCTTATATTTCAGACACTCGTCTTATTAGAAAATTGTTTAAAAAGCAACGATTTTGCTATTGTACCTGGAGTGTGGCTTCTCCTTGCACAGAAAAACCAGAAAAAACTTGAACTGCCTGATTGTATGCGGAAGAATACTTACAACATTGAATTTCGCCTGGAAACACACAAGCCTCGTTAGCTAAGCCAATCATGATTAACTCTATCTAACTCCTAAATATTTAGCAACCCCATTGAAGTTACGGTAATTCTCTCTGTTGCGAGTATATTAATAACTAGACTGAAAAACCTCATATTATGATACTTATTTCACATGGCATGAATTATCTGTGGTTGTCTCCACTTTTAAAATTTCCCCTAATTAACACCGGAGTTAAATTTGCCTCTCTATCTGTCAGATCGTTATCCCAGTGGGTCCTAATTAAAAATTAACCATTCTCCAGAACATGGAAAATTAAACCATCGCAGGCTAACTATTTATCGCGGGCCTTACCCAAAGATTGAGAACAATTGTTACGCTGAGTGCGACAAGACTGAATTCAATTATTGTGCAGTTATAAGTTTCTTCAAAATTCACTCTTTTACACACAATCAGACAGTCAAATGAAAACTGCTACAAATTATAATGACTTTGTTAAAACAATTGTATTATATTCCTTCTTATCGGTCTGTTGGCAGTAACTGGAGTTCATTTCCACCAAAACAGTCCGGAACATTTTCATTCACTTGAGTTTAAAACAACTACAGAGTCGGTCTGTTGTAAGTTGTAATTACTACTTTATCTTTATATTTATTTTATGGGCTTCGATCATTGTTATATATATCTTTATTTTCTGCAAATTAATATTCTTGACTTACAATTGTAGTGATTATCTATCAAGATGACATTTCATAGTTAATTTTGTACATAGGTATCGATTATATTTTAATATATTAGTATGTAGATTGCACTCAATCTATACATAAACGTTGTTAAGTTTCTAATAATAAACAGATTTTCGAGTTTTTAGTTATTATGGTTGCTTATTTAAGGTCATGTCACATGAATAGGTATTGCGAAATATTACATTGAGTAGTAAGATGTGTCACGTGCGGTATATTGCAACATATTGTCGTAATATACTCTTTGATGCGGATATAAAAACAGAACTGAGACACTGATTTCATTCCTATTTTGGGTTCTTATTTCATATGTTCTTATGTTCATAACAGTCTACCAATGTCTTAATATTTTGTTGGAACAGGCTACTAAAATAATATTATTGGACTTTTTTGTGAATTTATTCCAAGGAGATAAGGACAATGCCACTGGGATACATCGGAATTGTTGGCACACCAGTAGATTATCATGTTATACAACACAAGCAAAACAGTCGAAAATTCCAAACCTTATTGGGGTGAGATACAGAAGGAATTTAGTTTTTAATGTATAAAAGTCCAACCATTTATTTGCATCATATGATGGGTAGAGCATTGATCTTCAAAAAGAAAAAATAATGATTGTGGGGGGTGACGTGGGGCATACAAGCTATGTCTATATATTGAACACATGAATTATACTGAAAATTTGAAAAGGTTTTAAAGTTATGTAATGAAAACACGAAAAGGTTGGCACAACATCGAGGTTTTACAATTATTCATAGATCTATATGAACAAGTGTCATGACACAGAATGCTTACAAGAGAATATTTAACATTGAATGGCACGCCTTATCTATAGAGAAGGATGCATCAGTTTCAAATTTTATGTAAAAGGTTCATTACTGAAAAGGAATTTCGTCTAACGAAATTTTACGGCAGAGTTTGACATACATTCAGATTATACCAGGAGGACGAATACAATTTTTATTCTTTTTACAGTCGTGCAAATGAAAATCTTTTTATATTATAACTGTTTTGAAATTTAATACTGAATATATAACATCCAAATTGCATTTGTACAGAAATGCAATTTACGGTTTGATTTTTAATGCCGAATGCATATAATCCGGTTTGAATTAGTATTGAAAAGACTCCGTGAACAATTTGAACTTTATTGTCGAATGCATATAATCCCGATCGTATGGATACAGAAAGTACATGAAAGCTTTTGCTCAATGAAACCCTCATTTCGCCTCGTCTCAATTTTTCTTCGGACAACAAAACACCACAATTAGGCAATGACTGAAAAATGATTAAGTTCATGATGACTTTTCCAAATGATATTGTATTTTAAGATTTTAATATGTCTTTAAGTAGCTCATTTGCGTAATTAAGGGCTACCCCTGAGATTCTCTCTGAATGCAACATCACATTATGTTAATTGAATGTGCCTACGTATGCGTATATGACACTATATATAGCCGAGTCCAAAGGAGAAAAAGCACACTTGAGTTTGACGGAAAGAGCCATTTCAATCAATCGACTACATCAATACTTGACTGCTGTATAATACCTCGGACTGAATATTCTGCTAGTAAGTAGCTAATTCATATATAATTATAATTTCACTTCTTACAAAATTAATTTATTTATAATTACATTCTTTCTTTTATTCGTCTGCTCTTTGTCTCGTTATTTCTTTCGCTTTTGATTTATATTAAATTTGTACTTTTTCTCGTTTTATCTTTATTCTAATATTAATTGAAATAATACCTTTTATTCTGATAAACCTAAAGTATTATTGTCACGTCTTGTTTACACTTTCAACAAAAATCCATTATATAAAATGAATTCACCTAGCAGTAAATGTTTGCAATGTAACATGTTATAAACTGTATATTGGTAAGTCGGTTATTTGCAGCTTGTCTCCATGTACGTTTTGGTGTTGTTGTTGTTGATATTATTAAAACATAGCTTTTTTTTTATTAAGACATTTCACCGTACTGTCTTCTTTGACATAAGTTCTAGCTTGGAAAGGTAGCCATTTCTTATAAGTCAAGCGTCTTAGATAAAGCACCGCGGATCATGCTATTGTCACATTTATCTATACAAATTTGACCATTATTAGCATTTAGCATTTATAAAAACAATTTCAGAACAAAACAATATATTTTGCTTTTGAAAAGGGCTCGTAACTAGTTTTGGACGGTATTTGAAGATAGCATGTCTTACGCTAAATCAAAAAATGGCAATGTTGAAATAAGTTTGACAGTCATAAATAAATAAACACAGCGCTATTACTGTATTCTTACAAAGTCTTTAAACAGCAATAAATAAATCACTTGCTCTTGTTAGACATATTTATGTACGCGAGTTTACAGAAAGTGCAGATTGAGAAAATTATATCATCTGAAGGGAAATGAGTATGAGTAAATTATTGACCTTGGATGACAGACCATTTATCCACACTCATCATGTACCCAATGCTATTTAAAAATGCAGAAATATTGTTTAACATATCTACGCGAAATAATATGCAATGGTAAATATCTAATTCGCCATTCCCGAGTTGCATCGATCTAGAATCTGATAATTAATACCGACAGTCTAAATCACCGTAACACAGTCTTGTAGCATTTCATTGAAAAACTTTGCCTTTCTTTGTTGTTTGTGTGTGGGAGGGGAGACGTTCTGTAAAGTCATGCAGTTACAATAGTTTCATTTAGTGCAGGACATAAAAACATAATTTAAGTGATGCTTGAAGCTTTTCCCAAAGAACTAATCTACAGTTCTCATGTAGCCTTGATCACATGCATAACAGGTTTGGAGTTTGGACCTATCGTGTCTTAGGGTTTTGTTTCAATTGGCACGACGTACCTCCATTGAAAACATTTTGGTATATTCTTGTCTTTGAATTGTGGAAAAGGAGAACATACAACAAAATAACGCTCTACCTTTGATGGCTGAGTTTTTTCTTGCTCTCTCCTCTCATCCTCATAAATATCACGTTGCACCAAATATTTAATTCCCTAAGACCTTGTCACCGTTATTTAATTGTCTCTCCCGCAAGAATTCTGCATATACACAATTTTTATTGGAAGAGGTGAACACGTAAATATCATCATTGGACGGCCGATCAGCTGGGGGACAATGAAGCGAAGCCAGACATTTAAACGTGCACTATCGTATGTCTGCCATATCATATCAAACATATCTTTCAACATCGAGAGAAAACACTATTGTGTCTCTCACATACAATTGCAAATCACGAAATCACAATATGGATATATCTTAAATCAAGATATAATTTAGGCTTTTATTTATCGCATGGTTACGTTGCCATATAGGTTAGCCGATGTACCACGTAGGCTGATTTGGGCCGCTGTTTTTTGTGTGGAGAAGTTAACAATACAAATGTCATTATATGGTATATGGAAAGTTAAACAGTGACCGATATGCAATAAAGGAAAGACATGGGTTTGCTGCCGTTGACACACGTTAAATGGGTCTTATTTTGTATACTCTTAAATCTGCTGCCATTCGCTTTAAGATGCCCAGACAAGCAGAGACGTTTCGGTCGCTTTTCGCCACAGGAGTTTAAAATTAATCCTAGTCTAATTAGCAACACGACTCGGTGAAAATGTTATTTTTATTTTGTCCTGCTTACTACATACTTAATTCTTATTTAGCATACCTTTATTAAATCGATATGAACAGTTAATAAAAAATCTTATCATTCACATTTGGATATGAAAAGTGCAATTATTCATACTTATTCTAGGATGCAACGTTTATAAATAACTGATGGCATAGACATGCTCTTTCTTGAAATGCAATAACTCACAAAGTTCATTTCTCAGTACTGTGTCACAAAAATATTGCAGATAATTGTGTATATAAAAGTAAGCTTTCATTTTAAACCTAGTGCTACATTCTAGAAAATGGCAGTTAAAGACGAATGTTAGATTGATATATTTAAAAAGAAGTTGAAATTATGACCTAAATGACTGAGAAACAACCACGCAAAATTAGTGAGATGCCAACCCCAAAGCTTTCGAAATCGATGGATTGCTTTTTTAATGACGCAAAGCCGCCAAACGTTTGCATAATAATATAAGCCAGAACAAAACAAAAAGCATAGCGCTTAAGTATTATTCAGAAGCTATTTTATGATCATCGTGGTTATGCACGAACGAGATACACTGACAAAATAAATACGGTTTAAGTACCATGAAACATTGCTACTTTTGGAATTTGTACGGTGGAAATGGTTAGAATACAAGAGTCCAATTAAAGAAATAGGTAGGTCGGTCAGCAGTAAAACATTCATGCCATCAAAAAGTGCCCATAATTTTAATAATTCCCAAACCTATTATGTTTGTAGAACTAGCTGTTTCATAAACCTTCAGGAATTATATGCTGCATTAGTCTCATATCACTGAGATGAAATTGTGTTGTATCTTAAGGAACAGGTATATTCATATTTTAAGTTCTTTACAGATGAAAGAAACGCACATTTAGACCATGAATTTAAGAAAGCGAATTAATGGCATGACAATTTACTTTTTAGTACTTGCAAATGCATTGTTTCATATGTAATTCCCCGTTCAGAAATGTATGATTTAAACTGATAGATTCGCAGCAGTAGGTTTCTTTGATGATGTCTACTCTAATTTGATTTATGGGGGATTCCATTTAGAATTATAGCATTGAATGTACAACTTGGAGAAGAGACCTATTCCTCCACATGACTCGATTCCACTGTATAAGCTTGTCAGTCTGATCCGTATGGATTCAATATAATATTTAAGTTCTGAAACATATTGGGAACTGCATTTTCTTCCTCTCATTAGGTAAATAACATTTTCTGTGTTGTATGTTATACAATAACTCGAATACTATTACACTTTTTACTTGTGACTTTCCTATTTGTGTTGGGTTCCTTTTTGTTTCGGCGGAAAGTTCAATTAAAGCGGACAACACGATTCAATAGCTGACCAATATGCACATGTTCGAAGCTTTGTGGAAACAATGCTATTTGTCGTGTGAGCCGCTGGCGTAATCAAATCTATGCCACCCCGACAAAAGAAAGCACGACAAAAGCGCGCCGACAGAAGAGCGCCGACAAATGAGCGCCAGACAAAAGAACGCAATACCAAAAGCGCGCCGATATAAGAGAACCGACAAATGAGCTGAACTTAAATAGGAACTTGTAACTATATATATATATATATATATATATATATATATATATATATATATATGTCCAACAGATTCTTTGATCGCAAATCTGTTTGTACCAGCGTTGTACAAACTTATCTACTTGATCTCTACTCTACTTGTTATTATAATTTAATCGACGCTCTTTTGGTATTGAGCTCTTTTGTCTTTTATACTCGATAGTATAGTTGCAAACATATTTATTTTGCTCAACAATGTTGTTTTTTTTATCTAAAACTTCTACCATTTGAAAACTTGTCTACTTGTTTGTAAAACTCTACTTGTTTGTATAATTTAATCAACGCTCTTTTGTCGGCGCTATTTTGGTATTGCGCTCTTTTGTCTTGTGATCATTTGTCAATGCTCTTTTGTCGGCGCGCTTTTGTTGTGCACTCTTTTGTCGGGTCACCCAAATCTAGATAGATATGGTCTCGCAGTTCAGAATCTAAACGAAAAGGTTTGAAACGACTAAAACATGAAATTTTCTAATATCAGAATTGAAACGATGAACTTCCTGTCTGCAGACTGTATCGCCGGATTTATTTCTGAATTTGGATTGACGATGTTTTTTTAATTTGTTTTGTGTTTCCATATACTTGTAGGGAAACTGTCAATAACCTATATATTCAATCGTTTTAACTGTATATGTTGTTTGGTATCCAAATGAAATTTCGCGCTTCAAAATTAAACCGCGGTCCGTCAAAGTCAGTTACTAAGGTTCTGGAATAGATTTGCACTCCAAATTACGATAATTATTGCAAAACCTCAATAATATGGCCCAGCGATGATCAGTTTTTGGATGAGTTTCGCTAGCTGAAATCCCGTTCTTCCAGCACATGGTTTGAGTCCCTGTAAAGAAATTAGCGTCTAATAGTTTGGGTATATATGCAAAGATTTTAGAGATGTAAAAAAAAAAACAAATGTCTTTGTGCGCGAACAGAAAGTTACAGACAGTAATTTTCTGACCGAAAACGTATTTAACAACGCGGAATGATTCTTGTTTTTAAAGATGAAATTGACTTTAATTTTCTAAATGAATTACTTACGCAGAATCTGTCTTTCCTAGCAATGCGGAATGATTCGTTTTTTTCAGTTCAAACTGACTTAAATGTTTTAAATTGTTTAATATTTGTAAACATACAAATTTAAGGGTTGAGCAGTTTTATTTTAATACATGCAAATAGTGAAACGACAGCAGCAATAAACAAATCCATCACTTATATTGTAGAAAAAAATGTTTGTTTTCGCACTGTAAAAGATGGGTCACTCGGTAAATTGGAACCATATTGAGAACAAAAATTTCAGTAATGATTTTGGTAACTTTCTTCATCGACAAGCAGACAAAACAGCATGATACAGTCTCTTTGTTTTTCTTGTCTGTAGGATTGAAGAACACTGCAAATAGCTCTACGTTTGGTTAAATCAAGGGCTTCTTCGAGAACCAGTCAAAAACCAAAGTATAAATGACAAGATTGCCTCCATTTTGCAAGGTGTGATGCCTTTTAGTATTTTTCAAATGAAATAGCACACCCTCCGTTCATATTTGAACGTGATACTTTTTGCATTAAACGAAAATAACGTGTGTGCATGTTGAAATATATGGCAAAAATAATAAACTCTCTCTTTCTATGTATTCGTATGATGTAATGTTCGTAAAGTAAATAATTTACTTTTCCTTTGTACGTGAGTGTGTACAAAATTAAACGCTTCATTTGTGCGTGTGTGTCTGTGAGATCTGACGTATTCCATCTTCTCCGATTTTCATGTGTTTGTAAACATGAGATTGCGAATTTATATGTATGACCAATGTACTCTATATCACCTTTCTATATGAAATTTTGTGCTTGTATGAACAAATACGCTTGTTCCATTTAAAGTATAAAATCAGTGTTAAAAATAGTTGCGTAGGCGATCTTTACCATTCGTTATCGATCGTACCGTGCTACAAATTAAATTATTATATATTAAACAGGTATAGACAGTCTTCTTCTAATCTATTCTAATCTTAATCTAACAACAATGTACTTTTATCACGCATTTTAAAAAGTCTTTTGTAACTCTACTTCAGTTAGAAATGAACCTATGCTTGAGGGCGAAATTAAATATTTTGTCACCTTGGTTTCGAACAAATCTACCCTATTCTTAGTGCATTTCAGTGAGATTATTATTTAATTAGACCGTAATGTTAAATGATGCTGTATTAAATGTCACTAAGATCCCAGATCATCTCATTCGTAATTGTAAATTCCAGTAGTGAGTAGGACAATCCCAAATCATAATGTTCATAGTGATGTCCGTAATGTTAAATATACATTGACCCTCAGAGTGGAATCTATAAAGTAACATTAACACAGGCCCTTGTACCGACACAAATCGTTAAAAATGATCATCATATCGACCCAGTGTATCCCCTAATGTTCCTTGACGCGTTCCATATACCTAATTTAATCTCCCCCATATCGGACCATATAACTACTTATCTATCTGTTATTTTCTACCGTGAATCCATCTGTCTGACTATGTAAAAAAGCCATGTAATTTTCATTTTCTCATTATGATGTAGCCAATAGTGTGTCAAATGCCGTTAAACCAAACCAAACAGAACAAATCCACGCTATCTACACAATGTCATTTATTCTTTCTTTGTTTATTCCCATCTCTCATTATTGACACCTAACTACCCATGCAGGTCTGTATATCTATCCATCCACCGTTTATATTGTGACAATCCTTTTGTATGTGTTCTTTGTACATCGTTTCAGCAGCAGAGGGGGTGAATCAGACAACTTTTCAAACAAAAATCGATTTTAACCGTCAAAACAACAAATAGACCCTTCCTACGAATTTTCATGTTTTAACCCCAAAAAAAGAAAGTCTCCATTCGCCAAACAGAGACTTAGTGATTATGTCTGAAACACGATCTTGCAGGAGGCTTCGAAATGAGTAAAAACACAATGGACACTGTCACGGAATTGTATACGACTATGTTCAATGTGTATATGTGGTCAAAAATCTAGTCTCGATTTCGTTACTGCGTATAGCCTTACCGAGGGTAGTTTATTATTTTTTGTGCTTTTTAGTTATTTCGGCATAATGAGCGAACACTCAGCTCATGCTGCATGTGCGAAATTGCCTGCAGTTTAAAGTACCTAGCTGCGCATATCTGTCACAGCTAGGGGTATATAAGGACGAAATTATAAGACAGAAATCACATTACGATCCAGTCTTGTCGGAAACGCTTCCGTCCTAAACGGAGCAATCTATCAGCTAAAAGAGGTAACAATAGATTTAACTTTGTTCTCATTGCTATTTGTATTATGATAATAATTCATTGTTTTACATATTAGATGATGTTTAGTATTTATTATAAAATCTATAGAATAAATACATAGGTTAGGCAGCGCCATTTTATCAGAAGTACTATATTTTGTTTCATTAGTTCTTTTGTATCTGAACATAATTGAGTTCAATTATACGCTGCATGCTTAACGTTAAATCTACATGGATAATTATTTCACGTGCGCGCATGCGCTACATATGTGTGAGAATACTTGACCGGGTCATATGTATTACACGGTTCGGTTGTTTTAATTTTAGCTGAGTGGGGGCCGTTGGTGCCCGGGTGCGGTGCCATGTTGTGGTGTCCGTGGGTGACTGTGGTCCGGAGCTGAGTGGGGGCCGTTGGTGCCCGGGTGCGGTGCCATGTTGTGGTGTCCGTGGGTGACTGTGGTCCGGAGCTGAGTGGGGTCCGTTAGTGCCCGGGTGCGGTGCCATGTTGTGGTGTCCGTGGGGTGACCGTGGGTGACTGTGGTCCGGAGCTGAGTGGGGTCCGGTGGTGCCAGTGTGCGGTGCCATGTTGGAGTGACCGTAGGGTCATGGAGTGACCGTGGGGCTTCTCTATGCTGCCCGTGTGTGGTGCCATGTTGTGGTGACTACGTGTGTGGGCTTGTCTATGCTGACCGTGTAATGCCCGGGTGTGGCGCCTGTGTATGGTGCTTACGTATGCTGCATATATTTCGTCAAATGGACAACGTATTATTTATTTAATATCTTCTTTGCAGTCTCGTTATATGAACGACACCTGCATAATTTCATTCTACACAAAATCTCGTCCCATGAACGAGAACTTCAGAATTTAGGGTTCACAATTGCATATATCTCGTCATATGGACGACGTATTATTTAATATCTTCATTCTAGTCTCGTCATATTGACGACGCGTTATCTTTTCATATTTGCATCTATCTCGTTATACGAGCCTTTTATATATATTCATATTTGTAAATTCATTCATATACTTCTTTTTTGTCATTACGTTACTGAAATTCATAGTTCCATGTTTGGAACATTTATTTAAATAGATTTTTCTTATATTTTGTAAAATATTGGTGTCAGAGTTGATTTTTAAAATTGCGTTTATAAAATAAACATCTTATTAACGCAGTTGCGTTCCGTATCTTCACTAATCCAGTCCCGACTCGGTCTATCTTGTGACAAATGGTGTCAGAAGTGGGATTATAATTGGATTAGGCGAAGCACGGATTTTAAATTGCATAGGTCCTGATTGTGGTAAGTTTTGTTTTAAAGATATGTTTCAGATCAGAAGCTTCTTGACAAGACAAATCAGGCTGGTGAGTTAATACCTCACTCATATTCTGTTTTATATATACATATATACATATTGAATACATTGGGACGAGTAATATACGGTTCGTTCACGTAATCCCAAGAATTGTATGTGTTATATGATAGTGCATTTAGGATTGGTTATCTTATCAATAGCATTCACCATGTCGTCACTCAAAAGATTGATGCGTTGGGCACTGACCCTGCAGCCATATAGTTTTCGGATTGAAGCAATCAGAGGGTCGGAAAATGTAGGGGCTGATTACTTAGCAGACTGTGATTTGCAGGTTTTTTTTTATTCCTTCATTATATCACGTTATTACTGTAAGGTAAATAACGTCTCATTTCGTATTTTTGTGTGTGCCAATTCCGTGTTTTTCTAAAAGTGTTTCCACTTTTTTTTGAAGGGGGGAGGTATGTTACGGAATTGTATATGACTATGTTCAATGTGTATATGTGGTCAAAAATCTAGTCTATTTTGTTACTGCGTATAGCCTTACCGAGGGTAGTTTATTATTTTTTGTGCTTTTTAGTTATTTCGGCATAATGAGCGAACACTCAGCTCATGCTGCATGTGCGAAATTGCCTGCAGTTTAAGTACCTAGCTGCGCATATCTGTCACAGCTAGGGGTATATAAGGACGAAATTATAAGACAGAAATCACATTACGATCCAGTCTTGTCGGAAACGCTTCCGTCCTAAACGGAGCAATCTATCAGCTAAAAGAGGTAACAATAGATTTAACTTTGTTCTCATTGCTATTTGTATTATGATAATAATTCATTGTTTTACATATTAGATGTTTAGTATTTATTATAAAATCTATAGAATAAATACATAGGTTAGGCAGCGCCATTTTATCAGAAGTACTATATTTTGTTTCATTAGTTCTTTTGTATCTGAACATAATTGAGTTCAATTATACGCTGCATGCTTAACGTTAAATGTACATGGATAATTATTTCACGTGCGCGCATGCGCTACATATATGTGTGAGAATACTTGACCGGGTCATATGTATTACACGGTTCGGTTGTTTTAATTTTAGCTGAGTGGGGGCCGTTGGTGCCCGGGTGCGGTGCCATGTTGTGGTGTCCGTGGGTGACTGTGGTCCGGAGCTGAGTGGGGGCCGTTGGTGCCCGGGTGCGGTGCCATGTTGTGGTGTCCGTGGGTGACTGTGGTCCGGAGCTGAGTGGGGTCCGGTGGTGCCAGTGTGCGGTGCCATGTTGGAGTGACCGTAGGGTCATGGAGTGACCGTGGGGCTTCTCTATGCTGCCCGTGTGTGGTGCCATGTTGTGGTGACTACGTGTGTGGGCTTGTCTATGCTGACCGTGTAATGCCCGGGTGTGGCGCCTGTGTATGGTGCTTACGTATGCTGCATATGTCTCGTCATATGGACGACGTATTATTTATTTAATATCTTCTTTGCAGTCTCGTTATATGAACGACACCTGCATAATTTCATTCTACACAAATCTCGTTCCATGAACGAGAACTTCAGAATTAGGGTTCACGATTGCATATGTCTCGTCATATGGACGACGTATTATTTATTTAATATCTTCTTTGCAGTCTCGTTATATGAACGACACCTGCATAATTTCATTCTACACAAAATCTCGTCCCATGAACGAGAACTTCAGAATTTAGGGTTCACAATTGCATATATCTCGTCATATGGACGACGTATTAATTATTTAATATCTTCATTCTAGTCTCGTCATATTGACGACGCGTTATCTTTTCATATTTGCATCTATCTCGTTATACGAGCCTTTTATATATATTCATATTTGTAAATTCATTCATATACTTCTTTTTTGTCATTACGTTACTGAAATTCATAGTTCCATGTTAGGAACATTTATTTAAATAGAATTTTCTTATATTTTGTAAAATATTGGTGTCAAGAGTTGATTTTTAAAATTGCGTTTATAAAATAAACATCTTATTAACGCAGTTGCGTTCCGTGTCTTCACTAATCCAGTCCCGACTCGGTCTATCTTGTGACAAACACTCACTCCTATGATTTCAACCGAATATTTTATCAAGTCCGACACAATATCGCGTCCGAGGGTCTGCTAAATTTATCGTTACAAATCCATGTGGTATTGACTGAGCGTGACTAAAGAAATTTCTAAATTGATTATGATTCATATCACCGCTGCACCAGGTCTGATGAATATTTCGTAGTGTATGAGTATCAACTCCGTTAAACACACACAGCAGATTGCAATTATCGCGAATCACTTTTGGTATTTGTGTGTATCGTTGAGTGACATATATCACATCAGTGTTTTTATGCCTGCCTCTGGAAAATATCCTAGCAGGATTTTTTTTGATTATCTAACATCACATCATCGTATACGACTAAATTGTTAATACTTCCGTCGATGGAATCAATGCTCGGTGCATCGTTGATATCAGTAATAAATTCAATAAAATCATCATCGATTTGAAATTCTTTTGCTTTCTCGTTAAAATCCTTTAGCACTTCATAGCATCGCTGATCGTCTACACTCGGGGCTATTAAATACAATTTGTTCCATTTCATCCATCTCGTTATCAAATTAAGTAGCAGCTGTGTCTTGCCGCTTCCAGATGGTCCGATTATAATCATTTTAATTAAATTCGGCAACATTTCATTTTGTTTAATAGGTACCCGTCGTCGGGTAGCTGAATAATCAATTACATTCATGTTGGATCTATATTGTGTGAAATGTAGGGCGCGTACTGGCACAGATGACTTGACGACGATTACAACTAAAAATAACCGATCAGCGCTTTCTGGTAAATGCGTACAATGTAGTACAAAGAAATTTAGATTTGTTTCTCTTAGTAAACCCAAGGAACCTTTGCAATTATCAAATCATTTGGTCTCCATGTTTCCCAAAATTCCTCCATGGGAGTTTCTGAAATTATTTCACGCGCTATTTCACATTGGATTCTATCCGGTTGTAATCTAATTAGCGCTTTGAATTCTCGTAATTGTTCATCAAGTGATCTATAATCAGTGTTAATTTCTTCATAATAGTCTACAAAACCCTTTAGCCATTCATGTGGAGATGCACCGACAAATGGTGGTGGTTGGCCGTGATCACCGCACATTACGACTTTTGTATTTTTCAATAACAACCACTCGAGAAATGTTTGTAATACATCTAATGACACTGTGCATATTTCATCTCAAGTTATGATTTCAGGAATAAATTTCTCGCCCATACGCTCAGGAGTCCACTTATCTCCTTTCCATCGAAAGAAACTGTGATAAGTACAGGCATTTACCCCTCTCTGTATCATCTCTCTTGCAAGTCTGTGAGTTGGTGTTAGCACAATCATGTTTTGGATTTTTCCCACGGAATAATTCAATTGCACGAGTCGTCTTTCCTGATCCACCATAGCCGTTTAAATAAACTGTTTTATATCTACAGATTGGATCAGATATCGATGGTGCATTAGAAAATTCTGAACACTGATTGATTTTTAAATAATTATTTTCAATCGTAACATCTGCTGATTGAATATAATCATGAAGCATTTCCCGCTTAATTCTCCATGATCCCCAACTCTCGTCAGAATTTATGAATTCAGCCACATCGTTGTTTATGTAAAATGAGTCAGTGGCGACTCTAACTGCGGTGTTAGGAAATTTATTTATCATCGAAAATAAATTGATAGAAGCATAAGCTAGCATAGAACTTCTCAAATGTGTATACTGCGGATTGTATCCATCGTTGTAGGTAACAATTGTACCCAATTTGGTTCCATCGGACAGAAAAGCGTCTTTACGATTGACATATATGCCTTTATTCGTTAGATCCGCGATTACAAAATCGTATTCAGCGTTGTCTATAATCAACCGTGAAGAATATCTTGTATTGTCGTATTTGCCACCCTGAGTAAATTTACCAATTATTCTTCGTCCAAGATCATTTGCTTCGTTGTTTCTGATTTCAAATAACTGTTTGGACCAATTTACAATTTCTTCTTCGTTGAAATTTGGAAACAGTTTTCGCTGTTCGCTAATTTTTTTTTCTAGATCAGGTTGTGGTAACCCGACTGATTTCTGTGCTCGATAGGATATAATCGCTTCACTGACAATTAACGATTGTAACATCCCAAAATCAATCATATATCTCAATAGCACTATTGGCATCCAGTGTTTTTCAGACATGTGTCTACCAATCCAAAGATAACTACATTGATGAAGTCCTTTAGCCAATTCAAATGATACTACACGAGCGAATCCGGTTAAATCAAAATGTGGCAGCGGACCATTAATCGCAACACGAGCCATTTCGTGTGTGGGAAGTACTCAGTGCATTCTCCATACCCGAGAAAACTCCCTGGATAACACGCAATCATATCAACGGAAATAACGGTTTCAGTGTCATATTTTGTATTCCATAATCCACCGTGGCTGTATTCAAGACAGCTCAATCTGACATCTGATAGAAACTCACTTCGCGTTGGTTTCCACGCGTTTTTCTTTCTAGCAAAATGTGCTGCAACTGATGGAAGTGTAAAACAGTTTGTTAGTAATTGTTCGTTGTCTTCTCCCCCCCCCCCATAACTCTGGGGAGAAAACTCACTAGCTAGTTTTTTCATTTGATTATGCAGCGCTTCAGTACGGTACAATTCTCCGTTGGGTCTTACAAACTGATCAAATCTACATTCATCGTCTGCAGCACTGTGAAATAGCCACATCGACACAGGATCTTTTTTACTCAAATTGTAAATAGCATCAAATAATTTCTGCTCGGAAAAACACTCTCCAAGTTCGGGGATATATTTTACAGTTCTATCCCGTTGCAATATTGTTACTGCAGATGACCACGCGTGTTCGTTATGATCAATAATTTGTATTGGCGTTCCTTGTGATTTATATTTCGATTCGTATAATACTTCTCCGGTTATTGTCGTTACTGATATTGGAAATCTCAATGATTTTTCTAATTTAGCTATATCCTGAATTGTTGCCCCATGCTGTTTCACCGTTAATTCAGATTCGGTTATTTTTTTTTCGTCTTAGATTAGTCAATTTATTCCCCCGGGATGCATTTGTGAAGTGTTCTATTATTCGTTCTGCTACACAATTCAACGACGAAGAATATTTCATTGGTGCTAGTTTTGCAATATCAGGTTTGTCATTTAACGGATATATCCCATAAACAACTGCTGTTACAGGATAAGATCTCTCGTAGTATGGTTTGTCAATTCCAGTCAAAATTCCTGGTTTGGAATCTTGATTCACAGTGATAGTTTTCTTGTCCTTCAAGATGGGTTCGTATTTATCCCTGATGATCCAATCTCCAGTGTCGTCACGGATAATGAATTTTATTCTAAAAAAATACCTTTTTCGAAGATGTGAGATTATCACTGCTGCTTTTTCATCATTCATGGTAGCATCGATATTGGGTACAATTCGAAATGTTGACCAACAATGAGATGCTCCATCACGCTTGAATTCATTAAAACAATCTCTGATTTTACTAATCATGGTTCTATCAAGAATTTTATTCTTTGGTGTATCAGAAACTCTATCAAGATTGAATTTAGCATTTTTCCAAGGCGTAATTTTCGATAATCTCTCAAACTCCTTCATACTATAATTAAAACAAGCATTTAAATGAAAGATTTATGTATAATGAATCATTGCAAATGGCTCATAATTGGATCAGTGACTCCTTGTAACAAATCATGCAGAAATGAATTCTGTGGGTATCATATGCAAAGCTTTCGACGTGGTAGCCTTGGTCCGTTACCTTGTATTCGATGTGGGGTTGGGGTTAGGGGAAAATCGCAGTTGTGTATCGGTTGTGGTGGCAAACGATGCAGGGAGTTGAAGCGTTATTATGACAAAAGAATAAAAAAAAATCCATCAATGACTGTGACAAAGTCCTTGACGCTGACAAAGTCAGTATCAAGGATAAAATCATTAGAACCCCTCAAGACTATATCGAAAGATTTATTATTAGACCAAACACTGAATTAGACAAATAGTATTAGTATACAAATGAACCAAGAATTCAGACCACACCTGTGATTACAAATTATGAAGCATCCAGTGAGTACTGTCAGAAACCGTAGATTGAAGAAACCGGTCGGTTGTGTGAATAATCAAGGGTATTTGATGTTTTGCGCTGTAAAGAAAATTTATTGCTGCCATCGTTTCGTGTATGAATGTCACAATGGATTGATCAAAGATGGTTATGTTATTGATCACATTGATTCTAATCCAAAGAACAATTCTTTATCTAATCTACAAGTTGTTACACAGAGTGAGAATTTGAAACGAGGAAAAACTGGAAAATGCTCGAAAAAAGCGAGACCAGTAAAATCATTTAATACAACAAATAACGAAGAAAAAATATTTCAATCAATATATGAAGCCGGTAGGCATTTCGATATTTGTCGACCTTCAGTACGAAATGTTGCAGAGGGAATTTATCGATCGGCCATTTAAAAAAAGACCGGACAAAAAATTCAATTTATTTATGTCTAGTCGTCCTATTTTTCATTTAGAAGTATATAATTGTCATAGAATATGAATTCTGAAATTATATAGTTGAAATTTTAAAATTGAAAAGTCAGGATATTAAACTATCAGATGGTTTAAATCCTGATCAAATTGTGTCTGATTTTCAGGATATAGAATATGGAGTTAACACTAACAAATATATGCTACCAAAGAAATATGCGCTAATCAAAAGAATTCAGAATTCTATTCTGGATTCTGTTGCATTTTCCAGTGACGTGAATGTGTTTGTCCCGTTATTTACTATCGTAGAGGGAATATGAAAAGAACTGGGTAGGGATTATGAATTGAAAAAGGATGTTAATTCGAAGATTAGAAGTAAACGAGCCTTAATTTAAAGTAAATGAACGATTTTGACCGAAATTATCTACTTGACCGTAAAATCTCAGAGATTTTTTCATTTTTTGATTGATCGACCCTCAAGGAAAAACCACCAAAACTGTCAAAAAATCAGTGAAAATGCATTAAAAACACTGAATAAAAAATATTTCACACTGAATAAAAAATAAAAATATTTCACACTGAATAAAAAATATTTCACACATAGCGAATACAAAATATTTCACATTGAATAAAAAATATTTCATTTCACAGCAATAAAAAATATCTCACACACAGTGAATAAAAAAATAATATTTCACACACAGCGAATAAAAAATAAAAATATTTCACACTGAATAAAAATATTTCACACTGAATAAAAAAATAAAAATATTTCACACTGAATAAAAAATATTTCACACATAGCGAATAAAAAATATTTCACTGAATAAAAAATACAAATATTTCACACTGAATAAAAAATATTTCACACACACTGAATATAAAATATTTCATTTCACAGCAATAAAAAATATTTCACACACAGCGAATAAAAAATCGATAATTTCACAGCGAATAAAAAATATTTCACACACAGCGAATAAAAAATATTTCACACACACTGAATAAAAAATATTTCACACACAAAGAATAAAAAATCGATAATTTTACAGCAATAAAAAATATTTCACACAGTGAAAAAAATATTTCACACACACTGAATAAAAAATATTTCACACTGAATAAAAAATAGATTATTTCACAGCAATAAAAAATATTTCATTCACACTGAATAAAAAATATTTCACACTGAATAAAAAATCGATAATTTCACAGCGAATAAAAAATATTTCACACTGAATAAAAAATCGATAATTTCACAGCGAATAAAAAATATTTCACACACAGCCAATAAAAAATATTTCACACACACTGAATAAAAATATTTCACACACAGCGAATAAAAAATCTATAATTTCACAGCATTAAAAAATATTTCACACAGTGAATAAAAAATATTTCACACACAGTGAATACAAAATATCTCACACACAGCGAATAAAAAATATTTCACACTGAATAAAAAATCGATAATTTCACAGCAATAAAAAATATTTCACACAGTGAATAAAAAATATTTCACACACAGCGAATAAAAAATCAATAATTTCACAGCGAATAAAAAAATATTTCACACTGAATAAAAAATCGATAATTTCACAGCGAATAAAAAATATTTCACACACAGCGAATAAAAAATATTTCACACACACTGAATAAAAAATATTTCACACACAAAGAATAAAAAATCGATAATTTTACAGCAATAAAAAATATTTCACACAGTGAATAAAAAATATTTCACACATTAAAAAAAAATATTTCACACACTGAATAAAAAATATTTCACACTGAATAAAAAATAGATTATTTCACAGCAATAAAAATATTTCATTCACACTGAATAAAAAATATTTCACACTGAATAAAAAATCGATAATTTCACAGCGAATAAAAAATATTTCACACTGAATAAAAAATCGATAATTTCACAGCGAATAAAAAATATTTCACACACAGCCAATAAAAAATATTTCACACACACTGAATAAAAATATTTCACACAGCGAATAAAAAATCTATAATTTCACAGCATTAAAAAATATTTCACACAGTGAATAAAAAATATTTCACACACAGTGAATACAAAATATCTCACACACAGCGAATAAAAAATATTTCACACTGAATAAAAAATCGATAATTTCACAGCAATAAAAATATTTCACACAGTGAATAAAAAATATTTCACACAGTGAATAAAAAACATTTCACACAAACTGAATAAAAATATTTCACACTGAATAAAAAATCGATAATTTCACAGCAATAAAAAATATTTCACACTGAATAAAAAATATTTCACACTGAATAAAAAGTATTTCACACTGAATAAAAAATCGATAATTTTACAGCAATAAAAAATATTTCACACACACTGAATAAAAAATCGATAATTTCACAAAAAATATTTCACACTGAATAAAAAATTATTAGCAGCAGGGGGGGGGGCGAATCCTACATTTGCCCGAGACATCATTTGCTCTAAATCTAACAAACATCTCGAGAGAATTAATTCGAATCCTTCTTTTTCAACCAAAAAAAAAGATTACTTGCTCGAAACATAAGTTTTTCGCAAATCATACTCCAAGACCGTTTTCATCGTTTAGTCAAAATACGGTCTCGTCGTGATGTCATCGCCCCCCCCCCCCCTGCTGCTACAAATTAACAATTTATTTCAACCAAATATTTGATCGAGTCCTTAGGACGAAAATCATTTATGATTTCACAAACAAACTAATCGCTAACACCTCATCTTGTAGATCAATCAAATTATTTGACTGGTCAGTGAGTCGGAAATTAATTCTCGTTAGCGATTTATTATGGCATCGCATGTAGACAGGATTAATAGGGTTTTCAATAATTAGGAATCCCAGAGGAGCTGTTGGCGCAAATGAATAAAGAATATATCCTTGCTGAGCTTGATTTGATTGCTCTAGATTAATTTGATAGCTTCCTTCGATTGCATCACATGTTAAGTTGAGCGCAATCACCGCTGAAATATTTACATTATGCGGGGCAATATGCCTACCGCCGCCATCTGGATCATTATTATATTTGAGGAGGACAGTTGAATCTTGTACTTGAAATCTCGTGATAGCATTTCTAACAATTCTTTTTAGTCCCTCCGCGATGTATCCGGGAAATTTGAAATTACGCAGATCTTCTGTGATATTGTAGTCGGTTAGAAATCGTTGTTTATTGTCGCTGTTGTCATTGGTTATTGTTTGAATAATTAGTTCATTAATATATTAAATGTCAGATGCAAGCTGATTTAATATTTCAATGTGTTTTTGCGATTTTGTTTGCCGTAGTTGTTCTAGTTGTGCTTTATGTGATCGATTAATTTCAGTAAAATAACCAGTGACGTCATTTAGCGTAAATGAAGTAGCGACAGATGAGTCAGCTGTTCTTTTAATAATAAAATCCCATTGCAACGTGTCTTTGTTGGTAAATATAAATCTATCGGCGATTTTTCCTTTTTTATATCAGATAAATTATCTCGATATGTGGGATTGATTTCATGATATGATTGTACGTCTGTGGTTAAGTCGGTGGCGGATTTTTCCGGTGGTTTTTCAGGCCATCCTAACACTGTTCTTAACGAGCTGTTATAGATATCTACAATGTATCCCTCTGTGCTTATTTCGATCGACGACGAGAGCGTCGGTTCATGAAGTTTAATAGCTATTTTTGATTCTTTTCCAGTGATTGATTTTATTCTACGCTGAATTTCAGCATCGATTTGCTCAATTTGGTACGACCCAGTTGGTATTGAAACAGTTTTCCACGCTGGAGTGCCATCGGGTCTATTCTTATACGAGAACACCAGTGCGTTATTGGGTTGCTGACCGCCAAATGCAACCGATCTGATATTAGGCCAGCTATGATATACTCGTAATTTTGCCAGCGTGATCTCGCGTACTGGAATCGGAGAAGGGAAGTTCACGTTGAATTCAGGGTTTGTTGATGTTATTGATATCATGCTTGTTCGTATCGGAGTGGTATTCTCCGCGATTCGCTGAAGCAGTTCGAGTGACATTATTGTTAACCTCGTCTTCAATTTCCAATTTCAACATCACGGAGTTATACAACTGGGTGATCGTGGAAAATTCAACATCGGATATGAACAAATTATCTATCGACAGCGAGATCAACTCGGATAATTTCGAGTACGCGTCAAATACTACCCGGTACCGAGCTGTATAATCAGCGAGTTTTTTCTGAGAACACGATGATAACTTTTTAGTTATCGCGGTGGCGACTGCTGCGATTGTTGTTGCCGTGGAGATAGCGATTGGAACTGCAATCGGAGCCATCATGGTCACTGTCGACAAAATAACCCCGGCGCTGGCCATCACACCGGACACCGAGTACACGGTGATGTCGATGATTGCTACGCTGCGTCGGCATTTTTTCTTTTTTTCACGATAGCGCTCAGAAAGTGATTTCAAGTTCGCGGAAAATTCTTTCACGGTATTATATCGATATCGATGCGATTGTGATACCTCTGGGACTATCATCGGTTCAATTGATTTCATCGATGTCATTGTTATTTTAAACCCACTAGTGTTTTTACTTATTCGCCATCGTTAAGGGGAATTGCTGGCCTATAGGTATAGTAGCTTCAGCCGGAAAAATTATCTACAAGTTCTATACACCAGGCTATTTTTGATCTAATGGTGGAGCTATCAACCGCGACGAAGTGAAAGCTTTGTGTTTTGCCAGTCTCGATAATTAACGTCGCGACGCCACCAGAGTATGTTCTATTATCGTAAATGATCATATTAAATTGATGAATAGAGGCCCACGTTAACCTGTAGATATCATCGACCTTCGCTTCCTCCCCCCTCGAGAGAATGACGGTAAATCTATGATAATTGTCGTCTCTTATCCAATCCACGATTCCATGCTCGACCGTATACACGATATTTTTAATATCTTTGTGCGGAATCCTTACCTTTTCAAAGGCTGCTTTTAGTTTAAGAATATCGTCGTAAATATCGAGATAATTTACCTTGATTCTGGTAGGATCTATTGTTTTCCTCTCCTCCTTGTTAAAAAAGAATAAATTCAGAAGGGTTTCGAATCAAGGCCATGATTGGTTTTTAATATACCAGTCGATGTTAGAAAATGTTCTCGTGATATCTTAAGGTTTAGTGTCCCCAAAGAACTTATTAACAATTTCTCTGGTGGGCTTTTGTTCGTCAATAGCACTTTTAATTTCAGCGAGGGTCGGGTTTGTCAGAGATGTGGGTCCAAAGAACTTATTAACAATTTCTCTGGTGGGCTTTTGTTTGTCAATAGCTTTTTTAATTTCAGCGAGAGTCGGGCCTGTCAACGATGATTCAGATGGAGATTTTCTTCCCAAAAATTTATTCACGATGGAGTTAAGTGTCATTTGTCTCGTCGTAAACGCATCAATGTCGTAGAGTCATCTTGGGTACAGCTAAGGGGCCAAAGAAATTATTAACAACGTTGACGTCGTGAGTATGTTTGCCAATAAACTCGCTAATTACCGCGAGAGTCATGCCTGCCACAAGTTGGGTTCCAAAGAACTTACCAACGACGTCGTTGGTGGGCTTTTGTTCGTCAATAGCGCTTTTAATTTCCGCGGGAGTCATGCCTGCCACAAGTTGGGTTCCAAAGAATTTATTAACAATTTCTCTGGTGGGCTTTTTTTCGTCAATAGCTTTTTTGATTTCAGCGAGGGTCGGACCTGTCAGTGTGGTTTCAAATTCGCGTGTTCTCCCTAAAAATTCATCCACGATGGTATTAAGTGTTACTTCTCTCACCATAAACCTAATAATATCGTCGAGAGTCATCGTAGATGTAGCCGGGACGCCGAAGAAATTTTTAGCTACGTAGGAATTGTGAGTATGCTTGATAATAAACTTTCTAACGACGTCGTTGGTGGGTTTTTGTACCTTTTCAAAATTTTCTATTAGTTTAGAAATATCCGCGTAAATATCGAGATAATTTGCCTTGATTTCATTTTCATTCATCATCCTTCCCGCCTCCTTGTTAAAAAAGAATAAAGATAGAAAGTTTTTAATTTCAGCGAGGGTCATGCATACCACAAGCGGGGTTCCAAAGAATTTATTTACGACATTTTTGCGAAAAGTCATATAACCTCGTATATAATCATCCAGATTACGGCCGTGGGCGTCAATCGCGTCGGTGATCGTAGACACAAGTGTGCCTGGTTTAAGTCGTCCGTCGCTGGAATACAGCGCAATAGAGTTTTCAGTGGCGTCGTGTTGTCGTGTTAAAATGTCATCCAATGACACATTACTGCTTTTCAATTTACCCTGGCGATCTTGAAATACAACTATTTCGTTCGGGTCAACACTTGCTAAATTTAACGTCCCAGCGATTTCATCTTCAATTATTTTTTTTTACACCCTCGATAGAACCCGCAGATGTTTCCGCGGTGGGTTTCGACATTGACAGAGATCGTCCCCAAATATCAATCATTATTGTAAAAGCTCTAGTATTTTTAATTTATTGATTCTCTAAAATTACCTTGTAATTTCCCACTGGTATATTCATTTACAACCAGATGAGGTGGTTTCCACGGAAATCCAAAGGATTTTAATGAAATATCTGCAAGGACATTTAATACTTCACGGCCGCATATCGGTGGATCATTTAATTGTCGTGTTGGCAGTGTGGAATAAAAAATCGGAAACTCTTTGAGTTTCATCGAAGAATTTATATACCGCATAAACTCGCTTGGCGGAGCTAACCCATATGAATCAAAATAGACAATTCCACGTGGATCAATCGCGTATGCAACCCAGTGAGTTCCCGATCCGCTGCTGTTATCAAGATTGATGATACCGGTTTCAACGTTATTTGGTTTTCTCGGTAATTGATCTCTCATAAAAACCCCTCTGAAGTTTTTTATCGCTAGTTTTTTAGCAGCATCAATTAAAACAAAATTGGACATGGGAACAATTGGGTTTTCAACTAATAAATCGTTCCTGGTATTCTTAGACCTGATCCGTTCACGGATCTCCCGCTGTACCATGAATACGGAGTTCCTGGTAGTCTTAGACCCTTCCCCTAATTTTATAACCTTTCCCAGTTTCCTTTTTCAACGCCATCCCCGCCGCGGTACCAACGGCTCCCAACGCCGCCGCTTTCGCCACCGCTGGGGCAGCCGCTGCAATCAATGCTGGTATTGCAGCTAACAATGGAAATATACCACCTGATTTTATCATGCAGCCTTTGAAAATACAATTTTAACCCATCGCGGTTTCCTTAGCGCATCATTGAAATGTTTCATTTGACGATCCCTCAATGATATTTTATGTGCACCGCCGGACATCTGCGCTGGTTTTAACGTTATTGTCGTTCCACATTCTTTAGCGGATTTTGATCGCAATTTCTTGACCTGACCATCAGTCAACGAGACACTAACAACACTATATGTCATTTTATTTTAAAACTATTTATGCTTTCAATTGATCTAATTGGAAACTCTTCAAGTTTCATTTACATATTTTCCACTGGTGCATCAACAATTCTCATTCGTCCACCAACACCTTCAAGTAGCATTGATTTGTCGTTGGGAATGACAGCAACCGCTCTATAATCAACACCACCAGGGGATATACGAGCCCTAAAATGTATGTCAACGACGGATTGCCTTGTTAAATCAAGATGTTCCAGCGACAAGTAATAAATCGGATATAGGTTTTTAAAATCAAGTTGCGATATTTGTAAACCAGTATCAACATTTTGATCACGACCCATATATGACAGCATCCGATGATACACACGTGCTATGTGGTTAGTGTCGTAATCAAGCTGTATATCCTCAGATTGTTCTTGTTGTCCGTTTATTCTCAGCGAAACCTCCTTGACTCCTAATCGATCAAATATCATATGACTCTGTTCTTGGGAGCCTAATCGATTCCGATTCTTCAGTGCTATAAATATATGACGTGGAGCTGAAACGCCTTGTTTTGATGCCAGGTGCCCTGTAAATGTATCAGCAACATTATCCTCTTTTGCATCAGTTGTTGTTGTGAGCCAACTTATCAATGATTTACCACCTGTGTCCATAAATGAAAGTAGCCGCTCTTCCGTGGTAATTGATGGGGTCATTACTGGCATCCACAATACTATTTTACTCAAAATAACTTTACCATCAGCGGTACCAGTACGCCAAATTGCATCATCGTCATTGCCTTTTCGCACTAATGCGATTGTGTGTTTGGCTCCATAGATGACTTTTCTGACATTTCTGCAGAATCCAAATATGTGATGGAGTGGAATCGCACATGAAAAATATCGCTGCTGTCCTTGCAATGCTCCTTTTCGTGTTGCAAATCCTAAATTGAAAGTGCCATTAACGCCTCCGAGAATATCAAACGCAGCTCCTGGTCTAGCTCGACGTTCTGGATTAGCTGCTTCTTGTTGATTTGCTTCTGCAGTATCTTGTGCTGTTAACACCTTAATATATTGAAGGTGGTCAGTGTTATCAGAGGTATCCTTTGCAAACATCATAGATGGACCACCCGACCTTGTATAATCATCAGAATATCTTGCTAGCCCGATTATTGTTGTTGCAACATCAACCTCGCGGTCTATTGATTCAATTTCTTTTCCATCAATGAGATATCTTGCACTTTCAAATAACGTCATTATGCCATTATTAACAAAACCAACTCGGACATTTGCGTTATCTGCATATGGGGTATCAGCTGCAACATTTGTTATGAGTCTTCCCTCGATTTCAATAAATGCTTCACATGTCAAAAAGTATTTACTGGTATCTTGAACTTGAAGTTCAATTCGCGATCGTAGGTCGGGTTGTATTGCATGATAGGAATAGTATTGATAATCGCGGACGGAATCGTCCTTGGGTACTGGGGCTTCTATATCGAAGGCCGGATCAGCTTGTCGTTTAAACATTTTATTAACATACTAGTGCTTTCAATTGTGAAACTCTTTGTAATCATCGTCGTTTTTGTTTTCGTTTCAAACCGCTTCCTGCTATCGCGTTCATGATATCGCTATCTGTTACCGGTGAAGCCGTCAATGGCGACGGAGTCACCGAAGGAGCCAACGACGCTAATTTTTCTTCCACTGCGCTATTTATTGCTTTGCTGATTTTTGCAGGCATCACTGTAGTTGATGGCAGTACAACTGGTTGCTTTTTTCGTCGTCGCACCAATGATATTATTTTATCTTTCGCGGCAGAAAATGCCTTTCCGGCAAGAATTCTAACAGCGCTGATTCCCTTATCACGAATAATATCAATGGCTTTCATTGATAATTGTTTAGCTAACGGCGCCACCTTGGGAGCCATTCTTGTAAATAACCCCGCAATGGTATTGCCGAAACCATCTCCATAATATGCTCTATAAACAGGCAACCGTGAGTTCACCATGTAGACGCTTACGGGTTTATCATGGTTGTAGTGTATGATCATCTTGTTATAAAACTAGTAGTTTTTCAATTAGTGATCAATCGCTGTAATAACCATGGGCATCTCTGTGATTTTCAACTAATTCAGCAATGAGTTCTCGATATACATCAATGTCCATGATACCGCCGGCAAATAATCGTCTGCAGATATCAGCTGCTTCATTAATTATCTCGACGGAGTTGTTTCCGGCTCGCTTTCCACCCGTAAGTACTTCCAACCGTGATATATCACTGAGGATGTCACGGTTGCGTTGAAATCCAAAGGATTTTTAATTGAATATCCTTTTCCGCTTGTTTTCTTAGAACCGGCTTCTGCTCTTATGTCTATTTGTTCCGGGATTGGATCCTCCGTATAACATGGTGGTTGTGGACCGCCATTAACCGCAGCTAGAAAGTCATCATAACCAGGGTGCTGCAACGCTCTGATTTTATCCCCGCCACGTTTCGCTAAATATATTTTTGATGCCCAAGTGTCTTTGCTTTTTATACAACTTTTAAACTCGTCTTTTAATAAATTCTCTCTTTTACCCTTTGGAAAATTTTCTCTAGCAAAATCAGCTAATTCGGAATCCGTATGGTTTTCTCTAATTTCATGTAATGCTGCGACTGTAAATATATTCTCAGGTGAATAGTTTTTTCCTCCAGCTGCACCTTGTTGTTCTTCTTCGCGTTCGTCAATTTCGCGCTGAGTTTTTATATCACTGGATAGCTGTTGCATCCCTGCGCGTGTTTGTCCGATCTCTGCTGCTATCTTTTCAAGCGTATCAAGCAGCGGCGCCTTCTTTGCTCGTTCTCGTTCGCTGCTTCAGTTAACTTTTTCACATCTTTGGTCGCACTTGTTATCGGCGTAAACAGTTGTTCACTTGACACAGAAAAGTCAGTCTGCGCTTGTTGTCGTTGTTGAAGTTTCTCGCGAAGTCTGTCTCTAACCGGTATAAACTTTTAAATTGCTGCTAGCCGCTCTCGGGCTAATTTAGTTGTAAGCGATTCACCTACCATATATTGTTTGTGAACTAAGTTTTCAAATGTAAAACTATCACAATTAAAAGCTGAGTTATTAAATAATGTACCATCAAGCTAACTATCCATCTCCGACAGAGTTAAACTGTACGACGCTATCCGCGAGTGTTTCAGAAATAACATCGCTGGGGGTTTTACAATTGTAATATCTGAGAACGGCGATGAACGAGTTTTGTTAACGACGCGGCAACAACAACAACTACGTGAAAATGGAGGCGTCGCGGTGATTACTTGATACCACAACCAGATCATTCAGTACGCACATAACTGCATGAGCAAGCCCAAACTGTTGAGTATTCTTTCAGGAGAAAATCCTATTTGACAAGTGTAACAAGTGTTACAAAAAAGCGCTAAAAAAATTACTGAAAGCCTATTTTTTATAGTAACGCTCACGTGGTTAGGATACTGGTTTTTTCTCGTTTAATATTTTTAAAAGATCACGAACCTTCGAACTAATTTCAGCTCGTTTTTGATACTCTTGGCCGAGCTTTTGACGTACTGCTTCAACGGTGCTAAATAGCATTATAAATGCATTAATGTCGTTACCGTACAAACAAGCATTAATGAATTTTTGAATTCCTTTCACGAGCCTGTACATCTTAGGTAAAACATAACGACCCTTACTAGACTGATATTCAATTTCTTCATATTCCGAGGCAATCCTGTCGCAGTCGAGACCGTCAGATAATACTATCCCTCGATTTTTTAAATTTGAAATTTCAACAATTATAGAATTTACATCTTTGATATCCATTATTTATATAATACATTTTACCTCTAATTATTAAAAAAATAACACTCATTTGGCAATCTCGCTGGCGCCCTATGACGTCAGAGAGACCCAGAGGTTACTTTATTAACTTAATTAAGGACAGCACAACACGCATCTTGGAACTCCTTGGGTGCCTTCGCATCCATGTAAGCCCAAGGGGGCCCGAAACATACATCTCTGGAAGGGAGGCCTAAGGTGACAAACGTCATCTTAGACCGCCCAGAAGATATGCTTGGGGGACATCACAACATGTACTTAATTAACTTAATTAAGGACAGCACATACATGAAAACCCCATTTGGCAATCTCGCTGGCGCCCTATGACGTCAGAGAGACCCAGAGGTTACATATACGACAACACATCTTTGGAACTCCTTGGTTGCCTTCACATCCAAGTAAGCCCAAGGGGACCCGAAACATACATCTCCGGAAGGGAGGCCTAAAGTGACAACGTCATCTTAGACCGCCCGGAAGATATGCTTGGGGTGACGTCACAACATATATTTAATTAACTTAATTAAGGATGGATATTTACAATGAAACGATGACGGAATTTGTGATATAATGATGTGGGACGGCACAATTCCATATATACTTAATTAAGGATGGATATTTACAATGAAATGATGATGGAATTTGTGATGTAATGATGTGGGACGGCACAAGACAGCACAAACATGAAACGACGGGGCGGATTTTCTACGGCCAATCCAACCAATCAAAAGCAACCAACTTAAATTAACCAGGTTGCATAATTGACAAAAGACAACCACATTCCCGGGTCAATGGCGTTGGTTAGTTTTGATTGGTCGGATTGGTTTTCGAAAGCCCCAAGCTTAATACCTTTCATAACATATATAAGGTGACTAATACAGCAACGTTGATTTACGGGTGTGTTATTTTATTTTCTTGAATTACTTATTAATGCTGTTTCACAACATTTAAATGAGACAAAATATTTAAATAAAACACTAAACAAAAGAATACAGTTGTTAGATAACAGCGTGTATTCTCCCTGTTCTAATTCTCTAGACAAAATGCGTTATCGATTAGATCACAAAGAGCTGTATACAGAGGAATTTTAACCACGCCCACCTACTTCAATGAATGGGAAACACTAGTGTTTCATGCTCGTTCCGGCTGAGCGAACATAGGTAACGCGCTGGATTATAAAGAACGTCTGTACTGAAAGTGTATAATAGCTGAATGTAGATGGTCTATATAAGGGTTTAAATAAATACAACTGTTAAAATGATGCAATTTTAGCCAAGCGACAATAAAAAGTTTAAGAAATGTTAAAAGTTGATAAATACAACTCTACAGAAACTCATGTATTATATACTCCATTACAGTCACGTGTGCGCGCCTATGTCAATTATACCTCTCTCTCTACAGGTGTAGCGGACGACACTACCTTTGACGGTCATAATACAAGGGAACCTAGTGAGTAGAGTGTTATGAGTGGTGGCGGAATTATCCATAAAGGATTTATCTCCCTTGAATCGTTTCAGATGTATACGAATTTTATTTTATGGCTATTTTTCTTCGACAGAGTTAATTTAGTTATATTTTCTGCAACAAATCGTATTGAAGACCTACATATATCAAAATATGTACTGGCTTCATTTATTGATTGAAATATTTTTTCTTCGTTGGTTTCTGTATCAAATGCTTTGACATGTTTTGACCTTTTTGCGTGTTTGCCGGTTCCACCTAATTTTGCATTCTCACTTTGAGTAACAACTCGTAAGTTATCCATTTGTTATTTTGAGGAAATCCATCAACGTGATTAATCACAAATCCGTCTTCGATTAATCCGTAAAATGCTTCATAGATGGCTCTGTGACAGAGATATGTCTTCCTCCCAGCTGTAAACATCAAGCATCCAATATTATTTACCCGTCCAACCGGTTTTTTTAGTCTGCGATGCCTGACAACACCATCACGGGATGCTTCATAATTAACAAGCACTGGGTGCGGTCTGAAATCTTGGCTCATTTGTATAATAATACTATTTATCTAATTTATTATTTGCTTTAATTATAAGTCTATCAATGTAGTCTTGAGGGGTTTTGATGACTTTGTCATTGAACGGGTCACAACTGAGACACAACTGCGACTTTCCCCTTACCCCCACCCCACATCGGAGGCAAGGAAGGGGGCCAAAGGAACCGTTGCGAACGCTTTGTAAATGATACCCACAGAATTCGCTTCTGCATGACTTGTTACACGGGGTTGTTGATCCAATCATTAGCCACTTGCAGTGATTCATTATACTATATTTTTCTATTTAAATACTTGTTTTAATTATATGAATGATGAATTCGAGAGATTATCATCAATTAAGCCTTTCAAAAACGTTAAATTTAATCTCGATAGAACCCTCAGAGATGTACCAAAAACGGGCAATAACGGATAGGGCCCTGATAAATAAAATACGCGATTGTATTAATGAATTCAAGCACGACGGTGCATCTCATAGATGGTCAACATTTCGAATTGATGGCGTTGTTGATGCCTCCATGAACGACAGCACCGCAGCGTTCATGTTATCACAACTTGGCAACATAAAGTACTTTTTTAGAGTGAAATTCATTATCCGTGTAGAATCAGGCGGTTGGATTATACGAGACAAATTTGAACCGATTCTCAAAGACAAGAAAACAGTCGTTGTTAGCCGTGATTCTAAGCCGGGTCTGTTAACTGGAATTGACAAACCATACTATGAACGAGCATATCCTGAAACAGCAGTTGTGTATGGGATATATCCGTTAAATGAAAAACCTGATATAAGAAAACTTAAACCAATGAAACAGTCGTCGCCGGCGACTTTGTCGCTGAATTGTGTAGTAGCACGAATAACAGAACATTTTACAAATGCATCCCGAGGGAACAAACTTACAGATTCACGGCGTAGCAAAATAGCTCAATTGGAGTTAACGGTGAAAGACAGCGGAGCAACTATTAGCGATATAGCAAAAATAGAAACGTCGCTGAGATTTCCAATAACCGTTACAACGATAACCGGAGAAGTTTTATACGAATCAAAATATAATAAAAATGGAGCCCCAATTAAAATTATTGATCATAACGAACACGCATGGACGCCCGCGGTCACAATATTTCCACGAAACAGAACAATAAATTATATACCCGACGAATTCTTACGAGAAGAATTTTCCAGGGATGGTTTTCTCCTTGAAGAGAAACTATTCGATGCTATTGCGCATTTGAGCAAAAACGACCCCGTGTCGGTGTGGTTACTTCGCAGCACTGAAAACGACACGAATACGTTTGATCAGTCTGTAAGACCAAACGGTGAATTATACCGCACTGAAACATTTCACAACAAAATGAAAAAAACACCTAGCGGATTTTTAACGGCGTGTGGCGAAGGCAACAACAATGATGAAATCATCAACGATGAAATTATCAACGACGAACAATTATTGACAAACTCTTTTACAATCCCGTTGGTTGCAGCTCATTTTGCAAGAATCAAAAACGCATGGAAACACACACGCGTAGAATTCTTGCCAGACGTTGAGGCTAGTTGTTTAGAATTTAATCATGGCGGTTTATGGAATCAAAAATACGACCATGATAATATCATTTCAGTTGATATGTTTGCTTGTTATCCAGCGAGTTTGCTTGGTTATGGAGAGTGTACTGAGTATTTTAAACGATTTGGACACCCCGTACATGAAATGACTAGTGTTGCAATTAATGGGCCGCTGCCTGATTTTGATTTAACTGGATTCGCTCGTGTAGTATCATTTGAGTTCGCAGCAGGACTTCATCGCTGTTATGTTTGGATTGGTAGACACATGTCTGAAAAGAAGTGGCCGCCAATAGCGTTATTACGGTTCATGATTGATACAAAAATGTTAATTTCGCTGACGGTCAGTGAAGCGATTATATCATATCGGAAACAAATCAATGTCTGGTTACAAACACCGGAACGTTTTGATAGTATAATTGAGGAATCCAGAAAACATATTGATGCCGACGAAGAATATATCATTGAGTGGTCCAAACGGATATTTAATCAACGAAACATCGAAGCAAAAGATCTCGGTAGAAGAATAATCGAAAAATTCACTCAGGGAGGAAAATAATGCGACTATAAACGATATTGTTCACGGCTGATTATGGATAACACCGAATACGACTTCGTAATCGCGGATGCAGTATCCAAAAACATATATGTGGATCGTAAAGATGCCTTTTTGTCCGATGGAACAAAATTGGGTACAGTTGTTACTTATAGCGACGGATACAGATCCCCGTATACACATTTGAGGTCGTCAATGCTGGGTTATGCTTGTATTAATTTATTTTCAATGATAAATAGATTTCCTGACACTGCGGTTAGAGTTGCCGTTGATTCATTTTACATTAACAGCAAGTACAGTTGCGCAGTTGCTGAATTCACTAATTCGGATGAAAGTTGGGGATCATGGAGAATGAAAAAAGAAATGCTGCGTGATTATTCTGAATCAGCAGATGTTGAAATTAAAAGTAATTACTTACGTGGTGATAATTTATCAGAACGTTCTAATGCACCACCGATATCAGATCCAATTTGTAGATATAAAACAGTTTATTTAAACGGCTGTGGCGGGTCAGGAAAAACGACGCGTGCAATCAAGTTATATCGAGGACGCGTAAACATGATTGTGCTGACGCCAACACATAGATTAGCCAGACAGATAAAACAACGATGCGTTTCCGCGTGTACGTATCATAGTTTTTTCAGATACAGTGGTGACATATGGACACCTGAACGAATGGGAGAGAAATTCATCTCCGAGGTTATAATTTGGGATGAAGTATGCACAGTATCAACAGAAATATTAAAGATATTCTTGGATTGGCTGCTGACAAAAACACGACCGTGATAATGTGCGGAGATCATGGACAGCCACCACCATTTGTCGGCGCGGGTCCACATAAGTGGCTGAAAGAATTCGTGGACTATTATGAAGAAATTTATAGCGATTATAGGGCACTTGATGAACAATGAAGTGAGGTTAAAAAATTAATTAGACTGAAACCCGACAGAATCCAATGTGAAATAATCAGGGAAATAATTTCTGAAACTCCAATGGAGGAATTTTATAACACATGGAGACCAAACGATTTTGTAATTGCTAGCAGAAAAATAGTCAGAGACACACTTCAGAAAAAAGTTGTTTGAGCTTCACAAAGAAAAATATCCTCTGTTAAAAGTTCCATTGTGTTATGGACCCGCTGACACACGGCGACAGAATATTGAAGTTGAAATTCCAGGACAGCGCGAAAGACAAACACTAGTATTAAATGATATTGTGCTGGTTGATATCAGTGTTGTCTAAGACGCATTGCGTGCTAATAAATCGCCATGGACACTGGGTTACGTAACAACAATACATTACTCGCAGGGATTAACCATCGCGGATACAATTGTTTGGATAGTCGATAATCGCATTGAGTGGTCAAATTTAGTCTATCTTGCAGTGTCTAGAGTACGGCGAATAAATTAGCTTCGAAGAATTGTTTTCGATGACGACACCACGATGGATGATATTGGTGTTAGCATCATTAATAAAAAAAACTCTCCGGTTACAAACAACAAGACAAAAAAAAAACCCAACGAGAATTTGATATTGATTCTGAATTAATAATTACGCTGAAGCAACAACAGAATAATCACTGCGCGAGTTGCAATTGTATAATGCGTTGGCAGTATTCGGATAAAGATCCTCGCCAATTTACCGTAGACAGAAAAAATAACAGTCTCGGTCATGTCAGAAACAATGTAATGTTGACTTGTCTTGAGTGCAACAGACGCAACGGCACTAGTTAAGACCATGCGGTGGCAATTGAGTATCATCAGGAATCACTTGTAATTGTTCGCGTGTAAAACCCCGCTGAGGGGCAGTTGAATCCAATTTATAGATTGGAGGTCTACCAGTTGATCGTGTTATAGTAGATATGCTATGCGTAGTGACACTCCAAATAGGATAAGTAGCCCTTTTTTACCACCTTCGAGTTCTAGTAGTTCATATAAATATCTCACGGTGACATTGCTGAGAATTGGCTGAGAAACGCTATCCCGCTGTGGTTGTGGTATATACTTTTTATTGCGCTGTTAGGTTTCATATTGATTGCTCTGGTAATCTCGTTTTTTAGCGCTGCAACTACCCCCGGTAACCTTTTGACCCATTCACGGGATCGCTTTTCTTGGATGAATTCTTTTGCGTATTGATATCCAAATAACCGCTCAGCAAGAGTCCGATTAAATCGTTCTACAATTGCCTGATCGCGATGTAATGCAGTATGCCCCCGTCTGATGGTGACATTGTGATCTTTCATCGCTGATAAAACAGCGCCTTGAAATTCCTTGCCAGGATCAACTTGTAACAGATTTGGCCAGCGTAGTGGGCCTCGTCGATAAATCCTTTCAAATGCAGAAGCTACTTCAGGTGATGATTTTGTTTTTAGCGGTTCTGCTTGTTTGTATCGACTCGCAACGTCAACTACGGTTAGCGCGTATTTGTAACCGTTGTCATGTTGTAAAAACAATAAATCAGCTTGATGAACTTCATTGGGTCCGGTAACATCAAAATGCGAGAAATTGATTTGTTTATGACGCGGTAGATAAATTTGCCGTATAGCCTGTTTGGATAACCAATTAGCCACAGTGGCCTTTTTCACTTTTGCGGCGCTGGCGAGTTTATTGATTGCAGCGTTACCCCTCCAGTATCCTTTGGGAGAATAATAAATAGATTCCATATTATTAATTACCAGCACCCATCATCAATTTGCCTTTCATAGCTGATTTTACCAACCACGAAGCCAATTTTTCTTTGAAAGATTTATCAGGAATGGCATTTAACGCATGAATTAATTTCACATCCGCAAGATGCCTGTTTTGCAGATTGCTGCTTTTACAATATGCAAAATCATGAGAATGACACGCATTATCAATAGCGTTTATCGGATACTCGCCGGGTCGGGGCTGATTTTGATCATCAAGTCTGATATCTAATCGTGTTCCGGGGCCACAGTAGCTATATCCTGGAAGGTGCTTTTCTCCGGGGTACTTTGCCCATGGGGTTCCAGGGAGCTTTGCCAATTTGGCTGCGAGATCACCTCCTCGTTTTTTTAAAAAACATCTTCGATTTCATAGAAACAAATCTAAACTTTTTTATACCACATGTTGCACATCTACCAGTAAGTGCTGATTTGTTATTTTTAGTTGTAATTGTCGTCACATCATTTGTGTTAGTACGCGTTTTACACTTCACACAATATAGATCCATAATTTATGTATAGAGATATTAATATAATTGATTTTTCAGCGACTAAAACAAGAGAACCAGTTAAGCATCATGCAGCGCTACCAAACTCTATTCGCGCAATTATAATCGGGCCATCTGGATCCGGCAAGATGCAATTGTTGCTCAATTTAATAATGAGATAGATGAAATGGGATAAGTTATATTTAGTTGCTCCTAGCGTAGATGATCAACGATGCTATGAAGTGTTAAAGGATTTTAACGAGAATGCATCAGAAATTAAGGATGAGAACGTCATTGATTTTATAACTGATATTGACGAGGCACCAGCCGTGGATGACATTGATGGGAGCATTAACAATTTAGTCGTATACGACGATGTGATGTTAGACAATCAAAAAAAACCCAGGTAGAATATTTTTCCGAGGCAGGCATAAAAACACTGACGTGATATATGTCACTCAACGATACACTCAGATTCCAAAAGTGATCAGAGATAACTGTAATATTATTGCTGTATTTAACGGCGTTGATACACATACGCTACGAAATATTTGGCAGACATGGTGTTCCGATATGGATATCAATTTAAAAATTTCTTTAATAAATCTCAGTCAACGCCGCATGGATTTATAACAATAAATTTACATGATCCTCGGGCACGATATCGTATCGGACTCGATCAAATATTTGGTTGAAATAAATTGTTAATTTGTAGCAGCAGGGGGGGGGGGGCGATGACATCACGACGAGACCGTATTTTGACTAAACGATGAAAACGGTCTTGGAGTATGATTTGCGAAAAACTTATGTTTCGAGCAAGTAATCTTTTTTTTTGGTTGAAAAAAAAGGATTCGAATCAATTCTCTCGAGATGTTTGTTAGATTTAGAGCAAATGATGTCTCGGGCAAATGTAGGATTCGACCCCCCACCCTGCTGCTTTATTTCACACTGAATAAAAAATAAAAATATTTCACACACAGCAATAAAAAATATTTCACACACAGCAATAAAAAATATTTCACACACAGCAATAAAAAATATTTCACACACAGCAATAAAAAATAAAAATATTTCACACTGAATAAAAAAATCGATGGACCGTTAATGGATGGTTCCGATTAGTTCAATGGAAGACTTCCACGATGGTGTTAGGTCGTGTTCGGGAATTCTTCGATTTTCGGGGAAAATTGTTTTACAATTGAATTTTTTTTTACAATTTCAAATAATGGTCAATGAAGCATTAACGACCCGATTGGCTCGTGAACAACTAAATGCAATTAAGAGATTTATAACAATTCGTGATAGTGTCCGTGAAAAACTACAACAACGACAGCTCCTTCAGACTGACTTTTCTACTGATACACAACAATTATTTAAACCGTTAATTAGCGCAACTGAGGATGTAACATCAGCAATTTCTAAACAAGAAGAGTCTTTTCTCCCTGTGTTAGAAAAAATAGCAAAAAGAACTAAACAAACAAAAACATCATTTCAGAAAGAACAAGTTAGTAGACTACCTAAATCAAAGAAATTGGCGGATCTATTTACCGATAAAGCTAAACAACTAATTCTCAATGAGAAGGAGGGCAATTTAAGTGAATTTGCTGCTAACAGCTATGATTCACAAGAGAAGTTTTTCACGGACAATTATACGGATTATAGAATGTCACATAATGAATGGGCTGATATAGTGTATGAAATAAATACCGGGAGTATATATAGAAGGAAGACGAAATATAGAGAATTCAAGAGAAATTTTGATTATTATTTACAACAAGAAAGAAAACTCCAAACAAAACAAGAAGAACTTTCGAATAGAGATGATGATGATGATAGTTATTTAGAAAAAATGGATGCAGCAACTGGTTATAGCGGGAAGGGATTGCCAGATTCCAGTGGAATTTCAATTGAAAACTGTCCTGGTAGTGTTCTCAGTGATATATCACGATTAGAAGTTCTCATCGGAGGTTTCCGAGTTGGAAATAACTTACCGGAAATAATTAATGAAGCAGCTGATATCTGTAGACGGTTATTTCAAGGTGGTATCATGGATATCAGCACATATCGAGATTTCATTGGCGAGTTAGTGGAAAGTGGGTATCATAGTGACTGAATTTATAATTGAAAAATTGTTTTACAATTTCAAATAATGATCATACACTACAATCATGACAAACCAACTAGCGTCTATGTAGTTAATTCACGGTTTCCAGTTTATAGCGCGTACTATGGTGATGGTTTCGGTGATACCGTTGAGGGGTTATTTGCAAGAATGGTCCCAAAAGTGATGCCGTTAGCTAAACAACTAGGAATGAAAGCAATTAATGTTATTCGTGATAAGGGTATTGGTGCTGTTGGAGATCTTGCCGGAAAAGCGTTTTCAGCTGCGAAGAATAAAATAACATCATTAGTTAGACGAAGTAAGAAACCGGTACCACTGCCATCTACAGCGGAAATGCCTGCACGGGTTAGTAAAATAATAAATAACGCAGTAGAACAGAAACTAGCGTTGCTGGTGACTCCGAGTGACCAAGATAACATGATAGCAAACATGATAGCGGGAAGTGGCTTTAAAAAACCACGACGATGAAATCCTACGAATTTTCACGCTCGTAGGATTTTACGATTTAGACGCTAACAAATAAAATAAAATGTTCAAACGGTCACCTGATCCAGCGTTTGATATGGATGCCCCAGTGCGTAAAGATGATTCTGTACGCGATTTTCAATTTTATTCTTAACACGCAACACAACCAGATCTCCGATCGCGAATTGAACTTCAAGTTCATGATACCAGTAAATATTTTTTGCCTTGTGAAGCCTTTATCGAAATCGAAGGTGAACTTGTAACAAATGTTGCAGCTGATACACCATATGACAATAACCCAACTATTCATGTCGGTTTTGTTAATAACGGTATCATGGCGTTATTTGAAAGTGCAAGATATCTCATTGATGGAAAAGAAATTGAATCAATAGACCGTGAAGTTGATGTTGCCAGAACAATCATAGGGTTAGCGAGATATTCTGATGATTATACAAGATCAGCGGGTCCATCTATGATGTTTGCTAAGAATATTACTGATTACCCTGAACACGTCCAGTATTCTAGAGTAAAGGCAACACTGAATACTGCAGTTGATCCAGCACCAGCCGGATATGTAAGACCAGCTTGTACTTTTGATGTCATGAATAACATCCCTAATTACAACCTAGGATTTGCAACACGAGTAGCAACGTTACAAGCACAGCGTCGACAATTTTCATGCGCGATTCCACTGCATCATATATTTGGATTCTGTAGAAACGTCCGAAAAGTTATTTATGGAGCGAAGCATACAGTAGCGCTCGTGAGAAATGGTACTGATGATGATGCAATCTGGCGTGATGCTGGGGTTGCTGCCGGTAAAGTCATTTTAACAAAACTAGCATTATGGATGCCAGTGTTAACTCCATCAATCACCGAAGAACAGCGACTACTATCATTTACGGACCAAGGAGGAAAGTCGTTGCTGAGTTGGTTATCAGTGACTACGGATATTAAACAAGACAATGTTGATGATATATTTACTTGGCATCTGGCATCAAAACAAGGTGTTTCAGCTCCACGTCATATATTTGTAGCGTTACAGAATAATGCACGAGTTGGTAATCAAAAACGAAGTCATATGATATTTGATCAGTTAGGTGTTACAGAAGTCTCGCTGAGAATAAACGGACAGCAGGAACCATCCGAAGATATACAACTTGATTACAATCACAACCATATTGCACGTGTATATCATAATATGCTGTCATTTATGGCACGTGATCAAAATGTTGATACTGGTTTGCAAATATCACAATTGGATTTTAAAAATCTATATCCGATTTATTACTTTTCGCTGGAACATCTTGATTTAACAAGACAATCTGTCGTTGATATACACTTTAGAGCCCGTGTAATCCGTCCTGGTGGTATTATTAATTACAGAGCGGTTGCTGCCATTCTCATTGATAAATCAATGCTACTTGAAGGTGTTGGTGGAAGAATGAGAATAATTGATGCACCAGTGGAAAACATGTAATTGAAAATTCTACGAATTTTTCATTGAAAATCCTTCAGATTTTTCCATTGAATCGCTTTACGATTTAAAATCAGTCTATTATGTATAATGTCATATAGTGTTATTAGTGTTGCCCTGACGCCGGGTCAGGTCAAGAAATTGCAATCAGAGTCGGCTAAAAAATGTGGAACCACAATAACGCTGAAACCTAATCAAATGAATGGTGGTGCAAATAAATTATCGCTGACAACTCGTCAAGTGAAACATTTCAAAGATGCACTTGTAGCAAAAAAAGGTGTTCAGATTACTCTTTCTGCGGCTGCTATAAAAAATATAATTAAAACAGGCGGTATATTTCCGTTATTTGCTGCGTTACCAGGATTAATTGCAGCGGCCGCACCAGCAGTTGCAAAAGCGGTCGCATTGGGGGCAGCTCAGCTGGTTGCTTGGGAGCAAAAGCGATACAAGGCATTGCTGAATCATATGAACCGAAGAAGAAAGGACGAGGGTATAAAAAAGGGAAAGGGTCTAAGACTACCAGGAACCCCGTATTCATGGTACAGCGGAAAAGGTCTGAGAATCCCAGGAACGGTTTACTAGTTGGAGAGTCTTTGACTCCAATGTCCAATTTTGATTTACTCGATGCCGCTAAAAAACTTGCGATTAAAAATTTCAGAGGTTTTTTTTATGAAAGATCAGTTACCGGCACAACCCAACAGCGTTGAAACCGGTATCATTAATCTTGATAACAGCACCGGACCTGGAACTCACTGGGTTGCATACGCTTTTGAACCACGTGCAATCGTCTATTTTGATTCATATGGATTAGCACCGCCGAAGGAATTTATGCGTTATATAAACCGCTTAAAAACTCCTCACTGGTATTCTACGCTACCAACGCAACAAATGAATGACCCACCAATATGCGGCAGCAAAGTATTAAATGTCCTTGACGTTATTTCAAAATCTGGAAAACCACCTCATGTTGTCGTAAATGAATACACCAGCAATCGCTTTTATAGAGTGAGAGTTTTACAATAACATGATTGATATTTGGGGGAGACCTTTATCAGCGCCGAAGAAACCAACCACAGAAATATCTGCAACCGGTGATATAAAAAAATAATCGAAGATGAAATAGCTGAGACGTTGAACCTAGCAAGTGTTGATCCTAATGAAATAGTTGTATTTCAAGATCGTCAGGGTAAATTGAAAACTAGTAATATTTCTCTGGATGATATTTTGGTTAAACAACGAAACGCAATCGAGGATACTATTGTGTTATTTTCCGATCAGGGTAAACTCAGACAGGGTGTACTTTTTTCGACTATTACAGATAGATTAAAAACTCTCAACGATGAGTTGAAAAATTCTGTGTTGGAAATAACAACACTTCAATCTAAAACTGAAGAACACGGAAAACAGTTTTCAAATTTTTGTAGAAACATCGTGGATAAATTTATTAGAACCCCGTCGGATAAAATTGAAATAAAACTCCCTGATATTAAAAAATCCATCGATGAGACGAAAAACTTCATCGAAGCCATCAAAGATGATTTTCCGAGGATGATAACAATCATTGAAAAAAACAAAAAAATCCTCTTGAGAAAACCAACAACGTAGTATACACGATCCAACACGGATCATTTGCGTGGATACCTACAAACAACAAATTAGATATCACTGCAACCGTTAAAGGTATTTATCGATTAACACTAGTGACAACGACTCAATTTAATATTTCATCGTCGAGTTCATCCGGGGTCAACAATACGATTTCAACGATCATCGACAAGGATGCAACTGAAAAGTTCACGATAAGATCTACTGATAAAAATTTGGTTAGGGTTTCAACAACGTGGTATTTGGAATTTGTAGCGGATTTAAGTAAATAACAGTTTCAATTGAAATTGTAAACTGATTTTGAAATAAAATGGCATCATCAACGGTACCTTCGGTATCTCAATATCGCTATGATCAGGCTAGAGAGTTTTCAATGAAACTCAAAACTCTCACTGAAGAGTATGCAATGAAAATTAAAAAATACCAACGAAGAATCACAGTATACTCTGTGAGTGGTGTAATCACCGGAGCTGGTATTATACTATCCTCGGTAACAATGATTGCTCCGATAGCTGTTCCAATTTGTATATCCGCAGCAACAACAATCGCAGGAATAATTTCGATAATAACAAAAAAAATATCATCATGCAGCCAGAGTAAACTGCAAGACTACGTGATTAAATTTCATGTTGTGTCCACTGCATACTCGCAATTATCCTTGTTGATATCGTCATCGCTCGATGATACAATTATATCAGATAGTGAGTTCTCAGCGATGCTAGATATATATGATTCCGCGATGTCAAAATTAGAAATACAACAACAGTATAATAACATTGACAAAACCGCTGGAATTACTTCAACGAATAGTGGAGAACACAAACCCAGTACAAACAAGCATGATCTCAATACCATCAACGAATCCAGAATTCAGTGTGAATTTCCCTATTCCGATTCCCGTGAAGGAGATAGCGCTAGCAAAACTACGAGTGTATCACAGTTGGCCTAATATTAGGTCAAAATCATTTGGTGGTCAACAACCGAATAATTCCTTGGTATTTGTGAATAAGAATAAACCCGATGGAACTCCAGACTGGAACGTTGTTTCGATACCAACGGATCATACCAAATTGAACAAATCAATGCTGAATTGCAACGTAGAATAAAATAGATTACTGGAGCAGAATCAAAAATCGCTATAACGGTTTATGGGCCGACGCTATCGTCTGCCATCGAGATTAACTCGCCTGGTTACGTCGTAGATATCTATCAGAGTTCTATAAGAACCGTACTGGGATGGCCTGAAATACCACCTCAACGAGAACCCGTTAATTTACCACCTGAACCACACAAAAAAAATCTGATTATGTCACAGACAGGATAAAATCTGACAATCCAGTAAAAAGCTATAGCGATTACACGAGATTGAAGGTTTTGGATATCCGATCCCAAACCAACCGGGAGAGAGGGGTGGTGGAAATAAGGGAGTATTATTTTGTTAACGAACCTAAAGTCGTTAAAAATTTCACAGCAATGAATAATGATTTTTCACTGTTGTTAATATCTCTTAAATCCGGCTCTCTCACCCGAGATGAATTTATCAGCGTCGTAGAAACATGCAACAAAATTATCGACGATATGGAAACATTTAATTTGAAAATTATTCAGGATATATTAGATGATGATGATGATCCCCTATCGAGAACTATATTTGCAACAGAATATAAAATCTCCGTCAAAGATATTCCAACATTCAAACTACCAGGATATAACGTACCAGAACTAAAAAACTTCTCAGTGACACCATCGATATTGGTTTTAAAATAATTCATGATACATGGAAAAAAACAACATCACCGGAAACAACTATCTGACACATTATAATGACCCAGACGGTGGCGGCAGGCATATCGCTTCTCAAAATGTAAATATATCCACGGTGATAGCGCTAAATTTGGTATGTGATGTTATCGAAGGAAGCTATCAAATAAATCTCGAACGATCAAATCAAGCTCAGCAGGGATATATTCTGTATTCATTTGCACCAACAGCTCCTCCAGGATTTCTAATTATTGAGTCTCCGGTTAATCCAGTCTATATGCGGTGTCATAATGATTCGCTAACAAGAATTAATTTCAAACTCACTGACCAGTCCAATAATCTAATTGATCTACAAGGCGAGGTTTTACAAATTAGTCTGTTTGTGAAATCCTAAAAGGATTTTCGTCCTAAGGACTTTCATCGTGAAAATTCTTCGAATTTCATCCTAAAAAGATTGTTTGAGTGTCCATCGTGTTTTTTTTACTCATTTCGAAGCCTCCTGCAAGATCGTGTTTCAGAAAAAAATCACTAAGTCTCTGTTTGGCAAATGGAGACTTTCTTTTTTTTTTTAAAAAACATGAGATTTCGTAGGGAGGTTCTATTTGTTGTTTTGACGGTTAAAATAGATTTTTGTTTGAAAAGTTGTCTGATTCACCCCCTCTGATGCTTAGCTGTACTACGTGTTACTGGTTATTTGCAGATTATCTGGAGTGGCTTTTGGTAACATATTTTTCAAACCGAGCGATCAGCAAATTTCTAGGAGCACACGCCGTATTGTAGAGTACTTATGAGGTTTTAGGGTGATATAGATTAGTTTTGTAAAATGGAACCTCCCAAACTTCTTTACATACATAATTTATATGGTTAATCAAATGCGTTAGTGTTATGTAATTTTAAAAGATGCCTTAAAAGTATATTTGCCGTATTACGCAGCGCATGACATCAAGTGTCAATCTTTGGCTTAGTAAGGCTTACTATGTGGCATACGAAGCAAGACAAAGGTGATTAAATTAAATTATCAGCAGTGTTTACGCGTTCAAGAGCCCTTTACTTGATATCAAATTATGCCTTGTCATCCTTGGAAATAAGGCAAACAAGTACCAAAGTCAGACTCATGCAGGCCATTTTGGATTCACTCAGTAGTGAGACCCCTTTCTTCTCTTCTAATATTCCTGTGTGATATCTATCTACGTCTCTGTCATTTTCTAACTTAATTTTGTCAATAGATAGGCAACTAGATGTACATATGAAATGTCACTTGAATATTCTAAAATTGATTTGCTACAATTATATACAAATGTTCTGAATTTTAACATTTTTTCTGCCGTTAGATATTTAGAATTAAATTTCCGTTCCTGAATACATAACAATAAAATATCTACAAATGTTTGCAAGAAATTGCTCACGTTGTTCTGAAGATCGTGTGAATGATGAAATGCTTGATTGTGACTGAACCTAGTTTTAAATAAATAACAAACAATAAAGATGAAAGTAAAGACAAGAATTTCATTTCATCGTTTGTTATTTAGGACCGAATTCATTACAATTGCAGCGGCGTAAACAACTGCAATTGTTTTGTCTGACCGAGCGCAATGGTGCGAACGTACATTAATCGCAGAGAAGACTAAATGAATTCAATACAACTGTTTTCCTTATGTTTCCAAAATGTATCATTAATCTTTTTTTCTCTCAATCACTGTATTAAAGAGAATAACTGTTCAAATGCGGGCAATGCGTATTGTGTGTAAACTATGCAGCTGGTCACTTACACAATCGATATTGGGATGTAATACATCGTGGAAACAATGTTAGGAAAAAAATCAAGGTATTATAGTGTAATTTGAGAACAAATAATGGATGCAAGCATTTTTACATTCCTCAGTTAGTACTAATGTGTCAGTTTATAATGATATTTATGATCTTTTGTTGCAGACCCCATTACAGAATCATGGCATAAAGAAGTGGCTGAGAAAGTAAGAAACCGTAAGACGCATTAATCGACATTATGACAAAATGAATGTGAGTGAAAACAACACTGCTGGGTTGACAGATATAGCAAACAGAAATGTGTCTGGAGGTGATCTGAACTTTGAAATGACAGGCTACATGTTTGCTCTTTACAAAGCGTATCTCGCAGGATCCATGATAATCGGAATCCCGGGAAATTCCATCTTATTGGCCATTTACTACAAACACAAGCCAATATCTAACGTAGACTGTTACATGTTATCGATTGCAGTTTGTGACCTTGTTTGTCTTTTAGTTACTGTCCCGATGTACATCGTGATACAAACCAAAATATTTTATGTATTTGTTAGGATTGAATTTTTAGTGAAATTAATAAGATTGATATTTTCTTTAAATTGTATTATTAAAGCAATGTTTTATGCATTTATAGCAAAACGTTGGCAACTTAAATCATTAACTATACGAATGTACATTATTGTGTGGAAATAGGTTATAAAGCAAAAGTCAGTCAGCTTCTAAGTCTTATCAGTGAAACATATATTCCGTAAAACCAGGCAATGGCAAAAATCTTACTGAAGTCAGTCAGCCCCTAAAGTCTTATCGGTAAAACACAGAACAAACTTCCGTACTGACGTAAATACAGAATGGTTCATGTCTAAATGTTGGACAGTATCTAATGTTTGACGGACATTGCTGCTGGCTTAATATATTAAACATGTTGCTGATTTAGAATATTTAGGGATTATCATGTTCGGACGTAACTAATGCCAAACGAACTACAAATCTGAGTTGTACCTTATGTCAGATGACGTCAAATTAAGCTGGTTTGGACCAGGAAAAACTGACTTTTACTTGATGAGAGAATAAACATCTATTTCCAAGGGTACGTTAACCTGACACAGGATGCATATAAAAGACCACGCATTTAAGGGTCAGGTCAGTTCCGTACCGACAAAAGAAATAGATGTTTGCCTTCTCTTTACAGGTAAAATAATTGTATATTCGTAACTTCTTTAGAAATAAGTATTTTTAATGATTGAGATTTTAATAGTAAAACTGTTTTGTGTGCAACATTGCTACTGAATTCTTTTATTTATAATATATTGTAACGGAATGTTTAAATGTTCTAAATAATTTATATTTAATTATATTTATGTACTTTTTATTGTAAGGTTAAGATTGCTACCAACTTCATGTTAGATTTAATATTGAAATAAAGTATTCTTTAAGTAAGAAAGAATATTATCTAGCAATATATTCTAAATCAATATTCTATTTTAAAATAAGTAAAATGCATTTCTTTAAATTAATTGTTACATTAACTATAGTAATTACATCTTACACTTTTGGCTATCTTGAAATTGATTGAGAATTAACTATTTGTATAATATTCTAAAATGCAGAAGTTATACGAATAAATGAAGTTGGAAAGCTTGAAAAAGGGAAAATATACTATGTATTGCATGAACTTTTATTATAAAGTTTTTAGATGTGCTTCTAGAATGTAGTCAATATATTTGTGTTGTTTAATTAAATAAAAAGCCAGTTCCGTACCGACAAAGGAAATAGATGTTTTGTCTTCTCATTACAGATGTAGCTGTCTATCATCGCGGCGACACTCTTTTAAGAGAGTTCTTCTCTCTCTTCTTCTCTCTCTCTTGTGACTACAACAACATCTTTTTACATAACAAGTGATGGAGAATGTTACAGATCTCTGGAACCTCTCGCAGAGCCAATGTCCCCAAGATCTAGCCTATCTACACCGTTTCGAGTGATTATTTCTTTTGAAAAGTTATGGAGAAGATTCTTGAAAAACGACATTAGTGGACTAACATCTTCATAAAGTTTTCCGTAACAGCAAGAGTCTCATATTCCAGCTACGATTCCGTAACTTTCTACAAGACATTTCCATCATCATGTGACATTTTTTATCTAGGAACTCATCATTTTTCTCTTCTTCCTATTTTCCTGTGTTGACATTCCAACAAAAGTTCTCATAAAAGTTGGAGAAGACAACATCATGAATACAGGTGTCACACGTATAACTATAATCCATGAGAGAGACTCGCACCAACATCTTTGCTATCATGAGACATCACGCCGTCAGCTACACTACGTGAACTCAGGAATGACAGAACAACTCTTCTGTGATTTTCGTATTTTTTCGCCCACACGAAGGGTCAGTTCTAAGACATCAGCGCCAATTTCATCACATGGGAATAACAACAAGTACAACTAAGACGTTTACCAGCATACAATGCTTATCGCCGATGAGAATTCTTTTTGTAGTATCGTTTGAAACATCCCACATGTCGAATGTATATATCCCTAGTCTAGTGCTGAAATCAAGGTACCAGCAACCCAGACTGAGATGCACCTATACCATAGACCTGGATTTCCATTGACCTAACAGCAACATCTCCGCCAGACCCAGAGTCAACGACAGCCGCATTGACAGTGACTTGAACTTTTTACAATTTGAACTCACAGACAATACGTGCATTGTTTACTATTCCTTAATATACCATTCATTCATAGGAATAATATTTCTGGACTGTAGTAATTCACACACAGGTATGTTTTTTGCTTAATCTTATTTTGTTTCTTATACAAATATTATAAGGTTAATGCATTGATTGATATTCCTAAAGAACTGATCTAATTTTTGCTGTATTTCTTATGTAGTAACATAATTATTGCTTATATCTTCTACAGTAATTTTCATCACAGTTGTAATGTTTTGCCTACAGAGCTTGAATGAAACACCTGACGTTTCTTGTATCCTTTGCTTACGCTATCAAAAACCCTGTTCGTACTGAAATCTGAAACTATCGTATACATGATACGCTAACAGCACATTCAACATAGTATTACCGTATTTACCTATCTGAGGGAGAATTGTAAATTCCGCCTAGCCGTCTCGAACTTATTGACTTCAGATGTATTTTGTTTGTCAGCCAAATGGTTCGACAATGTTTTAGAGGTTTTTCTCTCACAATTATCATACCATTGTATGAAGGTCTGTACCTTATGGTACGTACTATAGGAACGGCTATAATGCCTATCTATCAGCCAGTTAGAAGAGGTGATTTCCTTCTATGGTTTTGCAACATCCATTGATGTTGACTTAAATATATGTGAAATGATATAAAATAGTCAAAGTGTCCTAGCGATTACTCGAATCCGAGTTAACGTAATGCATAGCTCTCACGATATGAGCAGCTATTGGTCTATATACGGCCAGCTTCTGAGTCAAATTTGTTGAAATGATAAAGGCAATACATTCTCTTTCACACGTCACAGATCATACACGTACATTTCAAAGATGTACTAGACCATACCGTACCAAAAACGCTTAAATGATATGTTCATTGTTCTTAGGTTAATTCAAAGGCGATACGTATTTCATACAAGCACAGGTCAAAGTTGATTGCAAGTGAACATACGTCATCATGATTATTAAGGCTAGAACAACATTAAATTGTCAGTTTCCTAACTCTTGATTAATACTAAATTTTTGCGCCATCTTTATTGCATCCATTCTTACTTGAAAGCTACTGGTAATTCTTTGTGGAACTAGGAAGATCATCTCAATATCGGCTTATTAGCATTATTCATAAGAACAAGAATTCTTTCATTACACTTGGCTGAACCAATCTAATAACGTAGTCACCAATACATATGTTCTGCTGATGTTATGCAAATAAATATCAACGAGAAGAAGAGACAAAAGAAGAAAAAAAAGAAAGAAAAAAGTATAAAAAAGAGTAAACTCAAATAGAAAAAGAAAAATAAAGATACCAAGAACTGCATGCTACTATTTTGTGTTACAATCGTCTGACAAGACTAGTTTTTATGTAGGTTTTGTAGAATTTTATATTGTAAAGCTGTTTAAGTTACGTAAACTTTTAAATTTTTTTTTAATGTCGTACCACGTTACGTTACTGTATTTTATGAAGGTATTCAATGTTGCTTCCATTGTATTTTTGGGGAATTTTATCACGATTTTTGCATTGTACTTTTTATTGTATTTGACTGAGTATTGTGCAATACACTTGCCATTGTTTTTTGGGAAATTTTATCAAATCTTTTGCATTGTACTGTACTTTTTGAATTTGACAGTATTTGCAATGTACTTCTCATTGTATTTTTTCTATTTTACCTAGTATTTTGCAATGTATTTGCAGTGTTTACATTGTATTTTTCAAATTTGCGAAAATGTCTCGCAATGTTCTTTTATCATTGTATTTTTGATCTTTCACCTTTTATCTTGTTTTGATGAATAAAATTGATTTTTCTTTTCGAGCCTCGACGACTCGGCTCAAATAAATCAGAGGGTATTGTTAGGATTGAATTTTTAGTGAAATTAATAAGATTGATATTTTCTTTAAATTGTATTATTAAAGCAATGTTTTATGCATTTATAGCAAAACGTTGGCAACTTAAATCATTAGCTATACGAATGTACATTATTGTGTGGAAATAGGTTATAAAGCAAAAGTCAGTCAGCTTCTATGTCTTATCAGTGAAACATATATTCCGTAAAACCAGGCATTGGCAAAAATCTTACTGAAGTCAGTCAGCCCCTAAAGTCTTATCGGTAAAACACAGAACAAACTTCCGTACTGACGTAAATACAGAATGGTTCATGTCTAAATGTTGGACAGTATCTAATGTTTGACGGACATTGCTGCTGGCTTAATATATTAAACATGTTGCTGATTTAGAATATTTAGGGATTATCATGTTCGGACGTAACTAATGCCAAACGAACTACAAATCTGAGTTGTACCTTATGTCAGATGACGTCAAATTAAGCTGGTTTGGACCAGGAAAAACTGACTTTTACTTGATGAGAGAATAAACATCTATTTCCAAGGGTACGTTAACCTGACACAGGATGCATATAAAAGACCACGCATTTAAGGGTCAGGTCAGTTCCGTACCGACAAAAGAAATAGATGTTTGCCTTCTCTTTACAGGTAAAATAATTGTATATTCGTAACTTCTTTAGAAATAAGTATTTTTAATGATTGAGATTTTAATAGTAAAACTGTTTTGTGTGCAACATTGCTACTGAATTCTTTTATTTATAATATATTGTAACGGAATGTTTAAATGTTCTAAATAATTTATATTTAATTATATTTATGTACTTTTTATTGTAAGGTTAAGATTGCTACCAACTTCATGTTAGATTTAATATTGAAATAAAGTATTCTTTAAGTAAGAAAGAATATTATCTAGCAATATATTCTAAATCAATATTCTATTTTAAAATAAGTAAAATGCATTTCTTTAAATTAATTGTTACATTAACTATAGTAATTACATCTTACACTTTTGGCTATCTTGAAATTGATTGAGAATTAACTATTTGTATAATATTCTAAAATGCAGAAGTTATACGAATAAATGAAGTTGGAAAGCTTGAAAAAGGGAAAATATAATATGTATTGCATGAACTTTTATTATAAAGTTTTTAGATGTGTTTCTAGAATGTAGTCAATATATTTGTGTTGTTTAATTAAATAAAAAGCCAGTTCCGTACCGACAAAAGAAATAGATGTTTGCCTTCTCTTTACAGGCAAAATAATTATGCATATGTAGCTGGTTTAACATTGTGACGGCACGCGGTTAAGAGAGCTATCTCTCTTTCTCTCTCTCTCTCTCAAAGATGTAGCCGTACAACAACCTTTATTACAATAAACCTTTTTTCTTACATAATGATGCAAATAATCTTTGCCAGACCCTAAACTTCGCTGAACAGATCTTAACCTTTGCGGAATCATTTTTATTAAGTGCTTTTGCGTTTGAACGCTTCATCAAAGTATGTAGGCCAAAATCATCATTTTCCCATGATCGTCGAGTAAAATATATTATTCTCGTTATATGCTTGTCCACTATCGCCATCTCCGTTCCTAATTTGTTCTTTTCTTGGACCACTACTAACAGACATTGCGTACCAATAACAAATCCTTCTTGGATTGCACCTGGCTTCTTTCTTTTATCAGTCAGTCTACATATTGCATTATTTGGAATCGTGTTCTTTTCCTATACGAGCGTGGCCATGACCTTATTTCAAACCTTTAAAAGAACAATACATAAATCAATAGCTTCAAGAATAATAACACGACGGAATAAGATTGTGCCGTTGCCAAGTCAGACAGAGTTGAGATCAACTAGTTACTGTAAGTTTGAGAAAAAAACTCACAAAACTCCCCTGCCTTTGCAGACAAACGTTGTTACAAGTATTCAAATTACCGTAAGCAACCCACCTTCTAAACATCTGTTTACTGGTAATGGAGCATGTTTGGGAAAACCCAGCTCTCACAGAGACATTACTAACAGCAAAATTATAGAAGAGAACGAAAACGATGGCAAGGATCCTATCGTTATGGAAAAGTCAGCTGCGAAAATAGATCGCCAGTCAAGAATATGTCTCGAGAATTCCACTCAGGCTGACGAAATTGCTATCAAGGTAACACCGCGTGAAAAATTAGTACCTGAATTATTTGAAAATATGACATTAGCACAAAAAGTAAGACTTTTGATGACAACCAAAATTACAGTTTTGGTCACAATAACGTTTATTATCTCTTGGTTTCCCGTTTGGATCTACACAGTCTTGGTGTATACTAATATGTACAAGGACAAATCTGGAAGTTTCTTTCTCAAACAATCCTATCTTTTCAACACATTTATGAACCCTATAATTTACGCAGCATTCAATCGTAATTTTAGGAACAAAGCGAAATCGATTATTCTTCAAAATAAAACTCAACAATCAGTTCATAAAGTAAGATATTGAAGGCAGAACAACTTCCACGAAAAACACCGAATACAGATTTTTCAAAGCTTTGTAAAGGGTTTTGGCTAAGGTAAAATAGTTCACCGGTTGTTGTCCGATAGAATACATTATTTCACGATTTGAACGTTAAATCAACAATAGTGGACGCTGTGTAATGCTAGATCTAATGGTAACTACTGGCAAACTTTGGTTACAAGAATACCCGATAACAAAACCGTTTTATCATGCTGACGTTCATTGATTATTTCATGCATAGGTCAATTTGTAGGTCATTATCAAATATAAAAAGTGGATATTAGCTTGTCAGTTAACATATATGTATCAAAACTTCTTAATGGACATCTTAGGCAGTTATGTATTATAATCTGAGTCACGTAAGCGCAAAATATGAAAATGATCTTAAAATAGAAAATAAATCATGTTCCATTGCCCAATTCCGAGATCACCAATTACACATATCTGTTATACCGATCTATAACAAGTCAAACTACACATTTCGGGCGGCCATAATTATTATTCCAATGCGTGTTTGTTCCGATATAATTATTTTTTTTTTTTTTGTAATTTTAATACGTTTGGGCTTCTGATTATTTTAGCGCCAGGGACATTCAGACTTGACTTAGTTGTACCGTGGTCCATCATTCATATATATGGCAATATACCGGTATGTGACAAAGACGTATGTCGAACCTCCATGCTGTTTCAAGTCACTCTCATGTACTTTCATATAGACGTATGTCGAACCTCCATGCTGTTTCAAGTCACTCTCATGTAATTTCATATAGACGTATGTCGAACCTCCATGCTGTTTCAAGTCACTCTCATGGACTTTTATATAGACGTATGTCGAACCTCCATGCTGTTTCAAGTCACTCTCATGGACTTTTATATAGACGTATGTCGAACCTCCATGCTGTTTCGAGTCACTCTCATGGACTTTCATATAGACGTATGTCGAACCTCCATGCTGTTTCAAGTCACTCTCATGGACTTTTATATAGACGTATGTCGAACCTCCATGCTGTTTCAAGTAATCTCATGGACTTTTATATAGACGTATGTCGAACCTCCATGCTATTTCAATTCACTCTCATGTACTTTTATATAGACGTATGTCGAACCTCCATGCTGTTTCAAGTCACTCTCATGTACTTTTATATTGACGTATGTCGAACCTCCATGCTTTTTCAAGTCACTCTCATGTACTTTTATATAGACTGAAGTGGATTCGTGAATGATTTTCAATGCAGTAAATTCCTTTTTTGCTTAGAAATCTTCCACATATTGAAATTCAAGGTACAGAAATCTAATTTGAATTAAATGCATGAAAAGAAAAGTTATTTAACCTTATTTTACTCTTCTTTTTCTTTGTATACCTCGGCCAACTATTTAGTCGGTTTTATTGCCTATTTTTGTGCCGTCATCTCTTGAATGCGTTTTTATGCTCTTTCTCTGCTGTTCTTGGCGAGAGCGTCCTATTGTATTAAGGTCTTTAGGCCTAGTGCAAAACGCTGTGTGTATTATGAACAGAATGAGATGATCGCTTGACACCATGCTTTGCCTTGGCCATCATGCCTAAATATTATGCTTAATTTACAGTATTTTTGTGTTGTACCGTCTGATCAAACAATACACTTTCTTTACAGCAATCTTGTATTGTACCTTATGAGTAAATAATATGCTTACTTGACATCACTTTGGTCCTGTACATTTTGGTCGAATACTATGCTTCATTTAAAGTATTTTCGCCTGTACTTTTTGACCAAATAATATGCTTAGATGACACCATGTTTTGTATTGTACATTATGACAAAATAATATGCTTAAATGACACCATGTTTTGTATTGTACATTATGACAAAATAATATGCTTAAATGACACCATGTTTTGTATTGTACATTATGACAAAATAATATGCTTAAATGACACCATGTTTTGTATTGTACATTATGACAAAATAATATGCTTATGTGACACCATGTTTTGTATTATGCATTGTGATCAGATATTACATTTACTTGATACCATGTTTTGTCCTGTACAGTATGACCAAATAATATGCTTACTTGATAACATTCTTGTATTGTTCATTTTGCTCAAATCTACGCTTAATTGACATAATGTTTTGTCCTGTGCGTTATGACCAAATAAAATGCTTACTTAACAACCTCTTTTGTCTTGTATATTTTCACTTTAAAAGACTTCGCAGCATTTTTTACCCTCTTCATTAAGATCAAATAGTACGCTCACTTGACTGCAATGTACTCATGGACTTTATTACCAAATAAGATGCTTGCTTGACAGCATTATTTGTCCTCTACATTATGACCAAATAACATGATTACTTGACCTCACATATATGCTGTACAAACAAGATAAACAAGATACTCACTTCATACAATTTGTTTTAATGTACAAAACGACGAGAGCAGAAGAATAGACGAGAGAAATACAATATCATATCATCTAAAACATTACAAGATACATGTATAAGTATTGATTTTGTTGCAGTCATAACTAATCAACTCATATATCTTCTCCAAGGCAATGAATTCTATTCCGAAACTTAGGGATAACAGTGACATTACGTAACGATGCTCGTTATTTCAAATACATGATCATGACATGCAATGCACATTTGATGATACATGTTGCATTATATTTCATGATTTTAAACAATTGTATTTGCTTTACTTCGTATGGTCTGACGTAATATTACAGTTAGATACCGAAACAGATACCAAAAAAGACATGAGCATATCATACCGTTGAAATGAAAATACAAATAAAAATTAAATAACAAATAATAAAATACAGGAAACGGATGAATACAGTTCATACATTTGTCACTATATTATTGAGTGAAATATATATCAGGGTATATATCAGATTTACTAATAACGGTTGAAATAAATTTACACTTTTCATCAATAAATATATTATTACTCTGTTATAGATATGCATATTATCATATATCATTTTACAATAAAGATTTAATTTAAGTCATTTATGTTAATAATAATATAATGATGTCTGCTAACGCACTTTAAAGATGAGGAATCGTTACATGCGCAGTGTACATGTTCAATATGTTGTGAAATTTCCATCCATTTCTCAAGGTCGTTCAGAACTATTTTATCCAAAATAACAAAACAATGATAGTTAAGATATTTCAAAATAAACGATTTAATAGTTCGAAAATCTTTTGAGATTTGTTTATCTGAAAGGCATGAGATGACTGTATAATAGAATTACGACGCTGAGTTATAATTCTTCAGTTATATTCCAGTTATATAAGAGTCATGAGGGGAAAATTGACTTTTTATAATGTGTTCGCTAAAATTGTAATGATTAAATTATTCTAAACAAGCAGGACCTTGATGAAATTATTTAAGGACTTGGATATTTAAATAGTTTTATTGATATTGTGTTATTTATTGGTGCACAAAAGCACATTAGAATCTTCGTTTGTATTGTTCCAGAGTACCGTGAAATTGATAGTACTTTTATAAAATTCAGGAATTCATACATACTGTAAATTTGTTTTAATTCTTTCATTTTGTTCGATTTTTATAATATAGGGAAATAAATTCATATTTTAGAAAATATAATTCTAGTTGGGATTGAGCTTGACTTGTTTCATAGTATAAGCCGATAGGACGTACCAGCTAAATAACATCAATGGTTTGCGTTACACAATCTTCGGGGAGGAGAGACATACCGACAGTTAGACAGACAGGCAGACAAAGACAGAGAGAGAGAGAGACAGAGTTGCGTGCGTATAGATGTGTCTGTGTGTGTGCGTCCGCGTGTGTATGTGTTGGACTTTTCAATCCTAGACAATATATTTTATTATTTCCAACCCAGCAACTGCCAATATTAGGTTTTATCGATTAACAAAGGTATATATGTGGGTTCAATTCATTGTTGCTTCGTGTTGTGTTTATATATATATATATATGAATATATATATATATATATATATATATATATATATATATATATATATATATATATATATATATATATATATATATATATAGTGTTGTGTTTATATTTATATATATATATATATATATATATATATACTGTCCTTCTAAACGCTCTCTCTCCAATCAGATATCATGTAAATTTAAGTCACTAAACGAAATAACTGATTTCAGTTTTACGATCATTCACCAGTTGCAACAACACTTGTGTTACGTATATTTGATTTAAGTCATTTATTTTTATTTTATTGTTTGTTTGTCAGGTTCAAATTTAACATTTTAAGTTTAAGATTAATTCATTGGGAGATGACCTGTACTCTACAAATAAACACCAGATGTTGATCTCATTTCTGACCTGGCTTCAGAGTTGTAAACAAGCTTTTAAAATGATTGGTTGATTCCAAGGACATTATGGAGCTTTGTTATAAACATCTTTCTATTTTTAGTTCTTGAGAGTACAGATAACTGATTCTCACCTGGGTCATAAGGTGTGTACGAGATTTTTTTAACGTAAATTTGTTCTAAAGATTCTAGAAGATCATGTGACCCCTTCCTTGTTTACGTAAAAACAGGTATATAAATTATGTTTTGGAGCGAACTATTTAGTAGACGTTGGGCTGTTAGAATACTAAGTTGTGTGTCGTTCTGAGTTATTTTAAATTACCATGTACTGGAAATTATTTCAATTCGTTTGGATCAAGAGGATTTATTTTGTTATTTATCTGAAAAATAAGTGTGCTCATTGAATTTCATAAGACCAGAACAGACTTCATCACGTGACATCGTCTTCCATCTTGGATGCTTCACTAAGATTCGAACTTGGAATTATTAAGACATTTTATTACCAGGACTTTTGCAATTTCACTAGTGGATTATATTTTGGGTCATTTTTGGATTAATTTTGGGAATTGATTCTTAAAACCGGAAGTTTATTTTTCTTTTCTTTAAAATATTTGTGCTTAAAAAAATGTTTATTAAGTTTTTACAAGCTTATTATTTTCACTTTTTCTGTGTTACTGTTTATTCGAGCCTAAGCACGTAACACTTGCTAAAGATATGTTGAATGAAACTGTGATGACACTTTGATTTCCAAGAAAATTGTACATGTTCCAGTACAAGCCAGGTTTGATCTTGATAGTGTTATTAAGCAAGTCTTAAATTATGTTACATAAAGAAAAGGTGAAACCAAAAATGAAAATAAAATCAACAAGCAATTTATTTTTATCTCTCAAATACAAAACGAAATTCACGAATCATGGTATTGTAAATAAAGTCCCAAATAATACTAAATGTATTTTCATGTCCTAAAATAAAGAACGTTTGGAATGAACTCCAATAGTTTCAACAGTCATGATGTAGCACAATGATGAAATTAAAAATATTATTAAATGAATGCACATTAATTACAACGTAATGCACTTATCGAAAAGTCAATTAGCACTTTAGTAATTTTGAACAATTTTGTTTATAAACAATTCCTGTCCATGTGGATATATTGTCAAGAACACAAATACAAATTATGATCATGGATTCCAACAGACTGATAGATAACAGGAATGAAGTACATGTCTATTAAATCAAAATTTATACAAAGTTCTCCTTGCCATGATGTGAACCGTACCAAAAAGAAAACCACAATCTAATTGTAAAGAATACTAAGCGTAGAATGCTCCTAAAGCACATTTTATGTATAAGTATATTTAATTTAATTGTTTGTCTGTCAGTTGAAATTTGTTTTATTACATTACATGTTATTGCAATGTAATATTGTCTACTGGATTTGACAGTGTCCAGAATTATTCTTTTTAAAAATGTTTCAATTTCGACAATGGTCACATTGCATCTAGTGTTTGACATAATTCCAAAACAATGCGACAGTTTTGGTAAACAATTATTTATTACGTTTCTCAGAATAAGAATCAGCATGTTAAGTCAAGGTCATACATGAACAACAAGTCATTAATCAGGTGTCAATTGATAGAAAAGCACTTTTATTTTTCCAGAAGAATGAACTCTTGACCCGCATCCTGGATTCTGTTTTGCGTTTTACTTAGTCTTAATACTGATGTTTTGATAAAGGGTTGGCAGTCTTACTTATAACATTGGCATATGAAGTTGTATTATGTTGTGATCAGTTTTGGCTGAATTTGTAATATCTTCAAATTATTGAATTCAAGTGATTGTTTTACCTGGAAATACAAAGTGCTCTGATTATTATTGGACTAAGACAAATACTAAAATCTGAACGGAATTCAAAACCTGGAAGTGGCGATACCAAGGTTTCATAAGTACATATGCATGCAGTGAACTCCCATAAGTGACCACGATTAGTTCATATCATATCACCACACTAATGTATAACACCGCTAGGGAATAGCATAGGTCTTCATAAGAGAAATTAGCTCCATTGTTCAGTAAGGTAAAGCCAACCTGGAAACTATATTTTCCTATCCCTTTGTCGCCTTTTGTAGTTATCGAAATTAAAATGTAATGAAATTTTGCTATAAAACACAGTAGTAGTCCCATCAAAAGTTTAAATCTCAGTGCGCTATTAGTTATACAAATAACTGTCTAAATACCTGACACAATAAATGTGGAACATAGCACCTGGCATTGCTTCTTTAGTGTGTACACCTATATGCACCTGAACAGGCATATTGCGGTTTGTTGCCAAAGTCACTATGAGTTATGTGCCTTCACTACCCCTGGGAAAAATGTTTTCAGTTATACAGTCAAATAATACCATTTGTTCTAAATACCATTGATTGGTCAAGTTTGCTATCTAAAATTTGTCAAACCGTGTTTTAAAACTTGTATGAAAATTTAAGTTTTCAATACAATTTAGTTTATAAATTTAAACGTTCATTTAAATATTGATTAAAATTTCAATTAATCAATATTTCTAAACTTCATACATATTTTCAGAGAGGCCTTATCGTGTATTACAATTAGGTTTCTACTGCATTCAAAAAAATCTTTTAATTAAGGAAGATATAGCAAATTTGTTTTAGTTACTCAAAAGCAATCGGATCAACACGTGCAACATGTGGAACACCAGCACTACTCACTTTCCGACAGGTGTCACATGTCTTGTTTGCAAGGAAATTCAAAAAGACTTCATGTGTAAAGTTCAAATAGGTGTGGCATGCAAATATAAACGTTTTACTAAAATTTTTCCCTAAACGTTGGGCCTGTCAGGCATCGCATCACAATTAGTATTTCCAGGTCAGTACCCGAATGTACTTCAAGTTTATTTGTAGAACATTGTTTTCCTTTCTCATGTTAGTGGTGATATAAGAGTTATATTGATGCATGTTTGGTAGTTATTTAAAGTTAATTGTTTATTCTTGAGAATATGAGCTCAGATAGTTGTTGTATGTGTGTATTTCGTCGACAGGGCACATTGAGTAATACGGCCTTGGTGATGATCCGGAAGTGAGATATGTGTTCTCTTACATGCTGTTCTGTTTATAGTGCAGCCTCTCAAAACAATGCCGGTGAAACCTAGACAAGAATTTCACCATCTTTGGAGAAAGTTTAGATTAACATATGATTTGCACAGTTTAAAGGTCAGTACTGAGAATTACATGTGGAGAACATATATTAAAATTAATTGTGATGTACGTCTACTTGCTACATTCTTGCTATGTAGAGAACATATATTAAAATTAATTGTGATGTGCGTCTACTTGCTACATTCTTGCTATGTAGAGAACATATATTAAACTTAATTGTGATGTACGTTTACTTGGTACATTCTTGCTAATAGCCAGTACCGTGCCGTCACCTCACATAGTGTTAAGTACCATACATGTCCAAGACCTTTTTGACTGGATTTCCATTTTCCGATAAATGTTGTCCTTATACAGGCCTTATACAGGCCCCCGACTTTATTAACTTGAAGTTTCATTGTTTCCCTCTCGCGCCCCTATACTACTATCCAATCATAACTATTTAATTTTCAAAAACAATCGTTTAGTAAATTAATGTATCGTCTTCATTACACAACGAAGATGGTGGTCAACATTTAAAAATTTTCGAACGCTTTTCTTGAAAATGCTGATTCAGTATAACAGAACTAAGGTTAAGTACAGGAAATAAAAATACAAAAATGTCCATATGCTGCAATGACATCTGCAAAATTAACTCTATTGTATAGTTGTTTCTTTGTGATGCTTAAACTATGTTAAATCCAATTCATTAAATTGTTTTATCTATATTTCTTGCATTTCTTACAAAAACCAGAGCAGTATTTTTTTTAAATGAAAACTTTAACTTCGAAAATTTCATTTTCACACCAAATATCGATCCCAATTATAAAAGACCTCATTTGTTGAATAGCACGATTTGGTAAATACATTTTCATTTTAAAAATCAATAAGTAATTACTGTTCCTGTAATAAATAATTTGTGTGAAATGTACTGACATTTTCCGAGAATGTGATTCATAGAACACGCTTATGGTGTGGCTTGGAATGTATACATGACGGCATCATAAATACGTTTTTTTTAAACATTCGTAATCCACTGATGAAAATGAATCAGCACTAAAGTTTGGTAACACGCAATCACTGAAAATACACCTAAAAGGCATGATTTTAGGTTACGTTGTTGGCTCTAACGATCAGGTGCAACCGAGATCCAGCAAAACATTCGCGTTGCAGTCAACAACTTCCATTCTTTAAGTTTATTTGCCCGATCCATTGTGGTTTGTCACATAACTGGTCCCTGTTTTGTCTAATATTTAACCCATTTACACTATTTCGTGTACAAGTAAACAAATGGACAAAACTTAAATGAGGTGTACTCAACAATTTGAATGCAAATAATACTCCACGTAATCTAAGTTCTCTTATCGGTTTGTGTCAATGACATTCACGTTCTAATATTGCAGCATACAAATTATATTAGAGAAAGCAGGCTGTATTTCATGATAATATGAGGTGACTGACAGTCTAAGTCATGTTATCCAGTGACTAACAGTCTATGTCATGCTAATATGCAATGACTAACAGTCTATGACATGCTACTATGCAGTGACTAACAGTCTATGTCATGCTAATTTGTAGTGACTAACAGTATATGACATGCTAATATGCAGTGACTAACAGTCTATGACATGCTAATATGCAGTGACTACCAGTCTATGTCATGCTAATTTGTAGTGACTAACAGTATATGACATGCTAATATGCAGTGACTAACAGTCTTTGACATGCTAATATGCAGTGACTAACAGTCTATGTCATGCTAATTTGTAGTGACTAACAGTCTATGTCATGCTAATTTGTAGTGACTAACAGTCTATGTCATGCTAATATGCAGTGACTACCAGTGTTTCATATAATTGATTTAATATATATTTATTTTACTTTAATTGTTGCTTCATCAGTCATAAATAGTTTTTATTTTTCATGATATGCTGTTGTAATGTAAATTTATTGACTAGTGATGATCTTTGTTTTTTTCAGAAACTCGGTTAGCCTGAATTATTTTCTGGTAAACAAGTAATGTTGACCTATATCCTGACCTTGAATCAAGGTTAGTATCACCCACGCAAACAGGTTTTACTTTTATTTTAAAATGATTGGTTATTGTCAAGTCAAGACCTGGACTAGTGATTTAAGAAGTAAACAACGTTATTATTCGAAAAGTATAATGATTGGTTCTCGTCAGGACCATGTTATGATTACGTGATATAAACGATCACATAACTCCTCTTTTTCTCAGTTTCGCAATGTTGGGATATTTTACAAAAGCGTTTTAAAATACGATATAATCGTTGTTGTAGTGAAATATAGTTTTGAGTTTTTACATCTGACGTTACGTCATTTTCTTTTGTTGTAGCATGTTTTTAAATCATGTTAACTTTCCTTCAGTTCATTTAGAATGTAAAGGATTAATTCGTATCTCTGTAAATATTTGTTGTGCTCATAAAACAATTAATGGACAAAGACAGTTTATCAAAACTGTATTCGTATTTACAACACTACTGTTAAATATTGTGTTTTTACAAGGAACGGAAGATAAGCACAAAACAGACTTCATCATACGTCATCGTCTGCCATCTTCGATTTTCCAACAGGACTCGAACTTGAATATATTAGAGCATTTCATTGCTAGGACATTTGTAATTTAATTAGTGGATTAATCTAGGATTATATTTGGATTTGATACTTAAAACGGTATGTTGTTTTTCTAAGTTTACAATCTTTTTCCAGGAAAATAAATTGTTTGTTAAATACAACGTTTGTTGTTTTTACTTTTTTGTGTTCATTTTCCAATTTTGCTTACAGATTTTTTTCAGTCAATGTTTGCTCTATGCAGTTACCATGTTCCGTAAATAGTTTCAACTATTATCCGCTTTATATAATGTACAATCCTACATCTAATTCTGGTCAAGAAACATGAACTTATTCATGTACTTTCTAAAAACGAAATATGTGTGATCTGTAATGTCACTATATCTAGAAATCTCAAAAGTATCTATATTAAATCTTTGTTGCAATAATTTCCTCTTGCAGGGCTATTATATGTTGTTGTTTTTTTTAAAACGTAAAATGTTTACATAGCAGGTACTGCAAATAGTTTGCATATGAAAGTGCTGGAATTTGAATTTATCAGTGGATTTTTTCACTTGTATTTATTATAATTAGGTGAAAGTCCAGGCAAACAAGATTTAAATATTTTGTAAAATTTTATGTGATTTAGTTGACGCGTGTGACCCCTGCAACACATGTCCTAGAAACGTGGATTGGATTCAATGTCTCAAAGTGTATATAGTCTCACACAGATGATGGCTGAGTCTTTTTCATTTTTTACGAATGAATTAGGGATTGACAATACCTGGCATAACGGAAACACAATACATAAGGTGTAAATAATATCCATGGCTCCGTAAACGTCATATTAGAACCACGGACAAAGTTGCATTTACTGGATCAAAAGATCTATCTGATGACAACATAACCATGTAACCGTATATAAATTATTAAAATACAATTTATGAAAAGCATTAAACGATTTAAATAAATTTCGTTTTGTTTTAAACTAGTATCCATACAGATACAATAAAGCCATGGACATCCTTAAGTTACTTTTTTAAAATGTTTTAAAATTATTTTCGACGGGGTAAATATATTCGAGAGAGCCATTTGCTCTTTGTAGTAAATATGACTTTAAAATCCAGTTACCCCCTCCACTTCCACTTCAATATAACAATGTATAGATATTATTTATATGATGCTTGTTCTTTTTTATATTAAAGCCATCATCTTACTTTATTGCTTATTTAGAAACTTCAGGAATTATTAATGGAAACTATTCCCCAAAACCTGTATCATTGAAGACAAAATTTTGGCCTCAAATAAATTGGTAAATGTTCATTAATTTATAACATTGTCCCAAAGAGCTAATATACACTACATACTTTGGTAAAATAAATCAAGATCAATCCACACACTAGACGATTCAAGTTAAAATGACTTATAATTTATAAAATGTCATAGAGGCTAGCAAAGAATGTAATTCAAACAGACGGACAAACAAGTGTATCACCATGTGCTCCATCCATACTTGCTATGGAGAAACCCTAATAACATTATAATATACTGAGTTACTCTAGTATCAAATGCGTACAAATATGGAACATAAGAAAAACAATTGACGTTTATTTCGCTAAGAATAAATTGTTGAACGGTAGAAATCCTGTAATTTGTCTAGTCTGTGTGTGGGACACACATAATGGACCTGTAAGTAACATGTCTACTTTAATAACCGGTCTCCTCAAGTTGTAAGTTTCACTCGAGTTTTTAAAAAAATAACCATGTGCGTGGATCATCAGCATCAGGAGCGTCAGCATCATCATTATTAGAATCGAATATATATATATATAAAATTTGTAGGTTACACAAATGAAAAACTAAATCAGTAATCAAAGTTTTATTACTAACTTCTTCTTATGGGCTGAGAGTTTTCGTATTTATTTGGTATTAAACAGAACTTCAAATTTTTGAAAGAATATATAGTCCAGAGGCAAGACTTGAGGTGTTTTCCCTGATATGCGCAGGATTCCAACCTGGATCCGAATAATCTCCAGTCATGTAGGCTAATAATAGTGACACGTTGGGTCCATCTTCAAAGAATTTACCGACCTATTTCAAAGCTTTTGAACACATCTTCCTTTCTCGCACCACTGGAAAGAAGCATTCTTGTATGTAAACTTAACTTGTAAATTATTTAAGCTGGGTAATGATTAAATACTGAGGTTATGAACGTGCTGTGTACTGTCCAGATTTGGCCAGCCTTTGCTAGATGGATATTATTCAATGAGTTTCGTAACTTAAGTATTAAATCATCACCCATTTGAGATTATGCTGATTTTTGTAATGGAAATAGTTTTGAGAGAAAGAAGAAATAATTTTCCGACTCAGACGATGAACCTTACATTTTGTGATCAAAGACAAATTTTATTTAGAATCAGTATTACATCACAAAACAACAAAAAAAACCACAAGTTCCTTTGCATTATTTACAGTATGCAAATGCAATGCTTTGAAAACGTTTTGTCATTATTTAGACCTTTGTGCGCATTGTAGTGTGAACAGTTATGAGTTTATTTGCTCCTATAATTTAGTATTTAAACCAGCCATGTCATGTGGCTGACCGCATATTACAAGTATCTCGCTCTCCGTCTACCTGCCCCAATAAACTGACAAATACTCTTAGTTTTGTTTGTAACGGGGTCACTGTAGGGTACTTTGGCCATATTCCGTCAGAAGTGACCTCTTTTCCCAATGTCCTCTGAGAAATTCAATCGAAAATGACTTTTAAAAGTGTGACAGTAATATAAAAAACAAAACTTTTCAGAAGACGAGGCTAGAAAAACTCACACAATGGCGGTTAAATAGTAAATATAATACTGCGAATGAATTCCATGGTCTTCATTTCGCCAAGCAGAATCACATAAAGTTCTGTATTTACATGTTGTCATATCAAAATATTAAAATGCGTAGACTGTTGGTAAAGTAAGTACACCGACTATATGATAATATTACTTATGGCATTTACTTATGTTTAGAACTATCATCTGATGAATGAGCTTGTTACAATGTCCAAAGTTCGTTATATTCTGCTGAGAGAGAGAGAGAGAGAGAGAGAGAGAGAGAGAGAGAGAGAGAGAGAATACCATATTTACTCCACAGCTGGTTCCTGTAGCTGCTACGAAATATGTGGACATGCACAGACCAGTTGTTGGATCTCTACATCGCATGAACAGGCAAATATCGGCAGACACATCCTTTGAAAGAAATGTTTAGATAGAGGCGTATTAGGTTATTTAATTAATCAGCCAAGTCAGCCGAGCTAATTTAATAATGTTGAATGTGAGCATGCTCTTGAAATTGATCAATCAGTTTTGTTTGTTCCAGACGGTGATATTTACGCTCTATATCGATTTCTTGTTACAGGCAGTAACATATTCGACAGGAATGATTGTTTCAGAACTTTATATGTTATTTTTTTATCCTTTTCGGTGCATCACAATGCTAATTAGATTCCTTTTATGTGTTATTCATCTATTTCCATTTAGTTTACTGAAATCCAGTGCATCGGTTTGAAATTTTAAGAACACCAAAAGCAAAATACTTATATTAGTCACTCGAACGCCAAAAGCCTATAAGATAATCAGTAGTGTTATGTTGAATGATTACTGTTGAATGATTACTTGAGAGTATTGTTATGTTGAATGATTACTGTTGAATGATTACTTGATAGTATTGTTATGTTGAATGATTAATTGAGAGTTGTATTAGAATGGAATACCTGCTTTTTTCAGTGTTATTTAATTGGAAAATAAAAAATAAATGAAAAACTGAAAAATGAAAACAGAAATGGCCAATTGAAAAATCAAAAACGTTTAACTTCCAGCATTACTTTGCCAATCCTTGGCTTCTAATTTTGAATAACCTACTGTGCCAAACGAATCCAAGAACGGGTAAATGTTTTCATTACAAAAAACAAAACTGTGCTAAAATTTATATTGCCGGAAGAATCTCAAAATGTAGCCATTGAATCAAAAATTGGATTGAGGGTAAAAAGTTCAATTCTTAAGGTTAATCGGAAAAATCTTATTAAAGGACCTTCACTTTTAACTTATGTGTAGTAGTAAACAGATTACAGTACTTGAGTACTATTAACTTATGTGTAGTAGTAAACACGTTACAGTACTTGAGTACTATTAGCTTATGTGTAGTAGTAAACACGTTACAGTACTTGAGTACTATTAGCTTATGTGTAGTAGTAAACAGATTACAGTACTTGAGTACTATTAGCTTATGTGTAGTAGTAAACACGTTACAGTACTTGAGTACTATTAGCTTATGTGTAGTAGTAAACACGTTACAGTACTTGAGTACTATTAGCTTATGTGTAGTAGTAAACAGATTACAGTACTTGAGTACTATTAGCTTATGTGTAGTAGTAAACACGTTACAGTACTTGAGTACTATTAGCTTATGTGTAGTAGTAAACACGTTACAGTACTTGAGTACTATTAGCTTATGTGTAGTAGTAAACACGTTACAGTACTTGAGTACTATTAGCTTATGTGTAGTAGTAAACACGTTACAGTACTTGAGTACTATTAGCTTATGTGTAGTAATAAACACGTTACAGTACTTGAGTACTATTAGCTTATGTGTAGTAGTAAGCAGATTACAGTACTTGAGTACTATTAGCTTATGTGTAGTAGTAAACACGTTACAGTACTTGAGTACTATTAGCTTATGTGTAGTAGTAAACACGTTACAGTACTTGAGTACTATTAGCTTATGTGTAGTAGTAAGCAGATTACAATACTCGAGTACTATTAGCTTATGTGTAGTAGTAAACAGATTACAGTACTTGAGGTTTAGCCAGGGCTACCACAATAACTTACATTCGAAGAGATAATGATACTGTTCATATTCTACTCAAAATCATCTAAATGCGTGTGACTTATCCTCTAATAAGATTTATTTTAATTATGGTACCACATAATTTTCTCTGAGAGACTTTTAACATTATATCACATTATTTTCTCTGAGAGAACTTTAACATTGTACATCATTTTCTCTGAGAAAATGTTAACATTGTACCACATCATTTTCTCTGAGAGAATGTTAACATTGTATCACATCATTTTCTCTGAGAGAATTTTAACATTGTACCAGATCGTTTTCCTTCCGTACTACATACGCAGTCTTGTGATGATATACCTCAAAACCATATACACAATGATTTGTGTTGTATTCGTAGTCAAACGGAACCTTGAGTAATAAGAATCAGAAAGAAAGAAGTTGAAGTAGCGTAGGCATAGTAATGTTCTTACTAAAACGTACACACGATAACACACAAACATAAAAGAAATATACCCACATAAATCTGATTTAGGTCCATTAACTAGCTGACAGATCGCACACAAACATACAAGAAATATACCCACATAAATCCGATTTAGGTCCATTAGCTAGCTGACAGATCGCACGCAAACATAAAAGAAATATACCCCATATAAATCTGATTTAGGTCCATTAGCTAGATGAGAGATCGCACACAAACAAAACATACATACCCCACAAAAATCTGATTTAGGTCCATTAGTTAGCTGACATTGTTTACTGGGGTCATATTTCTCTCCTGGAAGGTTCGATGTATACTTCATCCATAGCTGCTTGTCAAAATAAACACCTACATTGGTCAAGCACTTTCTGAAATAAGAAAATATACTTTTGATAGTGATATATAGATAAAAAGATATGACGTTTACTGACTTCATATATACATGTCTACATACAATCATTAGTACTTACCTACCTACCTAGCTACGTACATACATACATACATACATACATACATACATACATACATACATACATACATACATACATACATACATACATACATACATACATACCCATGAATACAAATTTTAGTAAACATAGTTAGCACAACTTAAAACCACGAGAATAAACAGGTGGGAAAAATTCTCACCCTCAATCACAATCATGACAAAACTAATGTATACATAAACTCTAACTTCAACCCTCAGTATCAGAAAACAATCCGGCATGAAATATAAATTAAATATGTGTACATCTTTACGACTCTTTGGTCTTAAATTAAAAAACAAATACAAAAATGAAAACCAACACGTTTTCTCAAATTCAGCAAATAATTTATTTCCTTAGAATTCAAGGTACACATTTAGAAAGATCTGAAAGCTATGTGAAGTAAATCCCTAATAATCAAAGCTTATTATCGCGATTGCAACAGTAGAGTTCCAAATGAGTTCTTTTAATGATCCGAATAAATTACATTTTATATGCGTTGTCCTACCAGTAGTGCCTAATGGGCTAATGCGCCAAGAATCTTGATCTTGATAATCACAATGATGTAATCCAAGACTATATTTGAATAAATGCACAATAATCCCAAAATAATGAAGATACATACCCCAATCAGTCTTTTCAGAAATTTGATTGCTAAAACTTGTGCCAGATTGAAATTTGGAAGTAATCATATGAGACTAAGATTGATATCTACTAAAAAAAGCTGATATAGGTTAATTTTTATTGACAAACGAAGCTTTGATAGTCAAGTAAAAATGTTAAGCTGTATGAGCCGCATTTTTATTTTCTAAAGTTTGGTTCTTTGGTTCATCGAGGTAGGTCTTGACGTCACTGATAACGCAGTTCATGTACTCTTGTGCTAATGAGTTGTCTCAGGTTTTCTCTATCTTGATCAATCTTCTTGGATTAGAAGGAAATATCAAATAATTGTTCCTTTTCCCTTGCAAAATCGTTATGGGCTTGTTCAGTTTCTATGATATAGTTCTTAAACTTTTGTCGAGATGCCTCAGGTATTTCATTCAAAACCATTCAGGATTCATCCCTTAACCACATTGTAATTAGCACTTTGTTGTACCGACAGCGAAATGTAGACATCGCAGAAATTGTCAAAAAGTAAACTTTGTAATAATAAACTCCAGTGCTCCCTTGGCCATTTCAATTTCTCAGCAATTTTCTCAAAATAAAAATATACGTCTACTTCGTTTTCTTTTAAACTAATATTTCTAGTAACATAACATCTTGAACTTGTGTGTATAGTGGAATTAGGCGTTTCGCTTGCCAGTTCTAATTTTAAAAAATCTAAATTGCATTTTTTTTTTATCGTGTTTTTTTTTAACCCTTTTTTAATTTGCTTTTGCATTCGCACCCTTCCTCTTTCTGCAACTGCGACTGCATTTTCATTTGTTTCCCTCCCTCTTTTCTCTTTATTAAACTGCATCTGTCTTTTTTCTTTCTCTTTCTGAAGCTGAAGCCTTCTAACCTCAATTGTAATCGAGTTGTTTAATTTCATTTCTATTACTTACTAAGAAAACACAAATTGTTCTTGTCCATGCAATTATTTTTCACCAAATACTGGACCGATGTTTTTTTCTTTTAGCGATAAAGAAGACATCGCTTAAGAACGATGATATTATCTGCCAACCTTGAGCAATTTATCATTTTCAAGGAATCTAACGTTTTCTGGGTAGGACATTGTAAAAAAAATTTTGGGTTTCACTATAGCTTTGTAACATACTGAAGACACCAGCAATTAAGAAAATTCTGAACTATAGTGAATTTAAATTTGAAGTCGATTTGGTATTTTGTCTTAAACTTAGTAACAGAAAGTGAAAATATAAAAATAACTTTAAGTACAGTGAATTAAGTCTTATATAATCTCAGAGATTACTTGATAAACCATTCAACCCTAGCAAATTCAATCTGAAACGAATGCAAGATTTTAATGTTATATGTGTCAGAATACATTGTACCTACTTGTTTATTAGAATATTTTTGAACGCATCCACGGAGCAATTAGAGAACATCCAAGGATTTATGGAAGGTGGCTCGGCTTGTCTGAATATTGGCAGAATGGAATCCATAATAAATAATTTCCCAGCGGGACAAGCTTTAGCCTTCCCTGTGCCATCGTGCTCTGCTCCAAGACTGGAAATAACAAGCAGGCAACCCGAATAATTATGTAAATACATTAGCAGTCAGAATATAGATTCAGCTATCATCCTATCGTGTAGAGTATCAGTTCAGTATCGCCTAATATCGCTTGTGACACAGTTTATACATTGAACACAACAGGTTATTTCATGACACACCATGTTATTTGATGAAAATGCATGAAGTGCTAGCTAAATAAAGCTACACAATCAATGCATAAACTTATCAATTATATTTTTAATACATTTGTACGGTATCTTATTATATCAGTATTCATTTGAGAAAATTTTAGGAACGTTGAACTGTTATAATTCCTGTACAATAAATCGTAAAATGTGCACATCTCTCTCTCTCTCTCTCTCTCTCTCTCTCTCTCTCTCTCTCTCTCTCTCTCTCTCTCTCTCTCTCTCTCTCTCTCTCTCTCTCTCTCTCTCTCTTACATTAACCAAGAAATCCTTTATAAATGCACAACAGTCCTGAAATGAATATTAACATCTTTGAATTTCCAATGAATAGCCCAGTAAATGTTTCCTCTCAATTATGTCTAAAATTAGAATTTAACATATCTGAAGACTGATATTAAAACAAAAACATGAAATATGAATTAATTCATTGATAAACGCTAGTCTTTAAATACACCCTTATAATGCAACACTGCAATATTTTCCGTTTCGATCAATGTCACAATACTTCCTACGAGAGCTATATCACAACATCATATATCCTATGTATGTATGTATGTATGTATGTATGTATGTATGTATGTATGTATGTATGTATGTATGTATGTATGTATGTGTGTGTGTGTGTGTGTGTGTGTGTGTGTGTGTGTGTGTGTGTGTGTGTGTGTGTGTGTTCACATACCCACATTAGCCGAATCTGAGACTCGAACACACGCAGACAGAGGTGAGATGGCAGTGGTCCGTAACGGATAGCGCTTTAGACCACTCGCCGCCCCTAATGTATGTATGTATGTATGTATGTATGTATGTATGTATGTATGTATGTATGTATGTATGTATGTATGTATGTATGTATGTATGTATGTATGTATGTATGTATGTATGTATGTAATTATGTATGTATGCATGCATGCATGCATGCATGCATATATGTTGTTGTTGTTGTAGGGTTGAACGCCATTTTTTAGCACACGATAGGCTATACATGGCGGCCAGTATTAATGGAGGAGGAAGAACCTGGGAAAACCCGAAGAAAGAACCACCGACCCACGAGAAGCTACTGGCAAGTTTTCTCATATGCCCACATTAGCCGAATCTGAGACTCGAACACACGCAGACAGAGGTGAGCTGGCAGTGGTCCGTAACGGATAGCGCTTGAGACCACTCGGGGACCCAGTGTATGTATGTACGTATGTATGTATGTATGTATGTATGTATGTATGTATGTATGTATGTATGTATGTATGTATGTATGTATGTATGTATGTATGTATGTATGTATGTATGTATGTATGTATGTATGTATGTATGACTGACTGACTGACAGGAATCCAAAATAGACAAGAAGAAATACTAAGCGAATTAATTCAAACTATGGGTGAAAAAGATGGCGCAGAGATAAACGTACTTGTGTCCAAGTTCGTGTGCTGCTGTTGACGCCGTACGAAAATAGTCACCTATTTGGATGACCGAAACTCTCTTACTGATGTCACATACCCCGGCTATTTCAGAAATACCTAAGATGATGAAAATAGAAAATTAGATGTCATAATTATATTCTTTATAGATGGACAAAATCAAAGCACACACACATGCTCAACTTAGTGTTACTCGTCTCATTTTAATGTCATTCTACATAACATTTACTTTATACAATGTACAAGCAGGTAATGTAAATGCGAGAACAATACTATTAATTCCATGATGAATCCGTGGACATAAACATGTATACTTATAAAAATATATTTTAAACATTTATATACGGGAGTAATGTAACATATAAAATATTTGCAGATACATAGATGTATTGTTGTTTATCAAGAATGAGGGCAATACAATTACATGATGTCTACAAAACAATATTGTGAGTGAAAAATTCAATTTCAGTAGACTCCAAAATTTTGCAGCGGTAAGCGTTAAAGAGAAAATGCAGATAATGTTGTGGAGAGAGAGAGAGAGAGAGAGAGAGAGAGAGAGAGAGAGAGAGAGAGAGAGAGAGAGAGAGAGAGAGATTCGCAGGACAGGGACATTTTAACATTGTAACACATGGCAGGGCCAAGGTGAATCGACTGTTCAGGCGGAAGCTGATAATTGAGTTTGCTTCGCAATGAGATAAAAAAAATTAATAAAATTGGATATGAAAGGAAGACTGAAAAAGTTTGTATTCTGTTCTTTTGAAATTCAAATTTAAAGAAAAACGTCCTGGTAGATCTTCGACTTAACATTTTAGTATGCTTACCCTTGAAGACATTGACGGTGTTCTTGATTCTGGATGGGAATTTGGGGGCGAAGGAGGAGGGAGGGAGTCAAATCAAATAAAGTTTGTGTTGGGAGTTGTAGGAGCAGTAAACGTGACATTTTACGAAGTTGACCAGGAAGAGCACACGTTAAAAAGAATAGAATGTTTCGAATGAAAGCCAATGGTCGATGAATGTGTCGATATACCAAGTCTTGAATGTTGCTACGGAATTATAAATCATGTTTTGGAATTTATTTTATGATTAATAATTAAGTCAGTTTAGACTAAAACAGGTCTGTTTTAAGTCATTTAATAAATGGTTAGTACTTTAGTAAGAGTACATATATATTTCCTTGTTGTGAATTTCATTTAGTTATCTAAGGTGAAATCAACAACTTAATAGGTCATTCATAACATGCTAGTATGAATGTCGGTCACGTACATAAAGTGTGTGATTCAAAGTGCAATTGCGCCATGTAGACCTCACAATTGCGCTCAAAGATTTGAAAGTCATAACATGACTATTTTGATTTACTTCGGTTTGGATAATGTTGAAATAAATGATTTTATTGTTTAAAAGTATTGTGAATTAGAGATTGCTTATTTGAAATGCAAATCGCGTTTGCATTGCATATTACATTATTTCAGTTTTACAAAGCATTGGTGAAAGTTAGAGAGGAATGTGAAATTACATGTTGCTGGATATAGCAGATCAGATAAATTTTAACAGTCCGTTCTTTGAGAATTATGTGAATATTTTAAATTATTTGATAATCTAATTTCATCGGATTATGTGAAACGTTTCAGAACTGCAGTGACAATTCTTCATTTACATTCCATGGCGTTATGACGGTAACACATAAGCATTACAGAAAATTAGCCCGGATTAACGTAGCAAGTTTCCGGATCGGAGAGAAAATGATTGTACATCATCAGGATTATTAGGAATATATCCCGTGAATTAGTGCAGTTATTAAATTGTTTGACATTTCTTCACTTTGGTTTTGTTTATTGAAATTAAGTTATTTAACATGAAGTCTTGCTCGGTTTACCGTATCCGCTACTTAAGTTTAAGCCCTTAAAGGTAATGATGTATTTATTAACAGAATATCTGTTATTGTGTCTTCGACATAGTGGTGTTTATGTCCAAAACGGCAATGAGCACATTGTAATTCCAATGAATAATTTAAATAAATGAATCCTCTCAATTTATTGCTGAAAGCAAAACGTATATGATTCCACAAACTTATCATCATAGGAATAAAGACTATTTTCAAAACCCTTTATACACATATTTTACTTGACCTTAGCCAAACTAGAATTTGCCACGGAAATTAAAACAGGCAACGAACTCAAATCCGAATAAACAGATTGTTTGCTACTTATAACCAAGACAATAATCAGGTATACAATACAATAGTCGGGTATACAATACAATAGTCAGGTATACAATACAATAGTTAGGTAGAAAAAATACTCTACCCTTCACGGACAAATGTCAACCACACACTAAATACTGAATATACACTAGATGCAATAGTGTGTCCAGTAAAGGCGAGCAAACTCAACTGTTCTGAGAGCCTTAACAATAATATATTGGTGTATTTTGTTTGGAAAAAGAGCTCCTACTGGTAAGGTATCATCAGAAGATAAAGACCACACTCTGTGAATCAGGTACTGATATCTGGTGGACAGTAGCGCAATCCACTATTTCTGGACCTATATTAGAGGACACAGAAAGATACGAAAACTGGGTTCAGAATGCAAATCTTCCGCCGCTGCATCCGCGTATTAAACCGGTGCCATCGTACTGGAAGCCCAGACAAAAGACTGTCGAAATCTCGGCCAAACAACATAATATGTGATCACGTTGGAACTAGGTAAAATAGTTCATATTTGTTCTTACGGTAAATGGCAATATATTTTGTTCCATAACATGTTTGGTATGGTAATCTTATATCATGTAGTAGGTGGGTTTGTGAGTCTACTTGCGAATGCGTTGTCGTGAATAATGATTCTTTATTTCATAAACTTAAACTCACGCACATTGTACAAACATTTTGGGGTTGTTTTGGTGAATACTGATTTTTGTAATGTTTTTAAAGTTACTTTTTCTATCTCAAAGCATCAACACATTCCTATGTCAAAAGTTGAAATGAACCGTTGTGTTTGAATGTAGATAATATTAGTTTGATCCTAAGCGTCGTTTCCTTTTCCACAATCGACGAAGCTCTTAAAATAGACTATCTTGATGTATGTGAACATAATCATTTCGCGTGCGATAATTTGGTGCCTGAACACCAAGACAACTCAGAGGGAATATTTTGCAGAGGCAAAAACAGACATAACTTACGTCACATAATGATAGGCACACGTGCCTAAAATAATCCCAGATAACTCAATCGTAGTGATGATATTTCGCTGGATTGACTCGCATCTCTTTTAGTGACTATTCTTCGATTGAGTTTCATATTATGATTGCTGAGTTCACTCAGGAACCGTACAGTGTCCTCTATATTTCTTTAGCTGGTGGACAACCAAGTATCGCGCTAGTTTCTTACAAACCAATTTAACAATGAACATAATTATCTGCAATGACGAAATCTGCTAGGGATGTCATAGAAGGGGCTAGTAAGTGACATAGCAAACACGTATGCGAACAACTGTAGATTTACGTTAGTATCTGTATCCGTGGAAAGGTATCAAAAATATGTTTCAGACTAGACAAACTACACGAGAAGACTCCACAATGGGCTTTAGACAAACGTTTGAACCGCTGATCAAACCAACAGGAAAACGTACGGGTGTAGCCAAGACCGTGGAAACTGGAAACCGAAAAACAAAGTAGTTCAAACCTCAACAGTATTATGGAAAAGAAACAACCTGGCATTATAACACGAGCGTCAGCATAAACTCAAAGAAGGTTACATTATATACACGAGGATATTAGAAAATTAGACAACAAAAGTCATTGATGAGGTTATGGTTTTACAGTTTCCCTAATATCAGATCACAATCATTCGGTGGTCTTCAAGCGAATAACTTCTTTGTGCTTTCTTTGGACGTTGGCACCACCTGGAATAATAATGAAGTTTTAATGGGTGTGTACGATATGGAATAATACCATGAAGAAATTCAACGGAGAATTTCGTTGTGTACTGACAATAATTAGAAAATGTTTATGAACAAACATCAGTCCAACCAAGTCTGCCATTTCAATCATTTCTTCAATACACTCGGTTGATAGCAAGTCGTTCTCAGAACAATTCGCGGCTGGATTGAAGAGATTCCTGTGGATAAACGAATTTAACGCAAGGTGTACCACATAGCACATGACATTGTGAAACTTACCTAACAAATTCGATTCCTTTAAACTTCTGATTCTACCAGAGGAGCTGATAACGTAAATCAGCGGTTCTCAACCTGTGGGTCGCGACCCCGTCAAGGGTCGAACAACGATTTGCCAGAGGTCGCTTACGACCATCGGAAATATACATTTTTACAGTTATGAACGAAATCAATTTTACGGTTGGGTCGTCACAACAATTGGAATTGCATTAAAAGGGTCGTGGCACTAGAAAGGTTGAGAACCGCTGACGTAAATGATAAAGATTACATATTGTTTTGATTTTTTTAACATCTATAGAACCAGGTGATTAGATACCAGTTACGCATGCCGTACATGTATATCTTCCATGTAACAATCACCGGTTTACACAACGTCGTTTTGGTTAGGTTTTATATCAGGGAGAAGTAAACTTGCTTACTCTTTTTAAACCTTAACATTGGAAGGGGAATCAGTTTTATTGTTGAGTTCAATTTTTATCTAATAGGATTTATTTATGGACTCAAGTTATTCTTTGGAATTACATCAATAATGGTCGGATAAAATCTATTTTAAGAGTATTGTTGTCATTCGAGGACATTTTGTATTGTATCAATGTGATACATACAAACTATGGCCATACTCGAAAATTAAAAGCTATATGTTAATCACCACTTTCAATACTGGAGTTCATCCTGAACACCACTGGAATTCATTCATTCGGTAAACCAGAATATTTTTGGACTGATATTACTTTAAGGATTCTATGAGATTCAGTTCACAATACTGTAAATTATTTTTAAGCTTTCACCTTGTATTCAGAGAAAATAACTTATTTGTTGAATTTGGTTTTCGTTCTTTTCGGCTATGATTCTCTCTAGTTGATACGTTGATATTATTACGACCTTAACCTTTGTATAGAGCCTTATCTTTAGAAACTATAAGCGATTTACATCATGTATATTGATATGACTTCACCAAAAACAAACAACAACAAAAAAAGAAAAAAGAAAAAGAAACACGATGAAATTGGAAAACATTCAAAATGCTCGTTGCTTGGCCCTGGTATGCAAAATAACGTTGTCCATGACTTCGTTTTCATTGTGGAAATAATGCGTATACAATTGTCAGAAGAGGAGCGTAAGTAACTTGCTGGTGTGTACACATGGAAGAGACCAGATATTTATGCTGGAATGGAGTGCTTCAGTGCAATGGAACACAGAGCAAAAATTTTGTGTTTGATTCGGGATTGAATGGATAGCCAGTGTAGAGTACTGAACAGCGGGAAAGTGTGCTCTGATCGTGGTACTCAAAAGATGATCCGAGCAGCTGTGTTTTGAACTTTTTGAAGTGTTTGGAGTTGATATTTAGACGAACCAGACATAATTGAGGTACAACTGCCCAGTTTATAACGTTCTAATGAACATACACGTGTTTTAGTGGCATCAGCTGAAAGATATTTGCGAATGGAGCTGATGCGTCTCAGCTCAAGATATGCAGCCTTGCATATGTTTATGACATATTGGTGCACTGGAAGAATACTGTCTACAGTAACACCTAGGTTTCGTACTGACTGTGTGAATTCAATGTTGGTGTTGATGATATTTATTGTTTGAGGTAAAGGATGCGAGTGAGAAAGTCTTTGTGATGTGAACAGAATGGGCTAAGTTTTATCATCATTAATCTGCAGCTTGTTAAATGTCATCCATGATTTCACATCGGATATGCATCTCTCTACGTCTTGGATGGTAGCATCAAATTAACATGGGAGGCTAGCCTTGTATATTTGGGTGTGAGAGTGGCTGAGTGTATAGAATAAAGGGAACAGGTCCAATAACAGACCCCTGCGGTACACCACAACATAGATGAGCTTGGCTGGAGTGTATTCCATTTGCATATACAATTTGTGTCATATTGACTAAGTAGGACTTGAACCACATGTATGCTTTATTGTGAATGCCAAATACATGCTGGAGACGGTGATGTAATATATCATGATCTATTGTGTCAAATGCTGCAGATAAATCCAGGAGGGTAAGGACTGTAATCTTTCCGTTATCCCAAGCAGAGAAAACGTCATTGTCTACTTTCAGAAGAATATTGTCATTACAAATATGCAGACAGTACATTGCTATGTAGACTGTCTGAATTCAAATGAGATACAAGTTGGGTTAGAACAACTTTTTCTAAGATTATTTATATAAACGGGAGATTATAAACTGAGCGGAAATTCTTTAAATCGTTAGGGTCAATCAAAGTCTAAAATATGACAATGTTTATGGGTGGGTTGGTTAACTGATTGTTTAATGTTGAACACATGAATGGAATCTAGGAGTCTTGACTTGTATGAGTTTTGAGGACCACGTGAAAGTTGAAATCTCCACGAATAATAAGGTTTCCACCTATCAAATTTGCATACTCCAGGAGATTCGGAAACTTCTCCAAAAAGTGAGATTGAGTCAGGTAGTGTTTTGTTTCTACTAGGAGGAGGGCGGTAGAGGCAGAAAAAATGGACTGACATTTGTCCCAATGTGAGTGTTGTTTGGACTAGTTCAAACGACATGTGGCAGAAATTGAAGGTAGTATTGTACTTAAGACCTTTTATCATGGAATTCTTTGACATGACAGCAATTCCACCTCCACGTTATTGGTGGGGTAACGATTTGATGGAGTAAGCGGTGAGTGTTAATTCCGCGCACTTGGGCTGATGACCTGCTGTTGAAGCCATGTTTCTGTCAGGAACAAGACGTCGATATTCTGGTCGTTGATAAAATTAACTATTTCTGTGCGCTTTTCCGGTGGTCCAACTGATTAGGAGTTGAGTAATGCAATACGCAGTGGTATCTCTGGGACAGTTGACACAACGGCTGACGATGTAATAAGGATTTGTACCAGGTTATCAAAGTTAACAGATGAGTTGTTTTAATTGTTTCGCTGGAAAGGGCGACAACTGGAATTATTCTTCCCGTTTAGCGCCAGATAGCTTTGAAACAACATTTTTTTTTGCGCTTCCGTTTACATTTAAGTAATGATGAATGCAGTTATAGTATGTTTAGTCTTGAGCAGAATGTAGTATGAAAAGACAAGGACTGTTTATTTGAAGCAATTATTAAGGGTCCATTATATAAGATATAAGGGCAGAGAGAGAGAGAGAGAGAGAGAGAGAGAGAGAGAGAGAGAGAGAGATTGACGACAAAAATGACGATACATTAAGAGAGACAATATTTGCTGTATTGACTGTTTACTTTGAAAACATAACCGATACAAATCACTAGGCGACTGACTATGATAGGAAAATAACTCTTCTCAATTTGGAATGCCTCAAAGGATAACATGTTTTTGATAAAAGTTACAAACAAAAAGCGTTGATACGGACTTTTGTGTAACATTGATATTGATAGAATCTGGCTCAAGTTTATGAAATATATCCCTGGCATTTTTTTTTCGTACATGTTAAAACGTGGTTGACGAGATTCGCTTGGAAAATATGGTATTGGAGAGACATACAGAGAGACATACATATAGACATATATACATATTGCGGAGAGAGAGAGAGACAGACAGAGAGAGACAGAGAGAGGTTGATTGATTGATTGAGTTTTTAACGGCGCACCACCACATTTAGACTGTTTAGCGCCATACAATATTGTATGTATGCATGTTTACCACCGATATAAAAAACCATATAGTTCAAAGTAAAATGGTAAAAACGTTGGTAACAGCAAAATATGAAGCTTCCCAATCAACGGGAGATATAAATAGTGTATGTTAATGAGTACTGATAAAAAGATGTTGAAAATAAGGGGCGGTATTTACAATACATAAAAATGCTCTAGGTGATGGCATACAAGTTATAGTTTAAAATAAAGGTTTACTGGCTTCAGGAAATCTAAAATATAAGTTTATATGTATAGTATCAAAAAGTTCCTTCATGTCATGTACATTATAGTACTCATCACGCGTAGGTTGCAAGTCTGAACACTCGGTCATAAAGTGCTTAATAGTGAATGGTTCATTGCAAGATCCGCACTCCGGTGGATCTTCTCCTTTTAGTATGTTGGAGTGTGTAATGTATGAATGACCAATTCTGATTCTTGCGAATGGTTCTGTAGGAAGGAGTTCATTCACCCAGGGTTGGTTTGATGGCGCGAAGTTTGTTATTCACTTCATCATCCCATATTGCCTGCCACCTCTGGCTTAGGTACTTTTTGATAAGAGGTTTAAAATCAGTAAACGGTAATTTAAAATCAGATGGCTCCTGGGATAGAGCCATTTTAGCAAAACGATCCGCTTCTTCATAACCTTTAATACCAATATGGCTAGGTAACCAACAGTATACTATATTGTATGAGGTACTAAGCTCGGTATGTTTGACAAGGAGATTGGTTAATAATGGATTTTCCAGTTTTCTATCGTGTATTGACTGAAGCACTGATAGTGAGACACAGAAGATAATACTATTTAAAATACGTTTATTCTCCATAAATTTCAGAGCAAGGTCTATTGCTCTGATTTCCGCTGAAAAAATAGACGCATCGTTTGGCAAACGAACTTGTGTTATGTGTTTGCCACTAACGAAGGCTTCAGCAGCCGTTTCCTGATCCTTGGATCCATCAGTATAAATTCTAATGTAGTTTTTCAATTCGGTGAGGAGTTCATGATAATAGTTCTGGAAGATGGAAGGGTTTGTGTCAGATTTGTTCCCATCGTGTAACGTAAAAATCACTTTGGTTTGCTTCATGAGCCAAGGTGGTGTTTTCGTGACAAACGTTTTCTGAACTGTAGAGAGATTAATTTTTATACTGTCAATGCTGGATGATATTTCGATGCCAAATGAAGGTATGGCATTTGGTTTTTTTTCAAATAAAGTTTTGTATTTTTGTTGAAAAACAGCCGAAAAAGCAGGGTTCAGAGGGTTTGATCCGAATTTGAGAGCGTATTGTGCAGAGAGCACTTCTTTGCGATGCGATAAAGGTGCCTCATTAGTTTCCGCGAGAAGGCTTTCACATGGAGATATCTTAAATGCTCCTAGAGCGAGTCTTACTCCCTGATGATGAATTGGGTCAAGCATTATCAAATACGACTCCCTAGCTGAACCATAAACAACACATCCATTGTCTAATATGGAGCGGATAAATGTTCTATACAAATTGAGGATGACTTTTTTTATCAGCACCCGAGTCAGTGTGCGCAACTTCTTTAAGTAGATTTAAAGCTTTTAAGCATTTAGCTTTCAGATTCTTGATGTGTGGAATAAAAGCCAGTTTTCTATAAAAGATAATACCCAAAACCGTTGTTTCCTCAACAACTGGAATAAGTATTCCATCCAGAGTGAGTTTAATGTCATCATGATGTCTTTGCAACTGACATAAATGCATGCATACTGTCTTAGATTTTAAAAACTTGAAACAGTTTTTACTGGCACAATTTCGGATCTTGTTGATAGTTTGTTGCAGTTGCTTTTCAATTGTATGCATGTGCTTAGATCGATAACAAATTAAAAACTCGTCAACGTATAATGAGCAATCGACACCGGGAGCTAAACATTTGGTGATGCTATTAATTTTGATATTAAAAAGTGTCACAGATAAAATACTGCCTTGGGGCACACCCATCTCTTGCTTGTGCATATCTGAGAAGGTAGAGCCCACTTGTACTATGAATTCTCTGTCTGAGAGAAAACTGGAGATGAAAGAGGGCAGACAGCCTTTTTGACCCAGATCGTGCAGGTCATTTTGTATCCCGTACTTCCATGTTATGTCATCGACCTTTTCTAAATCAAAGAAGACTGCTACTAAATGTTCCTTCTTGATAAATGCATCGCGAATAAATGCTTCCAGTCTAACATGATGATCGTTGGTACTACGACCAGAACGGGAGCCACTTTGGAAAGGAGATATTAAATTGTTACTTTCCAAGTACCATAGAAGTCGAGAACTAATCATTCGTTCCATCGTTTTGCGCACACAGCTTGTCAGTGCAATAGGCCGATAGCTGTTAGGATCTTCGATATCTTTACCTGGTTTAGGAATTGGTATTACTGTTGCTTCTTTCCAACTCTTAGGTACGTTACCAGCAATCCATAAATCATTAAAGATTTTCAGAAGAGATGTTAGAGATGATTGTGGAAGGTGTTTCAAGAACTGATAATGTACTTCATCAGGCCCAGCGGATGTATCACGGGTCTTGTCTAAGACCTCCTAAAGCTCCAATAGTGAAAACAGCTGGTTATAAGTTTCAGAGTTGTTAGATATGAAAATTTAGACGTGATCTTTCTTTATGAGTTTTTAATCATCGAAAGGCTTCTGAATAATTAGTTGATGAGGCGTTTTTGAGAAACTATCTGCAAGAATAATTGTTATGTCACGTTTTGAACTAAAATTCTTATTGTTTGTTTTCAGGTGTCGAATAGAATTGTTTGTCCTCTTTCAGTTTATTTTTCCAATAGTGTCCCAAACTTGTTTCATTGAGGAACGAGTGTTTAAAGAAGAAATATATTTCTTCCATGATGCATGTTTACATTCTTTGATAGTGCGTCGAGTTTTAGCCCGCATAATACGATATTTGTTTAAAGTTTCGGGCGTTGGACGATTGCTAAATTGTTTGCATGCTTCTCGTCGTCGTCTAATGGCTTCTTTGTATTCCGTGGTTACCCAAGGTTTTTTAGGTGTTTTACTGTTCGGTGATGACTGTGGAATAGATTTTTCTGCAATCGGAATTAGAATTGAAGTGAAATGCTGTATAGGATTAACAACGTTGAATACTGTATCATTATTTAGTCTAGTTTTACATATTGTTTCAAACGTAGCCCTGTCAGCGTTTTTTATTTTCCATTGTGGAATTGCGTCATCAATTGCAGAGTTATTTTCAAGGTTGATTGGAAAGTGATTACTGCTGTGAAGGTCATCAGCGACCTTTCAAGTCCAAAAGCAGCGAAGGAGAGCAAATTGTCAAATTTATACACATGTATGTAGCCGTTCCTGGGTGTAAATATGTCGGCAAGTTAGTGATATATAGACACAGATCGTGTCTAGAAATGAAATCTTATGCTTTATGGCATCTGTCGTTTATATGATTTGATCCCCATAGAATGTTATGGGCGTTAAAATCTCCGAGTAAAACGAAGGGCGCGTGGAGTTAGTGCACAAGATTGTCTAATTCGTTTCCTACTAGGTTGGTGTTTGAAGATAAGTAAATAGAGCAAAAGGTAATTACTCGATGTAGAGTGACACTTACAGCAATGGCTTGTAATTTTGTATTTAAATGCATTATTCTTTGAGGGGCTATATTGTTCACAACAACAGACTCCTCTTGAGGCTCGTTCAGCTTTTTTGAAAGTACATGTTATACTGGGAAACGTTTGTAAATGTAATTTTGATTGTCTCTTTCAGGAATGTTTCCTGTAAACATAGTACTGCATGATCGTGTTCATTTAAAAGCAGAAGAATATCACTGTAGTAGCTTTAAGTCCTCGACAGTTCCATTGTATGATGGTCTTCTTCATTATAATGTTATGCTGGAGATACTGGAGCTAGGTTAGACTATTTGCGGAGGAAATTTGTGCTGTTATTTGTCTGGAGGAAGCACGGGAGTATATTTGGTTTTACTAGAATTGGAGCAACCTTGAGTACATAGTGCAGTTTCTTCTGCATCCATGCTCTCAAAGTCTCCAAACTTGTTTTAAAGTTTAATGGGGTCATCTGAACCCTTTTGCTGCTTATTCGTGTGTGCTTTGTGTTTATTTCTTGGTGATTATGGTGGTGGGTTGTTATTGAATGTAGTTTGTGTTAATGTTGTGCTTTTTTTTGTGGCTGATAATGAGGGATACTGGCACTAATTGGTGTTGAATCGGGTTGATTCGTTTGTGTTTAGCGTCCTTCGTGATTTCCGGATTATATTTCAAGACAGCAGAGAAGGACGGGCCAGGAAGGGATATATTTGACTAGACAAGTTTTCTGGCCTCTGGATAGGGAATGTTGGATGTAAACTTTACCCTCTGAATTTCCTTCTCCTGTTTCCAAGTATCCCAATCCTTGGAATTGGCGGGATGTTCCTTGCCACAGTTGACACAATGCGGTGTTGCTCTACAATCAGCTTCCTGATAAGAGTGGTCTCCGCATCGGCCACATACTTTGACTTTAGAAGATCGGTCTTCGTGATGGCCGTATATTTGGCACTTATAACATTGAAGGGGATTCGGAATGTAAACCTCGACCTTTACTTGCAAAACCCCAACTTTTACCACTTTGGGTAATGTTGGTTTGTTGAAGGTGAGTACAAATGTGTTGGTGTCCTGCAGATTGTTATTACGTTTAATACGTATTTTACGAACTGCAGTAACACTTTCATGTTTCTTCCCTTCGATGATATCTTGGTCGGTGACTCCAGCCAAGTCACGACAGCACATTACGCCTTTGGACGAATTCAGTGTAGTATGGGCGAATGAGGTCACTGGAAAATCGAAAAAGGTTTTTATTTTCATGATATTATCTGTTTGACCCTTTCGCTCACACTCAACCAGAAGGCAACCCGATTTTAGTTTTTGGACACTTTTTGGTGTGCCAGTAGATCCCGAAATGGTTTTTTCAATTACAGAGGGATATAGTGCAGAAAGCGGTTTAGAATCATCCTTAGATTGAATAACCATGAAGCGGGGAAATGATTCCACGCCGCATGCTTCTTCATAAGATTCAGGCAGTGATTAGGTACGTTTATTGTGTTTCGTGGAAGTTTCCACGATTGTTTGTTAAAATTGCAGCACCCGTGCTCCCCGCCCACCATGGAGCCCAACGAGGGGACACTATTCAACTGCCAGGGATACACAGATGCTATACTCAGTAGATAACATTACCTGGGATTAACCCGTGAAGTTTCCTTCAAGGGTCGGTAAAATTACCTCCGGATTGACTCGTTGAGCCATCGCCTTCTAGAAATTCTTCTAAAACTTGGGAAAGTGAAAGATAAAGGGGCAGAATATACGGGCAACGGTGGTATCAAGAGAAATACAAGAAAGATAGAGAAGTTGAGCAAGTAAATAAAGACTTTCTAGGGCTCGGCGTGACCCCCCATAGACAAGTAGTGACCAAATCAGCGTATTGCTTCTGAAAAGCCACCGCTCAACTACCAGGATCCTTTCCTCCTCCGACACGGGTCGAAACTCACGGCCAACAGGTTGCCTCTACATTGTCGTCTCTTACAAGAGAGAGAGAGAGAGAGAGAGAGAGAGAGAGAGAGAGAGAGAGAGAGAGAGAGAGAGAGTACTTACCCGTAATATCGTTTTTCTTTTTAAAGCCACCATCATGAAGGTTATGCCTAAAAGAAAAAAGAAGTAGTCGTTGTATGTACTTGCACAGTATTCTGTTTTAAAGACAGTGAGGACCTCTTTGTCTACAGACAATACCCTGAACTTTATAACAAGATATTAACGAATTGACCTGAATCCGGCTGTTCTACCTTTTGACATTTGTTCCTTAAATTTTTAAATTACAAAATTGCATGAAATTTGCAATCCAACTGAAATTCGTTGATACCATGCGTACAATGCGTAAACTCCGCAGTGTATATAACACAAGTAATTTGTAAGAGTATATGTAGTATGGGCCAGAACTTTAAATCAGAGGCGTAGCTGGGGGGGGGCAGGGGGGTACATATATCCCCGGGCGCCATACTGGGGGGGGGGGGGGCAAAATGGGCTTTGAAATAGGTTGTAACGGGTAATGGTGATTTTATTGATGAAAATAATGGGTTTCAGAGTTGAGGGGGGGGGGAATGAATATTGTTCCCGGGCGCCAAACACTCTAGCTACGCTTCTGCTTTAAATCAAAGTAATTTACCCGCGTGTAACGTACTTGCGTGTAACGTACTTTCGTGTAACGCTTTTAGTTACTGTATTCTCAACATGTACGGTTATACCTTGCGTACAACACTTACCTCGTAAAGAGCATGATGTGGTCATATGGAATATATTTATAACCGTAAGATTTATCCCAGTTTGCGACGTCATCAAGATACTTCTGAGCATCAATATAGGATTTTCCGCCTACGGTATATACTATAGAATTCCTGTGTGGGAAGTCATTCGTCTCCTGTAAGAAAAATATTTGTAACAATCGACCAGTCTCTGTGAACATGAATGGACACAAACATAGAACTATTTACTAATTATTTCGATTCAAGATAAACTTACTTAGTATGATAACGCAAAAGCGATACAGACGAAACAATATATATATATATATATATATATATATATATATATATATTGTTACGGCTATTGGATTTAATTTATTTATTTTTTTAAATGTTAAATCCAAATTTGTTATTTTGCCTTTAAAATGAATTGATTGGGAGATTTTTTCTAGAATGTTCAGGCTGACTTAGATTCTCTAATTGTAAACAAGTTTTGACCTTGGCTTGTTTGACCTAAATCCTGACCTTACTTTAGACATTGTCAACAAGCCTCTAAAATTATTGGTCAATTTCAAGGACAACACTTTTATTGAGGGTGGGAAGTGAATGATTTCCTTCTAGAATATTTCATTATTATGTGACCTGAAGAAGGTAGCTTCTTTTCCATGACCTTCCAGACTCACATGATTCCTCTTGTTTACGAAGGAATTACAATATATATAGCTGTGTTTTAGAAGCTAACTGTAGTAGAATCTTTGGGCTGTAAGTTATTGGTTGTGTATTTTTCTGTTTGAGTTATAATAATATTATTCTGGACTTGTGTCAATTCGTTGGAAAAGAAGAATTATTCTATTTATCTGGAAAAGGACATATGTTTCATAATTTCATCTGGATGATTTAAAAACAAGAACTGCATCACGTGACATTGTCAGCCATTTTGGATTATTACCTCGTCAAGATTCGAACCTGGAACTATTAGAACATTTATTTATTAGGACTTGAAATTCCATTAGTGGATTATTTTTGTGAATTCTATATTTGTTGGATTTGATTCTCTAAAACGGTAAGTTTATTTATTTTATGAAAATAATTGTACTTAATAAAATCATTGTTAAAGTTATACAAGCTTGTTAGTTTTCACTATTTCTGTGTTGCTGCTTATTCGAGCCTAAGCACGTAACATAGAATTGGTGGCTATCGTCTCGGGATTGAGATTGAGATTGAGATTGAAATAAATTTGAATTTAAATTTGAATTTCCCCTAGTTTTGGAAAATTTTAAATCTTTAGTGAGACTGACACGCTTGTATCAAAATGACATCTAAGGTAGAAATATTTCTTTCTAATCCTACACAGGAGCAATTAGATCTTTTCAAAAAAGATGAGTTGGTTCAACTTGCCAGGAAATACGATCTTTCCGAAGTGAAGGCTTCTTTAACGAAACAAGATATCAAAAAGATTTTGGTCCAGTATTTGGTAGAACAGGATGTTCTGGAACAAAGTGCTTTGATTCCAGTCAGTAAGTCTACACCAGACTCTGACATTAAACTGAAGGAATTAGAATTAAAATTCAAGATGGAATTAGAGTTGAAGAAGCTGGAATTTCAAAGAGAGAGTGAATTAGAGTTAAAAAAAACTGGAATTACAAAAAGAGCAGATGCGGATTGATAGAGAGAGAGAGGAGAAAGAAAGACAATTACAATCTGAATTAGAGTTTAAGAAACTGGAATTTCAGGAAAGGGATAAAGAAAGACAATTACAATTTGAAAAAGAGGAGAGAGAGAGACAGGAAAGGGAGAAGGAAAAACAATTACAATATGAAATTAGAATGAAAGAAATGGAGCTGGCAAGTGAGAATCACCATCATACTTCAAATCAAAATTTTGATTTAGCAAGGAATATTAGATTAGTGCCCCCTTTTAAAGAAAAAGAAGTAGACAAATATTTCATTCTTTTTGAAAAAGTTGCAGAAAATTTAAAGTGGCCAAGAGAGAATTGGACTCAGTTACTACAATGTGTAATTACTGGTAAGGCTAGTGAGATTTACACTTCACTGTCTGTTCAGCAAAGTGGTGATTATGACGTAGTTAAAGAATGCATTTTAAGAGGTTACGAGTTAGTTCCTGAAGCTTATAGGCAAAAATTTAGAAATTACAGAAAAGAAGCTGGACAAACTCATGTCGAATTTGATAGACAAAAAGAGCAGTTGTTTGATAGATGGTGTTTAGCCAAGAAAGTCGAGCAAGATTATCAAAATCTCAAGCAAATTATATTAATTGAAGAGTTCAAAAACTGTGTTCATAGTGATGTTAAAACTTATCTTGAGGAGCATCAGATTGAAACCTTGGAAAATGCTGCTCGAGCTGCTGACGAATATTCTTTGACACATAAAGTTCCTTTTGTTAACAAGACTTCTACTCAACAATTTACTGGCAGAAAAGAATTTCCGCCTAATTCAAGCCCTTCTAAAACTCAAACTAACACAACTTTCAAAGATCAGACTTCAGAGAAGTTTGATTCTAGATCCTTGTCTCTTCCGACGTGTAGCTTTTGCAAGAAAAAAGGACACGTTATTTCTGATTGCTACAAATTGAAAAATAGGCAACAGAATCAAGATAGACCTGTTCCAAATGCTCTTATTTACAAGAGGTAAAGGTCACAGTCATGTATTGAAAGCAATACATTTGTTGGGTCTAATAAATCCCAGTCTGATTGTGATATGGAGAATTATGAACCATTCATATCGAAGGGTTCTGTATCACTCTTGGGTGATTCGGCCAATCCCACCCCTATTAAAATTTTAAGGGACACAGGAGCCTCTCAGAGTATTTTATTATCAGGTACTTTGCCTTTATCTGAGAAGTCTTCTTCTAATGAAAGTGTTCTTATTCAGGGGTTAGAGTGCTGTTTTGTTAATGTTCCTCTCCATTGTGTAAATTTGTCATCAGACTTAGTGTCAGGACCTGTGACAATCGGAACAGTCTCGGTTTTACCTGTTGAGGGAATAGATTTATTGCTAGGCAACGACTTAGCTGGAGACAAGGTTGTGGTTAATCCACTTGTGACTGACAAGCCTAATTTGGATCAGAAAGTTGATCCAATTGAAGAAGAAATCCCTGATATATTTCAAGCTTGTACAGTTACTAGAGCTATGGTAAAGAAAGCTCTTGAGAATGAAGTTGAAAAGGGCAGTATTCCCTTATCTGACACTAGTATAGGTCAGGCTTTTGATGAGGTCACTTTTACTCTTGGTTTGGATCAATCAGAAGGTATTGATCATAGTGATCCTATTTTGACAACTCATTCTCTTTATTCTAATCGGGGTGATGATTTTGAGAGTGATGTTACAGAAGACAGCATTCCTTCAACTGGCACTTGTATAGGTCAGGGTTTTGATGAGATCACTTTTAAGATTGTGTGGATTCCTTATCTAAGACCAAGTCAAGTAATCAATTAAAGTTAAAAATGAAGCTAAGGTTTGAAAGAACTGAAAGGGAGAGAACTTTTGAGTTTGATAATGGAGTTGTGTTACTCTTATTCATTCTTCTTACTTTTCTTCAAATTAGATATTACGGCCCTTACAAAGTTAAGAAGAAAATGAATTAAGTTATAGTATTAGTGCTCCTGGGATATAAATTAATTATAGGAGTACCAGTATATTGAAAGAGATAGCCATGTTAAATATGTAATTAATTTAGTGGTACTTGTCCCACTCGGTGAAGGAATATCGTCGGATTCTATTGATATTGGAGCTACGAATTGTTGGAATTCAGAAATTGTAAAAAAATCTAGACCAGAAACTTTCACAGTTGCAAGTGCAAGAAAGAAATGAACTGAAAGTTATTATTATATGAGCACTTATGTCCAGATATTCTTACCAGTACAAACAAAATTTTCATGACGTTGAAATTGAAAATTCCAAACAGCATCCATGCTGGACGAGTCCACTCAAACAGGAATACTTGGAAAAGGAAATTCAGTATTTGCTGAAGAATGATTTTATCAAGCCCAGTAAAAGTGATTGGAGTTCACTATGCATACTTGTTCCTAAACCAGATAAAACTCTCCGTATGTGCATTGATTATAGGAAGGTGAACAGAGTGACAAAAACAGATTCATTCCCATTAACAAGAATTGACTATTCTATTGATAAAATTGGGAATGCCAAGTACGTCACCAAATTCTGACATTCTGAAAGGATTTTGGCAGATTCCACTACGGAAAGAGCAAAGGAAAACTTAACATTGTGATTCCAAATGGACTCTACCAATATAAAGAAAGTCCAATTCAACGTCTCGTAAAAATGTTCATCACTGGTCTAGAGATTTGTGACGTCATCATCTACAACGACACCTGGAAAGAACATCTAGCAACAATTCGATAATTCTTTAACAGACTCACTAATGTATGTTTGACAATTAATTTGTCTAAAAGTGAATTATGTTGTTATTGTGTGCCTTTCCTAGGACATTTTGTGGGACATGGACAAGTTAAAAATTTGAGGCTATTTCTTGATAATATAATTGTAGACACTCTTTCCCATGTATAATTTATTATATTGTGTAATTTATAACCTCAGATGTAAAATGGTTTGTGATAAAAAGAAAGGTTTATCATATAAACCTTTCTTTTTATTTTATGGGGGAAGGTGTTACGGCTATTGGATTTAATTTATTTATTTTTTTAAATGTTAAATCCAAATTTGTTATTTTGCCTTTAAAATGAATTGATTGGGAGATTTTTTCTAGAATGTTCAGGCTGACTTAGATTCTCTAATTGTAAACAAGTTTTGACCTTGGCTTGTTTGACCTAAATCCTGACCTTACTTTAGACATTGTCAACAAGCCTCTAAAATTATTGGTCAATTTCAAGGACAACACTTTTATTGAGGGTGGGAAGTGAATGATTTCCTTCTAGAATATTTCATTATTATGTGACCTGAAGAAGGTAGCTTCTTTTCCATGACCTTCCAGACTCACATGATTCCTCTTGTTTACGAAGGAATTACAATATATATAGCTGTGTTTTAGAAGCTAACTGTAGTAGAATCTTTGGGCTGTAAGTTATTGGTTGTGTATTTTTCTGTTTGAGTTATAATAATATTATTCTGGACTTGTGTCAATTCGTTGGAAAAGAAGAATTATTCTATTTATCTGGAAAAGGACATATGTTTCATAATTTCATCTGGATGATTTAAAAACAAGAACTGCATCACGTGACATTGTCAGCCATTTTGGATTATTACCTCGTCAAGATTCGAACCTGGAACTATTAGAACATTTATTTATTAGGACTTGAAATTCCATTAGTGGATTATTTTTGTGAATTCTATATTTGTTGGATTTGATTCCCTAAAACCGTAAGTTTATTTATTTTATGAAAATAATTGTACTTAATAAAATCATTGTTAAAGTTATACAAGCTTGTTAGTTTTCACTATTTCTGTGTTGCTGCTTATTCGAGCCTAAGCACGTAACAATATATATATATATATATATATATATATATATATATATATATATATATATATATATATACATTTATATCAATATATTTGGATAACCGTAAATTATAGTGCATTGTTAAATAGGAATTGTAGGCTAATAGATTGCTAATCAGCAAATGAAAAAAAAATATTTAAATACAAATAAAATTTATATCATCATAGTCACCAAGTTTAAATCAACTGTTTGAAACATCAAAACTTTCAAACTTGTATTCCTATAGAAACAGTCATGTACATTTGTTTAACCTCCCCTGTGCTTTATGTTTAACTTGTCTGTTTTGTATTTATCTTTGAAAAACACTCAGTACGAGTCAAAAGTGATAAGGTTACTTAGAAACTTAGAAATAGGTTTTACACTGTTCGTTGTCAGGTTATTCCATTTAACTTACTCAAAAATCTGGCACAAATATATATATATATATATATATATATATATATATATATATATATATATATATATATATATATATATATAGTTGTGTGTGTGTGTGTGTCTAATATAACTTATACTGGAACCACAATCAGTTTCTTTCGTAATTTGTTGGTTGAAACTAACATGACTGGAATAATTAAATGCTTAGGACATGCGTCATTTTTATCAGAACTAGAACTGTACCGAGCAGTCTCCTACTTTAATTAGATTACAACCATTATCACATATCCCCAACCAATTTTAGACAGCATATCATATTTTTGTTGTAATCGACGGATTTATATTAAATATCGTATTTCATGTAACGGACGATTCACATCATCTTCGCAACAATATGCTCATTGTAACTCAGGCAATAAAGGAATTCAATAATCCATAATTCAGGAAATTTCTTACCTGGAAAATGTGAAATTGTTGAAGGATAACATGTATTTCTATATGATTATCTTCTATGTCATGGTAGAACAGATCTACCTATGAAAAGATAAAATAAATTAAAAGCTCATTCAGAGTGATTATAATTCATGACCTGACATGGACGCATACATAATATTTATTAGTTTTGCTTACTACAAACTTCGACTCCTGTCATATCCTCATAATATGATTAATAGATAACACAAAAATACATTTTACTTCCTTACCAATTAGAGTGTGTGATTAGGATTTGTAACCTAGCTTTAACACTGTTTTTGTCATGTCGCTACGATATCTGCAGTGAGGCAGTTCATAGTGATGTCTAGCACTGGGGCATCATGCCGCAGACATGTAGCATGATGTCCCATCCAGTCACATTATCTTGACACCATGCCGACCAGTCCGAACAATAACCTCTTAATGCTGAGCGTCAAGCGAGGCAATTGTTAGTACAATTTTTGTAAGTCTTTGGTACGACTCTGCTGGGGATAGAACCCACGACGACTTCCCGCTACCGCGGCAGGCGCTCTAACCACTAGGCCACCGGAGTCATCCTTACCAATTAGAAATGACAATGATTGAAACAGTTATGTAAGATTGTTAGTAACGGAGTGATCAGTTTGAACAAGCAAATTTTACCTCTCTAACTCGAACAGTATTAATATCATCATTGTGTCCTCGTTATAATGGGGCAAGTATATAAGGTCTCTTTGTCTCTTTAGAATAGGTTTTTCGATAGCGTAAAAGGACCAGATTATAGTACATACCGATTTACCGAGGAAGCCGAGTACAGAGAAGACCGGGCAAAAGAGGATACGGGATTAAAAAGGACATTGGGTTACGGGGACGATGTCGATACCGATATGGCCGGGTTGTTGTATAAAGGAATCGTATGTGTTGACGTCACGTTACTGGAGATTGGTTGGTGACAATGTTGCAACAATTGTAGGACAGGTGTACACCGTGGTTGATCTCAATCGGGACCAAAGGGTGGGACATAGTATTCGACTTATATAACACGTACAAAAAACAATATAATATTATCTACTATCCATACAGAAGGAAAGTTAAACACTATTATGTATTATCAAAAATCACACTACTATCCACACACGGGAAGGAGTAATCACTAACCACAAAATACTATAAAAACCACAATATCTACTATCCATACACTGATGGGAGTAGAAAACGAACCACAACGTACAATCAAAAGCCACAATATCTACTATCCAAACACGGGAGGCAGTAAAACAACCACATTATACAATAAAAGCCCAATATATACTATCCACACATAGAAGGAGAAAAGCAAACCACACATATCCTATCCACCTAACGTAATCTTACTCACACACACACACACACACACACACACACACACACACACACACCATTTCGGTAAGTTTTGCCGTTTAGAAACGGATATACTAGTCCGACGTGTCACAGGAGTAGAAGTCAAGGGTAATGTTGGCAGTGGTAAAGGTAATGGGATGGTTTTGGTCTTGTTTTGCATTTAGACTTCTTTTAACCCAAGGTTTGAATTTTTCTCGTTGTGGGAGTAGGGGAAGGGTCAACAATGACGCTAAAATCTTATTAGGAATGGGAGTCGCGGAGGGTGTTTGAAAGACTTCTAATGCATCTACTTACTCAGGTAATCGTTACACTGCGTCTGTCTTGACCGCTGAGCGTAGTGGTGGTGGACGATTCATATGAACCTTACAATCTTTTAGTGACAGCTGATCGGTTTCGTCTGAAGCTTTTTCGTGAAAGCGTTGCGTTTGTTGCAATAAATGTCCCTACTTTTGTGCTTTTCTGTTTTGGAAAAATCTTGCGATCCAACAATTGGTTTTTATTTGGAAATCTCAGACAAAATAGGATTGGGAGGTAAATGCGGGCTTCGTTGTTCTTGCCACCGATGGTATTCCATCTTTGTTTGTAAGGTACTAAAGTCAGTTTTCATTTTTATATTCGCTTCCAAAATTCAAATCTAAGATTTGTGTACTCCAGAAGGTTTTTTTTTCTTCTTGGTCTTTTTTAAATTTTTGACCCGTGTGTAATAAAACTCCCAGGATCCTCCTAGCATAGCTACCGCTATTTCTTTGACAATAGGTCCTAACACTATAGGCAAAAGTCGAGCGCGTTGGACCAAAATCTTTTTCCTTTGACGGATGGGCTTTTTATTTTGGGTTATTTGGCTAAGAACATTTCGCTGTTTGGCTAAGCAATTCTTTCTAACTTGGATACAAAGGTATCGTGCCTTTCATACATTCAAACAACATTCTCGCACGGTATCGATGACGCCCTTGGAGGCGGTTTGAATGAGTGTTTTAGCATGGGTGGAGAAGCTTTGGACAGGACGGATAACACGTCTCCATCTTTGACTAAACGAAGCGGAAGTGGATTGCGAATGTCAAGTTGCGTCGAGGCCGAAGTTCTTGCGGGTAGTAGGTGTCTTCTGTAGTCTTTTCGTTTACTGTTGGCTGTTTGTGTCTGGGGACATTTCGCGATGGGCTTTTGACATTATGCTCTTTTTTGTTTGGGTCCGTTTAGCTTCTTTAGAGTGGTTTCTTGGAGAGGACTTTGGGAGCATTGGGATCCCATTTCAAGAGGGAGCGAATGATGACACCTCCTAGAGAACCGCTATCTGCAGCTTTCAAATGATTTGCTTTTCGGTTTGAGTGTCGATGCGAGGATCGGTTAGTTACGTCAAGGATAATTGTTTATCTCAGAAAAACGTTTGCTTGATGTGAAATGTTAATAATGTCTTGCAGTAATTGACGTGCTGTCACTGTCAACCATCTTAGGACGTTTTTGAGACTGGCTTCTAAGACGCGAGCACGTATTTGTGGATTTTATTTCGCGATTGATGCCGTACAAGGCACGAATCGATTTGAAGGGACGTCTTGCTGACGTTTTACCAGACAGAGTCAAAGTGTCTGAGATTTGTGAAGATTTTGTTGCTGCTAGGTTGACGACGGGGAGGTATAAACGACATGCCATCCGACTTGGCACCAGTCGTGAAACAGGTGTGTACGAAATCGCAAATAATCAAGACTGGTAGGTTTTACATCCACGAGTAAATAGGCGTGTAGGGTTTGAGTGGCATCATCATAAGCATAAGTCATCCACGGCGTTCCCAACTGTCCAGCTAAGATATGTACATGTCATGTATCTCTATGGATTTTAAACAAGATCACGAAATGAGCATATACACTAAAGGTGAAAAGGACTTTACTTTGTTGAAACAAATGTTGTGTGTTGTAAAAACAAGAAAGAAAGACAAAATTACATACAAGGCAATAAAATACAAATTACAACGATCAAAGTGGAATATAATACAATCTCAGTACATGTGTTTGGTAGCCAATGTGTCCTAGGGACAGTATGAAATGTTTTAAAGTCTCTACATTGGGTACAGTCACACAGGTGTCCTCATGGAATGGTATTTACGGAATGTCCATGCGTGTCCTGTCCTGAATGGAGTGGTTGTCCTTGGTGACGGCTTTTTTTTTCTGACACATCACTAACACAGGTTTAAAGTTACTTCTTTGACTGAACATTAGATTTGAGGATCACAAATGGCCACTTCTTTGGTCGAAGCCATAAAACAGTCACGTACATCTGTCCAGCAAGGGTGTAAGCCACAAGCTATACACACATCATCGAGCAGATGTTCAGTACCTAAAAGGTGACGAAAATGTTTTTTCCCGTAGAGGTCGATAAGCTTCCAGATGAAAACGCAAGGCTTGGTGCATAAGTATTGTTTGTAAAGTGTTCGCAAGGAATCTAGTGGTAAACTAAATCCCAAAAGAAAGTCACTAAGACACACATTAAACGTCGACCCAAATTTATGGGGCACTGTGCTTATAATAAGCGTTGGTAATCCTCCACCGTTTGAATATTCTCATTGATTTCCTTCCACGGAATCTGTTGTATCACGAAAGATAAGCTTGTGGCATGATATCCCGTTTTTATACTCTCTAAATATATTTGCTGCTGAGAGATAATCGTACTTGGGAGTAGATCCTGACAGATATTTTGGCCATTTTCCTTTGAAAGATTGAAATCGACTTTCAAAGTCACAGTATTCAGGCACACGCACAGGGAACAAAATTTCGTCTTTCACAGGTTCATTTAGATGAGAGTACGGTGGAATCCGCATGAATTTTCTTAGAGTTACATGACATTCGTAGGGTGGTAGAAGCATGGTCTCACAAATAGTTTGACAACCAGTAACGAGGGACATCTCTTTCGCATCCATCACGTTTGACACGTACAACATCACTTTCCATGTTAGGTGCAGTGATATCATGATAGTAGTCATAGCCAAGTTCTCACGATGCCCTGCTGAATCGCTGATGTCACAGCGTACGAGATCCATGCAATCGCAAGGTAAGCATCGCACTCCACTTGAGAATTCCCGAATTTGAATGATGTCTGTTTAAACTATGTATCGATTTCGCTTGGTCTTTTTAATTACAATGAACTATCGGTCTTTGACGTTTTTGCCTTTCTATACTAGTCGGAATGAAGTTACGAGCGTCTATAACATTTTTTTATGCTTAGGTTTGAAAGTCTTCCTTTTCTTCTTTACGGACAATGGTACTACTAACTGTTCTAAGGTACCGTCATATCTACCGTAGTTTGATGGGTGGAAAGGCCTTTTAAAAGTAAGGAAAATCCGAACACCATCAAGTATCTTCCAGAATAGCTGAATCTCTGTAAATACATAGATCCATTCGCAACTTCAGACCACAAGTGAAACAATACTTCGTATCCCAATGCTGTCTTAGGTCCCAAGCAGACAAGCCCTATTCTAGCCTAATCATTCGCAGTAATCTTTCCCTATCCGTGGCCCATTTTTGTAACTTTTGAAATTGATGGGCACACTCACAATAGTCAGGCAAGAAGACGTGAAATTGGTAAGGTCTGTATAGGATTTCTAAGTGTAGAAAGCTTCTCCTTGTCCAGTACGCATGTCGTAACAGTGAGTCTCAGGCCAATGGGATAGAACAGCGTGTTAATTAGCTTTGATATTGAAAAAGTGCGAAAATATCCTTTTGTTATTTCGCTATTTGCATTTCGTTTTAGACATTTAACTCAAAGGTAAATTGCTTTGTCTTCTGGTCATCGTCTTCCTCTCGTTTGGAAAGGTAATTCTGAATACAGCATTTGTGTTCCAAGTCCACAATTTGGTGACAAATGTGACATCGTTTCTTTCCTCGACAAACGTGAGCTATGGCACTATTTGTACATATGCCTTGTCCACAAATACAGTACAATGTCAGAAGTTGGCAAGCACTTTTCTTATGTGAACCTTTCGGCCTCAGATGTTGGTAACATGTTGGACTAACAAACACGCGCTAACAAGCATGGCAATACACACGTTCTAGTCCTTCGTCTAGACAGGAGGATTTAGAGGCCAAACATCCTGAGCATTTCGATCCGCAATGCTTTGGTTGCTCTCAATTGTTATAGCCATAGCCACGTTTCTCACATTAATAACTGTATCCCAGGAATGGTGCGATACTGATGATGGTATCAAATATTCTTCGTGACGTGAATATAGTATCAGTCCTTGAAGTCGTTGCCTCGAAACAACAAAGGCCCATGGACTTTTAGAGGGAGCATTTTCAAGGTATAGCGTGGAGCCAGGACATCTTACGATTTGGGCATTTCAAGAATGTCACCGGGTTTGTCGTTGGATAGCCCCGCTTGCTGTATCAAGAGTTCTGCTTCTCTTAGTTGTTTGGCTCAGTTATATGTTTGAATAGTTTGTCATGGTTTTGTCCTTTCTACATTGTCGTTCTTGTCGGCATATGATCATCACACCACGATGGCACGGGCTAAACACTGGTATTGAGGGTTATTACTTTGAACGAGGCAACGCTTTATGTTGCGACGTTTGTCCACCATAATCACCTGTTTGTGTCCAGTGACTTTGGGGAAGAGAAACTTGGGTCATGAACAATGTCGCTTTTCCATCGGTATGTGAAACTTGACATTGGATTTGGATTTCAAATTTCACCTTGTCGTTTGTTGCACTTGTTAAATCATGTCGATGACTTCTGAAGGTGTCAGTATTGCTGGTCTGCTAAGTCGATCCAACCGTGAGACTTCAACCTGTCGTAAATGATAGAAAATCAAGCGATGATAATATTTGGCTTGACTTTGCTATCTCAGTGTGGTCAACAAAGAATCCGATACCGCGTTAATGAAACTCTCTGCATTCTCCAACGGTAGATTGGACTTGAAATATTTAAACTCGCCGTGTATGTGTAGGTCAAAGTTCTAAATTTTACAGAGGAGCGCTTTTCCATCTCTCGAATGTGGTAGTACATTTCATTGTTTGCTGGTGGTTGTGAACTTTGCATGGAAGTATACTTTCTAGGTCTGGATTCTGGTTCATTCATGTCCCCCTCCTTTTGAGATAAAAGTCAAGATACTTGTTATATCTGTGAAAAAGAGCAGACATTGGACTACATAATGTCCAGACAGAGAAAGGTCAAAACAGGTGCCAGAGGAGACAAAAGTCAGGATACTCCTTATCATTGTAAGGAGAAAGGACATTGTTTCCAGACTTTCCACGAAACAACAGGAACAGGAGAAGTGGTGGATTTCGAACAGGAAACGGAAGAGGTACTGTTCCCACAGAAAGAGATCTCACATGTCAAGAAAGAGAAGAAATCAAGACAATGGAAATGAGGAAAAGGAGAAGGAAAAACCTAGCAATGAAGTAATTTGAAAAATAGTAAACAAAATACAGAAGTCTATGAACGTTTAAAGTGTTGTGATGTTAATTGAACCGTAACATTTGTAGCAGAATAGACGAAACAGAAAAACGTGTCTCTTCGTTTATGTTTTTTTTTGTGTGTGTGGATAAGGACTGACATCCACGCATTCTCACGCGTACATCAAGGGATGAATGGGAATTTTGAGTTTTCATTGATTTTGACAAAATGAATTCTATCTCTTTTCGAATGAAGTGAGTGACCCTGTAAAGGACCGTTGGACGTTTATCTTCTTATTTAGGTAATGTGACGTCAAAAACAACTCTCTTCGGATTGGAAGACAGACTCATCACTGACTGAATTTTGTAACGCGTGTTAGGAATGGTGAAAGAACGCAATCCGTTTATATCCTCTATTGACCCCCAATGAGGGTCTGTAATCTATTTTCTCATTGTACGTTTACAGCGCCCATGATTAAATAACGCCGATTTAAAGATAATTTTTTAGCCGATTAGCATCTAATGAACGTCTTTCCTGTTTACAAGTTCAAAACGAGATCATGGTGGACATGCTGGAATATGAATCTTTACATTTTAAATGAGATATTTTTACTTTGAAAAAGGCCGCATACAGATTGATGTGATCATGTTCCAAAGGTAAATTTTAATTACTTACACCGTTAATAATGTGCGAGTAAAATGTTCTGATCCTTTTTGTCACTAGAGGAACCTTAGGTCGAGGAATCAGCGATTTATGTCTGCAAGCAGAGATTATAAATAAAGAGAACCGTGTCTTGACCATATTCTTGGAAATGAACAAAGGACGGAAATGAGGCGTAACGAACAATCAAAGCTTCAGAAATTATATCCCGATATAGTTATACATGAAGATTTTAAAGGAAAGATGCTTTTACAATTGTGTTGCACGATAATGGATAAGAACAATATCCAAAACAAGAAGAACAAATAATAATAATAATAATAATAATAATAATAATAATAATAATAATAATAATAATAATAACCACTAATAGATCATGTACGTGCTACTCAACACTAAACACGATCATACTATCTAATGCAAAGAAGTGTCGATCTCAAATTATTAAACACATTGAAATTATAATATTCCCTGAATTCATCATATTAAGAGAAAGAGGATGGTCTATTTTCAAACAATCCGTGCTAATTTAAAGTCTCGTTGCTAAAGAATATTACTGTGCCTACCCCTAGAAAATGCAAAATTATTAACAACGACTCCCCATATTCAACAAATACTAGTATCCAACAAAGCTACAGAGATGTATCAACAGATATCTCTTACCCTACATTTATTACATACATACATACATACATACATACATACATACATACATACATACATACATACATACATACATACATACATACATACATACATACATACATACGTACGTACGTACGTACGTACGTACGTACGTACGTACAGACAGACAGACAGACAGACATGACACTTACAAGTCCCATATCCCTGAATCGATCAGTACAGCGATTTCAACCCAATGAATGGTCTTTATATCCTGTTTATCTGTGTGGTTGTTGAAATGAGAAAACATTCATTGTACATAGTTATTTCGTAATTGTCATTAAAATATATTTGTGTATGCCGTGTATTCCTAATCAAGAATAAATACATGGAATTCTATTCATAATATTTTCTATGTTATAGACTTCCATAATAAGGTACATTCTCATGGGAATCTAATGCAAAACAAAGCCCCCATTAAATTAATATAATAGAACTGAATTGAATTGTGATGACAGCTTTACAGTATTTATCCGGAGTTATCTTCCCTGTCACATGTATCATAATATCGAACCGTTCTCATATGTGTTAATATGATGCCATTTTTGTTGTGAGTTTTCCACTATATCTGTTCTCACCATTTGTCTTTTTATTATGTAAGACTCTTCCATTTCTGGATGATAACTTGGAGATTGCGGGAGGAAAATGGTTTATCTTATCTATTCCGTGTGGGACCCGTAATGGAAGATCTATAAGGTTTTCTTCTAGGTTTTTCGTATTGACTGCATCTGTAAGATTAAAATTTGTTTATCATGTACAATGATCATGCTAATACATACATGTACAATGATCATGCTAATACATACATGTACAATGATCATGAGGAACGTTGAGGATTGTTTCCTGTATTCATAAGTGTCCCCTTATCTTTAATTAAAAGAAGACAAAATTACTAATTGAGTGTGTATATGCTTGTGCGTGTATGATCTGGATTTTGAACGTAATTTTAACAAGTTTAAAGTCATTTCGCTTTGATGTCTGCATCTTGGCAGTTTATAGTGTTATATAGTACTGGGGAATCAAGACATTGCAGACATTATGTCCCACTCAGCTATATTATCCTGACATCAGGCCAACCAGACTTAACACTAACCTCTTAATGCTGAGCGCCAAGCGAGGCAGCTGTAGTACAAATGTTAAACGTCTTTAGAATGACTTGGCTGGAGCTCGAAATCACGATTTGTCGCATCCGAGGCGAGCGTTCTAACCACTTAGACCACATGGCGAGGTCCCCACATGAGAGAAATGACGGTTTTATTACAGTGTTGTTTCCTTACACTCTCTGGATCTTTATAAAAGAAAGACCCTCTTTGCTACATAATCGATACAATGCGAAAGACAGTAAGCATCACATATTTGGAAGTAAAATATAAGCTATACAGCATAATGGAACGCACCCCCTTAAATATATACAAGCAACGTTCCCTCTAAGCTGCGCGCGCAGCTGTTCAGGCATCCCCGCGCAGCTGAATTGTCAATATTTGCTCAATCCAACGTTAAATTTTGGTCGTCTCCGTAATGCTTGCCTAGTGCAGCGAGCACTGCGCGCACATCTACCATTCGCTTTGAGGGAGCGTTGTATACAAGTATCGTCCACATATTACTGTAACTGTGTTAAACATATTAGCATAGTGGCTAAAAGATCGCCTACATATTTTATACTCCAAATATTAAATAAACTATTACAAACCTGTGTTATTGAGTACAACTTCTCTTCGGATATTTGGATGCACGCGTAGAACGTATCGTTTAGCAAGACCTGGAACATCCAACAAGTTTCTCGTTGTGACGTCAGTCTCCGCTGGTCGAAGATCGTAATGTCTGTCGCCTATTCGTATGTTTCCGTTCTATTTAAGGTGGAATATATAAAGATTGATTTAGAAATGAAATACCTTGGACGCTTCAAAACATGCTGTTTCGGTATTTATTTATGACCAAACAATTATTCATTGTCCCTGGGACAAACTGTTTTCGGCACTATTTAGAAATATTGAATTATTAAAACGTTTTAATTATAGTTTTATTTTGGATCATTTGTTATCTCATTATGCACATCAAGCAACTGAAAAAAAAAGACATGACGGAAATTTTAGAATCGTATAAAGTTGATCAACTTAAGAGGAGTATCATTATTTTGTGTGTTTTGAATGTGTAAATTTCTATATTGAGTGTTGTTTGACTTTAACAATAAAGTTGCTACCCCATTGTGACTTCAGAATTCTGACTTTCTGCAGTTTGAAGGCAGTATCTCTCAACCACATTTGGATGCAGTCAGGTAAATGTGTGTGTGTGTGTGTGTGTGTGTGTGTGTAATTTGTATTTTTAAGCTAGCTTTAATAATATTTTAATCATATCGCTACGATGTCTGCAGTGTGACCGTTTATAGTGATGTTTTGAACTGGTTCATCGTGCTGCAGATATGTAGCATAATGTACCACCCAATCACATTATCCTGACACGACCCCGACCAGTCCTAACACTAACCTCTTAATACTGAGCGCGAAGCGAGTCAACTGTAAATACCATTTTTACAAGTTTTTGTTATGACTCGGCCTGGGTTCGCTTCTGCGACCTTCCGCATCCGAGGCGGACGCTTTACCATTAACCGTAGCAGTCGCAATTCTTTGACGGATCTACTTGCAACCGTCATGTCCATAGCATAGATGCATTTTCAGTGTTTTATGTGTATTTAATTTGTACTCTTTGTTTATTTGTTTTAAATTTGGTTGTAAATTTTATTATATGCTACTGATATTGTGTCATTGTAATTTATACTTGACCCTGCCTAAATCAAGTTAATTTACCCCTGACCTGAATCATTGATTTTGCATTTGTTTGTTTTTTTTTGTTTGATTTTTAACGGCGCACCAGGACACTTTGGCTATTTAGCGCCATAAAATAGGTTGTACTTATACATGTTTAAAAATACTAAAAGGTTTAATGTCGACCAGCGATATAGAAAACCAAATAGTTCAAAGTAAAATGGTAAGATGTTGGTAACAGTAAAATATGAAGCTTGCCAATCAACGGATTTTGCATTTGTAGTAAAGATGTTTGTCTCAATTTGATTCGAGAACTTTGGAAATTCGCCATGAGTTACCGGGTCTATATATTGTTTACTACATATTTTATGTTATAATCTTAACAATACACTGAAAATTAAGATTTTATCTTGCAAACAAGTGGTGCCTTCGTAAAGAAACATTTACATTAGCTAATAGTTTTTTTTTGTTGGAAATGCTAAGTGTGGCCTGAAGTCACTTAGAGGACTACATAATCTTGTTACTGGAAGTTTTGTAAATTTCTGCTATAAGATCTTATGGCAGAATAAGTTGAATTTTTATTATTAATATTAATATGAGTCTTCGTAGTAGTAGTAGTGTGCTATAGTTTATTTTGGCTGGAAATTTATTTATTGAAATTATTTATTTAAACTAATTCTTCTCTGGAAGTAGATAATGCTTTACCAAAATAACAATTTTGTAAATAAAGACTTGAATTAATTCTGAAATTTAAAATAGCGATGGTTTCATTGATTGTATTATTGTGATCCAACAACAGACTGATGGCACATCATCACTACAAGGGCCACACAAGCACCTTCAGCGTTGGATTTAACATGTATTTCCACCAAGGTTTATGCATAATTTTGACTTGTCTCTGTAATTCTAAAATTATTTCGGATGAATAGCAAATAATGACTCTTTGCATTTTACAAAGCTTGTCCTTCACACTCTTTTCTATTACTTGCTTTATGACCATAGAGTCGCAATACAAAAGTTACCTCGTGTTTACATTTGCACCAGAGTATTTGCTCCAGAGTATTTGCTCCAGAGTATTTGCTCTATAGTGTACAATGCTATTTCGCTAATACAGCAACGACATCAGCGCCGACTTTGTTTTAGGCCTGCATTTACGTCCATGGCCAGAGATTTCCACGCCCCATAACTTATTTATTCCACACGTTCAGTTATCGCATATATACTGCTACGTGTTTAAAACCGCGTTCGATTTGTATTACGAGTTTTCAGCGCAGATAATATGACGGTATGACTATGTTCTTCAATAATTTATATTTAGCATGACGTCACGAGAAAGAAAATTCACTTTCATTGATTTCACTACAGAGACAAACGCCTTGACCACGCAAATACCGCAATACGTTTCCAATAGCAGCGCGCTGATTATGTATACACACCTGGAACTGATCACATATAAATAACACGGTCCGGTTGTTAAGACGGTGAAACGAGTAATGTCCGGATGACATACACTCGTTTTGCCCATGTGGATCTGGACGGACACATGTTGGACATGCGCGAGAACCCTGATGGTAGAGGTGTTCAGTAGAGATCGAACTACACTCTCAGTGGTACGTGGACGTGTGATATTAGTGTATGGTTTCAACTACAGAAAACCCATTTGCATTACATTTTAAGAATATGGCATTTATTTTTATTTTTTCCTGGAACTGTTTAAATGCGCACACATTTTTTTTTGAAGCCCAGACTTCAATCGCTGCACCAATAGCTACACAACTTGCAATGGAAGTTGCTATTAGCATCAAACCCCTTGCTGCGCATCGTTTGTAAAAATTGAGATTATAAGCGGTCCAATCAATTTGTGATCAACTACGACCTCTGGTGTAAAGGGCACCAAAAATACAATAAAACTTCATCGAGAGAAACAATGTCAGCTCCATTTAGTTCTATCGGGAGTGAAGGTGTTAGCAAATAATAAATAATAAATAATAAAAATAAATAATAAATAATAAATAAACAAATAATAAATAATAAATAATAAATAATAAATAATAAATAAACAAATAATAAATAATAAATAAACAAATAATAAATAATAAATAATAAATAATAAATAATAAATAAACAAATAATAAATAATAAATAATAAATAATAAATAATAAATAAATAATAGCTAATTCAGCGACAGCAAATCTAGATCTAAAGCGGATTACGGCTGACACCCAAAAGGTATTAGACGAAACCACTTGGGTGCTTCAGTAAGGGTAGATTCCCAACATTATGTTCGGGCGTTTAACTTTAATTAATTTATTACTTTTTATTGAGTTATCTGGTCTTGCTTAGGTAGTCCGTGGTCGACAATTATTATTATTATTATTATTATTATTATTATTATTATTATTATTATTTTCTCTCTTCAAGTATTCAGCTATCATAATGCCATATATTTCCTTTACACACGTAATATAGTTAAAACACTTGGACATGCAAACCTCTGATCTTACGCCTTAACTTACAATCTTCACCCATGGTATCTAGGCTTGAAAAATCACAATAGAAACTGAAATCGTCTACAATTAAAGACACTGGATTACTGATCGTCAAACCATTTATGAAAAAGTATGTACCTCTGGTAATCCAAAGCCAATTACCAAAATCTGGGTTTACTGGAAATCAAATTCACATTATAAACCCTACCGATATTCGAACTTGTTAGAAACAGTATGGATTATTCGCACTTTTATACACCAACATGCATCTGATATAAATCAGTACATATTCTATATTTAGATATTTTTTAAATTCTTTAAAATCCCCAACACCATTCAAATCACATCTCCCACCCCAGAATGATGAAAAGCTTTACTAAACACCCATCCTTCTGCAGTGAAATGTTATCTCAGTTACGTTGTTAGCTTTAGGTATAACTCGGATTTATTTCAGGTGAAAATCTGATTTTCATTCCACAAATTTTGATTTGTAAGTCTGATTTTAGGGAGTGAAGGTGTTCAACAAATAAAAGTCTGATTTTAGGGGCTGCTGTACGATTTCCTTTCCTGGTTGATAATTAACTGATATTATAAGCTTTTAGAATAATGTGGTGCAATCTGTGTCAGATCCCTCTGATATATAATACAAACAATATGGCGAATATCAGTTATGGACTGATTAAGATAATGCAATAAATTGACAACGCTCAGTGCAAAACTTGTATCCAATCAGCCATAATTAGCGCTTTCGACTCTTAATGAGTCTTTTTCAAAGGCAATTACAAAATATAGACCATACAAACAATAAAAACACAGATAGCATTGTGTTTGCAAAACTTTACATGACTGTTTATCTAGGTGTTAAACCTTTATATACATTATGTTTCAACTGGCCGATTACAACCCGTTGCGGATGCTGGAATACACTCTTATTGATCTAGTAATATATATGCCATAACGACATCTGTTGTTTTAAGTACATTTATGCAAGCACACACACACACACACACACACACACACACACATATATATATATATATATATATATATATATATATATATATATATATATATATATATATAAGCAGATTATATGGCTAAGAAAAACCTTCTTACGAAAATGAAGCTTTAACGCCAATAACGCCAAACCGAAGTCTTTTAACTAACCAAGAGTTTCAATGGGTTTAGTCGTTTTTGTTACTTAATTGTCGTTTGCTCTTTAATTTTGTACGCGCGTTTAGTTTATCAACCAGACTTCTCATGGAGTCGTGCCGTCTATGCTGCTTGTAAATTAGATCATTAGTATGTATCAATAACAGGGCACAAGATATGGAATCTTACTCAGCTGTATTACGATTAGCCTCAATATCTTAAAATTTCTGGGTGCTGATGATCAGACTATATTTCTCTATGCACAACTATCCTTGGTGAAAGCTTCTGTTTGAAGTACACCATATGAGCCGCGGCATTTCTTTTTATCTACATGTGCGTGACAAAAACATGTTATTGATTCTGCACCAAATGAATTAGGTGATATTTTCATTTTTGAGTACTCCTAAGTCAAGCCTGTACAAATAAAAAATTGTATCAATAGAATATTGTATATATGTTTAAAACATTACAAATAGGATAAACTCTCAAAAGATATTTTTTTTACTAAAAAAATTACTTTTCATTATTACATTTTATATACTATAATCTTTTTTTTCTCCCATTTCTAGACTGGTTCACAGATCTTCTATATAATTAGTACCGTGTCTACTAGAATCAGTTAGGAAATTTCAACCAGTCCGTGATTCTGTCCGGTGAAGATTAAGAGAATATTAGGAATCTCCGGCGGATTTTGCAGAGAGTTCTCAACAATTATTCAGACCTACTACCGTATTGAAACAACTAAACCTCTTCTTTCTCAAATAGCTGTATAAAACTGAAGAAACATCAAAACTTCTTCCTGGTCGAATGCCTCTACCATCAAACCTATTACTAAAGAGAAAAGGAAAGACCGATGAAGAAATAGTCGAAGACAGCTACTGTTGTCACACGCTTTTATGAAGAGAGAACAAGAAATGTTGAAACCAGAGCACATGAAATATATGACCAATATACAATACTGGGCTAATGTTTTCTAAAACAAATTTAAACTAACAAAAGTAGAATTGACACAAAACGTTCACCGTGTATATGTTATGTTGAAGCAATGTGATGATCATATATGAAGAGCAAAAACAGCACAAAATGGAAAACCAAAAACAACAAAAGAATGAACAAAAGCAGCAGAAAATGCAGAAGAAAAACATTCTTCCATCTGTTAAAAAATTATGTGACAAACTTAGACCTGGAACGTATGAAATAATTAGCGATATGGATGATAATGAATTAGATGAATATACTGCCATTGATTTTAATTATAATAATGTGTTATCACACTTTGTATGAGGATGATTATCATAAGATTATCTTTAGAATTCATCATAATAAGTGTTGCCCTAATTAGTACGGGTAATTCAGATTTCGTTACAATTAAAGGAAATATGAAAGAAATAAGAGCGAACATGATACAGAAGAATAGTATGGTCCAGATGATCCTCCAAGTGCTGGTGGAAGTGGTATTCTGTCAAGAGGAAGTCGTTTAATGTCTTATCCTAATAATATTCCTTCCGACGTAAATTGATTAGAAACTCTGATTGGAGGAGAACAAGTAGGTAATTATTCTCCATAAATAATTAATGAAATATCTGATATTTGTCAACGATTATTTACAGGTGGTATCATGGACGTTAGCGCTTATCGATCTTTTATTGATGCAATTATTGATGACTATCACAGTGATTGGATAAATATATAACAAATAAGATGATCATACATAACGTAGACCTTTAATGGTCAGTGTGATAAATTTTCACGATTACCAATATATAAAGCAACTTACGGAGATGGACCTGGTTATGTTGTTCAGGGTTTATTTAGAGGGATAGCCCCCAAAGCAATACCGTTTGCAAAGTAACTAAAATTGAAACAAAATTACGCTGTTCAAGATAAAGCTCCTGGTGGTTTTGATAATGTTTCCGGTAAGGCCTTCTCGTCAGTCAAAGATAGATTAACATGATTAATATGTAAACCCAAAGAGTTTCACCACAAGTGGTCCATCCACATCCACCAGTGAAACTGGCCAGCACTGAAATTATGCCTGCAAATGTCAATACAAACAAAACATGCTGCAAATCAGAAACAGAGTTATCTGTTGAGGCACAACAAACATAGCTGCAAATTTAATAAGTTAATTAGTTGCTTATCAACAATGTGACATAAAATAAATAAGAGCGACTTTCATCTTGACGCTGAATGTATCATGACATTAAAACAACAACATAATAACTCATAACTCAGTAATGTTGTTGAGCAGAACAGCAGAGAGGGTGAACAGACCATCCTTGTAGGCGTCAACGAGGCTTCCTTCTCGTAAATACTTAATAGAAAGGTCTATTTGGCAAATTGAGGTTTCCTAGTAAATATTTAATAGAAGGGTCGATTCGTCAAACTAAGGCTTCCTCGTAAGGGTCCATTTGGCCCAAAAAAAAAGACGCCACAATTGTTGGAAAACTCCCTATCCCCACCCCCCTCTGCTGCTATGGGTTGACAATGAAAATCATTTAGGATTTTACAAACAGACTAATTTGTAAAACCTCACCTTGTAAATCAATTAGATTATTGGACTGGTCAGTGAGTTTAAAATTATTTCTCGTTAGTGAATCATTATGACATCGCATATAGACCGGATTAATTGGAGACTCAATTATTAAAAATCCGGGTGGAGCTGTTGGTGCACATGAATATAAAATATATCCCTGCTGAGCTTGATTTGATCGCTCGAGATTTATTTGATAGCTTTCTTCGATAAAATCACATACTAAATTCAATGCTATCACCGAGGATATATTGACGTTTTGAGGAGCGATATGCCTACCACCGCCGTCTGGGTCATTATTATATTTGAGGATTATTGTTTTTTGTGATTGTGGCGATTTCTTCCATGCGTCATGGAATTTTTGGAAACCTTCATCAATGGCGTATCTAAGAGATTCTTTTATCACTGGGATATTATGTCCTGGAATCTTGAAATGAGGAATATATACTACGTGTATATTATATTTCGTTGCAAACTCTGTTCTTGTTTTAGGATTATCTTCACCTAATACCTCTTGAACAATTTTCAAATTATGTTTCCATGTCATCGATGATTTTGTTACATGTTTCTACAACGCTGATAAATTCATCTCGGGTGAGAGTACCAGACTCGAGAGATACTAACAGCAACGCAAAATCATTAGTCATCGCTGTGAAATTTTTAACGATTTCATCTTGTCGAGTTTGATAATATTTATTAGCGCGATCGTCTATCATTTCAGTGAAAAATTTCGACTTATTGTATTCGTCATAACTTTTTATTGGATTATCGGGTTTTATTCTGTTGGTGACATAATCAGATTTTTGTGGTTTGGGTATTTGATAAGCTGTCCGAGGTGGGATTTCAGGCCACCCCAGTATTGTTCTTATAGAACTCTGATAGATATCTACGACATAACTAGGCGAGTTTATCTCCATCGCAGATGATAGTGTTGGTTCATGAACTGTTATAGCGATTTTCGATTCTGTTCCAGTAATGGATTTTATTCTACGCGCTAATTCAGCATTAATTTGTTCGATTTGGTATGACCCTGATGGTAGCGAAACAACGTTCCAGTCTGGAGTTCCAACGGGTTTGTTCTTATTCGCAAAGACCAAGGAAGTATTCGGTTGTTGACCGCCAAATGCTACCGACCTAATATTAGGCCAACTGTGAAACACTCGTAGTTTTGCTAACGCGATTTCCTTCACGGGAACCGGAATAGAGAAATTCACACTGAATTCAGGATTGATTGAAGTTATTGAGATCATGCTGGTTTTCATCGGATTTGTGTTCTCCACTATTTGTTGAAGTAGTTCTTACGGTGTTGTCATTGTTATTATTATTGTCCTGCTCTACTTTCGATATCGCGGAATCATAAATATGTACCATCGCTGAAAACTCACTATCTGATATTAATGTATTATCGAGCGACGATGATATCATTGAGGATAATTGCGAGTATACATCATGAAATTTAACTACGTAATCAAGCAGTTGAAGCTGGCTGCATGATGATATTTTTTTTTGATATTATCGAAATAATTCCAGCGATTGTTGTCGCAGCAGATATACAAATTGGAACAGCTATCGGAGCAATCATTGTCACAGAAGATAGTATTATACCAGCTCCGGCGATTACACCACTCACAGAGTACACGGTAACATCAACTGCGGTGATTCTTCGTCGGTATTTTTTTTATTTTTGTTTGATACTCCTCAGTGAGTGTCTTGAGTTTAGTTTGAAATTCTCTGACCTGATCATAGCGTTATTGAGATACCGAAGGTACCGTTGATGATGACATTTTATTTTCAAATCGTTCACGATTTCAATTTAGTTGTTTATTTAAATCCGCTATGAATTCCACATGCCATGTTACTGAAACCCTAGCCAAATTTTTATCAGTGGATGTTATCGTGGACTGTTCAGTTGTATTCTTGTCGATGATCGTTCATATCGTATTATTGACCCCAGATGAACTCGACGATGATATATTAAATTGAGTTGGCGTCACTAGTGTTAATCGATAAATACCTTTGACGGCCGCGGTGATATTTAATATATTAGTGGATGGTGTCCACGCAAATGATCCGTGTTGAATTGTGTATACTACGTTGTTGGTTCTCTCATGAGGAATATTTGTTTTTTCAAGTATTTTTATCATCTTCGGCATATCATCCTTGATGATATCGTTGGTTGTTTTAATATCAGTGTTGATAGCTTCTATTTACCGATTTATCACGGTTATTTCATCTAGAGAATTTTTTATATCCGCGAGTTTCATTGTGACCGCCGGTGGAGTTCCAAAATATTCTCTAACAGTTTTATTTCGAAGTGTGTTAAAATCCTTTTCATGTTTTTCATACATGTTTTCAAATTGATCAATTTTATAATCAAGCTCAATTAATCTATCCATGGATTTTTTTATTGATGGTAAATTCGGTGATATCACCGCTGGTTTGCCGAAGAAAGCCATAATTGATTTTAACTCATCATTGACAGTCTTTATATTGTCCAAAGAGGTTTTTATTAATGATAAATTCGGTGATTTTGTCGCTGGATCACCAAAAAAACTTAGTATGAATTTTAACTCATCGTTGAGAGTTTTTAATTTATCTGTAATCGTCGAAACGAGTATGCCGGGTTTGAGTTTCCCTGATCGGAAAATAACGCAACGGTGTTCTCGGTTGCGTCTCGTTGTTTAACTAAAATATCATCCAGAGAAACATTACTGGTTTTCAATTTACCCTGACGATCTTGAAATACAACTATTTCATTGGGATCGACACTTGCTAGGTTCAACGTCTCAGCTATTTCATCTTCGATTTTTTTTTATATCACCGGTTGCAACGCCATCAGGTTCGGGTTTCTTCAGCGCTGATAAAAATCTCACCCAAATATTAATCATGTTATTCTATATAATCTCTCTCTAAAATCTCTTTGTTGACGACTTCGTCGTTACCAGCGACTGCTAGTATATTCATTTACGACCCGATGAGGTGGTTTTCCAGATGTTGAAATAGCGTCAAGGACATTCAATACTTCGTTGCCGCATATTTGTGGATCATTCATTTGTTGTGTTGGTAGCGTGGAATACCAACGAGGGGTGTTTAAGCGGTTTATATAATGCATACATTCCTTCGGCGGCGCTAATCCATATGAATCGAAATAAACAATCACGCGCGGATCAATTGCGTATGCGACACAGTGAGTACCAGGTCCGGTGTTGTTATCGAGATTAATGATACCGGTTTCGGCGCTGTTTGGTTGTGCCGGCAACTGATCTTTCATTAAGACAACTCTGAAGTTTTTAATCGCAAGATTTTAGCAGCATCAAGTGAATCAAAATTGGATATTGGTGTTAATAAACCGTTCATGGGATTCTCAGACCCTTTCCGCTGTACCATGAAATCGGGTTTCCTGGTAGTCTTAGACCCTTTCCCTTCTTTTTTTTTATATCCCCGTCCGGTAGCTTTCTTTAGTGCCATTCCTGCTGCGGTACCAACGGCCCCTAACGCTGCCGCTTTAGCCACCGCTGGGGCTGCTGCCGCAATCAACGCTGGTAACGCAGCTAACAACGGGAATATACTGCCTAATTTCATCATGTTTTTGATCGCAGCCGCAGAGAGAGTGATCTGAACACCCTTTTTATTTTTGAGCGCGTCATTGAAGTGTTTTATCTGGCGAGTTGTCAATGACAATTTATTCTGACCGCCAGACATCTGATTGGGTTTTAGCGTTATTGCGGTTCCACATTTTTTTAGCTGATTCTGATTGCAATTTTTTAATTTGACCAGGAGTTAATGAAACACCGATATGATTATACAACATTATACAATAACAGATTGGTCTAATTGTTACATGTTTTCCACTGGTGCATCTAATTCTCTCATTCGTCCACCGACGCCTTCGAGTAGCATTGATTTATCACTGAGAATGACAGCAACCGCTCTATAATTAACACCACCAGCAGGGACTACACGAGCTCTAAAGTGTATATCAACGACGGACTGTCTTGTTAAATCAAGATGTTCCAACGAAAAGTAATAGAAAGGATATAACTTTTTAAAATCATGCTGTGTTATTTGTAAACCAGTATCAACATTTTGATTGCGTGCCATATATGACAACAACCGATGATATACGCGTGCAATATAGTTGTTATCATAATCATGTTGTATATCCTCGGATGGTTCCTGTTGGCCGTTTATTCTCAGCGACACTTCATTAACGCCTAACTGATCAAATATCATATGGCTGCGTTCTTGATTATCTAATCGCGTTCTGTCCTGTAGCGCAATAAATATATGACGCGGGCTTGAAACACCTTGTCGCGCTGCCAGGTGCCATGTAAATGTACCATTAATATCAGAATCTACAGTATCTGTGCTCATTGATAACCAACTCTGCAACGACTTTCCTCCTAAGTCCATAAATGATAGTAATCGCTCCTCTGTGGTGATTGATGGAGTCAACATTGGCATCCATAGTGATAGTTTAAATAATCTAACTTTACCTTCAGGAATACCAACACCTCGCCAAATTGCACCATTATCAGTACCCTTCCGCACGAGTACTACCGTTTGCTTTGCTCCATAGATGACTTTTCGGATGTTTTTGCAGAATCCAAATATGTGATGTAGTGGAATCGCGCATGAAAATCGTCGACGTTCTCCTTTTAGCATTGCTACGCGCGTTGCATATCCTAAGTTGTAATCAGGATTAACGCCTCTAACAATATCAATATTGTCTGGTGGTGTTCCTGGTTTAGGTCTGTATTCAGGGGTATCGGGTTGTGCATCAGTTTCAGTAGCTCGCGGTGTTAATAGTTTAATATGCGAGCTATGATCAGCGTGATCATTAATATCCTTAGCAAGCATCATAGATGGACCCGCCGATCTTGTATAATCGTCAGAATATCTTGCTAACCCTATTATTTTTGAAGCAACATCAATATCATTCTCAATGGTTTCAATTTCTTTTCCATCAATGAGATATCTAGCGCTACTAAATAACGCCATGATCCCATTATTAACAAAACCTACTCGAACTGTTGCATTATCTTCGTATGGTGTATGAACTGCGACATTTGTTACAAGTTCTCCTTCTACTTCAATAAACGCTTCAGCGGGTAGAAAATTTTAACTGGTATCATGAACTTGAAGTTCAATTCTTGATCGAAGATCTGGTTGTATTGCGTGATAGGCATAATATTGATAATCACGTACGGAATCATCCTTGCGCACTGGGGCGTCCATATCAAACGCTGGATCAGGTGACCGTTTGAACATTTTATTATATATTCACTTTGATTTATCAAAGTCTAAATCATCGTCGTGATCGTTGACAACCACGTCGTAGTTTTTTTAAGCCACTTCCCGCTATCATATTTGCGGTTATATTATCTTGGTCGCTTGCTGTCAAAGAAGTCGCTAATGACGCTAGTTTTTGATCTACTGCGTTATTTATTATTTTACTAATACTTGCAGGCATTGCTTGTGTAGATGGTAGTGGTCCCAGTTTCCTTCGCCGCCGAACTAGCGCTGTTAGTTTATCCTTCGCGGCTGAAAACGCTTTTCCAGCAAGATCTCCAACAGCACTAATACCGTTGTCACGAAAAACATTAATGACCTTCATTGATAACTGTTTTGCTAGCGGCGCCACTTTTGGAGCCATTCTTGCAAATAACCCTGCAATTATATCACCAAGACCATCACCATAGTACGCTCTATAAACTGGAAACCTAGAGTTTACTACATAGACGCTGGTTGGTTTGTCATGGTTGTAGTGTATGATAATCTTATTTAAATGATATTTATCTAATGCGATGACTTCGTCATCAGATTAGTCGCTGTGGTAACCATGATGATGAAAATACGTAGGATTTTCCACTAACTCGTCAATGAAATCTCGATATATACCAATATCCATGATACCACCTTGAAATAACCGCCTACAGATATCAGCCGCTTTATTAATTATTTTCGGTGAGTTATTTCCAGCTCGTTTTCCTCCGATGAGAACTTCTAATCGTGCTATATCGCTGAGAATATTACCAGGACATTGAATAAGACCACTACCTGAAATCCTTCTTGGGCCACTGGAATATCCATGTCCTGATTGTTCTTTTTCGCCAGTGATACCAGTTGCACCTTGTGTTATATCAAGAAGTTTTGATTGTTGTGGTAAATGGAGAAATTCAGGATCTTTTTCTGTTTTTGTTTCAACTTCTTCTATTGCTTTGATATAAGTCTGATATATTATCTTTATCTTTTATCTGTCCTATTTTTGCAAACACACGGAATAATCCATTTTTCCATGTTTTCTTGTCTACGGTTTTATAATAGTTGCCAATATACTGTTCTCTGTAATTAAAACTATTAACGACGAATTTAGCCATTTCTTTCATACTGGAATTTTTTTTATTTTTTAATTCATTGAGTTTATCCGGAATAAATTTATCTTTGAATGAAACTCTTTTTTTTACCCTTTTCTTCTTGTTGAAATTCAGGTGGTGGTGGAATAATAGGAATATCACCTGGTAGTTCAATTTCTCCTTCTTCTGCAAGTGGTGCTACGGTTTCAGGCGGCGGGGAAATAATATCAATACAACCTAATCGTTCTATTTCTTCTCGAAGTTGTTCTTGTTGTTTTCGTTGTTCGGCTGCTATAGCACCAGGAAGTGTTCTTAAAGAATTTTTTGTTTGTTTGGATCTTCTTGCTATTTTTTCAGTTTCCGTTGCTAATTTTTCAAGTTCACCAATAAGAGGCTTTTCTTTTCTTTTTCCCCCGTCTCGGGGTCATCCCCCCATATAGCTCGCTCTACCACTTTCGTTGCTTTGGTAATTGGTCTAAACAAATCTTCAGTTCCGGCTGAAAAGTCAGTCTAAAGATTCTGTCTAGTTTGTAATTTACTTCTGACAGAGTCGCGTAATGGTAAGAATTTCATAATTGAAGACAATCTCTCTCTCACTCTCGCTAGTCTTGTAGTTAATGCTTCGTTTACCATTATTGAAACAGTAAAGCAATTTCCAATTAATGTACGATGTAGTAATTTTGTCATCATCAAATAATTTCTACGTTTTAACCCGACTCAGGTAGACAAGCAACAAAAAAAAACACTCACTAAAATATTTTTCAGTTAATTTTACTTCCTTGTTTATTTATCAAAGCCGGTATTGATTATACAGTTGAGCGCACATACCTTTCCATTGTATTTGCAACATCTGTTCATGCAGTGAAGTATTTATAGCGAGAATTTTACTAACGCGCTATACATGTCAAATTGTTAGTTATACAACCAGAGGTATCCAGCGGGTTTTTTAATTTTCTTGAATTAACGCCCGTATATTTCTAATCTTCGAATTAACCTCCTTTTACAATTCATAATGTCGGCCCAATTCTTTTCGTATTCCTTCCACGATAGTAAATAACGGGACAAATACACTTACGTCACTACAGAATGCAAGAAAATCGCGAATATAATTCTGGATTTTTTTATATCAGCGCATACTTCTTTGGCAGCATATATTTGTTAGTTATAATACCGTATTCAATATCTTGAAAGTCAGACATAATTTGGTCAGGGTTTAAATTATTAGATAAATTAATCCCTTGGTTTTTCAATTTTGAAATTTCAGCTATAATCCTACTGATATTTTCAGAATTCATATATGATAATACATATTTCTAATACAAAAAATATATATTTTTTCAAAAATGAACCCCGTTTGTGGTAAGTTGTTTTATCATCTTACTCACGCCAAGGGATATTATGCGATGATATATGAACCCCGTTCGTGGTAAGTTGTTTACTATCTTACTCACGCCAAGGGATATTATGCGATGATATATACATGTACACAATATGTAAATATCAATATAATGAACCCCGTTCGTGGTAAGTTGTTTTACCATCTTACTCACGCCAAGGGATATTATGCGATGATATATGATGATGAACCATGTCCGTGCTAAGGTGTTTGATCATCTTAGTACGTCCAGAGATATTATGCAATTAACCCCATTTGGAACCGCTTCGGTGTATTTACATCGAAGACGCCCAGAGGTTACATATACGACAATACATCTCTTAGGGTCTAGCCAGGTGTTTTCACATCTAACCAGACCCAGAGTTATCACGAAGCATATTCCCCTAAGAGTGAATATAATTCGTCAAATAACGGGTTAGAATCACAAGAGGATATGTTTAGCGAATGGACAGCACAAACAATAGATTATATAGGACGGTACATTTACACACACACACACACACACACACACACACACACACACACACACATATATATATATATATATATATATATATATATATATATATATATATATATATATATATGTATATATATATATATATATATATATATATATATATATATATATATATATATATATATAATACAATTCCAAATGGCAGTTATATAATGAATGAATGGATGGAGATATACAATGAATGAATGGATGGAAATATACAATGAATGAATGGATGGATATATACAATGACAATGGATGATAACGGACACAACAAGACAATACTACATATAACATACAATGAATGAATGATAAGGGACAGCACAGGGGACAATACGACAAATAACAATGAAAGAATAGATGGATATATACACTGAAAATGAATGATGACACTCCTACATTCAAATTGCAACCGCATATACCCCCCCCCACAAAATCACCCTGGGTTGAATAAAAAAAATCATTCGCACCACGGCGTGGTGTGGTTGGTATAGTGGTTGCAATTTGAATTTCGGAGGTGCCTACCCCCCAATTAAAACCATCTGTTGGCACCTTTGGCAATAATTCCTGTTACGGATTTCGAACCATGACCGCCAGTATGGCACCGCAACATGTTACGATTGAGCTAACGGTTCTTATATACGGTATATGTTTTTTAATATATTATATAGGTAAGCTAAGACAATCAATAGCGAACAGTGTGATATACAATGAATGACGTCAATGGATCGATCACAAGCCACAACTGACTGAATGAACGAATCCATATACCTCTTGTGTATGAAACAGAACCGAATACTTAAAAGAAAAAAAGAAAAATACAATTATTTGTAAAACACTACATATTTGATTCGTTTTCTTACAAAATAATTGTATTTCCACTGAGCTAACGGTTCTTACATACGGTATATAATATATAGGTAAGTTAATATAATCAATAGCGAAAAGATGTGATGTACAATGAATAGATTACAATGGATCGATCACAAGCCACAACTGACTGAATGAACAAGTCCATATACCTTTTGTGTATGAAACAAAACCGAATACTTAAAAGAAAAAAAAAAAAAAAAATAACAATACAATTATATATAGAACACTACATATTTGATTCATTTTCTTACAAAATATATTATATTTCCACGGAGAAATAATCGGATAAACCCATTGAGATCCATAACTCTTTCATAGGCCGTAAACATACCTAAACGAGTTATCTCCCTTGGTGTTATATAGCATAATGCAAAAACATGATTAGACATACGAAAATTGAATCTTTTGTCGAGTCCGTTTTGAAATCGCCATCTTGGTTATATTCTCTGCAACGTTTCGTATTGACGCTCTACAAATATCAAAATACCTACTAGCCTCACCCATTGATTTGAATACGTTTTCTTCATTAGTTACTATATTAAATGATTTTACGGGTATTTTCCCAATTGATTTATAAATACTAGTTCCTCCTCGTTTTAAATTCTCACTCTGTGGTGTAACAGCTTGCAGATTATCCAGTTTGTTATTATGCGGATTGGAATCAATGTGATCGATAGACCATCCTTGATCAATCCATCAAACACATCGAATACGAATCTGTGACAGTAATATTTCTTCTTTCCAACACTAAACATCAAATACCCCACACCATTATCCCACCCAACGAGTTTCTTCAGTCTACGGTTTCTGATAATGCCATCACGAGACGCCTCATAGTTTGCAATCAGGGGGCGTGGTCGGAATTCTTGGTTCATTTATATACTATACTATTATTTGTCTAATTCATTATTTGGTTGAAGTATGATATTACATGAGAATCTATTAATGTAGTCTTGAGGAGTTCTTATGATTTTGTCGTTGACGCTGTCAGGGTCAGAGTCATTGACGGAATCCTTAATTCGTTTATCATAGTAGCGCTTCAACTCTCTGTATTGCTTGCCACCACAACCGAGACACAACTGTGATTTTCCTCGCACCCCTACCCCACATCTTATACAAGGAATCGGACCAAGGCTTCCACGCCGAAAGCTTTGCATATGATACCCACAGAACTCCTTTCTGCATGATTTGTTACACTGGGTTACTGATCCAATCATAAGCCATTTGCAACGATTCATTATATATTTAATACTTGTTTTAATAATAATATGAAGGAGTTCGAGAGATTATCGAAAATTATACCTTCGAAAAATTCTAAATTCAATCTCGATAGAGTCTCCGTAGCACCAAAGAATCTAATAGGTGATAGAATCATGATAGGTAAAATCTGTGATTGTTTTGATAAATTCAAACACGAATTCAAACACAGTTGGTCAACATTTCGAATTGTTGGTAACGTTGATGCTACCATGAATGACGAAAGAGCAGCAGTGATAATCTCACATCTTGGGCGAAAAAGGTATTTTCTTAGAATAAAATTCATTATCCGTTCAGACACTGGAGATTGGATTATTCGGGATAATCCTTGAAGGATAAAAGAACTGTCACTGTGAGTCAAGATTCCAAACCAGGAATTCAGACTGGAATTGACAAACCGTATTACGAAAGATCTTATCCTGTAACAGCAGTTGTTTATGGGATATATCCGCTAAACGATAAACCGAGTATTGAAACATTAAAACCCATGAAATATTTGTCAAGAATGAATTGTGTGGCAGAACGAATAATAGAACACTTCACAAATGCGGTGCGTGGAAACAAACTGAATGACCAAAGACGCAAAAAAAAAAATTAATGGGGGTTAACAGTTAGGAATGGAGAAACGATTCATAATGTGGCAGCGTTAGAACGAATACTAAAATTCCCAATATCAGTAATGACGATAACAGGCGAGATATTATACGAACCGAAATATAAATCGAGAGGAGCTCCAATCAAAATTATTGATCATAGTGAACACGCATGGACATCTGCAGTAACAATATTTCCGCGGGATAGAACCATAAAATATATACCCGTAGAGTTCTCCGGAGAAGAGAAAATATTTGACTTTATTCACCAACTGAGTAAAAACGATCCTGTGTCAGTGTGGTTACTTCACAGCTCTGAAAACGAGGAGGGTAGATTCGATCAATTTGTAAGACCCAATGGAGAATTATACCGCACTGAAACCCTCCATGAGGTGATGAAAAAACTAGCTAGTAGTTTCTCTAAAAGTTTTGACGACGAACAATTATTAACAAACTGTTTTACAATTCCGTCGGTTGCAGCTCATTTTGCTAGAAAGGGAAACACATGGAAACCAACATGAGCTGAATTTCTCAGTGACATCAAATCAAGTTGTATAGAAGTTAAACACGGTGAATTGTGGAATACAAAATACACCGCTGAAGCTATTATTTCAGTTGATATAGTCGCGTGTTATCCGGCGAGTTTTCTCGGGTACGGAGAATGCGCTGAATACTTTAAACGATTTGGACATCCCACACACAAGATGGCCCGTGTTGCTATTAATGGGCCACTGCCTGATTTTTATTTAACCGGATTCGCTCGTGTGGTATCATTTGAATTGGCTACAGGACTTCATCCGTGCTGTTATGTTTGGATTGGTAGACATATATCTGAAAAACACTGGATGCCAATAGTGCTGTTTCGGTATATGATTGATTGTAAAATGCTGATATCGCCGATTGTCAGTGAAGAGATTATATCATATCGAGCTCAGACTGAAGTCTGGTTACCACAACCCAATCTAGATAGTATAATCAGCGAACAACGAAAACAGTTTTCTGATCTTGACGAAGAATATATCGTGAAATGGTCCAAACAATTTTTTGAAGTTAGAAATAAAGACGCAAAGGATCTCTGTAGAAGAATAATTGGTAAATTTTTGTAGACTATTATGAAGAAATTAACACCGATCATAGAGCACTTGATGAACAGTTACTCGAGTTAAAAAAACTAATCAGATTACAACCTGATAGAATTCAATGTGAGATAGCGCGTGAAATAATTTCAGAAACACCATTAAAAGATTTCTGGGAAGCGTGAAGGCCAAACGATTTGATAATCGCAAGTAGAAAATTAGTCAGAGACACACTTTAGATGATGTTATTTGAATTGCATCAAGAAAAATTTACAACACTTCCAGTACCGTTGTGTTATAGGCCTTCGGATACACGAAAACAGAATATTGAAGTTGATATTCCAGGACAGAGTGAAAAGCAGAATTTAGTGTTAAATTAGATTGTGCTGGTTGATATCAGCGTCGTCGAAGATGCATTGCGTGCTGATAAATCCCCATGGACGCTAGGTTACGCAGCGACGATACATTCTTCACAGGGATTGAATATATCAGATACAATTGTTTGGATGGTGGATAATCACATCGAGAGTGGTCGAATATAGTTTATCTCGCAGTATCCAGAGTACGAAAAATATATCAACTTCGAAGAGTTGTTTTAGATAATAATGATACTACAATAAGTGATATTGTCAGGGATGATATAATCAGAAAAAAACTTTCTGGTTATAAACAGCAGGATACAAAAAATAATAGAGAATTTGATATTGATGCTGAATTAATAATTACGCTAAAGCAACAACAGAATAATCACTGCGCGAGTTACAATTGTATAATGCGTTGGTGTTGGTCGGATAAAGATCCTCGACAATTTGCCGTAGACAGAAAAGAAAGCAGTATTGATCATACCAAAGATAATGTGATGCTGACTTGTCTTGAGTGCAACAGACGAAGTGGTGCTAGTTAAGACCACGCTGCGGTAATTGAGTATCCTTGGGTATCACTTGCAGTTGTTCACGAGTAAATCCTCGCTGAGGAGCGGTCAAATCCAGTCTATAAATTGATGGTCTACCCGTAGATCGTGTTATATTAGATATCTTATGCGCGCTGACACTCCAAATAGGATCAGTAGCTCTTTTTTACCACCTTTGAGTTCTCCTGGTTCATATAAATACCTAACTGTGACATTGCCGAGTATTGGTTGTTTTGAAAAATCTTTTTGCGGTTGTACGGGTAGAGACTTCTTTTTAATCGCGTTGTTAGGTTTCATATTAATCGTTCGAGTAACCTCATTATTCAGCGCGGTAATCACAGATGGTAATCTCTTGACCTACTCACGAGATCGTTTATCCTGAATAAATTCCTTCGTGTATTGATATCCAAATAACTGCTCAGCAAGCGTCCGATTAAATCGTTCAACAATTGCCTGATCGCGATGTAGTGCAGCATGTCCTCGTCTGACATTATGATCCTTCATTGTTGATAACACCGCACCCTGAAATTCATTGCCAGGATCAACTTGTAAGAGATTCGGCCAGCGCAGACGACCTCGTCGATAAATCCTTTCAAATGCAGAAGCGACTTCAGTTGATGATTTTGTCTTTAGCGATTCTGCTTGTTTGTATCGACTCGCAACATCAACTACATCAACTACAGTTAACGCGTATTTGTAACCACCATCATGTGGCAGAAATAATATATCAGCTTGATGAACTTCATTAGGAATGGTCACATCAAAATGCGAGTAATTAATTTGTTTAGGCGGTGCTAGATAAATTTGCCATATCGCCTGTTTGGATAACCAATCCGCTACAGTGAGTTTACCGATTGCTGCTTTGCCCCTCCAGTATCCTTTTCGGAGAATAATAAATAGATTCCATGTTATTATTAACTACCGGCACCTAACATCAATTTACCTTTCATAGCCGATTTTACTAACCATGAAGCCAACTTTTCTTTGAAGGATTTATCAGTGATAGAATCTAACTCATGAATTAATTTCACATCTGCCTTTATAAGCATGACACGCCTTATCGATGGCGTTTATTGGTTCTTCACCACGTCGAGGTTGGTTTTGATCATCGAGTCTGATATCGAGTCTCGCCCCGGGTCCACAATAACTATACCCTGGAAAATGTTTTTCTCCTGGATATTTCGCCCATGGTGTTCCCGGGAGTTTAGTTAGCTTGGCTGCAATATCACCTCCTCGTTTTTTTTAAAATCCTTGGAAACAAATCTAAATTTGTTTGTACTACATTGTACGCATTTACCAGAAAGTGCTGCTCTGTTATTGCTAGTTGTAATGGTAGTCAAGTCATCTGTGACGATAAATTTATCAGATCCTCGGACGCGATATCGTGTCGGACTCGATAAAACATTCGGTTAAAATAGATTACTGAATCTCGTAAAGAATTGTTAACCCATAGCAGCAGAGGGGGTGGGGAAGTTTTCCAACAATTGTGGCGTCTTTGTGTTTTGCCAAATGGACCCTTACGAGGAAGCCTTAGTTTGACGAATCGACCCTTCTATTAAATATTTACTAGGAAACCTCAATTTGCCAAATAGACCTTTCTATTAAGTATTTACAAGCAGGAAGCCTCGTTGACGCCTACAAGGTTGGTCTGTTCACCCTCTCTGCTGCTAGCAGTATTCGTAATAATACAAGAAAAGATAGTAGCTTTTTTCATACAAGTGCAAATGTGATGCTGGCCTGTCTTGAGTGTAATGGACGTCGGGGGTGCTGACACCTTACAAAAGTGATCGTGGTGGTACTTTTGTTGCTTCAGGAATTATTTGTAATTGTTCACTTGAAAATCCAGGAGCAGTTGAATATAATCTTTAAATTACAGGTCTAGTTGTGGATATAACGACGCTCAAAATTGTATAGGTCGTAATACTCCTGATAGAATCAGTTGTTCAGTTATTTTTTAACCACCTATCATTGTCTCATTACCAGGTACTGGTTGTTTTTAAAAATCATGTAGTATTATTGGTATATGTTGTGTTCTTGTTTTTGCAATAAAGGTTTCGATGAAATTATACGAGTAAACTCATTGTTTAACGAAGTTTTAACATTTGGTAGTATTTTAACCCATAGAGGAGATCTCGTTACTTTTTGAATTATTTCCTTCGCGGTTTGATATCCAAACATTCGCTCAGCAAGCGTTTGATTAAATAGCTCAACAACTGATCACGACGAATTGCGGTACGTCCTCGTCATATTTTGACGTCACATATATTTTTTTAAAATCAACGACGATACTGCAACCTGAAATTCTTTGCCATGATCAACCTGTAGTAGATGAAGCCATCGCATAGCACCTTTTTCTTCAGATCCTCGTTGAGTTGATAAATTCATTCCAACGCAGAAGCAAAATCAGTTGCTGTTTTTGTTGATAATGGCTCCACTTTTGATATCTGCTCGCAACATCAACGACAGTTGACGCATAATTTGAATATTAATTGACGTCTTTCAATTTTAGTAGTATCGTGTGGTAAAAAAAATATATCCGCCTGATGAGCTTCTTTTGGAACGCTGATATCAACATGTGCGTAACGAAGTTGTTTAGGCGATGGTGGATATATTTGTCATAATTCCTGTCGTGCTGACCAATTAGTTTGCCTTTCGTCGTAGATTTTACTACGAATCTAGTAAGTTTTTCTCTGAGAGATTTATTTTCGTTATAATTTAGCGCATTAATCAACTTTACATCTGCAATATGTCGTTGTTGTAAAATTTTACTTTTGTTAAGCTACATCATGAATATTATACGCTTTATCATTTTTTGTATTTATTTGATACTCTTCGGGCTTTCGCTGATCTTGATCATCAAATCGGATATCAAATCGGGACCACAATAATTATATACAGGAAATTGTTTTTCTCTTGAGTATTTTCCCCACAAAGTTCCGGGTAATTGTCCTAAAGCTGTTGCCCTATCACCACCTGTTTTCTTGACTTGTAAAAGGAGATATATTTATAATTTATATACTACGTTTCAGACACTTGCATGTGACAGCACGTTTGTTACTTTTTGTTGTTAACGTTTCAGTCTATCTGTAGTGTGGGTGCTCCAAATGTTGCACAATATAATTACATATTATATTTGTTTCTTCTAAAACCTGGATGTAATTGATTGCCCAGCGACAAGAAAACAAGAACCAGTCCAACATCATCCAGCGCTACCAAATTTTATCAGGGCAGTTCTAATGTGCTAATGAGATGGCTCAAGTGAGATAGGTTGCATTTAGTAACTCCGTCAGTTCATGATCAGCGATGATACGATGTGCATAAAGATTTAAATGAAAACTCAAAATTATTACATGAAGCTGGTGATGATATTATTAGTTTTATTACCGATATTTATGATGCACCAAGCGTCGATCACCTCGATGGATTTATTAATAATTTAGTAGTATACGATGACGTAATGCTGGACAAACATTCAAATCCAGCTATGATATTTTCCAGAAGCAGACAAAAGTCGCAGATGTGATTTATGTTACTCAACGGTATATACAAATAACAAAATTGATCAGATATAACTGTAATATTCTCGCTGTATTTAATGGCGTTGATACACATGCTATGCGAAAACTGCATCAAACTTGGTGTAGCAGAGATATGGATATAATTAAGTTTAAATCTTCTTCACACGTGCACAGACTACCCCGCAAGGGTTTATCACGATAAATGTACGTGATCCATGGTCGCGCGATATCGCGTAGGTCTCAATACAAAATTGGGAAATATATTAGAGCAGCAGACAGGACGCGACCACAAATAAACGTCATGGAAGGTACACTAGCCCGCATACTTGTTGAAAAAACAATAAACAAGCCATACAGTAGCATGTAAAGACCCCCAAGAGAGACTCTAGGAGATAAACTCTGGGTTAGTTAGAGACTTCGGTTTGGAGTTATTGGTTTCATAATTTCATTTTCGTAAGAAGTATTAGTTTAGCAAATCGACTCTTCTAAAACTAGTATGTTCTCCCTCTCTGCTTATATATATATATATATATATATATATATATATATATATATATATATATATATATATATATATATATATATATATATATATATATATATATATCTTTCTGTCATACTCCTTTCAACTTCCACCGTATTTTATCTCAAATTATTATCTTCAAACATGTTACGTATCTTAACTTCAACACATTCTTGTACCATAACTCCAGTATATACAGCTGATATGAGCTGCCAAAGTTGTAAACAAATAGTCTTTCTTCAAGCTCAGGTCATTATTTAGAGTCAACATTTGAGCTATCTTTCTTTATCTGTTCAGCGTTTCTCTGAAGTAAGGATAATGCACGAGTTACTTTACAAGACATTTAATAAATATATTTTTATACCGTTTAAATGATAGCATTGTTGTAACGTGTAATTTTGATAATTCTTCTATATATACCATTTCGTTGTAATTGTTTACTGATCATCAACAAGCATGAGATGAAAATACACTCAAATACATTTTTAATAGGTAGGGTTTTTAGCCGAATATGGACTGTTTCTCAGTAAATCTGTCGTTGTATTGTTATGCTGATCAACCAAAATACTAACATGCCCAGGCTTTGACAATAAGATCAAAAGCACTATTTGATTTCGTAGATGTATTTATAGACAGCTAACTATAAAGTCTTAGAATTTTAGAACCATATCAGGATATACAATTCGTAATTATTGCTTCAATCTTTTTAAACTTTAGATTTGTGTTTATGATTTTGACTTTAATCACTGTTGGCATTAACAGTGCAGTACTTCCTTCTTTGACATTTTCATGCACATTTCAAGATTATATAAATCATATGGTTTCAAAAGAATCAGGTTTTTGATCTGCTGGTTTCGTCGTAGAATGAAATGCAGCAGCAGAGAGGGTGAATCCTACAACGTTTTTAGACAAAATTTGATTGAAATCCTAAAACGAGCCGTCCTATAATCTCATTTTAACCAAAAAGAGGGTGAATCCTACAACGTTTTTAGACAAATTTTGATTGAAATCCTAAAACGAGCCGTCCTATAATCTCATTTTAACCAAAAAAAAATATCTCAGGGGCAAACCCTACAACGTTTTCAGACAAAAAATTGATTGAAATCTTAACGAGCCTTCCCTACGAAATCTCATTTTAACTAAAAAAAATGAAAACGGAGATTTTACGATTTTTTAATCAATTTTGCTCGCAACTTGTTGTCATCCACCCTCTCTGCTGCTACAGGTTAACAAAAATTAAGAAATGATTTTAACCAAATATTTGATCCAGTCCGATACGATATCGTGTCCGAGGATCATGTAGATTTATTGTTGCGAATCCGTGCGGAGTCGACTGAGCATGACTAAAGAAATCTCGAAATTGATTGAAGTCCATATCAGAGCACCATGTCTGCCAAATATTTCTAAGAGTATGAGTATCAACTCCGTTGAATACAGACAATAAATTGCAGTTATCTCTGATAACTTTTGGAACCTGAGTGTAGCGTTGAGTGACATATATCACGTCAGTGTTTTTGTGACGCCCCCGGGAAAAGATCCTAGCAGGATTTTTTTGTTTATCCAACATTATATCGTCGTATACGACTAAATTGTTAATATCTCCATCAATATCATCAATACTCGGTGCTTCATCGATATCGGTTATAAATTCAATGGCGTTCTCACCCTTAATTTCTGAAGCGTTTTCATTAAAATCTTTTAGCACTTCATAACATCGTTGATCATCTACGCTAGGGGCAATTAAATACAACTTATCCCACTTCATCCATCTCATTATTAAATTGAGTAACAATTGCGTTTTACCGGATCCAGATGGCCCGATTATAATCATCCGGATAGAGTTTGGTAGCGCTGCATGATGCTTAACCGGTTCTCTTCTTTTAGTCGCTGAAAAATCAATTATATCCATATTTCTATACATAAATTATGGATCTATATTGTGTGAAGTGTAAAACGCGTACTGGCACAGATGATGTGACGACGGTTACAACTAAAAATAACCGATCAGCGCTTTCTGGTAAATGCGTGAAATGTGGTACAAAGAAATTTAGATTTGTGTCTATGAGATCTGATTTAAAAAAAAACGAGGAGGTGATATCGCAGCCAAATTGGCAAAGCTCCCTGGAACCACATGGGCAAAGTACCCCGGAGAAAAGCACCTTCCGGGATATAGCTACTGTGGACCGGGAACCAGACTTGATATCAGACTCAATAATCAAAATCAACCCAACCCGGGTGAAGAACCAATAAACGCCATTGATAAGGCCTGTCACCTTCATGATGTTGCTTATAAAAGCAGCAATCTGCAACACAGACATCTCGCGGATGTGAAATTAATTCATGCGTTAAATACTATTCCTGATAAATCCTTCAAAGAAAAATTGGCTTCATTTTTGATAAAATCGGCTATGAAAAGTAAATTGATGTTAGGTGCCGGTAATTAATAATATGGAATCAATTTATTATTCCCCAAGAGGATACTGGAGGGGTAAATCAGCAGTCCATAAACTCGCTAGCGCTGCAAAAGTGAAAAAAACCACTGCGGCTAATTGGTTATCCAAACAGGCACTATGGCAAATTTATCTACCACCGCCTAAACAAATTCAATTCTCGCATTTTGATGTGACCGCTCCTAATGAAGTTCATCAGGCTGATATATTATTTCTGCCACATGATCGTGGTTACAAATACGCTTTAACCGTAGTTGATATTGCAAGTCGATACAAAGAAGCAGAACCGTTAAAAACAAAATCAGCCACTGAAGTCGCTTCTGCATTTGAAAGGATTTATCGACGAGGTCCTCTGCACTGGCCAAATCTATTGCAGGTTGATCCTGGCAAGGAATTTCAGGGTGCAGTGTTATCTACAATGAAACATCATAATGTCACCATACGACGAGGGCATACTGCGCTACATCGCGATCAGGCCATTGTAGAACGATTTAATCGGACGATTGCTGAGCGGTTATTTGGATATCAATACGCAAAAGAATTCATCCAAGAAAAAAGATCCCGTGAATGGGTTAAAAGATTACCATCTGTGATTACTGCACTGAATAACGAGATTACTAGAACAATCAACATGAAACCTATCAACGCGATTAAAAAGAAGTCAATACCCGTACAACCACAAAAAGATTTCAAAGAACCAATTCTTCATAGTAATGTCACTGTTAGGTATTTATATGAACCAGGAGAGCTTGAAGGGGGTAGAAAAAGGGCTACTGATCCTATTTGGAGTGTTACTGCACACAAGATATCTACTATAACACGATCAACTGGTAGACCAGCAATCTATAAACTGGATTCAACTGCCCCTCAACGAGGATTTACTAGACAACAACTACAGGTAATTCCCGAGGATACTCAATTGCCACCGCATGGTCTTAACTAGCACCGTTGCGTCTATTGCACTCAAGACAAGTCCACATCACATTGTTTCTGACATGACCGAGATTGTTATTTTTTCTGTCTACGGTGAATTGGCGAGGATCCTTATCCGAATACTGCCAACGCATTATACAATTGCAACTCGCGCAGTGATTATTCTGTTGTTTCTTCAGCGTAATTATTAATTTAGCATCAATATCAAATTCTCGTTGTTTTTTTTTATCCTGTTGTTTGTAACCGGAGAGTTTTTTATCAATAATTTTAACATCAATATCATTTATTGTGGTGTCATTATCATCGCCTGACTCTGTCAGGACAATTCTTCGAAGTTGATTTATTTTTCGTACTCTGGATACTGCGAGATAGACTAAATTCGACCATTCGATGTGATTATCCACCATCCAAACAATTGTATCCGATATAGTCAATCCCTGTGAAGAGTGTATTGTTGCTGCGTATCCTAGCGTCCACGGGGATTTATTAGCACGCAATGCATCTTCAACGACATTGATATCAACCAGCACAATATCATTTAATACGAGAATTTGTTTTTCACTCTGTCCTGGAATATCAACTTCAATGTTCTGTTTTCGTGTATCCGATGGCCTATAACAAAGGGGTACTGGAAGCGTTGCAAATTTTTCTTTATGTAATTCAAATAACTTCATCTGAAGTGTGTCCCTGACTATTTTTCTACTTGCAATTATCAAATCATTTGGTCTCCATGTTTCCCAGAAATCATTCATTGGATTTTCTGAAATCACTTCACGCGCTATTTCGCATTGGATTCTATCCGGTTGTAATCTAATTAGCGCTTTGAATTCTCGTAGTCGTTCATCAAGTGATCTATAATCAGTGGTAATTTCTTCATAATAGTCTACAAAACCCCTTAGCCATTCATGTGGAGATGCACCGACAAATGGTGGTGGTTGGCCGTGATCACCGCACATGACGACTTTTGTGTTTTTGTTTAACAACCACTCAAGAAATGTTTGTAATACATCTAATGACACTGTGCATATTTCATCCCAAATGATGATTTCAGGAATGAATTTATCACCCATACGCTCAGGAGTCCATTTGTCACCCTTCCATCGAAAGAAACTATGGTAAGTACAGGCATTTACCCCTCGCTGTATCATCTCTCTGGCGAGTCTGTGAGTCGGTGTTAGCACAATCATGGTTGACCGACGAAATAATTCAATTGCACGAGTTGTCTTTCCTGACCCACCACAACCGTTTAAATAAACTGTCTTGTATCTACATACTGGATCAGATACCGGTGGTGCATTAGAAAATTCTGATTGATTTTCAATACGGTTACAACAAAGATATTTATCATCCATGGCAACGTCTGCGGATTCACAATACTCATGTAGCATCTCCTTTTTAAATCGCCAACGCCCCCAATTTTCTTCGGGATCTGTGAATTTAGCTACAACTGATTTGTATTTATTGTGTATATACATCGAATCAGTGGCCACTCTAACCGCGGTATTAGGAAATCTATTTATCATCGAAAATAGATTAATAGAAGCATAGGCTAGCATTGAACTTCTCAAATGTGTGTACTGGGAATTATATCCATCACAGTAGGTAACAACCGTACCCATTTTCTCACCATTGGATAGAAAAGCATCCTTACGGGATACAAGTTTTCCCTGTTTCATTAAATCCGCTACAATAAAATCGTATTCAGCGACATCTATGATCAACCGCGAAGAATATTTTGCGTTGTCGTATCGTCCACCTTGAGTGAATTTACCGATTATTCTTCGTCCGAGATCTTTTGCTTGTTCTTTTTTAATTTCAAATAACTTCTTAGACCAATTTATGATTTCTTCTTCATTGAAATCAGGGAATTGTTTTCGTAGTTCGTTGATTATACGATCTAGATCGGGTTGTGGTAGCCAAACTTCTTTCTGAGCTCGATAGCATATAATAGCCTCGGAAACAATCAACGATATTAGCATACCACAATCAATCATATATCTCAATAGCACTATTGGCATCCAGGCCTTTTCAGATAGATGTCTACCGAGCCAAACATAACTACACGGATGTAACCCTGTAGCTAATTCAAATGATATCACACGAGCGAATCCGGTTAAATCAAAATCAGGCAATGGTCCATTAATCGCAACACGAGTCATTTCATGTGTGGGGTGTCCAAATCGTTTGAAGTACTCAGCACATTCCCCATATCCGAGAAAACTTCCGGGATAACACGCGGCTATATCAATTGAAATCATACCATCACGTGAGTATTTCGTATTCCACAGTCCTCCATGACCAAATTCGACGCAACTCAATTTAACATCCTCGAGAAAATCACTTCGTGTTGGACGCCATGAGTTTTTTTCTCTTGCGAAGTGAGCTACCACTGATGGAATAGTAAAACTATCCGTGAGTAGTTTTTCATGGGAATTCTCCGGTGAAAAATCACTAGCGATTTTTCTCATTCTGTTATCTAATTCTTCAACGCGATATAATTCACCATTTGGTTTTACAAATTGATCGAATCCTATTTCGGGATCTTCATCACTTCTAAGTAACCACACTGACACAGGATCATCCTTACACAACGCATGAATAGCATCAAATAATCTCTCTTCATAGAAAACATCCCCGACGAACTCCTTAGGGATATATTTCACGGTTCGTTCTCGTGGAAATACTGTTACCGCAGGTGTCCACGCGTGTTTATTATGATCAATAATCTGTATTGGTGCTCCATTTTTGTTATATTTCGGTTCGTATAAAACCTCTCCGGTTATCGTCATAACTGTTATTGGAAATCTTAATGATGTTTCTAATTTAGCTATATCAGAAATCTTTGCACCATGCTGTTTCACTGTCAGTTCCCACTCGGTTATTTTCCTACGTCGCAGATCAGTTAGTTTATTTCCTCGGGATGCATTTGTGAAGTGTTCTATTATTCGTTCTGCTACACAATTAAGCCCTGACGAATATTTCATAGGAGCTAGTTTTGCGATATCGGGTTTATCATTTAACGGATATATCCCATAAACCATTGCTGTTACGGGATAAGATCTTTCGTAGTATGGTTTGTCAATGCCGGTTAGAATTCCTGGTTTGGAATCTCTACTCACAATGACAGCTTTTTTATTCTTGAGGATTGGTTCAAATTTATCCCTAATAATCCATTTGCCATCGACTTCGATAATGAATTTGATTCGGAAAAAATACCGTTTTTCCCCAACACGTGAAATTATCACTGCTGCTTTTTCATCATTCATGGTAGCGTCAACAACACCATCAATTCGAAATGTTGACCAACAATAAGATGCTCCATCACGTTTGAATTCAGTAAAACAATCTCTGATTTTACTAATCATGGCTTTATCAAGAATTGTATTCTTTGGTGTATTAGAAACTATATCGAGATTGAATTGAGCATCTTTCCAGGGTAATTTCTTGTTACGTTTTTTTGGTTTATCGAGATTAAATTTAGGATTGATTTTCAATAATCTCTTAAACTCTTTCATGTTTCCGTCTATTGAACGTTTTTTGGGTTTATCGAGATTAAATCTAGGATTGATTTTCAATAATCTCTTGTTACGTTTTTTGGGTCTATCGATATTAAATTTAGGATTGATTTTTAATAATCTCTTAAACTCTTTCATGTTTCCGTCTATTGGACGTTTTTTGGGTTTATCGAGATTAAATCTAGGATTGATTTTCAATAATCTCTTAAACTCTTTCATATTTCCGTCTCTTGGACGTTTGTTACGTTTTTTTGGTCTATCGATATTAAATTTAGGACTAATTTATAATAATCTCTTAAACTCTTTCATGTTTCCGTCTCTTGGACGTTTTTTGGGTCTATCGATATTAAATTTAGGATTGATTTTCAACAATCTCTTAAACTCCTTATCAACATTGAATTCAGCATTTTTCGAAGTCAATCTCTTGAACTCTTTCATGCTATACTAAAAACAAGTGTCTAAATGAAAGATTTATGTATAATGAATCCCCTGCAATGGATCAGTCATTGAATTAGACAAATAGTATAGTATACGAATGACCCAAGAATTCAGACAGCACCCTGTGAGTACAAATTATGAAGCATCCAGTGATGGTGTTGTAAGAAACCGTAGACTGAAGAACCCAGTTGGGAGGGATAATGGTATGGGGTATTTGATGTTTACTGTTGGAACGAAGAAATATTACAATCATCGTTTCATATTTGAATGTTTCCATGGATTGATCAAAGATGGTTTTGTTATTGATCATATCGATTCTAATCCGAAGAACAATTCCTTATCAAATCTTCAAGCAATCACACAGAGTGAGAATTCCAAACGAGGAAGGACTGGCAATTGTTCAAAAAAAACGAGACCAGTAAAATCTTTGAATACGATAACTAACGAAGAAAAAATATTTCAATCAATATATGAAGCCGGCAAGTATTTCAATATTTGTAGACCCTCAGTACGATATGTTGCAGAGGGGGTTTGTCGATCTGCGATTTCAAAAGGGACGGGACAAAAAATTCGATTTAGTTATGTCTAATGCGTCATATTTTTCATTTAGAAATATATCATTATTATAGAATAATGAATTCTGAAAACATGAATAGCATCATATCCGAGATTTCAAAATTGAAAAGTTGGGATATTGAACTATCAGATGGGTTAAATCCTGATCAAATCATGTCTGATTTTCAGGATATTGAATACGGAGTTAACAACAATAAATACATGCTGCCAAAGAAATACGCGCTCATCAAAAGAATTCAGAATTCTATTCGGGACTCTCTCGCATTTTCCAGTGACGTAAGTGTGTTCGCTCCGTTGTATACCATCGTAGAACGAATACGAAAAGAATTGGGGTACGAATACGAATTGAAAAAGGAGGTTAATTCTAAAGTTAGAAACCTACGGGCGTTAATTCAAGAAAATGAACAATTTTGATTGCCCGACCATTTATCATTATTTGATTGCCCGACCATTAATCATTTTTTTTAGTCGACCCTCAAGGGATGTCAAAAATCGATGGATGATCAATGGAAAAGTGGGGAAACTATCAGTATTATTTATTTATATATACAATTATGATACTTTCCCCATCATTGATAGAGCCGTTAAAACACTTCCATGGTGGTATCAAAAATCATCCGACATGTCAAAAAAGTGGGGAAACTATCAGTATTAATTATTTTTATATACAATTATGATACTTTCCCCATCATTGATAGAGCCGTTAAAATAACAAAAGGCGTTAATGGTTGGTTCTCTCGATATGATATATCAGATTGATCAAAAATAGAATGGCGAAAATGTCAGTATTCTATTTTATTTATAGCAATTATGACACTTTCGCCATCGATGAACGAAGCTGTCTCATGATAAAATAACACTTCCATGGTGGTATCAAAAATCATCCGACATGTCAAAAAAGAATGAGGGAACTATCAATATTATTTATTTATATATACAATTATGATACTTCCCTCATCATTGATAACGCCGTTAAAACACTTCCATGACCATCCGATGGTGTTAGGTCGGGATTGAAAAATTGTTTTGCAATTGAAAAATTGTTTCTGATTTCAAATAATGGTCAATGAAGCATTAACAACCCGATTGGCTCGTGAACGACTGGATGCAATTAAGAGATTTGTACCAATTCGTGACTCTGTACGGAATAAACTACAACAACGACAGAGTCTTCAGACTGATTTTGCTGCGGGATCTGAAGAATTGTTTAAACCAGTAACCACAGCAACGAAGGGAGTAGAGCGCGCTATACTGGGGGATGATCCCGAGACGGGGAAATCTGTTATCGGTGAACTCGAAAAAATAGCAGCGAAAACTGAACAAACAGAACAGGCCGTACAAAAAATAGAATCAAAAAGAACAGTAGATGATTTACTCGTGAGATTTAACGAGGAAGGGTTAGCAGAAATTGATAAGACTGATCCAGCAGAAATTCCTGCGCTTGTTGTTACGTCCTATGAAAACAGAAAAAAATGGTTGAAACCAAAACATCATAAATATGTTAGAAATATAACTCACTGGGCTGATATATTCTATAAAATCAAAACTGAAAAAGGTCTGATTAAGAAAGATAGTGCATCATATATTGATTATATCAATAAGGTGGATCACGTGTATAATCAATACGAAGAGTTTAAACAACAACAAAAACCGCAAAAATTGCAAAGGCGGCGACAGCAACCTGCAAAGAAAATATCTTTTTCACCTAAAAAACAACAACAACTACCACCTGATCGAGATGATGATTATGATCCTCTTGGTTATTTACAAAAAGCCAATTTAGACGAAATAGAAAAAATGGATGTAGCAATGGGTTATAGCGGAAGTGGATTAAGAGATTCCAGTGGACCCCAAAGTGGGGTATGTCCTGGTAGTGTTCTCAGTGATATATCACGATTAGAGGTTCTTGTAGGAGGGTTCCGAGCCGGAAATAACTCACCGGAAATAATTAATGAAGCAGCTGATATCTGTAGACGATTATTTCAGGGTGGTATCATGGATATCAGCACATATCGAGATTTCATTGGCGAGTTAGTGGAAAGTGGGTATCATAGTGACTGAATTGAAAAGTCAATTGAAAAATTGTTTCTGATTTCAAATAATGATCATACACTACAATCATGATAAACCAACCCTCGTCTACGTAGTTAATTCACGGTTTCCGGTTTATAGAGCATACTACGGAGATGGTTTAGGTAATACCATTGCAGGGTTATTTGCGAGAATGGCTCCAAAAGTGATGCCGTTGGCTAAACAATTAGGAATGAAAGCAATTGAAGTTATTCGTGATAAGGGTATTGGTGCTGTTGGAGATCTTGCTGGAAAAGCGTTTTCAACTGCGAAGAATAAATTAACATCATTAGTGAAATCACGGATGAAATCCAAAGGATTTTCAAAACCGTTACCGTCTACAGCGGAAATGCCTGCAAGTGTTAGTAGAATTATAAATAACGCAGTAGATGAAAAATTAGCATCGATGGTGACTCCCTTGATAAATCAAGGGGACCAAAATAACATGATAGCAAACATGATAGCAGGAAGTGGCTTTAAAAAAACACGACGATGAAATGGGAAATCGCGATTTAGACTCTGATAAATAGAATAAAATGTTCAAAAGGTCACCTGATCCAGCATTTGATATGGATGCCCCAGTGCGTAAAGATGATTCTGTACGCGATTTTCAATTTTATTCTTATCACGCAGTACAACCAGATCTCCGATCGCGAATTGAACTTCAAGTTCATGATACCAGTAAATACTTCCTACCGTGTGAGGCATTTATCGAAATCGAAGGAGAACTTGTAACAAATGTTGCAGCTGATACCCCATATGACAATAACGCAAATGTCCGAGTTGGTTTTGTTAATAACGGTATTATGGCGTTATTTGAAAGCGCTAGATATCTCATTGATGGAAAAGAAATTGAATCCATTGACCGTGAAGTTGATGTGGCTACAACAATCATAGGGTTAGCGAGATATTCTGATGATTATACAAGATCGGCTGGTCCGTCTATGATGTTTGCAAAGGATACCTCTGATAACGCTGACCACCTTCAATTCATTAAAGTGTTAACAGCAAGAGATAATGCAGAAGCCGATCAACAGGAAGCAGCTAATCCAGAACGTCGAACTAGACCCGGAGCTGCGTTTGATATTCTCGGAGGCGTTAATGGTAATCTCAATTTAGGATTTGCAACACGCGTAGCAACGTTGCATGGGCAGCGTCGACGATTTTCATGTGCGATTCCACTGCATCATATTTTCGGATTCTGTAGAAACGTCCGAAGAGTTATTTATGGAGCTAAACACACAGTAGCGCTTGTACGAAAGGGTACTGATGATGATGCAATCTGGCGTAATGCTGGGGTTGCTCCCGGTAAAGTCATTTTAACAAAACTATCATTGTGGATGCCAGTGTTAACTCCATCAATCACCGAAGAACAACGACTACTATCATTTATGGACCAAGGAGGAAAGTCGTTGTTAAGTTGGTTATCAGTGACCACGGATATTAAACAAGACAGTGTTGATGGTACATTCACATGGCACCTGGCATCAAAACAAGGTGTTTCAGCACCACGTCATATATTTGTAGCGTTACAGAATAATGCGCGAGTTGGTAATCAAGAACGAAGTCATATGATATTTGATCAGTTAGGTGTTAATGAAGTCTCGCTGAGAATAAACGGACAGCAGGAACCATCCGAGGATATACAACTTGATTACGGTCAGAATCATATTGCACGCGTGTATCATAACCTGTTGTCATATATGTCACGTGATCAAAATGTGGATACTGGTTTGCAAATATCACAATTGGATTTTAAAAGCCTCTATCCGATTTATTACTTTTCGCTGGAACATCTTGATTTGATGAGACAATCTGTCGTTGATATACACTTTAGAGCCCGTGTAACCCGTCCGACTGGTCCACCAGTTGGTGGGGTACCTCCTATCCTTATCCCGAATTATAGAGCGGTTGCTGTCATTCTCAGCGACAAATCAATGCTACTTGAAGGTGTTGGTGGAAGAATGAGAGTGGTAGATGCACCAGTGGAAAACATGTAATTGAAATTGTAAACGATTTAGAATCAATCTATTATGTATAATGTCATATAGTGTTATTAGTGTTGCGTTAACTCCTGGTCAAATAAAAAAATTGCAATCGGAATCAGCTAAAAAATGCGGAACCACAATCACGTTGAAACCCAACCAAATGACTGGTGGTGCAAATAAATTATCGCTGACAACTCGTCAGGTGAAACATTTCAATGATGCACTAGTAGCAAAAAAGGGTGTTCAGATTACTCTTTCTGCGGCTGCTATCAAAAATATGATTAAAACAGGCGGTATATTTCCGTTGTTAGCTGCGATTCCAGCATTGATTGCAGCAGCAGCCCCAGCGGTGGCTAAAGCGGCAGCGTTAGGAGCCGTTGGTACTGCAGCAGGAATGGCACTAAAGAAGGCAACTGGGAAAGGATATAAAAAAAAAGGGAAAGGGTCTAAGACTACCAGGAACCCCGTATTCGTGGTACAGCGGAAAGGGTCTAAGACTAGGACCGGTTTATTAATTGGAGAGTCTTTGACTCCCATGTCCAATTTTGATTTACTCGATGCTGCTAAAAAACTCGCGATTAAAAACTTCAGAGGTGTCTTTATGAAAGATCAATTACCACATCAACCAAACAGCGTTGAAACCGGAATCATTAATTTAGATAACAGCACCGGACCTGGAACTCACTGGGTTGCATACGCTATTGATCCACGTGGGATTGTCTATTTTGATTCATATGGATTAGCCCCACCAAAAGAGTTTTTGCGTTATATAAAAACCCTTCCAATGAAGACTTGGTATTCTACGCTACCAACACAAACGATGATTGACCCACCAATATGTAGCAGCGAAGTATTAAATGTCCTTGATGCTATTTCTAACTCCTTGAGTAACCCAAGCGGAAAACCACCACATGTTGTCGTGAATGAATACACTAGTAATCGCTTTTTAGAGAGAGAAAGAGTTTTACAATAACATGATTGATATTTGGGGGAGATCTTTGAAACCCAAACCCGATGACACTGCAACCGGTGATGTAAAAAAACTAATCAAAGATGAAATAGCTGAGACATTAAATTTAGCAAGTGTTGACCCGAACGAAATAGTTGTATTTCAGGACAAACAGGGTAAATTGAAAAGCAGTGATGTGTCATTGAATGACATTTTGATACGGCAGCGCGACGCCACTGAAAACTCTATTGCGTTGTATTCCAGCGACGGACGACTTAAACCAGGTGCACTTGTGTCTACGATCACTGATAAGATTGATACCCATGACAATGAGTTGAAAAATTCTGTGTTGGAACTAACAACACTTCAATCTAGAATTGAGGATAACGGAAAACAGTTTTCAATTTTTCGTAGAAATATCGTGGATAAATTTCTTGGAACTACATTCGATAAACTCGATATAAAACTCCCTGATATCAAAAAATTCATCGATGAGACGAAAATCTTCATTGAAGCAATCAAAGGTGATGCAACGAGGATGATAACAATCATTGAAAAAACAAAAATTCCTCATGAGAAAACCAACAACATAGTATATACAATCCAACACGGATCATTTGCGTGGACACCTACAAACAACAAATTAGATATCACTGCAACCGTCAAGGGTATTTATCGATTAACACTAGTAACACCATTGACTCAATTTAATATATCATCGTCGAGTTCATCCGGGGTCAATAATACGATTTCAACGATCATCGACAAGGATACAACTGAAAAGTTCACTATAACAGCTACTGATAAAAATTTGATTAGGGTTTCAGCAACCTGGTATGTGGAATTCGTAGCGGATTTAAGTAAATAACTAAATTGAAAGGAAAATCGTTCGGATTTCACAATTGAAAACACTAGTATTTTTAAAATAAAAATGATTTCATCAACGCAATGTCGCTATGATCAGGTCAGAGAATTTCAAAATAGACTCAAAACCCTCACTGAGGAGTATCAAATAAAAATAAAAAAATACCGACGAAGAATCACCGCAATTGATGTTATTGTGTACTCAGTGTCAAGCGTTCTCGCTGGCGCCGGAATAATACTTGCATCGGTTACAATGATTGCCCCGGTCGTAGTTCCAATTTGCATTTCTGCGGTGGCTACAATCGGGGGTATATCAACCGGGATAGCAAAAAGGATATCATCATGCAGCCAGAGTAAACTGCAGAATTACTTACTTCAATTTCATATTGCATCAACCGCATACTCGCAATTATCATTGATGATATCATCGTCACTCGATAATACGATTATATCAGATAGTGAATTCTCAGCGATGGTCAGTATTTTTGATTCCGCGATATCGAAATTAGAGCGACAACATGAATATAATAACAATGACAACACCGATGGAATTAGAAAACACGAACCCAAAAACCAGAATGATCTCAATAACCTCAACCATACCAAAGTGTGAGTTCTCAGTGATGGTCAGTATTTATGATTCCGCGGTGTCAAAATTAGAGCGACAACATGAGTATAATAACAATGACGACACCGATGGAATTACTTCAACAAATAGTGGAGAACACGAACCCAGTACAAACAAGCATGATATCAATAACATCAACGGAACCCGAGTTTAGTGTGAATTTCCCTAGCCCAGTCCCCGTGAAGGAGATAGCGCTAGCAAAATTACGAGTGTATCACAGTTGGCCTAATATCAGATCAAAATCATTTGGTGGTCAACAACCGAATAATTCACTGGTGTTTGCAAATAAGAATAAACCCGACGGAACTCCAGACTGGAAAGTTGTTTCCATACCAACCGGGTCATACCAAATCGAACAAATCAATGATGAATTCGCGCGTAGAATAAAATCGATTACTGGAAAAGAATCAAAAATCGCTATAACGGTTCATGAACCAACGCTATCATCCGCAATTGAAATAAGCACAGAAGGATACGTCGTAGATATCTATCAGAGTTCTATTAGAACCGTATTGGGATGGCCTGAATTACCACCAGGGGGAAAAACCGTTGATTTACCAGAACCACAAAAAACTGATTATATCACCGACAGAATAAAACCTGATAATCCAATAAGGAGTTATACAGAATACAGGATACCTACAGATTTTTTTGGTCTCGGATACAAACCAACTGGAAACGAGAAGGCAGGGGGGAGAATAGAGATAGGGGGATATTATTTTGTTGACGAACCTGAAATCATTAAAAATTTCACAGCGATGAATAATGATATTTCACTGTTGTTAATATCTCTAAAATCCGGCTATCTCACCCGAGATGAATTTATCAGCGTTGTAGAAATATGTAACAAAATCATCAATGACATGGAAACATTTCATTTGCAAATTATTCGAGTTATATTAGATAACGATAATCCCCTATCGAGAACAGAATTTGCAAAACAATATAAAATCCCCGTGAATGATATTCATGCGTTCAAACTACCAGGGTATAATATCTTAGAACTACAAAAATCTCTCAGTGATGCCATCGATGTTGGTTTTAAAATAATTCATGATGCATGGAAATAAACATCACCGGAAATAAAAATCCTCAAACACAATAATGACCCAGACGGTGGCGGTAGGCATATCGCTCCGTTCAACGTGAATATTTCATCGGTGATTGCGCTCAATTTAGTATGTGATGTTATCGAAGGAAGCTATCAAATTAATCTCGAACGATCAAATCAAGCTCAGCAAGGATATATTCTTTATTCGTTTTCACCAACAGCTCCTCCAGGATTCCTGATTATTGAAAACCCAATTAATCCTGTCTACATGCGATGCCATAATAATTCGTTAACCAGAATTAATTTCAAACTCACAGACCAGTCAAATAATCTGATTGATTTACAAAAGGAGGTGTTAGCGATTAGTTTGTTTGTGAGATCCTAAAGACTTTCATCATAAAGACTGGATCAAATATTCGGTTAAAATCGTAAAAGAATTATTAACCCATAGCAGCAGAGAGGGTGGATGACAACAAGTTGCGACCAAAATTGATTAAAAACTCGTAAAATCTCCGTTTTCATTTTTTTATTTAAAATGAGATTTCGTAGATTTTTAAGATTTCAACGAAATCCTACGGATCGTTTTAAGGATTCAATCAATTTTTTTTGTCTGAAAACGTTGTAGGGTTTGCCCTCTTTTTGGTTAAAATGAGATTATAGGACGGCTCGTTTTAGGATTTCAATCAAATTTTGTCTCAAAACGTTGTAGGGTTCACCCTCTCTGCTGCTAATGCTTTTATTATTTGACATATTGTAATGCTCAACTATACAATATATTCTCTTTAAAGGAAGGTATAATTGTATCTTTTTTTAAATAGGATTTAGAAAATCATTTTCTTTGTCTGGCTGTGTTTTCACAGCAATGTAGCTACGATTTTTTAATAGGATCTCAGGCGTGACGGCCGACATCTCAGATAGGCCTCAATGTTTGTAATGCGGAATGAAACCCGAGCAAGTGTCTAGCGAAGCAAGCGGATTGTAGCCTAGTGCGTTGTCTTTATAATCATTTTGTGTTGTATTATATTGTGTTTCATTCTCTCTGCGACAACCTGAGAGAGTTGTTGATGCCTTTCTAATCCATTTGTTGAGTTCAGCGTTGAGAGATAGGTTATTGGTGATGACGGAGCCGAGGAACGTTAATTGACTGGAGGTTCACTTTCTGAGCCATCACGTTTGTTTTCGATAGGCTCATGGTCAGTCCAAACTCACCGCATGCTTTAGGAAAAAGGTCCATCAGGTGTTCTAGCTCATCTTCTATGTGAATGGCTAGGGCAGCTTTGTCTGCGAATGGCATGTTCCTGGTGGCTGCTTTACAAACAAAGTCGCTCATCGATAAAATGCACAAGGAAGACAACGTGAAATTACTGTCTGACTTAAGCGCTAGGGTGGGTGCTGACCGTGACTGACTTTGCCTGTACTGGCAAGTTTGGCATTGGGAAGATGAATGAGAACGGGCAACGACTCCTAGATATGTCCTTGTACCACGACCTCAGCATCATCAATTCATTATTTCAGACAATCCCCCGTACGTACACTGACGTCAGTTGGACTTGATCATTACAATACGGTCGGCTATGAAGGGTGTGCTTCTTACCCGTAACTTCCACAACGCTGACTGCTACATTAACAACTCGCTGGTGTGCTGCAAATTGAAGCTTCAAACAAAGACGATGCACCACTTTAGGCAAGAGGGTAAACCACGCATTGATGTGAACAAGGCGTCATATCCAGACAAGGCTGAGGAATTCACTCACGCCCTCTCCAAGACGTTTGATTCAGTGCCAAAAAGAGATGGAATCACATCCGAGAGAGCGTGTACAGCAAAGCAATACGAATCTTGGTAAGAAACAAACAACTATTGGTTTGAAACTAACTCCGCCACACTCATGCCAGCCATTGAAGAGAGTTTCAGTACTCATCTGGAATACAAGCGATACCCATGCCAGACGAATGTACAGGCGTACAGGTGTACCAGAAGCAAACAGCAGTGCGGAAATGAAGACTGGCATAAAGGAAGCAATGGGTCTCACGAATAAAGTGTTAGCACAACTAACAACTTCATTTTTATGTTAAATGTTCTCATTTTCGAGGTTGAGTCCAAAACAGCTACCCCGTGCTTTCATTAAGCTCATGCAGTTCTAGATGAATGCTAAATGTATTGAATGTCATGCGATGAAATTCATACACTTTTTGAGATCTTCAAGATGTATTTCAGCTTTAGCAGCATGGAAACTTAAATAGGTGATTCATTTCCATTGGGGTCCTTATTCTTTTACGATCTTTTACCTAGGTTACTGATTTCTAGGTCGATTTTCAGTGCCATGCTTTCAATCGTAAAATGTAAATAGACATATTTGCTAAACATTTCATACTACCATGGGTTGTGTGACGGCTACACCACCAGACGTTCACTTAAAGAAACATTTATGAAGCTCTCTGATTCCATGGTAAGGTAATGCCAGCTGTCCATAATAATGCCTAAATCTGACTCCGTGGGCAATGATATGGGTGTCAGTATATACTCGTCACAAATGTCATTTGCGTTCGGAATAAACCCATAACGATATGAACTGGTATCAGTATAATTAATATTCATTAATCTCAACAAATCTAGCACATAGGGCATCAATGTGAGCAATTGTATTATGGACGAATCAGGTGTTATATTGCCCGGCATGTTATCCATTTGACCGAACTATACAGACTCGCGAACAAGGGCCTCTACAAAAGTAATTCATAAATGAATTCTCCAACCAAATACATACTGAAATCCTTGAAAACATAAATGCTCACCAACCGAGATGGATTTGCTATCATGAAATGTTTTTATATTCCATTATAGCTACTAGAAATTAATTTTCGTCACAAACTAAGGATCTTATCAACTGATGATAAGGTCAATAAGACGTCTCATGACTGATGCGACGACAAAGGGAATAAATGAAGTAAATCATTCATTGGTTGACCATGTAAATGTTGAATGAAGTGTTTTTATAATATGCTCACTGTCACTAGTGGGATTTTATATATCAAACGACATGTTAATAATATGCCATTACATAATATCGACATTTAGAGTACGTAAAGGCGGTCTCCTGTCATTACCTAATCAAGATAGTGTCACACGAGTCTCAAGAAACTATTTACATGTTTATATGAAAAATTATTTCCCATTTTAATTTCACTGAGATGAAATTTTATCTACGAAGTGGAGGTCTAAAAATCGGATTTACCCTAATCTCGATGATATAAACATACGTCTGCAAAGCTTGCAAGAGACTAGGTTTAATGCACTATAAACAAAAATAATAATTATGCATCAGCGTGTTTGTTTAATAGGACGAAGTATCAACAGGAATTTATAAAAATGGTGATTAATATTTTAGCAACACCAAACCTTCAGAATCCAATAAATAACCACCAAATTGGCTTGAATTCATAAATCAAAACGGAAATATAAATAGCTCAAACATAGGGATGTTACAATACTTTGATAGTGTTTACGTGCACAATAACTTCAAACTAAATACCACGAATAATTCACTTGCAAACGTGTTATATCTATATACGAGTCTTAGTATGTTTTGCGTTGCAGATTTTATTTGAAAACCATGGTTTCAAATCGAAACCCATTCCGTATTAAGTGACGCAGAACTAGATGTACCCGTTTATTGGTTTGAATAAACTCGGTAATCGCTCTTGGCTGACATAAATCTATTAGTACGCTAAATTCGAAAGTGTTAAAGACATCACCAAACAGAAGCAACCAAGGGTCAGTACCATTCAAGACGAAAATGGAAAAGGCCTCACAGACGCGAGTGACATTGCAAAAAGATGGCCTGAGTATTGTAAAGAACTCTACAACTATGAGTCCAAAGAGGTGATTGAAGTTGCAAATTACACAAATGACGAAGACTTCCCATTCTTAAAGAAGATGTGGAGTCAGCAATAGGAGCACTGAAGAATGGGAAGGCGGCTTGAGTAGAAAAGATCTCAGCAGAACTATTCAAGAATGGAGGAGGGGGATCAGTGATAGAGCTATTAACAAAAATCTGCACAAACATCTGGCAGAGAGGTCAATGGCCAGCACAGTGGACCAAGCCACTGATTGTAATTCTCCCCCAAAAAGGAAATCTCTAGCTGTGTCAAAATTATATAACCATCCGTTTGATCAGTCATTACAGTAAGGTGATCATGAAGATCCTCTTGAACAGACTGAAACCATAGCAGAAGAAATAATCGCTAAAGAACGTATATGAATCCGGATTGGAAGAAGCACAACATAACAAAAATTCAATATCATGGTTCTGTATGAAAAGTACTAACAAGACGACTATAATGTGTTCATATATTTCTAAAAAGGCTTTTGACAGAGTGTGGCATGAGCCGCAATGAAGAAATACAACATGGGTAAAATGGTGGTCAATACCAACACAAAAATACACTCCAAGGCTACCAGTGCATTAAGTGCTCAAGGTTCTGTGGGGGACTGGTTCCAGACAACATTTAGAGTACGTAAAGGCGGTCTCCTGTCACTCACGCTTTTCAACACCTAATAAGAGCGCATCATGGGCGAAGCCCTGGAACACAACTGTGGGACAGTCAGCATCGGAGGGCATAACATCGCCAACCTCCGCCTCGAAGACGACATTGTTGGGCTGACTGGCATTGAAGACGAGCTTGCCACCTGGATGAAACATATTCAAAATTTCAAATGGAGATAATGATAAATCTACTGGGCACTGCGTTGACACAGTGGCTAGAGAAGTCTTAGTTCTTCTTATTAATAAGCTAGAGGCTACACAAAGAGCATATCACTGCAAACGTTTATAATGAGTTTGTACGTAAAGCATTACTACCAAGGACTCAGTTATTGGAACAAAATCTACAACAGGCACTACGTTGGATCAAAGTGTCCAAAGTTTGTGTATAAACAATATTTTGTCATATATTGTTACAACTGTTGCAACTCGCTCGGATAATGAATTTTGTCACAAAAAGAGCAGACATTCTTAACTCTAACTGTATGTGGCAGTGTTTTACACGGCATGTACAATTAATAATTTTTATTTAATAATTTACTTACAATAACTCTGTCACACTGTCCATTGGATCTTCTGACACATCTGGCAGTCATGAATGCCCCATGTTTCCTGTTTTGGTAGTAGGCCACATCCTATTCAAATAAACATTTATCAGTTTAGTCTGGTTGGTAGCTAGGTGGTGGGGAACATTGTAACCTCTCTATATTTAAATCAGCAGGTAAGTAGATGTGAAGGGCACAATTTGTTTTGAAAACTAGGATTTGGCTATTCAAAATTTTCATGGAGCATTCAAGGTGTTGTCTTGTCCCCGTCTTGTTATCTATGTTGGTAATTAATATGGTATTGCATATTCCAAAGTTTGGAAGTAGCTATAATTTACTCATCCTGGAAGTGTGGTACTGGAATTTTGTATTTGACAAAATATGTGCGCGTTGTGGTGGCTACCATGCGGAAACAGACATGACAAGAGCCTAGAACAAAGCAAGAAATCATTTGAGCAAAGTGCTATGTAAACAACGTGCAAAGCAAACTATAAATTTGAAAGAACTTGTATGACACATGTAAATTTTAATATAAGCAGAAAGAAATAAACTCCCTTCAACGGAATTTGGATGATATTATAATGCTTGATATACGCGAAGTAGTATTATGCTATCACGCATTTGCGTGAATGTGAATGGGATACATAGTCAGGTCCAATTGCAGCTTTTAACGTTTATTTTGTACCCACGGACACGTCTTGCTGATAAGCATAGGGGTTGTCCTCCTGGTTGAAATCAACGGCTAGTTCTGGAGTCTACGCACAGATCTGACCCAACGGTTCAAGAAATACCAACACTTGTATAGTGGTATTGCAGAATTAGCTAGATTTTGAAACACAACAATGCCAATGTACCGTAACAGATAGAGGTTCAAAGATGATTAATCTGGTGCATAGTAGCAAATTCTTGGCAGGGAACTAAGTAAATAAGGCGCCTGACTGGCACATCTGGAAAAATATGTGCCAAATCTGCAAAACGTCAATGATCAAGTCCAAATAAGAAAAATAAATGTCATAGCTTATTTCATGGACAGCTCCAATATAACCCTGCTCATCTATGAGGTCGCACCGTTGGTCGTCAAAGCCAACATAGCTATTCAAATGGTAGATGGGTCTAAGCAGTATTCAGTAAGGTATGTGACAATTGATCTTGGTGTATCGTATTACTGTACATTTCAAGATTGGAGCATCATTCCAACGCTAAATAAGAATTCCGCGGTGTTTCGTTGACAGTCGTAAAGTCAGACACTCTGTTTTGGGTAGGCATTTCTTCCGCCTCATACCCAGCAGACAATATAAATGTTGCCCGTCCAGTTATCATCATCAGCGTTTAGGTGAAATGAACTTTGCTCAAAATGAGTTTCAAGTGATGTGTAAGATGCTGCAAAGCTGTACTCCAAATGCAGAAATAACAGGTTTCATCTTCGGCTAGATGTATAGTCTTTACTCTATACGCATTGTATAGACATAAATTAGTTTCAGATCACGGACGGCGAAATGAGCTGATATGTCTGAATAGAGGAACTTTGCCTCTTGGTAGACCGATAAAATAAACGTACAACAATAAAACACAGATGTCACTGGTAAATGTACGTCTTATGTAAGGTCGACCTATTGCAAGCCTACACGAATGAATCCCGTAGCACAAACAAATAGTCTCAGCGTGTGTCGTAACCAGTGATTTTTTCGAACATCATAGCATTAGAAAACCACCAATGCCATGTGTGTATTCTTATATCATCCTAGCAGATCTGGGGGTACTGACTGTGCCTGTAACAATGGAATGCTCTGTATCGAATCCCTACAAAACCTACAAACAGAAAATTGCTAACCAGGTCAAACGTAGTTTTTCCTGAGACGGTGTCACCAAATGTTCCCTGGTTTAGCAATGCAGGGATGATATCGCTCATAGCACTAAGAGTGAGATGGAGGAGACTAGAGACGTGTTTGGAAACTCAAATATGATTGTTTATTGATGGCCTTCAAATTTGTTAAACGCATGTCTCAGACTGGAAACATGCCGAAGCCGGCTTTTCAAAACACGAGAAGGGATACAGAGCAAAACACTATCTCCTAATCTAAGGAGTGTCTTCCAGTATTATTGCATACGGCGATAATGAGCTTCGGTCAACAGATACACAATATATTGAAATGTACCAAGAGAGCACATTAAAAAAACATTACAAATATCCATAGTGTTATGTAAAGAGGTGCGGGTTATTACTGTTATACCTGTTTTCTGCGTTATTAGTCCCTTTCATCACAGACATTGCCTAGCCGCTTACCTAGAGGCATTATGCATTAAAGGAAGCTGGCCGAGTGACTATTGGCGCAGATTGATACACTAGTTTGGTAACCGCTGCACCGAATACAGGTATTAGTTCATAGACAAAGGGATAGGAAACGACACATTGCTTAATACCGTAGCCAAGTCCGCTATATCAAGGTTTGGCATGCGCATCAGAGTTTCACAGGATACAAGCGATTGATTAAACGACGAGAATCATGTAGAACAACAAAGGGTTTGAACAATACCTTTTCAAGCTGACGAATAATTCGGTTACCAGAAGGACTATGTAGGACGGAATCAAGAACGCCAATAAAGCGTCAACCCTTAGGTAAAGGAAGACAATCAGCGTCTTGTGGTTGCTAATTTCATGTTGCAGCAACGGAAATCCTTTGGCGGAAACTGGAAGTACTTTACAGCACGAATGTCGGTCTCAAAATTCATTGGTCTAAACTATATAGCAATGTCGATTCTTGATTTGAGAAAATATATGTCTTCTATTACAACTGCGTTGAAGGTCTGATCGATGAAGTGCGTGACAGCATATATGGACTATAATACCATGTTCATGAACTGGAAACGGATTACGAATGCAGCGATAAGGTAGAACACGAGAAAGTGTACGACACCATCGACTACCTGGCTGGCCAGGCGACCAATGTTTATTTCTGTCAAAGTTAGTTTTGTCGAAAAGTGTAGCAAATAATGCGATTTGGCAATGATTACAGCAGTTGTCGGGGTGCGCACGAAAATGTGAGATAGGATCAGAACGACGCTTATGCAAACACAGCATTTAGAATGTACCAGTAGGAGATCGCAAAGCGCATCAATAAGCTTATCGAGAAAACAACGAAATTACGAACTGATATCAGAAAGATCTAGTGTTAAGCACTATAATGTCGATCTACTGCGTAAACAAATATGTTTTATGTCTCAGGACACCTTCAATGGATCGCCCCAAATAACTTCACAACCCAGGGATACGGCTAGTACCGCATCTCACTTGAGCAATTCGTAATTGTGGAGAAGTATCTCATCAAGACATTGGCAAGATTTCAAGGGCTTTAGGTCGTAGGCTATTAGCATCAACACGGAGCATCATTGTCCTAAAGATGGCACATACTTGGGTGGCATGCAGTGTCAAACGTATGAGCCAGGGTAAACACCATGAGGGACCACATTGGATCACTGGCACACTGTATCCCAACTTCAATCTTCCGCGACTCATGTTGTTGATAAACGATGTATTTTGGATTAAAGCTCAGATCATTTTGCCATTATTGCAGTGTCACTGATGTTACAAAGCCATTCACACTGGCGACAAAGTTTCACGATTGACATTCATACGTGTTTGCCCGTGATCAGCGCTACATAACAGTTAATAGTCTCCAGAACGTCAGATAGCCGCCGAACATTTTGCAGAAGCAGCATCCCCTGCGCGAATTTGTGGCAAAAGAGCATCTAGGCTAGAGTACGATTTACCTTCTGTATAACGTCCCAGTTGCAGTGATCTTGCAATGCATTAGACTTTTGAAGCAGGACATCATTTGTAGATTAGGGTCAGATCGCCGGGGACTTATAAAGACCACACTGTAGTCAGTCATGGCTTGGGCTTATTAAAACGACTGGCAACATCACGAACTCTTTCTGCATACCTTTAAGTGTATCGCTCTAACGAAACAAGCCACGCGACATGTACAGGTTGTTGGGGTTAGGACATTACATTTCAGAAGGAAGATTCTGCTTGAATCTGGCAGTTAATATGCGATAGGGCCCACATTTTCAGTCTTTCCCTGGCAACATATGGTAAGACAGTGGCGGCATCTGCCAGCGTTATTAACCTTATCACTTTTCTCAAGTTGCATTGCGGTATGCAGTATAACGTCGCAAACGTCATATTTGTTGTGTATTATTACAAACGAGAAAAATTTGTAATTGGCTAAAACTTGAAATTTTGACACAAGCTAATGTCAATCACTAGCTTTTAGGCCATTTATGATTAGAACACTAGGGGATCTGGAGTTTGTTCAAGTCGTGTATTAGGCCCACGTTAGGAAGTTGGCGGTCGCGGATATCACGACTCTTTGAGTACACTAGGTCATGCCGGTAGAAAACGGTATTCATATATTTATTGAGGCATCCAGTCGCCTGTTAAACATTATGCCAAGACCGAAGGAGTTTCTCTTAGGATAATTGACCAATGGAAGCTCCAGCTGATTTACAAGGTCGAAATAAATTTTGCCGTCACACTTTCATCTGCCTTATGGCGTGTACTCAACGAATCATTATGTTTGTAGACTTTTTGACAGCGTACCGCATTAATCAAACTGGCGTTTAGCACCTCATAGCCGTCTTCAGTCTTAGTCTTCAGTTGACAACGCATACACTATTCGAACATTTAAAGGGAAATATATGCCATTTAGTAGCATGGACATCGTTGACTTTCAAGGACTATAAGCCAAACAAGTCCACAACCTGACTTTGAAAAATATTCCTACACGGTACTGCTCATGTTAGCTTCACGCTTCTGAAAATACAGTTCCTAATGAGTGTCGTGTCGTGCTGAATGAAATGGAACAGGCTGTACGTGGTTGTGCTAAGCACAAATGATCCGAAATGATATGGCATTCCCCAGCATATCAATCGATTAAACATGACGCCGATATACACCTCTGCATTGGTAGCGACGTGCGAAATTCCATGCGATAATACACGTATCGCTGTTGAAGATCCCTAAACGTTTATATCCAGCACATAGCCCTGATGCCTTAGAACAGAACTATGATAAAGTCACCTCCTTGGACAACGTTATGATCAAGAGACAAAAGGAATCATATGCGTCTCGTTAGTAGCTAGCGGAACCCAGAAGCTTGTGTGGTTTTTTTTGTGGCTCAAAACTAAGTTCTTATACGATAAATGCTTCGCAACACACAAATATGGTCATCATCTTCTGCATGCCTCACGGAACATGGACACCATGGCATGCCACGAGAAGAAATGGTTTGTTTCTTTGACGAGAAAAACGTCCAAACCCCACCATTTATCCTCTACAGCCCTTGACAGTATAGGCCCAGTTTAAATTTGGAACTTTTTCATAAGTTGTGGGTTTTAAAGTCTTGTAACGAATAGTTAAAACGATCGTCAAGCCGTTTACAGAAAAGGCAAGCGTAGAAAAGACAATACTTATACTGGAAGAGTACATATTCCACCGCAATTTGTTTTACAACATCCTAAACCCCCATTAGCTCGCATAGGCTAATATATTCCTACCAAAACTACCACTCTATAAGCATTGCAACAGGCTCCGCATGAACAAACGTGCTTTAGTGTGACCCAAAATATGTATCCTGCTTGATCTTCAAAATTAGATGCTCAATATAGACCTATATAACAGAGACTGCTCTCCGCCTTGTATTTTTAAAAGTATATTAGAGTCTCAGTAGCTGAACGTATATGATAGTCATCTGAATGCTGAGGAAGAAAGTTAGAACTAGAGTGAGTAATGTGGATCAATGCATTACTCTAGTACGAGTCGTCAACGTCGGCTCATCCGCGTTTTGTCCAGAGGCTGCTGATATATTTAAAGTTATATCAAGAGCAGTACCAGCTGCCGACATAGTACGGACCATTATCGGCATATATTATCCAGGACAGCCGCCTTGCGGCGTGCTGTTGATGCAATGAAACGTCAGTCGTACGTCAAACAAATGAATCGTAGCGTGGCATAGTTTTTTTCCGCATTAACAAGTTGTTACTGCCTGAACCCAACACTCTGCCCGTGATAAACGGGCGCATACATCAATAAGAGGACCCGTCCATAGGTGCCACCCTGATTAAATCAGTCTTCACATAAGACCTGGCCACTAAAGGCCATGTCTATATATGCGGTCTCTCATGTAACAAAAGGGTACATAATTTTAACAGCGTGATTTAAAGCAACGTCTGACTTGTCACTCAGCAATCCGGACATTTTACCAAGTATCAAGTTATGAGTTCAATAAAGAAAATATACGTCTAAACGATGTATGTATTGATTAATTAGAGAAAAGTACTTGGAAATAATTAACTATGCACGTCCCCAATAGAGTATGGAGATTTTTCCTGATGTGCAGCCTCTACAACACTAGCTTGAATCTCAAACATTAGGGGCTAAGACTTCGTGCCACTCTGGAGCAACCTTGATGTCACATGGGTATGGGACATTCCACCTACGTACAAAATTGGCAATGGCTCATTTTCATATCATTTTAGAAAAGTATTTTGACTCAGGCATAATGCACGTATTATATATTTACTGAGCGCAATTGAGCTCATGAATGTATTATTATGCGGCATTTCACACTACCAGATCTATTCATTGAATAAAAGCATTAAGCGTGCTTCCTCAGGTCGAATACCAACTATATTAGAAAAATGTGTCCACTGACACACCCGCCAGATTAACTTTTGTTCACAACCCTATTAAAAGAACTATATCTTTAGACTGCTTTGGCGACTTGCTACTGAAAGCGCAGTTACTCAACATACTGATCTCTCCAAGTACGCAACCAAGGTTGACATAGCATATTCTGCCAATCATGGTTGACTTGCTTGTCGTCTCTGATGCCACGGGAACCTCATCACATAATCAGCCTGCGTTGCATCCGAGTGCATTGCAAGTTTTGACGTTAGCGGTGAGCTGGGAAGTTATTAAAAACTGTGTTGACACCAGTATCGCCACAAGGTTCTAAAGACCATGCTATACAATGAGGCACATTGGTGATGGGCATGAACATAATTATATATGCATAGGAATCTCTGGATCCCGAGGAAGACGCATCGCTTATATTTGTTACTAACTGGGTGGTTGCAGGCTTTAACAACATGGATACGTCTCTTTCCCCTTGCTGACACTTGGTTTAAGTAAATACTTACTTGCAACGTTGGTCAGCGGGACTGTTGTAATAAATGTGTCTGGTTCTGTTACTGGGATTCAACGCAAACCTTTCAGAACGTTGGTATTTTTACCTTCTCTGATTCATTAACATTCCTTGACATCATGATAATGGATTGTGGACAAAATTACTAATCAGTGTAAATGTAATCATACTGGCGCGAAGGAATGACAGTTGTTATTCGTCAACTAGTGGTGTATTTTTCTAAAGCTGTAAAACTGCTTTCCGTCTATGTTCGCCGATGGATGCACCACCCGTTGTTAATGTCACTCCGACGTCTGAATTATCAGAAGGTATGGACATATTTTCTTTCCGCATGTCAACCCTATTTTACAAAAAACAATGTAAACGAATAAAGAATACGAGGGGGAAATAAAAACACCAGATATAAACAAGGCAAGTGAATTGTTTGTGCTGCCTACCAATCGTGGGACCCACTACCGGATATAGACTCAGTTCATCAGACAAGTGCCTGGCATCGGCAAGGAATACAGACCGCTAGTAAAAGAATACCGCCAACATGGATTCAAACTATTATGGCACAATGATCCAAGCATCATAAACATCTTGCCATGGAACAAATCCGAAAATAATACTCTAAATTGCAGTCTACTAGGTATAATAATACATTTGCTATCGAAGCAAGAGTTTGACATATTGTCTTGGTGTAGTCTATGACGCAATCATCTGTATAATTCAAACGTTGTATTTGGCGAAATGCATATGGTAATAGCATTTCCATCTTGGTGTATAGTACTATTTGTCACTACAACCGACATAAAAAGTGGAATTTTCGCCAAATGTATTGAATGTCTCACTACAGGAGTCTGTCAGAAAAATATGATAGTTGCGAATCTCCTCGAGAAATTAGCAGGTTTGAGATGATAATTTCTAAATTTCAAGATAATCAGGAACTGTTTTCTTTGGCATCATGGACGTCTAACAGCATATCATCTTTTACAGTCGTTATCGCTCAGTACCTACGGTATATGGTGTTGACACCGCACTGACGGCCATGTCTCCTGGCACCGCGCTTTAGACTATTTGGTTTTTTTCCCTGTATAATGAAGGTTCATCATACCAACTTTAGTTTCCAGCATTCATTGCATATTTATTCAGTGTGAAGAGTGGTTTTAATACTTTTCGGTGATGTGGCTTTTTCTGCGGTAAAATGTCATTGACTTGATTCTCCTGCTTATGAAGTAGGCCATTTCATAACTTGGAGCATTAAGTCTAGCTTTACTTTCACATAACAAACTTTGCTTACTTTCCCACTGATCATTCTCTTCACACATGGTCCAATCAGAATGACAAGTTCTTAGAAATATTGATTTATACCACTTTTGAACCTGTGTTCAGTTTCACATTTTTCAAGGTTTCTCGGTGTTATTTCGCCTGGCGAAATAACACCGAGAAACCTTGAAAAATGCCTGAAACTGAACACAGGCTTCCAAAGTTAAAAGAACTTCAATTTTTCATTCACACTCATGACAAACTGTAAATCTTATAATACAAACTTCATCGTTGATTTACTCAGATTGCATCATTTTAATTATACTTCTCTTTATTGTATAATGTTTCATTTAAAAAGTTTGAGTACATTTTATTATCCTATTTCAATAACATTTTATTGTAAAGTCTTTGAAACATATTCAGTTTATATTTTTTTATAGCTATTTAACATTTCATATTTGGTTATTTGTTAAGTTTGATATACATTCGTGACCCTTTTAAACGGTTTCACAAAGTCTAACCCTCGTTTAATTTTCCTTGCCTTCATGTTTCCAAATGGTCAACTGCATCTAACTGCATTGAAATTGGAATTAATTGCATTTTAATATATTGAATCTGTGCCATTGAAAAGGATCATGTGACGTTTAATATTGCAGATCTTGGTAATCTTTATGTTCTAGTTATGCTTTTGTGCCACTTCGCTTATGCCTCGTGGTCATCACATCCGGTGTATTGGAACTGTGCTAAAGGTTTTAAGCTCTGTGTCAATAACGTACCTACCAGTACAATCGCCACTTATTTGTGTTGAAAATTGAAAATATTACACCCAGTATGATTCAGATATATTTAAAGTATATCATCTCATTCTGCAATTATTTTATGAAACGTTACAAAAACAGTGTATGTCATTGGCAAAGGATGTAACTCATACTTTCAAGGTACCTTCTTTTTCCACTCTTTATCTCCCTTTTCTACCGTTTAAATAGCACACTAGTATAGACCCGGGATTAATTCTACGTGTATTTAAGATATTGTTCAAGCGTTTCCAAAATCATCAGCATCAAATGTTTCAGACACAAACCATCTGAAGTAAGCATCTAATTTAATAAGGAAAGCATCATATATCCTTTAAAAGCTTACCTCGGTTTGCAAATTTAGTGCCTTCTCCATGCGAGATCGACCATCTTTTGATTTCCGCACAAAGTAGACTTCAGCATTTGGATCAATGTCATAGTTTCTATTCAATTTTAAGTTCCAATCATGTGATCCGTGACTGAGGTGGAAGGTCAAGTCATCAGGGAGGTGAACGTCATTGAGTGTCCTTTTGCCCTTCTGGAAACTTGAAGTCATATCCTTGACCCAGACTATTTCTAAGTCGGTATGTGCTTTAAAAAAAACAGATAGGCAAATGATGAGAACATACAATGAAAAGGGGAACAGCAGTGCCCTAGTTAAAGCCGTCAGTGATTTCCAAATAATTGCTACAAGAATAAATAAATATATAAATTTTATAAATAAATTAATTCTACCAGACTCACATTTCCGAGAAAAATATGCCCCTGTTTGTCATCACTTAAATAACTCATTAATGTTTATTAACTCAGTAATAATAATAATAATAATAATAATAATAATAATAATAATAATAATAATAAAATATTAATAATAATAATAATAATAATAATAATAATAATAATAATAATAATAATAATAATAATAATAATAAGTGTTTTTTGTATTATAAGCTACTGGCAAATGAATTATATCCATCCAGGCGGTACAACAAAGCTTTAGTGTGTAACAGATGAACATAGTATCTGTTTGAAGTTCTATATAGGTTAAGTAATCAATAACGCAGTACTTTTCTAAATTCGTTAAATACAAACGTATATTAAACAGTAATTAAAGAATATATTATTAAGAGAACCATTAAGACTGCTTGGGACAAAAATCCGATTGGCGGTCGCAACGTCGATCCTAACATCATCTAATTGGTGAACATTTCTCATATAAACTTTAATATATTGCCTTTCCCTATCATCCCATTTCCCTCCCTGCATTTCAGCAGCGCCTTACAACACTAAATTCTCTTTTAGAGAATGTGCCAACTGTTGCCATCTTATTATTATTCATTCGCCTGCAATCGTGTTTCCGTTTCATTTATTATCTCTGGTTCTATGTTGTTTTATAAAAGACCATGTTCTGATTGCAATCGATTTACTTTTCTTCAGTTGATATGTGGAGCAGTCAAGTGGAACAGATCTATCCTTAAGTTTCCTGACTTCATTTCTTATTACATTTCACAGACGTCATCTGCTTTTGCTTTTAGCCATCACGTCACAGGTCTCATGAATCATATCTCACCTTGATGTCATTTTATGTCATATCATGTATCGAGCTATGCTGCGTTAGTATAGATTCACCGATCCAAACTAGACTCGTCCGATTAGATGGAAAAATTACCGACCAATCTAAAAAAAATGGGGTTTCCAGTTTGTAATACGTTTCCTGGTACATTGGAGTGATCTGATGTTACTAGACGGGCTATATGTCATTTGCAACCCGCGTTGATGTCTTCTACCTCCTTGATTGAAATTTGGAGATCTACCATTAGACACAGAAACTGAATTGGTCATCACTCAGTGTACAAAAAATAGGAGAATATTGTACAAGTAACTGGAGGATACAGTACAAATACTGTATCAGTCAAACAACACATTTCAATACCTAACATTCACCACTGACTTCCATATTTGGAATTGGTGCAGATTTTAGATACCTTTCTGTTCGAAAGAAGTTTCCGATCCAGTGCCACTACTGCTCCACACGAAGACCCATCTTAAAGCTTAATAAAAGGCTAACTATATGCTCAATTCAGTAACTGTTAGTTCTGATGAGAGAAGCAAACCCCAGCACGAATGAAGATATGCAATACATTAGATGGATGAGACGGAGGAACCTACCTGACCGAACCAAAGCTAAAACACCCACAAGAAGGAAAAGTACACCTTTCTTCATTATAGGCTTACGTCTGTGGAAACAGTAGTTGAAATGTAGCAATATATCTACTTCAAAAGAACAAGTGGAGTAACATTGAACAGGTGGGACTTTTTTCGGGCCTATTTCTATGGTCGTTTTTTATATATTGATCTAGACTATCAAAGGCTGTTTAAGTAACGGTATGATGCAATAATCGTCTTGCTTCATAAATTATGTAGGTTAATGTCGTAACTCTTAGGGTAGTCTGAGAAATGAAATCACTACGTAATATTGATGTATAGATAGATATGCGCCCTAAATGGTACAAAACTAAAGTACATAGACAACTATAACCAATTTGTGTTAATAGCTGATGAAGAACTCTATCTTCTTTTGTATGTTTTATAATTTCTTTCTCTATCCATCTATCAATCCCGTACCATCTATTCACCTCTGTATTTAAATATTTTTTATCCGTTTAATGTACACTTAGTCTGACAAACAATATGAAGGTGAAATGACTAATATTTACACTTTACAAAGTAATACTGGTTTTTAGACATACGATTGCAGTAAGTCCACTAAAGCATGACTCTATATACATACGAAATCGCCATTTTAAAGTGATTGGGTTTGAGAGAGATTTCTAGTCTCCTCTACCTCAAAGAGCACCTCCTGCCACCATTTAAACTGTCAAAAGCCCGTTGTATATTATGGCAGCATATAACTGCACAGTCCTTCGTATAACATGGCAACATTTAAGTTGTCAAGAGCCCTTTGCATAAATTGATATGCCCTATTCTTTGAGAGGCTGAAATAGACAATGCAAAAATAAGAGGTGTCTGAAAAAATTCGTTTCATTCCCTTTGTCAATCTTTTTAAAAATATTATTATGAGCGAGTTTTCATAACCATTGCCCTACCATCAAAAGCTACCCAGACTGTACAGTGGGCATATATCGTTTTGGGGAAAAGCCTTATGTTGGTGACTAAAAATAATAGCGTGCTAATACTCAGTGATGATTGTAGCTTTAAAACAAATGAAGCTTTTAAGTGCATCGGAATGATTTTAGAATACATTTTTGGATCTAATGCATTTCAAAGATTCAAGAGATTTATTGACACGAAAACATCTTATGACACTAGCTGTGGGACATTGAGAGCACGTGCTCACACACTTGGGTTTGCGAACTGTATAATTATTTTTTAACGGGACCTGTATAGAGTCGCATAAGAAACATTAACTAGCAGCACTTTTATAATTATTTTATCTCAGTAACTTTAGTTTGGGGCAGTCTATACACAAAATGTATAGGAAATACAGATAGGAAAATACACCTTAATGCCGATGTGGGTGTGTCTATGTGCGAGCGCGCGTGTGTGTATATATGTGTGACATGTTTAATACAAATAATTCTGGTAACCTGAAATACAATGCAAGTTAAATAGACCTGAGACAAATCCCATACGTTAACGGTACAAGGGTGAACTCTGACATCTGACAACAGTATAAGTCCCAAATGACATATAAAGATTTTGAAGTACACCATGTAAATTGAAAAATGAAATGTCATGGCAACCGAACCCTTATTTCTCTTTTTCCTGAGAGAGAGAGAGAGAGAGAGAGAGAGAGAGAGAGAGAGAGAGAGAGAGAGAATAAAGAGAGAGAGAGAGAGATAATCGAAATCGGCAGTAAGAAATATTATGCAACACAAGTCTTCCGATATAATGACGCTGAATTATTTGTTAAACGTAACTTCCACGTGCGCAGCGCATTTGGGACGACATGCAGATTATTCAATAAAGTTTTATTGATAGCACAGTTGAATGTATATAACATAAAATAAATTGAAATAAAATTAGGAATACATAAATTTCACACATTAAATGATTATTTCGTCGGACATTCAGTACTTTTATATAATACGTTTTGTTTACGCAAGATGTCGGCCACGTTCTGTAAACAGTCTAGTTTCTTTAAATTTCCAACAAATATAATATGTTTACAGTTTACATTCAAATTAACATAAATAAAAAACACTCTTACACGTCACTGTTTGAATGACTGGTATTTAAGTTACGTTGACAAATCAGTGATGTAGTAAAAGCATTCTTTTAAATTTTCTGTACCGATTTCATTAGCGGAAAGTCGAATTAAAATGTGATTGGTTTTCTCTGATCATCGTTACTAAGCATGAGCTGAGACTCACATTGTGTCAAAGCACACTGTTTCAATAGTAAACCAAAGGTGCCAGAGTGTTGTTTACGATCTACACCCGACAATAAAATCAATGATTGACCGGGTTGAATTTAGATTGACGCAGTAGTCAGTGCATACGTTGTGGTTACGCATATGATCTAAGAATTCCACCACTAAAATACTGAAACGTTTAGAGCACCAAATCAAAATATGACTGGATTTTATTTAGGTTAAGATGTTACAGCACGGACGTGAATGAAACATCCGTTACACCTACTTCATATTATATATGCTATTCACACACGGAAGAGGGAAACAAACCAGCAGAATGAAATAAACCCTAAACATACTATCTACATGCAGGAAGTGGAAAACAAACAAACCCCACATATAATATCCACACACAGGTAAGAGAGGAAAACAAACCCTCAATATGCAAACAGGACAGGAGAAACAACAAACATCAAAAACATGGGAATAGGAGAAGAAAAAAAAACAACAAACAAACCCCATATAATATCCACATACTGGAAGAGCAGCAAGAAACAAACTCAAAAATATACTATAAACACATTGGAAGAGCAGAAAAACAAACCTCAAATACACTATCCACACAACGTACGAATACAAATACACAAATATGTCTACTTGGCGGAGGGCAGTAGAGGCAGAGCAAAATGGACTGACCTTTGTTCCAGTGAGTGTTATTTGGATTAGCTCAAACAATGTGTGGCAGAAATTTAAGTTTGTGTTGTATTTAAGACATTGTATCATGGAATTCCTTGAGATGACAGACATTTCACCTCCACGATAATGACTTGAAGTAGTAACCCGTGGGTGTTACATTCGCGAACATGGGCTAATGGCCTGATGTTTTTAGCCATGTTATTGTCAGGAAGAAGACGTCGATATTCTGATCTTTGATAAAATCTGAATCATCACACCAAAATCAAGTACATGACAGGTTAAAATTTATGCTCTACCAGATAGTCACAAAGCGGTTGCCAGAGTGGTGCTGTCTTTACACAAAGCAGAACAGAAATGGGTCAAGACGGCGCCTCAATATCATTCGGCAAGAGGGTCAACATTTACATCCTGGATGAACTAGGATGCCTTCCTGGGCGGACCTGGTCGAGCCTCCTGCATTGCCTATATCAGACATCGAATTAATAGGTGTGCCCAGCACACAATAAACACATGAAGGGAGAGTGTTAAGCATGAGTGTGTGATGGGTTCTCATCCGTCTCGTACACTTAGCCTTTCATTCAGGTCGTGATGTAATCCGGTACCTGACGGCTCAATTACATAGTGCTTATTGCACAGTTATGCGTGGCAGACGTGGCACCATTCCGTACCCTGCTACTAATTAAACAGTCTCCTCTTTGCATTAACCTGAATTTGTCCTTTCTTCATGACCAAATTTCAATTATTGCGGTAAACACTGACCCAAGTGGGTGCCTCCTAGATCCAATTCCAATCATACATTGCCCTACATACAGATCACTAGGGTCTATGAAGCCATTCATATTGACCCAATATCTGACGGCGACATTAAGTAGTACATTTATGCACAGTAATGTGTTGGGTACGTGTCACAATTCCGCCCCCTCGACCAATTAAATAGTCCGTTTCGGACAGTAAACAGACATACATGCCCACATAGGCAACTACGTCTAAAATTTAAGCATAATGACGATGATGAGTCTAACCATCCAGTGTTCACTCTTCCCTCATATGTAGATGTGTTCAAGAATATCCATGCTGAATGAAGTGTACGTGAATTTACATCGTGCCAGACAAAGTCTTATACCGAAACCTGAAGAGATAGAGAATGTCAGAATGTTGAATGCGACCGATGACCTTATAGAAGAATTCTTCAGAGAAGAAATCAAGGAGAAAGAAGAGTGGACGGATATGACAGACTTCAGAAGTGGCAATAATAACAGAGATAGAGGAGCAGCAACAATTACAGGAACCATACTATTGTGTGGACACGAAATCGTTCTCCTTCTTTTACCTAAGAAGCAGACCCTATACTGTGGGAAAGACGGGGACGCAATCTTGGACGATAAATGATTTCCATAATCCCCGTCACAAAAAACAGACCTCTTCAGGCATACCCTAATTACTCTAGAAAAGAGATACTGATTCATTTGCCAATTTGTGTGAATATGGAGTGGAGTGATAATAAACACTACCTCCGTTGATGATGCTAATGTGTGTGTGTGTGTGTGTGTGTGTGTTTATGTGTGTGTGTGTGTGTGTATGTAGATTATATTGTTTTGTAGAATTGTATATCTGGCACACTATATGCAGTTACTGCCTTGTGCGTTAAAACACATATTGACTCTTGCCGCCGCTAATCCTGGTAATGAGGTTCTAATTTTAAAACTATTTAGCTATCTAGGTATACTAGCTACGATAATGCCATCATTTTAACAGCTTGTTTCTTTCTTGGTGTTTTCCTTTTCAAATACATGATATGTTTATACAATAATTGGCATTGTGCTCTTTATTTTGTTAAATATAGGTAACAGTGACATAATTAACATCATTAGGTTTCTTATCTGCGCTCTTATATTGAAAGTTATGGATTAAAATCAAATATGACGTTTAATTCTGATTTTAGATATCGTAAGCTTTTCGTCATACCAACATCTAAATGTTATATAGAATAGAATGCGTCAGCACTGCAATATACTTTCTAGATATTGCACGGACCTGACTCAAACATGTATTCCTCATTATTTTATGTATCAAATACCATATTGTTTGTTCCTGGATATTTGTCCTTCCTACAGCTTGTAATGCTATAAACAAGCCTTGTAGACTTCTCTAGCATATTTGCACGTAATGTGCCAAAAACCTCGCTGACTTTAGTAATTCTGGTTTCATTATTGATTTGGACTACACGTGCTGAGAAGATAACTAATGTTTTCCACTGCAAAAGGGTTTTGTCATTTACAGTGATCGTGGGCTCTACGCAAGGCTTTGCTGGTCTAGGTTGATGCATTACCTGTCTGTTTATACTTATTGTGAGACCGCAATTGTCAAGAGCTGAAGATAAACTATCTCTACTCTGTTGGATGACAGACGCAGATTCTGCGTTCAGGGACAGGTCCTTGGGAAATAGTAGATTGCAACCATCTACTTCCTACCTTATTGTCTTTGCCAATAGTCTCCTTAGGTTAACGAGATTATCATCAGTCTGGTATCTAATGTCAATCCCAGTGTTATGTCACAGAAGGCAGCATTACACATGGCAAAGAACATGATATTATATGGGCCTGGAGCAGACACATAGCCTTTGCTTGACTATATGAGGTGGCTGAGAATGATTCACATGATTCGTCATCATTTACGACACGAGCGAATATGCCATCATGGAACTGCTGAACTAGCGCAATGAATTTCTACTAGCACCCAGTCTTTGCCACGATCTTGAATAGGATTCTACGGCTGTTTGAGTCAATAGTTTTTGTCAGGTCTATGGACGTCATATACACATATTGGACTTAAGTTCCTGGCATTTACCATTAGTTGCCTAGCTGCGAGCACCATTGTATGATACCTCGTACATTCCGGAAGCCACGTTGACCATTAGGCAATTCAACAAAATTATAATGATGATTTGGTTTGCTACTGACAGCAAGGTTTCATTTTAAATACGTTATCCATTTCGTTTCATTGCACAGAGCAATCTTTGACTGGAATCATTTTGATCATTAAAATATTTAATACATGTATTGTCAGAGACTACCTTTTCTAAATTGATTTAATTGATAGCCAGTTAATGCTATTAATGCATCAAGGGTATTCATTGAGCTTCTGCTATAACTTTTCTAAGCCTCAAATCTTCTTGTCATTTAATTAATAAGCTCAAATTATATTCTACTCGTTAATAATATGTACGTGATTTTAAGATCAGCGTTCAGCTCGAAACATAATTCTTACTTATTTATGTGATCAAATTAATTTAGGTTTAACATCTGCTTCTTTGATTATTATTTTAAGGAAAACATCATGGGGTCAAACATAGCATCCCAATATTTTAGGTCTTCTTTTTGTTTGTTTTTGTTTATTTTATTTTGTTTGTATTGTCTTCTTGACAAATATTTCAGATGTGTATTATGTTTCTGACTTTGAGATGTTACTGTTAAAATATTAAATCGTCTTATATTAGTTTCCTCTGTATCTGTTTGAAATGTTTACGTAGTTTTAGCAATCCATTGTTCGTTCTGTTTTCGTATGCATTTTATCTGCTTATTTCTAAAATATCTACCTGCTGATAAGATCGTTTCCGTTCGGGTGCAGGATGTCTAAGCCAGCAAAGTCTAGGTCAAATCATTTTGATAATGTTGGTAACTGTTCTATAAAATAAAAATCAGGAAACTGAAGAGTTATTTGACTGCCTCGGTACATACTTTAACAAACCATTGCATATCAGCATCACAGAAAAATTGGCCGAACGCAATTTGCCTTGTTTCTTTGCTATCCAGCCAAAGACAAAACGTGTTGTTACATGGAATAGATACTATGGTATGCTATAGTACGACTGTGTCTAACACAGATAATATCAATTAATAGTACAGCTCTAGTTGAAAGTACTTTGACTTTGTTTATGTTTTACTACCAAGTTATATACCATAAAACATAATAATAGTCTGAGAGAATTTGTCCATATGCTCTTTTCAAGATCATGGACATATGTGATTTCTTCGCTTGTTTCATTTTTATCAAAATAGTTTTTCGAAACTTTCATGTTTAGAACGTATTTTATTAAAGGTATACATTACTTTTGTATCATTTTCTATATATTTTAGCAGTGACTTCATCAAGAAATTTGTTTTGTTCTTGACCTGTGCTTCGAATAACATGATAACAACAATTTAGCAATAAATATGGTGCTATATATCCTTAACATTTTCTGTCACATGCTTTGTCTACTTTGTGATTTCGTTATAATTTCATTTAAAATGATTAGACTTAAATTACTGGTTTCACTTTCGTTCCGTATTTATTTCAAAACCTATATTCATAACAAGATGGACATAAGATATTCCAATATAAATGTTTACAAAGTTAATGAGGTGCATCAATCTTCTTAATTTTGAAAGTAACGCTAAATGTCATATTTAATATGACTTCTCTAGATTAGTATGAACTTAGTAGAAATAAATGGAGCAAACCCGATACTATCAATGATTGTATTTTCGACATGTAAATTCAAACTAGAGTTAAATATCTGGTGTTTATTGTATTCGTTATCATCAGATAAAATCGATCATTTTATTTCGTGACGGTCCCTTTCTTGTGTGATTTAAAACCAGTTAGACAATTATTGTCAGTCGTGTACGCCAATCCAGAACAAATGTTTTATATATATTTTAGAACTTATATTCTTTCTAATATGTAATTTTCGCTTTGTTTAATTATTTAGTGTCTTGAATTTCCATACTATTAACTTTTAGAAAACTATTCAAATTTCAATCATATAGTAATTAAACTTGGACCATACAAAGTTTGTCCAAGTATATCGCTTCCAAGATTGGACCAGGCGATTTAACTATTCCGGTCAGCTCGTGTATTAAGCGCTAGGGCAATAAAATAAAAGCTATAGAAATGTTGACTTCATGTACGTCTTTTTCTTGTCAGGTAGCGAAATAGCGTTTTGAAATCAGCTTATTAGTAATTAACTTTAAAATGGCTGATATTTGTCGAGTTGGCGTTTCCAGCTTTGCATTTATTGGCTCCTTTATCAAGTCTTCTACGTTCTCGTCAAAGTTATCTCGCGGAAGAGGCCTGATGATATTACCACTTGGTCTCGGGATACGTCGCTGAAAATAAACAACTAGATTTTGAGTTGAAACATGGGGTTCGGTAGGAACTGATTATGAGACTGGCACTAGTTGATGACCCTACTCAATAGGTTCACTTTGTATTATTTGCCCTTTGCGAACACACGCAGTGCAACGTATGATTAAGGACAATGTCAAACATAACCACTTGTTCTGTTACCTCCATTTAACATGACCGCTCCGGTGGCATAATGGTTACAGCGTCCATCGTGGATGCGGGATGTGGCCGGTTCGAATTCCGGCTGAGTCATACCAAATAATTATATAAATGATCCTAACAGCTGCCTCGCTTAACGCTCAGCAATAAGAGGTTAGTGTTAGGTAGAACCTGTCGGCTTGGTGTCAGGATAATGTGACTGGATGGGACATTTTACTACATGTAAGCGGCATGATGCCCAGTGTTTGACATCACAATAAACTACTACATTGCAGACATCGTGGAGATATTACTGAACACTTGTTAAAGCTATGTTAAAAAAAGAACACACACACAATTTAACATTGTTAAAGTGAACTGACGTTCTACAGGATCCTTGGCATGCTGCTTTTGTATGAGTTTTACGTTAGTCGGTGTGTGAGTACAACCACAGCAATGCAGAGATCCGATATTTGATTCCAAATCCAGCAAGTACGTAAACAAGACTGGATTTTGCATCAATGCTCTCTCTCTCTGTACCGCATAAATGGCGCAATACACATGTACTCAAAACCGATTCCTACTTTCTGTCAAGCCTTTTTATTTTCTGACCAGCTATCACATTGGTCACGGTTATACAACTTACTGTTTTTAGAGAACTTTTCGTGGGATGATAGTTCTCATAAACTCATAGTCGTATTAATTTTGGATACCGGAATGAAAGAGAGAGAAGAGGATCCTTAAGAAAGGTGTCACTACGATGATAAGACACAACTACTTCTTGGGAAAAGATACGGGATCTGTAATGAGAGAGAGATAGTCTTTTTCTGGCTTCAGAATGAAAGCACTTTATTTAAATAACTAGTATACATATATTACTACATTCCAGAAATACATCTATAAAGCTTTATATTTAAACACATGAAAGAAATATGAAATTACACCTCCTTTAGAGCTTATCGACTTCATTAATTTGTATAATTTCTGCATTTTTGAATGCGATGCAAATAATTAAATCTCAATTAATTTCATGAGAGCCAAAGAGTATAAAAATGTAATAGCTGCGATTAATGCACTATCATTTTCGAAGAAATGTATTTTACTCATTTAAAATATAATAGTGATTTGGAATATGTTACTAAATATTATTCTCTGTTACTTAAAGAATACTTTACCTCAGCATTGAATCTAAACATGAAGTTGGAAGCAACTTTGTCTTTTACAATAAAATTTACCATAAATATAAATAAATATGAATTCTTTAAAACAATTAAACAATCCATTTAAATATATTATAAAATAAAAGAATTCAGTAAAAACATGTTGCAAATATATGTACTTTACCGTTAAAATCTCAAAGATTAAAAGTGATTATTCTTCGCTAAAGAAGTTTACCTTTTTGGGGGGAGGGGGGCACCAGACATGTGCCCCCCCCATAAAAAAAGTAAAAGTTTTTATGTTTGTGTGTGTTCCCCCCGATATGTTGTTTGTTTGTTTTTAATTTTTCTTTTATCCCTCCCAATTATATATTTGAGAAGGTTTTTTTTCTTTTTATCCCTAGTGTTTCTTAAGTAGATCATTACTAGATGGGATTTGATCTACCCAAAACTAGTATTCTACTTTTCTTCTTTATTCTTTGACCATGGCTAGTGGTCCCCTAGTATCCTTGTGTTTGCTATTTGTGTTGTTGCTATTTGTATGTTGCGATATATAAGTCTATACTTTGTATTTTTGTAAGGATAGCCATTTCCATTCAAATTCTTGACATAGTTGTCTAACTTTGTGATATCCCTCTATGTGGGTTATCACATCATTCTCTTTATTAAAATATATTTTAAGTTAATTTTGAATTTTTTGTAAATTGAAGTGCTTTTAGTTAAAGGTTTAATGTGCTTTAATTTGTATCCAATAATATTTAATATTCTAGGTCCGTCTGCCGTGAGTCAGGATCTGTACGAATTTATGTAGTTGTACAGTTTCTTCTACCTTATTTTTATTTATTTTCGTTTCTAGTTCGCAAATCCAGTCATACGTCTTATCCTTACTTAGTGCCCATAATTCTTTGTAGTCCCTATATCTATATAAAATTTCTTTAGTCCCCTTATATAAGTGTGATATGTCTATTTTCTTACTCAATTTGTTGTTTGTGTATATGTCTTGTCTGTTTCTCATTCCAAATCCTAGCCAAAATATGTATAATGCTTCCCATGGTGTTTGTGGAGTGTTACCTAACCTTTTAATCCTATTTATTATATTTTTACATTTTATTAGGAAGGGATTAAGTAAGGCTAATGGCCCCCTTTTGTTTAGGTCTATATAGTGTTGACTTTTTATGTAGTGTGTCTTATAATTCCTTATGTAATCTATTATATCATTATCAATGGTTTCTAGTGTTTTATTGTTAATGTCCACAGCGTTTAGTAAATATGTCAAATTTGAATATGTATATATATGTTTTTGCAACCTGTGAAGGTTCCATTAGACTAAGTGGCGTGAGTGCCCAGATATTTATTATTTCCATTATTTTTCTTTTAACTTTTATACAGTTTTCCTTTTATTCATTTGCCCCGAAGAATATTCCTAGGGCTTTTACTCTATTTTTAATTAAGTGTTGAGGTAAACCAGGGTGGTTTCCCCTCCGGTTTCCTATTTTTTTAATTTCTGTTTTATCATGATTTATTTGAGATCCCGAGGCTTTTCCAAAAGCTTCATATTCCTTTTGTAAGTGTTGAAAGGAATTTGGATCATTTATAAAGTTCGTATAATCATCAGCATGTTGTAGCATCTTGAATTCTTCTCTTAAGTCTGGTATTCTTATTCCTTGAATATTGGAATTAGTCCTGATTTATATACTCAGGATTTCAATCGCAATTACGTATAATAGCTATGATAGTAGGCAGCCTTGCCTCACTGATCTTTGAATTTCAAATTTATCTTTTTTCGCCCCATTTACTTGTACATTTGCAGTTATTTTATTGTACATTATTGTAGTCTATTTTGGGAAGTTATCTCCAAATCCAAATCTCTCCAGTACTTTTTGCGTATAATTGTGTTATAATCTGTCAAAAGCTTTCTCCTGGTAGAAAAGTAACATAGCACATTTCGAGTTTGACCCATTTATGAAATCTATAATATTCCTAATGTTAAGTATATTGTTATGTATGCTTCTGTCTTTACCACCGCATGTTTGATTTGTGTTTAATATCGTGTTTAACCCGTGTTTAACCCTATTCGCTAAAATTCTACTTGGTATTTAGTAATCTGTGTTAAGGAGGGAGATGGGCCTCCAGTTTTTTAAGTCAGTTGTGTCCCCTTTCCCTTTATAAATTATAGTAATCAATCCCTCCCTCATTGTGTCTGTCATTTTGTCATTTTTAGCAGTATATTATTAAATAAACATTCTAAGATTGGTGCCACCTCACTTTGCAATTTCTTATCGAATTCCGCCGTCAGGCCGTCTCGCTCTGGTGATTTACCTTTTGCAAGTTCTTTTATTGTGGTTCGCACTTCTTCCACAGAAATGAATTCATCACACAATTTTTGTGTTCTGATGACATCTTTTCACATTGTATTGAATTTAAGTATTGTGTTATTATGTTGTTGTCTATATTTTGAGAAGTATAGAGGTTTGTATAAAATTCTTAAACTCCGTTCATAATTTCTGCTTTAGTTGTCACTTACACCCCGTCTATCAATAAGGTGTCTAGTGACTTCTCTCCCCCTTTCCTTTTATATAATTATATAATTCCTTTGCCTGTTTGTATAGATGTGAAATTTACCCGCCCTGATTTCTGCTCCCTTTGTCTCCCATTTTTCTAGCTTTTCGAGTTGTTTGGAGTAGCTCTCCTTATCCCTTATTGATGTTGTGTCTTCATTTATTTTTCTATTTAATTCTAGTTTATCCAATGTTTGAATCCGTTTACGTTTAGTTGAGTGATATATTGCTAATTTTTTAACTTTCTTTTTAATTTATCCCAATCAGTTATTATATCTGCTACATTTTACCCATCAGTTACACATCAGTTAATTTCTATGCATTTATTAATTTACCCATATTTGCCATTAGTGATAAGTCCTTGGTTGTTAGTTTTCCAGTTCGATCTACATTTTCTCCCACCCAGTTAAAATCTCCCCCCATAATCAGATGTTCTGCAGTGAAGCTATTTAAGTAGTTATTTAAATTTATTAAGAAGTCGTGGTGACTGTCCCTGTTTGCTGGACAATATATGTTCATAATGTGTAGTTTATTAATTTTTAGATGTATAACTCTCCCATTTAGACTACTATCTACTTTTATAATTTCCCAATTTCGCCTATTTCTATTGCTTATTATAGTGGCTACACCCGCTTCAGTGTCGTTGTAGTTACCATCATTTGTTACAACTATCGCATCCATTTTAGATTCGAGTTCCGCTATTAATGTTTTGGAAAATTTGTTGTGTGTCTCTTGAATTAGTATTATGTCAAACTGTTTTAATTTTATAAGTTGCGCAATTTTGTCCTTATCTATTCCGTTATTGTTGATTGATGTGATACGGAAGTTTAGTTCTTGCATTTTTGGTTTTCCAGGTGGCTCATTTTAACTTTAAACTGACATGAATATTAAGTGAGTATTTACATAAATTATGATTTTTATTGCAATTATTGTTATTTAAATGTTAATTAAGTTGGGGGCATTGGCCCCTCGTCTGTCCGTTCCCTATTGTCCGTTGTCTCCTTATTGTCAATGGTCTGTGTCGTCTCTATTTCAGTTTCAGTTTCCGTGTTGGGGTTTGATATTTGTGGTTCTTTAGATTCAGTTGAGTTGTCCGACGATTCTGAGGGGTCACAATAGGCCAGTTCTTGATTTTGACTTTTCCTCCTTTTCCTTATCCTCTTCCTTTGTTTGTGCTCCGTTTTCTTCTGTAAGAATTCTTGTATGGACATTAATTCTATCTCCTCGCTAGAGGAGGATCCCGACAAGGTTTTGCACTTTCGTTTGCGTTGGGGTGGTAATGGTGTCGATGTGATCGGATGCAGAAGAAGTTTACGAACATAGACGGTACTGACTTATAATGAAAGAGAGAGAGAGAGAGTCTTTCCTGGCTTCAGAATGAAAGAGCTCATGGGCGAGTATCGCATCTCTTTTTCTACGCAATTCGGACGCAACCACGTGACCAATTATGGTAGTGCAACACATATCGATGTTCAATTCACTCGAGCCAGAAAGATACCCTAATTCCTACTACAGGGCATCCATGTTTGTTTACGTCATTCGACCGAAAGTTTGATGTGTCAACAGCTCATTGACTTAATTGAAACCACTTACCTAATTGCAATGTTATGAGTGTCTGAAAGTTTGACGCATTAGCCACTCACTCACCGAATTAAAATCACTCTCCAAATTGGGATGCTAGAAGTGCATATAATTGAAGCCACTAACCCAATTGGAATTCCCTGGGTGCTGCGTCCGTGGTCACGTAGCTTAACGAGCATATTATTCTTACCGACTATTACAAGAGTAATTTACAATCCAAACCAATTGTACCTTGCTTGTAATCGCGCAACTTATTCAAATAGTATATAGCTGTGATATGGAAATAAATGAAATTAATTTTTAATGTATTTTAGTAGAAAATTACTTCAATATATATATATATATATATATATATATATATATTAGTGAACAAATTACTTTAATACAATTTAGAGATAATGTCTATCTTATTACTTTTACCAAAAATTTAGTCCTAATAGACGTATGCCATTATTCATATTTATTATTAGTATTATTTATTATTATTGACTATTATTCCAACTTGACGGGAAATCTTTAGAACTTTATTTACCTCTTTTATAATACCCATTCTGGAATTTGGCTATGTGGTTTAAGACAACTTCAGATTACTTGAGAAAAGAGAACTCAAAATGTACAAATTGAAGCAGTCAGAACTGATACTGGTGCCCAAATATTTATCACATAATTACGCACTGCACTGAGAAATAAGACGGAAATGTTTTGAATCTAGACGGCCAAAATATAAACTTACAATCCTGTAATAAATTATATATGTTCTAGCCCAGCCTATTCTCACACCTCTGGCTCCACCAACTGTTAATGATTTTACTTGCTGTGACTGAAGTAATGTTAGCAATTTCCAGCTTGTACAGGCTAAAACAAATCTTTAAATTCCTTTCTTCATTCAACTATTCGAGCATTTGATCAATTACTTCAATACACAACTTCATTCTGTCCTCTACGAAAGACTATAGATTATGGCAAGAAACTGCCATTACAGAGGGAAAAAAATAATACTGAACTTGAACTGTTGCGTTAGAAATGTCTTAGTTTGGGTCTAAAATGGCATTAGCTGTTAAAATGTGGCGGACAATCCAAGTATGAGCTAACATACGTTGTTCCTGAAAGGGATGGCTCATTGGCAAGAATGCCGCTTTTCAATCTAATTGGATTGTTTAGTTAAATGCATACATAGGCAGCCGTCTACAGTTTCATGGTCTTACAAGTGGAGCAAGTAACGGGTGGAAAGGGACAACAAACAAAATGTTGACTGAAAGATTTTCGAAGGACTGATAACTTATGATGCACCAGCTGTAAATTGATTGTAGAGGAAGGCAATCCCCATGGAAGCCTCACTTGTCATAGCAGAACAGACGTCAATCTCTAGTCATTTTGGATTTTCCTGTTACCATCTTCATGTTTGTGGTTAGGTATTTTCTCCAAGATAAACAGATAACTAGAGACATCCAATCATCTGATTTGGTTTCTTTCAAAATTGACTGGATGTTCATCTTGCCTTGCACTATCATATAGAGCGTGTGTAAGGTACCAAAGCCATTATGGATGTAAATGCGACCTTTCCCACTTTATCGACCTTCAACAGACTCAGGAATATTGCATGGGCCTCATTAACAATCTCGAAGGATGTGTTACCATCGCTGCTGTGGTATGTTATCTGTGTTACGTTTTACTGACGAACTCCAGTCCAACATACGTATCTGGCGTCACTCATGTGTACATACCAGCAAGATACTTACGCTTCCTTTTCTGACAATTGTATACTCATTGTTCCCACTATGAAAACGAAGTCATTTGGACAACGTTATTTTGTATACCAGGTTCCAGCAACGTGTCCATTGACATTTCAGTACCTTTTTCTTAATAATATCAACGCTCATATTTTCTCAGAATGAAACTTTATTGCTAGACTTCATCTGTGGCCTTGATTTTAATGCTTCAATAACCATACCATTTCATTACAATTGGCCACATCATCAGCTTACTTTAATATCCGCCAGGCACCCAACTGTTCCTGGCCTTCCTACCTACCAATCAAAACTGATACAAGTTTTTTTAAATAGGATATTGCGTACTACCAAGACAGGGAAAATGGGGCATTCGTGACTGTCAGATGTGTCAGAAGATCCAATGGACAGTGTGACAGGGTCATCGTAAGTACAATATGAAATTTTCAAGTATAAAATGTTCAGCCTGTATGCGTTCAGCTACATTAGAGATTATCAATTATGTCCTTTAGAAGACAACATATTAACTATACATACACACAAATATTCACACATCACAGGCTGCTAAACTGCGAAATGAAGTTGTCATTATTCTCAGGTTTTCTGTTGTAGGCAATAAAGTCTAATTAGTACAACCTATGAATTATTGCTATAATGGTGCCTATCGCGTTATTTTGCATTGTAGCATTTGTTCCAATAATTGTGATGGTGCCCCGAGTAGCCGAGTGGTCTAAAGCGCTCTCCGTTACGGATCACTGCCATCTCACCTCTGTCTGCGCGGGTTTAAGTCTCAGATTCGGCTAATGTAGTTATGTGAGAAAGCTTGCCAGTAGCTTCTCGTGGGTCGGTGGTTCTTTCCGGGGATTTTCCCGGGTTCTTCCTCCACCAATAATACTGGCCGCCATGTATAGCCTATCGTGTGCTGAAGGATGGCGTTAAACCCTACAACTACAACAACAACAACAACAACAACCAATAATTGTGCACACATACGCACACACTCACACACACACTGCCAGTCATTACCGTTCATCGCAACAGCAATGACACGCAAATCAACAACCACCTAAAGTTGTCTATCCGAAAGATAACGTTCCAAGATGCACATCAGAAACAACAACCCTGGGTTACATAAACCTACGTAATGACGTATAAAATATATTGGTTGAATATTTCCGAAAAATATCTGAGAAAAGATATGTGACAGTTGGGGCAGATTCAAATTCTATTTGTCAAATGCTGATATGCCTGGATTAAAGGTTGTTGGTAGTAACAAAACAAATATGAGTATGTCAGCCGAGATTCCATGACTTACCAAACAACAGACAAATTAGTAGACTGTTTCATCATTTAAGATGGATCGGGTTTCGATCTGAAACTCTCAATGCTGCAAACCTGTTTGGGCAAGTCAAATATCCAATATGTGTGTGTATATATATATATATATATATATATATATATATATATATATATATATATATATATATATATATATATATATATATACACACACACACACACACACGAATCACTAAGCCTCACTAAGGTAGGAAACTCTATTGCGTAGAAACCAATGGCGTTTATTAGAAACGGCTTTTAATCGAATTTCTAATAACGACGTGACTTGATCAATCGAGAGATACCGATCCAAGAATAGTTTTTTTTATTATATTATTAACTAAATGATTTATTCATATTGTAATATTTTCATCGTATGCATGTATTTTAAATAGTTTACATACGGGAACTGTGATAACATAATCGCTAATAACGTCAGACCTCTCAGACAATGTGTGAGATCAGGAGGCCAGCTTTTCCACAACAACAAAAATAATATAATATAAAAATATATGCAGGTGAACCATCTTGAAGGATACGCAATATCTTTTCTCGTGCATGCAAAGCAAATGCAAATAAATTAATACTGCTGACGTACCAGAAAGCATAATTTAAATTCTTTCAAAGAAGTGCCACCTGTTCCTTACGGATCAGCGGTTAATTTCTTACTTTCTTGCTTCTATCCATTGGTGTGATGTCTTAAGTAGTATGATGGGACTTTAGCATGAAATAAGCAGAACGTTTTATATTTAAATAATTATGACATTATCAAATTGAGTGATATATGTTTGCTCTTTATTCTGGGCCTTTTAAGGTATATGAGGTGTTGGTAGCCTACATGTTTTCATACAATTTAAAATGACAGTTGTTTTTGTTTTCTAAACGTTCTGTGACAAGTGACTTAGGGATTATTTTCTTAACAAGACTTGATGGTCCAAAATACGTTTTTTATATTATATTTTGTCGTTCATAACATTGTGACGATGAGTGATCCGTAGTTTTTCATAATGAGTCTGAATAGGTGGCCTTTGTAGTCCATTATTTTTTTTACAAACGTTAGAAGACAAGTGGCTTACGGTGAAAGTTCAAAAGCTTGCTTGTTTTAGGATCTATAATTATATTGTGTATGTAAAGGAGCTCTTCATTACAGCTTTTTATAATATATATTTTACATGAATATATTTCTTATTAAACGTATAATCGAAAAAAACACTTATAAATCAACTATGAGGATTGGATTATTTTTCATTAAAAGGCAATGTGTACAAGACACTATACCTGAAAACTAAAAACTTTACTGACACTCCTGAATTTAAGGTCATGTTAGCAATAGGGTTGCACTGTCTTCAGTGCCCAGTATACCAAAGTTGTGGAACTTATTGATTCGATTTGATTGGGGTTTTTTTTTCTCCGGTAATTAATCAAACGTTTTAAGTATACGGGTTCTTATCCCTCAGATTTGACAAGCACTGCTGTTTTAAAATGAAAAGCGATTTACCTGTCCTCCAGACTGGTGCAAACTCTCAACACGATGATTGTTTCATTCGTGCGATTCAAATGAAGACGTATCCGGTCCAAATGACCCAAAGTCTCGAATGTGATTTTTTAGAAGCATGGTTTCATACAAACTTATCAAGCTTTGGATAGTATCGCATGAAGTAAGAGAATATAACATTTTCATCTAAAATCAGGCATGTATTAAATGTGTAAAACAATTTTCTCCATCTAACCATATGACAGTGATACATTTAATATGATATGAATATAAATTTATAAACCATGTGGAATTGATATTTTAGGACTGTATGACATCAATAGGAATTTATAAACTACGTTGCAGTTATAGTTTTAGGGCTTCGTAGACCATGTGGCATTGATATTTGTTGGGTTGTATGACATAATAATTTTACTAAACTGCCATGTGGCCTTGATACATTTTAAGATATCTAAGGACATGAATATAATTCCTAAACGATATGGCCGTGAATTTCAAACCCTAATGGCAGTTGTAAAGTTTTAGGCTGTGTATGACATGAATATGATTTCTGAAAGCATTTTGAAGGGAAAATTTATGAACTATGATAATTCTTTTTAATGGCGGTGTATAATATTAATACCATTTCCTGACCCATTGAATTCCTTTGAGTAATTAAATCATTATAATATCAGCGTCATCCAAAAATGTTAGCAAGACCTTTACGATATCGCGATCGAGGACAGTTTAAATTTATTGTCATAAATCCGTGTGGGGTAGATTGTGAATGTGAAAAGACGTTTTCGAATTTAACTAAATCCATGTCCTCAGAACACCATGTCTGATGAGTATTTCTCAACGTATGCGATTCAACTCCATTACACACAACTAAACTAGTACAGTTATCTGATCCCTTTACGTATTTGTGTTTATCGCTGAGTAACATAAATCACGTCTGTTTTTTTATGTATTCCTCTGGAAAATATCCTAAGGTTGTTTGTAAAGCATTACATTATCGTATACTACTAAATCATTAATAAATCCATCAAGCTCATATACAGATTCATCAATATCGGTGATAAATTTAACAAAATTATTGCCGTCCTCGTCCAACAATTTTACGTTTTAATTAAAATCTTTAAGCACTTCTTAGCATCGATGATCATCAACTGAGGGAGCTACTAAATACAACGACTACCACTTGAACAATCTCATTATCAAAGTAAGCAATAAGTGTGTCTTACCAACCCAGATGGACCAATACTACTAATAGCTCTGATATAATTTGGTAGCGCTGGATGAAGTTTTACTGTTTCTTGTTTTTGTGTCGCTGAGAAATCAATGACATGTATGTTGTAGAAATATGATAAATAATATGGATCTATTAAAAAAATAAAACGTACCCTTACAGGTAAATGTGTGCAATGCGGTAGACAAAATATAAATTTATTTCTACCAGTAATTTTACTGGCGGTGCTGATATCGCTTCTTCATTAGGAAAATCACTAGGAACGCCATGGGATAATTATACCCAAGAGAAAACATCTTTCAGGATATAATTATGGTGATCCTGGAATCAGACTTGATATCCAACTCGATTAAACAAGATCAACCAAGACCTGGTGAATATCCAATAAATGAAATTGATAAAGCGTGTCATATTCATGATGTAAAGATTTACAATAAAGATATACTCCAGATGTGAAATTAATTCATGCAATACAATCTATAAATTCTATATATTAAAGAATCTTTCAGAGAATCATGATTGGTTGGTAAAAAGGTAAATTATTATTCGGAGCTGTTAATAACTCAACCGATTATTGTAATAATGGAATCGATTCAGTACAGCCCATGAGGAGATTGAATAGATGGAGCAGCGATTTGTGAACTCGCTGATTCAACAAATGTCACACGTTCTGTTGCTGCATCATGGTTAGCACGGCAGGCAATACGGCACATGTATCTCCCGCCATCTAATCGATTCGAGTACGAACATTTAGATGTCAACACTCCTAACGAAGTTCGTCAAGTACCAATTTTATTTTTACCACATGATACTGTTGACATTGGTACGTCTGAATCAACAAATAAATACGCATTTACCGTCGTTGACGTTGCAAGTAGATATAAAAAGCAGAGCCTATATCAATAAAGACAGCAACTGAAGTTGTAGCTTCTTTTGAAACAATTTATCGACGAGTACATATGCGATGGCGACATCTACAAAAGGTTGATCCTGGCAAGTAATTCCTTGGTGCAGTATTGTGACTGATGAAAAGACATAATGTCGAAATAGACGAGGACATAATGCAGTTATTCGTGATCAGGCAATTATTGAGTGATTTAATCGAACACTTGCTAACCGGCTCTTTAGATATCAATATGCGAAGGAAATAATTCAGAAAGATATGAGATGTCACGATCGGGTTGCCAGATTACCAAGTATGATAGCTGCATTAAATAATGAAACTAAACGTGAAATTTCTACGGAACCAGTAAATGCAATCACATAAAACATATACCAATACAACGACATGACTTATCAAAAGATCCAGTATTAGGGGACTGCAAGATATTTATATGAACTCGATGAACAGAAGGCGGTTAGAAAAAGAGATACTGATCATAATTGGAGTGTAACTACACATGATAGTTTCAGCGTAGTAAGATCCACGAGTGGACCTGCACTATACATACTAGATACAACTGCTCATCAACGTAGATTTGGACGTAAACAATTTCAAGTAATTCCTAAATATACACAATTACCACCGCGTTCACTTGTGTAAAGTAACACCTCGATTTTGATTACATTCAAGACAAGTCATCATCACATTTTCATGACCAAGAGTACTATTAATTATATCTACGGTACATTATCTTGGATTATTATTTGAATACTGTCACAACATTACTGTGTTACACCTTGCACAATTATTATTCTGTTATTGTTTTAATTTCATGATAAATGCAGCGTTAAGATCGAAATCGCTCTCTTTTATCATATTATTTATAACTAACGCATTTTGTTTCTTACTATATCATTGCCATTTTCATCATCAGTTTAATAATGTTTTTCTGTGAAGTCTATGACAACCCCTCCCCTCCCCCCCCTGCAACTGAGATATTCTTGTGACTCGAGACTGCAAGATAAACTAAGTTTGACCAGTAGATACGATAATAAACAATCCAAACAACTGTGTCAGAGATGGTTGATTATAGTAATGAATCAATCATTATGGTGCATCCGAGCTACCATGGAGTTTTTTTTTCTTCCGTAGTTACGCGCTCGTCACAACGCTGATATCAACTTAAACAATATCATTTAACACAAGATTGTACTTTGATGATGATCTTGGTATATCAACGTCGATATGCTATCATCGCGTATCTGCTGGTTGATAATAAAATGGTATATCAACGTCGATATGCTATAATCGAGTATCTGCTGGTTGATAACAAAATGGTATATCAACGTCGATATGCTATCATCGCGTATCTGCTGGTTGATAACAAAATGGTACATGTACATGCAATTCTGAAAAATTATCTCGTTCTATCTTTTTTTAAATTCTGCGAAAGTGAATCACGAACTATCTTTCTGCTTGCAATTTTTAAGCGTTTTAGTCTAAAAATATTCAAAACTTTATTTTACAGGAGTTTCTGAAATTATCTCGCGCATTATTTTACACTCAATTTTATTCGGTTGTAGTCTGATCAATTTCTTAAACTCTCTTAATTCGGGATCAAGCGCTCTGTGATCATCAATTCGCTCATCATAATAATCTACAACCATTTTTAACTATTGGAGACAATCCAACAAAAGGCGGTGGTCTACCATGATCTCCCCATGACTACAGCTGTATTCTTCAACAATAACCAATGAAGAAATAATTCTAACGTTTCTAGCGATACTTTGCATATTTTATCCCAAATAGTAATCTTTTGACTATATTTTTCGCCCGTTCGATCAAGAGTCCATGCGTCTCCTTTCCATCGGAATAGGCTATGATAAGTACGCGATTTTACCTTTTGTTAGTTCATGTCTCTTACGATTATATCTGCAGGTGTTAAAACAATCAAATCAACTAAACTCTGCCGAAATAATAACACGAGTTGCATTACCAGAAACTCCTGGTCCGTTTAGATAATGTCTGTTCATGTGATCATATACAGATTGTTCTCATGATACTTTTGATATTTGATTTTTCTGTAATAAATATCTTTGATTTCAAAGCCGGTGGATTAAGAATAACAAAGTATATTTCCTTGTTTTATTCTCCATGCGCCCCATGGTGCATAAGTGACGATGTGTAGCTGTTTTAGCAATTCTGTATTTATATTGCTATCAAATGAATGACTCTAAAACAAATTTAGCAAATCTGTTCACCATCGTTAACAAATATCAAAACGAAGGCGACCGATGGAAACCTGTTGTGATTCACCATTGTACCTAATTTAGTTCCGTCTGATAAATTAACATTACTTCGACTTATAAACATATTTCTTTTCATTGTACCAGGAATTATAAAATCTATTTCAGGATCATCTATAATTAATCTTGTACAATGTCGTTTATGATCATATTACCCCTCTTGGGTAAATTTACCATTTATTTTTCTGCCAAGATCTGTGAGATTTTTTTTCATAATCAGTTTTATCAGGATATTCATCATCAGAATATTTCTTTTGTTTTGGTAAACACTTTTTTCTGGAGATGATAAGATATAAATGCTTCAGTTACAACCAGCGATAAAATATTTTGTTGTAATCGAGCAAATATCGTTATAAGACCATTGGTGGCCACATTTTTCTGAAACATGTGTGCCAATCAGACAAAACAAACTGGATGAAGACCTTTGGGAAAATCGAATGACTTCATACAAGAAACTGCAGTCAAGTCAAAATTAGGTAACATTCCGTTTATCGCAACTCCGGTCATCTCGTGTGTTGAATGTCCAAATCTATTAAAATATTCCTAACACTCTCTGATTTCAAGAAAACGTGTGGGATAACAGGCAAACATATCAAGTTGTATCGTATATTTATTGTCTTATTTACTATTCCACATTCTACCGTGTCCGTATTGAGTTGGCTTCATTAATTTTTATCTGGAGCTCAACGACCTGCGACAGACGGAACGGTAAAACAATTAATCAATAATTGTTCTGTATCGTCAGTTTATTCTAACAAAATAATTTTCATTTCTTCGTGGAGAGATTCTGTTTGATAAATGTCCCCGCTAGGCCGTACAAAGTGATCATAGTTTCCATCACCGGAACTTTGAAATATCAATACTGTTACGGCATCATTTTTACTTATTTCGTTAATAAAATCAATTATATCACCGTTAAAATGTTATCGGTTCGATTTTATAGAAATATTGTCACTGTAGTTATCCAGGCATGCGCATTATGGTCAACGACATTTATCGGAGCTCCTTTCGATACGTAATTTTGGTTTTTATACTATTTCTGTTATTGTTGTTACAGTTATTGGGAATTTTAACGTTCTTTTTAACTTAGTGAGATCATTAATTGTAGCTCTTTCATCCTTGACTGATTTAGTCATTTTTTTCACGTCGCAAATTCGTTCGTTTTTATTTTCCACTATCGCATTTGTGAAGTGTTCCGTTACTCGTTCGGGTACGCAATTATTTTCGATAATTTCATTGGTTTACTATCATTAATGCTGGGGTTATTATTCAGTGGATATATCGATTAAACAACCGCGGTTACATTAAACGTTCTTTCGTTGTACGGTTAGTCAATACAAGCCAACATTCCTGGTTTTGGAATTTTTATTTTTCGTAACAATACTTTCAGTGTAAACACGCACAGGCTCACGTTTGTCACGAATAATCCAAGTATCATCATCCGCGGTATCTACCGCCACCATAAATTTTACTCTAAAAACATATATTCGTTCGTCAAGATAATTAATAATCGTCGCTGCTCGCTATGCTTTACGGACACGTTTGATTAGAGTCTGATTCGATATAAGCGTTGTTATGCTTGCTGATTTAAACTTGTCCGAATTGCAAACTTGGCGGCTCATTCTGTCAAGATCGAATCAGGCTTTAGAAGGCTTCATTGTAGATAATCATTCAAACTCATCTATATCATAATTAAGGCATATATATATATATATATATATATATATATATATATATATATATATATATATATATATATATATAATGATTCTAACAAAGAACAAATGTCGGTGGTTAATGATTTTACAACTCCTTGCGACAAAGCCTGCGTAATCGAATTCTGCGCACATCATTCACAAAGTGTACGGAGAGGGACTTTAGGACCAAAACCGTGTTTACTGCGTGGAGTTTTGGTTAGGGGAGAAACGCAGTTGTGTGTGAAATTTGGTGATAAAAAATACAGAGATCGAAAGCGATATTGTGATAAAATGTAATAAGACAACAATATCAAGGTCATAACAAAAACGCTAAGACTATTTGGCTAGATTTCAAAATAATGATTACAACAAATAATATTATGATATAAATGCAGCAAAATGAATTTGTAAAACATCCTATCATCGGAAATTACGAAGTATCTCGTGTTGGTATATTCAGGCAATGTCAACTAAAAATAAACCAGTTGATAATGTTAAAAATACTGGTTATCTTAAATTTAGTGCGGCAAAGCATTGTAATACTGTCACCTATATATATTTAAATAGTTCCACGGACCAATCGAAGACGGTCTTGAGATCCATTATACTGATGGCCAAACACTTAATAATGATTTGTGTTATTAGTAAAAGCTATCACGCAGAGTTAAAATACTGCATGTGCAATCTGCGGTACAAATGCAATGAGGGCATTATGATCCGTAACTACAGAAACCGGAGAAGAAAAAAGATTTCAGTCCAGCTGACAAATATTTTTATATAGCGTTACTTCGGTACAACGTGTCGCTAATAAAATAACGACACGGCATTTTCGCTAAAGTATAAACACAAAATTACATTATGGTTTACAGCAAATAAATTGTAAAGGACTATGTCAAGGATACGCAACGTAAGTTACTCGCCGGTACTTTATGATAGTACAGGCTTATAAATCAATACAATTGTGTTTATTTTCTCTTCTTCGGCAGAACAATCAAATCGCCGTTAAAATAAATGTAACCAAATAGGCATTTTTAAAGAGATACAAAAAAGGTAGCTTTAATTTAATGTTTTATGACCTCGCGGATGACAAATGGTCCGATATAATCTTTAACAGCGTCAAAGGGAATAATTCTGCTAGACAACATTATTGAGGAACAAATTATTTTAGTTGTTTTTAAAAATACATTATCCTTATTTTTCTGAATATGTCAGTCTTTTGTTTTATCTAGATTTTGTCTGCGACAATGATTAAGAAAAAAAGACAAATACAAGGAGGAAATAAGCCATGCCCATTCCGTGAGCTACTCTAGTATTTCTTTGTAGTAGTTGGTTTATGTAGCATAGGACCCGTTTTATCATCGAGGTCCTACCCATCACTGGTCGAACTTCAACAGAAATGCAGACACTCCTGCCATGTCACCATGTTGTAGTTGCCCTTGTGCACTCAACCGGATTTTGTATGTGGGTGCGTTCAAAAATATTGAACGCAGAGAAGGCCTGTACATGTTTTGAAGTCCTCAGATTTAATTAGATAAAATTTTATTAGATAAAATTGTATTATGTACAGTCTGTAGAATTAAGGTAGATACGATTGTATTAGATAAAACGTTGTTTTGTCTAAATAATTAAGTTAAATACAATTGTATGTTGTGATGTCCTTAGATATAAGATTATATATGTACTCTCTGAGTTTGCTAGAATGTTGTTTGGCATTCTAGGACTTTGTATGGGAGTTGTTTCGTCCTTAGATATAAGATTATATATGTACTCTCTGAAATTGCTAGAATTTTGTTTGGCAATCTAACAATCACATGGGGATTGTGTTATGTAAATAGCTTTTTTTACATTTCAATACGTGTTTATTATATTGTGAATTACGAAAATATTGATGTCATTTTTGCTGCAATTAAAAACTTAAAACAGAACGGCATACCAAAACATCTGATGAATTATTTCCTGAAACAATTATTTCTGATTTTGAATCATTACAAAAACGTAAGTTCGAAGGTAGATATACACGATCATCCGAGTACAAAATTATTTAACATATTCAACAGTCTATGTTCATTTTACTGGCCGCAGAAACAAAAGTGGATAAAGTCATATCTCTCTCACGCGCGATCGAAAAAATTAGACCATTATTATTACACGAATAAAAAACAACAAAATCATGAACACGAGTGTGAGACAATTAAGAAAGATTATATCAGATCGTCAAAGGGAAACGATTATGAAAATAAAAGTGCTGTCAGTGAAATCATGGCAACTGGAGTCACTGTCGCTAGTAATTGTGACAGTGAATGATGGCACGTGTAATATTTATTCTGAAATATTTATTCAGACTATATTTATCCTTGACTTTCAGATTCGTTTTTATTCTGATTATAATATTTTTAACTGAAATATAACTGATTTATTGTATTAGAAACATCCGATATTTTAATGACATTTAGTCAGCATTCATCCTTCCTTTCACCTATTTTAGATGATTTGTCAAATTGCGATTTTCGAAAGTTCAAAATTCACCCGATTCTTTAAATGATTTTATGTTTTATCGATAAGTTCCTGAGCAACACACACACACACACACACAAGCCATAACTGTGTTTGATGTAATTTGGGCCTGATAGATGACTGATGTTTACCATATTTTAGTGTAAAAAATTAAAATGGATCGAAAATGCCACAATCAATTAGAGAACCTCGGGGATTTTTACCAAAAGACAAAATATAATTTGACTGATTTTCATTGGCTAAAATAGCGCAAAACGACAAAAGTATACCAAAAAAAAGACTAAAATTCAGAAATATCTTTCAGACTTCTTATTTTTTTTAAATATAAATAAATAATTCTAAGAGCTTACATATAAATTTTGCTCAGAATTTCCATTTGTAAATGAAGGTTTCTGCACTGGTCAGTTAGTTTTAAATTTATTCGCGATAATAAATTATTATGACAGCGCAGATGCACCGGATGAATCGGTCCTTGCAAGTTCAAATATCCAGGAGGCACTTGCGGTGTAAAAGTATAAACAAATTATCTGTCCTGAACCTGACTGAATTTTTCAAGATCATCCTGATCACTTCCGTCAACGACATCACATACGAGATTAACAGCTATTGTTGAAAATATATTTACAATTCCAGCTGAAATAGGGTTGCCTCTACCGTAAAGATCATTGTCATGTCGGAGAATATCTGCTGGCGGTGATATTTCTCCACGCGGAGACAATTATATGAAATTATTCATTGATGACGTCCTTAACTAATTTTTCAACGTGTCTGTGGCAAATCCTGTTAATGTAATTTTTAGTAATTCTTCTTCAGTTATTCTATAATGATCAATATATGTTTGATAAATGTTTTTTTTAAATCAATATCACTTTTTTCATAGGCACTACACTTTACTATATCAATGAGAGCTCGATAAGCGTATTTTATTTTTTTTTTAAATGGTTTAACGCCATTTTTCAGCACAATATAGGCTATACATGGCACCCAGTATTAATGGTGCAGGAAGAACCCGGGAAAACCCCCGGAAAGAACCACCGACCCACGAGAAGCTACTGGCAAGCTTTCTCACATAACTACATTAGCCGAATCTTAGACTCTAATGCACGCTGACAGAGGTGAGATGGCAGTGATCCGTAACGGACAGCGCTTTAGACCACTCGGCCACTCGGGGCTACTACGATAAGCGTTCTCAACAAATAATACAATTTGATTTTTAACTATAGATATCGTTGCATCAATCTCATTTTACATCGTTATTATGATAATGAAAACTAATCTTTTTACATAACTGTACAAATTTCTCAAAATGTAGTTTGATTTTAATATTTAATTTCATCAGCTTAAAGGTTTAAATGTCATCAACTAATACGCTGCTTGCCAATCATTGGATCAATATTGGTTAACGACCTTGACATTAACGGCGAAACTTCTATTTCATCGTCGTCCCCCCACCCAAACAAGAATATTCATCTGAGCCCAACGGATCATATTTTCGATATTTTTTAAATATTTTTTCATCAACGACAAATTCATCACATTGCGGCTCCGGTTATCTTTGATATCCTTGCTGAATGTCAGGCCATCCTAACATTTATCTGATCGACTACGAATATATGTTTGTTCATGAAGAGTGATAGCTATTTTCTAATTCTTTTCCTCCAATATATTTCATTTGTGCTTGAATTCATAATTTATTTGTTCGATTTGATAACTCCTTGTGGGTACGCTGACATCCTGACAGTCGAGCATTCTATCTGGTCTAATTTTCTTGGCAAACACAAGTGAATTATTTGCTTGTAATCCACCAAATGCTTTTGATCTGATATATGACCAACTGTAATATATGTGTAATTGTGCTAGCGCTATTGCTTTCACTGGAATACAGTTGGAAAACTAACATTACATTCAGGATTGAACGGGCTTGCTGATACCATCGTTGTTTTTTATGGAGTTGTATTAACGACTATCCGATGCAGTAATTACGATGTCGACATTATTATTATTGTCGAGATAATATTATTTTTTGTTATTTTATAAATCAGATGGCATTGCTTCTGTAAACTCGCTATCCGATATTATTCCATCATCGAGGCCTAATGATATCGACGAAGATAATTTAGAATATGCTTGCGTCGTTGTGTGTAATTTTACTGTATGCAGTTTATTTTTGCTACATGTAGATATTTTTTGCAATGATATTAAGAACACAAGCAATTGTTATTGCAGCTGGAACACAAATTGTTACAGCTGTTGGTAATGTCATTGCTATAGTTGATATCAATACAATCCAGCGATAACGGCTGACACCGACTATACAATGATATCGATGTTGTCTTACTTTTGTTGTAAACAAATCAACGATATTTTTCAGTTTGGTGTGCCATTCACGCACCTGAATGTACATGTATTGTTGTACCCTGATTGGGAAGCTCACTGTCTAAGTAGGTAGTAGTTTAGCGATTAGTTCAATAAACCAATAGTAAATCAGGCCGAGTCTTTTTTCTTCAGGTTCCAGTTCAAACGTTACTTCGTCGTTTTGATCTTTTAATATTATCATAGATTCGGAATACACAAAATACTTTACGACTACAAATTGGCGGATCGGTTATTCTCTGTGTTTATAATGTTGCATACCAGATCGGAATGGATTTTGTATATAACAAATTCTTTCGGCGGAGGCAGTCCGTACTAATCAAAATAAACATTTCCAAGTGGATCAATCACATATGCAACCCAGTGAGTACCTGGACCAGAACTATTGTAATTATACCGATTTCAAATACATGTATATTGTGCTGGTTAGGTAATTGATCACGCATAATACACCTCCAAAGTGTTTTTATTTTTAATGTTTAAGCAGCAATAATTAATCACAACCAGACATTTGAATTAACGAAGTGTCAAGGGAAGTATCAGGCCTTTTCCGTACCATGCGTATGGGGTTTCTGGTAAACTTAGACCCTTCTCTCTTTTTAAAATCTTTGACATGTTCCGTTCTTTAGTGACATTCCGGTAGCGGTTACAACATCACCTACTGTGGCTACTTTTGCGACCGCTAGAGCAGCAGCAGCTATTATTGCAAATATAAATGAAAGACGTGGAAATATACCACATATTTCAATTGCGTTTTTAATAGAACCAGCAGAAATATTAAGTTAAATGCCTGTTTTTGATTGTTTCGCTGTATTGTTAAGCACCTAAGTTGACGTTCAGACAACGATAGTTTATTCTGACCACCTGCGATATGTTCTCGCTTTTGTGATATTCTTAATCCACATTTCTCTTTTGATACTGATTGTAGTTTTTTAGTCCGACTGGCACTAATATGGTGATATGACATTATAATATCATGAGCGATTTAATTACATATTTTGTACTGAGACATCAATGAATCGTTTTCGTCCACCAACACCTTAAAGTAACATTTATTTATCGCTAAGTATACAGCGTATTCTCTGTCCCCGCGGGGTAGTCGAGCTATACAATTTAGGAAGTATATATATCAACGACCGATTGCCTTAATAAATATAAATGTTACAACGAGTTAAAAGACAAATTCTGACAAAACTAGGAGGTATATTAGGTTCTGCAGCATAAAATTCTACCTCTTTATTGTCTTCTTTTTTGTTTGTTTCCGTGCTCGTTCGACCTCCGTAAGTTTTGATTTCATTTCCTCTTTTTTTTTCTTTTTTTCTATTGTTTTGTTTTCTTTTCCAAGTTGCAACTTCATTACTTCTTCTTTCTGTCTCCGCCTCATTGTTGATTGTTTAATATGCTCATTTACTTCCTGTTCAAAAATATTAGAATTACAAACATCTTCCTCAGATCTGATTTGCGGAGTATTAATAGCAATGCGATATATATCCTTAACCTAATCGGCGAAGTTTAGAATTTTCGCATATTTTGCTTTTCCATAATTATCTCTTTCACAATATCCACACTCAGCAATATCACGTAATTTGTTTTTATCCTTTAAATATGCAATATTTCCAGGCGTAAATTATTCTAAGATTCTTATTTTAACGTTTGGCACAGATTGAACTTCAGGTTGTTTGTTGCCGGCTTGGTGGTCGAGTTTCTCGAAGACGGTCAGCAATATCAACAGGCAATGTCTCAAAAGCTTTTTGGATCCTCTCAGTTGCTTTATCAAGTTTCATTATTGGTTCGACAATTGATTTAACTATTTGTTCTGCACCGTCTGCAAATTTTACAGAATCATGGACGGAAATAAATTTCTTTATTGCTTGCAGAAGAACAACAGCGGGGGTGGGGTGGGTGGGAGGCGCACGACCACAAATAAATGTTATGGTGGGTAAATTCGCGTACATACTTGTTGAAAACCACCGAGGACAAAAATACAGTAACGAAATAAACTAACCCAGTTAGAGAAACTCTTTTTCAGTTACAGGATTCGGTCTGACGTTATTAACCTTCTTTTTTCATTTTCGTACGAAGCTTTAGTTTTCCAAGGAAGACATGCTCCAAAGTAGATCTGTCCCCACCCCACCCTCATTGTACTTATTCAAGATGAAACATTACATTCGTAAATGTTTTAGTGACACACTTTTAGCATATGTTAATCGATTTGGCCTTTACATAACAAAACTATCTTGTCTGGTTACCTTGAATTCATTATTTATGGCATTTATCAAATACATCCGGACACTCTACCATGAGCGATTTGCATTATTTCTACGCTCGGTTCTGTTGTTATCAGAAATCCTGTTTCCTCATAAATGGCCTTAACAATATTATGATAAGAGAACTTCATCTAATAACACTATGGACGCCAACCCTTTGTTGATCCCATTAAAGGTTTTCCTCATATATGTTTTCACCTACATACCAGGAAATTTCTTTCAAACGTATTAATCATGTCAATTCTTTCGAATACTAGAGAAGGAAAGCTTGTTTAATTTCACTGCGTTCTATTGAATACCAATGATGATTCAAATGACAAGAAACATTACTAAAGGTATGAACATAAACTCTATCTAATGGACTACATTTCATTTTATACATATTATTCAATATTCTTTTCACCTAAAACTAGAACGGAAACATACGAATAGGAGACAGCAATTACGATCTTCGACCATCAGATTCTGACGTCACATCGAGAAATTTAGAGTATGTACAACATCTTCTTGGTAAACAATACGTTCTACGTAACCAAGGTACTATCGAAAGAGATGATTCAGTCAAAACTGAAGGTTTGTAATAAGTTCACTATTTTTAGAGAATAAACTATGCAAAGTTATTTTCGACAATCAAATATTTCTAGTGTTGATATGGTGAAAGTACGATACTTTCGGCTGAACACAATTACAGCAATATATGAGGAAGTGTGGCTTATATATATTTCACCAATACTTTCGGGTCCTCTTTGTTTGTTCTCTTTTGTTTATAATATGGTTTATCTATTATAATTCATATAATATAGTGATTATTGTCTTTATCATTTAAACTAATACAGTATAGCGACATTTTCCTCTCTAAGAATAAAGAAAGCTAGTTACGCAGCAAGAAAAGAACCATCAATATAATTAAATCGTCCTTCCTCTCACGAGGTATTTTCAATGGAATCTCATTTTCATTTTCTTTTCTTTGAAGATAGAGGATATTTACTAAAGACAGGAAAACAAACTTTATCTTATTACAAGACCTTTGTACGTGATAATGATCATTTAATCTTGCAGATGCAGCAAACGTCAATAAGAGAAACCTCGAAGACAATTATAAGAATCTTTTTCTGCGTGTCACACATGAAACAGGCAAACGAAACCATTTTCCTCACAAACATTCGATGTTGTCATCCAGAAAAGAAACAGGGTTACATTACAGAGGTGAGAACAGTTGTAGCTGAAACATAAGAGTAGCAACGTTCGTGCAAAAATATAGGAAAAGGAACAATCAAATGATGGTATGATAGTATCACAAATAGAATGTTAAGATATTATAACATAATAGGAATAATTAGGTAGTATTACACATCATAATGGTACGATATTATCACACATCAAGAGAGTAATAATAGTATCACACATCAGGATGGTAAGATAGTATCATATTTGAGAATGGTAAGCTATTATCACATATTAAGAATAATACAATATTATCACACTTCAGGATGGTAGGATATTATCACACATCAGGATGGTAAGATATTATCACATATTAGGAATAATACGATATTATCACACATTAGGAGGGTAATAAATTATCACACATATGGCTGGTAAGATATTATTATATAAGATCATGATAATGTTACGACAGATGAGAATAGTAAATACATCACAATTCAATTCAGTTCTAATATAATATATTTATTTAATATTCTTAATAAATTCATTCCTGCCGAAAAATATATTTCTATAGAATCATATAACATCCTCCATGAAGGTTACTGTGGACAATATTGATACGATGTTCTCTAGATGAGAAACACAAGATACAATCATTATATGCAAGATGATTGTTTATCATTTTAAATTGAATCTGCAGACAAATCGGACAACGTAACGCAAGTCTATTGGGTTGACGTCGCTGTGCTGATAGATTCAACAATATGGGAATGGTAAGTGTTCCCCTTTCATAAAACGTCATTTATATATTATGTGAAATCCAACAACCATTTCACCTTTGCAAAATATACATTTTTTTCTCACTAATTTATAAAATCAAACAGTAAGCATGAATTACTCCAATTCCTAAGGTAATATCAATTTTACGGTACTCGGGAAACTATCCAAAGGTGTTCTCAATACATACTGCAACGTGCTTATATGCATAGGTTTTGTTACGAGTCCAGGCTCTTACAAACATAACAGAAAAGAGTGAAAACAAGAAGAATTATAACTTTTAACATAATTTTTTCCCTAAAAATAAAGTATAAACTGAGAAAAAAGAACTTACGGTTTTGCGAATCAAATTAAAAAATAATCCAGAATTAAAAATGAAAGTCCAATTTCTAATCCTGATGAAATCCACAATGGAAGACGATGACGTATGTTATAACTTGCGATGTGCTGTTACGTCGAAAGTTTCTTGTCCTTGTCCAAGAATCAATTTAGAGCACTAGTATTTCCAGAGGAAAGGATCACTTGGTATTCAATAATCTGAAGAAAGAAAAAAATAATTCGCCCAAACTGTATACAATATAAACAAATGGACGTGTCATTTGTTAAGGCACGACTGAATATTCTATCTTATAACATTTGTAATTAGTCTAAGACGCAAGACAGATCCTTTTATATACCTACTATCGTGCAAAACAACTAATTTAATTATCATCAAAACAACGTCTCTCATTTAAATATCCATGAAGGTAAACTGTTTGAAAATAAACGATACTACATAATGTGATCGGCTAAGTGACTGATGTGACTTGAAACTAGCGAAATGACAATGTGGTTTATACGATGTTTAATTTCGAAGGAAAACATTTTATTGTCATGTTCTGGCGACTTATGGCTGGTATAGAAGAAAACTTGTCAGCAGTAGAAAGTTGTGATTACGTGATGGTGGTGTCGAAAATGTTGGTCAGTCCGTGTGAATCGATTTCGCACAGTCTGCAATTTCTTATTCTGGGTAATAGGAGTTGTCTTTGCGTTTGACCACACGTTGAATGTTTGCTCGTTGTTGGATTGCAAATAGTCAAAGTATAGGAGTTGTATAAATAAGAAACTTTCATTCTGGATAAGCTGATTTAGGCAGACTGTCGATTTAAGAAATCGAATTGACTCTGACCTGTTTACTTTTCCATCTTATTTTATTTGTCCTGGCTTAAAACAATCCTGGTATATTTGGATAGACTTGTCAGTTTACAGTCTAAAATGTCCAGGAAAAGAGTATTGCACCTACTCTGTAATATCCTTTAGGTGAGTTTAGCGAAATGGTATCGTGATCGGTTCTTACAGACGATGAATGTCGTTTCTCCTACAGGGTTTGAATCTCTAAAGCACGAATTACTGTTTGTTTCGATGCTAAGTATTGGTATTGATAAATATTGTGTTACAATTATCAAGCATTATTTCGGTAGAATCCGGGGCTAACAGGTTCCATTGTTTGATGTATATTTGTAATATACATGTGTGTATGTCTGTGTGTATGTGCCTAACTTCATGTTTTACCCTTAATTGTAGTCTGTACCTCTTGTACCTTTACATCATCACTTTCATTCTTACATGTAAAGCATAATTCTTTCCTATTTTAAGAACTGAGAAAATCGGTATACATTGGATAGACTCTGATTCATATCTCATGCTTTTGTTGAAATTAGTAATTTCGGACCAAATTTAGCACGTCAGATGCGTTCCAAATATGACCGAAATGGTCCATAATACAGTACAATACGCATTGTGACAAAAAGTACAATCTCGGAAGCAAGGAACCCAGTTGGGAAAAAAAACACCCGTAAAGATCGTTATCCTGGAACTTTATATATATATATTCTGACAGAATTGCAAAATAAAGTTTGATTATTGATCTAGTAATGAACTGATCAGCAGCAGCTCCATTGTAGAATGATTATTATCTACTGCAAGGACAAAATTAGCGACCTAATCATGTTTTGTATCTTATATGTTTCAGCATGTTTTTATGTTTTCCAATTTCATTGTTTTTTGTCATTTGTTGTCCTGTAGTGTAGTGATATCATTATTGATGGTGTAAAGCTCTTAGAGCTTCGAAAGATTAGGCGCTTTACAAAGTCCTCATTATTATTATCATTATTATTATTATTATTATTATTATTATTATTATTATTATTATTATTATCGTGAATATTGTGTTGCTAGTATGTAGGCTCCAGTCTTCCAGTCTTTGTTTATACTCACATACTGCACGAGATGATACTTCTAGACTACTAATTTATTAAATGGGATTTTGAACTTTAAACACTATATATAGTTTTATTTGCTTTTTTCTTTCGTATAAATTTAGAATGTGATTGCAATATGTGATTAAGGATGAAACATGGAGACACAGAAGTGAATCCGAATCGTCTCGCAGATGTAATGAAAGTAGCAAACAAAGACGTGGGCATTAATACTTCACTCGTCTTTATTATCAGAGAAATATTCGGTTGTATTTTGTTTCTCCTGAGAAAGAGTTCGGATGGCACATTCGATGCTAAGAATTATCTGGTTACACACACACACACACACACACACACACAATGTACGCTTGCTCGCACGTACGCATCCACACAAACACAGCGATAAAACAAATATTTTTTTCTCTATTTGCAGGTTTACATCACTGCTCCGAGCAAAGCCTCCCCAACAAGAGGAACTAGTTTTACAAGCTATAAGAGAAGCTTACTCACACATTTTTAACGGCGTAAATATAGAATACTCCCGTTTGGAACGAATTAATTATCCTTTAATATCCACTCTACATGTTTCAAGCAATAAATAACTGATTTTAAATGTGTGGACTTTCATATCACGTATTGATCACCTAAAGCGTTTTTCATGTCAGTTTAAGACATGTCAGTGAATAGCTTCAAACATTGTCTGTAAATTAGCATTAGTGTGATCTTTGTAGTGTAATTACAGTGAAACCTGCCTCAATGCGCTCTCTGTAATCCCTGTTCTCTGTATCCCGATGTACTCCGTACCCGATGTCTTCCTTATCCGTCCTCCTCGGTAAGCAGGTGTCCTTTGCAACCCATTCTCTTCGTAACACTGAAATAATTCGTTGCAAAGGGGCAAAGGCAGACCTCCATGTACAGACCACCTCTATAAGGTGGTCAACATGATGATGTTAACAGTGTCCCGTTTGGAGACGTTTCATCTTTTTCCTAACTCAAACACTCTTTAATGGCAAACATAGATCTCCCTTTATCCTTTCTGATTGTAAAGGAGGACATCAATAAATCATGTCATGATTCCATATCCTATGATAAATATTGAAAACTATAATAACAATCATCTTTTTTTGTATTTTCATGATAGAATGGTAAATTATTATGACTATTAACTTTTGTCCTCTCTTTTTTCATAGGTGAACCTATTGTACAAAGGGATAGAAAATAATACTATAGAAATCCATGCCACCCTTGCTAAATTTTTCATTTTCAAGGTAATAACGTTCGTTAATCCAGGATTCATGTTGCGATATAATGTACATTTTGCTGTGCACACATGGTTTAATGTAATGCATCCATTACACAAAAAATGTAATAATCTGATTTACAGTTGATGTTATGGTGAAGGTGAAGTTAATTGTAACAATCTATTACCAAAAATGTAATAATCTGATTTACAGTCGATGTTATGGTGAAGGTGAAGATAATTGTAACAATCTATTACAAAAATGTAATAACCTGAGTTACAGTCGATGTTATGGTGAAGGTGAAGATAATTGTAACAATCTTTTACAAAAAATGTAATAATCTGATTTACAGTTGATGTAATGGTGAAGGTGAAGATAATTGTAACAATCTACTTTACAGTCAAAGTTGATCTCGGAGGGGTGGGGGGTGGGGAATTACGAATGTACCGATGTGATATACAGTCTCAGTTGGAGTGTATGGAAGGTGATGTTGATTGTAACAAATCCAATTCACAATAAAGGAATGCTGTAAGGAGTCGATGTTTATTGTAAGACACTGGTGTCAGTTTCCTTTTGTGTTTGGGGGCTATGATGTTCGTTATAAACAATCTTTTTGTGTTTGGGGGTAATGATGTTCATTATAAACAATCTTTTTGTGTTTGGGGGTAATGATGTTCATTGTAAACAATCTTTTTATGTTTGGGGGCTGTGATGTTGATTATAAACAATCTTTTTGTGTTTGGGGGCTGTGATGTTAATTATAAACAATCTTTTTTTGTGTTTGGGGGCTGTGATATTAATTATAAACAATCTTTTTTTAACAATTTACGTTGGGTACGGGGACATTAGGATGGCGATCTGTAAAGTATTTTCCTTGCAAAAGGAAATCATCACGGCAATATAATTACTTACGACACTATTCTCCAGTACAATTACTACATAGGATAGTACGAAATTACTTACAACATGAAACTTGATAACAAAAAACAACAGAAACTTCCTCTCATATTTAGGGAATTTCTAAAAAGAAAAATGTTGTTAAGATATACAAATTTGGGAATTCATTACTGAATTCAATACATTCTTCATCCAGGAAAATCAGTATGTATGTATGTATGTATGTATGTATGTATGTATGTATGTATGTATGTATGTATGTATGTATGTATGTATGTATGTATGTATGTATGTATGTACGATCATATTATAACAGGTAGCGTGTAACAGTATGTCCAGTACACAACTAGCCTCGTTCTAGGAACAATTTGTAAGGCTATATACAACTTTTAACCCATCACCTATTTTACCATTTGCAATGTTTTAATACTCAGTAAGGAAATTAATCGATGTAACTACTGCATCGTTCTTCAAAAGTTTCATTATCTAACAGACTGCTGGGGAATTCCCTCACAATGAGTCTCTGCCGAAGAAAAAGGATGGAATACATTATATGGATGCTCGCAAATATCTTAATGATGTCGGGGATTGGGACAAAAAATTCGGCCATCATCAAGCAAACTATGATCACGCTATGCTCTTTACGCGGTAAGTGCATATCAGACAGAATAACTGTACAAGTTTAAAACACAATTAAGGTGTAATGCTCTTTAAGCAATAAGGTTATATCAGACTAACGTTTATAATTCGCCAAAAAAATACACATAAAATCTATTTAAAACATGCGGTTCAATCATCTGCAAATATTAAATTTCTCCATTTTTCATTAAAGATTATTTGATGGTATGAATGTTGTAGCCCACTGACCGTTATTGTCAATTGTGTCTTGTAAGACTCAGTCACGTGTGTTAGATACCTTTATGGTGTCTTCGTCTGCTTGGACGCAGTGCGCTTATGCACCCAGTTTCTGTATATTGTAAACAAAAGTAAATAACAAACTGTCAAACTTTTCTGTGAAACAAAACATATTTTTGTCCATCTGGTTTCTCTGAAACGTTACTCTAATATAGGTTATAAATGACAGGGTCTTGTCTGTATATATCCTTGATTTTCCAGACTGAAAAAGAATATTATCAAAGTTAGGAGAATGAGTATCTTTTTATTTTAGATATGACTTGTATGAGGATTTCATTGCAAATAATGAATATACTGGTAAGTGAATCTCTCTCTCTCTCTCTCTCTCTCTCTCTCTCTCAAACAAAAAACAGAGCCATTCACAAGACCCTCTGAAAGGGGTGGTTATTGTAAATTTTTGGATTTAACCCTATTTTTAGAGCACAATAGACCATACATGGTGGCCGGTAAAACTGGTAGAGAAAAAAACCGGGAAAACCTAAGTAATATCAAACGACACTGGACGCTACTGGCAAAGTTTCTAAACTATACATATTGTCTGAACCTGAACACAAACAGCTAGAGGTGGGTGATATTGCAATGAATAGACAACTGGCCAGTGGAAGCGCTGGTAAAGCATATGTATGTATGTATGTATGTATGTATGTATGTATGTATGTATGTATGTATGTATGTATGTATGTATGGTTTGTGTGTGTGTGTGTGTGTGTGTGTGTGTGTGTGTGTCGTTGGTCTACACATATAAATAGTCGGATCAAAAGATTTGACGTTAAATAGATAGGGACACAATAGTTTGACCGTTTCATGGGATAAAAGTCAGGATACGAAAGTTGAATCTTGTACGAGAATGATCTTTTTGGGAACCATGTATATATGCATAACGAGGATCACTGCATAAAGAGATCCCACATCACAGATCATTAAGGTAAATAATCAGACAGGGATTCAAATGGCATACGTGAAGATAATACTTAAAACTTAAAGAAGCTAATACATTAAAACCTAAATAAAACATAATCCTGATACTTAAAAAATAAATTTGCATCATGCGTCGTTTCTTAAGATTTGAAAGTGATTAGAAGACATTTCAGAAGCACATTCCGCTCCGTAAATCATCTTCGCTCAACCAGTCGAAAAAGAACTTACATCATCCAGTTCGTCCCTAAATTTGAATATCTGCAGTCCATCTGTTTACTTAACTTACCTTTGAACACTTTCTAATATATTTAAGAAGTATCATTATCTAACCTTAAGAGCTGGTAATTGAACAAGGCACATTTGGAAACGTTTGTATCTCTTTCCGAATTAAATTTGAAAACTGTTCATTTTGAAAACAAACTAGGTTTAATTCAATACTAGTATTTACGAAAATACTCTACGATGCTGCTGGTGATTCCTAAACGTGTCAAGAAAAGAAGGCTGGATGATACATTCAAGGACGTCATTACCGAAAGGGAAAATTTCTTTTAACATCTCTGTGACAATTAAACAACTGTAAATTTCAAAAAAATTCCGTTGATGCCAGGCTAAAGCAGATTGCATAATTTTATGTATATATGTTGAAATATGGCTCCTCTGTTAAATCGGCGTTGAATATGGTACAGAAAGTCATTCGTGAAAATAAACGAGCTGTATTAAGGATTAAAATAAATCTGATTAAATAGTTACAACCGTGCAAACAAATATCATACATGGACCAACTAGTCTCGAAAACTTCTCACAAAATAATTATTATGAAAACTTCCGGCATGTCAAAATCTTCAATTCTGCTAATGCTGATAATTAGAAGAGTCTCTTGATGGATGGCACTTCAGCAGGACCAGATGGTATCCACTATCAACTTATGGTGCACTTTACTGAAACAATTATATATACATTGCTAAGCCTTTGCTAAACATTTGCAATAAACTTTTGCTTAACATTAGCGTTTTGTCGAGAAGCAACCGAGATCTGGAAAGGACCATACCGACTCTTCCAGTTATCCTCTGATATCATTAACATGTCATATTTGTAAATCCATGAATGGATGGCAAATTATGGTCAACTCTGGGATCTTCCATCCAGGTGCCTGACTCCAAACTAAACGTCGATACCAGTTTGCTGAGAAGCACACTAAACCAGCTTGTCAGACTTGGGAGAGCTTTAATGACGAAATATGATATAGTTACCGTCTATTCAACATTGAGAAAGCTTATGAAACGGCACGCAGGTACTACATTATGAACGACCTATTAACCCAGGTCGACTGGCTCTCTTACTTAACATTATCTCCAAAGATTTGTATGATATTAATGGAGCGCAGTAGCTTGTTCTGAGAGGTTTTCTCATGTGATGAGTTGTACCTCTGTGGAGCAAGTTGTCAGTCAAAATATTAATCATATAAAGCTGGCATTTATTCATTGCCGTAAAGCAAACACGGCGGATAAATACATCTCTTTCTCACCATTGGATTCCTAAGGTGATTACATGTTTCACATCTTGAGATACTAGATGTTAAGTATTTGAACGAAAAAGACAAACATTATCTCTGCAGATTCAACCTTTAGTTTTGTGAATATCACTCAGTTCCTTTTTTTTTAATTGTTTCTAAACATATTTCAAAGAATTGCTTCCAAAGGATATTCGATCATGACATAAGAAAACTGTTTAATTTGCAAAGTACATGGTGTTTAGAGCTGTGGTCTTAAGGATTGCAACCTGCACAGAGCAAATCACTAGAAACTAAGAATGAACTTATTAATATGAACACTTATTACAGCGAATCCACAAGAAAATATTCATTAATACAATAATTTCTCATGACTGATAAAGAATGCACTTACTGCAAGTAGAAATGTTCAGAAGAAGACTGAAAACAGCCTCTTCAAGATAATGGGTACAGTAACGACTTCTGCATTGGTTACCTAGATCACTGTGATCATGGAGGGGGGGGGGAGAAATCAAGTACTGCCGAAATATTGGATCACCAGGTTGACCAAGGAACACTTTCAATTACTGGAAATGGTAAGTATCACAAAAGGCAATTAATACTGGAACCGTTATTCGCCTCTCCTGGATAAACGGTCGACAGAAAACATTGCCCTGCAATGGTCCTTGTGTAGTACAATACTTTATTCAAGCAAAATGCGCGTTACATCTACAGTGTTTCAATGAACTAACAACAAATTGTTTACCAATTTACGTACTAGCTTCGCCATGATGGTTGGCTGCTGGGTCAACGTAAAAGACCATATTCGCTTGCGATCTTCTTCGAACAGATAACAATGGTATGTTTCTAGCACGCTTATCCTCGTCGCTGTAGCATACCCCTGGGCCAAAATGTGTCTCTGATTGATTCAGGATCTGTAGGAGGAACTGGATGTTATTTTAAAACTCCTCACGAAAATATGTTCTGAGGAAGAAAATGCCCTTTTAAGCATCGACAACTAGTCGTTTTTGTCCAGAATCCACCGCGAAGAAACGGCCCATGAAGCACGTGCCTTTATCAGCCACCATACACACAATTTGTTCTCTGTGCTACGTTTCATTGATAGACTACAGTCCAAGATACCTATCTGGCCACATCTATGTGTACACACCAGCAAGATACTTACACTCTTTGTATGACAATCGTATATTCACTATTCCCACTATCAAAACAAAGTCATATGGACAACGTTCTTTTGCATACCAGGACCAAGCAACGTAGAACGAATTACCCATTGAAGTTAGACAAAAAGATAGAGTAATCCCTTTCCCCAGTGCTTTTGAAATTCACCTTTCTCGACTGCAAGAATAAATTTAAAGACCTAATAATGTTTCCTACCTTAAATATTTTCGGCTTGTTTTATATTTCCCAATTTCATGGTATTTGTTGCTTGTTTGCTTTTTTTAGTCATATCATTTTAGATGTTGTAAAACATTTAGAGCTTCCAAAAAAAGCCATAAAAAGTCTTCGTTATTATTATTATTAGAAGTAGTAGTAGTAGTAGGAGTAGTAATAATTGTATATCATCATTTTTATTATGTAAACTAAGTTGTCAAGATTATGCGCCTTTGTTGCTTTTGTCATGGCTACGACTGGATTTCTGATTCTATTGATCATATTGAATATTATTTTGAACTTTTGTATAGATTGTTTTGATCTTATTTTAAACATTTTCTATGCAAGTTAAGCTGGTGTCTGTGGTGGACTCCGTCACCGCAAAGAAAAAAAATCTGCAAGCCACAGAGGTTGAAACATTTCTTTCTGTGTATCAGTTAAGATTAAGCAAGGATGACAGCCACGATAGGTAGTTCCCTCATTCTCCTTCGTTTGATCGTAGCCAAGTTCATTCTTCCTGGAACCAATGTAAAATTCCTTGTATAAGACTTAGACTACGATTGCATGATTTAAGCCTCCATCGACAACGTGTTACTTTGCAACAATAGTTTCAGAATGGACCATTCTTAGTCCTCCTCGAGTCCTGCCACACTCACCGCGGAAATAATAACGATGCGGCATTTTGGGGAAAATGTCAGTCACAATAGAAACCATCGAGGCGACAATGGATCGCTCGGCTGCACACACATAACATAAGAATCATCCCAGGTATCAAGTGTCTCTCCTTGGCATTATTAGACGATCTCGAGGACTGAGAAACATCTCTCGATTTCCTTTCGCTCGCATTTCTGGTTATGAATTTCCGCCTGCAGCTTTTCTGCTAGCCTCAACTCCTTTACCCGCGTCATAATCGTATTTGCTCTGCACATGTTTAGCAACAGTAAATGCAATACGAACAGTACTAAACAATATTTCGTTCTTGAAGAGCACAGTGCTGTATGTGTTCAAAGCCAATACTATTTCGACCGCAGAAATAGCTATGGATATTATCTGATTTATAGTTTCTTTCCAAACACTACTAAATCCTATGCTGGTCGTTCTTAATATGCATACTTCTTCTTTTGAAAGAAAATAGCACAGCACCACGCTTTAAATTACTACCGAAACTCATCAGTCTCACATTTATCTTTAGAGTTACCCACTATTGGTTCTAAACTGAAGAGTCATTCCGTTGTTACATGCCGATCACAATTCAATGTTTCTGGTAGCGGTTCGATTGGTCTGCATCAAGGGATCAGATCTTTAGATATCAGCAAGTTTTCACTCAATTTTGTAACGTCATTTGTGAGGTTTACCCGTCTTTTGTACGGTTTACCGGTCTCCTTGAATGTCTTGCGAATTTCTTGCACTGTTTGCTCTGGTTTGCTCTGTTTTCTTTAACTCTAACTTTCCGCAAGAGGCAGTGCAGAGATAAGGTTAAGCTGTGAAAGACATTTCACTCGATACACTAAAATATGCAATTTTTGACCATTTTAAAAAAATCGTCAGTGACCTATATTTTGCCCAGAATCTTAGTAGTGAGACCATGGATATCGTTCACAGTGTTGGTGTAACAAAAACATCATATTTGGCTTTGACCTTTAGGTTTACGTTAGGTATCTTCGCTCATGATAGTCAATATGACGTTCAAAACATTTTGGTTTTCAAATGCGTTGGTTATGGTGTCGTTTGTAACTATAGTCTTAATTTTCTTTCATACCTGGAAGCAAAACCGAAATATGTAAACACCGGCTATATTCAATGCAGTATATCAATTAAACTATTTAATTTACCGACTAATTTTGTGTTGCTTCAATCACATTTTGGGGCACGCCTTGTACAGCTATGCGTGGAATAACCAAACAAATTGCAGGGCTCCAAATATAAATAACAGCTATGGTTGGTGTAGATGATCTTTCTCTTTCCTGACACTCGACCTTGTCGCCTGTAGGCACCGCATTTCTCGCCCACTTCGTTGATGTGGGGGCGCTTTTCTGGCCAATTATGCAGCAATTCTCAATCAGTTAACGGACATTGGCCTTAATTCCCGCAGTAGACACCATCCACCACCTCTTCGAGGTAACCTCGAAACTTCTCGAGAAGGCGGCTTGACACTGTCTAGATTTCCCCTCAAATAATTGTAAACTAAATGCACGTTTGTCACAACAGCTCCAAATTCAATTTAGCTACCAGTAATTAATTCAGCGTAAGAAACTATGAACTATCTTATAGCGGGTACCTCTGCCTAGCATCTTTACTGGAAGCTTGTTCGTAGTGGTTGAGGACTAGCAGGGTGAAATGTACAAACATTCAGTATTTCAAATGAGTTAACTAATGTTTACTTACGCATAGTCGTCTCGTTTAAATCCATATCCATAATTTAACAGATTTCATAATTCATTTTTGAGTGACAATTTTAAAGCAATATTCCACAATATATTTCTTTATGTGCGCGTGTCTGTATGGGTGACCGTGTGTGTGTGTGTGTGTGTGTGTGTGTTATATCAATGATATACCACGAGACATGCATCTAGTTTCCTATTAATGGTATATCATGTATGCCATGTGCTCGCTGTACATGTATTTTATCAGGTACGTATACATTTATTAGCCTTTTGAAAGGAGTTGAAGATTTGACTTTACTGACCGATTAAGTCAATACAAGACACTTTATGAACAAAACATGAAAGATGGTATTAATAACGAAAGCATAGCACTACACACACATGGTTAGCTCTATATGACACATGAACACTCATTCACGTACCGGCGCATTGAAATTAGTGTGGAGTAGAAACCAAACAAACTTACGAATCAACACGAGATAATTCAAATATTGTATTATATTTACCGTTTAAGCAAATATTCTGCTTTAATAACGGTTTAATAACATTAATACCAACCATAAAATCTCTCATCATTTGGTTGGTTTGATTTATCTTTTGCCATCATTCCTAAGTCCAGATATATCGTGGGATGACAACCTAAAATCCTCTCCACTCGAGAGGTATTCATATTTAATGTTTATCGATTTTTTGAACATTAGGTTTAAGAAACAATAACAAAACAATAAATACATCACAGTATGTTATCACGTAACCGAAAACGTTACAGTACAATGTCGACAGGATTTGCAACTTTGTCTCACTGAATATATAATCACTTGATAAATCTAAAAGAAAATGCATACAGACCGTTACAACAAACCATATTCGTGTTGGTTACTTTGTGTGAGCTCAATTTCAAGGTTGTAATGTAACCCAAATTATTTTTTTCTCACTCCAGATTTCTGAGTATTTTATACCTTATGCATGAGAGGGAAGGGGAACGAAAAGTCGCAAGTATTGCGATGAAATTGTGTACCATATTAAATTCATTTAGAAAAGATGGCGTATTCATACTTGTCATCGTTGTTTACATACGTCACAAACGATTACTGAGTGAATAGCACACAGTTGAAAGACGCCGTTGCAATATGTTGATATATGCGTATTATTGAGTAATTGGTGGAACATTATTTGTATATCAAATTGCTTTATACCATGAATTTAAAAGCAGTGTTTTTTTTAATTATATGTGGAATATATACAACATGTTAAAGCACGACTGGTAGAATATTCACAGTCGCGAGATAATGTAGTTTTGCAGCTTGAATTGAGGTCACAATTAGCATTTTCTAAAAGCAACCATTGCATAATGGTATAATGTGCCTTGTTTACTTACAACACAATAACCTATACAATTTAGGAGGTAGTCTCCAAAGCCCTGACCCTGGTCAATAGTTACCATTTCTTGTTTACCTAATAATAATTTGGTTAATAAGCTTATACAAGAGTATAATGCAGCTAATTTAGTTGTTTACATAAATGACATGAAAGTAAAAAAGCCAATCAGGTCAAGCAGAAATAAACTCCAATTTTGGACGAGGTCAAGTCCAGCAAACAATGTTACATTACAATAACATGTAATGAAATAAAGCTATAACAAACAATTTAAATTAAATATACATAACATGAAAATGCCATCGTTTGTAATTAATACGTTTACTAATAAACCTTTAATTTTAGTCAGAAAAGAAAACAAGTCATACTAAGCGGCTCAAAGAGTCTACTTGTTTTCTGCTATTTAATTTTTGCTACTGCGACATCCACTAGTGCCTTCATTGACCACCTCGTGTCAAAACATATGAGATTACTTTGTTCGTCTTAAACTGATAATGCAGGTCGGACAAGATTCAAAACTTTAATATACCTATTCATACTGTAACAAGATAACCGGGTGTGATTTCAGATTGACGACACAACACAATTGATGGTCATACAATTACAATGTTTAATGAAAAATAATTTAAAAAGACAAAAAATTATGATGGATATGTGCGTGTATACGATCCAAATATCAATTAAGAAAACTCACCGACTTAAATAATGAAATTACAAATAAATGAAATAAACTGTACAAGGACAAGGGGTGACATATTCACAGTGATTACAGCACAAAAAGAATACTTTTTACTCAAACAGAATACAATGTAGCATTTTACTCACGGTACAATGTATTCACTCAAATAGTGAAATTATGTAAATAAAAAGGAACAGATACAAATTATTTCTCCAATCCCCAAAACACAGTGGGTTGTACAAACTGCAAAACTTAGCACACGGCTAAAAGGTCACATGTATGGAGTTGTACACTCCGTAACCAGCACACTCAACTACCAATCACACTGGCTATCAAGCCATCAGTTTTCCTTTCTTTTTTTTTTTTTTTTTTTGGGAGAGATCTCTTTTTTCTGATCTTCACAGACCATTTAAAGGAAAGGCTCTCCCCTTCATTTTCTTTTTGTTGTGTGCTATATTATTTATTTCTTTATTATTCATTTTTTGTAATTAAATTTCTTTTTTTTTTCAAATTTATAACAGGCATTCATCGAAATACAATTCTTTCTGTCTTTCAATTTGGTATTTTCTTTCTCTTCTTCTTTTTTCGCTTTTCCTTTGCTTCCTCCCTTCTACAAAGATTTCTTCTGCTGACTTATCCATTATCGTTTCATCATTATAAAGATTTTCCCTTTCTCCTGTTTGTTGTTCCTCCGCTGTCACTTCATCATTATAGAAAAAATCCCATTTTTCTTCTTCTTTTTTTCTTTCACTTGAATATATTTCCATTTGTTCCACTATTTCATCTTCTGTGATTATTACTGGTTGTTCTTTTGCCGCTATTTTCTGTTTCTCTTTATCTTGTGGTTTAATAGGGTTTTCTGTGCTGTTTCTTTTCCTATCCATTTTCCGTCTCTTTTTCAGTTGTTTTGTTGTTAGTGGTTGTTGTTGTTCTTGTTTTGTTGTTTGTTGCTTTAGTTGTTCATCCGGTTGTATTATTTCTTGTTGTTTTTGTAGTCCTTGTTGTTCTTTCTCGTCTTTATCATGAGCTGTGGTTTGCCTTAGTTGTGATTTTCGGGGCCTTGGTAGTGGTTTGTTAGGCATTTTTTTTTCCTTGTATTCTTGATCTTGTTTTTCTTTTTCATTTCTTGTCTGGTTGGTTGTTACTTGAGGATTTGTTGTATCTTTGTTCAGGATGAGTTGCGGTACTTCTAGGTTTCTCTTTTCTGTTGTTGGTTGTTCTATTTCTATCTTTTCTATCTTGCAATTTCTTGGTGTATGCCCTGTTTTCCCGCACTTGCTGCATTTTATATAATAGATACAACCTTTGTACCAAGTTGTGATTATAAATCCCCGTAGGAAGCACCTTCTTTTTATTGTCCTTAGTTTTATTCTTTCAATTTCTAATATCCTTGTTTCGGTAAAAATTTCGAAACCCGGTATTTTCCCTACGCGAAAATTTTCCACCTTAATGCCAAATTTCTCCTCTGCCCATTTTGCTACAATTTCAGTTGGAATTTCCATAGGTATGCCGTTTACGTGCAATTCCCCCGTTTGTTTCTTTGAACTTTGAATTATTGCTCTTTGTCCGCATATTGTAGTTTCTCCGTATTTCAATCATCAGTTTTCCAGGCTGGTCAATCAAGCAATCAGCGCCCTAGAATCTCGGTCAGCAACGCCCGATCACCTGCTACTCGACCAGCAACAGCTCTCTACGGCTGCTAAGGTCGACTTATATGGTTAGCTCTGCAGCTCATTCTACGTTCACTCAGATCACTCTGATCACTGGAAGTTTTCTCTAGTCATTTGAATATATATATATATATATATATATATATATATATATATATATATATATATATATATATATCGCCGTGTAGTATGCATGGCACGGGCATATTTGATGGAACGTAATGACGTTGCATACAGTAAGCTATACAGTTTACATTGCTGGCACAATAATTATTAAACAATACACAAGTTCTGAAGTGAAACTAACCGTACCTGATAAGAATCATACAGTACTAAACACCTCTTAAAAATGCAACTTTGTATTGCCCATATAAATCTCTTGCTAAGTCACAAACAAGAATAGAAAATATTTGCATTATGCCACGTATACCGAATCCACATAGAAAATATACAAAGACAAACGTTGTAGTACAATAGTTATAATTTATACAAAGGAAATTATCAACTCACTTCTACAGCTGAAGATGTGCAAATCCTTACAGTAAACTACCTACTGACAAGATATTTAGTACTGTAAAGATTTTACCTTAGGTGAAGCATTTATACACAGATATTGTCTGTGCACTGGATGCATTTGGTTCTTCTAATAAAAAGCACATTCGCACGTGCGGCATAGGAATCACCGAACTTATTATTTGAATTATTGTACAAGTAATTAATAAATAAAAGGATGTATACAAGTCCGTGACACATACAGACTGAGGCCAACAACTATCGATATTGAGGGGAGTCAAACATCTACTTCCATACTCGCATACATTCAGGCCAACAAATATCTATAGTGAGGGGAGTCATACATCGACTTCCATAGTGACATACATTCAGGTCAACACATATCGATAATGAAAAGCATATATATAGAATCACATTCTATTGCGACTAATAAAATAGTTTCGTCGAACTGTAAGTTTAGTACGGATTAGTCTGCGCTTTTACGTAGGATATTTTATCCAGCATCCTCGAGCAACTTATGTTTTTCGTTCAAGAAATAATTTTTGCTACCTATTATTTTTGTCATCTTAGGTATGAGTTTCCAATCGAGTATATGTGACATTGGTAAGAGAGCATCGGTCATTGAGGTAAAAGATTTCTTTTGGTCGATAGATACAGCAGCACACGAACTTGGACACAAGTAAGTTTACTCCTTATCATAATTCGTTCTTCCCCCTATTTTCTTTCACTCGATTAGTATTGGTGCCCCCGTGATCTATTTGTGATTCCTAGACATTGATCTTTTATTGGCCGATTTGTTTCCCACTTTCCTATATCTCAAGCGCCAGGATTCTGTATTTCTGGGATGTGGAGAAACGTTTTGTATGATCAAAGTACGATACCGCGAGCTAAATAATCAATTTGCCGTTGGATTTGAGAAAATTTTCAACCCATTTGTTATGATAACCCATTTTTTCAATTAAAATTTTTTTTTGTCCAAGACAAAATGCTTATTAGAAGACAACTAAGAAATAATATGAAAAGGCTGACAGATGTTTTGGATATAATTACTTCAGTTTGTAGATTTCATATAGTATAAGCCAATCAAATGACCAATTGAACCTCCTGACAGACGGCTTTGACTAACCCTGTTGATAAAGTATAATTCACAGACGTGTCCTACTGCAGATTCCAAAAGGTCACTTGACTGTTAAGTATATCTTTCTTTCTGTAGCTCATTGTGCATGACTATATCTATTTTTATAATTTTGTTCACGGATGTAATTTATACAGATTGTCTTCAGATAGTTTTGTTCTCGTTTTCCAGGTATCTTGAGAGCTTAGTGATTGTATAGTATAAAATTGATGCTTACTTATGTGTTGACGAGTATTAATCATAAGACTTAAATGGCACATTTTGTTTAATCGTGGATTGGGTTTAGACGTTTCTAGAATAATTATTTACTTTCCCATCATCTGGATAGGTGACATGAATATGCCAAATCGACGCAAAATGAGTAGTGTTGTTGGTTACGTGTTTTTGTTGTTTTTTTTTTTGGTTGCGAAATACAGTCGCAAAAAACTACCGAATATACAAGAAGGGACTTAGGCAATTACTTTCATTCCGATTTTGAAGTCATTCACATTTCTTGTGTTCCTGTTGTAATTCTGTAGACGTGTTTTATGTTGGAATTAGTTCATGGTTTCCATGACTGTATCAACTGATCAAAATGTCTTTCTTCAAGATTGTATCTGGTCAGAAATTATAGGGAATATTTTGATTTCCTATATTGCCGATAAGATGCTGTTGATGCTCCCTAAACATTGAGGTCAGCCTAGGTCATTATTACAATCCTGCAATATCTTCAGATTTTGATATAAAGGTCATTATTACAATCCTGCAATATCTTCAGATTTTGATATAAAGGTCATTATTACAATCCTGCAATATCTTCAGATTTTGATATAATATAGTTTCGTTTCTTTACCAATAATTATATTTTTCCATTAGTGAACAATTCTTCCTTCCATTTGTAGATGTAGAGGGGTTATATCGCGATCACCAAAATGCGCATTCGTGGGACTGAATGCTGTTATAAATTAGTTCAGATCTTATTCTAAAACAAATCGTACGACCATATATATGTTTCATAATCCAAGATCGTATCTGTATATGAAAGAATTGAAAAGAGTGTCCTGCCGATCAGCGGCCATATAAGTATTGTTATTATTTTCTAAGGAAGGTTCATAACCTTGTTGGTTTCACTAAATAGGTTTATATATCGATCTTAAATGTTTTAAATTTCTGATAATTGTAAGTCCCGACCTTGCACATGTAGAAAACTAAAATGCAATTAGGAAATTAGGAGTTCACACTCACCTACAAGAACGATTTGATTGACCATAATAATAAATAATTAGGGATATATATATATATATATATATATATATATATATATATATATATATATATATATATATATATATATATATTTGAGTATGAATAGCTGTGTCAAGTAATATGGAGTAAAAACTTCTTTTAAAGGTATAAAGGTATAAAGGTACGACCCACAGGATAATCAAGATTATTTTACTACGGTAATTGCACATCCATTACAGACTAAAGATTTCTAATCTTGTCTCCCGTTTGGTGTTTCAACAGCAAAATATCTTTTGAAACTGGTCGATATTATAATAGTCCACGAGATAAAGTTAATGCTTGCATCTTGATACTTATATTATCAGAAATGAAGATGATATCTGTTTTGAATGTCCTAAGTTTCGAATACACACACACACACACGCGTACATACATACATACATACATACATACATACATACATACATACATACATACATACATACATACATACATTACATACATACATACATGCTTAAATTAATGTTTTATGCCTGGAATATTATAGTAATAAACCTATGCAAATTGCAAATACATTCTAACGATATCATAACGATAACGATATCATCTAACGATAACGATATCATCAAATCGATTTTATTTTACGTTATTGTCTGCCTACTATCTCTAAAGGTTTCGTGAATGAACTTCTTATGTCAAATATGTGACTTGCTTGTAAGAAAGACTTCGTTCCGATCAGATTTGGAATCTATATTAGGTGAATCTGGACCAGAGGCGTAGCGAGGGGGGGGGGAGCGGGGGGGGGGGTACATATGTCTCCGGGCGCCAAGGTACAGGGGCGCCAAAATGAGACTTGCAACGTTACATTATAATAAGAAAACAAGGGTAATAAATCTGTCACAAGATCGCTGGGGCGCCAATTTTATAGTTTGTCCCCGGGCGCAAAATATCATCGCTACGCCTCTGATCTGGACTGGCACTTGACGAGATAGGTCGACCGATAAATCGAAACTTCACTTTTACTTGTATATAGTCGTGTACCTTGATTGATTGTTGTTTCCAGTCTTGGAGCAGTACACGACGGTGAAGGTGAGGCCATAGCCTGTCCTGCTGAGGATAATTTTATCATGACTCCCTATGAGCGAGAATTTGAAGAAGGGGAACCATACTCCAGAAATCCTTGGCTCTTCTCCAACTGCTCCGTGGAATCATTCAAGGCATTACTAGGCAAAAAGTACGTCCCATTCATATCTAGACATTATTAGAATCTACTGTTCGTTAAGTTACCCTTTGATACAAGTACTCTCAGACAAAAACACAATTTTTACAAACACTTTAGAGAATCTTTCGATTTTGGTTTTCATCAGGTTAAGCAGTAATGTCGAAATAATGAATACAATTAATCGTTTTAGCTCATGAAAACGGGGTGTTTCCAAAGATATACGTATGTGTGCAAATGCATTTATTTGATTAAGCATTATATAGGTGGGTATGTACATAGGAATGTGCGTAGTTAAACTTTGAATCTATCTATCTATCTATCTATCTATCTATCTATCTATCTATCTATCTATCTATCTATCTATCTATCTATCTATCTATCTATCTATCTATCTGTATGTCTATATGTCTGTCAGTCTGTCTATATATATGTATGTCGGTCTGTCTGTTTATCTATCTATATGTCGGTATGTACGTCTGTCTGTCTATATATATATATGTGTCGGTTTGTCTGTTTATCTTTATATCACAGTAAATAGCCTACTTACGTATTACAGAGAGTGCCTGCTCAACGAGGGTACTGTCTTCAACAAGAATGAATGGATGTGGTATGTCAAGCAAGAGACAGGAGAGAGCTTTACGACCGATAAGCAATGTGAACTTAGTAATGGACCAGGGTCTCGATTATGTGGGGTACGTACATACTTGTGTTTGTATGCTTATTTTTTCACTTGCTTGAGCACATTCCCCTTCTCTGTAAATAATATGCTCGCGCAGATGCTGAACTGGATATGGGGCGTTTATTGTATCTGTATATAACTTTGTCAGCTACCTTGTGCTCCATCCAATATCAAATTCCAAACTTCTACTAAATGTTAATATTTTGTCTTTAACAAACTGTGATTGTCACTAGAAATACAGTTTTGCTGACGTCATATTCGTCTACCCCACCCCCACCCCTGATAACAAACTTCACTTCTGCACTTCCAGAGGAATGAGCTTTTTACTGTGTAAACTAAAGTTGATGCAAGTATAGTAATTTGTTCTAGATATTAGGAAGTAGCTACCAAGTATTCGAAGCAAACTAGAGATAAGATCACAGGGGCCCCGATTGACAAAGTTGTGTAAAGCTCTCGCCTTTACCAATCACTGCCATCTTACCTCTGTCTGCGTTAATGTGGATATCCGAGAACGCTTCTCTCATAGCTTTCTGTAAATGGTTTATTCTTACCTTGGTTTTCTCGGCTTCTTCATTCACCTGTTATATAATGACCTCCATGTAAAGACTTATCTTGGTGTTTAACCCCAAAACAGAACAAACTTGCATCACACGAAGCTCATGCAATCTGACACACTAACTGCACGTATCGCTTCCTGTTTGTTGGTCACGTGACCAACGATTCACTTTGCACTTTGATGTTTGTGATGTTTGCATTCAATCGAAGAACATTTTTGTAACTGAATAAAAACCTACGACGCATATATATATATATATATATATATATATATATATATATATATATATATATATATATATATATATATATATATATATATATATATATATATAGATATATATATATATATAGATATATATATATATATATATATATATATATATATATATAAACATACATACATACATACGGAATGACTGAGTAGTGTGTAGATGGATAAGAATTAATTATTAAGTCGTCATACGAGTGTATCTAACACCGATTCAGTTGCATCATTGCTGTTGTGATGTGTGCGTATTCGATATTGAATATGAACTGATGTGTGCAGGCATGGCGATGGGTACCTTTGAATTGCGGACATTTGTTCAAATCTCCGTAGAATACGAATTATAAATTATCTAACCTGTATGATAGTCTTGACGACATACTAGGGTTTACGTACTCGCCGGACGGTTACATCATCTAAAGAAAACAACACTGCTCTAGTCTAAATGGCATAATCCTCACAGTTAAAACGCTACCAGATTCTGCTATCTACGAGTATTATCAGATTTTACTGCGTCTGCAATCGCAGTATACGAAATTTGAATAGTCTCAGTTTTTACCGTGTCTTCGTTACCCTAACTCGACTATTCGAATAACTACAAAAAACAAGTTTACAATAGTGATTTTGGTGCGTAAATATATAGCCCGTTAGCTGTCGGAATTTTAGTATTTTTGAGGATATGATGACCGATTCGATTACAATGAAACGTAGATGATGTTTTTTATAATGCTCATTTTATCCTGTACTACGCAGTGGCACAGGTATCATAACACATCAAAATGATTCATATTATGACAAAACTATGGCACAATAGGCCTATGTGACAGCATGTTTGCCTTTTATATTGATCGTATCCAAATACTACCACGTCAATCGTATTAATAATTAATGATCTTAAGAACGCAGTTGGCCATGCAAGTAAATTCAATTATTAATAATTACGTTTCTCATGAATAAAATTTGCAAAATTTGCAAAGAAATTTTAAAACAAATTCTAATTTATTTATGTTTATAGTATCCGTGTTCTACTTTACATTGCATCCACATTAATGTTAATTCTCAGAAGTGTAGTCAGAAATAATGTTGCAAGTGTACATTCGGGTGTCGCTAGCTTTAAAGTATCCGCGAGAAACATATTCTGGATCTGCTAAAGGAGGTCATCGCAGAGGTGATCTGGAATCTTTAAGGAAACCTGTTTCGTTATACTAGAATTCGTAATGTTTCAATCCACCACCGAAATACTGTCCATCATCTCCTTCCCCCAAGTGGACAAATCGTGCCTTGGCTATAGTTTTGGTACAGGATTCTTATATATATTAATTTAATTTCCCTTTCAACGTCTTGAATCTACTATCAAAATAATAATATATGCAAAGGCACGTAAATCTGTATTTTTTTTTTATCTGTGACTATCAACGAGTTTGTGGTTTGTGAATGGATGAATGAGAATCATTTTGATGGGTACACTAACGATACGGATTTACGTCCAATACAATTGCAAGGAATTGATTTATTACTAGGCAATGACCATGTGATGATAATGAAATGGTTAATCTACTAGTAACTGACAAGCCTTATGTTGCTCCAATTGAAAATGAAATTCTTGATGTAACCCGTCTTGTTTAGTTACTAAAGCATTGCAACGTGTGATTCAGAATGATGTTGATCAGGATATTTATTCGTTAAGCTGTCATATTAATATTAAGTCTTTTGATTCGATTACCTCTCTCCTAGTATTGATCTGTCAAGAATTATTGACCATAGTCATCCTCTTTTCAATACCCATTTTCTTACTTCTTTTCAGGGTTACAAAAATACCTTGTCAAACAGGATGAACAGTATAAGATATTGTTTTTCTTTCAGAAGGCTATTTGCAAACATACAGCTATACAAGTACACCAGTTGGTTATTTTGTGATAAATGCGATCCGTATGAGAAACCGGAGGCTACCTCAGGTACCCTCTGGTGACACGTCGTTTGTGGGCAATCACATTATCATTCCGAGGTCATATCAGCTGAATATTGTAGGCATTGGTCATGAAACGCCCTTGGCTGGTCATTTAGGAAATAATAAGACTTATCGCAAGATCTTGAATTAGTTGTTCTTGCCTGAAAATTAAAAAGTGATGTTTTTAAATACTGTAGATCTTGTCAATGGTGCAAAACTACTATAATCAAAAGGTATGTGAGACTAAACTGCAACCTATTCGTGTATTTGACACACCATTTAGGAGAATAATGGTAGAATGTGTCGGTCGCTTACCTAAGACCATGTAAGCTACCAATACTTGTTGACAATTATGTTTGCGTCCACCAGGTTTTCAGATGTGGATATCAGATAAAAAAAATCGTTTGGTTTTGGTCCTATTCAACTATATTTTGTACATACTGTCCGAGGACATCTTGAAGATATTAAAACCAAAACTTCTTTCAAATGAAAATATCAGATGATTAATCTTTTAGACTATGTTTCTGATTTCAAATAGAAGTCATCAAATGCTTTTGGAATAGCAGCAACTCTACGCAGTCAAACTTGAAGTTAAGGGATGAGCGAAAAAGAAAGGAACAGTATATTCAGCCCGGTGATAAACTACAGGGTCATTTGCCCATACCTTCGAAGTCTCTTCGAGCTAAAGTGTAACGTCCTTCTACAATTGAATACAAAGTAACTTAACTAATAATATTAACACTCTTGGAGAAGGAAACAAAACAACTTTGTCATATAAATATGTTAAAGAAGCATTTTGGAAAAGATAGATATACTAATTATTCAGTAAATTTAGTTGTTCCTGTCCCACACTTCCATGATGTAAACAATGGAATACAATCTGCCTGCAGTGGCTTTGTTTTCACTCGTTTTTAAAATTCAGAAATTTTTAATGTTCTGGACAAGAAACTTTCATATTTTCAGGTGGAAGAAAAGAATGAACTATAATATTTATTATTTAAATCTGAGCACTTGTTTCCAAACGTTCCAAGACAAACAAAAGAAAATTACCACAACGATGAAATTATAGATTCTACTCCCGTCAAGCAGCATCCTTAAAAAATAATAATATATCGAGTAGTTCTGTCTTTATAATGTTGCTTCCTTTTTAACTCTGTAGAAATCAGAAATAACGTATTCTTTCTTGTACTAGTAAGTGCACATAAGAAAAGAGTTAAGTGTTCTGATTAGTCTTATTAGAAGTTTGTTTACTAACACTCCCGCCAGAGGTACTCGTATGAGACTGAGATGGAAGTTTACGAAATTTATTAACGTTTCAAACAATTTCTCACCTCTCTAGTGCCAAAGACAGAAGGTGATGTTCGCCATGTAAAATGTAACAAGGAAAGGATTCAGAATATGTCTGTCGCCATCAGAAAAAAAAACAACCTGGATAGTCAGTTTTGACGTTTTACGCACATGCCTCAATATTTCATTTATTGGCTTCGAGTCCCCACTTTATTAAGTTATCTCATACACCTTTAGCTCTGCGATTTATTTTGTATGGTCTTTTCTAGGCTGTCAACGCAGATATTTGTCTATTTATGAAATGTACGGATCCAAAAACGGGACAATGTTTGTCACGACATATCACTGCTGCTAGAGGAACTAATTGTGGAAACGATAGAGTAATCTCTCTCTCTCTCTCTCTCTCTCTCTCTCTCTCTCTCTCTCTCTCTCATTATGAATATGACTGTCTTTCGCAGTACAAGTTAATTGATCAGATGGAATTTCTAACGAATTGATATGCCATATATAATCTTTACATTTATATAACGATTTTATGAGAAAGTTGATAACCGAGTTACATAATAATTCAAATTTAATTGTAGTAAATTACGCAGCTTGAGATCTGTCATTATCAACTCAAATTAAAAACCACTGGTTTCTTATGATTAAAAAACTGAATTTTTGCCTCTTCTTTATTATATATATATATATATATATATATATATATATATATATATATATATATATATATATATATATATATATATATATTCATTTTACAGTGGTGCATAGAAGGAATGTGTGTTTCTAAAGCTTAATAAAAGGGCAAGTATATTCTTTATTGTTGTCAACAGTAGGTAGGCTATAATAAGAATAAAGACAGAAATCCAGCTCAGGTTAGTCCGACGCCCCTCCATAACGTGTCCAATGGCAAGGCACTTCAGTTATTAACTACAGATTATTATGATTCATACGTTGAAGACAACGATTGCAATGAAGACAATGATGATGATGATGATGATGATGATGATGATGATGATGATGATGATTAATCAATGAACTTAGATACTTTAAACAAAATTTAAATGAAACTTCATCTAATTCATTCGAGAAATAATTTCGACATGTAATTAAAACAAACTTTGTATTTTGCAGGTCCAAAATGTAATGTGCCACACTAGCCAAATGTGAAATTAGAAAGTTACAGGGCTTCAGAGTTTACCGTGGGTATGGCAACTGCCGTTCAACAGTATATTCTTAATAAAAGGAAAATATTATATTGAGTTATGTTCTATATGTTTACATGTTGAATGCCTTGTTGATATTAACTATTAAATAATAATGGGATTTGATATCCTTTTAAATGGGTGTGATAGGAGCACATAGTGGTGTGTCGTTTGTACGTATATTGGCTTTACGCTTTATTCGTACCCTCTCAATCATGTTAAATTTAAATCGCAGCTACACCAACTGTTAAGCTTGAGCACTAACCCGAAAAACTGGAATTATATGATGAACAGAATCGTCGTCGTAATGTAGCTACAATGCATGCTGAGGCTGCTGAATATTTTCGTCAACAAGACCGCCGTCGGCTTATCACACGCAAACAATTGCTATTGAGGTTGCCGCATAAGCACAATAGTTATTAGTGCCCGAGTTTAATTTTTATTAACATCATGGTGATTATAAAATTAAAGAGCAAGTATTACTTTGAATTATGCACCAGATACATCCTGGTAAAACATTTTTTGTCAACGATGCGCCAGGATTCGTATCGATGTTAGAAAGCATTGGCATATTTAGAGTTAAACTAAATATTTGATGTACGTTTAGATATGGCGCTTGATAGTAAGTCATCAGGAAAAGATGGTTTGGTTCTTGTGGCGTGTAGCGGGGTTGTTTATGCCGCCACTGTGGTAGGTGTCATGGTTACGGTGAGGTGCTCCAAATATTTTATTTAAATTATTTAGGCAGTCACACCCAGGCTCGATTTGAAGGAAGTGAAATTATTGATAGAGAGAGGGGTAATGCTCTGAACCCTCAATCAGCAATGCCAACAGTTAAATTATTGAGTACACAAAAGGTAAAATTTAATTGAATAATAATTTAATACAATTAAATAGCCAAATGATAATAAATCCCCAATCACTCTTCTTTCTCTCAACCAAGTGATAGCCTGTTGCATCATTTGATTTATAGTGTGAGATAGCTTTTCCACTTGTACATGTTTCCTACTCATTTGGATCTCTCCTATCTCGCCAGTTCCTTCTATCCTTCTGACCTCCCTCCTAACTGCTTCTCCTCCGTGATTGTTCCTTCTCCAATTTCTACTTCTCCACTCCTTTCCCGACTAGCCTTTAATTCGCAATCGTCTTCTCTACTAGTCTTTATTCGTCTCCCTCCTTGAGTCTCGAGACTAAACTATACCGTAAGTCTGTCCCTTAAAAGCTTCTTGTGAAAACACAAGGACGTTGGCATATTTCCTTAGCCGTTTCGTCTCACATTAAGCAATAATTAATCATCGGATCAAGGCTATTACATTTTTCGGTCACGCATTCGTGCAAATCGAAATACCAACACCTTCTTGTATGGTAAACAACGTCGTAATAAAAGCACGGTATCACTACTTGTCGTACAGACATCAATAAATTGCGTCACATCAGTATATCTATTCTTAATCTCATTAAACTGAAAAAGATGCCAATAATCAGACGCATTTCTATACGTTACACTCCTACAAAATGTAAACAAATATTCAAATATCCATGCTCTGATATATCTTTAGATACATATTAACTAATTTCACACACTGCAACCGTTTTCCAAAGTTGCAATTGAATTCAACAGTTGCAAAATCTAGAATATCACATGAATAAATGCACTAGTTTACTACGAAGTAACCAAATAGCGAATAACAATATTAATTCTGACCACGAGCTAGCAATCTAAATAATTCTTTACATAATCAAAGCTCATTTCTCAAATACGTATGTAAATTAAACACTACAAAAATATCTATACGTCCTAACGATTCTAGTAATGAAGTATACATAATTACAACAATGCTGTAAGAGTTTGCAACAATCGAGCCGGTAACTTACTGCCCTTTATGAAGCTTTGTCTTTCTTAGAAATTTCTACGTTTCCCTCCAATTTACGAGTGGAGTTCCTAGCGCGAAAAGACTAAATAAAATTCGGATTGAAATGGTGACCACACCTTCTCTCAATTCCGACTGCAAGTTGATTTTACCATGTACAATTCAAATTAGCAAATCTGAGCCGTCTGTCAACCGGGTGAGATTTACGACGCCTAAAAGGGTCATATGATCTTTAACAAAGCTTTCAACATCCACCTACGACTATTCACACCCAACAAAGCTGGGTTCTCGTACCCTTGCGAAGAAGACCAAACATATATACTAGGCTTCTAAGCATTTCTTTGTTCCCCTGACTTACGCAGTCGCGGACAGGGCATCGTGACAATTATTTATACTCTTAAATAAAGATATAAATGAATTCTCGAGAGACACTAAATCCATTAATCAAACAAGCGCTAAATTAGTCATATGCACGAGTGGACTAAAACGTGCTCAAACGTTTCGGCGAAAGGTTGTCACAGTTACTTATAAAACAATTTCATAGCCAATCGGAAACAATTTATTTCGATAACAGGGGAGCTAGAAAGTGAGAAACGTCACACTTCTGGTACAGTAGATAGGGCTAGTTTATCATTTCATCAGAAATTCCTTAGTGTTTTGATTTCTGTATGTTCGTCATGTGTGCGGTGCTACGACTCTACAGTCACAAATTTAAAAAGCAGAAAAGAAGTCAAACCAGAAGGTTTTGTAAAACTTAACAAACAATTTAATTATTAAAGTGATGAATGAAAAATGTAAGAGAAACTTATAGCATATTCAAGTCCACAAATGTGCTGGTCCTCCAAGAAATGTTGTTAGGATGGCGTTGTCCAGTTTTTTTTTTATTAAATAAAATTAATAACAGATCCAGAGCAATATAAACAAAAAGTGTGGATGTCTCCAGAAATAGGAATGAATCTTACTGATTAACTTTCCTCTTATATACACTATATATTGCGAATGTAGTACTGGAGCTCGCAATAGACCCATGTGACATCCGCTACTGATTTACGCCAAACTAAGTATTTTTTCATTACAACATGCAACCACATAATTCTTCTTGAAATTTCCATATCCCATCAGCTCCCTGAGACACCTTGCCATAGGCGCCATTTTAAGTAATTTTTTTATGTGTATCTATTTATAGATTGTACATAGACATATATTTATAGATCCTATGTAATTTGCGTTTTAACAGAGCCAAATAACGCACACAATTTATAACAAACAGATTATATACCGTTTACGACCATGAATACAAATTACGAAAATTAAACAAAAAATATTGTAACACAAGTTACAGAAAATAGATATTAATAACACCTCCCCTCATAAAGAAATTAAAGATATAATCAATAAAGCTTCATTTTTCCATATTAACGAAATACACATATCATATGACACAACTCCCCCCCCCAAAAAAAAAGAAAATTTATGTATAAAATCTATATATAAAAAAATACAACAAAGCAATATGAAACTAATTTACATGTGAAAGGAACCTGCGATTAAATGTGCTTATCATGTGATGTGCCGAATATCTTTGTTATATTGTTGCTACATCAACATCATTTCCAATAACCTCCGGTTTAAATTTTCATTTTGCTGATTACAGTAAGGTGGTTGTGATCACCGAATATATTAATATGAGAAGGAGCTGAATTAATATACACTTCATAGTGTTGAGCCAAATATCCCTTCTCAATATTGAAATAATGATTTTTGTAACTAATTTCAGTTATTTTAGAAAAAGTTCACTGGACTATCAACGCCATTTTTATCTTCCTTTATTAATAATCTACCAACCCCTACATTTTTTGCATCAAAATATGTAATAGCTGCTTGAAATCTTGAGCTAAAAGGACCAGTGCACTCTTAAGCATGGCTTTTAATTTATCTCATGGCTCCCAAAATTGGTCAGGGTAATAAAACTTGGTCTCTGTACTTAACAAATTGGTTAGGAGCTTAGCAATTATGGAAACTTTGAGCAAAATGTACAATATCCGGTCATACCCGTAAATTGCATCAATTACTTCTTACTGAGCAGCAGGGGGGGGGGGGGGCGAACCCTACATTTGCTCGAGACATCATTTGCTCTAAATCTAACAAACATCTCGAGAGAATTAATTCGAATCCTTCTTTTTCAACCAAAAATAAAAAGGATTACTTGCTCGAAAGTTTTTCGCAAATCATACTCCAAGACCGTTTTCATCGTTTGGTCAAAATATGGTCTCGTCGTAATGTTATCTCCCCCCCCCCCTGCTGCTACAGGTTAATAATTTATTTCAACCAAATATTTGATCGAGTCTTTAGGACTTTACAAACAAACTAATCGCTGACACCTCATCTTGTAGATCAATTAAATTATTTGACTGGTCGGTGAGTCGAAAATTAATTCTCGTTAACGAATTATTATGGCATCGCATGTAGACAGGATTAATTGGGTTTTCAATAATTAGGAATCCTGGAGGAGCTGTTGGTGCAAAAGAATAAAGAATATATCCTTGCTGTGCTTGATTTGATTGCTCTAGATTAATTTGATAGCTTTCTTCAATTGCATCACATGTTAAATTGAGCGCAATCACCGTTGAAATATTCACATTATGCGGGGCAATATGCCTACCGCCGCCATCTGGGTCATTATCATACTTGAGGATAGTTGAATCTGGTTTTTGTATTCTCGCGATCATAATCTTAACAAATTTTTTTTGTTCCTCCGCGCTGTATCCGGGAAACTTGAAATTACGCAGATCGGCTTCTGTGATATTGTAATCGGTTAGGAATCGTTGTTTATTGTCGCTGTTGTCATTAATTATTGTTTGAATAATTAGTTCATTGATATATTCCATGTCAGATATAAGCTGATTTAATATTTCAACGTGTTTTCGCGATTTTGTTTGTGTTAGTTGTTCTATTTGTGTTTTATGTAATTGTTTAATTTCATTAAAATAACCAGTGATGTCAGTTAGCGTAAATGAAATAGTAACAGATGAGCCAGCTGTTCTTTTAGTGATAAAATCCCATTGCAATGTGTCTTTGTTGGTAAATATAAATCTATCGGCGATTTTTCCTTTTTTATATCAGATAAATTATCTCTATACATGGGATTGATTTCATAATATGATTGTACGTCTGTGGTTAAGTCGGCGGTGGATTTTTCCGGTGGTTTTTCAGGCCATTCTAACACTGTTCTTAACGAGCTGTTATAGATATCTACCTCGTATCCCCCTGTGCTTATTTCGATCGACGATGAGAGTGTCGGTTCATGAACTTTAATAGCTATTTTTGATTCTTTTCCAGTGATTGATTTTATTCTACGCTGAATTTCAGCATCGATTTGCTCAATTTGGTACGATCGGGATGGTAACGAAATAGTTTCCCGCGCTGGAGTACCATCGGGTTTATTCCACCAAAACCTTAACGAGTTATTAGGTTGCTGACCACCAAATGCAACCGATCTGATATTAGGCCAGCTATGATATACTCGTAATTTTGACAGCGCGATCTCGCGCACTGGAATCGGAGAAGGGGAGTTCACACTAAATTCAAGGTTTGTTGATGTTATTGATATCATGCTTGTTCGTATCGGAGTGGTATTCTCCGCGATTTGTTGAAGCAGTTCGAGTGAAATTATTGTTAACGCTGTCTTCAATTTCCAATTTCAACATCGCGGAGTTATACAACTGGGTCATCGTGGAAAATTCAACATCAAATATGAACGAATTATCTATCGACAGCGAGATCAACTCGGATAATTTCGAGTATGCGTCAATACCACCCGGTACCGAGCTGTATAATCACTGAGTTTTTTCTGAGAACACGATGATAACGTTTTAGTTATCGCGGTGGCAACTGCCGCGATTGTTGTTGCCGCGGAGATAGCAATTGGAACTGCAATCGGAGCCATCATGGTCATCGTCGACAAAATAACCCCGGCGCTGACCATCACACCGGACACCGAGTACACGGTGATGTCGATGATTGCTACGCTGCGTCGGTACTTTTTCATTTTTTTACGATAGCGCTCAGAAAGTGATTTCAAGTTCGCGGAAAACTCTTTCACTGTATCATATCGATATCGATGCGATTGTGATACCTCTGGGACTATTATCGGTTCAATTGATTTCATCGATGTCATTACTATTTTAAACCCGCTAGTGTTTTTGAATTATTCGCCATCGTTAAGGGGAATTGCTAGTAGCTTCTGCCGGAAAAATCATCTACAAGTTCTAAACACCAAGTTATTTTTGATCTAACGGTGGAGCTATCAACTGCGACGACATTAAAGTCTTGTCCGCGACCCTTGAGAATTATCATCGCGGTGCCACCAGAGTAGGTTTTACCGTCCGCGATCATATTAAATTGATCGATAGAGATCCACGTTAGCCTGTAGATACCATCGACCCAGGTTGGCCTGTAGCCATCGCCCCACCCCCTCCCCTGCTGCTGACACCCCATATACCGATGGACAGTGTAGTATAAACGTCTCTTATCCAATCCATGGTTCCATGATCGACCGTATACACGATATTTTTAACGCCTATGTCTGGATGCGGAATCTTTACCTTTTCAGATTTTTCTTTTAGTTTAAGGATATCGTCGTAAACGTCGAGATAGGTTTTATTGATTTCGGTATGTTTCATCATTGTTCCATCGCGGCGTTTAAAAAATGAAACCAAACGGAGGTTAAATCCAAAACCTGTTTGGGAATTATAATTCCTGTCGAGTTGAGAATATGTCGTCGTGATATTGTAACTTTCAGAACCCTCAAAGAACTTATTAACAATTTTACTGGTGAGTTTTTGTTCGTCAATAGCTTTTTTAACTTCAGCGAGGGTCGGGCCTGTCAGAGATGTGGTTTCAGACACAGGTGTTCTCCCTAAAAATTTATCCACGATGGTATTAAGTGTTGTTTGTCTCACCATAAACATATTAATATCTTTGAGAGTCATCGTAGATGTAGCTGGGATACCAAAGAAACTATTAGCGACGTAGGCATTGTGAGTATGCTTGCCAATAAACTCGCTAATTTCAGCGAGAGTCATGCCTGCCACAAGCGGGGTTCCCAAAAACTTACCAACGACGTCGTTAGTGGGTTTTGTACCAAAATTTTCTATTAGTTTAAAAATATCATTGTAAATATCGAGATAATTTGCCTTGATTTCATTTTCATCCATCATCCTTCCCGCTTCCTTGTTAAAAAAGAATAAAGATAGAAAGTTTTTAATTTCAGCGAGAGTCATGCCAACCACAAGCGGGGTTCAATACAATTTATGTACGACATTTTTGCGAAAACTATTATAACCTCGTATATAATCATCCAGATCACGGCCGTGGGCGGCAATCATGTTGTCGTGAGCGGTAATCATGCTGTCGTGGGCGGTAATCCTGTCGGTGATCGTAGACACAAGTGCGCCTGGTTTAAGTTGTCCACCGTTGGAATACAGCGCAATAGAGTTTTCAGTGGCGTCGCGCTGTCGTATCAAAATGTCATCTGCGGATATATTACTGCTTTTCAATTTACCCTGGCGATCTTGAAATACAACTATTTCGTTCGGGTCAACACTTGCTAAATTTAACGTCTCAGCGATTTCATCTTCAATTACTTTTTTTACATCCTCGATAGAACCCGCAGACGTTTTCGTGGTTGGTTTCGACATTGACAGAGATCGTCCCCAAATATCAATCATTATTTTAAAGACTCTAGTATTTTCAATTTATTGATTCTCTAAAATTACCTTGTAATTTCCCACTTGTGTATATATTTACAACCAGATGAGGTGGTTTCTGTGACGATGAAATCTCCGCGTGGACATTTAATACTTCACGGCCGCATATTGGTGGATCATTTAGTTGTTGTATTGGCAGCGTGGAATAAAAAATCGGAAATTCTTTGAGTTTCATCGAAGAATTTATATACTGCATAAACTCGCTTGGCGGAGCTAACTCGTATGAATCAAAATAGACAATCCCACGCGGATCGATCGCGTATGCAACCCAGTGAGTTCCCAAACCGTTACTGTTATCAAGATTGATGATACCGGTTTCAACGCGTTTAGGTTTTCTCGGTAATTGATCTCTCATGAAAACCCCCTCTGAAGTTTTTTATCGCTAGTTTTTTAGCAGCATCAATTAAATCAAAATTGGACATGGGAACAATTGGGTTTTCCACTAATAAACCGTTCCTGGTATTCTCAGACCGGATCCGTGAACGGATCTCCCGCTGTACCATGAATACGGGGTTCCTGGTAGTCTTAGACCCTTTCCCTATTTTTATATCCTTTCCCAGTTGCCTTTTTCAAAGCTATCCCTGTCGCGGTCCCAACGGCTCCCAATGCCGCCGCTTTCGCCACCGCTGGGGCAGCCGCTGAAATCAATGCTGGTATTGCGGCTAAGAATGGAAATATACCATCTGATTTTATCATGTTGGCGACTGTATCTTTTGAAAATACAATTTGAACCCCTCTCTTATTCTTTAGCGCATCATTGAAATGTTTTATTTGACGATCCGTCAGTGATATTTTATGTGTACCGCCGGACATCTGCGCTGGTTTTAACGTTATTGTTGTTCCACATTCTTTAGCGGATTTTGATCGCAATTTCTTGACCTGACCATCAGTCAGATTGACACTAACAACACTATATTTCATTTTATTGTAAAACACATTTATGCTTTCAATTGATCTAATTGGAAACTCTTCACGTTTCATTTACATATTTTCCACTGGTGCATCAACGATTCTCATTCGTCCGCCAGCCCCTTCTAACAACATTGATTTGTCGCTGAGAATGACAGCAACCGCTCTATAATCAACACCACCGGGAGCTATACGAGCCCTAAAATGTATGTCAACGACGGATTGCCTTGTTAAATCAAGATGCTCCAGCGAAAAGTAATAAATCGGACATCGGTTTTTAAAATCAAGTTGCGATATTTGTAAACCAGTATCAACATTTTGATCACGGCCCATAAAGGACAGCATCCGATGATACACACGTGCTATATGGTTGTTTTCGTAATTAAGCTGTATATCCTCAGATGGTTCTTGTTGTCCGTTTATTCTCAGTGAAACCTCCTTCACTCCTAACCGATCAAATATCATATGACTGCGTTCTTGGGAGCCTAATCGATTCCGATTCTGCAGCGCTATAAATATATGACGTGGAGACGAAACGCCTTGTTTTGATGCAAGGTGCCATGTAAATGTATCAGCAACATTATCCTCTTTGGCATCAGTTGTTGTTGTTAGCCAACTTATCAATGATTTGCCACCTGTGTCCATAAATGAAAGTAGCCGCTCTTCCGTGGTAATTGATGGGGTCATTACTGGCATCCACAATACTATTTTACTCAAAACAACTTTACCTTCATCGGCACCAGTACGCCAAATTGCATCATTGTCATTGCCTTTTTGCACTAATGCGATTGTGTGTTTTGCTCCATAGATGACTTTTCTGACATTTCTGCAGAATCCAAATATGTGATGGAGTGGAATCGCACATGAAAAATATCGCTGTTGTTCTTGCAATGCTCCTTTTCGTGGAGCAAATACTAAATTGAAATTACCTTAACGCCTCTGAGAATATCAAACGCAACTCCGGGTCTAGCTCGACGTTCTGGATTAGCTGCTTCTTGTTGATTTGCTTCTGTAGTATCTTGTGCTGTCAACACTTTAATGTATTGAAGGTGGTCAGCGTTATCAGAGGTATCCTTTGCAAACATCATAGACGGACCAGCCGATCTTGTATAATCATCGGAGTATCTTGCTAGTCCGATTATTGTTGTTGCAACATCAACTTCACGGTCTATTGATTCAATTTCTTTTCCATCAATGAGATATCTTGCACTTTCAAATAGCGCCATGATGCCATTATTAACAAAACCAACTTGGATATTTGCGTTATCTGCATATAGGGTATCAGCTGCAACATTTCTTACGAGTTTTCCCTCGATTTCAATAAATGCTTCACATGGCAAAAAGTATTTACTGGTATCTTGAACTTGAAGTTCAATTCGCGATCGTAGGTCGGGTTGTATTGCATGATAGGAATAGTATTGATAATTGCGGACGGAATCGTCCTTGGGTACTGGGGCTTCTATATCAAACGCGGGATCAGCTGTTCGTTTAAACATTATATTATTCACACTAAAGTTTTCAATTGTGAAACTCTTTGTAATCATCGTCTTTTTTGTTTTCGTTTCAAACCACTTCCCGCTATCGCGTTCATGATAGCGCTATATGTTACCGGTGAAGCCGTCAATGGCGACGGAGTCACCGAAGCAGCCAACGACGCTAGTTTTTCTTCTACTGCGCTATTTATTGCTTTGCTGATTTTTGCAGGCATGATGCTATTTTATCTTTCGCGGCAGAAAATGCCTTTCCGGCAAGATTTCCAACAGCGCTGATTCCCTTATCACGAATTACATCAATGGCCTTCATTGATAATTGTTTAGCTAATGACGCCACTTTCGAGGCCATTCTTGTAAATAGCCCCGCAATGGTACTGCCGAAACCATCTCCGTAATATGCTCTATAAACAGGCAATCGTGAGTTCACCACGTAGACGCTTACGGGTTTATCATGGTTGTAGTGTATGATCATCTTGATATAAAACTAGTAGTTTTTCAAGTAGTGATCAATTGCTGTAATAATCATGGGTGTCTCTGATTTTCAACTAATTCAGCATTGAGTTCTTGATATACATCAATGTCCATGATACCGCCGGCAAATAATCGTCTGCAGATATCAACTGCTTCATTAATTACTTCCGGTGAGTTATTTCCGGCTCGTTTCCCTCCGATGAGAACCTCTAACCGTGATATATCCGAGAGAATATTACCAGGACAACTAACTAGACCACTACCTGAAATTACTGGCAATTTCTGAGATTTAGAAAATCCCTCCCCACTACTATAATCAAGTGCTTCCCCCAGTGTTTCTAAATCCGTACTTTGTAAATAACTAAAAGGATCATCATCATCTTGATCAAATGGTCCATGCGAAAGTCCAAGCGAACCTTGGGGTGGTAGTTGTTGTTGAGATTCTTTTTGTTTAGCAGGTGAAAAAGATATTTTTTTGCAGGTTGTTGTCGCCCCCGCTGCAGTCTTTGTGGTTTTCTTTGTGATTTTTGTTCTCCATATTTATTATACACTGTACACACCATTTTGAGATATTCAATATATGACGTATTGTCGCTGTCATTTTTACCTGTTTCAGTTTTAATTTTGTAAAATGTATCAGCCCAATGTTGTTTACCTCTTACATACTTGTGCTGTTCTGGTTTTAACATTTTTTTTCTGTTTTCATATGTCGTAACAACAAGTGCAGGAAACTCTGCATGGTCAGTCTTATCAATTGCTGTTAACCCTTCTTCATTAAATCGCGCGCGTAATTCATCTACTATTTTATCATTGGTATTTTTCGGACCAGGTGGGGTTTTTTGTAACAACGCTGATGTCTTTTTAGTTTCCGCTGCTATCTTTTCAAGCGTATCAAGCAGCGGCACCTTCTTTGCTCGTTCTCATTCAGGAATATCTCCGTATATTGCTGCTTCAGTTAACTTTTTCACATCTTTGGTCGCACTTGTTATCGGAGTAAACAGTTGTTCACCTGACACAGAAAAGTCAGTCTGCGCTTGTTGTCGTTGTTGAAGTTTCTCGCGAAGTCTGTCTCGAACCGGTATAAACTTTTTAATTGCGGCTAGCCGCTCTCGGACTAATTTAGTTGTAAGCGATTCACCTACCATATATTGTTTGTGAACTGAGTTTTCAAATGTGAAACTATCGCAATTAAAAGCTGAGTTATTAAATAATGTACCATCAAGCTAACGTATCCATCTCCGACAGGGTTAAACTGTACGACGCTATCCGCGAGTGTTTCAGAAATAACATCGCTGGGGGTTTCAGAATTGTAATATCTGAGAACGGCGATGAACGATTTTTGTTAACGACGCGGCAACAACAACAACTACGTAAAAATGGAGGCGTTGCGGTGATAACTTGCTACCACAACCAGATCATCCAGTACTCACATAACTGCATGAGCAAGCCCAAACTGATGAGTATTCTTTCAGGAGAAAATACTATGTGACAAGTGTAACAAGTGTTCCAAAAAACGCTAAAAACAAATAAATTTTTTACTGAAAAATTTACTGAAAGCCTATATTTTTATAGTAATGCTCACGTGGTTAGGATACTGGTTTTTCCTCGTTTAATATTTTTCTAAGATCACGAACCTTAGAACTAATTTCAGCTCGTTTTTGATACTCTTGGCAGAGCTTTTGACGTATTGCTTCAACGGTGCTAAATAGCGTTATAAATACATTAATGTTGTTACCGTACAAACAAGCATTGATGGACTTTTGAATTCCTTTCACGAGCCTGTACATCTTAGGTAAAACATAACGACCCTTACTAAACTGATACTCAATGTCTTCATATTCCGAGGCAATCCTGTCACAGTCGAGATCTTCAGATAATACTATCCCTCGATTCCTCAAATTTGAAATTTCAACAATTATAGAATTTACATCTTTGATATCCATTATTTATATAATACATTTTACCTCTAATTATTAAAAAATATTGGGGGTCGTTTTTGACCCGTTTTGTTTTCTGGACAGTACAATGGCGTATATATCTCCACTCGAGTGTTGTGGCAGATTTTAGGTATACATATACTTAATTAAGTTAATTATTCAATGAAACGATGATGGAATTTGTGATGTGATGGTGGGCGTGCCATGCAAGCCCAAGGGAACACCAAAACATACATCTCCGAAAGGGAGGCCTATGGTGACAAACATCATCTTAGACCGCCCAAAAGATATGCTTGGGGGACATCACAACAAACCCCAAAGCATACATCTCCGAAAGGGAGGCCTAAGGTGACAAACATCATCTTAGACCGCCCAGAAGATATGCTTAGGGAACATCACAACATATACTTAATTAACTTAATTAATGGACGGTACAATGCCGTATATATCTCCACTCGAGTGTTGTGGCAGATTTTAGGCATAACATATACTTAATTAACTTAACTAATGGACGGTACGATGCCGTTTATATCTCCACTCGAGTGCTGCGGCAGATCTTAGGCATAACATATACTTAATTAACTTAATTAAGGATGGAATATTCAATGAAACGATGATGGAATTTGTGATTTGGATGGTGGGACGGCACAAAGACAGCACAAACATGAAACGACGGGGCGGATTTTCTACGGCCAATCCAACCAATCAAAAGCAACCCAATTAAACTAACCCGGTTGCATGATTGACAAAAGACAACCACACGCCCGGGTTAATGGAGTTGGTTAGTTTTGATCGGTCGGATTTGGCTTTCGAAAGCCCCAAGCTTATTACGAGTCATAACATATATAAGGTGACTAATACAGCAGCGTTGATTAACGGGTGTGTTATTTTATTTCCTTGAATTGCTTATTAATGCTGTTTCACAACATTTAAATGAGACAAAATATTTAAATAAAACACTAAATAAAATAATACAGTTGTTAGATAACAGCGTGTATTTTCTCTGTTCTAATCCTCTAGACAAAATGCGTTAACGATTAGGTCACAAAAAGCTGTATACAGAGAAATTTTAACCATGCCCACTTACTTCAATGAATGGAAAACACTAGTGTTTCATTCTCGTTCCGGCTGAGCGAACATAGGTAACGCGTTGGATTATAAAACACGTCTGTACTAAAAGTGTATAAATAGCTAAATGTAGATGGTCTAAGGGTTTAAATAAATACAACTGTTTAAATGATGCAGTTTTAGCCAAGCGACAATAAAAAGTTTTAGAAATGTTAAAAGTTGATAAATACAACTCTACCGAAACTCATGTATAATACTCCATTACATTCACGTGTGCGCGCCTATGTCAATTATAACTCTCTCTCTCTACAGGTGTAGCAGACAACACAAAATACCCTTGACGGTAATAATACAAGGGAACTTAGTGAGCAGAGTGTTATGAGTGGCGGCGGACTTATCCATAAAGGATTTATTTCCCTTGAATCGTCTCAGATGTATACGAATTTTATTTTATGGCCATTTTTCTTTGACAGATTTAATTTAGTTATATCTTCTGCAACAAATTGAAGACCTACAAATATCAAAATATGTACTGGCTTCATTTATTGATTGAAATATTTTTTCTTCGTTGGTTTCTGTATCAAATGATTTGACATGTTTTGCCCTTTTTGCGTGTTTGCCGGTTCCACCTAATTTTGCATTCTCACTTTGAGTAACAACTCGTAAGTTATCCAATTTGTTATTTTGAGGGAATCCATCAACGTGATCAATCACAAATCCGTCTTCGATTAATCCGTAAAATGCTTAAGAGATTATTATGTGATTAAGATATGTCCTCTTCCAGGCTGTAAACACCAAGTATCCAATATTATTTACCCGTCCAAAAGGTTTTTTTAGCCTGCAATTTCTAACAACACCATCACGGGATGCTTCATAATTAACAAGCACTGGGTGCGGTCTGAAATCTTGGCTCATTTGTATAATAATACTACTTGTCTAATTTATATCTGCTTTAATTATAAACGTCTTGATATAATCTTGAGGAGTTTTTATGATTTTGTAGCTGACGGAGTCACCGGTAGGATCAATGTCTGCATTTTTTATTCGTTTGTCATAGTAGCGTTTTAGTTCTCTGTATCGTTTTCCGCCACAACTGAGATACAACTGCGATTTTTCCCTTACCCCCACCTTACATGTGAGGCACGGAAGGGGGCCAAAGGAACCGTTGCGAACGCTTTGTAAATAATACCCACAGAATTCGCTTCTGCATGTTTTGTTACATGGAGTTGTTGATCCAATCATTAGCCACTTGCAATGATTCATTATACTATATTTTTCTATTTAAATGCTTGTTTTAATTATAACATGGAGGAGTTCGAGAGATTATCGGCAATTAAGCATTACAAAAGCGTTAAATTTAATCTCGATAGAACCCTCAAAGATGTGCCAAAATGGGCAATAACTGATAGAGCCCTGATAAATAAAATACGCGATTGTTTTAATGAATTCAAGCACGACGGTGCATCTCATAGCTGGTCAACATTTCGAATTGATGGCGTTGTTGATGCCACCATGAACGACAGCAACGCAGCGTTGATGTTATCACAACTTGGCAACAAAAAGTATTTTTTTAGAGTGAAATTCATTATCCGTGTAGAATCAGGCGGTTGGATTATACGAGACAAATTTGAACCGATTCTCAAAGACAAGAAAACAGTCGTTGTTAGCCGTGATTCTAAGCCGGGTTTGTTAACTGGAATTGACAAACCATACTATGAACGAGCATATCCTGAAACAGCAGTTGTGTATGGGATATATCCGTTAAATGAAAAACCTGATATAAGAAAACTCAAACCAACGAAACAGTCGTCGCCGGCGACTTCATCGTCAGTGGCTTTGCCACTCAATTGTGTAGCAGCACGAATAACATAACATTTTACAAATGCATCCCGAGGGAACAAACTTACCGATCTACGGCGTAGCAAAATAGCTCAATGGGAGTTAACGGTGAAAGACCGCGGAGCAGCTATTAGCGATATAGCGAAATTAGAAACATCACTGAGATTTCCAATAACAGTTATGACGATAACCGGAGAAGTTTTATACGAATCAAAATATAACAAAAATGGAGCCCCAATTTAAATTATTGATCATGACGAACACGCATGGACGTCCGCGGTCACAATATTTCCACGAAACAGAACAATAAAGTATATGCCCGACGAATTCTTACGAGAAGAATTCTCCAGGGATGGTTTTCTCGTTGAAGAGAAACTATTCGATGCTATTGCGCTTTTGAGTAAAAACGACCCCGTGTCGGTGTGGTTACTTCGCAGCACTGAAAACGACACGAATACGTTTGATCAGTTTGTAAGACCAAACGGTGAATTATACCGCACTGAAGCATTTCACAACAAAATGAAAAAAACAGCTAGCGGATTTTTAACGGCGTGTGGAAAAGGCAACAACAATGATGAAATCATCAACGATGAAATTATCAACGACGATTAATTATTGACTAACTGTTTTACAATCCCGTCGGTCGTAGCTAATTTGGAAGAACCAAAAACGCATGGAAACCAACGCGCGTAGAATTCTTGCCAGACATTGAGGCTAGTTGTTTAGAATTTAATCATGGCGGTTTATGGAATCAAAAATACGACCATGATAATATCATTTCAGTTGATATGGTTGCTTGTTATCCAGCGAGTTTTCTTGGTTATGGAGAGTGTACTGAGTATTTTAAACGATTTGGACACCCCGTACATGAAATGACTCGTGTTGCAATTAATGGGCCGCTGCCTGATTTTGATTTAACTGGATTCGCTCGTGTAGTATCATTTGAGTTCGCAGCAGGACTTCATCGCTGTTGTTATGTTTGGATTGGTAGACACATGTCTGAAAAGAAGTGGCTGCCAATAGCGTTATTACGGTTCATGATTGATACAAAAATGTTAATTTCACTGACGGTCAGTGAAGCAATTATATCATATTGGAAACAAATCAATGTCTGGTTACCAACACCGGAACGTCTTGATAATATAATTGAGGAACCCAGAAAACATATTGATGCCGACGAAGAATATATCATTGAGTAGTCCAAACGGGTATTTAATCAACGAGCAGCAGAGAGGGTGAATCCTACAACGTTTTGAGACAAATTTTGATTGAAATCCTAAAACGAGCCGTCCTATAATCTCATTTTAACCAAAAAAGGGCGAACCCTACAACGTTTTGAAACAAAATTCGATTGAAATCCTTAAAACGAGCCTTCCCTACGAAATCTCATTTTAACTAAAAAAATGAAAACGGAGATTTTACGATTTTTTAATCAATTTTTTGATTGAAATCTTAAAACGAGCCGTCCTACGATCTCATTTTAACAAAAAAAAATATCTCAGGGGCAAACCCTACAACGTTTTCAGACAAAAAATTTATTGAAATCTTAACGAGCCTTCCCTACGAAATCTCATTTTAACTAAAAAAAATGAAAACGGAGACTTTTACGATTTTTTAATTAATTTTGGTCGCAACTTGTTGTCATCCACCCTCTCTGCTGCTATGGGTTAACAAAAATTAAGAAATGATTGATCAAGTCTTTAGGATCTCACAAACAGACTAATCGCTAACACCTCTTCTTGTAAATCAATCAGATTATTGGACTGATCTGTGAGTTTGAAATTAATTCTGGTTAATGAATTATTATGGCATCGCATGTAGACAGGATTAATTGGGTTTTCAATAATCAGGTATCCTGGAGGAGCTGTTGGTGCAAATGAATAAAGAATATATCCTTGCTGAGCTTGATTTGATCGTTCGAGATTAATCTGATAGCTTCCTTCGATAACATCACATACTAAATTGAGCGCAATCACTGAGGATATATTCACGTTGAACGGAGCGATATGCCTGCCACCACCATCTGGATCATTATTATGTTTGAGGATTTTTATTTCTGGTGATGTTGTTTTTTTCCATGCATCATGAATTATTTTAAAACCAACATCGATGGCATCACTGAGAGATTTTTGTAGTTCTAAGATATTATACCCTGGTAGTTTGAATGTCGGAATATCATTCACGGAGATTTTATAGTCTGTTGCAAATCTTGTTCTCGATAAGGGATTATCGTTATCTAATATAACTCGAATAATTTGCAAATGAAATGTTTCCATGTCATTGATGATTTTGTTACATATTTCTACAACGCTGATAAATTCATCTCGGGTGAGAGAGCCGGATTTAAGAGATATTAACAACCATGAAAAATCATTATTCATCGCTTTGAAATTTTTAATGATTTCAGGTTCGTCAACAAAATAATATCCCCCTATCTCTATTCCCCCCCCCCCCCTGGCTTCTCGTTTCCAGTTGGTTTGTATCCGAGACCAAAAAAATCTGTAGGTATCCTGTATTCTTTATAACTCTTTATTGGATTATCAGGTTTTATTCTGTCGGTGATATAATCAGTTTTTTGTGGTTCTGGTAAATCAACGGTTTTTCCCCCTGGTGGTAATTCAGGCCATCCTAGTACGGTTCTAATAGAACTCTGATAGATATCTACGACGTATCCTTCTGTGTTTATCTCAATTGCGGATGATAGCGTCGGTTCATGAACTGTTATAGCTATTTTTGACTCTACTCCAGTAATCGATTTTATTCTACGCGCGAATTCATTACTGATTTGTTCGATTTGGTATGACCCTGTTGGTATCGAAACGACGTTCCAGTCTGGGGTTCCGTCGGGTTTATTCTTATTTGCAAACACTAAAGAATTATTGGGTTGTTGACCACCAAATGATTTTGATCTGATATTAGGCCAACTGTGATACACTCGTAGTTTTGCTAGCGCTATCTCCTTCACGGGGACTGGGCTAGGGAAATTCACACTAAACTCGGGTTACGTTGATGTTATTGATATCATGCTTGTTTGTACTGGGTTCGTGTTCTCCACTACTCGTTGAAGTAATTCCATCGGTGTCGTCATTGTTATTATACTCATGTTGTATTTCTAATTTTGGTATCGAGGAATCATAAATACTGACCATCACTGAGAACTCACAATCTGGTATGGTTGAGATTATTGAGATCATTTTGGTTTTTGGGTTTGTTTTCGGGTTCGTGTTTTCTAATTCCATCGGTGTTGTCATTGTTATTATATTCATGTTGTTGCTCTAATTTTGATATCGCTGAATCAAAAATACTGACCATCGCTGAGAATTCACTATCTGATATAATCGTATTATCGAGTGACGACGATATCATCAGGGATAACTGCGAATATGCGGTTGATGCAATATGAAATTGAATTAAGTAATTCTGCAGTTTACTCTGGCTGCATGATGATATCTTTTTTGCTATCCCGGTTGATATACCCCCGATTGTAGCCACCGCAGAAATGCAAATTGGAACTACAACCGGGGCAATCATTGTAACCGATGCAAGTATTATTCCGGCGCCAGCGAGAACGCTTGACACCGAGTACACAATAACATCAATTGCGGTGATTCTTCGTCGGTATTTTTTTATTTTTATTTGATACTCCTCAGTGAGGGTTTTGAGTCTATTCTGAAATTCTCTGACCTGATCATAGCGACATTGCGTTGATGAAATCATTTTTATTTTAAAAATACTAGTGTTTTCAATTGTGAAATCCGAACGATTTTCCTTTCAATTTAGTTATTTACTTAAATCCGCTACGAATTCCACATACCAGGTTGCTGAAACCCTAATCAAATTTTTATCAGTAGCTGTTATAGTGAACTTTTCAGTTGTATCCTTGTCGATGATCGTTGAAATCGTATTATTGACCCCGGATGAACTCGACGATGATATATTAAATTGAGTCGTTGTCACTAGAGTTAATCGATAAATACCCTTGACGGTTGCAGTGATATCTAATTTGTTGTCTGTAGGTGTCCAGACAAATGATCCGTGTTGGATTGTGTACATGACGTTGTTGGTTTTCTCATGAGGAATTTTTGTTTTTTCAATGATTGTTATCATCCTCGAAAAATCACCTTTGACGGCTTCGATGAAGTTTTTCGTCTCATCGATGGATTTTTTAATATCAGGGAGTTTTATTTCTATTTTATCTAACGGGGTTCCAATAAATTTATCAATGGTATTTCTACGAAATGATGTAAACTGTTTTCCGTTTTCTTCAATTTTAGATTGAAGTGTTGTTAGTTCTAACAGAGAATTATCCAACTCATTTTCATGGGTAGCAATCTTATTGTCGTGGGCGGCAATCCTGTTGTCGTTGTCGGCAATCATGCGGTTGTTGGTGATAATCATCTTGTCGTGGGTGGCAATCGCGTCTGTGATCGTAGACACAAGTGCACCTGGTTTAAGTCGTCCGTCGCTGGAATACAACGCAATAGAGTTTTCAGTGGCGTCTTGCTGCCGTATCAAAATGTCATTCAATGACACATCACTGCTTTTCAATTTACCCTGTTTGTCCTGAAATACAACTATTTCGTTCGGGTCAACACTTGCTAAATTTAACGTCTCAGCTATTTCATCTTTGATTAGTTTTTTTACATCACCGGTTGCAGTGTCATCGGGTTTGGGTTTCAAAGATCTCCCCCAAATATCAATCATGTTATTGTAAAACTCTTTCTCTCTCTAAAATCTTTGTTGACGACTTCGTTGAAAAATCTTCGATTTTCTCCAGCGATTACTAGTGTATTCATTCACGACAACATGTGGTGGTTTTCCGCTTGGGTTACTCAAGGAGTTAGAAATAGCGTTAAGGACATTTAATACTTCGCTGCCACATATTGGTGGGTCATTCATTTGTTGTGTTGGTAGCGTAGAATACCAAGTCTTCATTGGAAGGGTTTTTATATAACGCAAAAACTCTTTTGGTGGGGCTAATCCATATGAATCAAAATAGACAATCCCACGTGGATCAATAGCGTATGCAACCCAATGAGTTCCGGGTCCGGTGCTGTTATCTAAATTAATGATTCCGGTTTCAACGCTGTTTGGTTGATGTGGTAATTGATCTTTCATAAAGACACCTCTGAAGTTTTTAATCGCGAGTTTTTTAGCAGCATCCATTAAATCAAAATTGGACATGGGAACCATCGAAGATTTCTGAATTAATAAATCGTTCCTGGTAGTCTTAGACCCTTTCCGCTGTACCACGAATACGGGGTTCCTGGTAGTCTTAGACCCAATCCGTGAACGGATCGTCCCTTTTTTTTATATCCTTTCCCAGTTGCCTTCTTTAGTGCCATTCCTGCTGCAGTACCAACGGCTCCTAACGCTGCCGCTTTAGCCACCGCTGGGGCTGCTGCTGCAATCAATGCTGGAATCGCAGCTAACAACGGAAATATACCGCCTGTTTTAATCATATTTTTGATAGCAGCCGCAGAGAGAGTAATCTGGACACCCTTTTTTGCTACTAGTGCATCATTGAAATGTTTCACCTGACGAGTTGTCAGCGATAGTTTATTTGCACCACCAGTCATTTGGTTGGGTTTCAACGTGATTGTGGTTCCACATTTTTTAGCTGATTCCGATTGCAATTTTTTTAATTGACCGGGAGTTAACGCAACACTAATAACACTATATGACATTATACATAATAGATTGATTCTAAATCGTTTACAATTTCAATTACATGTTTTCCACTGGTGCATCTACCACTCTCATTCTTCCTCCAACACCTTCAAGTAACATTGATTTATCACTGAGAATGACAGCAACTGCTCTATAATTAGCAATAGCACCACGAGTCACATTAGCTCTAAAATGTATATCAACAACAGATTGTCTCATCAAATCAAGATGTTCCAGTGAGAAGTAATAGATCGGATACAGATTTTTAAAATCATACTGTGATATTTGTAGACCGGTATCGACATTTTGATCACGTGCCATAAATGACAACAATCTATGATAAACTCGTGCAATATGATTTTCTGTGTAATTAAGTTGTATATCCTCGGATGGTTCCTGTTGGCCGTTTATTCTCAGTGAGACGTCTTTCACACCTAACTGATCAAATATCATATGGCTGGAGAGTTGATTGCCAACTCGTGTGTTATCCTGTAACGCAATAAATATATGACGTGGCGCAGCAACACCTTGTTTTGATGCTAGGTTCCACGTGAATAACCCGTTGATATTTGATTGTTTAACATCTGTACTCACGGTTAGCCAACTCAACAACGACTTTCCTCCTTGGTCCATAAATGATAGTAATCGTTCTTCTGCGGTGATTGCTGGAGTCAACACTGGCATCCACAATGATATTTTTGTTAAATTGACTTTACCGGCATCAGCATTTGGATTTGCATTGTCTGCTGGAATCCTCCAGATTGCGTCACTATCATCACTCTTTCGTACAAGCGATACTGTATGCTTCGCCCCGTAGATAACTTTTCGGACGTTTCTACAGAATCCAAATATATGATGCAGTGGAATCGCGCATGAAAATGATTTACGCGCTCCTTGCAACATTGAAATACGTGTTGCAGCTCCTAGATTGAAATTAACATCGTTGTTTAGAATCATATCTTCGGCATCAATATTAGCGGTGCCAGCATTATTCTTTGGTCGTCTTACAACAAATTGTTTTCCTCCAGCGGTATTTGTAGCATCTTTTGCAAACATCATAGAAGGTCCTGCTGATCTTGTATAATCATCGGAATATCTCGCTAACCCGATTATTGTTGTAGCCACATCAACATCGCGATCTATCGCCTCAATTTCTTTTCCATCAATGAGATATTTTGCACTCTCAAATAACGCCATGATACCATTATTGACAAAACCGACATGAGTACCAGCTGGATACGGTGCTGGTACAGCAGGAGTATCAGCAGCTGTTACAATTTCTCCTTCTACTTCAATAAACGCTTCAGCGGGTAGAAAGTATTTACTGGTATCATGGACTTGAAGATCAATTCTTGCTCGACTATTTGAGTCTATGGCATGATAGGCGTAATATTGATAATCGCGTACAGAATCATCCTTGCCAACTGGGGCGTCTATATCAAACGCTGGATCAGGTGACTTTTTGAACATTTTATTCTATTTATCAGAGTCTAAATCGCGATTTTCCATTTTCATCGTCGTAGTTTTTTAAAGCCACTTCCTGCTATCATATTTGCAATATTGCTTTGGTCGGGGGTTAAAACCATCGACGCTAATTTTTCATCTACTGCGTTATTTATAATTCTACTAACACTTGCAGGCATTTCCGCTGTAGACGGTAACGGTTTTGAAAATCCTTTGGATTTCATCCGTGATTTCACTAATGATGTTAATTTATTCTTCGCAGTTGAAAACGCTTTTCCAGCAAAATCTCCAACAGCACTAATACCCTTATCACGAATAACATCAATTGCTTTCATTCCTAATTGTTTAGCCAACGGCATCACTTTTGGAGCCATTCTCGCAAATAACCCTGCAATGGTATTACCTAAACCATCTCCGTAGTATGCTCTATAAACCGGAAACCGTGAATTAACTACGTAGACGGGGGTTGGTTTATCATGATTGTAGTGTATGATCATTATTTGAAATCAGAAACAATTTTTCAATTGTTATTTATCTAATCAATTGACTTTTCAATTCAGTCACTATGATACCCACTTTCCACTAACTCGTCAATGAAATCTCGATATGTGCTGATATCCATGATACCACCCTGAAATAATCGTCTACAGATATCAGCTGCTTCATTAATTATTTCCGGTGAGTTATTTCCAGCTCGGAACCCTCCTACAAGAACCTCTAATCGTGATATATCACTGAGAACACTACCAGGACATGAAACGCTAGCGTTTCCAACTAGACCACTCCCCAGAAATTTTTTCTCATCGTATGGCTGTCTTATTTGGAGTTGAAATTTTCTTTTGAAGTCTCTGTAGTCCTTCATCCTTCTATCTAAACCCCCAGTATTTATTTCATACACTATATCAGCCCATTCATTATGTGACATTCTATAATCCGAATAATTGTCCGTGAAAAACCTCTCTTGTGAATCATAGCTGTTAGCAGCGAATTCACCTAAATTGTCTATATCCTCGTTGAGAATTTGTTGTTTAGCGCTCTCGGTAAATATAATTGATTTAGGTAGTCCACTAACTAGTTCTTCCTGAAATCCTTTAAATTTTCGTTTCGAAGCGGTTGATATATCCTGAGGAAGTGATTGCAAGGATTTTTTTGTTTGTTTAGTTCTTTTTGCTATTTTTTCTAACACAGGAATAAGACCCTCTTCTTTTCTTTTACCGTCAGGATCATCTCCCAGTATAGCACGCTCTATCTCCTTCGTTGCTGTGGTTACTGGTTTAAACAATTCTTCAGATCCCGCAGCAAAATCAGTCTGAAGACTCTGTCGTTGTTGCAGTTTATTCCGTACAGAGTCACGAATTGGTACAAATCTCTTAATTGCATCCAGTCGTTCACGAGCCAATCGGGTTGTTAATGCTTCATTGACCATTATTTGAAATCAGAAACAATTTTTCAATTGCAAAACAATTTTTCAATCCGACCTAACACCATCGGATGGTCATGGAAGTGTTTTAACAGCTCTATCATTGATGAGGGAAGTATCAAAATTGTATATAAAATAAATAATACTGATAGTTCCCTCACTTTTTTGACATGTCGGATGATTTTTAATACGGTCATGGAAGTGTTTTAACAGCTCTATCATTGATGAGGGAACTATCAAAATTGTATATAAAAATAATTAATACTGATAGTTCCCTCACTTTTCCATTGATCATCCATCGATTTTTGACATCCATTGAGGGTCGGCTAAAAAAAGTGATAATGGTCGGGCAATCAAATAATGATAAATGGTCGGTCACAATCAAATAATGATAAATGGTCAATCAAAATTGTTCATTTTCTTGAATTAACGCCCGTAGGTTTCTAACTTTAGAATTAACCTCCTTTTTCAATTCGTATTCGTACCCCAATTCTTTTCGTATTCGTTCTACGATGGTATACAACGGAGCGAACACACTTACGTCACTGGAAAATGCGAGAGAGTCCCGAATAGAATTCTGAATTCTCTTGATGAGCGCATACTTCTTTGGTAGCATATACTTGTTAGTGCTAACTCCGTATTCTATATCCTGAAAATCAGACATGATTTGATCAGGATTTAACCCATCTGATAGTTCAATATCCCAACTTTTCAATTTTGAAATCTCGGATAAAATGCTATTCATGTTTTCAGAATTCATTATTCTATAATAATGATATATTTCTAAATGAAAAATATGACGCATTAGACGTAACTAAATCGAATTTTCTGTCCAGTCCCCTTTGAAATCGCCGTTTTGGTTATTCCCTCTGCAACGAATCGTACTGAGGATATACAAATATCGAAGTGCCTACTGGCTTCATTCATTTATTGAAATATTTTTTCTTCGTTAGTTATCGTATTCAAAGATTTCACAGGTCTCGCTTTTTTCGAGTATTTCCCAGTCCCCCCTCGTTTGGAATTTTCACTTTGTGTAACAACCTGTAGATTTGATAAAGAATTGTTCTTTGGATTAGAATCGATATGATCAATAACAAAATCATCCTCGATCAATCCATAAAAACACTCGTACACGAAACGATGATTGAGATATTTCTTCTTTCCAGCGCCAAACTTCAAATACCCTTGATTATTCACAGAACCAACTGGTTTCTTCAGTCTGCGGTTTCTTACAACACCATCACTGGATGCTTCATAATTTGTGATCACAGGGTGTTGTCTGAATTCTTGGTTCATTCGTATACATAATACTATTGTTTGTCTAATTCATTGTTTGGTTTAATGATAAATCTTTCGATGTAGTCTTGAGGAGTTCTTATGATTTTATCCTTGATACTGGCTTTGTCAGCGTCAAGAATACTGACTTTGTCAGCGTCAGGGTCAAAATTTCTGATTGATTGTCCATTTTTTATTCTTTTATCATAATAACGCTTCAACTCCCTGTATCGCTTACCACCGCAATTAAGACACAACTGAGATTTTCCCCTGACCCCAACTCCACATAGAATACAAGGTAACGGACCAAGGCTTCCACGTCGAAAGCTTTGCATATGATACCCACAGAACTCATTTCTGCATGATTTGTTACACGGGGTTACTGATCCAATCATAAGCCACTTACAGTGATTCATTATATAAAAATCTTTCATTTAAATGCTTGTTTTAATTATAGCATGAAGGAATTAAGGAAAACGCCTTCGAAAAATGCTGAATTCAATGCTGATAAGGAGTTTAAGAGATTATTGAAAATCAATCCTAGATTTAATCTCGATAGACCCAAAAAACGTCCAATAGACGGAAACATGAAAGAGTTTAAGAGATTATTGAAAATCAATCCTAGATTTAATCTCGATAAACCCAAAAAACGTAACAAACGTCCAAGAGACGGAAATATGAAAGAGTTTAAGAGATTATTGAAAATCAATCCTAGATTTAATCTCGATAAACCCAAAAAACGTCCAATAGTCGGAAACATGAAAGAGTTTAAGAGATTATTAAAAATCAATCCTAAATTTAATATCGATAAACCAAAAAAACTTAACAAAATTAATCTCAAATTTAATCTCGATAAACCCAAAAAACGTCCAATAGACGGAAACATGAAAGAGTTTAAGAGATTATTGAAAATCAATCCTAAATTTAATCTCGATAAACCAAAAAAAACGTCCAAGAGATTACCCTGGAAAGATGCTCAATTCAATCTCGATATAGTTTCTAATACACCAAAGAATACAATTCTTGATAAAGCCATGATTAGTAAAATCAGAGACTGTTTTAATGAATTTAAGCGTGATGGAGCATCTTATTGTTGGTCAACATTTCGAATTGATGGTGTTGTTGACGCTACCATGACTGATGAAAAAGCAGCAGTGATAATTTCACGTGTTGGGGAAAAACGGTATTTTTTCCGAATCAAATTCATTATCGAAGTCGATGGCAAATGGATTATTAGGGATAAATTTGAACCAATCCTCAAGAATAAAAAAGCTGTCATTGTGAGTAGAGATTCCAAACCAGGGATTCTAACCGGCATTGACAAACCATACTACGAAAGATATTATCCCGTAACAGCAATGGTTTATGGGATATATCCGTTAAATGATAAACCCGATATCGCAAAACTAGCTCCTATGAAATATTCGTCAGGGCTTAATTGTGTAGCAGAACGAATAATAGAACACTTCACAAATGCATCCCGAGGAAATAAACTAACTGATCTGCGACGTAGGAAAATAACCGAGTGGGAACTGACAGTGAAACAGCATGGTGCAAAGATTTCTGATATAGCTAAGTTAGAAACATCATTAAGATTTCCAATAACAGTTATGACGATAACCGGAGAGGTTTTATACGAACCGAAATATAACAAAAATGGAGCACCAATACAGATTATTGATCATAACAAACACGCGTGGACACCTGCGGTAACAGTATTTCCACGAGAACGAACCGTGAAATATATCCCTAAGGAGTTTGTCGGGGATGTTTTCTATGAAGAGAGATTATTTGATGCTATTCATGCGTTGTGTAAGGATGATCCTGTGTCAGTGTGGTTACTTAGAAGTGATGAAGATCCCGAAATAGGATTCGATCAATTTGTAAAACCAAATGGTGAATTATATCGCGTTGAAGAATTAGATAATAGAATGAGAAAAATCGCTAGTGATTTTTCACCGGAGAGTTTCCATGAAAAACTACTCACGGATAGTTTTACTATTCCATCAGTGGTAGCTCACTTCGCAAGAGAAAAAAACTCATGGCGTCCAACACGAAGTGATTTTCTCGAGGATGTTAAATTGAGTTGCGTCAAATTTGGTCATGGAGGACTGTGGAATACGAAATACTCACGTGATGGTATGATTTCAATTGATATAGCCGCGTGTTATCCCGGAAGTTTTCTCGGGTATGGGGAATGTGCTGAGTACTTCAAACGATTTGGACACCCCACACATGAAATGACTCGTGTTGCGATTAATGGACCATTACCTGATTTTGATTTAACCGGATTCGCTCGTGTGATATCATTCGAATTCGCTACAGGGTTACATCCGTGTAGTTATGTTTGGCTCGGTAGACATATATCTGAAAAGGCCTGGATGCCAATAGTGCTATTGAGATATATGATTGATTGTGGTATGCTAATATCGTTGATTGTTTCCGAGGCTATTATATGCTATCGAGCTCAGAAAGAAGTTTGGCTACCACAACCCGATTTAGATCGTATAATCAGCGAACAGCGAAAACAATTCCCTGATTTCAATGAAGAACAAATCATGAATCGGTCTAAGAAGTTATTTGAAATTAAAAAAGAACAAGCAAAGGATCTCGGACGAAGAATAATCGGTAAATTTACCTAGGGTGGGCGATACGACAACGCAAAATACTCCTCGCGGTTGATCATAGACGTCGCTGAATACGATTTTATTGTAGCGGATTTAATGAAACAGGGAAAACTTGTATCCCGTAAGGATGCTTTTCTATCCAATGGTGAGAAAATGGGTACGGTTGTTACCTACTGTGATGGATATAATTCCCAGTATACACATTTGAGAAGTTCAATGCTAGCCTATGCTTCTATTAATCTATTTTCGATGATAAATAGATTTCCTAATACCGCGGTTAGAGTAGCCACTGATTCGATGTATATACACAATAAATACAAATCAGATGTAGCTAAATTCACAGATCCCGAAGAAAATTGGGGGCGTTGGCGATTTAAAAAGGAGATGCTACATGAGTATTGTGAATCCGCAGACGTTGCCATGGATGATAAATATCTTTGTTGTAACCGTATTGAAATTCAATCAGAATTTTCTAATGCACCACCGGTATCTGATCCAGTATGTAGATACAAGACAGTTTATTTAAACGGTTGTGGTGGGTCAGGAAAGACAACTCGTGCAATTGAATTATTTCGTCGGTCAACCATGATTGTGTTAACACCGACTCACAGACTCGCCAGAGAGATGATACAGCGAGGGGTAAATGCCTGTACTTATCATAGTTTCTTTCGATGGAAGGGTGACAAATGGACTCCTGAGCGTATGGGTGATAAATTCATTCCTGAAATCATAATCTGGGATGAAATATGCACAGTGTCATTGGATGTATTAAAAATATTTCTTGAGTGGTTGTTAAACAAAAACACAAAAGTCGTCATGTGCGGTGATCACGGCCAACCACCACCATTTGTCGGTGCATCTCCACATGAATGGCTAAGGGGTTTTGTAGACTATTATGAAGAAATCACCACTGATTATAGATCAATTGATGAACGATTACGAGAATTTAAGAAACTAATTAGATTACAACCGGATAGAGTCCAATGCGAAATAGCGCGTGAAGTGATTTCAGAAACTCCAATGAATGATTTCTGGGAAACATGGAGACCAAATGATTTGATAATTGCAAGTAGAAAAATAGTCAGGGACACACTTCAGATGAAGTTATTTGAATTGCATAAAGAAAAATTTGCAACGCTTCCAGTACCCCTTTGTTATAGGCCATCGGATACACGAAAACAGAACATTGAAGTTGATATTCCAGGACAGAGTGAAAAACAAATTCTCGTATTAAATGATATTGTGCTGGTTGATATCAGCGTCGTCGAAAATGCATTGCGTGCTAATAAATCCCCGTGGACGCTAGGATACGCAGCAACAATACACTCTTCAAAGGGATTGACTATATCGGATACAATTGTTTGGATGGTGGATAATCACATCGAATGGTCGAATTTAGTCTATCTCGCAGTATCCAGAGTACGAAAAATAAATCAACTTCGAAGAATTGTCCTCGATGATGAAATCATTGGTGATAATAATGACACAACAATAAGTGATATTGATGTTAGCATCATTAATAAAAAACTCTCTGGTTACAAACAACAGGACAAAAAAAAAAACAACGAGAATTTGATATTGATGCTAAATTAATAATTACGCTGAAACAACAACAGAATAATCACTGCGCGAGTTGCAATTGTATAATGCGTTGGCAGTATTCGGATAAGGATCCTCGCCAATTCACCGTAGACAGAAAAAATAACAATCTCGGTCATGTCAGAAACAATGTGATGTTGACTTGTCTTGAGTGCAATAGACGCAACGGCGCTAGTTAAGACCATGCGGTGGCAATTGAGTATCCTCGGGAATTACCTGTAGTTGTTGTCTAGTAAATCCTCGTTGAGGGGCAGTTGAATCCAGTTTATAGATTGCTGGTCTACCAGTTGATCGTGTTATAGTAGATATCTTGTGTGTAGTAACACTCCAAATAGGATCAGTAGCCCTTTTTCTACCCCCTTCAAGCTCTCCTGGTTCATATAAATACCTAACAGTGACATTACTATGAAGAATTGGTTCTTTGAAATCTTTTTGTGGTTGTACGGGTATTGACTTCTTTTTAATCGCGTTGATAGGTTTCATGTTGATTGTTCTAGTAATCTCGTTATTCAGTGCAGTAATCACAGATGGTAATCTTTTAACCCATTCACGGGATCTTTTTTCTTGGATGAATTCTTTTGCGTATTGATATCCAAATAACCGCTCAGCAATCGTCCGATTAAATCGTTCGACAATGGCCTGATCGCGATGTAGCGCAGTATGCCCTCGTCGTATGGTGACATTATGATGTTTCATTGTAGATAATACTGCACCCTGAAATTCCTTGCCAGGATCAACCTGCAATAGATTTGGCCAGTGCAGAGGACCCCTTCGATAAATCCTCTCAAATGCAGAAGCGACTTCAGTGGCTGATTTTGTTTTTAACGGTTCTGCTTCTTTGTATCGACTTGCAATATCAACTACGGTTAAAGCGTATTTGTAACCACGATCATGTGGCAGAAATAATATATCAGCCTGATGAACTTCATTAGGAGCGGTCACATCAAAATGCGAGAATTGAATTTGTTTAGGCGGTGGTAGATAAATTTGCCATAGTGCCTGTTTGGATAACCAATTAGCCGCAGTGGTTTTTTTCACTTTTGCAGCGCTAGCGAGTTTATGGACTGCTGATTTACCCCTCCAGTATCCTCTTGGGGAATAATAAATTGATTCCATATTATTAATTACCGGCACCTAACATCAATTTACTTTTCATAGCCGATTTTATCAAAAATGAAGCCAATTTTTCTTTGAAGGATTTATCAGGAATAGCATTTAACGCATGAATTAATTTCACATCTGCGAGATGCCTGTGTTGCAGATTGCTGCTTTTATAAGCAACATCATGAAGGTGACAGGCCTTATCAATGGCGTTTATTGGTTCTTCACCGGGGTTGGGTTGATTTTGATTATTGAGTCTGATATCAAGTCTGGTTCCCGGTCCACAGTAGCTATATCCTGGAAGGTGCTTTTCTCCGGGGTACTTTGCCCATGGGGTTCCAGGGAGCTTTGCCAATTTGGCTGCGATATCACCTCCTCGTTTTTTTTAAAAACATCTCCGGATTGTAAAATCTTTGATTTTGTAGAAACAAATCTGAACTTTTTAATACCACATGTTGCACATCTACCAGTAAGTGCTGATCTGTTATTTTTAGTTGTAACCGTCGTCACATCATTTGTGCTAGTACGCGTTTTACACTTCATACAATATAGATCCATAATTTATGTATAGAGATATGGATATAATTGATTTTTCAGCGACTAAAACAAGAGAACCAATTAAGCATCATGCAGCGCTACCAAACTCTATCCGGATGATTATAATCGGGCCATCTGGATCCGGTAAAACGCAATTGTTACTCAATTTAATAATGAGATGGATGAAGTGGGATAAGTTGTATTTAATTGCCCCTAGCGTAGATGATCAACGATGCTATGAAGTGCTAAAAGATTTTAACGAGAATGCATCAGAAATTAAGGGTGAGAACGCCATTGATTTTATAACCGATATCGATGAAGCACCGAGTATTGATGATATTGATGGAGATATTAACAATTTAGTCGTATACGACGATATAATGTTGGATAAACAAAAAAATCCTGCTAGGATCTTTTCCAGAGGCAGGCATAAAAACACTGACGTGATATATGTCACTCAACGCTACACTCAGGTTCCAAAAGTCATCAGAGATAACTGCAATATTCTTGCTGTATTCAACGGAGTTGATACTCATACTCTTAGAAATATTTGGCAGACATGGTGCTCTGATATGGACTTCAATCAATTTCGAGATTTCTTTAGTCATGCTCAGTCGACTCCGCACGGATTCGCAACAATAAATTTGCATGATCCTCGGACACGATATCGTATCGGACTTGATCAAATATTCGGTTGAAATCGTAAAAGAATTATTAACCCAGAACTGAAAACTTTAGCAGCAGAGAGGGTGGATGACAACAAGTTGCGACCAAAATTAATTAAAAAATCGTAAAAGTCTCCGTTTTCATTTTTTTTAGTTAAAATGAGATTTCGTAGGGAAGGCTCGTTAAGATTTCAATAAATTTTTTGTCTGAAAACGTTGTAGGGTTTGCCCCTGAGATATTTTTTTTTTTTGTTAAAATGAGATCGTAGGACGGCTCGTTTTAAGATTTCAATCAAAAAATTGATTAAAAAATCGTAAAATCTCTGTTTTCATTTTTTTAGTTAAAATGAGATTTCGTAGGGAAGGCTCGTTTTAAGGATTTCAATCGAATTTTGTTTCAAAACGTTGTAGGGTTCGCCCTTTTTTTGGTTAAAATGAGATTATAGGACGGCTCGTTTTAGGATTTCAATCAAAATTTGTCTCAAAACGTTGTAGGATTCACCCTCTCTGCTGCTCAACGAAACATCGAAGCAAAACATCTCGGCAGAATAATAATCGGAAAGTTCACTCAGGGAGGGAAAAAAATGCGACTATAAACGATATTGTTCACGGCTGATTATGGATAACACCGAATACGACTTCGTAATCTTGGATGCAGTATCTAAAAACATATGTGTGGATCGTAAAGATGCTTTTTTGTCCGATGGAACAAAATTGGATACGGTTGTTTCTTATAGCGACGGTTACAGATCCCCGTATACACATTTGAGGTCGTCGATGCTGGGTTATGCTTGTATTAATTTATTTTCAATGATAAATAGATTTCCTGACACTGCGGTTAGAGTTGCCGTTGATTCATTTTACATTAACAGCAAGTACAGTTGCGCAGTTGTGGAATTCACTAATTCGGATGAAAGTTGGGGATCATGGAGAATGAAAAAAGAAATGCTGCGTGATTATTCTGAATCAGCAGATGTTGAAATTAAAAGTGATTACTTACGCGGTGATAATTTATCAGAACGTTCTAATGCACCACCGATATCAGATCCAATTTGTAGATATAAAACAGTTTATTTAAACGGCTGTGGCGGGTCAGGAAAAACGACGCGTGCAATCGAGTTATATCGAGGACGCGTAAACATGATTGTGCTGACGCCAACACATAGATTAGCCAGAGAGATAAAACAACGAGACGTTTCCGCGTGTACGTATCATAGTTTTTTCAGATACAGTGGTGACAAATGGACACCTGAACGAATGGAAGAGAAATTCATCCCCGAGGTTATAATTTGGGATGAAGTATGCACAGCATCAACAGAAATATTAAAGATGTTCTTGGATTGGCTGCTGACAAAAAACACGACCGTGATAATGTGCGGAGATCATGGACAGCCACCACCATTTGTCGGCGCGGGTCCACATAAGTGGCTGAAAGAATTCGTGGACTATTATGAAGAAATTGATAGCAATTATAGGGCACTTGATGAACAATTAAGTGAGGTTAAAAAATTAATTAGACTGAAACCCGACAGAATCCAATGTGAAATAATCAGGAAAATAATTTCTGAAACTCCAATGAAGGAATTTTATAACACATGGAGACCAAACGATTTTGTAGTTGCTAGCAGAAAAATAGTCAGAGACACACTTCAGAAAAAGTTTTTTGAGCTTCACAAAGAAAAATATCCCCTGATAAAAGTTCCATTGTGTTATAGACCCGCTGACACACGGCGACAGAATATTGAAGTTGAAATTCCAGGACAGCGCGAAAAACAAACACTATTATTAAATGATATTGTGCTGGTTGATATCAGTGTTGTCGAAGACGCATTGCGTGCTAATAAATCGCCATAGACACTGGGTTACGTAACAACAATACATTCCTCGCAGGGATTAACCATCGCGGATACAATTGTTTGGATAGTCGATAATCGCATTGAGTGGTCAAATTTAGTCTATCTTGCAGTGTCTTGAGTACGGCGAATAAATCAACTTCGAAGAATTGTTTTCGATGACGACACCACAATGGATGATATTCATGTTAGCATCATTAATGAAAAAAACTCTCCGGTTACAAACAACGAGACAAAAAAAAAAAAACGAGAATTTGATATTGATGCTGAATTAATAATTACGCTGAAACAACAACAGAATAATCACTGCGCGATTTGCAATTGTATAATGCGTTGGCAGTATTCGGATAAAGATCCTCGCCAATTTACCGTAGACAGAAAAAATAACAGTCTCGGTCATGTCAGAAACAATGTAATGTTGACTTGTCTTGAGTGCAACAGACGCAACGGCGCTAGTTTAGACCATGCGGTGGCAATTGAGTATCATCAGGAATCACTTGTAATTGTTCGCGTGTAAAACCCCGCTGAGGGGCAGTTGAATCCAATTTATAGATTGGAGGTCTACCAGTTGATCGAGTTATAGTAGATATGCTATGCGTAGTGACACTCCAAATAGGATCAGTAGCCCTTTTTTTACCACCTTCGAGTTCTCCTGGTTCATATAAATATCTCACGGTGACATTGCTGAGAATTGGCTGAGAAACGCTATCCCGCTGTGGTTGTGGTATATACTTTTTTTTAATTGCGGTGTTAGGTTTCATATTGATTGCTCTGGTAATCTCGTTATTTAGCGCTGCAACTACCCCTGTTAACCTTTTGACCCATTCACGGGATCGCTTTTCTTGGATGAATTCTTTGCGTATTGATATCCAAATAACCGCTCAGCAAGAGTCCGATTAAATCGTTCTACAATTGCCTGATCGCGATGTAGTGCAGTATGCCCTCGTCTGATGGTGACATTGTGATGTTTCATCGCTGATAAAACAGCGCCTTGAAATTCCTTGCCAGGATCAACTTGTAACAGATTTGGCCAGCGTAGTGGGCCTCGTCGGTAAATCCTTTCAAATGCAGAAGCAACTTCAGGTGACGATTTTGTTTCTAGCGGTTCTGCTTGTTTATATCGACTCGCAACGTCAACTACGGTTAGCTCGTATTTGTAACCGTTATCATGTGGTAAAAACAATAAATAAGCTTGATGAACTTCATTGGGTCCAGTAACATCAAAATGCGAGAAATTGATTTGTTTAGGACGCGGTAGATAAATTTGCCATATAGCCCGTTTGGATAACCAATTAGCCGCAGTGGCCTTTTTCACTTTTGCGGCGTTGGCGAGTTTATTGATTGCAGCGTTACCCCTCCAGTATCCTTTTGGAGAATAATAAATAGATTTCATATTATTAATTACCAGCGCCCATCATCAATTTGCCTTTCATAGCTGATTTTACCAACCATGAAGCCAATTTTTCTTTGAAAGATTTATTAGGAATAGCATTTAACGCATGAATTAATTTCACATCCGTGAGATGCCTGATTTGCAGATTGCTGCTTTTATATGCAATATCATGAGCATGACACGCCTTATCAATAGCGTTTATCGGATACTCGCCGGGTCGGGGCAGATTTTGATCAAGTCTGATATCTAATCGTGTTCCGGGGCCACAGTAGCTATATCCTGGAAGGTGCTTTTCTCCGGGGTACTTTGCCCATGGGGTTCCAGGGAGCTTTGCCAATTTGGCTGCGATATCACCTCCTCGTTTTTTTTAAAAACATCTCCGGATTTCATAGAAACAAATCTAAACTTTTTTATACCACATGTTGCACATCTACCACTAAGTGCTGATCTGTTATTTTTAGTTGTAATCGTCGTCACATCATTTGTGTTAGTACGCTTTTTACACTTCACACAATATAGATCCATAATTTATGTATAGAGATATGAAAATAATTGATTTTCAGCGACTAAAACAAGAGAACCAGTTAAGCATCATGCAGCGCTACCAAACTCTATCCGCGCAATTATAATCGGGCCATCTGGATCCGGCAAGACGCAATTGTTGCTCAATTTAATAATGAGATGGATGAAGTGGGATAAGTTGTATTTAGTTGCTCCTAGCGTAGATGATCAACGATGCTATGAAGTGTTAAAGGATTTTAACGAGAATGCATCAGAGATTAAAGGTGAGAACATCATTGACTTTATAACTGATATTGACGAGGCGCCATCCGTGGATGACCTTGACGGGAGCATTAACAATATAGTCGTGTACGACGATGTGATGTTAGACAATCAAAAAAAACCAGCTAGAATATTTTCCCGAGGCAGGCATAAAAACACCGACGTGATATATGTCACTCAACGCTACACTCAGATTCCAAAAGTGATCAGAGATAACTGTACTATTCTTGCTGTATTCAACGGCGTTGATACACATACGCTAAGAAATATTTGGCAGACATGGTGTTCCGATATGGACTTCAATCAATTTCGAAATTTCTTTAGTCACGCTCAGTATGTCCCACACGGATTCATAACAATAAATTTACATGATCCTATAACACGATATCGTATCGGACTCCATCAAATATTTGGTTGAAATCGTAAAAACCCATAGCAGCGGGGGGGGGGGGGGGGCGATGACATCACGACGAGACCGTTTTTTGACTAAACGATGAAAACGGCCTTGGAGTATGATTTGCGAAAAAGTTATGTTTCGAGCAAGTAATCCTTTTTTTGTTGAAAAAGAAGGATTCGAATTAATTCTCTCGAGATGTTTGTTAGATTTAGAGCAAATGATGTCTCGGGCAAATGTAGGATTCGCCCCCCCCCCCCCATGCTGCTACACTACCTCTTTTGATGATGCTAATGTGTGTGTGTGTGTGTGTGTGTGTGTGTGTGTGTGTGTGTGTGTGTGTGTGTGTGTCGATATATATCGTCTTGTAGAATTGTATATCTGGCACACTATATGCAGTTACTGCCTTCTGTGTTAAAACACATATTGACTCTGGCCGCCACTAATCCTGGTAATGAGGTTCTAATTTTAATTACTATGTAGCCATTTTCAGCAAAGGTATACTAGCTACGATAATGCCATCATTTTAACAGCTTGTTTCTTTCTTGGTGTTTTCCTTTTCAAATACATGATATGTTTATACAATAATTGGCATTGTGCTCTTTATTTTGTTGAATATAGGTAACAGTGACATAATTAACATCATTAAGCTTCTTATCTGCGCTCTTATATTGAAAGGTATGGGTTAAAGTCAAATATGACGTTTAATTCTGATTTTAGATATCGTAAACTTTTCGTCATACCAACATCTAAATGTAATATAGAATAGAATGCGTCAGCACTGCAATATACTTTCTAGATATTGCACGGACCTGACTCAAACATGTATTCCTCATTATTTTAGGTATCAAATACCATATTGTCTGTTCCCGGATATTTGTCCTTCCTACAGCTTGTAATGCTATAAACAAGCCTTGTAGACTTCTCTAGCATATTTGCACGCATTATGTCAACAACCTCGCTGACTTTAGCAATACTGGTTTCATTATTGATTTGGACTACACGTGCTGAGAGGATAACTAAAGTTTCGCACTGCATAAGGGTTTTGTCATTTACAGTGATCGTGGGCTCTACGCAAGGCTTTGCTGGTCTAGGTTGATGCATTACCTGTCTGTTTATACTTATTGTGAGACCGTAAATGTCAAGAGCTGAAGATTAACTATCCATACTGTTGGATGACAGACGCAGATTTTGCGTTCAGGGACCAGTCCTTGGGAAATAGTAGATTGCAACCATCTACTTCCTACCTTATTGTCTTCGCCAATAGTCTCCTTAGGTTAACGAGCTTACCATCATTCTGGTATCTGATGTCAATCCCAGTGTTATGTCACAGAAGGCAACATTACACATGGCAAAGAACATGATATTATATGGGCCTAGAGCAGTCACATAGCCTTTGCTTGACTATATGAGGTGGCTGAGAATGATTCACATGATTCGTCATCATTCACGACACGAGCGAATATGCCATCATGGAACTGCTGAACTAGCGCAATGAATTTCTACTAGCACCCAGTCTTTGCCACGATCTTGAATAGAATTCTACGGCTGTTTGAGTCAATAGTTTTTGTCAGGTCTATGCACGTCATATACACATATTGAACTTAAGTTCCTGGCATTTACCAGTAGTTGCCTAGCTGCGAACACCATTGTATGATACCTCGTACATTCCGGAAGCCACGTTGACCATTAGGCAATTCAACAAAATTATAATAATGATTTGGTTTGCTACTGACAGCAAGGTTTCATTTTAAATACGTTATCCATTTCGTTTCATTGCACAAATCAATCTTTGACTGGAATCAGTTTGATCATTAAAATATTTAATATTGTCAGAGACTACCTTTTCGAAATTGATTTAATTGATAGCCAGTTAATGTTACTAATGCATCAAGGGTATTCATTGAGCTTCTGCTTTGACGTTTCTAAGCCTCAAATCTTCTTGTCATTTAATCAATAAGCTCAAATTATATTCTACTCGTTAATAATATGCACGTGATTTAAGATCAGCGTTTAGCTCGAAACATACTTCTTATTTATGTGATCAAAGTTATTTAGGTTTAACATCTGCTTCTTTGGTTATTATTTTAAGGAAAACATCATGGGGTCAAACATAGCATCCCAATATTTTAGGTCTTCTTTTTGTTTGTTTTTGTTTATTTTATTTTGTTTGTATTGTCTTCTTGACAAATATTTCAGATGTGTATTATGTTTCTGACTTTGAGATGTTACTGTTAAAATATTAAATCGTCTTATATTAGAGTTTCCTCTGTATCTGTTTAAAATGTTTACGTAGTTTTAGCAATCCATTGTTCGTTCTGTTTTCGTATGCATTTTATCTGCTTATTTCTAAAATATCTACCTGCTGATAAGATCGTTTCCGTTTGGGTGCAGGATATCTAAGCCAGCAAAGTCTATGTCAAATCATTTTGATAATGTTGTTAACTGTTCTATAAAATAAAAATCAGGAAACTGAAGAGATATTTGACTGCCTCGGTACATACTTTGACAAACCATTGCGTATCAGCATCAAATAGAAATTGGCCGTACGCAAGTTGCCTTGTGTCCTTGATATCCAGCCAAAGACAAAACGTGTTGTTACATGGAATAGATATTATGGTATGCTATAGTACGACTGTGTCTAACACAGATAATATCAATTAATAGTACAGCTCTAGTTGAAAGTACTTTGACTTTGTTTATGTTTTACTACCAAGTTATATACCATAAAACATAATAATAGTCTGAGAGAATTCGTCCATATGCTCTTTTCAAGATTATGGACATATGTGATTTCTTCGCTTGTTTCATTTTTATCAAAATAGTTTTTCGAAACTTTCATGTTTAGAACGTATTTTATTAAATGTATACATTACTTTTGTTTCATTTTCTATATATTTTAGCAGTGACTTCATCAACAAATTTGTTTTGTTCTTGACCCGTGCTTTGAATAACATGATAACAACAATTTAGCAATAAATATGGTGCTATATTTCCTTAAAATTTTCTGTCACATGCTTTGTCTACTTTGTGATTTCGTCATAATTTCATTTAAAATGATTAGACTTAAATTATTGGTTTCACTTTTGTTCCGTATTTATTTCAAAACCTATATTCGTAACAATATGGATAAGATATTTCAATATAAATGTTTAAAAAGTTAATGAGGTGCATCAATCTTCTTAATTTTGAAAGTAACGCTAAATGTCATATTTAATATGACTTCTCTAGATTAGTATCAACTTAGTAGAAATAAATGGAACAAACCCGATACTATCAATGATTGTATTTTCGACATGTAAATTCAAAACTACAGTTAAATATTTGGTGTTTATTGTATTCGTTATCATCAAATAAAATCGATTATTTTATTTCGTGACGGTCCCTTTCTTGTGTGATTTAAAACCAGTTAGAGTTAAACAATTATTGTCAGTTGTGTACACCAATCCAGAACAAATGTTTTATATATATTTTAAAACATATTCTTTCTAATATATAATTTTGGCTTTGTTCAATTATTTAGTGTCTTGAATTTCCATCCTATTAAATTTTAGAAAACTATTCAAATTTCAATCATATAGTAATTAAACTTGGACCATACAAAGTTTGTCCAAGTATATCGCTTACAAGATTGGACCAGGCGATTTAACTATTCCGGTCAGCTCGTGTATTAAACGCTAGGGCAAAAAAATAAAAGCTATAGAAATGTTGACTTCATGTATGTCTTTTTCTTGGAAGGTAGCGAGATAGCGTTTTGAAATCAGCTTATTAGTAATTAACTTTAAAATGGCTGATATTTCTCGAGTTGACGTTTCCAGTCTTCTACGTTCTCGTCAAAGTTATCTCGCGGAAGAAGCCTGATGACATTACCACTTGGTCTCGGGATACGTCGCTGAAAATAAACAACTAGATTTTGAGTTGAAACATGGGGTTCGGTAGGGACTGATTATGAGACAGGCACTAGTTGATGACCCTACTCAATAGGTTCACTTTGTATTATTTGCCCTTTGTAAACACACTCAGTGCAACGTATGATTAAGGACAATGTCAAACATAACCACTTGTTCTGTTGCCTCCATTTAACATGACCGCTCCGGTTGCATAATGGTTACAGCGTCCATCGTGGATGCGGGATGTGGCCGGTTCGAATTCCGGCTGAGTCATACCAAATACTTATATAAACATTAGTAACAGCTGCCTCGCTTAACGCTCAGCATTAAGAGGTTAGTGTTAGGTAGTACCTGTCGGCTTGGTGTCAGGATAATGTGACTGGGTGGGACATTTTACTACGTGCAAGCGGCATAATGCCCAGTGTTTGACATCACCATAAACTACTACATTGCAGACATCGTGGAGATATTACTGAACACTTGTTAAAGCTACGTTAAAAAAAGAACACACACACAATTTAACATTGTTAAAGTGAACTGACGTTCTAATGGATCCTTGGCATGCTGCTTTTGAATGAGTTTTACGTTAGCCGGTGTGTGAGTACAACCACAGCAATGTAGAGATCCGATACTTGATTCCAAATCCAGCAAGTACGTAAACAAGACTGAATTTGGCATCAATGCTCTCTCTGTACCGCATAAATAACGCAATATACATGCACTCAACATCGATTCCTACTTTCTGTCAAGCCCTTTTATTTTTTGACCAGCTATCACATTGGTCACGGTTATACAACTTACTGTTTTTCGAGAACTTTTTGTGGAATGATAGTTTACATGAACTCATAGTCGTATTAATTTTGGATACAGGAATGTAAGAGAGAGAAGAGGATCCTTAAGAAAGGTGTCACTACGATGATAAGTCACAACTACTTCTTGGGAAAAGGTACTGGATCTGTAATGAGAGAAAGATAGTCTTTTTATGGCTTCAGAATGAAAGCACTTTATTTAAATAACTAGTATACATATATTACTACATTTCAGAAATACATCTATAAAGCTTTATATTTAAAACACATGAAACAAATATGAAATTACACTTCCTTTAGAGTTCATCGACTTCATTAATTTGTATAATTTCTGCATTTTAGAATGCAATACAAACAAAAATCACAATTAATTTCATGAGAGCTAAAGAGTATAAAAATGTAATAGCTGCGATTAATGCACAATCATTTTCGAAGAAATGTATTTTACTCATTTAAAATATAATAGTGATGTGGAATATGTTACTAAATATTATTCTCTGTTACTTAAAAAATACTTTACCTCAACATTGAATCTGAACATGAAGATGGAAGCAGCTTTGTCTTTTACAATAAAATTTACCATAAATATAAATAAATATGAATTCTTTAAAACAATTAAACAATATATTACAAAACGAAAGAATTAAGTAAAAACATGTTGCAAACATATGTACTTTACCGTTAAAATCTCAAACATTAAAAGTGCTTATTCTTCGTTAAAGAATTTTACTTTTTTTGGGGGGGAGGGGACACCAGATATGTGCCCCCCCCCCCCCATTAAAAAAGTAAAAAGTTTTTATGTTTGTGTGTGTTCCCCCCGATATGTTGTTTGTTTGTTTTTTTTTATTTTTCATTTATGGCCCCATTTAATTTTTCCCCATCGGGGTTATATGTTCGAGAAGGGGTATTTTTTATCCCTAGTGTTTCTTAAGTAGATCATTACTAGATGGGATTTGATCTACCCAAAACTAGTATTCTACTTTTGTTCTTTATTGTTTTATCATGGCTAGTGGTCCCCTAGTATCCTTGTGTTTGCTATTTGTGTTGTTGCTATTTGTATGTTGCGATATATATGTCTATACTTTGTATTTTTGTAAGGATAGCCATTTCCATTCAAATTCTTGACATAGTTGTCTAACTTTCTGATATCCCTCTATGTGAGTTATCACATCATTCTCTTTATTAAAATATATTTTAAGTTAATTTTGAATTTTTTGTAAATTGAAGTGCTTTTAGTTAAAGGTTTAATGTGCTTCAATTTATATCCAATAATATTTAATTTTCTAGGTCCGTCTGCCGTGAGTCAGGATCAGTACGAATTTATTTAGTTGTACAGTTTCTTCTACCTTATTTTTATTTCTTTTCGTTTCTAGTTCGCAAATCCAGTCATACATCTTATCCTTACTTAGTGCCCATAATTCTTTGTAGTCCCTATATCTATATAAAATTTCTTTAGTCCCCTTATATAAGTGTGATGTGTCTATTTTCTTACTCAATTTGTTGTTTGTGTATATGTCTTGTCTGTTTCTCATTCCAAATCCTAGCCAAAATATGTATAATGCTTCCCATGGTGTTTGTGGAGTGTTACCTAACCTTTTAATCCTAATTATTATATTTTTACATTTTATTAAGAAGGGATTAGGTAAGGTTAATCCCCCCTTTTATTTAGGTCTATATAGTGTTGACTTTTTATGTAGTGTGTCTTGTAATTCCATTTGTAGTCTATTATATCATTATCAATGGTTTCTAATGTTTTATTGTTAATGTCCACAGCGTTTAGTAAGTATGTCAAATTTGAATATATATATGTTTTTGCAACCTGTGAACGTTCCATTAGACTAAGTGGCGTGAGTGCCCAGATATTTATTATTTCCTTTTTTTTTCTTTTAACTTTTATACAGTTTTCCTTTTCTTCATTTGCCCCGAAGAATATTCCTAAGGCTTTTACTCTATTTGACCGTGTCAAGGGTTGATAATCTTATTATTATTATTTTTTTAAGCAAAACTTCCATTTGATTAAAGTCAGATCTCAATTATACATAGGACAGTGGTGACTTTATTTAGATTGTAATCTTGAAGAAGAAAAAAACATTTACTTATTTCATTAGCACGATCAGGTGTCGGGCTGTCATATTTGTTATTAGCACTTACTCGGCCTTCTGCCTATTTTCGTAACTCGTACGTTTGACACTCTACCAGGATTTAAAATATACAATGGTATGTCTGGAACAGTTTCAACTTTTAGTCTAGGCTTAACATTCGTGTATCCTAGAGGTTCTATGTTTTTAGGATCCCTCTGGTAACATTCCTTTGAGAAATGTAATGAGCACGGATTGCTGTGTGGTGTTGCATTGAAATCGACTCGCTTGTAATAATGTATCCAGACTTTCTTTATCCCTTTATCATTTGGAAAAGAAAAAAATGAACTCCACAGCCTTTTCTATGTATGCTATTACACCCGTAAGCAACGCAAAACGGCATGGTACTCTATATGAAATGAACCTTGCAACTGTAGGTCTGGATGCTGGAGTCGCTAGTATGACGTCACTTTCCGAAAGTAACCGAATAGGCGCGGAAAATATGCATACGAGGTTACGGAAACTCAGCGCCTAGAAGATATGCCAATATCTCAATATTGGCAGTACGGTCGCATACGACGCTTCAGAATCACGTTTTTCTCTGCAGTGTATTTAATATTATTGTATATTTCCACTAGTTTCTAGTCTCCTTTAAGTGTTGAGGTAAACCAAGGTGGTTTCCCCTCCGGTTTCCTATTTTTAAAATTTCTGTTTTATCATGATTTATTTGAGATCCCGATGCTTTTCCAAAAGCTTCATATTCCTTTTGTAAGTGTTGAAAGGAATTTGGATCATTTATAAAGTTCGTACAATCATCAGCATGTTGTAGCATCTTGAATTCTTCTCTTAAGTTTGGTATTCTTATTCCTTGAATATTGGAATTAGTCCTGATTTATATACTCAGGATTTCAATCGCTATTACGTATAATAGCTATGATAGTAGGCAGCCTTGCCTCACTGATCTTTGAATTTCAAATTTATCTTTTTTCGCCCCATTTACTTGTACATTTGCAGTTTTTTTATTGTACATTATTGTAGTCCATTTTTGTAAGTTATCTCCAAATCCAAATCTCTCCAGTACTTTTTGCGTATAATTGTATTATAATCTGTCAAAAGCTTTCTCCTGGTAGAAAAGTAACATCGCACATTTCGAGTTTGACCCATTTATGAAATCTATAATAGTCCTAATGTTAAGTATATTGTTATGTATGCTTCTATCTTTACCACCACATGTTTGATTTGTGTTTACTATCGTGTTTAACCCGTGTTTAACCCTATTCGCTAAAATTCTACTTAGTATTTAGTAATCTGTGTTAAGGAGGGAGCTGGGCCTACAGTTTTTTAAGTCAGTTCTGTCCCCTTTCCCTTTATAAATTATAGTAATCAATCCCTCCCTCATTGTGTCTGTCATTTTGTCATTTTTTAGCAGTATATTATTAAATAAACATTCTAAGATTTGTGCCACCTCATTTTGCAATTTCTTATAGAATTCCGCAGTCAGGCCGTCTCGCTCTGTTGATTTACCTTTTGCAAGTTCTTTTATTGTGGTTTGCACTTCTTCCACAGAAATGAATTCATCGCACAATTTTTGTGTTCTGATGACATCTTTTCACAGTGTAATGAATTTAAGTATTGTGTTATTATGTTGTTGTCTATATTTTGAGATGTATAGAGGTTTGTATAAAATTCTTAAACTCCGTTCATAATTTCTGCTTTAGTTGTCACTTCCACCCCGTCTATCAATAAGGTGTCTAATGACTTCTCTCCCCCTTTCCTTTTATATAATTATATAATTCATTTGCCTGTTTGTATAGATGGTGAAATTTACCCGCCCTGATTTCTGCTCCCTTCGTCTCCCATTTTTCTAACTTTTCGAGTTGTTTGGAGTAGCTCTCCTTATCCCTTATTGATGTTACCTCTTTTATAATACCCATTCTGGAATTTGGCTATGTGGTTTAAGACAACTTCAGATTACTTGAGAAAAGAGTACTCAAAATGTACAAATTGAAGCAGTCAGAACTGATACTGGTGCCCAAATATTTATCACATAATTACGCACTGCACTGAGAAATAAGACGGAAATGTTTTGAATCTAGACGGCCAAAATATAAACTTACAATCCTGTAATAAATTATATATGTTCTAGCCCAGCCTATTCTCACACCTCTGGCTCCACCAACTGTTAATGATTTTACTTGCTGTGACTGAAGTAATGTTAGCAATTTCCAGCTTGTAAGGCTAAAACAAATCTTTAAATTCCTTTCTTCCTTCAACTATTCGAGCATTGACTATATTAATTACTAAAACGCCCAAAAGCGACTTTATTAACAAAGTCAAACGCACATTAGAAACACTTATATTCCCATACATTGCTATTGGGTAAGTGGACATTTCTAATTCTTCAGTATTACAAACTTGAGGGATTTTTTCATTAAAAAATGGCATCATCCTCGATATATTTATATTCATATGTAATTAGAATTTTTGTATCGTTAAAGGAGAATAAAATTATAAGCTTTTTTGCAATCCTTTACTTTTTCATATTGAACGCTCTGGTGGCCTAGAGGTTCGAGCGTCCGCCTTGTATGTGAGAGGTCGCAGGTTCTATCCCCGGCCGTCAGTGTTAAACAAATAACTCCTCCCTCCCCTCCCCACCGTGCTTAAACTTCATTTAGCTTTTCAATTTGACCTCACTGAACGTGACTCTGCAAATATGTATTACAGCTTTCATCATTCCATGTGTTTTAAAAGAAAATAGATCGCACTCCAGCTTCCCGTGTTGGAATGATGCATTGATGTTTAACGAACGGCTGGCATTATTTGTTACCACAGAGTGTGTTGGGATAAGTATCGTGTCGCTTCACGCCATGTTTTCTAATGACAGCCATATCTGTTACATCCTATATTCATTTATGACTTTATCAATGTAACAATGGAGAAAGGTCAAAACTGTAACAAAGATAGTGTTTGACCATGAATAATGGTTACGTTTCAACCAAAGGGTTTTGTCTTTCGAAGTGTCACAGTGTTTACCTGACCCTAACTAACAAGATGGAGAAACTAAAATATATATTATGTCTGGAGACCTAATGTTATCTCCCATATATTACCAAATGCTATTTATGTAATGACGACTTTCTGCTTTTCTCATTCATGTAATACAGGTTTCAATTCCATAGACCTCCAAGTGCCACTTTCTGTCAAGCGACAATGGGTACTATTTTACTGAAATATTTAAAATCTACGTTAAGAAGCAACTTCTAAAATCAACCAGAAGTTATAACGGATATATTTGTGTACGAGAAGTCAATACTTTGTAAGTGCGTTTGCATTCCTGCATTCCCTCACTCACAAAATTATAGGCACTATCAAGTTATAAGAAAAGATAATTTCATTTATCAGGAGATCGTTTGGGGAGAGCATTTTACTTTATTTATAAAAGAGAGATAAGGAGATGGAGAGGTTAAATTGTGCGAATACGGAATTTAAATTTATTTTCCCTTATTATATGGTTTACAGTAGGTAACTTTTAGTGTTGTCCAGTCCAAACGGCATATTAGTAAGTCGCTGTGGTGTAATGAATATAATGTGCGTAATGATTCGTTGACCACTAGTCATCAGTCCATGGGTGAACTTTACATTTCCCGCTCGCCTGAGTGCCTCTATAACTTTCTTCATTTCCCTGACACCTTATTATTACTAGAGAGGTTGTAATGCAAATTTCCCAAACTATGGTCTCGTGATTCTAATGTTCCAAAAGCGCCCACGTGACAATTTCGTCCATAAAGCGACACTCCGCATTAAATTCTCTTTAAAAGCCAGATTACCAATAATACATTTACCGTCTAACTGGCCCTTTGTGCTTAGTCCAGTTGAAGTACCATTATAGAATTAGTATAGTATCCAAGGGCTAAGCCAGTCGATTCAGCTTTAATAAATAGTAATGTGTTCTTGCACTATATAATACTAAAGTAATCCAAATCATTCATTGATTCAGCTGTCAAATGTTTATGTTGAACATCGCTCTAGGCTTTTTACTTTCATTAGACACGTGACACTAAACTTTTAAATATTTGACGAAGAAAACAGTAACGTATTTAATTCCTTAAACTTAGAAATGGTGTTTTCTCGGAGTTTAAAATTCTAACTGAGTAGAAATATATTATCCAAATATGGTCTTTTTTATTTCTTGAATTGACATTACAGTGAAAATTAAGACTTTTTTGGCAATTAAGCTGCATAATTTCCGAATGTTATAGTTCCATCTACATACAGTAAAATCAACAATTTCAGGCATATCTAACTTTCCTAATCATTTCATTTTATAATACAAGTCATTCAAAAAGAGCAAAGTGGTATCGGTGGGAGATTTTTATAGTACATGAACCCGCGAAGAAAATATGGAGTTGACGTCGTGTGCATCGAATTCTAAGCCGTGTCTTTTACTCCGTGAAGTGTGTTGTTCTGCCAATGTGTACAACGTGTACACATGGATAAAGAAAGAAAAACATTTTCTAGATGCAACAAGAGAGTTTTGTTTTATTTTACCCAAGGTTTCTGATCAGGGGACCTCGATGGCTTTTCAGAATTGTTACAGGTGTATATTGTACGAGCACGAGTGAAAGAGTAATGTTAAATTCGTAGCAATTTAACGCATATAAAATTACCTTGTTCCTACTCAAGCAAAACGGTGATATTTACGTCACATCCTTTGCATTGGATTCATAACCAAAAATTATATTCATGTTCTATATTTCACATTAATTTTAAATACTTCCCATTTATGTGTGCTATTTATCTCATTCGTATTCGGTGATTTTATCTATATATTAAATTAATATAAATGTTTGTTAGTCAGTTTTAAATTCTTTTTATTTTTATTGTTCATTACATGCTATTGTAATGTAAATGTATTCACTAGAGATGATGTTTCTTCAGACAATCGCTTGTTGACCTAAATCCTCACTTTGATTCACGGTTAGTGGTACTGACGTAACAGTTGTTTTTTTTTTAAAAAAAAGTTTAAAATGATTGATTGTTGTCAAGGTCAAGACAGCGCTAATGAATAAAGAAGTAATCATTTTTTATTCTGAAAATTAAATGATTGGTTCTCGTCAGGGTCATGTGAGGAGTACGCGATATAAACGATTATGTAAATCTACCCCAGCCCACTTTTTACGATTCGCAATTTGGGGCTTTTCGAAACTGCGAATTAAAATACAATATAATCTTTGTTTTAGTGAAATATAGTTAGTTTTGGGTTTTTACATCTGACGTGAAGTCATTTTCTTTAGTTGCAGCCAGTTTTTGAACCCATTTTAACTTTCCTTCAGTTCATTTGGATTTTAGAGAATTAATTCATGTTGCTTGAATTTTTTTTAAGTGCTCAAACATATGTCTTGAACAAAAATAGTTTATCAACATTTAATCAAGATTTCCAGCACAGAAGTGTTAAATGTGTTTCTTCAAGGAACTATAGATAAGCACAAAACAGATTTCAGCATGCGTCATCGTCTTCCATCTTGGGTTTTCCAACAGGACTAGAATTTGGATATATTAAAACATTTCATTGCTGTGACTTTTTTATTTAATTCGTGGATTATTCTTGAATTACTTATGAATTTAATCTTTTTCTATTTTTACATAGTATTTCCAGGGACATAAATTATTTGTTAAATTATACAAAGCCTGCTTTTTTCACTTGTTATGTGTTACTTTATATTAAAGCTTAAACACGTAAAACTATCAAAATAAGAAATACTTAATACTTACATAATAATGTACGCAATTATCCCAAATATACAATGCTTGTTGTTTTCACTAATGTACTACTTTTTTAGAGCTTAAACGCGTAACACTGTCAATAAAGAATTACATAATAATGTACGCAATTATCCCAAATATACAATGCTTGTTGTTTTCACTAATGTACTACTTTTTTAGAGCTTAAACGCGTAACACTGTCAATAAAGAATTACATAATAATGTACGCTTCTCCCAAATGTCAATAAAGAATTACATAATAATGTACGCTTCTCCCAAATGTCAAAAAAGAATTACATAATAATGTACGCTTCTCCCAAATGTCAATAAAGAATTACATAATAATGTACGCTTCTCCCAAATGTCAATAAAGAATTACATAATAATGTACGCTTCTCTGAAAGGTCAATAAAGAATTACATAATAATGTACGCTTCTCCCAAATGTCAATAAAGAATTACATAATAATGTACGCTTCTCCCAAATGTCAATAAAGAATTACATAATAATGTACGCTTCTCCCAAATGTCAATAAAGAATTACATAATAATGTACGCTTCTCCCAAATGTCAGTAAAGAATTACATAATAATGTACGCTTCTCCCAAATGCGCATGTTTAGCATATTAGGACACATTGTTTCGTTACTGAAGCAGTGACTGTGTATTTCAAATTATTTGTTTTTCGTTACACACTAAATAAACGAAATCAGTTTCCATTAGTTAATAATTATGATTCTCAGATGCTGAGATGAGTCGGTTTTACGAGTGGTCTGGGTATTAGTTATATCTCTTATTATGACAAGCATTCAATGAGTGTACAGACTCTCTCTCTCTCTCTCTCTCTCTCTCTCTCTCTCTCTCTCTCTCTCTCTCTCTCTGCGTGTGTTCGATTCTCAGATTCGTCTAATGTGGGTATGTGAATGTGTGAAAGCTTGCCAGTAGCTTCTCGTTGGTCGGTGGTTCTTTTCGGGGGTTTTACCAGGTTCTTCCTCCACCATTAATACTGGATGCCGTGTGCTGAAAAATGGCGTTAAACCCTACAACAACATAAAGCATGCATGTTAGCATTAGTTGCTCTTTTAGGTGGAGGAAACTGAAGAATCCCGACAAAACAAATCACTCTGTGAGCGACTAAGTATCTTTGTAGATATGTTTGTCTCCCTGGGATCGAGTGTCTAAAATTGTAATTCCACTGTACGTACAACTTTTAATTGTGCCAATAACCCACTGCGCCAATCATGCTTGTATCTCACTTTAAATCTATCTTCTAATTTTTTTAAAAACTCCCTGAATTTAAAACTTTCAATGTTAATTAATTAGGTAATTGCACGGCTTACATCAAATGAGCTTACAAGAACCAGATTGTCGATAGTTGGTAGTTCATATCTCACTAAAAATATTTATGGGTTCTCTGTAGTTGACAATCACTTTGACAAAAATCGTTTATACTTATCTATGTTTAAATTGTACTGTTTAAGGTGAATAAACATACATCAATATTTATATTTGATATCATTTCACACATTTACATAATAGGTACGACCTGGACCTTGAGAATGTCTAAAGCGCTGTGTGTTCCAGACAAGTATTAAATTTGTATTCCAGACAAGTATTAAATTTGTGTTCCAGACAAGTATTAAATTTGTGTTCCAAACAAGTATTGAATTTGTGTTCCAGACAAGTATTAAATTTGTGTTCCAGACAAGTATTGAATTTGTGTTCCAGACAAGTATTAAATTTGTGTTCCAGACATGTATTGAATTTGTGTTCCAGACATGTATTAAATTTGTGTCCCAGACATGTATTAAATTTGTGTTCCAGACAAGTATTAAATTTGTGTTCAAGACAAGTATTGAATTTGTGTTCCAGACAAGTATTAAATTTGTGTTCCAGACATGTATTGAATTTGTGTTCCAGACAAGTATTGTTCATGCCGTTACTCAATATAATCTTAATCGGATTTGAATATTATAACATGGCCTTTGTAAACCGGTCCTCACCTGTACGAAGTAACCCCAACTATCCATATATAGCAAGACTGTAGTCACTAAACGTATCATTATCTTACCAGACGCTAGCCTATCTTAGTGAAATAATGAAGAACGGTGAAGTTCTTATTGTTGCATGTGTTTTGACATTTGTTCGTTCAGGTATGTCTTTCTCCATTTACCGTCATCCGTTATGGGGTAATTTGAACTATTCCCTAAACAGTATTGTTCTGTCATCATCATCAAAATTATCACAATCATTATGATTCAGAAAATTTGAATGAGACATTTTGTACATTATTTGCAAAATGAAATAACTCAGCATGACATCTGTTTCTTTTCTGTTTCAAAAGGTGTAAAAATGTTGCCGTAGGTTTATTTGACCCAAAAAGTTTCTTCCGTTTTACAACAACTATTGCCATGCATTATTTCTGTACTTTAAAAATCCAGAAAGAGACAAAGATAACAATCTTTAAAATTGGCATCCATAGCAAATACGCCATGAATCTGATGTATTATTATTATTTTTTGTCTTCTCTTCCTTCTTCTTCTTCTTCTTCTTCTTCTTCTTCTTCTTAGTAGTAGTAGTAGTAGTAGTAGTAGTAGTAATAGTAGTAGTAGTAGTAGTATTGGTAGTAGTAGTAGTAGTAGAAGTATTGAATCTTATAAAAACTTTAATAAATTATTAGAAAGATGACAGGTACACTTTATTTTCAGAAATTAGATTCTTGTAGAATTTATATGATAATAATTTTTAGTATTATTTTTATAACGATTATTGGAAAGTCACTGATATCTTCATAATCTGACTATCCCTCCCTTTGCTTGTAAATTTAATGTTCTCATTATTTAACTTATCTGTTATGGTAGCAATTACCAATTCGGAAAAGGTTTTTCTGAAAGATGTGACGTCCAGCTTGCTAAAGGATGAACGGTCACTCAATGACCTTGACCTCCCTGATGACTTGACTTTTCACCTCAGTCGCGGATCGCATGCCTTGAAATTAAACTTGAAGAGGAATCATGAGATTGATCCAAACGCTGAGGTCTATTATGTGCGAAAATTAAAAGACGGTCGATCCGGCCTGGAGAAAGCACAACTTTTTAAAAAGGAGGTAAGGCTTCTGAAGTTCTTGCCAAGAAGTAAGTCTCATTTTGGACCAAACATTCATACATTTTCAAAACCGTTAATATGATAATATCATGACAAATATGTATGAACATTAGAAAAGAAAAAAAAAAAGACTTCAAATTAGAATTAATTTTCTTAATTATCGATATGTCGCTTTTGGCACGTGTTCGTCATCTTAAACATGGCTTTAAAATATCAAATTTGTGCTAAAATTGGAGCTTTTCGGAATTAGATTGGTCTATATGCGTGAACCAAATCCATAATTTTCGGAATATAAAGGTATTCTTGAATAACCATTTGCTAGAATATTAGTGTCTATCACAATCACAAAAAATGGCAAGGACCAAGCAAACTGATAGGAAATCCACCGGATTATAGTGAACATTGTTTGGAATTAACTTCTTAGAGGAAAGGTATAAAACTTTCTGTGCTCAATACTCACAAGGGGCCAGTAAGTTCCACTCACGAACTACTGATCTCAAGCTTATTCTTTATCTTTTATTTCAATTTTTTGCATTGTTGAATGTTTGTATTCTTTATCAGCACCCTTTACTTATATTTACATTTTTGCACTAATTTCATTATTATAACCCCCATTATTACGACAGACTGGACGGCGTGCGATAAAATGGAATCGTACAAGTTTAAAATATCCGATTTTTTCAACACGATGATTGAAGGCGAGATCGGTGATCAAAAACTCGTCATTTATCACAGGGAAGGGTGTCAAACCCTAAACTTCGGAAATGCAAACCAGCTCCCAAGACAGACAGAGGTTCTGACTGAAATGAGTGTACTTGGGATCGATCTAGATGAAATGGACGGACTACAATATGGGGGCAAGAACAAGTACATTCTCTACCCCAAAAGCCAAAGACCGCTATTGAAACAATCCGAATTGCAAATTCTGGGACAGAGGGTGAAAATAACAGAGACAGAACCCAAGTTAGAGAAATCAAACCTAGAAATGTGGATGTTTTAATTTCGGGGCTACCCCTGGAAATAAGTTCAACAGTGATACTGGAGAAATTAATGACATCAAACAAGATCAGGATAACGGATGAAAAAAAGCGCTAACTGTTATGGATACAGCAACGTTAAAAACGGCGAGAGGATTATAAAAGTACCGGCCGAAGAAACAAAAAAAGTCTCTGCATACTTCTACATATTGGGATTCCTGTGTAGAACCTGGTACAGGGGCTGCGAAAAGGACAGAACCTGCCCCAGGTGTAAGACCATAGGGCATGGAGCGAAGCAATGCATAGCCCCACAAAGACCCAGAGACCAAAATACTTATGCGGCTAAAGTAGTAGGGGAAGAGAGACAACTAGAAGAAGAAAACGAGGAAGAGCCGAAGGAAGGAGCCACTAACCCATCAGAGCAGCCAGTACAAAGGCAGCCGATACACAGGAGACCGAACAGGAAACGAAGGGAAAAAACAACACCGAATTGGACCTATCTAGCACTTCGGGAGAAACAAATAAACTGGAAATAGATTTAACTGAACAAAACGAACCAACGGAAAAAACTGACGAACATACTGAAACGATCGACATAAATCAAACAACGGAGATACGGACTACAAACATTAGGGAGACAAAAGACAACAGGGAACTGACAGACGAGGGGCCAATGCCCCTCATTCCAACAATTACAGTATGGGGGGGGGGGGGATTTTAATTGGGTGGGAGATAATATAGACCGCACCGGGAAACTTACAACCAAAGACCAAGCATCATTTGAAGTTATGGGTGATCTGATAAAATTAAACAAATTAACAGATGTGTATAGAAAATTGAACCTACTAAGAACTGAATATACACATGAATATGTAAGACTAGGAATAAAGGGATCAAGTAGGATAAATTTTACGTATCTGATTTTGGACATAAAACATACAAACAAGCAAAAATACTAGATTGTCAAATTTCAGACTATAAACAAATAACTCTAGAAATAGTGATAAAAAAATAGCCGATGGTGAACGGGAGAATGGAAGTTAAACAACTCAATTTTGGATGATGAGCAATTAATTAAAGAAATAAAACAGGAAATCCCTAAAATACTTACAAATGAAGAGGGACAAAATAAATCAGATATTGCAAACGATTGGGATAAATTTAAAGAAAAAGTTAAACAAATAGCCATATATCACTCAACTAAGCGTAAACGGACACAAAAAATGCAGAAACTAGCACTAAAAAGATTAATAAATGACGACACAACACCTTTAAGGGATAAGGAGAGCTACTCCGAACAATTAGAAAAGCTTAAAGAATGTAGCACAAAGGGAATGGAAAAAGGGCGGGTAAATTTCACCATATATAGGTATTAGACACATTAAACATTGAAGGGGTGGAAGGGAAGGAAAAAGGAAAGGGGAGGGGAGATGGTATTAGACACATTAAACACTGAAGGGGTGGAAATTACAACAGAAGCCGAAATAATGAGTGAAGTTCAAAAATTTTATACAACACTGTACACTTCTCAAAACATAGACAACGACACAATTACACAATATCTAAATTCAATACTATGCGAAGTGATATCATCGGAACACAAGAAACGGTGTGATGATCTCATTTCTGTGGAAGAAGTGCAAACCACAATTAAAGAACTTGCAAAAGGAAAATCACCAGGGAGAGATGGCCTGACTGCGGAATTCTATAAGAAATTCCAAAGTAAGGTGGTACCAATTTTAGATGGTCTATATAACAATCTTCTACTAAAAAATGACAAAATGACAAAAACAATGCGGGGAGGATTGATTACTATCATATACATAGGGAAAGGCGACAAAACAGACTTAAAAAAATGGAGGCCCATCTCCCTCCTAAACACAGATTACAAAATACGGAGTAGAATTCTAGCTAATAGGATTAAGAACGGGATAAACACCATAGTGAACACTAATCAAACATGCGGAGGTAAAGATAGAAGCATGCATAACAATATACTTAACATTAGGACAATTATAGATTATATAAATACTACAAACTCGAAATGTGCTATGGTACTTTTCGATCAAGAGAAAGCTTTTGACAGATTAGAACATAATTATACACAAAAAAACTGGAAAAGTTTGGATTTGGAAAAAATTTCCAAAAATGGACTAAAATCTTGTACAATAGAATAACTGCAAATATGCAAGTAAATGGGGCGAGAACGGGAAAATTTGAAATTCAATGATCAGTGAGGCAAGGCTGCCCACTATCCATGCTATTATACGTAATAGCAATTGGAATCCTGAGTATGAAGATCAGGAACAATACTAATATAAAGGGAATAAGAATACCAAACTTAAAAGAGGAATTTAAGATGCTACAACATGCTGATGATTGCACGAACTTTATAAATGATCAAAATTCCTTTAAACACCTTCAAAAGGAATATGAAGCTTTCGGTAAAGCATCAGGATCGCAAATAAATCATGAAAAACCGAAATTCTAAAAATAGGCAACTGGAGGGGAAATCACCCTGGATTACCTCCACACCTGATAAAAAACAGAGTAAAAGCCCTGGGGATATTCTTCAGGGAAAATGGCGAGAAGGAAAACTATAAAAATAAAAAAAATAAAACATGTAACAAATATCTGGGCACAACTGCCACTTAGTCTAATAGAACGTTCACAGGTTGCAAAAACATATATGTATTCAAATTTGACATATCTAAAAAACACTGTGGACATTAACAATTCAACACTAGAAACCATAGATAATGAAATAGTAGCATACATATGGAATTATAAAACACACTACATAAAGAAGTCGACATTATATAGAGCTAAAAAAAGGGGTGGATTAGCTTTACCTAATGCACTCCTAATTAAAACAAAAAACATAATAAATAGGATTAAACGGATAACTAGCACACCACAAACACCATGGGAAGTATTATACATTTTTTGGATAGGATTCGGAATGAGACACAAGTAAGACATCTACACGAACAACAAATTAGTTAAGAAAGTAGACGCACCACATTTATATAAGGGGATTAAAGAAATTTTATATAGGTTTATGGACAATAAAAAAATATGGGAACTAAATAAAGAAGACACCTATGACTGGATTTTGAAAATAGAATCAAACAAAACAAAAAGTCAGATAGAGATAGAATTTCCATATATCAACTGGGACAGAGTTTGGAGGCATTGGTCCGACATCAACTCTCTAAAGGTACAAAGTATCATATACACGTACCTCCACAACGCCTGGCTTACAGGCGAAGTGGCTCTTAGAAGACGAATGATACGGACCCCTGTTAGCTGCCCTCTATGCAAAAATGCCCCTTATACAAAATACCACACAATAACGCAATGTGACGAGACAAAGGAAGAAAGGATAAAACTAATGATAGAAATAATGAAGGTAGACAAATATGACAGACGTCAACTACTATTCCTTGACAGAAACTTTAACAAACAATTGGTACGACTAATAACGGACTTTATAACGAGGACCCTTATAAAATGTGGACCACTAATGAAGGTTAGGGAATAATTTTTAAATTTAAAATATATTGAAATTATTTTATTTTAAAAAAAAAAATTAAAAAAATTTCCACTTATTCTGTTATTTATTTATATTTATATATACTATGTAAGGGGAAAGTACACATGAGGACGCCATGGGGCTAAATCACGGCGCCACGCGAAGTGAGCAGGCCTGTGGCAGAGTTTGGAAAAAATCATGCATAAATAAAACTTTTATACTAATGCACCTCTACTTCTCTGGATACTATATCCATACTTTCTCTGCCATGTCTATCTCCCATAATAGACATGGCTCCCACTAAAGGAACTTTAACAATTTTGAAACTTTCGTACTCTTAATTAAATTAAAATAATTATAGGCCGGCCCAAATTGAGACAGGAACTTTCTCAACCAAATAAATTCGTACAGATTCTGTCTCGAAGCAGACGGACCTAAAAAAAAAAATATTACTAGATAAATTGAAGTACATTAAATCTTTAAATAACACACTTCAATTTATACAAAATTTAAAATTAAATTATAATAAAATAAATAAAGAGAATGTCTTCCATTTAGAGAAGACAAAAAGTAAGACAACTGGTGACACAAATTTGAATGAAAAGGCTATCCTTTACACAAATACAAAGTATATAACTTTATAGCAAAAGACAAATAGCACCAACACAAATAGCAAACACAAGGATAATAGGAGACCACTAGCCATGGTCAAAAACAAATAAAAACGTAGACTACTAGTTGTGGGTAGATATATTCCCACCTAGTAAGGATCTACGAGAAAACATTAGGATATTAAAAATACCCCGTATCAAATATATAACCCCGATGGGGAAAAATTAAATGGGGCGTTAAATGGAAAATAAAAAACGACAAACAACATAACTGGGGGAGCACATACATAAATAAAAACTTTTTACTTTTTTTATTGTGGGGTGGGGGCATCTGTCTGGTGCCCCTCCCCCCCAAAAAAAGAATATTAGTTTGGTTCTTGCATGTGGACAATGCGATAAACGATAAAATGTAAGTACGTCAGCGTTCATTGATGCGTTGCGTCTCTTTCCCCGTTAAGTAATAACTACATCAAAGGTGACGTTTCTTCTACAATGAACGCACTAAATAGTTTTGTAACATGTATACATAGACATAGTGAAACATTGAAATAAGCATTAAATTTGTTCGTATGTTCGTGAAAAACAGCAAATTATGCCATATTTCTTCCTCTTCAAAAGGCACCACAAGCTAACACCTTTCAAAAGTATTCTCGTTAGCACTCCTCCTTAGAGAAAAGACAAATGAGACAACAAGTATTCTTAGCTGATCCCTTATTTCCCTCGCCACATGGGTCTTACGTGTAAATTATCACAAAACTCCTTTGATCTGCTTTGTATCGTTTTGTCGACTTTCATTGGTTTGTTGTTGTTTTTTCTTCTTCTAAATTGTGTTTTGTGACATTTTCAGTATTGGGCTGAGTTAAGTTAAAAAGAGAAGAGACGCATTGAAAAAGTGAACCTACAGAAACGATGACAAACATAGGTTTACTGTATTATATTGCTACGGGGTCTACAAGATAAAGAAATGATGAGAAATAATACAGTGTATCTTTTCCGTTTGATCAATTACTTCAATACACAACTTCATTCTGTCCTCTACGAAAGACTATAGATTATAGCAACAAGCTGACAATAAAGAGGAAAAAATAATACTGAACTTGAACTGTAGCGTTAGAAATGTCTTAGTTTGGGTCTAAAATGGTATTAGTTGTTAAAATGTGGCGGACAATCCCAGCATGAGCTAATATACGTCGTCCCTGAAAGGGATGGCTCATTGGCAAGAATGCCGCTTTTCAATCTAATTGGATTGTTTAGTTAAATGCATACATAGGCAGCCGTCCGTAGTTCCATGGTCTTACAAGTTGAGCTAGTGACGGGTGGAAAGGGACAACAAACAAAATGTTGACTGAAAGACCTTCGAAGGACTGATAACTTATGATGAACCAGCTGTAAAATGATTGTAGAGGCACGAAGACAATTTCGAAGGTATCCCACATGGAAGCCTCACTTGGCATAGCAAAACAGATGTCAATTTCTAGTAATTTTGGATTTTCCTGTTACCATCTTCATGTTTGTGGTTAGGTATTTTCTGCAAGATAACCAGGCCGATAGAGACATCCAATCATCTGATTTGGTTTCTTTCAAAATTGATTGGGTGTTCATCTTGCCTTGCACTATGATATAGAACGTTTGTTAGGTACCAAAGCCATTATGGATATAAATGCGACCTTTTCCACTTTATCGACCTTGAACAGACTCAGGAATATTGCATGGGCCTCATTGACAATCTCAAACGATGTGTTACCATCGCTGCTATGATATGTTATCTGTACTACGTTTTACTGACGAACTCCAGACCAACATACGTATCTGGCGTCACTCATGTGTACACATCAGCAAGATACTTACGCTTCCTTTTCTGACAATTGTATACTCATTGTTCCCACTATGAAAACGAAGTCATTTGGACAACGTTATTTTGTATACCAGGTCCCAGCATCGTGCCCATTGAAATTAGACATTTCAATACCTTTTTCTTTATAATATCAACGCTCATATTTTCTCAGAATGAAACTTTATTGCTAGACTTCATCTGTGGCCTTGATTTTAATGCTTCAATAACCATACCGTTTCATTACAATTGGCCACATCATCAGCTTACTTTAATATCTGCCAGGCACCCAACTGTTCCTTGCCTTCCTACCTACCAATCAAAACTGATACAAGTTTTTTTAAATAGGATATTGCGTACTACCAAGACAGGGAAAATGGGGCATTCGTGACTGTCAGATGTGTCAGAAGATCCAATGGACAGTGTGACAGGGTCATCGTAAGTATAATATTGTAATAAATTTGGAGTATGTGTATTTGACAGCATCCTGTTTTTAAGCAATTCTTAGATTTATTTGTGTGAGTGTTTAGTCTTAGGTGCCATGGAAATATTACTAGCCTGAAATAGTTAGCCAATTGGTAGAAGCAAACGTCACAGAGACGAGTGTTGGTGAATTTGAACCATGCTGGGGTCGTTAGTAGTGAATTTAGGTACAAGCCGAATGACTGTCCCTGGTAGTAACATAGTCCATATTGAAATTCAGCGGTGTATAAAAGTATTGTGATTGAAAAGGCAGTATTTATGGTTGGAAATCAGTAAATTACAGTATGGAATCAATAAGTTGGAACTTGGTAGGTACCGTTTATGTGTCCATAGTGGAAAAAGGGCGTATGTATATGAGCGTGATACACCGGAAGTTATGAGGATGGACTGGCCTAGGGTCGCGCAGTTAAATATTTCCCAGTTAGTAAGGGAATACTAGTGTCATTTCTATGGCATGACAAGCTATCGGTACGGAAATCGGATGATAATGAAGAAAAACCATGCAAAGGTGCAGTTAATGGACTTTTGGGCGAGTTGTTTCATCTGGGTCGCCAATTGATTAGAGCAAAGGTTATTAAATATAGCAGACACGTCACTCTTTCCATTTTACAACTCAAGTTGTATGGAAGTCTTTGGAAATTTAGGGGAAAACATATAACTTCCAGCGTGACTCGCGCCAGGGTTTGACACCGCTCGATCAAGTGAATACCCCTGTGCGTGTAGCAATATGAAATTTTTAAATATAAATTGCTCAGCCTGTATGCGTTCAGCTACATTAGAGATTATAAATTCTGTCCTTTAGAAGACAACATATTAATAATACATACACACAAATATTCACACATCACAGGCTGCTAAACTGCGAGATGAAGTTACCATTATTCTCAGGTTTTCTGTTGTACGCAATAAAGTCTAATTAGTACAACCTATGAATTATTGCTATATTGGTGCCTATCGCGTTATTTTGCATTGTAGCATTTGTTCCAATAATTGTGATGGTGCCACGAGTGTTGGAGTGGTCTAAAGCGCTCTCCATTACAGATCACTGCCATCTCACCTCTGTCTGCGCGGGTTCGAGTCTCAGATTTGGCTAATGTAGTTATGTGAGAAAGCTTGCCAGTAGCTTCTCGTGGGTCGGTGGTTCTTTCCGGGGATTTTCCCGGGTTTTTCCTCCACCAATAATACTGGCCGCCATGTATAGCCTATTGTGTGCTGAAGGATGGCGTTAAACCCTACAACAACAACAACAACAACCAATAATTGTGCACACATACGCACACACTCTCTCACACACACTGCCAATCATTACCGGTTCATCGCAACAGCAATGACATGCAAAATCAACAACCACCTAAAGGTGTCTATCTGAAAGATGACGTTCCAAGATGTACATCAGAAACAACAACCCTGTGTTACATAAACCTACGTAATGACGTATAAATTATATTGGTTGAATATTTCCGAAAAATATCTGAGAAAAGATATGTGACAGTCGGGGCAGATTGAAATTCTATTTGTCAAATGCTGATATGCCTGGATTAAAGGTTGTTGGTAGTAACAAAACAAATATGAGTATGTCAGCCGAGATTCCATGACTTACCAAACAATAGACAAATTAGTAGACTGTTTCATCATTTAAGATAGAGCGGGTTTCGATCTGAAACTCTCAATGCTGCTATACGAATCATTAAGCCTCACTAAGGTAGGAAACTCTATTGTGTAGAAACCAATGGGCGTTTATTAGAAACGGCTTTTAATCGAATTTCTAATAACGACGTGACTTGATCAATCGAGAGATACCGATCCAATAATAGTTTTTTTTTATTATATTATTAACTAAATGATTTATTCATATTGTACTATTGTCATCGTATGCATGTATTTTAAATAGTTTACATACGGGAACTGTGATAACATAATCGCTAATAACGTCAGACCTCTCAGACAATGTGTGAGATCAGGAGGCCAGCTTTTCCACAACGACAAAAATAATATAATATAAAAATATATGCAGCTGAACCATCTTGAAGAAAACGCAATATCTTGTCCCGTGCATGCAAAGCAAATGCAGATAATATTAATACTGCTGACGTACCAGAAAGCATAATTTAAATTCTTTCAAAGAAGTGCCACATGTTCCTTACGGATCAGCGGTTAATTTCTTACTTTATTGCTAATATCCATTGGTGTGGTGTCTTAAGTAGTATGATGGGACTTTAGCATGAAATAAGCAGAACGTTTTATATTTAAATAATTATGATATTATCAAATTGAGTGATATATGTTTGCTCTTTATTCTGGGCCTTTTAAGGTATATGAGGTGTTGGTAGCCTACATGTTTTCATACAATTTAAAATGACAATTGTTTTTGTTTTCTAAACGTTCTGTGACAAGTGACTTAGGGATTATTTTCTTAACAAGACTTGATGGTCCAAAATACGTTTTTTTTATTATATTTTGGCGTTCATAACATTGTGACGATGAGTGATCCGTCGTTTTTCATAATGAGTCTGAATAGGTGGCCTTTGTAGTCCATTATTTTTTTTACAAACGTTAGAAGACAAGTGGCCTACGGTGAAAGTTCAAAAGCTTGCTTATTTTAGGATATATAATTATATTGCGTATGTAAAGGAGCTCTTCAATAGAGCTTTTTATAATATATATTTTACGTGCATTTCTTAGCAATAGTTGAACTAGAATATATATTTCTTATTAAACGTATAAAAAAGCACTTATAAAACAACTATGAGGATTGGATTATTTTTCATTAAAAGGCAATGTGTACAAGACACTATACCTGAAAACTAAAAACTTTACGGACACTCCTGAATTTAAGGTCATGTTAGCAATAGGGTTGCACTTGTCTTCAGTGCCCAGTATACCAAAATTGTGGAACTTATGGATTCGATATGATTGGGTTTTTTTTTTCTCCGGTAATTAATCAAACGTTTTAAGTATACGGGCTCTTATCCCTCAGATTTGACAAGCACTGCTGTTTTAAAATGAAAAGCGATTTACCTTTCCTCCAGACTGGTGCGAACTCTCCACACGATGATTGTTTCATTCGTGCGATTCAAATGAAGACGTATCCGGTCCAAATGACCCAAAGTCCCGAATGTGATTATTCAGAAGCATGGTTTCATACAAACTTATCAAGCTTTGGATAGTATCGCATGAAGTAAGAAATATAACATTTTCATCTAAAATCAGGCATCTATTAGATGTGTAAAACACTTTTCTCCATCTAACCATATGACAGTGATACATTTTATATGATATGAATATAAATTTATAAACCATGTGGAATTGATATTTTAGGACTGTATGACATCAATAGAAATTTATAAACTACGTCGCAGTTATAGTTTTAGAGCTTCGTAGACCATGTGGCATTGATATTTGTTGGGTTGTAAGACATAATAATTTTACTAAACTGCCATGTGGCCTTGATACATTTTAAGATGTCTAAGGACATGAATATAATTCCTAAAAGATATGGCCGTTAATTTCAAAACCTAATGGCAGTTGTAAAGTTTTAGGCTGTGTATGACATGAATACGATTCATGAAAGCATTTTGAAGGGATAATTTATAGACTATGATAATTCTTTTAATGGCGGTGTATGATATTAGTACCATTTCCTGACCCATTGAATTCCATTGAGTAATTAAATCATTCTAATATCAGCGTCATCCAAAAACGTTATCAAGACCTTTACGATATTGCGATCGAGGATAGTTTAAATTTATTGTTATAAGTCCGTGTGGAGTAGATTGTGAATGTGTAAAGACGTTTTCGAATTTAACTAAATCCATGTCCTCAGAACACCATGTCTGATGAGTATTTCTCAACGTATGCGATTCAACTCCATTAAACACAACTAAATTAGTACAGTTATCTGATCCCTTTACGTATTTGTGTTTATCGCTGAGTAACATAAATCACGTCTGTTTTTATGTATTCCTCTGGAAAATATCCTATGATTGTTTGTACAGCATTACATTATCGTATACTACTAAATCATTAATAAATCCATCAAGGTCATCTACAGATTCATCAATATCGGTGATAAATTTAACAAAATTATTGCCGTCCTCGTCCAACAATTTTACGTTTTTATTAAAATCTTGTTAGCATCGATGATAATCAACTGAGGGAGCTACTAAATATAACGAATACCACTTGAACAATCTCATTATCAAAGTAAGCAATAATTGTGTCTTACCAACCCAGATGGACTAATACTACTAATAGCTGATATAATTTGGTAGCGCTGGATGAAGTTTTACTGGTTCTTGTTTTCGTGTCGCTGAGAAATCAATGACGTGTGTTGTATAAATATGATAAATAATATGGATCTATGTAAATAAAAAGTACCCTTACAGGTAAATGTGTGCAATGCGGTAGACAAAATATAAATTTATTTCTGCCAGTAATTTTACTGGCGGTGCTGATATCGCTTCTTCATTAGGAAAATTACCAGGAACTCCATGGGATAATTATACCCAGGAGAAAACATCTTCCAGGATATAATTATGGTGATCCTGGAACCAGACTTGATATTCAACTCGATAAAACAAGATCAACCAAGACCTGGTGAATATCCAGTAAATGAAATTGATAATGCGTGTCATATTCATGATGTGAATATTTACAATAAAGACATACTGCAGATGTGAAATTAATTCATGCGATACAATCTATAAATTCTATATACAAAAGAAATGAATCGGTGATGACTCTAAAAACAAATTTAGCAAATATGTTCACCATCGCTAGCAAATATCAAAACGAACGCGACCGTTGGAAACCTGCTGTCATTCAACATTGTACCTAATTTAGTTCCGTCTGATAAATTAACATTACTTCGACTTATAAACGTATTTCTGTTCATTGTACCAGGAATTATAAAATCTATTTCAGGATCATCTATAATTAATCTTGTACAATGTCGTTTATGATCATATTACCCCTCTTGGGTAAATTTACCATTAATTTTTCTGCCAAGATCTGTGCGATTTTTTTTTTCATAATCAGTTTTATCAGGATATTCATCATCAGAATATTTCTTTTGGTTTGGTAAACACACTTTTTTTCTGCAGATGATAAGATATAAATGCTTCAGTTACAACCAGCGATAAAATATTTTGTTCTAATCGAGCAAATATCGTTATAAAACCATTGGTGGCCACATTTTTCTGAAACATGTGTGCCAATCAGACATAACAAACTGGATGAAGACCTTTGGGAAAATCGAATGACTTGATACAAGAAACTACGGTCAAGTCAAAATTAGGTAACATTCCGTTTATCACAACTCCGGTCATCTCGTGTGTTGAATGTCCAAATCTATTAAAATATTCCTAACACTCTCTAATTTCAAGAAAACGTGTGGGATAACAGGCAAACATATCAAGTTGTATAGTATATTTATTGTCTTATTTACTATTCCACATTCCACCGTGTCCGTATTGAGTTGGCTTCATTAATTTTTCTCTCGAACTCAATGACCTGCGACAGACGGAACGGTAAAACAATAATCAATAATTGTTCTGTATCGTCAGTTTATTCTAACAAAATAATTTTCATTTCTTCGTGGAGAGATTCTGTTTGATAAATGTCCCCGCTAAGCCGTACAAAGTGATCATAGTTTCCATCATCGGAACTTTGAAATATCAATACTGTTGCGGCATCATTTTTACTTATTTCGTTAATAAAATCAATTATATCACCGTTAAAATCTTATCGGTTCGATTTTATAGAAATATTGTCACTGTAGTTATCCAGGCATGCGCATTATGGTCAACGACATTGGTTTTATACTACGTCTGTTATTGTTGTTACAGTTATTGGGAATTTTAACGTTCTTTTTAACTTAGCGAGATCATTAATTGTAGCTCTTTCATCCTTGACTGATTTAGTCATATTTTTTTTTTCACGTCGCAAATTCGTTCGGTTTTTTTTCCACTACCGCATTTGTGAAGTGTTCCGTTACTCGTTCGGGTACGCAATTATTTTCGACAATTTCATTGGTTTGATATCATTAATGCTGGGGTTATAATTCAGTGGATATATCGCTTAAACAACCGCGGTCACATGAAATGTTCTTTCGTTACACGGTTAGTCAATACAAGTCAAAATACCTGGTTTTGGAATTTTCATTTTTCGTAAAAATACTTTCAGTGTAAACATGCGCAGGCTCACGTTTGTCACGGATAATCCAAGTATCATCATCCGAGGTATCTACCGCTACCATAAATTTTACTCTAAAAACATATATTCGTTTGTCAAGATAATTAATAATTGTCGCTGCTCGTTTGATCGTTCATTTTAGCATCAGTAACACCGTCGGTGGCTTGGATGATTCTGAATGTTGACTACACATGAACTGCACAATTGTTGCGAAACTTTTCCTTTTCCTTCCGGATATGATTGATTTTAGTCTGATTCGATGTAAGCGTTGTTATGCTTGCTGATTTAAACTTGTCCGAACTGCAAATTTGGCGGCTCATTCTGTCAAGATCGAATCAGGCTTTAGATGGCTTCATTGTAGATAATCATTCAAACTCATCTATATCATAATTAAGGCATATATATATATATATATATATATATATATATATATATATATATATATATATATATATATATATATATATATTCTAACAAAGAACAAATGAAGGTGGTTAATGATTTTACAACTCCTTGCGACAAAGCCTGCGTGATCGAATTCAGCGTACATCATTCACAAAGTGTACGGAGAGGGACTTGAGGACCAAAACCGTGTTCACTGCGTGGAGTTTTGAGTAGGGGAGAAACCTTGTTTACTGCGTGGAGTTTTGGGTAGGGGAGAAACCGTTTTTACTGCGTGGTGTTTTGAGTAGGGGAGAAACCTTGTTTACTGCGTGGAGTTTTGGGTAGGGGAGAAACGCAGTTGTATGTGAAATTTGGTGATAAAAAATACAGAGATCGAAAGCGATATTGTGATAAAATGTAATAAGACAACAAGATCAAGGTCATAACAAAAACGCTAAGACTATTTGGCTAGATTTCAAATAATGATTACGACAAATAATATTATGATATAAATGGAGCAAAATAAATTTGTTAAACATCCTATCATCGGAAATTACGAAGTATCTCGTGTTGGTATTATCAGGCAATGTCTGCTAAAACTAAACCAGTTGATAATGTTAAAAATACTGGTTATCTCAAATTTAGTGCGGCAAAACATTATAATACTGTCACCTATTTATATAGACGGTCTTGAGATCCATTATAATAATGGCCAAACACTTAATAATGATTTGTGTTATTTAAAAGCTATCACGCAGAGTTAAAATATTGCATGTGCAAATTGCTATACAAATGCAAGGAGGGCATTATGATCCATAAATTCAGAGACCGGCGAAGAAAAAAGATTTCAGTTCATGAACTCAGCTGACAAAATTTTTTATATTGCGTAACTTTGGTACAACGTGTCGCTAATAAAAAAAACGACACGGCATTTTCGCTAAAGTATAAACACAAAATTACATTACATTATGGTATACTGCAAATAAATTATAAAGGGAGATAACTATGTCAAGGATACGCAACGTAAGTTACCTCGCCGGTACTTTATGATATTACAGGCTTATAAATTAATAAAATTGTGTTTATTTTCTCTCCTTCGGTAGAACAATCAATCGGCGTTAAAATAAATGTAACCAAATAGGTATTTTTAAAGAGATACAAAAAATGTAGCTTTAATTTAATGTTTTATGACCTCGCGGATGACAAATGGTCCGATATAATCTTTAACAGCGTCAAAGGGAATAATTCTGCATGACAACATTATTGAGGAACAAATTATTTTAGTTGTTTTTAAAAATACATTATCCTTATTTTTCTGAATGTGTCAGTCTTTTGTTTTATCTAGATTTTGTCTGCGACAATGATTAAGAAAAAAGAAAAATACAAGGAGGAAATAAGCCATGCCCATTCCGTGAGCTACTCTAGTATTTCTTTGTAGTAGTTGGATTATGTAGCATAGGACCCGTTTTATCATCGAGGTCCTACCCATCACTGGTTGAACTTAAACAGAAATGCAGACACTCCTGCCATGTCACCACGTTGTAGTTGCCCTTGTGTACTCAACCGGATTTTGTATGTGGGTGCGTGTTGTTGTTTAGCATTCTAGGACTTCGTATGTGGAGTGCTTCGTCCTTAGATATAAGATTATATATGTACTCTCTGAAATTGCTAGAATATTGTTTGGCAATGTAAAAATCACATGGGGATTGTGTTATGTAAATAGCTTTTTTACATTTCAATAAATGTTTATTATATTGTGAATTACCAAAAAACTGATGTCATTTTTGCTGCAATTAAAAACTTAAAACAGAATGGCATACCAAAATATCTGATGAATTATTTCCTGAAACAGTTATTTCTGATTTTGAATCATTACAAAAACGTAAGTTCGAAGGTAGATATACACGATCATCCGAGTACAAAATTATTTAATATATTCAACAGTCTATGTTTATTTTACCGGCCGCAGAAACAGAAGTGGATAAAGTCATATCTCTCTTACGCGCGTTCGAAAATATTAGACCATTATTATTACACGAATACAAAACAACAAAATCATGAACAGGTATGTGAGATAATTAAGAAAGATTATATCAGATCGTGAAAGGGAAACGATTATGAAAATAAAAGTGCTGTCAGTGAAATCATGGCAACTGAAATCCCTGTTGCTAGTGATTGTGAAAGGGAATCATGACACGTGTAATATTTATTCTGAAATATTTATTCAGACTATATTTATCCTTGACTTTCAGATTCGTTTTTATTCTGATTATAATATTTTTAACTGAAATATAACTGATTTATTGTATTAGAAACATCCGATATTTTAATGACATTTAGTCAGCATTCATCCTTCCTTTCACCTATTTTAGAAGATTTGTCAAATTGCGATTTCTGAAAGTTCAAAATTCACCCGATTCTTTAAATGATTTTATGTTTTATCGGTAAGTTCCTGAGCAACACATACACCATAACTGTGTTTTATGTAATTTGGGCCTGATAGATGACTGGTGTTTACCATATTTTAGTGTAAAAAATTAAAATTTATCGAAAATGCCACAATCAATTAGAGAACCTCGGGGATTTTGACCAAAAGACAAAAGATAATTTGATTGATTTCCATTGACTAAAATAGTACAAAACGAAAAAAGTATACCAAAAGAGACTAAAATTCAGAAACATCTTTCAGACTTCTTATTTTTTTTAAAAATATAAATAAATAATTCTACGAGCTTACATATACATTTTGCTCAGAATTTCCTTTTGTAAATCAAGGTTTCTGCACTGGTCAGTTAGTTTTAAATTTATTCGCGATAATAAATTATTATGACAACGCAGATGCACCGGATGAATCGGTCCTTGCAAGTTCAAATATCCAGGAGGCACTTGGGGTGTAAAAGTATAAACAAATTATCTGTCCTGAACCTGACTGAAATTTTCAAGATCATCCTCATCAATTCCATGAACGACATCACATACAAGATTAACTGCTGTTGTTTAAAATATATTTACAATTCCAGCTGAAATAGGGTTGCCTCTATTGTAAGATCGGAGAATATCTGCTGGCGGTGATATTTCTCCACGCTGAGACAATTATAGGAAATTATTCATTGATGACGTCCTTAACTATTTTTTCAACGTGTCTTGTCTTTAGTAATTCTTCTTCAGTTATTCTATAATGATCAATATATATTTGTCAAATGTTTTTTAATTAACATCACCTTTTTACAATATCAATGAGAGCTCGATAAGCGTATTTTTTATATATTTTTTATGGTTTAACGCCATTTTCCAGCACAATATAGGCTACACATGGCGCCCAGTATTAATGGTGGAAGAAGAACTGGAAGAAACCCCTGGAAAGAACCACCGACCCACGAGAAGCTACTGGCATAACTACTCACATAACAACATTAGCCGAATCTTAGACTCGAACGCACGCAGACAGAGGAGAGATGGCACTGATCCGTAACGGACAGCGCTTTAGACCACTCGGCCAAATCGGGGCTATACGATAAGCGATCTCAACAAATAATACAGTTTGATTTTGAACTGTAGATATCGTTGCATCAATCTCATTTTACATCGTTATTATGATAATGAAAACTAATCTTTTACATAACTGTACTAATTTTTCAAAATGTAGTTTGATTTTAATGTTTAATTTCATGAGCTTAAAGGTTTAAATGTCATTAGCTAATACGCTGCTTGCCAATCATTGGATCAATATCGGTTAACGTCCTTGACATTAACGGCGAAACTTCTATTTCATCGTCGTCCCCCCACCCAGACAACAATATTCATCTGAGCCCAACGGATCATATTTTCGATATTTTTGAAATATTTTTTCATCAACGACAAATTCATCACATTGCGGCTCCGGTTATATTTGATATCCTGGCTGAACGTCAGGCCATCCTAACATTCATCTGACGGACTACGAATATATGTTTGTTCATGAAGAGTGATAGCTATTTTCTAATTCTTTTCCTGCAATATATTTCATTTGTGCTTGAATTCATAATTTATTTGTTCAATTTGATTACTCCTTGTGGGTACGCTGACATCCAGACAGTCGAGCATTCTATCTGGTCTAATTTTGTTTGCTAACACAAGTGAATTATTTGCTTGTAATAAACCAAATGCTTTTGATCTGATATATAACCTACTGTAATATATGTATAATTGTGCTAGCGCTATTGCTTTCACTGGAATACAGTTGGAAAACTAACATTACATTCAGGATTGAATGGGCTTGCTGATATCATCGTTGTTTTTTATGGAATTGTATTAACGACTATCTGATGCAGTAATTACGATATCGACATTATTATTATTGTCGAAATAATATTATTTTTGTTATTTTATAAATCAGATGGCATTGCTTCTGTAAACTCGCTATCCGATATTATTCCATCATCGAGGCCTTATGATATCGACGAAGATAATTTAGAATATGCTAGCGTCGTTGTGTGTAATTTTACTGTATGCAGTTTTTTTGGCTACATGTAGATATTTTTTGCAATGATATTAAGAACACAAGCAATTGTTATTGCAGCTGGAACACAATTTTTTACAGCTGTTGGTAATGTCATTCCTATAGTTGATATCAATACAATCCAGCGATAACGGCTGACACCGAATTTACAATGATATCGATGTTGTCTTACTTTTGTTGTAAACAAATCAACGAAATTTTTCAGTTTGGTGTGCCATTCACGCATCTGAATGAATATGAATTGTTGTACCCTGATTGGGAAGCTCACTATCTAAGTAGGTAGTAGTTTAGCGATTAGTTCACTACACCAATAGTACCGGTAAATCAGGCCGAGTCTTTTTTCTTCAGGTTTCATTTCAAACGTTACTTCGTCGTTTTGATCTTGTAATATTAACATAGATTCGGAATACACAAAATACTTTACGACTACAAATTGGCGGATCGGTTATTCTCTGTGTTTGTAATCTTGCATACCAGATCGGAATGGATTTTGTATATAACAAATTCTTTGGGCGGAGGAATTCCGTACTAATCAAAATAAACATTTCCACGTGGATCAATCACGTATGCAACCCAGTGGTACCTGGACCAGAACTATTGTCACGATGAATGATACCGATTTCAAATATATTGTGCTGGTTAGTTAATTGGTCACGCATAAGACACGTCCAAAGTTTTTCTTTATTTTGAATGTTTAAGCAGCAATAATTAAGCACATTTAGACATTTGAATTAACGAAGTGTCCCGGGAAGTATCAGGCCTGTTCCGTACTATGCGTATGGGGTTTCTGGTAATCTAAGACCCTTCCCTCTTTTTAAAATCTTTGACATGTTCCGTTCTTTAGTGACATTCCGGTAGTGGTTACAACATCGCCTACTGTGGCTGCGTTTGCGACAGCTAGAGCAGCAGCAGCTATTATTGCAACTATAAATGAAATAAATGAAAGACGTGGAAGTATAACACATATTTCAATTGCGTTGTTAATAGAACCAGCAGAAATATTAAGTCAAACGTCTGTTTTTGAATGTTTGGCTGTATTTTTGAAGCATCTAAGTTAACGTTCAAACAATGATAGTTTATTCTGACCACATGCGATATGTTCTCGCTTTTGTAATATTCTTAATCAACATTTCTCTTTTGATACTGATTTTTTGTAGTTTTTTTTTGTCCGACTGGCACTAACATGATGATACGACATTATAATATCATGAGCGATTTAATTACATATTTTGTACTGAGACATCAATGAATCGTATTCGTCCACCAACACCTTAAAGCAACAACATTTATTTATCGCTAAGTATACAGCGTATTCTATGTCCCCGCGGGGTAGTCGAGCTATGCAATTTAGGAAGTATATATCAACAACCGATTGCCTTAATAAATATAAATGTTATGAAATCCAGCTGAGATATTTGCAAACCAGAATTAGCATTTTGATCACGTCAGATGAATGTCATCAACCGATGATAAACACAAGCAGCGTGATTGTGTTTAAAATTCAACAGCATTCTTCACAACACCAACTCGATCACATATTCCGTATGTGGTATCGTCTGCTTTCAAACGACTACCTTTGATCTCAATAAATGCCTCAGCGAGCAAGATATATCTAATTGCATCTTGGAAATGTAATTCGATTCTTCCCTGTGATTTAGGTACACGTGCGTCATAAAAATAATAATAATTTCGCAGAGATTCATCTTTGAGAACTGTCGCGTCCATATCAAATGATGGATCAGATACACGTTTGAACATCTTGAGGTTATGGTTTGTTGTTTTGTTTTGTTTTGGGGTGGGGGTTGATGGTTCACCGGCTAACTCTGCTAGTTTCATATTTGTGGCTTGATTTATTATATCACTAACATTGGAAGGTATAGATTCAGTGCTGGGTAATTTCACTGGCTGAGGTTTTTGTCGTAACACTCGAGTTAATCTTTCTTTGATTGCTGAACATGCTTTACAAGCAACATCATCAACTGCGCTAGGAATTTTGTCACTATACAAATCAATAGTTTTCATTCCTATTTGCTTTGAAATCTGTATTTTGTCTTTGGGGGAGGGCTATCTTTTTAAATAGACCCTAACCAACATTACCGAGTCCATCTCTGTAGGTTGCTTTAATAGTATGTCAATTGTGAATTTACTACCCTCACCATTACATGTCCCTGTTATACATTATGCATCATCATCTTATTTATCATTTATGTATTTAATCATTGTGTTAATCATCAACTATTTCATCAGTGAGAGACCAATAAACATTAATATCCGTGATACCTCCTGTCAATATTCGATGACAAATATCAGCTGCTTCATTAATAATGTCTGGAGAATTACTACTGGTTCGTTTTCCTCCAGTCCGGATTTCTAAACGTGCAACGTCGGCAAGGACATTGTTAGGACAGGTAACAAGACCATTTCTCTGAGTTAAAAGACAAATTATGACAAAACTAGGAGGTATATTAGGTTCTGCAGCATAAAATTCTACCTCTTCAGTGTCTTCTTTTTTGTTTGTTTCCCTGCTCATTTGACCTCTTCTTTTTTTCTTTATTTTTTCTATTGTTTTGTTTTCTTTCCCAAGTTGCAACTTCATTTCTTCTTCTTTCTGTGTCCGCCTCATTGTTGATTGTTTAATATGCTCATTTACTTCCTGTTCAAAAATATTAGAATTACAAACATCTTCCTCAGATCTGATTTGAGGAGTATTAATAGCGATGCGATATATATCCTTAACCCAATCGGCGAAGTTTAGAATTTTCGCATATTTAGCTTTTTCATAATTATCTCTTTCACAATATCCACACTCAGCAATATCACGTAATTTGTTTTTATCCTTTAAATATGCAAATTATTCTACGATTCTTATTTTAACTTTTTGCACAGATTGAACTTCAGATTGTTTGTTTCCGGCGTGGTGGTCGAGTTTTTCGAAGACGGTTAGCAATATCAACAGGCAATGTCTCAAAAGCTTTTTGGATCCTCTCAGTTGTTTATCAAGTTTCTTATTGGTTCGACAATTGATTTAACTATTTGTTCTGCACCGTCTGCAAATTTTACAGAATCATGGACGGAAATAAATTTCTTTATTGCTTACAGAAGAACAACAGCGGGGGTGGGGGTGGGGGCGCACGACCACAAACGGTGGGTAAATTCGCGTTCATACTTGTTGAAAACCACCGAGGACAAAAATAGAGTAACGAAATAAACTAACCCAGTTAGAAAACTCTTTTTCAATTAGAGGTTTCTGTTTGACGTTATTAACCTTCTTTTTTCATTTTCGTACGAAGCTTTAGTTTTCCAAAGAAGACTTGCTCCAAAGTAGATCTGTCCCCACCCCACCCTCATTTTCCTTATTCAAGATGAAACATTACATTCGTAAATTTATTAGTGTCACACTTTTAGCATTGCGATGAGCGATTCATGTGTCAATCGATTTGGCCTTTATATAACAAAACTATCTTGTCTGGTTACCTTGAATTCATTATTTATGGCATTTATCAAATAAATCCGAACATTCTACCATAAGCGATTTGCATTATTTCTACGCTCAGTTCTGTTGTTATCAGAAATCTTGTTTCCTCATAAATGGCCTTAACAATATTATGATAAGAGAACTTCATCTAAAAACTCTATGGACACCAACCCTTTGTTGATCCCATTAAAGGTTTTCCTCATATATATGTTTTCACCTCCATACCAGGAAATTTCTTTCAAACGTACCAATCATGTCAATTCTTTCGAATACTTGCAAAGGAAAGCTTGTTTAATTTCATTGCGTTCTACTGAATACCAATGTTGATTCAAATGACAAGAAACATGACTAAAGGTATGAACATAAACTCAATCTAATGGACTACATTTCATTTTATACATATTATTCAATATTCTTTTCACCTAAAACTAGAACGGAAACATACGAATAGGAGACAGCAATTACGATCTTCGACCATCAGATTCTGACGTCATATCGAGAAATTTGGAGTACGTACAAGATCTTCTTGGTAAACAATACGTTCTACGTAACCAAGGAACTATCGAAAGAGATGATTCAGTCAAAACTGAAGGTTTGTAATAGGTCCACTATTTTTAGAGAATAAACTATGCAAAGTTATTTTCGACAATAAAATATTTCTAGTGTGGATATCGTGAAAGTACGATATTTTTAACAATAAAATATTTCTAGAGTGGATATCGTGAAAGTACGATACTTTCGACTGAACACAACTACAGCAATATATGAGGAAGTGTGACATATATATTTCACCAATACTTTCGGGTCCTCTTTGTTTGTTCTCTTTTGTTTATAATATGGTTTATCTATTATAATTCATATAATATAGTGATTATTGTCTTTATCATTTAAACTAATACAGTATAGCGACATTTTCATCTCTTAAGAATAAAGAAAACTAGTTACGCAGCAAGAAAAGAAACATCAATATAATTGAATCGTCCTTCCTCTCACGAGGTATTTTCAATGGAATCTCGTTTTCATTCTCTTTTCTTTGAAGATAGAGGATATTTACTAAAGACAGGAAAACAAACTTTATCTTATCACAAGACCTTTGTACGTGATAATGATCATTTAATATTGCAGATGCAGCAAACGTCAATAAGAGAAACCTCGAAGACAATTATAAGAATCTTTTTCGGCGTTTCACACATGAAACAGGCAAACGAAACCATTTTCCTCACAAACATTCGATGTTGTCATCCAGAAAAAAAACAGGGTTACATTACAGAGGTGAGAACAGTTGTAGTTGAAACATAAGAGTAGCAACGTTCGTGCAGAAATATAGGAAAAGGAACAATCAAATAATGGTATGATAGTATCACATATAGAATGTTAAAATATTATAACATAGTAGTAATAATTAGGTAGTATTACACATCAGAATGGTACGATATTATCAAACATCAAGAGAGTAATATAGTATAACACATCAGGATGGTAAGATAGTATCATATTTGAGAATGGTAAGCTATTATCACATATTAAGAATAATACAATATTATCACACTTCAGGATGGTAGGATATTATTACATATTAGGAATAATACGATATTATTACACATCAGGATGGTAAGATATTATCACATATTAGGAATAATACGATATTATTACACATTAGGAGGGTAATAAATTATCACACATATGGATGGTAAGATATTAGTATATAAGATCATGATAATGTTACGACAGATGAGAATAGTAAATACATCACAATTCAGTTCAGTTCTAATATAATATATTTATTTAATATTCTTAATAAATTCATTCCTGCCGAAAAATATATTTGTATAGAATCATATAACATCCTCCATGAAGGTTACTGTGGACAATATTGATACGATGTTTTCTAGATGAGAAACACAAGATACAATCATTGTACGCAAGATGATTGTTTATCATTTTAAATTGAATCTGCAGACAAATCGGACAACGTAACGCAAGTCTATTGGGTTGACGTCGCTGTGCTGATAGATTCAACAATATGGGAACGGTAAGTGTTCCCCTTTCATAAAACGTCATTTATATATTATGTGAAATCCAACAACCATTTCACCTTTGCAAAATATACATTTTTTTCTCACTAATTTATCAAATCAAAAACAGTAAGCATGAATTACTCCAATTCCTAAGGTAATATCAATTTTACGGTGCTCAGGAAACTATCCAAAGGTGTTCTTAATACATACTGCAACGTGCTAATATGCATAGGTTTTGTTACGAGTCCAGGCTCTTACAAACATAACAGAAAAGAGTGAAAAAAAGAAGCATTATAACATTTAACATAATTTTTCTCCCTAAAAATAAAGTATAAACTGAGAAAAAAGAACTTACGGTTTTGCGAATCAAATTAAAAAATAATCCAGAATTAAAAATGAAAGTCCAAGTTCTAATCCTGATGAAATCCAAAATGGAAGACGATGACGTATGTTGTAACTTGCGATGTGCTGTTACGTCGAAAGTTTCTTGTCCTTGTCCAAGAATCAATTTAGAGCACTAGTATTTCCAGAGGAAAGGATCACTTGGTATTCAATAATCTGAAGAAAGAAAAAAATATGTTTCAGCATGTTTTTATGTTTTCCAATTTCATTGTTTTTTGTCATTTGTTGTCCTGTAGTGTAGTCATATCATTATTGATGGTGTAAAGCTCTTAGAGCTTCGAAAGATTAGGCGCTATACAAAGTCATTATCATTATTATTATTATTATTATTATTATTATTATTATTATTATTATTATTATTATCGTGAATATTGTGTTGCTAGTATTTGGGCTCCAGTCTTCCAGTCTTTGTTTATACTCACATACTGCACGAGATGATACTTCTAGACTACCAATTTATTGAATGGGATTTTGAACTAAAAACATTATACATAGTTTTATTTGCTTTTTTCTTTCGTATAAATTTAAAATGTGATTGCAATATGTGATTAATTCTGAAACATGGAGACACAGAAGTGAATTCGAATCGTCTCGCAGATGTAATGAAAGTAGCAAACAAAGACGTGGGCATTAATGCGTCATTCGTCTTTATTAACTGAGAAATATACGGTTGTATTTTGTTTCTCCTGAGAAAGAGTTCGGATGTCACATTCGCGTCTAAGAATTATCTGGTTAATCACACACACACACACACACACACACACACACACACACACACACACACACACACACACTGTACGCTTGCTCGCACGTACGCATCCCCACAAATAATAATAATAATAATAATAATAATAATAATAATAATAATAATAATGAGGACTATGTATAGCGCTAATCTTTTGAAGCTCTAAGCGCTTTACACCATCAATAATGATATGACTACACTACAGAACAACAAATGACAAAAACAATGAAATTGGAAAACATAAAAACATGCTGAAAGCATATAAGATACAAGTTTGTCCCTGCAGTTGAAACAGGTGAGGCTTAAGAGCACTCTTAAAAGGGACCACTGCGTCTTTGTGTCTAATTTCAATGGGCAATTCGTTCCACGTCGCCGGGCCCTGGTGTGCAAACGAACGTTGTCCATATGATTTTGTTTTTACCTTGGGAACAATGAGTATACGATTATCACAAGAAGAGCGTAAGGATCTAGCTGGTGTATACACGTGAGTGAGGCTGGATAGGCATGTTCGACTGGAGTCTGTCATTGAAATATAGCACAGAGAACAAATTTTGTGTTTGATTCTGTATCGAATTGATAGCCAGTTTATGGTACAGAGCGGTGGTGAGGTGTGCTCTGATCGAGGTACTCTAAAGATGATCCGTGCAGCTGTGTTTTGAACTTTTTGAAGTTTCTGGAGTAAATATTGTGATGAACCAGACATAATTAAGTTACAATAGTCCAGTCTTGAAAGTACTAATGAACACACAAGTGTTTTTGTGGCATCAACTGAAAGATATTTACGAATGGAACTGATGCGTCTCAATTCAAGATATGCAGCCCTGCAGATGTTCATAACATGTTGGTGTAATGTGAGAGTACTGTCTAGAGTAACGCATAGATTCCGTACTGACTGTGAGAATTTAATGTTGGTGTTGCTGATATTTATTGTCTGAGGTAAAGGATGTGAATGAGAAAGTCTTTGTGTTGTGATCAGAATAGCCTCAGTTGTATCATCATTCATCTGCAGCTTGTTACATGTCATCCATGATTTCGCATCCGAAATGCACTTCTCTACTCCATGGATGGTAGCATCAACTTCAGTTTGGTGGCTAGACTTGTATATTTGGGTGTCATCAGCGTACAATTGGTGCGACACTGGGTGATGATCTATGACACTTGAGAGCGGCTGAGTGTACAGAATGAAGAGAAAAGGTCCAATAACAGATCACTGTGGAACACCACAACATACGTCAACATGGCTGGAGTGTATTCCATTTGCAGATATAATTGGTGTCCTGTTGAAAAAATAGGACTTGAACCACTGTAAGGCTATATTCTGAATGCCAAATACATGCTTGAGACAGTGAAGTAATATATCATGGTCTATTGTGTCAATGATGCAGATAAATCCAGGAGAGTGAGGACTGTAATCTTTCCACTATCCAAAGCAGAGAGAATGTCACTAAATACTTTCAGAAGAGTCGTTTCCGTATAGTGGCAAGGGCGATATGCAGACTGTACATTGCTAAAAGGCTGTTTGAATTCAAATGAGATACAAGTTGAGTTAGAACAAACTTTTCTAAGATTTTCTATATGAAAGGGAGATCAGAAACTGGGCGGTAGTTTTTTAAATTGTTATGGTCCAGTGCTGGTTTCTTCAGCAGTGGCTTTACGATGGCAATTTTGAAAAATGATGGGAATTCCCCTGATGAGAGAGAGATAATAATAACATCAGTTAGTGAAAGCAATATTGGGTCTAAGCACTCAAGCAGCAGTGATGTCGGAATTGGATCAAGTTCACAAGACTTTGGTGCACTTTTCATCACGATTGTCCATACTAAATCTATAGAAACAAGTACAAATGCTCCTAACGGTTGTCGCTGAAATTCTGCATCATAACTGTATGGTGACGAATCAGTTGAAATTGTGCTGTCAAGCGAATCTCTAATGGTTTGTACTTTGTCATCAAAGAAATTTGCAAATTCGTCTGGTAGGTCTAGTGGAGAAAAGGTTATTGGAAGTGGTGTACATTTGTTCCTTAACATTAGTTTGTTAGTTATCTCGAAGAGTTCTTTGCAGCTGGAACTCTCCGTGATCTTAGTACTGTAGTGGAATGATTTGGCTAAATGGACTATGATTGTGACGTTCTTCTTAGCGGCTTCGTAGATTTGTTTATTAATAGTGAGTCTGGTTCAAGCCAAAGCCTCTCTGCTTTTCGGCGATGTCTTTTAACAGTGCGAAGCTGGTCCCTTACACTGCTATACCATGGAGAACACTTTTTTATTGATACTCCGCATTTGGTGGCTGGGGCATGTTTTTCAAGCAATGAACGCAGGCAGTTATCAAGTTGTTCCGCTGTTGGATGTAAGAAAGTTGTTAGGTTTTCTTGGATGTCATGCATGAATTTGATTCTATTTATCATACGGAGGTTTCTCTTAGTAGCAAACAGAGGTGGAGGGTTAGGGACTGATACGTCGAGATGGCATACAATGCAGATGTGGTCCGATGCAAGTTCTTGGGATACAAGGGTGGATTGCAGAATATTATCATCAGGTCTATAAAGAAACCAGTCTAAAATGTGACCAAGTTTATGGGTAGGCTGGTTAACTGACTGTTTAAGATTGAAAACATGAATGGAATCTAGGAGTTTTGACGAGTTTGGTTTACCAGGACAGTCAAAGTGAAAGAAGAAATCTCCAAGAATAATTAGGTTTCCACCTATCGAATTTCCATACTCTAGAAGATTTGGAAACTGCTCCAAAAAGAATGGTTCAGTCAGCATGTTTTTCTACTAGGAGGAGGATGGTAGAGACAGAAAATATGGACTGACCTTTGTTCCAGTGTGAGCGTTGTTTGGACTAGTTCAAACGACGTATGGCAGAAGTTGAAGGTTGTGTTATACTTAAGGCATTTTATCATGGAATTCTTTGTAATTACAGCAACTCCACCTCCGCAAGAGTTGCGGGGAAACGCCTTGATGAACTAATCGCTGAGTGTTAAATCCGCACACTTACATTCATCACCTTCCGAAAGTAACCAGTCTCTGTCAGAAAAAAGACGTCAATATCCTGGTCATTGATAAAATTAACAATTTCTGTGCGCTTTTGCGGTAATCCTACTGATTGAGCGTTGAATAATGCAATACGTAGTGGTATCCCTGGGACAGTTGACACAACGGTTGACGATTTAAGAGCAATTTGAACCAGGTTATTAAAATGAACGGCAGAATTTTTAAGTTGTTTATCCGTTATGAGCGAAATGGAGATAACTGGAATTCTTCTTCCTGTTCTACGCCGGCCGTCATTGAAAGAACGTTTCGTTTTTTTGCTTCCGTTTACATTTAAGAAATGATGAATGAATTCCCAGTTCGTTCAGCATTGAGCACAATGTAGTATCTAGAACCAAAGTGTGCTCATTTAATCCAATTAATGAGGATTCGTTGTAGTGGTAGTGTAAGCGGTCACGTGACGGCGGTTTATTAAAAAACAAATGATGTCTTAACAGTGGGACAAAACAGCTAAAAAAAATCGAATTGTTCTCGTTTACAAAACAAGGAGATGAATTAACATATACGAACGGAACAGCCAATGCATGATGAAACACAATACTGTAGATTAACATAGGGATAAAACAAATATTTTTTCTCTATCTGCAGGTTTACGTCACTGGTCCGAGAAAAGCCTCCCCATCAAGAGGATCTAGCGTCACAAGCTATAAGAGAAACTTACTCACACATTTTTAACGGCGTAAATATAGAATACTCCCCTTTGGAACGAATTAATTACCCTTGAATATCCACTCTACATGTTTCAAGCAATAAATAACTGATTTTAAATGTGTGGACTTTCATATCACGTATTGATCACCTAAAGCGTTTTTCGTGTCAGTTTAAGACATGTCAGTGAATATCTTCAAACATTGTCTGTAACTTAGCATTAGCATTATCTTTGTAGTGTAATTACAGTGAAACCTGCCTTAATGTGCTCTCTGTAATCCCTGTTCTCTGTATCCCGATGTCCTCTTCTTTATCTGTCCTCCTCGGTAAGCAGGTGTCCTTTGCAACCCATTCTCTTCGTAACACTGAAATAATTCGTTGCAAAGGGGCAAAGGCAGACCTCCGTGTACAGATCACCTCTATAAGGTGGTCAACATGATGATGTTAACAGTGTCCCATTTGGAGACGTTTCATCTTTTTCCTAACTCAAACACTCTTTAATGGCAAACATAGATCTCCCTTTATCCTTTCTGATTGTAAAGGAGGACATCAATAAATCATGTCATGATTCCATATCCTATGATAAATATTGAAAACTTTAATAACAATCATCTTTTTTGTATTTTAATGATAGAATGGTAAATTACTATGACTATTAATTTTTGTCCTTTCTTTTTTCATAGGTGAACCTATTATACAAAGGGATAGAAGATAATAGTACAGAAATCCGTGTCACCCTAGCTAAATTTTTCATTTTCAAGGTAATAACGTTCGTTAATCCAGGATTCATGTTGCGATATAATGTAAATTTTGCTGTGAACACATGGTTTAATGTAATGTATCCATTACACAAAAAATGTAATAATCTGATTTACAGTCGATGTTATAGTGAAGGTGAAGATAATTGCAACAATCTTTTACAAAAATGTAATAATCTGATTTACATTCGATGTTATGTGAAGGTGAAGATAATTATAAAAATCTATTACAAAAAATGTAATACTCTGATTTACAGTCGATGTTATGGTGAAGGTGAAGTTAATTGTAACAATATTTTACCCAAAAAATGTAATAATCTGATTTACAGTCCACGTTATGGTGAAGGTGAAGATAATTGTAACAATCTATTACAAAAATGTAATAATCTGATTTATAGTCGATGTTATGGTGAAGATGAAGATAATTGTAACAATCTATTACCAAAAAAATGTAATAATCTGAGTTACAGTCGATGTTATGGTGAAGGTGAAGATAATTGTAACAATCTACTTTACAGTTAAAGTTGATCTCGGAGGGGTGGGGGTGGGGAATTACGAATGTATCAATGTGATATACAGTCTCAGTTGGAGTGTAGGGAAGGTGATGTTGATTGTAAAAAATCCAATTCACAATCAAAGAATGCTGTAAGGAGTTGATGTTTATTGTAAGACACTGGTGTCAGTTTCCTTTTGTGTTTGGGGTCTATGATGTTGATTATAAACAATATTTTTGTGTTTGGGGGCTGTGATGTTAATTATAAACAATCTTTTTCTGTGTTTGGGGGTTGTGATGTTAATTACAAACAATCTTTTTTATAACAATTTACGCTGGTACAGGGACAGTAGGATGGCGATCTGTAAAGTATTTTCCTTGCAAAAAGAAATTCATCACGGCAATATAATTACTTACGACACTAATCTCCAGTATAATTACTACATATGATAGTACGCAATTACTTACAACATGAAACTTGGTATACTCATGATAGTAAATGTACATTTTCACAACACCAACAAACAAAAGAAACTTCCTCTCATATTTAGGGAATTTCTAAAAAGAAAAATGTTGTTAAGATATACAAATTTGGGAAATCATTACTGAATTCAATATGTTCTTCATCCAGGAAAATCAGTATGTATGTATGTATATATGTATGTATGTATGTATGTATGTATGTATGTATGTATGTATGTATGTATGTATGTATGTATGTATGTATGTATGTATGTATGTATGTACGATCATATTATAACAGGTAGCGTGTAACAGTATGTCCACAACACAACTAGCCTCGTTCTAGGAACAATTTGTAAGGCTATAGACAATTTTTCCCCATCACCTATTTTACCATTTGCAATGTTTTAATACTCAGTAAGGAAATTAATCGATGTAATTACTGCATCGTTCTTCAAAAGTTTCATTATCTAACAGACTGTTTGGGAATTCCCTCACAAAGAGTCTCTGTCGAAGAAAAAGGACGGAATACATTATATGGATGCGCAAAAATATATTAATGATGTCGGGAATTGGGACAGTAATTTCGGCCGTCATCAAGCAAACTATGATCACGCTATGCTCTTTACGCGGTAAGTGCATATCAGACAGGATAACTGTACAAGTTTAGAACACAATTAAGGTGTAATGCTCTTTACGCGGTAAAGTTATATCAGACTAACGTTTAAAATTCGCCAAAAAAATACACATAAAATCTATTTAAAACATGCGGTTCAATCATCTGCAAATATTAAATTTCTCCATTTTTCATTAAAGATTATTTGTTGGTATGAATGTTGTAGCCCACTGATTGTTATAGTCAATTGTGTCTTTTAAGACTCAGTCACTTGTGTTAAATACCTTTATGGTGTCTTCGTCTGCTTGGACGCAGTGCGCTTATGCACCCAGCTTCTGTATATCGTAAACAAAAGTAAATAAACAAACTGTCAAACTTTTCTGTGAAATAAAACTTTTTTTTTTCCATCTGGTGTCTCTGAAATGTTACGTTAATAAAGGTTATAAATGACAGGGTCTTGTCTGTATATATCCTTGATTTTCCAGATTGAAAAAGAATATTATCAAAGTTAGGAGAATGAGTATCTTTTTATTTTAGATATAACTTGTATGTGGATTTCATTGCAAATAATGAACATACTGGTGAGTGAATCTCTCTCTCTCTCTCTCTCTCTCTCTCTCTCTCTCTCTCTCTCTCTCTCTCTCTCTCTCTCAAACGAAAAACAGAGCCATATACAGGATCCTCTGAAAGGGGTGGTTATTATAGATGTTTTGTATTTAACCCTATTTTTAGAGCACAATAGACCATACATGGTGGCCGGTAATACTGGTAGAGAAAAAAACCGGGAAAACCTAAGTAATATCAAACGACACAGGACGCTACTGGCAAAATTTCTAATCTATACATGTTGTCTGAGCCTGAACACAAACAGCCAGAGGTGTGTGTGTGTGTGTGTGTGTGTGTGTGTGTGTGTGTGTGTGTGTGCCGTTGGTCTACACATAAATAGTCGGATCAAAAGATTTGACGTTAGATAGATAGGGACACAATAGTTTGTCCGTTTCGTGGGGTAAAAGTCAGGATACGAAAGTTGAATCTTGTACGAGAATGATCTTTTAGGGAACCATGTATATATGCATAACGAGGATCGCTGCATAAAGAAATCCCACAAAAGAGATCCCACAAAAGAGATCCCACAAAAGAGATCCCACATCACTGATCATTAAGGTAAATAATCAGACAGGGATTCAAATGGCATACGTGAAGATAATACTTAAAACTTTAAAAGCTAATAAATTAAAACCAAAGAAAAACATAATTCCTGATACTTTAAAAATAAATTTGCATCATGCGTCGTTTCTTAAGATTTGAAAGTGATTAGAAGACATTTCAGAAGCACATTCCTCTCCGTAAATCATCTCCGCTCAACCGGTCGAAAAAGAATTTACATCATCCAGTTCGTCCCTAAATTTGAATATCTGTAGTCCATCTGTTTTACTTAACTTACCTTTGAAGATCGTGAACACTTTCTAATTTATTTAAGAAGTATCATTATCTAACCTTAAGAGCTGGTAATTGAACAAGGCACATTGGGAAAAGCTTGTATCTCTTTCCGAATTAAATATGAAAACTGTTCATTTTGAAAACCAAAAACTAGGTTTAATATAATACTAGTATTTACGAAAATACTCTACTATGTTGCTGGTGATTCCTAAATGTGTCAAATAAAGAAGGCTGGATGATACATTCAAGGACGTCATTACCGAAAGGGAAAATTTCTTTTAACATCTTTATGACAATTAAACAACTGCAAATTTTTAAAAATTCCGTTGATACCAGGCTAAAGCAGATTGCATAATTTTATGTATATATGTTGAATTATGGCTCCTCTGTTAAATCGGCGTTAAATATGGTACAGAAAGTCATTCGTGAAAATTCGAGCTGTATTAAGGATTAAAATAAATTATTATGAAAACTTCCGGCATGTCAAAATCTTCAATTCTGCTAATGCTGATAATTAGAAGAGTTTCCTGATGGATGGCACTTCAGCAGGACCAGATGGTATCCACTATCAACTTCTGGTGCACTTTACTGAAACAATTATATATACATTACTAAGCCTTTGCTAAACATTTGCAATAAACTTTTGCTTAACATTTGCAATAATTTATTGGAAACATCAAGCGTTTTGTCGAGAAGCAACAGAGATCTGGAAAGGACCATACCGACTCTTCCAGTTATCCTCTGATATCATTAACATGTCATATTTGTAAATCCATGAACGGATGGCAAATTATGGTCAACTCTGGGATCTTCCATCCAGGTGCCTGACTCCAAACTAAACGTCGATACCAGTTTGCTGAGAAGCCCACTAAACCAGCTTGTCAGACATGGGGAACTTTAATGACGAAACATGATATAGTTACCGTCTATTCAACATTGAGAAAGCTTATGAAACGGCACGCAGGTACTACATTATGAACGACCTATTAACCCAGGTCGACTGGCTCTCTTACTTAACATTATCTCCAAAGATTTTTATGATATTAATGGAGCGCAGTAGCTTGTTCTGATAGGTTTCCTCATGTGATGAGTTGTACCTCTATGGAGCAAGTTGTCAGTCAAAATATTAATCACATAAAGCTGGCATTTATTCATTGCCGTAAAGCAAACACGGCGGATAAATACATCTCTTTCTCGCCATTGGATTCCTAGGGTGATAACTATATGTTTTACATCTTGAGATACTAGATGTTAAGTATTTGAACGAAAAAGACAAACATTATCTGTGCAGATTCAATCTTCAAGTTTGAGAATACAGTATCACTCAGTTCCTTTATTTTAATTGCTTCTAAACATATTTCAAAGAATTGCTTCCAAAGCATATTCGATCATAACATAAGAAAACGGTTTAATTTGCAAAGTGCATGGTGTTTAGAGCTGTGGTCTTAAGGATTGCAACCTGCACAAAGCAAATCACTAGAAACTAAGAATGAACTTTTTAATAGGAACACTTATAACAGTGAATCCACATGAAAATATCCATTAATACGATAATTTCTCATGACTGATAAAGAATGTACTTACTGCAAGTAGAATGTTCTGAAGAAGACTGAAAACAGCCTCTTCAAGATAATAGGTACAATAACGACTTCTGCATTGGTTACCAAGATCACTATGATCATGGAGGGGGAACAAACCAAGTACTGCCGAAATATTGGATCACCAGGTTGACCAAAGAGCACTTTCAATCACTGGAAATTGTAAGTATCACAAAAGGCGATTACTATTGGAACCGTTATTCGCCTCTCCTACCTAGATAAACGGTCGACAGAAAACATTGCCCTGCGATGGTCCTGGTGTAGTACTGTACTTTATTCAAGCAAAATGCGCGTTACATATACACTGTTTCAATGAACTGACACCAAATTGTTTACCAATTTACGTACTAGCTTCGCCATGATGGTTGGCTGCTGGGTCAACGTACAAGACCATATTCGGTTGCGATCTTTTTCGAACAGATAACAATGGTATGTTTCTAGCACGCTTATCCTCGTCGTTGTAGCATACCCCTGGGCCAAAATAATGTGATTGATTCAGGATCTGTAGGAGGAGCTGGATGTTGTTTTAAAACTCCTCACGCAAATATGTTCTGAGGAAGAAAATGCCCTTTTAAGCATCGACAACTAGTCGTTTTTGTCCAGAATCCACCGCGAAGAAACGGCCCATAAAGCACGTGCCTTTATCAGCCACCATATACACAATTTGTTCTCTGTGCTACGTTTCACTGATAGACTACAGTCCAACATACTTATCTGGACAAATCTATGTGTACATAACAGCAAGATACTTACACTCTTTGTCTGACAATCGTATATTCACTATTCCCACTATCAAAACGAAGTCATATGGACAACGTTTTTTTGCATACCAGGACCAAGCAACGTAAAACGAATTACCCATTGAAGTTAGACAAAAAGATAGTGTAATCCCTTTCACCAGTGCTTTTGAAATTCACCTTTCTCGACTGCAAGAATAAATTTAAAGACCTACTAATATTTTCTACCTTAAATATTTTCGGCTTGTTTTATATTTTCCAATTTTATGGTATTTGTTGTGTGTTTGCTCTTCTTAGTCATATCATTTTAGATGTTGTAAAACACTTAGAGCTTCCAAAGATTATGCGCCATATAAATTCTCCGTTAGTATTATTATGAGTAGTAGTAGTAGTAGTAGTAGTAGTAGTAGTAGTAGTAGTATATAATCATTTTTATTATGTAAACTAAGTTGTCAAGATTATGCGCCTTTGTTGCTTTTGTCATGGCTACGGCTGGATTTCTGATTCTATTCATCATATTGAATATTATTTTGAACTTTTGTATAGATTGTTTTGATCTTATTTTAAACATTTTCTATGCAAGTTAAGCTGGTTTCTGTGGTGGACTCCGTCACCGCAAAGACAAAATCTGGGTAAAATATCTCACCGACGATGCAAGCCACAGATGTTGAAACATTTCTTTCTGTGTATCAGTTAAGATTAAGCAAGGATGACAGCCACGATAAGTATTTCCCTCATTCTCCTTTCTTTGATCGTGGCCAAGTTCATTCTTCCTGGAACCAATGTTAACTTCCTTGTATTAGACTTAGACTACGATTGCATGATTTAAGCCTCCATCGACAACGTGTTACTTTGCAACAATATTTTCAGAATGGATCATTCTTAGTCCTCCTCCAGTTCTGCCACACTCACCGCGGAAATAATAACGATGCGGCATATTGGAGAAAATGTCAGTCACAATAGAAACCATCGAGGTGACCATGGATAATTCGGCTGCACACAACGCGCCACTAACATAAGAATCATCCCTGGGATCAAGTGTCTCTCCTTGGCATTATTAGACGATCTGACGATCTCGAGAACTGGGAAACATCTCTCGATTTCCTTTCGCTCGCATTTCTGGTTATGAATTTCCGCCTGCAGCTTTTCTGCTAGCCTCAACTCCTTTACCCGCGTCATAGTCGTATTTGCTCTGCACATGTTTAGCAACAGTAAATTCAATACGAACAGTACTAAACAATATTTTGTTCTTGAAGAGCACAGTGCTGTATGTGTTCAAAGCCATCAAAGCCAATATTATTTCGACCGCAGAAATAGCTATGGTTATTATCTGAATTCTAGTTTCTTTCCAAACACTACCAAATCCTATGCTAGTCGTTCTGAATATGCATACTTCTTTTTTGAAAGAAAATGGCACAGCACCACGCTTTAAATTAATATCGAAACTCATTAGTCTCACATTTATCTTCAGAGTTACCCACTATTGGTTTTAAACTGAAGAGTCATCCCGTTATTATAAGCCGATCACAATTCAATGTTTCTGGTAGCGGTTCGATTGTTCTGCATCAAAGGATCACATCATTTGATATCAGCAAGTTTTCACTCATTTTTGTAACGTCATTTGTGAGGTTTACCGGTCTTTTGTACGGTTTACAGGTCTCCTTGAATGTCTTGCGAATTTCTTGCCCTGTTTGCTCTGTTTCCTTTACCTCTACCCTTCCGCAAGAGGCAGTGCAGAGATAAGGTTAAACTGTGAAAGACATTTCACTCGATACACTAAAATATGAAGTGTTTGACCATTTAAAGTAATCGTCAGTGACCTATATTTTGCCCAGAATCTTAGTAGTGAGACCATGGATGACGTTCACCGTGTTGGTGTAACAAAAACATCATATTTGGCTTTGACCTTAAGGTTTACGTTTGGTTTCCCCGCTCGTGATAGTCAACATGCCGTTCAAAACATTTTGGTTTTCAAATGCGTTGGTTATGGTGTCGTTTGTTACTATTGTCTTAATTTTCTTTCATACTTGGAAGCAAAACCAAAATATGTAAACACCGGCTATATTCAATGCAGTATATCAGTGGAACTATTTAATTTACAGACTAATTTTGTGTTGCTTAAATCACATTTTGGGGCACGCCTTGTACATCTATGCGTGGAATAACCAAACAAATTGCAGGGCTCCAAATATAAATAAATCTTTCCTGACACTCGACCTTGTCGCCCTTAGGCACCGCATTTCTCGCCCACTTCGTTGATGTGGGCGCGCTTTTCTGGCCAATTATGCAGCAATTCTCAATCAGTTAACGGACATTGGCCTTAATTCCCGCAGTAAATACCATCCACCACCACTTCGAGCTAACCTAGAAACTTCTCGAGAAGGCGGCTTTACACTGTCCAGATTTCCCCTCAAATAATTGTAAACTAAATGCATGTTTGTCACAACAGCTCCAAGTTCAATTTAGCTACCAGTAATTAATTCAGCGTAAGAAACTATGAACTATATTATAGCGGGTACCTCTGCCTAGCATCTTTACTGGAAGCTTGTTCGTAGTGGTTGAGGACTAGCAGGGTGAAATGTACAAGCATTCAGTATTTCAAATGAGTTAATTAATGTTTACTTGCGCATAGTCGTCTCGTTTAAATCCATATTCATAATTTAACAGATTTCATAATTTATTTTTGAGTGACAATTTTAAAGCAATATTCCACAATATATATATTTATGTGCGCGTGTCTGTATGGGTGACCGTGTGTGTGTGTGTGTGTGTGTGTGTGTGTGTGTGTGTGTGTGTGTGTGTGTTATATCAATGATATACCACGAGACTTGCAGAGTTTCCTATTAATGGTATATCATTTATGCCATGTGCACGCTGTACATGTATTTTATCAATTACGTATACATTTATTAGCCCTTTGAAAGGAGTTGAAGAATTGACTTTACTGACCGATTAAGTCAATACACGACACTTTATGAACAAAACATGAAAGATGGCATTAATAACGAAAGTAGAGCACTACATACACATGGTTAACTCAATATGACACATGAACACTCATTCACGTACCGGCGCATTGAAATTAGTGTGGAGTAGAAACCAAACAAACTTACGAATAATCACGAGATAATTAAAATATTGTATTATATTTACCGTTTAAGCAAATATTCTGCTTTAATAACGGTTTAATAACATTAATGCCAACCATAAAATCTCTCATCGTTTGGTTGGTTTGATTTATCTTTTGTCATCATACCTAAGTCCAGATATATCGTGGGATGACAACCTAAAATCCTCTCCACTGGAGAGGTATTCATATTTAATGTTTATCGATTTTTAGAACATTAGGTTTAAGAAATAATAGCAAAACAATAAATACATCACAGTATGTTACCACGTAATCGAAAACGTTACAGTACAAGGTCGACAGGTTTTGCAACTTTGTCTCACTGAATATATAAACACTTGATAAATCCAAAAGAAAATGCATGCATACCGTTACAACAAACCATATTCGTGTTGGTTACTTTGTGTAAGCTCAATGTTTAGGTTGTAATGTAACCCAAATTATTTTTTCTCACTCAAGATTTCTGAGTATTTTATCCCTTATGCATGAGAGGGAAGAGGAAAGAAAAGTCGCAAGTATTGTGATGAAATTGTGTACCATATTAAATTCATTTAGAAAAGATGGCGTATTCATACTTGTCATCGTTGTGTACATACGTCACAAACGATTACTGAGTGAATAGCACACAATTGAAAGACGCCGTTGCAATATGTTGATATATGCGTATTATTGAGTAATTGGTGGAACATTATTTGTATATCAAATTGCTTTATACCATGAATTTAGAAGCAGTGTTTTTTTTTTTAATTATCTGTGGTATATATGCAACATGTTAAAGCACGACTGGTAGAATATTCACAGTCGCGAGATAATGTAGTTTTCAGCTTGAATTGAGATCACAATTAGCATTTTCTAAAAGCAACCATTGCCTAATGGTCTAATGTGCCTTGTTTACTTACAACACAATAACCTATACAATTTAGGAGGTAGTCTCCAAAGCCCTGAACCTGGTCAATAGTTACCACTTCTTGTTTACCTAATAATAATTTGGTTAATAAGCCTATACAAAGAGTATAATGCAGCTAATTTAGTTGTTTACATAAATGACATGAAAGTAAATAAGTCAGTCGGGTCAAGCAGAAATAAAATCCAATTTTGGACGAGGTCAAGTCCAGCAAACAATGTTACATTACAATAACATGTAATGAAATAAAGCTATAACAAACAATTTAAATTAAATATACATATCATGAAAATGCCATGGTTTGTAATCAATACGTTTACTAATATACCTTTAATTTTAGTCAGAAAAGAAGACAAGTCATACCAAGCGGCTCAAACAGTCTACTTGTTTTCTGCTATTTAATATTTGCTACTGCGAAATCAACTAGTACCTTCACTGACCGCCTCGTGTTAAAATGGTGTTGGCGTTATCAAAACATATGAGATTACTTTGTTCGTCTTAAACTGATAATGCAGGTCGGACAAGATGCAGAACTTTAACATACATATTCATACTGTAACAAGATAACCGGGTGGGATTTCAGATTGACGACACAACACAATTGATGGTCATACAATTACAATGTTTAATGAAAAATAATTTAAAAAGACAAAAAATTATGATGAATATGTGCGTGTATACGATCCAGATATCAATTAAGAAAACTCAACGACTTAAATAATGAAATTACAAATAAATGAAATACACTGTACAAGGACAAGGGGTGACAGATTCACAGTGATTACAGCACAAAAAGAATACTTTTCATTCAAACAGATTACAATGTAGTATTTTATTCACAGTACAATGTATTCACTCAAATATTGAAATTATGTAAATATAATATACACAGATATTGTCTGTTCACTGGATGCATTTGGTTCTTCTAATCAAAAGCACTTCGCACGTGCGGCATAGGATCGACCGAACTTATTATTTGAATTATTGTACAAGTAATTAATAAATAAAAGAATGTATACAAGTCCGTGACACATACAGATTGAGGCCAACAACTATCGATATTGAGTGGAGTTATACATCTACTTCCATACTCACATACATTCAGGCCAACAAATATCTATAGTGAGGGGAGTCATACATCAACTTCCATAGTTACATACATTCAGGCCAATACATATCGATAATGAAAAGCATATATGTAGAATCAAATTCTATTGCGACTAATAAAATAGTTTCGTTGAACTGTAAGTATTGTACGGATTGGTCCGCGCTTTTACGTAGGATATTTTATTCAGCATCCTCAAGCAACTTATAAGTTTTGAACTTTTTCGTTCAAGAAATAATTTTTGCTACCTATTATTTTTGTCATCTTAGGTATGAGTTTCCAATCGAATATATGTGACATTGGTAAAAGAGCATCGGTCATTGAGGTACAAGATTTCTTTTGGTCAATAGATACAGCAGCACACGAACTTGGACACAAGTAAGTTTACTCCTTATCATAATTCGTTCTTCCCCCTATTTTCTTTCACTCGATTAGTATTGGTGCCCAATTGATCTATTTGTGATTTCTAGACATTGATCTTGTATTGGCCGATTTGTTTGCCACTGTCCTATATCTCAAGCGCTAGGATTCTGTATTATATGGGATGTGGAGAAACGTTTTGTACGATCAAAGTACGATACCGCGAGCTAAATAATCAATTTGCCGTTGGATTTGAGAAAATATTCAACCCATTTGTTTTGATAACCGATTTGTTTCATTAAAAAAATTGTCCAAGACAAAATGCTTATTATAAGACAACTAATAAATAATATGAAAAGGCTGACAGATGTTTTAGTTATAATCACTTCAGTTTGTAGATTTCATATAGTATAAGCCAATCAAATCACCAACTGAACCTCCTGACAGATGGCTTTGACTAACTCTGTTGATAAAGTATAATTCACAGACGAGTCCTACTGGAGATTCCAAAAGGTCACACTTGACTGTTATGTATATCTTTCTTTCTGTAGCTCATTGTGCATAACTATATCTATTTTTATAATTTTGTGCATGGATGTAATTTATACAGACTATCTTCAGTTAGTTTTTTTTTTCGTTTCCTATGTATCTTGAGATCTTAGTGGTTGTATAGTATAAAATAGATGTTTACTTATGTGTTGACGAGTATTAATAATAAGACTTAAATGGCACCTTTTGTTTAAATTCACAATCGTGGATTGGGTTTAGACGTTTCTAAAATAATTATTTACTTTCCCATTATCTGGCTAGGCGACATGAATATGCCAAATCGACGCAAAATGAGTAGTGTTGTTGGTTACGTGTTTTTTTTTCTTGTTGTTGTTCCGAAATACAGTCGCAAAAAACTACGGAATATACAAGAAGGGACTTAGGCAATTACTTTCATTCCGATTTTGAAGTCATTCACATTTCTTGTGTTCCTGTTGTAATTATGTAGACGTTTTTTTATGTTGGAATTAGTTCATGGTTTCCATGACTGTATCAACTGATCAAAATCTCTTTCTTTAAGATTGTATCTGATCAGAAATTATAGGGAATATTTTGATTTCCTATATTGCCGATAAGATGCTGTTGATGTTCCCTAAACATTGAAGTCAGCCTAGGTCATTATTACAATCCTGCAATATCTTCAGATTTTGATATAATATAGTTTCGTTTCTTTACCAATAATTATATTTTTCCATAAGTCAACAATTCTTCTTTCCATTTGAAGATGTATAGGCGATATATCGCGATCACTCACCAAAATGAGTGTACGAGGGGCTGAATTTTGTTTTAAATTAGTTAAGATCTTAGTTTAAAACAACCCGTACGACCGTATATATGTTTCATAATCCGAGATCGTATCTGTATATAAAAGAATTGAAAGAGCGTCCTGCCGATCAGCGACCATATAAGTATTGTTATTATTTTCTAAGGAAGGTTCATAACCTTGTTGGTTTCACTAAATAGGCTTATATATCGATCTTAAATGTTTTTAAATTTCTGAGAATTGTAAGTCCAGACCTTGCACATATAGAAAATTAAAATGCAATTAGGAAATTAGGAGTTCACTCTCACCTACAAGAACGATTAGATTGACCATAATATATATATATATATATATATATATATATATATATATATATATCTGAGTATGAATAGCTGTGTCAAGTAATATGGAGTAAAAACTTCTTTTAAAGGTATAAATGTACGACCCACAGGATAATCAAGATTATTTTACTACGGTAATTACACATCCATTACAGACTAAAGATTTCTAATCTTGTCTCCCGTTGGGTGTTTCAACAGCAAAATATCTTTTGAAACTGGTCGATATTATAATAGTCCACGAGATAAAGTTAATGCTTGCATCTTGATACTTATATTATCAGAAATGAAGATGATATCTGTTTTGAATGTCGTAAGTTTCGAAAACACACACACACGCGTACGTACATACATACATACATACATACATACATACATACATACATACATACATACATACATACATACATACATACATACATACATACATACATACATACTTAAATTAATGTTTTATGCCTGGAACATTAATGTAATAAGCCTATGCAAATTGCAAATACATTCTAACGATATCATCAATCGATTTTATTTTACGTTTTTTTCTGCCTACTACCTCTAAAGGTTTCGTGAATGAACTTCTTATGTCAAATATGTGACTTGCTTGTAAGAAAGACTTCGTTCCGATCAGATTTGGAATCTATATTAGGTGAATCTGGACTGGCACTTGACGAGATAGGTCGACCGATAAATCGAAACTTCACTTTTACTTGTATATAGTCGTGTGCCTTGATTGATTGTTGTTTCCAGTCTTGGAGCAGTACACGACGGTGAAGGTGTGGCCATAGCCTGTCCTGCTGAGGATTATTTTATCATGACTCCCTATGAGCGAGAATTTGAAGAAGGGGAACCATACACCAGAAACCCTTGGCTCTTCTCCAACTGCTCCGTGGAGTCATTCAAGGCATTACTAGGCGAAAAGTACGTCCCATTCATATCTAGACATTATTAGAATCTACTGTTCGATAAGTTACCCTTTGATACAAGTACTCTCAGACAAAAACATAATTTTTACAAACACTTTAGAGAATCTTTCGATTTTGGTTTTCATCAGGTTAAGCAGTAATGTCGAAATAATGAATACAATTAATCGTTTTAGCTCATGAAAAAGGGGTGTTTCCAAAGATATACGTATGTGTGCAAATGCATTTATTTGACTGAGCATTATATAGGTGGGTATGTACATAGGAATGTGCGTAGTTAAACTTTGAATCTATCTATCTATCTATCTATCTATCTATCTATCTATCTATCTATCTATCTATCTATCTATCTATCTGTCTGTCTGTCTGTCTGTCTGTCTATCTATCTATCTATATATCTATCTATCTATCTATCTAACTATCTATCTGTCTATGTATGTATGTATGTATCTATCTATCTATCTATCTATCTATCTATCTATCTATCTATCTATCTATCTATCCGTCTTTCTGTCTATATATATATGTGTATGTCGGTCTGTCTGTTTATCTATCTATCTATATGTCGGTATGTCCGTCTGTCTGTCTATATATATGTATGTCGGTTTGTCTGTTTATCTTTATATCACAGTAAATAGCCTACTTACGTATTACAGAGAGTGCCTGCTCAACGAGGGTACTGTCTTCAACAAGAATGAATGGATGTGGTATGTCAAGCAAGAGACAGGAGAGAGGTTTGCGACCGATCAGCAATGTGAACTTAATAATGGACCAGGGTCTCGATTTTGTGGGGTACGTACATACTTGTGTTTGTATGCTTATTTTTTCACTTGCTTGAGCACATTCCCCTTCTCTGTAAATAATATGCTCGCGCAGATGCTGAACTGGATATGGGACGTTTATTGTATTTGTATATCCCTTTGTCAGCTACCTTGTGCTCCATCCAATATGAAATTCCAAACTTCTACTAAATGTTAAGATTTTGTCTTTAACAAACTGTGATTGTCACTAGAAATACAGTTTTGCTGACGTCATATTCGTCTACCCCACCCCCACCCCGGATAACAAACTTCACTTCTGCACTTCCAGAGGAATGAGCTTTTTACTGTGTAAACTAAAGTTGATGCAAGTATAGTAATTTGTTCTAGATATTAGGAAGTAGCTACCAAGTATTCGAAGTTGATGCAAGTATAGTAATTTGTTCTAGATATTAGGAGGTAGCTACCAAGTATTCGAAGTTGATGCAAGTATAGTAATTTGTTCTAGATATTAGGAAGTAGCTACCAAGTATTCGAAGTTGATGCAAGTATAGTAATTTGTTCTAGATATTAGGAAGTAGCTACCAAGTATTCGAAGCAAACTAGAGGTAAAATCACAGGGGCCCCGGTTGACAAAGTTGTGTAAAGCTCTCGCCTTTACCAATCACTGCCATCTTACCTCTGTCTGCGTTAATGTGGATATCCGAGAACGCTTCTCTCATAGCTTTCTGTAAATGGTTTATTCTTACCTTGGTTTTCTCGGCTTCTTCCTTCACCTGTTATATAATGACCGCCATGTAAAGACTTATCTTGCGTTAACCCCAAAACAAGACAAACTTGCATCACACGGATCTCATGAAATCTGAAACACTAACTGCATGTATCGCTTCCTATTTGTTGGTCACTAGACCAATGATTCACTTTGCACTTTGATGTTTATGATGTTTGCATTCAATCGAAGAACTTTTTTTTTGTAACTGAATAAAAACCTACTACGCATATATATATATAAACATACATACATACATACATACATACATACATACATACGGAATGACTGAGTAGTGTGTACATGGATGAAATTTAATTATTAGGTCGTCATACGAGTGTATCTAACACCGATTCAGTTGCATTATTTCTTTGGTGATGTGTGCATATTCGATATTGAATATGAACTGATGTGTGCAGGCATGGCGATGGGTACCTTTGAATTGCGTACATTTGTTCAAATCTCCGTAGAGTACGAATTATAAATTATCTAACCTGTATGATAGTCTTGACGACATACTAGGGTTTACGTACTCGCCGGACGGTTACATCATCTAAAGAAAACAACCCTGCTCTAGTCTAAATGGCATAATCCTCACAGTTAAAACGCTACCAGATTCTGCTATCTACGAGTATTATCAGGTTTTACTGCGTCTGCAATCGCAGTATACGAAATTTGAATAGTCTCAGTTTTTACTGTGTCTTCGTTACACTAACTCGACTATTCGAATAACTACAACAAACAAGTTTACAATACATGTAGTGATTTTGGTGCGTAAATATATAGCCCGTTAGCTGTCAGAATTTTAGTATTTTTGAGGATATGACGATGACCGATTCAGTTACAATGAAACGTAGATGATGTTTTTTTTATACTGCTCATTTTATCCTGTACAACGCAGTGATACAGGTATCATAACATCAAAATGATTAATATTATGAGAAAACGATGGCAAAATAGGCCTATGTGATAGCATGTTTGCCTTTTATATTGATCGCATCCAAATACTACTACGTCAATCGTATTTATAATTAATGATATGATCTTAAGAACGCAGTTGGCCAGGCAAGTAAATTCAATTATTATCAATTACGTTTCTAATGAATAAAATTCGCAAAGAAATTTTAAAACAAATTCTAATTAATTTATGTTTATAGTATCTGTGTTCTACTTTACATTGCATCCATATTAATGTTAATTCTCAGAAGAGTAGTCAGAAATAATGTTGCAAGTGTACATTCGGGTGTCGCTAGCTTAAAAGTATCCGCGAGAAACATATTCTGGATCTGCTAAAGGAGGTCATCGCAGAGGTGATCTGGAATCTTTAAGGAAACCTGTTTCGTTATACTAGAATTCGTAATGTTTCACGCCACCACCGAAATACTGTCCATCATCTCCTTCCCCCAAGTGGACAAATCGTGCCTTGGCCATAGTTTTGGTACAGGATTCTTATATATATTAATTTAATTTCCCTTTCAACGTCTTGAATCTACTATCAAAATAATAATATATGCAAAGGCACGTAAATCTGTATTTTTTTTTATTTGTGACTATCAACGAGTTTGTGGTTTGTGAATGGATGAATGAGAATCATTTTGATGGGTACACTAACGATACGGATTTACGTCCAATACAATTGCAAGGAATTGATTTATTACTAGGCAATGACCATGTGATGATAATGTAATGGTTAATCTACTAGTAACTGACAAGCCTTATGTTGCTCCAATTGAAAATGAAATTCTTGATGTAACCCGTCTTGTTTAGTTACCAAAGCATTGCAACGTGTGATTCAGAATGATATTTATTCGTTAAGCTGTCATAATAATATTAAGTCTTTTGATTCGATTACCTCTCTCCTAGTATTGATCTGTCAAGAATTATTGACCATAATCATCCTATTTTCAATACCCATTTTCTTAATTCTTTTCAGGGTTACAAAAAATACTTTGTCAAACAGGATGAACAGTATAAGATATTGTGTTTCTTTCAGAAGGCTATTTGCAAACATACAGCTATACAAGTACACCAGTTGGTAATTTTGTGATAAATGCGATCCGTATGAGAAACCGTCGGTTACCTCAGGTACCCTCTGGTGACACGTCGTTTGTGGGCAATCACATTATCATTCTTTGGTCATATCAGCTGAATATTATATAGGCATTGGTCATGAAACGCCCTTGGCTGGTCATTTAGGAAATAATAAGACTGATCGCAAGATCTTGAATTAGTTGTTCTTGCCTGAAAATTAAAAAGTGATGTTTTTAAATACTGTAGATCTTGTCAATGTTGCAAAACTACAATAATCAGAAGGTATGTAAAACTAAACTGCAACCTATTCGTGTATTTGACACACCATTTAGGAGAATAATGGTAGAATGTGTCGGTCGCTTACCTAAGACCATGTAGGCTACCAATACTTGTTGACAATTATGTTTGCGTCCACCAGGTTTTCATATATGGATATCAGATCAAAAATCGTTTGGTTTCGGTCCTATTCAACTATATTTTGTACATACTGTCCGATGACATCTTGTAGATATTAAAAACTAAACTTCTTTCAAATGAAAATATCAGATGATTATTCTTTTAGACTATGTTTCTGATTTCAAATAGAAGTCATCAAATGCTTTTGGAATAGCAGTAACTCTACGCAGGCAAACTTGAAGTTAAGGGATGAGCGAAAAAGAAAGGAACAGTATATTCAGCCCGGTGATAAACTACAGGGTCATTTGCCCATACCTTCGAAGTTTCTTCGAGCTAAAGTGTAACGTCCTTCTACAATTGAACACAAAGCAACTTAACTAATAATATTAACACTCTTGGGAGAAGGAAACAAAACAACTTTGTCATATAAATATGTTAAAGAAGCATTTTGGAAAAGATAGATATACTAATTATTCAGTAAATTTAGTTGTTCCTGTCCCACACTTCCATGATGTAAACAATGGAATACAATCTGCCTGCATTGGCTTTGTTTTTACTCATTTTTAAAATTCAGAAATATTTCATGTTCTGGGCAAGAAACTTTCATATTTTTAGGTGGAAGAAAAGAATGAACTATAATATTTATTATTTAAATCTGAGCACTTGTTTCCAAACGTTCCAAGACAAACAAAAGAAAATTACCACAACGATGAAATTATAGATTCTACTCCCGTCAAGCAGCAGCCTTAAAAAACAATAATATATCGAGTAGTTCTGTCTCTATAATGTTTTTAACTCTGTTGAAATCAGAAATAACGTACTCTTTCTTGTACTAGTAAGTGCACATAGGAAAAGAGTTAAGTGTTCTGATCAGTCTTATTAGAAGTTTGTTTACTAACACTCCCGCCAGAGGTACTCGTATGAGACTGAGATGGAAGTTTACGAAATTTATTAACGTTTCAAACAATTTCTCACCTCTCTAGTGCCAAAGACAGAAAGGTAATGTTCGCCATGTAAAATGTAACAAGGAAAGGATTCAGAATATGTCTGTCACCATCAGAAAAAAAAACAACCTGGCTAGTCAGTTTTGACGTTTTACGCACATGCCTCAATATTTCATTTATTGGCCTAGAGTCCCCAGTTTATTAACTTATCTCATACACCTTTAGCTCTGCGATTTATTTTGTATGGTCTTTTCTAGGCTGTCAACGCAGATATGTGTCTATTTATGAAATGTACGGATCCAAAAACGGGACAATGTGTGTCACGACATATCACTGCTGCTAGAGGAACTAATTGTGGAAACGATAGAGTAATCTCTCTCTCTCTCTCTCTCTCTCTCTCTCTCTCTCTCTCTCTCTCTCTCTCTCTCTCTCTCTCATTATGAATATGACTGTCTTTCGCAGTTCAAGTTAATTAATCAGATGGAATTTATAACGAATTGATATGTCAAATATAATCTTTACATTTATATAACGATTTTATAAGAAAGTTGATAACCGAGTTACATAATAATTCAAATTTAATTGTAGTAAATTACGCAGCTTGAGATCTGTCATTATCAACTCAAATTAAAAACCACTTTTTTCCTTGTGATTAGAAAACTGAATTTTTGCCTCTTCTTTATTACAAATGTATATATATATATATATATATATATATATATATATATATATATATATATATATATATATATATATATATATAAAAATATATATATATATATTCATTTTACAGTGGTGCATAGAAGGAATGTGTGTTTCTAAAGCTTAATAAAAGGGCAAGTATATTCTTTATTGTTGTCAACAGTAGGTAGGCTATAATAAGAATAAAGACAGAAATCCAGCTCAGGTTAGTCCGACGCCCCTCCATAACGTGTCCAATGGCAAGGCACTTCAGTTATTAACTACAGATTATTATGATTCATACGGTGAGGACGACGATTGCAATGAAGACAATGATGATGATGATGATGATGAAGATGATGATGATGATGATGATGATGATGATTAATCAATGAACTTAGATACGTTAAACAAAATTTAAATGAAACTTCATCTAATTCATTCGAGAAATAATGTCGACATGTAATTAAAACAAACTTTGTATTTTGCAGGTCCAAAATGTAATGTGCCACACTAGCCAAATGTGAAATTAGAAAGTTACAGGGCTTCAGAGTTTACCGTGGGTATGGCAACTGCCGTTCAACAGTATATTCTTAATAAAAGGAAAATGTTATATTGAGTTATGTTGTATAGGTTTACACGTTGAATACCTTGTTGATATTAACTATTAAATAAAAATGAGATTTGATATCCTTTTAAATGGGTGTGATAGGAGCACATAGTGGTGTGTCGTTTGTACGTATATTGGCTTTACGCTTTATTCGTACCCTCTTAATCATGTTAAATTTAAATCGCAACAACACCAACTATTAAGCTTGAGCACTAACCCGAAAAACTGGAATTATACGATGAACAGAATCGTCGTCGTAATGTAGCTACAATGCATGCTGAGGCTACTGAATATTTTCGTCAACAAGACAGCCGTCGGTTTATCACACGCAAACAATTGCTATTGAGGTTGCCGCATAAGCACAATAATTATTAGTGCCCGAGTTTAATTTTTATTAACATCATAGTGATTATAAAATTAAAGAGCAAGTATTACTTTGAATTATGCACTAAATACATCCTGGTAAAACATTTTTTGTCAACGATGCGCCAGGATTCGTATCGATGCTAGAAAGCATTGGCATATTTAGAGTTAAACTAAATATTTGATGTACGTTTCGATATGGCGCTTGAAAGTAAGTCATCAGGAAAAGATGGTTTGGTTATTATGGCGTGTAGCGGAGTTGTTTATGCCGCCACTGTGGTAGGTGTCATGGTTACGGTGAGGTGCTCCAAATATTTTATTTAAATTATTTAGGCAGCCACACCCAGGCTCGATTTGAAGGAAGTGAAATTATTGATAGAGAGAGGGGTAATGCTCTGAACCCTCAATCAGCAATGCCAACAGTTAAATTATTGAGTACACAAAAGGTAAAATTTAATTGAATAATAATTTAATACAATTAAATAGCCAAATGATAATAAATCCCCAATAACTCTTCTTCCTACCAACCAAGTGATAGGCTATTGAATCATTTGATTTATAGTGTGAGATAGCTTTTCGACTTGTACATGTTTCCTACTCATCTGGATCTCTCCTATCTTGCCAGCTCCTTCTCTCCTTCTGACCTCCCTCCTAACTGCTTCTCCTCCGTGATTGTTCATTCTCCAATTTCTACTTCTCCACTCCTTTCCCGACTAGCCTTTATTTCCCAATAGTCTTCTCTACTAGTCTTTATTCGTCTCCCTCCTTGAGTCTCGAGACTAAACTATACCGTAAGTCTGTCCCTTTAAAGCTTCTTGTGAAAACACAAGGACGTTGGCATATTTCCTTAGCCATTTCGTCTCACATTAAGCAATAATTAATCATCGGATCAAGGTTATTACATTTTTCGGTCACGCATTCGTGCAAATCGAAATACCAACACCTTCTTGTATGGTAAACAACGTCGTAATAAAAGCACGGTATCACTACTTGTCGTACAGACATCAATAAATTGCGTCACATCAGTATACACTGCAACCGTTTTCCAAAGTTACAATTGAATTCAACAGTTGCAAAATCTAGAATATCACATGAATAAATGCACTAGTTTACTACGAAGTAACCAAATAGCGAATAACAATATTAATTCTGACCACGAGCTAGCAATCTACATAATTCTTTACATAATCAAAGCTCATTTCTCAAATATGTATGTAAATTAAACACTACAAAAATATCTATACGTCCTAACGATTCTAGTAATGCAGTATACATAATTACAACAATGCTGTAAGAGTTTGCAACAATCGAGCAGGTAACTTACTGCCCTTTATGAAGCTTTGTCTTTCTTTGAAATTTCTACGTTTCCCTCCAATTTACGAGTGGAGTTCCTAGCGCGAAAAGACTAAATAAAATTCGGATTGAAATGGTGACCACACCTTCTCTCAATTCCGACTGCAAGTTGATTTTACCATGTACAATTCAAATTAGCAAATCTGAGCCGTCTGTCAACCGGGTGAGATTTACGACGCCTAAAAGGGTCATATGATCTTTAACAAAGCTTTCAACATCCACCTACGACTATTCACACCCAACAAAGCTGGGTTCTCGTACCCTTGCGAAGAAGACCAAACATATATACTAGGCTTCTAAGCATTTCTTTGTTCCCCTGACTTACGCAGTCGCGGACAGGGCATCGTGACAATTATTTATACTCTTAAATAAAGATATAAATGAATTCTCGAGAGACACTAAATCCATTAATCAAACAAGCGCTAAATTAGTCATATGCACGAGTGGACTAAAACGTGCTCAAACGTTTCGGCGAAAGGTTGTCACAGTTACTTATAAAACAATTTCATAGCCAATCGGAAACAATTTATTTCGATAACAGGGGAGCTAGAAAGTGAGAAACGTCACACTTCTGGTACAGTAGATAGGGCTAGTTTATCATTTCATCAGAAATTCCTTAGTGTTTTGATTTCTGTATGTTCGTCATGTGTGCGGTGCTACGACTCTACAGTCACAAATTTAAAAAGCAGAAAAGAAGTCAAACCAGAAGGTTTTGTAAAACTTAACAAACAATTTAATTATTAAAGTGATGAATGAAAAATGTAAGAGAAACTTATAGCATATTCAAGTCCACAAATGTGCTGGTCCTCCAAGAAATGTTGTTAGGATGGCGTTGTCCAGTTTTTTTTTTATTAAATAAAATTAATAACAGATCCAGAGCAATATAAACAAAAAGTGTGGATGTCTCCAGAAATAGGAATGAATCTTACTGATTAACTTTCCTCTTATATACACTATATATTGCGAATGTAGTACTGGAGCTCGCAATAGACCCATGTGACATCCGCTACTGATTTACGCCAAACTAAGTATTTTTTCATTACAACATGCAACCACATAATTCTTCTTGAAATTTCCATATCCCATCAGCTCCCTGAGACACCTTGCCATAGGCGCCATTTTAAGTAATTTTTTTATGTGTATCTATTTATAGATTGTACATAGACATATATTTATAGATCCTATGTAATTTGTGTTTTAACAGAGCCAAATAACGCACACAATTTATAACAAACAGATTATATACCGTTTACGACCATGAATACAAATTACGAAAATTAAACAAAAAATATTGTAACACAAGTTACAGAAAATAGATATTAATAACACCTCCCCTCATAAAGAAATTAAAGATATAATCAATAAAGCTTCATTTTTCCATATTAACGAAATACACATATCATATGACACAACTCCCCCCCCCCAAAAAAAAAAGAAAATTTATGTATAAAATCTATATATAAAAAAATACAACAAAGCAATATGAAACTAATTTACATGTGAAAGGAACCTGCGATTAAATGTGCTTATCATGTGATGTGCCGAATATCTTTGTTATATTGTTGCTACATCAACATCATTTCCAATAACCTCCGGTTTAAATTTTCATTTTGCTGATTACAGTAAGGTGGTTGTGATCACCGAATATATTAATATGAGAAGGAGCTGAATTAATATACACTTCATAGTGTTGAGCCAAATATCCCTTCTCAATATTGAAATAATGATTTTTGTAACTAATTTCAGTTATTTTAGAAAACGTTCACTGGACTATCAACGCCATTTTTATCTTCCTTTATTAATAATCTACCAACCCCTACATTTTTTGCATCAAAATATGTAATAGCTGCTTGAAATCTTGAGCTAAAAGGACCAGTGCACTCTTAAGCATGGCTTTTAATTTATCTCATGGCTCCCAAAATTGGTCAGGGTAATAAAACTTGGTCTCTGTACTTAACAAATTGGTTAGGAGCTTAGCAATTATGGAAACTTTGAGCAAAATGTACAATATCCAGTCATACCCGTAAATTGCATCAATTACTTCTTACTGAGCAGCAGGGGGGGGGGGGGGGCGAACCCTACATTTGCTCGAGACATCATTTGCTCTAAATCTAACAAACATCTCGAGAGAATTAATTCGAATCCTTCTTTTTCAACCAAAAATAAAAAGGATTACTTGCTCGAAAGTTTTTCGCAAATCATACTCCAAGACCGTTTTCATCGTTTGGTCAAAATATGGTCTCGTCGTAATGTTATCTCCCCCCCCCCCTGCTGCTACAGGTTAATAATTTATTTCAACCAAATATTTGATCGAGTCTTTAGGACTTTACAAACAAACTAATCGCTGACACCTCATCTTGTAGATCAATTAAATTATTTGACTGGTCGGTGAGTCGAAAATTAATTCTCGTTAACGAATTATTATGGCATCGCATGTAGACAGGATTAATTGGGTTTTCAATAATTAGGAATCCTGGAGGAGCTGTTGGTGCAAAAGAATAAAGAATATATCCTTGCTGTGCTTGATTTGATTGCTCTAGATTAATTTGATAGCTTTCTTCAATTGCATCACATGTTAAATTGAGCGCAATCACCGTTGAAATATTCACATTATGCGGGGCAATATGCCTACCGCCGCCATCTGGGTCATTATCATACTTGAGGATAGTTGAATCTGGTTTTTGTATTCTCGCGATCATAATCTTAACAAATTTTTTTTGTTCCTCCGCGCTGGATCCGGGAAACTTGAAATTACGCAGATCGGCTTCTGTGATATTGTAATCGGTTAGGAATCGTTGTTTATTGTCGCTGTTGTCATTAATTATTGTTTGAATAATTAGTTCATTGATATATTCCATGTCAGATATAAGCTGATTTAATATTTCAACGTGTTTTCGCGATTTTGTTTGTGTTAGTTGTTCTATTTGTGTTTTATGTAATTGTTTAATTTCATTAAAATAACCAGTGATGTCAGTTAGCGTAAATGAAATAGTAACAGATGAGCCAGCTGTTCTTTTAGTGATAAAATCCCATTGCAATGTGTCTTTGTTGGTAAATATAAATCTATCGGCGATTTTTCCTTTTTTATATCAGATAAATTATCTCTATACATGGGATTGATTTCATAATATGATTGTACGTCTGTGGTTAAGTCGGCGGTGGATTTTTCCGGTGGTTTTTCAGGCCATTCTAACACTGTTCTTAACGAGCTGTTATAAATATCAACCTCGTATCCCCCTGTGCTTATTTCGATCGACGACGAGAGTGTCGGTTCATGAACTTTAATAGCTATTTTTGATTCTTTTCCAGTGATTGATTTTATTCTACGCTGAATTTCAGCATCGATTTGCTCAATTTGGTACGATCGGGATGGTAACGAAATAGTTTCCCGCGCTGGAGTACCATCGGGTTTATTCCACCAAAACCTTAACGAGTTATTAGGTTGCTGACCACCAAATGCAACCGATCTGATATTAGGCCAGCTATGATATACTCGTAATTTTGACAGCGCGATCTCGCGCACTGGAATCGGAGAAGGGAAGTTCACACTAAATTCAAGGTTTGTTGATGTTATTGATATCATGCTTGTTCGTATCGGAGTGGTATTCTCCGCGATTTGTTGAAGCAGTTCGAGTGAAATTATTGTTAACGCTGTCTTCAATTTCCAATTTCAACATCGCGGAGTTATACAACTGGGTCATCGTGGAAAATTCAACATCAAATATGAACGAATTATCTATCGACAGCGAGATCAACTCGGATAATTTCGAGTATGCGTCAATACCACCCGGTACCGAGCTGTATAATCACTGAGTTTTTTCTGAGAACACGATGATAACGTTTTAGTTATCGCGGTGTCAGCTGCCGCGATTGTTGTTGCCGCGGAGATAGCAATTGGAACTGCAATCGGAGCCATCATGGTCATCGTCGACAAAATAACCCCGGCGCTGACCATCACACCGGACACCGAGTACACGGTGATGTCGATGATTGCTACGCTGCGTCGGTACTTTTTCATTCTTTTACGATAGCGCTCAGAAAGTGATTTCAAGTTCGCGGAAAACTCTTTCACTGTATCATATCGATATCGATGCGATTGTGATACCTCTGGGACTATTATCGGTTCAATTGATTTCATCGATGTCATTACTATTTTAAACCCGCTAGTGTTTTTCAATTATTCGCCATCGTTAAGGGGAATTGCTAGTAGCTTCTGCCGGAAAAATCATCTACAAGTTCTAAACACCAAGTTATTTTTGATCTAACGGTGGATCTATCAACTGCGACGACATTAAAGTCTTGTCCGCGACCCTTGAGAATTAACATCGCGGTGCCACCAGAGTAGGTTTTACCGTCCGCGATCATATTAAATTGATCGATAGAGATCCACGTTAGCCTGTAGATACCATCGACCCAGGTTGGCCTGTAGCCATCGCCCCCCCCCCCCCCCCCTGCTGCTGACACCCCATATACCGATGGACAGTGTAGTATAAACGTCTCTTATCCAATCCATGGTTCCATGATCGACCGTATTCACGATATTTTTAACGCCTATGTCTGGATGCGGAATCTTTACCTTTTCAGATTTTTCTTTTAGTTTAAGAATATCGTCGTAAACGTCGAGATAGGTTTTATTGATTTCGGTATGTTTCATCATTGTTCCATCGCGGCGTTTAAAAAATGAAACCAAAAGGAGGTTAAATCCAAAACCTGTTTGGGAATTATAATTCCTGTCGAGTTGAGAATATGTCGTCGTGATATTGTAACTTTCAGAACCCTCAAAGAACTTATTAACAATTTTACTGGTGAGTTTTTGTTCGTCAATAGCTTTTTTAACTTCAGCGAGGGTCGGGCCTGTCAGAGATGTGGTTTCAGACACAGGTGTTCTCCCTAAAAATTTATCCACGATGGTATTAAGTGTTGTTTGTCTCACCATAAACATATTAATATCTTTGAGAGTCATCGTAGATGTAGCTGGGACACCAAAGAAACTATTAGCGACGTAGGCATTGTGAGTATGCTTGCCAATAAACTCGCTAATTTCAGCGAGAGTCATGCCTGCCACAAGCGGGGTTCCAAAAAACTTACCAACGACGTCGTTAGTGGGTTTTGTACCAAAATTTTCTATTAGTTTAAAAATATCATTGTAAATATCGAGATAATTTGCCTTGATTTCATTTTCATCCATCATCCTTCCCGCTTCCTTGTTAAAAAAGAATAAAGATAGAAAGTTTTTAATTTCAGCGAGAGTCATGCCAACCACAAGCGGGGTTCAATACAATTTATGTACGACATTTTTGCGAAAACTATTATAACCTCGTATATAATCATCCAGATCACGGCCGTGGGCGGCAATCATGTTGTCGTGAGCGGTAATCATGCTGTCGTGGGCGGTAATCCTGTCGGTGATCGTAGACACAAGTGCGCCTGGTTTAAGTTGTCCACCGTTGGAATACAGCGCAATAGAGTTTTCAGTGGCGTCGCGCTGTCGTATCAAAATGTCATCTGCGGATATATTACTGCTTTTCAATTTACCCTGGCGATCTTGAAATACAACTATTTCGTTCGGGTCAACACTTGCTAAATTTAACGTCTCAGCGATTTCATCTTCAATTACTTTTTTTACATCCTCGATAGAACCCGCAGACGTTTTCGTGGTTGGTTTCGACATTGACAGAGATCGTCCCCAAATATCAATCATTATTTTAAAGACTCTAGTATTTTCAATTTATTGATTCTCTAAAATTACCTTGTAATTTCCCACTTGTGTATATATTTACAACCAGATGAGGTGGTTTCTGTGACGATGAAATCTCCGCGTGGACATTTAATACTTCACGGCCGCATATTGGTGGATCATTTAGTTGTTGTATTGGCAGCGTGGAATAAAAAATCGGAAATTCTTTGAGTTTCATCGAAGAATTTATATACTGCATAAACTCGCTTGGCGGAGCTAACTCGTATGAATCAAAATAGACAATCCCACGCGGATCGATCGCGTATGCAACCCAGTGAGTTCCCAAACCGTTACTGTTATCAAGATTGATGATACCGGTTTCAACGCGTTTAGGTTTTCTCGGTAATTGATCTCTCATGAAAACCCCCTCTGAAGTTTTTTATCGCTAGTTTTTTAGCAGCATCAATTAAATCAAAATTGGACATGGGAACAATTGGGTTTTCCACTAATAAACCGTTCCTGGTATTCTCAGACCGGATCCGTGAACGGATCTCCCGCTGTACCATGAATACGGGGTTCCTGGTAGTCTTAGACCCTTTCCCTATTTTTATATCCTTTCCCAGTTGCCTTTTTCAAAGCTATCCCTGTCGCGGTCCCAACGGCTCCCAATGCCGCCGCTTTCGCCACCGCTGGGGCAGCCGCTGAAATCAATGCTGGTATTGCGGCTAAGAATGGAAATATACCATCTGATTTTATCATGTTGGCGACTGTATCTTTTGAAAATACAATTTGAACCCCTCTCTTATTCTTTAGCGCATCATTGAAATGTTTTATTTGACGATCCGTCAGTGATATTTTATGTGTACCGCCGGACATCTGCGCTGGTTTTAACGTTATTGTTGTTCCACATTCTTTAGCGGATTTTGATCGCAATTTCTTGACCTGACCATCAGTCAGATTGACACTAACAACACTATATTTCATTTTATTGTAAAACACATTTATGCTTTCAATTGATCTAATTGGAAACTCTTCACGTTTCATTTACATATTTTCCACTGGTGCATCAACGATTCTCATTCGTCCGCCAGCCCCTTCTAACAACATTGATTTGTCGCTGAGAATGACAGCAACCGCTCTATAATCAACACCACCGGGAGCTATACGAGCCCTAAAATGTATGTCAACGACGGATTGCCTTGTTAAATCAAGATGCTCCAGCGAAAAGTAATAAATCGGACATCGGTTTTTAAAATCAAGTTGCGATATTTGTAAACCAGTATCAACATTTTGATCACGGCCCATAAAGGACAGCATCCGATGATACACACGTGCTATATGGTTGTTTTCGTAATTAAGCTGTATATCCTCAGATGGTTCTTGTTGTCCGTTTATTCTCAGTGAAACCTCCTTCACTCCTAACCGATCAAATATCATATGACTGCGTTCTTGGGAGCCTAATCGATTCCGATTCTGCAGCGCTATAAATATATGACGTGGAGACGAAACGCCTTGTTTTGATGCAAGGTGCCATGTAAATGTATCAGCAACATTATCCTCTTTGGCATCAGTTGTTGTTGTTAGCCAACTTATCAATGATTTGCCACCTGTGTCCATAAATGAAAGTAGCCGCTCTTCCGTGGTAATTGATGGGGTCATTACTGGCATCCACAATACTATTTTACTCAAAACAACTTTACCTTCATCGGCACCAGTACGCCAAATTGCATCATTGTCATTGCCTTTTTGCACTAATGCGATTGTGTGTTTTGCTCCATAGATGACTTTTCTGACATTTCTGCAGAATCCAAATATGTGATGGAGTGGAATCGCACATGAAAAATATCGCTGTTGTTCTTGCAATGCTCCTTTTCGTGGAGCAAATACTAAATTGAAATTACCTTAACGCCTCTGAGAATATCAAACGCAACTCCGGGTCTAGCTCGACGTTCTGGATTAGCTGCTTCTTGTTGATTTGCTTCTGTAGTATCTTGTGCTGTCAACACTTTAATGTATTGAAGGTGGTCAGCGTTATCAGAGGTATCCTTTGCAAACATCATAGACGGACCAGCCGATCTTGTATAATCATCGGAGTATCTTGCTAGTCCGATTATTGTTGTTGCAACATCAACTTCACGGTCTATTGATTCAATTTCTTTTCCATCAATGAGATATCTTGCACTTTCAAATAGCGCCATGATGCCATTATTAACAAAACCAACTTGGATATTTGCGTTATCTGCATATAGGGTATCAGCTGCAACATTTCTTACGAGTTTTCCCTCGATTTCAATAAATGCTTCACATGGCAAAAAGTATTTACTGGTATCTTGAACTTGAAGTTCAATTCGCGATCGTAGGTCGGGTTGTATTGCATGATAGGAATAGTATTGATAATTGCGGACGGAATCGTCCTTGGGTACTGGGGCTTCTATATCAAACGCGGGATCAGCTGTTCGTTTAAACATTATATTATTCACACTAAAGTTTTCAATTGTGAAACTCTTTGTAATCATCGTCTTTTTTGTTTTCGTTTCAAACCACTTCCCGCTATCGCGTTCATGATAGCGCTATATGTTACCGGTGAAGCCGTCAATGGCGACGGAGTCACCGAAGCAGCCAACGACGCTAGTTTTTCTTCTACTGCGCTATTTATTGCTTTGCTGATTTTTGCAGGCATGATGCTATTTTATCTTTCGCGGCAGAAAATGCCTTTCCGGCAAGATTTCCAACAGCGCTGATTCCCTTATCACGAATTACATCAATGGCCTTCATTGATAATTGTTTAGCTAATGACGCCACTTTCGAGGCCATTCTTGTAAATAGCCCCGCAATGGTACTGCCGAAACCATCTCCGTAATATGCTCTATAAACAGGCAATCGTGAGTTCACCACGTAGACGCTTACGGGTTTATCATGGTTGTAGTGTATGATCATCTTGATATAAAACTAGTAGTTTTTCAAGTAGTGATCAATTGCTGTAATAATCATGGGTGTCTCTGATTTTCAACTAATTCAGCATTGAGTTCTTGATATACATCAATGTCCATGATACCGCCGGCAAATAATCGTCTGCAGATATCAACTGCTTCATTAATTACTTCCGGTGAGTTATTTCCGGCTCGTTTCCCTCCGATGAGAACCTCTAACCGTGATATATCCGAGAGAATATTACCAGGACAACTAACTAGACCACTACCTGAAATTACTGGCAATTTCTGAGATTTAGAAAATCCCTCCCCACTACTATAATCAAGTGCTTCCCCCAGTGTTTCTAAATCCGTACTTTGTAAATAACTAAAAGGATCATCATCATCTTGATCAAATGGTCCATGCGAAAGTCCAAGCGAACCTTGGGGTGGTAGTTGTTGTTGAGATTCTTTTTGTTTAGCAGGTGAAAAAGATATTTTTTTGCAGGTTGTTGTCGCCCCCGCTGCAGTCTTTGTGGTTTTCTTTGTGATTTTTGTTCTCCATATTTATTATACACTGTACTCACCATTTTGAGATATTCAATATATGACGTATTGTCGCTGTCATTTTTACCTGTTTCAGTTTTAATTTTGTAAAATGTATCAGCCCAATGTTGTTTACCTCTTACATACTTGTGCTGTTCTGGTTTTAACATTTTTTTTCTGTTTTCATATGTCGTAACAACAAGTGCAGGAAACTCTGCATGGTCAGTCTTATCAATTGCTGTTAACCCTTCTTCATTAAATCGCGCGCGTAATTCATCTACTATTTTATCATTGGTATTTTTCGGACCAGGTGGGGTTTTTTGTAACAACGCTGATGTCTTTTTAGTTTCCGCTGCTATCTTTTCAAGCGTATCAAGCAGCGGCACCTTCTTTGCTCGTTCTCATTCAGGAATATCTCCGTATATTGCTGCTTCAGTTAACTTTTTCACATCTTTGGTCGCACTTGTTATCGGAGTAAACAGTTGTTCACCTGACACAGAAAAGTCAGTCTGCGCTTGTTGTCGTTGTTGAAGTTTCTCGCGAAGTCTGTCTCGAACCGGTATAAACTTTTTAATTGCGGCTAGCCGCTCTCGGACTAATTTAGTTGTAAGCGATTCACCTACCATATATTGTTTGTGAACTGAGTTTTCAAATGTGAAACTATCGCAATTAAAAGCTGAGTTATTAAATAATGTACCATCAAGCTAACGTATCCATCTCCGACAGGGTAAAACTGTACGACGCTATCCGCGAGTGTTTCAGAAATAACATCGCTGGGGGTTTCAGAATTGTAATATCTGAGAACGGCGATGAACGATTTTTGTTAACGACGCGGCAACAACAACAACTACGTAAAAATGGAGGCGTTGCGGTGATAACTTGCTACCACAACCAGATCATCCAGTACTCACATAACTGCATGAGCAAGCCCAAACTGATGAGTATTCTTTCAGGAGAAAATACTATGTGACAAGTGTAACAAGTGTTCCAAAAAACGCTAAAAACAAATAAATTTTTTACTGAAAAATTTACTGAAAGCCTATATTTTTATAGTAATGCTCACGTGGTTAGGATACTGGTTTTTCCTCGTTTAATATTTTTCTAAGATCACGAACCTTAGAACTAATTTCAGCTCGTTTTTGATACTCTTGGCAGAGCTTTTGACGTATTGCTTCAACGGTGCTAAATAGCGTTATAAATACATTAATGTTGTTACCGTACAAACAAGCATTGATGGACTTTTGAATTCCTTTCACGAGCCTGTACATCTTAGGTAAAACATAACGACCCTTACTAAACTGATACTCAATGTCTTCATATTCCGAGGCAATCCTGTCACAGTCGAGATCTTCAGATAATACTATCCCTCGATTCCTCAAATTTGAAATTTCAACAATTATAGAATTTACATCTTTGATATCCATTATTTATATAATACATTTTACCTCTAATTATTAAAAAATATTGGGGGTCGTTTTTGACCCGTTTTGTTTTCTGGACAGTACAATGGCGTATATATCTCCACTCGAGTGTTGTGGCAGATTTTAGGTATACATATACTTAATTAAGTTAATTATTCAATGAAACGATGATGGAATTTGTGATGTGATGGTGGGCGTGCCATGCAAGCCCAAGGGAACACCAAAACATACATCTCCGAAAGGGAGGCCTATGGTGACAAACATCATCTTAGACCGCCCAAAAGATATGCTTGGGGGACATCACAACAAACCCCAAAGCATACATCTCCGAAAGGGAGGCCTAAGGTGACAAACATCATCTTAGACCGCCCAGAAGATATGCTTAGGGAACATCACAACATATACTTAATTAACTTAATTAATGGACGGTACAATGCCGTATATATCTCCACTCGAGTGTTGTGGCAGATTTTAGGCATAACATATACTTAATTAACTTAACTAATGGACGGTACGATGCCGTTTATATCTCCACTCGAGTGCTGCGGCAGATCTTAGGCATAACATATACTTAATTAACTTAATTAAGGATGGAATATTCAATGAAACGATGATGGAATTTGTGATTTGGATGGTGGGACGGCACAAAGACAGCACAAACATGAAACGACGGGGCGGATTTTCTACGGCCAATCCAACCAATCAAAAGCAACCCAATTAAACTAACCCGGTTGCATGATTGACAAAAGACAACCACACGCCCGGGTTAATGGAGTTGGTTAGTTTTGATCGGTCGGATTTGGCTTTCGAAAGCCCCAAGCTTATTACGAGTCATAACATATATAAGGTGACTAATACAGCAGCGTTGATTAACGGGTGTGTTATTTTATTTCCTTGAATTGCTTATTAATGCTGTTTCACAACATTTAAATGAGACAAAATATTTAAATAAAACACTAAATAAAATAATACAGTTGTTAGATAACAGCGTGTATTTTCTCTGTTCTAATCCTCTAGACAAAATGCGTTAACGATTAGGTCACAAAAAGCTGTATACAGAGAAATTTTAACCATGCCCACTTACTTCAATGAATGGAAAACACTAGTGTTTCATTCTCGTTCCGGCTGAGCGAACATAGGTAACGCGTTGGATTATAAAACACGTCTGTACTAAAAGTGTATAAATAGCTAAATGTAGATGGTCTAAGGGTTTAAATAAATACAACTGTTTAAATGATGCAGTTTTAGCCAAGCGACAATAAAAAGTTTTAGAAATGTTAAAAGTTGATAAATACAACTCTACCGAAACTCATGTATAATACTCCATTACATTCACGTGTGCGCGCCTATGTCAATTATAACTCTCTCTCTCTACAGGTGTAGCAGACAACACAAAATACCCTTGACGGTAATAATACAAGGGAACTTAGTGAGCAGAGTGTTATGAGTGGCGGCGGACTTATCCATAAAGGATTTATTTCCCTTGAATCGTCTCAGATGTATACGAATTTTATTTTATGGCCATTTTTCTTTGACAGATTTAATTTAGTTATATCTTCTGCAACAAATTGAAGACCTACAAATATCAAAATATGTACTGGCTTCATTTATTGATTGAAATATTTTTTCTTCGTTGGTTTCTGTATCAAATGATTTGACATGTTTTGCCCTTTTTGCGTGTTTGCCGGTTCCACCTAATTTTGCATTCTCACTTTGAGTAACAACTCGTAAGTTATCCAATTTGTTATTTTGAGGGAATCCATCAACGTGATCAATCACAAATCCGTCTTCGATTAATCCGTAAAATGCTTAAGAGATTATTATGTGATTAAGATATGTCCTCTTCCAGGCTGTAAACACCAAGTATCCAATATTATTTACCCGTCCAAAAGGTTTTTTTAGCCTGCAATTTCTAACAACACCATCACGGGATGCTTCATAATTAACAAGCACTGGGTGCGGTCTGAAATCTTGGCTCATTTGTATAATAATACTACTTGTCTAATTTATATCTGCTTTAATTATAAACGTCTTGATATAATCTTGAGGAGTTTTTATGATTTTGTAGCTGACGGAGTCACCGGTAGGATCAATGTCTGCATTTTTTATTCGTTTGTCATAGTAGCGTTTTAGTTCTCTGTATCGTTTTCCGCCACAACTGAGATACAACTGCGATTTTTCCCTTACCCCCACCTTACATGTGAGGCACGGAAGGGGGCCAAAGGAACCGTTGCGAACGCTTTGTAAATAATACCCACAGAATTCGCTTCTGCATGTTTTGTTACATGGAGTTGTTGATCCAATCATTAGCCACTTGCAATGATTCATTATACTATATTTTTCTATTTAAATGCTTGTTTTAATTATAACATGGAGGAGTTCGAGAGATTATCGGCAATTAAGCATTACAAAAGCGTTAAATTTAATCTCGATAGAACCCTCAAAGATGTGCCAAAATGGGCAATAACTGATAGAGCCCTGATAAATAAAATACGCGATTGTTTTAATGAATTCAAGCACGACGGTGCATCTCATAGCTGGTCAACATTTCGAATTGATGGCGTTGTTGATGCCACCATGAACGACAGCAACGCAGCGTTGATGTTATCACAACTTGGCAACAAAAAGTATTTTTTTAGAGTGAAATTCATTATCCGTGTAGAATCAGGCGGTTGGATTATACGAGACAAATTTGAACCGATTCTCAAAGACAAGAAAACAGTCGTTGTTAGCCGTGATTCTAAGCCGGGTTTGTTAACTGGAATTGACAAACCATACTATGAACGAGCATATCCTGAAACAGCAGTTGTGTATGGGATATATCCGTTAAATGAAAAACCTGATATAAGAAAACTCAAACCAACGAAACAGTCGTCGCCGGCGACTTCGTCGTCAGTGGCTTTGCCACTCAATTGTGTAGCAGCACGAATAACATAACATTTTACAAATGCATCCCGAGGGAACAAACTTACCGATCTACGGCGTAGCAAAATAGCTCAATGGGAGTTAACGGTGAAAGACCGCGGAGCAGCTATTAGCGATATAGCGAAATTAGAAACATCACTGAGATTTCCAATAACAGTTATGACGATAACCGGAGAAGTTTTATACGAATCAAAATATAACAAAAATGGAGCCCCAATTTAAATTATTGATCATGACGAACACGCATGGACGTCCGCGGTCACAATATTTCCACGAAACAGAACAATAAAGTATATGCCCGACGAATTCTTACGAGAAGAATTCTCCAGGGATGGTTTTCTCGTTGAAGAGAAACTATTCGATGCTATTGCGCTTTTGAGTAAAAACGACCCCGTGTCGGTGTGGTTACTTCGCAGCACTGAAAACGACACGAATACGTTTGATCAGTTTGTAAGACCAAACGGTGAATTATACCGCACTGAAGCATTTCACAACAAAATGAAAAAAACAGCTAGCGGATTTTTAACGGCGTGTGGAAAAGGCAACAACAATGATGAAATCATCAACGATGAAATTATCAACGACGATTAATTATTGACTAACTGTTTTACAATCCCGTCGGTTGTAGCTCATTTTGCAAGAACCAAAAACGCATGGAAACCAACGCGCGTAGAATTCTTGCCAGACATTGAGACTAGTTGTTTAGAATTTAATCATGGCGGTTTATGGAATCAAAAATACGACCATGATAATATCATTTCAGTTGATATGGTTGCTTGTTATCCAGCGAGTTTTCTTGGTTATGGAGAGTGTACTGAGTATTTTAAACGATTTGGACACCCCGTACATGAAATGACTCGTGTTGCAATTAATGGGCCGCTGCCTGATTTTGATTTAACTGGATTCGCTCGTGTAGTATCATTTGAGTTCGCAGCAGGACTTCATCGCTGTTGTTATGTTTGGATTGGTAGACACATGTCTGAAAAGAAGTGGCTGCCAATAGCGTTATTACGGTTCATGATTGATACAAAAATGTTAATTTCACTGACGGTCAGTGAAGCAATTATATCATATTGGAAACAAATCAATGTCTGGTTACCAACACCGGAACGTCTTGATAATATAATTGAGGAACCCAGAAAACATATTGATGCCGACGAAGAATATATCATTGAGTAGTCCAAACGGGTATTTAATCAACGAGCAGCAGAGAGGGTGAATCCTACAACGTTTTGAGACAAATTTTGATTGAAATCCTAAAACGAGCCGTCCTATAATCTCATTTTAACCAAAAAAGGGCGAACCCTACAACGTTTTGAAACAAAATTCGATTGAAATCCTTAAAACGAGCCTTCCCTACGAAATCTCATTTTAACTAAAAAAATGAAAACGGAGATTTTACGATTTTTTAATCAATTTTTTGATTGAAATCTTAAAACGAGCCGTCCTACGATCTCATTTTAACAAAAAAAAATATCTCAGGGGCAAACCCTACAACGTTTTCAGACAAAAAATTTATTGAAATCTTAACGAGCCTTCCCTACGAAATCTCATTTTAACTAAAAAAAATGAAAACGGAGACTTTTACGATTTTTTAATTAATTTTGGTCGCAACTTGTTGTCATCCACCCTCTCTGCTGCTATGGGTTAACAAAAATTAAGAAATGATTGATCAAGTCTTTAGGATCTCACAAACAGACTAATCGCTAACACCTCTTCTTGTAAATCAATCAGATTATTGGACTGATCTGTGAGTTTGAAATTAATTCTGGTTAATGAATTATTATGGCATCGCATGTAGACAGGATTAATTGGGTTTTCAATAATCAGGTATCCTGGAGGAGCTGTTGGTGCAAATGAATAAAGAATATATCCTTGCTGAGCTTGATTTGATCGTTCGAGATTAATCTGATAGCTTCCTTCGATAACATCACATACTAAATTGAGCGCAATCACTGAGGATATATTCACGTTGAACGGAGCGATATGCCTGCCACCACCATCTGGATCATTATTATGTTTGAGGATTTTTATTTCTGGTGATGTTGTTTTTTTCCATGCATCATGAATTATTTTAAAACCAACATCGATGGCATCACTGAGAGATTTTTGTAGTTCTAAGATATTATACCCTGGTAGTTTGAATGTCGGAATATCATTCACGGAGATTTTATAGTCTGTTGCAAATCTTGTTCTCGATAAGGGATTATCGTTATCTAATATAACTCGAATAATTTGCAAATGAAATGTTTCCATGTCATTGATGATTTTGTTACATATTTCTACAACGCTGATAAATTCATCTCGGGTGAGAGAGCCGGATTTAAGAGATATTAACAACCATGAAAAATCATTATTCATCGCTTTGAAATTTTTAATGATTTCAGGTTCGTCAACAAAATAATATCCCCCTATCTCTATTCCCCCCCCCCCCCCGGCTTCTCGTTTCCAGTTGGTTTGTATCCGAGACCAAAAAAATCTGTAGGTATCCTGTATTCTTTATAACTCTTTATTGGATTATCAGGTTTTATTCTGTCGGTGATATAATCAGTTTTTTGTGGTTCTGGTAAATCAACGGTTTTTCCCCCTGGTGGTAATTCAGGCCATCCTAGTACGGTTCTAATAGAACTCTGATAGATATCTACGACGTATCCTTCTGTGTTTATCTCAATTGCGGATGATAGCGTCGGTTCATGAACTGTTATAGCTATTTTTGACTCTACTCCAGTAATCGATTTTATTCTACGCGCGAATTCATTACTGATTTGTTCGATTTGGTATGACCCTGTTGGTATCGAAACGACGTTCCAGTCTGGGGTTCCGTCGGGTTTATTCTTATTTGCAAACACTAAAGAATTATTGGGTTGTTGACCACCAAATGATTTTGATCTGATATTAGGCCAACTGTGATACACTCGTAGTTTTGCTAGCGCTATCTCCTTCACGGGGACTGGGCTAGGGAAATTCACACTAAACTCGGGTTACGTTGATGTTATTGATATCATGCTTGTTTGTACTGGGTTCGTGTTCTCCACTACTCGTTGAAGTAATTCCATCGGTGTCGTCATTGTTATTATACTCATGTTGTATTTCTAATTTTGGTATCGAGGAATCATAAATACTGACCATCACTGAGAACTCACAATCTGGTATGGTTGAGATTATTGAGATCATTTTGGTTTTTGGGTTTGTTTTCGGGTTCGTGTTTTCTAATTCCATCGGTGTTGTCATTGTTATTATATTCATGTTGTTGCTCTAATTTTTATATCGCTGAATCAAAAATACTGACCATCGCTGAGAATTCACTATCTGATATAATCGTATTATCGAGTGACGACGATATCATCAGGGATAACTGCGAATATGCGGTTGATGCAATATGAAATTGAATTAAGTAATTCTGCAGTTTACTCTGGCTGCATGATGATATCTTTTTTGCTATCCCGGTTGATATACCCCCGATTGTAGCCACCGCAGAAATGCAAATTGGAACTACAACCGGGGCAATCATTGTAACCGATGCAAGTATTATTCCGGCGCCAGCGAGAACGCTTGACACCGAGTACACAATAACATCAATTGCGGTGATTCTTCGTCGGTATTTTTTTATTTTTATTTGATACTCCTCAGTGAGGGTTTTGAGTCTATTCTGAAATTCTCTGACCTGATCATAGCGACATTGCGTTGATGAAATCATTTTTATTTTAAAAATACTAGTGTTTTCAATTGTGAAATCCGAACGATTTTCCTTTCAATTTAGTTATTTACTTAAATCCGCTACGAATTCCACATACCAGGTTGCTGAAACCCTAATCAAATTTTTATCAGTAGCTGTTATAGTGAACTTTTCAGTTGTATCCTTGTCGATGATCGTTGAAATCGTATTATTGACCCCGGATGAACTCGACGATGATATATTAAATTGAGTCGTTGTCACTAGAGTTAATCGATAAATACCCTTGACGGTTGCAGTGATATCTAATTTGTTGTCTGTAGGTGTCCAGACAAATGATCCGTGTTGGATTGTGTACACGACGTTGTTGGTTTTCTCATGAGGAATTTTTGTTTTTTCAATGATTGTTATCATCCTCGAAAAATCACCTTTGACGGCTTCGATGAAGTTTTTCGTCTCATCGATGGATTTTTTAATATCAGGGAGTTTTATTTCTATTTTATCTAACGGGGTTCCAATAAATTTATCAATGATATTTCTACGAAATGATGTAAACTGTTTTCCGTTTTCTTCAATTTTAGATTGAAGTGTTGTTAGTTCTAACAGAGAATTATCCAACTCATTTTCATGGGTAGCAATCTTATTGTCGTGGGCGGCAATCCTGTTGTCGTTGTCGGCAATCATGCGGTTGTTGGTGATAATCATCTTGTCGTGGGTGGCAATCGCGTCTGTGATCGTAGACACAAGTGCACCTGGTTTAAGTCGTCCGTCGCTGGAATACAACGCAATAGAGTTTTCAGTGGCGTCTTGCTGCCGTATCAAAATGTCATTCAATGACACATCACTGCTTTTCAATTTACCCTGTTTGTCCTGAAATACAACTATTTCGTTCGGGTCAACACTTGCTAAATTTAACGTCTCAGCTATTTCATCTTTGATTAGTTTTTTTACATCACCGGTTGCAGTGTCATCGGGTTTGGGTTTCAAAGATCTCCCCCAAATATCAATCATGTTATTGTAAAACTCTTTCTCTCTCTAAAATCTTTGTTGACGACTTCGTTGAAAAATCTTCGATTTTCTCCAGCGATTACTAGTGTATTCATTCACGACAACATGTGGTGGTTTTCCGCTTGGGTTACTCAAGGAGTTAGAAATAGCGTTAAGGACATTTAATACTTCGCTGCCACATATTGGTGGGTCATTCATTTGTTGTGTTGGTAGCGTAGAATACCAAGTCTTCATTGGAAGGGTTTTTATATAACGCAAAAACTCTTTTGGTGGGGCTAATCCATATGAATCAAAATAGACAATCCCACGTGGATCAATAGCGTATGCAACCCAATGAGTTCCGGGTCCGGTGCTGTTATCTAAATTAATGATTCCGGTTTCAACGCTGTTTGGTTGATGTGGTAATTGATCTTTCATAAAGACACCTCTGAAGTTTTTAATCGCGAGTTTTTTAGCAGCATCCATTAAATCAAAATTGGACATGGGAACCATCGAAGATTTCTGAATTAATAAATCGTTCCTGGTAGTCTTAGACCCTTTCCGCTGTACCACGAATACGGGGTTCCTGGTAGTCTTAGACCCAATCCGTGAACGGATCGTCCCTTTTTTTTATATCCTTTCCCAGTTGCCTTCTTTAGTGCCATTCCTGCTGCAGTACCAACGGCTCCTAACGCTGCCGCTTTAGCCACCGCTGGGGCTGCTGCTGCAATCAATGCTGGAATCGCAGCTAACAACGGAAATATACCGCCTGTTTTAATCATATTTTTGATAGCAGCCGCAGAGAGAGTAATCTGGACACCCTTTTTTGCTACTAGTGCATCATTGAAATGTTTCACCTGACGAGTTGTCAGCGATAGTTTATTTGCACCACCAGTCATTTGGTTGGGTTTCAACGTGATTGTGGTTCCACATTTTTTAGCTGATTCCGATTGCAATTTTTTTAATTGACCGGGAGTTAACGCAACACTAATAACACTATATGACATTATACATAATAGATTGATTCTAAATCGTTTACAATTTCAATTACATGTTTTCCACTGGTGCATCTACCACTCTCATTCTTCCTCCAACACCTTCAAGTAACATTGATTTATCACTGAGAATGACAGCAACTGCTCTATAATTAGCAATAGCACCACGAGTCACATTAGCTCTAAAATGTATATCAACAACAGATTGTCTCATCAAATCAAGATGTTCCAGTGAGAAGTAATAGATCGGATACAGATTTTTAAAATCATACTGTGATATTTGTAGACCGGTATCGACATTTTGATCACGTGCCATAAATGACAACAATCTATGATAAACTCGTGCAATATGATTTTCTGTGTAATTAAGTTGTATATCCTCGGATGGTTCCTGTTGGCCGTTTATTCTCAGTGAGACGTCTTTCACACCTAACTGATCAAATATCATATGGCTGGAGAGTTGATTGCCAACTCGTGTGTTATCCTGTAACGCAATAAATATATGACGTGGCGCAGCAACACCTTGTTTTGATGCTAGGTTCCACGTGAATAACCCGTTGATATTTGATTGTTTAACATCTGTACTCACGGTTAGCCAACTCAACAACGACTTTCCTCCTTGGTCCATAAATGATAGTAATCGTTCTTCTGCGGTGATTGCTGGAGTCAACACTGGCATCCACAATGATATTTTTGTTAAATTGACTTTACCGGCATCAGCATTTGGATTTGCATTGTCTGCTGGAATCCTCCAGATTGCGTCACTATCATCACTCTTTCGTACAAGCGATACTGTATGCTTCGCCCCGTAGATAACTTTTCGGACGTTTCTACAGAATCCAAATATATGATGCAGTGGAATCGCGCATGAAAATGATTTACGCGCTCCTTGCAACATTGAAATACGTGTTGCAGCTCCTAGATTGAAATTAACATCGTTGTTTAGAATCATATCTTCGGCATCAATATTAGCGGTGCCAGCATTATTCTTTGGTCGTCTTACAACAAATTGTTTTCCTCCAGCGGTATTTGTAGCATCTTTTGCAAACATCATAGAAGGTCCTGCTGATCTTGTATAATCATCGGAATATCTCGCTAACCCGATTATTGTTGTAGCCACATCAACATCGCGATCTATCGCCTCAATTTCTTTTCCATCAATGAGATATTTTGCACTCTCAAATAACGCCATGATACCATTATTGACAAAACCGACATGAGTACCAGCTGGATACGGTGCTGGTACAGCAGGAGTATCAGCAGCTGTTACAATTTCTCCTTCTACTTCAATAAACGCTTCAGCGGGTAGAAAGTATTTACTGGTATCATGGACTTGAAGATCAATTCTTGCTCGACTATTTGAGTCTATGGCATGATAGGCGTAATATTGATAATCGCGTACAGAATCATCCTTGCCAACTGGGGCGTCTATATCAAACGCTGGATCAGGTGACTTTTTGAACATTTTATTCTATTTATCAGAGTCTAAATCGCGATTTTCCATTTTCATCGTCGTAGTTTTTTAAAGCCACTTCCTGCTATCATATTTGCAATATTGCTTTGGTCGGGGGTTAAAACCATCGACGCTAATTTTTCATCTACTGCGTTATTTATAATTCTACTAACACTTGCAGGCATTTCCGCTGTAGACGGTAACGGTTTTGAAAATCCTTTGGATTTCATCCGTGATTTCACTAATGATGTTAATTTATTCTTCGCAGTTGAAAACGCTTTTCCAGCAAAATCTCCAACAGCACTAATACCCTTATCACGAATAACATCAATTGCTTTCATTCCTAATTGTTTAGCCAACGGCATCACTTTTGGAGCCATTCTCGCAAATAACCCTGCAATGGTATTACCTAAACCATCTCCGTAGTATGCTCTATAAACCGGAAACCGTGAATTAACTACGTAGACGGGGGTTGGTTTATCATGATTGTAGTGTATGATCATTATTTGAAATCAGAAACAATTTTTCAATTGTTATTTATCTAATCAATTGACTTTTCAATTCAGTCACTATGATACCCACTTTCCACTAACTCGTCAATGAAATCTCGATATGTGCTGATATCCATGATACCACCCTGAAATAATCGTCTACAGATATCAGCTGCTTCATTAATTATTTCCGGTGAGTTATTTCCAGCTCGGAACCCTCCTACAAGAACCTCTAATCGTGATATATCACTGAGAACACTACCAGGACATGAAACGCTAGCGTTTCCAACTAGACCACTCCCCAGAAATTTTTTCTCATCGTATGGCTGTCTTATTTGGAGTTGAAATTTTCTTTTGAAGTCTCTGTAGTCCTTCATCCTTCTATCTAAACCCCCAGTATTTATTTCATACACTATATCAGCCCATTCATTATGTGACATTCTATAATCCGAATAATTGTCCGTGAAAAACCTCTCTTGTGAATCATAGCTGTTAGCAGCGAATTCACCTAAATTGTCTATATCCTCGTTGAGAATTTGTTGTTTAGCGCTCTCGGTAAATATAATTGATTTAGGTAGTCCACTAACTAGTTCTTCCTGAAATCCTTTAAATTTTCGTTTCGAAGCGGTTGATATATCCTGAGGAAGTGATTGCAAGGATTTTTTTGTTTGTTTAGTTCTTTTTGCTATTTTTTCTAACACAGGAATAAGACCCTCTTCTTTTCTTTTACCGTCAGGATCATCTCCCAGTATAGCACGCTCTATCTCCTTCGTTGCTGTGGTTACTGGTTTAAACAATTCTTCAGATCCCGCAGCAAAATCAGTCTGAAGACTCTGTCGTTGTTGCAGTTTATTCCGTACAGAGTCACGAATTGGTACAAATCTCTTAATTGCATCCAGTCGTTCACGAGCCAATCGGGTTGTTAATGCTTCATTGACCATTATTTGAAATCAGAAACAATTTTTCAATTGCAAAACAATTTTTCAATCCGACCTAACACCATCGGATGGTCATGGAAGTGTTTTAACAGCTCTATCATTGATGAGGGAAGTATCAAAATTGTATATAAAATAAATAATACTGATAGTTCCCTCACTTTTTTGACATGTCGGATGATTTTTAATACGGTCATGGAAGTGTTTTAACAGCTCTATCATTGATGAGGGAACTATCAAAATTGTATATAAAAATAATTAATACTGATAGTTCCCTCACTTTTCCATTGATCATCCATCGATTTTTGACATCCATTGAGGGTCGGCTAAAAAAAGTGATAATGGTCGGGCAATCAAATAATGATAAATGGTCGGTCACAATCAAATAATGATAAATGGTCAATCAAAATTGTTCATTTTCTTGAATTAACGCCCGTAGGTTTCTAACTTTAGAATTAACCTCCTTTTTCAATTCGTATTCGTACCCCAATTCTTTTCGTATTCGTTCTACGATGGTATACAACGGAGCGAACACACTTACGTCACTGGAAAATGCGAGAGAGTCCCGAATAGAATTCTGAATTCTCTTGATGAGCGCATACTTCTTTGGTAGCATATACTTGTTAGTGCTAACTCCGTATTCTATATCCTGAAAATCAGACATGATTTGATCAGGATTTAACCCATCTGATAGTTCAATATCCCAACTTTTCAATTTTGAAATCTCGGATAAAATGCTATTCATGTTTTCAGAATTCATTATTCTATAATAATGATATATTTCTAAATGAAAAATATGACGCATTAGACGTAACTAAATCGAATTTTCTGTCCAGTCCCCTTTGAAATCGCCGTTTTGGTTATTCCCTCTGCAACGAATCGTACTGAGGATATACAAATATCGAAGTGCCTACTGGCTTCATTCATTTATTGAAATATTTTTTCTTCGTTAGTTATCGTATTCAAAGATTTCACAGGTCTCGCTTTTTTCGAGTATTTCCCAGTCCCCCCTCGTTTGGAATTTTCACTTTGTGTAACAACCTGTAGATTTGATAAAGAATTGTTCTTTGGATTAGAATCGATATGATCAATAACAAAATCATCCTCGATCAATCCATAAAAACACTCGTACACGAAACGATGATTGAGATATTTCTTCTTTCCAGCGCCAAACTTCAAATACCCTTGATTATTCACAGAACCAACTGGTTTCTTCAGTCTGCGGTTTCTTACAACACCATCACTGGATGCTTCATAATTTGTGATCACAGGGTGTTGTCTGAATTCTTGGTTCATTCGTATACATAATACTATTGTTTGTCTAATTCATTGTTTGGTTTAATGATAAATCTTTCGATGTAGTCTTGAGGAGTTCTTATGATTTTATCCTTGATACTGGCTTTGTCAGCGTCAAGAATACTGACTTTGTCAGCGTCAGGGTCAAAATTTCTGATTGATTGTCCATTTTTTATTCTTTTATCATAATAACGCTTCAACTCCCTGTATCGCTTACCACCGCAATTAAGACACAACTGAGATTTTCCCCTGACCCCAACTCCACATAGAATACAAGGTAACGGACCAAGGCTTCCACGTCGAAAGCTTTGCATATGATACCCACAGAACTCATTTCTGCATGATTTGTTACACGGGGTTACTGATCCAATCATAAGCCACTTACAGTGATTCATTATATAAAAATCTTTCATTTAAATGCTTGTTTTAATTATAGCATGAAGGAATTAAGGAAAACGCCTTCGAAAAATGCTGAATTCAATGCTGATAAGGAGTTTAAGAGATTATTGAAAATCAATCCTAGATTTAATCTCGATAGACCCAAAAAACGTCCAATAGACGGAAACATGAAAGAGTTTAAGAGATTATTGAAAATCAATCCTAGATTTAATCTCGATAAACCCAAAAAACGTAACAAACGTCCAAGAGACGGAAATATGAAAGAGTTTAAGAGATTATTGAAAATCAATCCTAGATTTAATCTCGATAAACCCAAAAAACGTCCAATAGTCGGAAACATGAAAGAGTTTAAGAGATTATTAAAAATCAATCCTAAATTTAATATCGATAAACCAAAAAAACTTAACAAAATTAATCTCAAATTTAATCTCGATAAACCCAAAAAACGTCCAATAGACGGAAACATGAAAGAGTTTAAGAGATTATTGAAAATCAATCCTAAATTTAATCTCGATAAACCAAAAAAAACGTCCAAGAGATTACCCTGGAAAGATGCTCAATTCAATCTCGATATAGTTTCTAATACACCAAAGAATACAATTCTTGATAAAGCCATGATTAGTAAAATCAGAGACTGTTTTAATGAATTTAAGCGTGATGGAGCATCTTATTGTTGGTCAACATTTCGAATTGATGGTGTTGTTGACGCTACCATGACTGATGAAAAAGCAGCAGTGATAATTTCACGTGTTGGGGAAAAACGGTATTTTTTCCGAATCAAATTCATTATCGAAGTCGATGGCAAATGGATTATTAGGGATAAATTTGAACCAATCCTCAAGAATAAAAAAGCTGTCATTGTGAGTAGAGATTCCAAACCAGGGATTCTAACCGGCATTGACAAACCATACTACGAAAGATATTATCCCGTAACAGCAATGGTTTATGGGATATATCCGTTAAATGATAAACCCGATATCGCAAAACTAGCTCCTATGAAATATTCGTCAGGGCTTAATTGTGTAGCAGAACGAATAATAGAACACTTCACAAATGCATCCCGAGGAAATAAACTAACTGATCTGCGACGTAGGAAAATAACCGAGTGGGAACTGACAGTGAAACAGCATGGTGCAAAGATTTCTGATATAGCTAAGTTAGAAACATCATTAAGATTTCCAATAACAGTTATGACGATAACCGGAGAGGTTTTATACGAACCGAAATATAACAAAAATGGAGCACCAATACAGATTATTGATCATAACAAACACGCGTGGACACCTGCGGTAACAGTATTTCCACGAGAACGAACCGTGAAATATATCCCTAAGGAGTTTGTCGGGGATGTTTTCTATGAAGAGAGATTATTTGATGCTATTCATGCGTTGTGTAAGGATGATCCTGTGTCAGTGTGGTTACTTAGAAGTGATGAAGATCCCGAAATAGGATTCGATCAATTTGTAAAACCAAATGGTGAATTATATCGCGTTGAAGAATTAGATAATAGAATGAGAAAAATCGCTAGTGATTTTTCACCGGAGAGTTTCCATGAAAAACTACTCACGGATAGTTTTACTATTCCATCAGTGGTAGCTCACTTCGCAAGAGAAAAAAACTCATGGCGTCCAACACGAAGTGATTTTCTCGAGGATGTTAAATTGAGTTGCGTCAAATTTGGTCATGGAGGACTGTGGAATACGAAATACTCACGTGATGGTATGATTTCAATTGATATAGCCGCGTGTTATCCCGGAAGTTTTCTCGGGTATGGGGAATGTGCTGAGTACTTCAAACGATTTGGACACCCCACACATGAAATGACTCGTGTTGCGATTAATGGACCATTACCTGATTTTGATTTAACCGGATTCGCTCGTGTGATATCATTCGAATTCGCTACAGGGTTACATCCGTGTAGTTATGTTTGGCTCGGTAGACATATATCTGAAAAGGCCTGGATGCCAATAGTGCTATTGAGATATATGATTGATTGTGGTATGCTAATATCGTTGATTGTTTCCGAGGCTATTATATGCTATCGAGCTCAGAAAGAAGTTTGGCTACCACAACCCGATTTAGATCGTATAATCAGCGAACAGCGAAAACAATTCCCTGATTTCAATGAAGAACAAATCATGAATCGGTCTAAGAAGTTATTTGAAATTAAAAAAGAACAAGCAAAGGATCTCGGACGAAGAATAATCGGTAAATTTACCTAGGGTGGGCGATACGACAACGCAAAATACTCCTCGCGGTTGATCATAGACGTCGCTGAATACGATTTTATTGTAGCGGATTTAATGAAACAGGGAAAACTTGTATCCCGTAAGGATGCTTTTCTATCCAATGGTGAGAAAATGGGTACGGTTGTTACCTACTGTGATGGATATAATTCCCAGTATACACATTTGAGAAGTTCAATGCTAGCCTATGCTTCTATTAATCTATTTTCGATGATAAATAGATTTCCTAATACCGCGGTTAGAGTAGCCACTGATTCGATGTATATACACAATAAATACAAATCAGATGTAGCTAAATTCACAGATCCCGAAGAAAATTGGGGGCGTTGGCGATTTAAAAAGGAGATGCTACATGAGTATTGTGAATCCGCAGACGTTGCCATGGATGATAAATATCTTTGTTGTAACCGTATTGAAATTCAATCAGAATTTTCTAATGCACCACCGGTATCTGATCCAGTATGTAGATACAAGACAGTTTATTTAAACGGTTGTGGTGGGTCAGGAAAGACAACTCGTGCAATTGAATTATTTCGTCGGTCAACCATGATTGTGTTAACACCGACTCACAGACTCGCCAGAGAGATGATACAGCGAGGGGTAAATGCCTGTACTTATCATAGTTTCTTTCGATGGAAGGGTGACAAATGGACTCCTGAGCGTATGGGTGATAAATTCATTCCTGAAATCATAATCTGGGATGAAATATGCACAGTGTCATTGGATGTATTAAAAATATTTCTTGAGTGGTTGTTAAACAAAAACACAAAAGTCGTCATGTGCGGTGATCACGGCCAACCACCACCATTTGTCGGTGCATCTCCACATGAATGGCTAAGGGGTTTTGTAGACTATTATGAAGAAATCACCACTGATTATAGATCAATTGATGAACGATTACGAGAATTTAAGAAACTAATTAGATTACAACCGGATAGAGTCCAATGCGAAATAGCGCGTGAAGTGATTTCAGAAACTCCAATGAATGATTTCTGGGAAACATGGAGACCAAATGATTTGATAATTGCAAGTAGAAAAATAGTCAGGGACACACTTCAGATGAAGTTATTTGAATTGCATAAAGAAAAATTTGCAACGCTTCCAGTACCCCTTTGTTATAGGCCATCGGATACACGAAAACAGAACATTGAAGTTGATATTCCAGGACAGAGTGAAAAACAAATTCTCGTATTAAATGATATTGTGCTGGTTGATATCAGCGTCGTCGAAAATGCATTGCGTGCTAATAAATCCCCGTGGACGCTAGGATACGCAGCAACAATACACTCTTCAAAGGGATTGACTATATCGGATACAATTGTTTGGATGGTGGATAATCACATCGAATGGTCGAATTTAGTCTATCTCGCAGTATCCAGAGTACGAAAAATAAATCAACTTCGAAGAATTGTCCTCGATGATGAAATCATTGGTGATAATAATGACACAACAATAAGTGATATTGATGTTAGCATCATTAATAAAAAACTCTCTGGTTACAAACAACAGGACAAAAAAAAAAACAACGAGAATTTGATATTGATGCTAAATTAATAATTACGCTGAAACAACAACAGAATAATCACTGCGCGAGTTGCAATTGTATAATGCGTTGGCAGTATTCGGATAAGGATCCTCGCCAATTCACCGTAGACAGAAAAAATAACAATCTCGGTCATGTCAGAAACAATGTGATGTTGACTTGTCTTGAGTGCAATAGACGCAACGGCGCTAGTTAAGACCATGCGGTGGCAATTGAGTATCCTCGGGAATTACCTGTAGTTGTTGTCTAGTAAATCCTCGTTGAGGGGCAGTTGAATCCAGTTTATAGATTGCTGGTCTACCAGTTGATCGTGTTATAGTAGATATCTTGTGTGTAGTAACACTCCAAATAGGATCAGTAGCCCTTTTTCTACCCCCTTCAAGCTCTCCTGGTTCATATAAATACCTAACAGTGACATTACTATGAAGAATTGGTTCTTTGAAATCTTTTTGTGGTTGTACGGGTATTGACTTCTTTTTAATCGCGTTGATAGGTTTCATGTTGATTGTTCTAGTAATCTCGTTATTCAGTGCAGTAATCACAGATGGTAATCTTTTAACCCATTCACGGGATCTTTTTTCTTGGATGAATTCTTTTGCGTATTGATATCCAAATAACCGCTCAGCAATCGTCCGATTAAATCGTTCGACAATGGCCTGATCGCGATGTAGCGCAGTATGCCCTCGTCGTATGGTGACATTATGATGTTTCATTGTAGATAATACTGCACCCTGAAATTCCTTGCCAGGATCAACCTGCAATAGATTTGGCCAGTGCAGAGGACCCCTTCGATAAATCCTCTCAAATGCAGAAGCGACTTCAGTGGCTGATTTTGTTTTTAACGGTTCTGCTTCTTTGTATCGACTTGCAATATCAACTACGGTTAAAGCGTATTTGTAACCACGATCATGTGGCAGAAATAATATATCAGCCTGATGAACTTCATTAGGAGCGGTCACATCAAAATGCGAGAATTGAATTTGTTTAGGCGGTGGTAGATAAATTTGCCATAGTGCCTGTTTGGATAACCAATTAGCCGCAGTGGTTTTTTTCACTTTTGCAGCGCTAGCGAGTTTATGGACTGCTGATTTACCCCTCCAGTATCCTCTTGGGGAATAATAAATTGATTCCATATTATTAATTACCGGCACCTAACATCAATTTACTTTTCATAGCCGATTTTATCAAAAATGAAGCCAATTTTTCTTTGAAGGATTTATCAGGAATAGCATTTAACGCATGAATTAATTTCACATCTGCGAGATGCCTGTGTTGCAGATTGCTGCTTTTATAAGCAACATCATGAAGGTGACAGGCCTTATCAATGGCGTTTATTGGTTCTTCACCGGGGTTGGGTTGATTTTGATTATTGAGTCTGATATCAAGTCTGGTTCCCGGTCCACAGTAGCTATATCCTGGAAGGTGCTTTTCTCCGGGGTACTTTGCCCATGGGGTTCCAGGGAGCTTTGCCAATTTGGCTGCGATATCACCTCCTCGTTTTTTTTAAAAACATCTCCGGATTGTAAAATCTTTGATTTTGTAGAAACAAATCTGAACTTTTTAATACCACATGTTGCACATCTACCAGTAAGTGCTGATCTGTTATTTTTAGTTGTAACCGTCGTCACATCATTTGTGCTAGTACGCGTTTTACACTTCATACAATATAGATCCATAATTTATGTATAGAGATATGGATATAATTGATTTTTCAGCGACTAAAACAAGAGAACCAATTAAGCATCATGCAGCGCTACCAAACTCTATCCGGATGATTATAATCGGGCCATCTGGATCCGGTAAAACGCAATTGTTACTCAATTTAATAATGAGATGGATGAAGTGGGATAAGTTGTATTTAATTGCCCCTAGCGTAGATGATCAACGATGCTATGAAGTGCTAAAAGATTTTAACGAGAATGCATCAGAAATTAAGGGTGAGAACGCCATTGATTTTATAACCGATATCGATGAAGCACCGAGTATTGATGATATTGATGGAGATATTAACAATTTAGTCGTATACGACGATATAATGTTGGATAAACAAAAAAATCCTGCTAGGATCTTTTCCAGAGGCAGGCATAAAAACACTGACGTGATATATGTCACTCAACGCTACACTCAGGTTCCAAAAGTCATCAGAGATAACTGCAATATTCTTGCTGTATTCAACGGAGTTGATACTCATACTCTTAGAAATATTTGGCAGACATGGTGCTCTGATATGGACTTCAATCAATTTCGAGATTTCTTTAGTCATGCTCAGTCGACTCCGCACGGATTCGCAACAATAAATTTGCATGATCCTCGGACACGATATCGTATCGGACTTGATCAAATATTCGGTTGAAATCGTAAAAGAATTATTAACCCAGAACTGAAAACTTTAGCAGCAGAGAGGGTGGATGACAACAAGTTGCGACCAAAATTAATTAAAAAATCGTAAAAGTCTCCGTTTTCATTTTTTTTAGTTAAAATGAGATTTCGTAGGGAAGGCTCGTTAAGATTTCAATAAATTTTTTGTCTGAAAACGTTGTAGGGTTTGCCCCTGAGATATTTTTTTTTTTTGTTAAAATGAGATCGTAGGACGGCTCGTTTTAAGATTTCAATCAAAAAATTGATTAAAAAATCGTAAAATCTCCGTTTTCATTTTTTTAGTTAAAATGAGATTTCGTAGGGAAGGCTCGTTTTAAGGATTTCAATCGAATTTTGTTTCAAAACGTTGTAGGGTTCGCCCTTTTTTTGGTTAAAATGAGATTATAGGACGGCTCGTTTTAGGATTTCAATCAAAATTTGTCTCAAAACGTTGTAGGATTCACCCTCTCTGCTGCTCAACGAAACATCGAAGCAAAACATCTCGGCAGAATAATAATCGGAAAGTTCACTCAGGGAGGGAAAAAAATGCGACTATAAACGATATTGTTCACGGCTGATTATGGATAACACCGAATACGACTTCGTAATCTTGGATGCAGTATCTAAAAACATATGTGTGGATCGTAAAGATGCTTTTTTGTCCGATGGAACAAAATTGGATACGGTTGTTTCTTATAGCGACGGTTACAGATCCCCGTATACACATTTGAGGTCGTCGATGCTGGGTTATGCTTGTATTAATTTATTTTCAATGATAAATAGATTTCCTGACACTGCGGTTAGAGTTGCCGTTGATTCATTTTACATTAACAGCAAGTACAGTTGCGCAGTTGTGGAATTCACTAATTCGGATGAAAGTTGGGGATCATGGAGAATGAAAAAAGAAATGCTGCGTGATTATTCTGAATCAGCAGATGTTGAAATTAAAAGTGATTACTTACGCGGTGATAATTTATCAGAACGTTCTAATGCACCACCGATATCAGATCCAATTTGTAGATATAAAACAGTTTATTTAAACGGCTGTGGCGGGTCAGGAAAAACGACGCGTGCAATCGAGTTATATCGAGGACGCGTAAACATGATTGTGCTGACGCCAACACATAGATTAGCCAGAGAGATAAAACAACGAGACGTTTCCGCGTGTACGTATCATAGTTTTTTCAGATACAGTGGTGACAAATGGACACCTGAACGAATGGAAGAGAAATTCATCCCCGAGGTTATAATTTGGGATGAAGTATGCACAGCATCAACAGAAATATTAAAGATGTTCTTGGATTGGCTGCTGACAAAAAACACGACCGTGATAATGTGCGGAGATCATGGACAGCCACCACCATTTGTCGGCGCGGGTCCACATAAGTGGCTGAAAGAATTCGTGGACTATTATGAAGAAATTGATAGCAATTATAGGGCACTTGATGAACAATTAAGTGAGGTTAAAAAATTAATTAGACTGAAACCCGACAGAATCCAATGTGAAATAATCAGGAAAATAATTTCTGAAACTCCAATGAAGGAATTTTATAACACATGGAGACCAAACGATTTTGTAGTTGCTAGCAGAAAAATAGTCAGAGACACACTTCAGAAAAAGTTTTTTGAGCTTCACAAAGAAAAATATCCCCTGATAAAAGTTCCATTGTGTTATAGACCCGCTGACACACGGCGACAGAATATTGAAGTTGAAATTCCAGGACAGCGCGAAAAACAAACACTATTATTAAATGATATTGTGCTGGTTGATATCAGTGTTGTCGAAGACGCATTGCGTGCTAATAAATCGCCATAGACACTGGGTTACGTAACAACAATACATTCCTCGCAGGGATTAACCATCGCGGATACAATTGTTTGGATAGTCGATAATCGCATTGAGTGGTCAAATTTAGTCTATCTTGCAGTGTCTTGAGTACGGCGAATAAATCAACTTCGAAGAATTGTTTTCGATGACGACACCACAATGGATGATATTCATGTTAGCATCATTAATGAAAAAAACTCTCCGGTTACAAACAACGAGACAAAAAAAAAAAACGAGAATTTGATATTGATGCTGAATTAATAATTACGCTGAAACAACAACAGAATAATCACTGCGCGATTTGCAATTGTATAATGCGTTGGCAGTATTCGGATAAAGATCCTCGCCAATTTACCGTAGACAGAAAAAATAACAGTCTCGGTCATGTCAGAAACAATGTAATGTTGACTTGTCTTGAGTGCAACAGACGCAACGGCGCTAGTTTAGACCATGCGGTGGCAATTGAGTATCATCAGGAATCACTTGTAATTGTTCGCGTGTAAAACCCCGCTGAGGGGCAGTTGAATCCAATTTATAGATTGGAGGTCTACCAGTTGATCGAGTTATAGTAGATATGCTATGCGTAGTGACACTCCAAATAGGATCAGTAGCCCTTTTTTTACCACCTTCGAGTTCTCCTGGTTCATATAAATATCTCACGGTGACATTGCTGAGAATTGGCTGAGAAACGCTATCCCGCTGTGGTTGTGGTATATACTTTTTTTTAATTGCGGTGTTAGGTTTCATATTGATTGCTCTGGTAATCTCGTTATTTAGCGCTGCAACTACCCCTGTTAACCTTTTGACCCATTCACGGGATCGCTTTTCTTGGATGAATTCTTTGCGTATTGATATCCAAATAACCGCTCAGCAAGAGTCCGATTAAATCGTTCTACAATTGCCTGATCGCGATGTAGTGCAGTATGCCCTCGTCTGATGGTGACATTGTGATGTTTCATCGCTGATAAAACAGCGCCTTGAAATTCCTTGCCAGGATCAACTTGTAACAGATTTGGCCAGCGTAGTGGGCCTCGTCGGTAAATCCTTTCAAATGCAGAAGCAACTTCAGGTGACGATTTTGTTTCTAGCGGTTCTGCTTGTTTATATCGACTCGCAACGTCAACTACGGTTAGCGCGTATTTGTAACCGTTATCATGTGGTAAAAACAATAAATAAGCTTGATGAACTTCATTGGGTCCAGTAACATCAAAATGCGAGAAATTGATTTGTTTAGGACGCGGTAGATAAATTTGCCATATAGCCCGTTTGGATAACCAATTAGCCGCAGTGGCCTTTTTCACTTTTGCGGCGTTGGCGAGTTTATTGATTGCAGCGTTACCCCTCCAGTATCCTTTTGGAGAATAATAAATAGATTTCATATTATTAATTACCAGCGCCCATCATCAATTTGCCTTTCATAGCTGATTTTACCAACCATGAAGCCAATTTTTCTTTGAAAGATTTATTAGGAATAGCATTTAACGCATGAATTAATTTCACATCCGTGAGATGCCTGATTTGCAGATTGCTGCTTTTATATGCAATATCATGAGCATGACACGCCTTATCAATAGCGTTTATCGGATACTCGCCGGGTCGGGGCAGATTTTGATCAAGTCTGATATCTAATCGTGTTCCGGGGCCACAGTAGCTATATCCTGGAAGGTGCTTTTCTCCGGGGTACTTTGCCCATGGGGTTCCAGGGAGCTTTGCCAATTTGGCTGCGATATCACCTCCTCGTTTTTTTTAAAAACATCTCCGGATTTCATAGAAACAAATCTAAACTTTTTTATACCACATGTTGCACATCTACCACTAAGTGCTGATCTGTTATTTTTAGTTGTAATCGTCGTCACATCATTTGTGTTAGTACGCTTTTTACACTTCACACAATATAGATCCATAATTTATGTATAGAGATATGAAAATAATTGATTTTCAGCGACTAAAACAAGAGAACCAGTTAAGCATCATGCAGCGCTACCAAACTCTATCCGCGCAATTATAATCGGGCCATCTGGATCCGGCAAGACGCAATTGTTGCTCAATTTAATAATGAGATGGATGAAGTGGGATAAGTTGTATTTAGTTGCTCCTAGCGTAGATGATCAACGATGCTATGAAGTGTTAAAGGATTTTAACGAGAATGCATCAGAGATTAAAGGTGAGAACATCATTGACTTTATAACTGATATTGACGAGGCGCCATCCGTGGATGACCTTGACGGGAGCATTAACAATATAGTCGTGTACGACGATGTGATGTTAGACAATCAAAAAAAACCAGCTAGAATATTTTCCCGAGGCAGGCATAAAAACACCGACGTGATATATGTCACTCAACGCTACACTCAGATTCCAAAAGTGATCAGAGATAACTGTACTATTCTTGCTGTATTCAACGGCGTTGATACACATACGCTAAGAAATATTTGGCAGACATGGTGTTCCGATATGGACTTCAATCAATTTCGAAATTTCTTTAGTCACGCTCAGTATGTCCCACACGGATTCATAACAATAAATTTACATGATCCTATAACACGATATCGTATCGGACTCCATCAAATATTTGGTTGAAATCGTAAAAACCCATAGCAGCGGGGGGGGGGGGGGGGGCGATGACATCACGACGAGACCGTTTTTTGACTAAACGATGAAAACGGCCTTGGAGTATGATTTGCGAAAAAGTTATGTTTCGAGCAAGTAATCCTTTTTTTGTTGAAAAAGAAGGATTCGAATTAATTCTCTCGAGATGTTTGTTAGATTTAGAGCAAATGATGTCTCGGGCAAATGTAGGATTCGCCCCCCCCCCCCCTGCTGCTACACTACCTCTTTTGATGATGCTAATGTGTGTGTGTATGTGTGTGTGTGTGTGTGTGTGTGTGTGTGTGTGTCGATATATATCGTCTTGTAGAATTGTATATCTGGCACACTATATGCAGTTACTGCCTTCTGTGTTAAAACACATATTGACTCTGGCCGCCACTAATCCTGGTAATGAGGTTCTAATTTTAATTACTATGTAGCCATTTTCAGCAAAGGTATACTAGCTACGATAATGCCATCATTTTAACAGCTTGTTTCTTTCTTGGTGTTTTCCTTTTCAAATACATGATATGTTTATACAATAATTGGCATTGTGCTCTTTATTTTGTTGAATATAGGTAACAGTGACATAATTAACATCATTAAGCTTCTTATCTGCGCTCTTATATTGAAAGGTATGGGTTAAAGTCAAATATGACGTTTAATTCTGATTTTAGATATCGTAAACTTTTCGTCATACCAACATCTAAATGTAATATAGAATAGAATGCGTCAGCACTGCAATATACTTTCTAGATATTGCACGGACCTGACTCAAACATGTATTCCTCATTATTTTAGGTATCAAATACCATATTGTCTGTTCCCGGATATTTGTCCTTCCTACAGCTTGTAATGCTATAAACAAGCCTTGTAGACTTCTCTAGCATATTTGCACGTATTATGTCAACAACCTCGCTGACTTTAGCAATACTGGTTTCATTATTGATTTGGACTACACGTGCTGAGAGGATAACTAAAGTTTCGCACTGCATAAGGGTTTTGTCATTTACAGTGATCGTGGGCTCTACGCAAGGCTTTGCTGGTCTAGGTTGATGCATTACCTGTCTGTTTATACTTATTGTGAGACCGTAAATGTCAAGAGCTGAAGATTAACTATCCATACTGTTGGATGACAGACGCAGATTTTGCGTTCAGGGACCAGTCCTTGGGAAATAGTAGATTGCAACCATCTACTTCCTACCTTATTGTCTTCGCCAATAGTCTCCTTAGGTTAACGAGCTTACCATCATTCTGGTATCTGATGTCAATCCCAGTGTTATGTCACAGAAGGCAACATTACACATGGCAAAGAACATGATATTATATGGGCCTAGAGCAGTCACATAGCCTTTGCTTGACTATATGAGGTGGCTGAGAATGATTCACATGATTCGTCATCATTCACGACACGAGCGAATATGCCATCATGGAACTGCTGAACTAGCGCAATGAATTTCTACTAGCACCCAGTCTTTGCCACGATCTTGAATAGAATTCTACGGCTGTTTGAGTCAATAGTTTTTGTCAGGTCTATGCACGTCATATACGCATATTGAACTTAAGTTCCTGGCATTTACCAGTAGTTGCCTAGCTGCGAACACCATTGTATGATACCTCGTACATTCCGGAAGCCACGTTGACCATTAGGCAATTCAACAAAATTATAATAATGATTTGGTTTGCTACTGACAGCAAGGTTTCATTTTAAATACGTTATCCATTTCGTTTCATTGCACAAATCAATCTTTGACTGGAATCAGTTTGATCATTAAAATATTTAATATTGTCAGAGACTACCTTTTCGAAATTGATTTAATTGATAGCCAGTTAATGTTACTAATGCATCAAGGGTATTCATTGAGCTTCTGCTTTGACGTTTCTAAGCCTCAAATCTTCTTGTCATTTAATCAATAAGCTCAAATTATATTCTACTCGTTAATAATATGCACGTGATTTAAGATCAGCGTTTAGCTCGAAACATACTTCTTATTTATGTGATCAAAGTTATTTAGGTTTAACATCTGCTTCTTTGGTTATTATTTTAAGGAAAACATCATGGGGTCAAACATAGCATCCCAATATTTTAGGTCTTCTTTTTGTTTGTTTTTGTTTATTTTATTTTGTTTGTATTGTCTTCTTGACAAATATTTCAGATGTGTATTATGTTTCTGACTTTGAGATGTTACTGTTAAAATATTAAATCGTCTTATATTAGAGTTTCCTCTGTATCTGTTTAAAATGTTTACGTAGTTTTAGCAATCCATTGTTCGTTCTGTTTTCGTATGCATTTTATCTGCTTATTTCTAAAATATCTACCTGCTGATAAGATCGTTTCCGTTTGGGTGCAGGATATCTAAGCCAGCAAAGTCTATGTCAAATCATTTTGATAATGTTGTTAACTGTTCTATAAAATAAAAATCAGGAAACTGAAGAGATATTTGACTGCCTCGGTACATACTTTGACAAACCATTGCGTATCAGCATCAAATAGAAATTGGCCGTACGCAAGTTGCCTTGTGTCCTTGATATCCAGCCAAAGACAAAACGTGTTGTTACATGGAATAGATATTATGGTATGCTATAGTACGACTGTGTCTAACACAGATAATATCAATTAATAGTACAGCTCTAGTTGAAAGTACTTTGACTTTGTTTATGTTTTACTACCAAGTTATATACCATAAAACATAATAATAGTCTGAGAGAATTCGTCCATATGCTCTTTTCAAGATTATGGACATATGTGATTTCTTCGCTTGTTTCATTTTTATCAAAATAGTTTTTCGAAACTTTCATGTTTAGAACGTATTTTATTAAATGTATACATTACTTTTGTTTCATTTTCTATATATTTTAGCAGTGACTTCATCAACAAATTTGTTTTGTTCTTGACCCGTGCTTTGAATAACATGATAACAACAATTTAGCAATAAATATGGTGCTATATTTCCTTAAAATTTTCTGTCACATGCTTTGTCTACTTTGTGATTTCGTCATAATTTCATTTAAAATGATTAGACTTAAATTATTGGTTTCACTTTTGTTCCGTATTTATTTCAAAACCTATATTCGTAACAATATGGATAAGATATTTCAATATAAATGTTTAAAAAGTTAATGAGGTGCATCAATCTTCTTAATTTTGAAAGTAACGCTAAATGTCATATTTAATATGACTTCTCTAGATTAGTATCAACTTAGTAGAAATAAATGGAACAAACCCGATACTATCAATGATTGTATTTTCGACATGTAAATTCAAAACTACAGTTAAATATTTGGTGTTTATTGTATTCGTTATCATCAAATAAAATCGATTATTTTATTTCGTGACGGTCCCTTTCTTGTGTGATTTAAAACCAGTTAGAGTTAAACAATTATTGTCAGTTGTGTACACCAATCCAGAACAAATGTTTTATATATATTTTAAAACATATTCTTTCTAATATATAATTTTGGCTTTGTTCAATTATTTAGTGTCTTGAATTTCCATCCTATTAAATTTTAGAAAACTATTCAAATTTCAATCATATAGTAATTAAACTTGGACCATACAAAGTTTGTCCAAGTATATCGCTTACAAGATTGGACCAGGCGATTTAACTATTCCGGTCAGCTCGTGTATTAAACGCTAGGGCAAAAAAATAAAAGCTATAGAAATGTTGACTTCATGTATGTCTTTTTCTTGGAAGGTAGCGAGATAGCGTTTTGAAATCAGCTTATTAGTAATTAACTTTAAAATGGCTGATATTTCTCGAGTTGACGTTTCCAGTCTTCTACGTTCTCGTCAAAGTTATCTCGCGGAAGAAGCCTGATGACATTACCACTTGGTCTCGGGATACGTCGCTGAAAATAAACAACTAGATTTTGAGTTGAAACATGGGGTTCGGTAGGGACTGATTATGAGACAGGCACTAGTTGATGACCCTACTCAATAGGTTCACTTTGTATTATTTGCCCTTTGTAAACACACTCAGTGCAACGTATGATTAAGGACAATGTCAAACATAACCACTTGTTCTGTTGCCTCCATTTAACATGACCGCTCCGGTTGCATAATGGTTACAGCGTCCATCGTGGATGCGGGATGTGGCCGGTTCGAATTCCGGCTGAGTCATACCAAATACTTATATAAACATTAGTAACAGCTGCCTCGCTTAACGCTCAGCATTAAGAGGTTAGTGTTAGGTAGTACCTGTCGGCTTGGTGTCAGGATAATGTGACTGGGTGGGACATTTTACTACGTGCAAGCGGCATAATGCCCAGTGTTTGACATCACCATAAACTACTACATTGCAGACATCGTGGAGATATTACTGAACACTTGTTAAAGCTACGTTAAAAAAAGAACACACACACAATTTAACATTGTTAAAGTGAACTGACGTTCTAATGGATCCTTGGCATGCTGCTTTTGAATGAGTTTTACGTTAGCCGGTGTGTGAGTACAACCACAGCAATGTAGAGATCCGATACTTGATTCCAAATCCAGCAAGTACGTAAACAAGACTGAATTTGGCATCAATGCTCTCTCTGTACCGCATAAATAACGCAATATACATGCACTCAACATCGATTCCTACTTTCTGTCAAGCCCTTTTATTTTTTGACCAGCTATCACATTGGTCACGGTTATACAACTTACTGTTTTTCGAGAACTTTTTGTGGAATGATAGTTTACATGAACTCATAGTCGTATTAATTTTGGATACAGGAATGTAAGAGAGAGAAGAGGATCCTTAAGAAAGGTGTCACTACGATGATAAGTCACAACTACTTCTTGGGAAAAGGTACTGGATCTGTAATGAGAGAAAGATAGTCTTTTTCTGGCTTCAGAATGAAAGCACTTTATTTAAATAACTAGTATACATATATTACTACATTTCAGAAATACATCTATAAAGCTTTATATTTAAAACACATGAAACAAATATGAAATTACACTTCCTTTAGAGTTCATCGACTTCATTAATTTGTATAATTTCTGCATTCTAGAATGCAATACAAACAAAAATCACAATTAATTTCATGAGAGCTAAAGAGTATAAAAATGTAATAGCTGCGATTAATGCACAATCATTTTCGAAGAAATGTATTTTACTCATTTAAAATATAATAGTGATGTGGAATATGTTACTAAATATTATTCTCTGTTACTTAAAAAATACTTTACCTCAACATTGAATCTGAACATGAAGATGGAAGCAGCTTTGTCTTTTACAATAAAATTTACCATAAATATAAATAAATATGAATTCTTTAAAACAATTAAACAATATATTACAAAACGAAAGAATTAAGTAAAAACATGTTGCAAACATATGTACTTTACCGTTAAAATCTCAAACATTAAAAGTGCTTATTCTTCGTTAAAGAATTTTACTTTTTTTGGGGGGGAGGGGACACCAGATATGTGCCCCCCCCCCCCCCCATTAAAAAAGTAAAAAGTTTTTATGTTTGTGTGTGTTCCCCCCGATATGTTGTTTGTTTGTTTTTTTTTATTTTTCATTTATGGCCCCATTTAATTTTTCCCCATCGGGGTTATATGTTCGAGAAGGGGTATTTTTTATCCCTAGTGTTTCTTAAGTAGATCATTACTAGATGGGATTTGATCTACCCAAAACTAGTATTCTACTTTTGTTCTTTATTGTTTTATCATGGCTAGTGGTCCCCTAGTATCCTTGTGTTTGCTATTTGTGTTGTTGCTATTTGTATGTTGCGATATATATGTCTATACTTTGTATTTTTGTAAGGATAGCCATTTCCATTCAAATTCTTGACATAGTTGTCTAACTTTCTGATATCCCTCTATGTGAGTTATCACATCATTCTCTTTATTAAAATATATTTTAAGTTAATTTTGAATTTTTTGTAAATTGAAGTGCTTTTAGTTAAAGGTTTAATGTGCTTCAATTTATATCCAATAATATTTAATTTTCTAGGTCCGTCTGCCGTGAGTCAGGATCAGTACGAATTTATTTAGTTGTACAGTTTCTTCTACCTTATTTTTATTTCTTTTCGTTTCTAGTTCGCAAATCCAGTCATACATCTTATCCTTACTTAGTGCCCATAATTCTTTGTAGTCCCTATATCTATATAAAATTTCTTTAGTCCCCTTATATAAGTGTGATGTGTCTATTTTCTTACTCAATTTGTTGTTTGTGTATATGTCTTGTCTGTTTCTCATTCCAAATCCTAGCCAAAATATGTATAATGCTTCCCATGGTGTTTGTGGAGTGTTACCTAACCTTTTAATCCTAATTATTATATTTTTACATTTTATTAAGAAGGGATTAGGTAAGGTTAATCCCCCCTTTTATTTAGGTCTATATAGTGTTGACTTTTTATGTAGTGTGTCTTGTAATTCCATTTGTAGTCTATTATATCATTATCAATGGTTTCTAATGTTTTATTGTTAATGTCCACAGCGTTTAGTAAGTATGTCAAATTTGAATATATATATGTTTTTGCAACCTGTGAACGTTCCATTAGACTAAGTGGCGTGAGTGCCCAGATATTTATTATTTCCTTTTTTTTTCTTTTAACTTTTATACAGTTTTCCTTTTCTTCATTTGCCCCGAAGAATATTCCTAAGGCTTTTACTCTATTTGACCGTGTCAAGGGTTGATAATCTTATTATTATTATTTTTTTAAGCAAAACTTCCATTTGATTAAAGTCAGATCTCAATTATACATAGGACAGTGGTGACTTTATTTAGATTGTAATCTTGAAGAAGAAAAAAACATTTACTTATTTCATTAGCACGATCAGGTGTCGGGCTGTCATATTTGTTATTAGCACTTACTCGGCCTTCTGCCTATTTTCGTAACTCGTACGTTTGACACTCTACCAGGATTTAAAATATACAATGGTATGTCTGGAACAGTTTCAACTTTTAGTCTAGGCTTAACATTCGTGTATCCTAGAGGTTCTATGTTTTTAGGATCCCTCTGGTAACATTCCTTTGAGAAATGTAATGAGCACGGATTGCTGTGTGGTGTTGCATTGAAATCGACTCGCTTGTAATAATGTATCCAGACTTTCTTTATCCCTTTATCATTTGGAAAAGAAAAAAATGAACTCCACAGCCTTTTCTATGTATGCTATTACACCCGTAAGCAACGCAAAACGGCATGGTACTCTATATGAAATGAACCTTGCAACTGTAGGTCTGGATGCTGGAGTCGCTAGTATGACGTCACTTTCCGAAAGTAACCGAATAGGCGCGGAAAATATGCATACGAGGTTACGGAAACTCAGCGCCTAGAAGATATGCCAATATCTCAATATTGGCAGTACGGTCGCATACGACGCTTCAGAATCACGTTTTTCTCTGCAGTGTATTTAATATTATTGTATATTTCCACTAGTTTCTAGTCTCCTTTAAGTGTTGAGGTAAACCAAGGTGGTTTCCCCTCCGGTTTCCTATTTTTAAAATTTCTGTTTTATCATGATTTATTTGAGATCCCGATGCTTTTCCAAAAGCTTCATATTCCTTTTGTAAGTGTTGAAAGGAATTTGGATCATTTATAAAGTTCGTACAATCATCAGCATGTTGTAGCATCTTGAATTCTTCTCTTAAGTTTGGTATTCTTATTCCTTGAATATTGGAATTAGTCCTGATTTATATACTCAGGATTTCAATCGCTATTACGTATAATAGCTATGATAGTAGGCAGCCTTGCCTCACTGATCTTTGAATTTCAAATTTATCTTTTTTCGCCCCATTTACTTGTACATTTGCAGTTTTTTTATTGTACATTATTGTAGTCCATTTTTGTAAGTTATCTCCAAATCCAAATCTCTCCAGTACTTTTTGCGTATAATTGTATTATAATCTGTCAAAAGCTTTCTCCTGGTAGAAAAGTAACATCGCACATTTCGAGTTTGACCCATTTATGAAATCTATAATAGTCCTAATGTTAAGTATATTGTTATGTATGCTTCTATCTTTACCACCACATGTTTGATTTGTGTTTACTATCGTGTTTAACCCGTGTTTAACCCTATTCGCTAAAATTCTACTTAGTATTTAGTAATCTGTGTTAAGGAGGGAGCTGGGCCTACAGTTTTTTAAGTCAGTTCTGTCCCCTTTCCCTTTATAAATTATAGTAATCAATCCCTCCCTCATTGTGTCTGTCATTTTGTCATTTTTTAGCAGTATATTATTAAATAAACATTCTAAGATTTGTGCCACCTCATTTTGCAATTTCTTATAGAATTCCGCAGTCAGGCCGTCTCGCTCTGTTGATTTACCTTTTGCAAGTTCTTTTATTGTGGTTTGCACTTCTTCCACAGAAATGAATTCATCGCACAATTTTTGTGTTCTGATGACATCTTTTCACAGTGTAATGAATTTAAGTATTGTGTTATTATGTTGTTGTCTATATTTTGAGATGTATAGAGGTTTGTATAAAATTCTTAAACTCCGTTCATAATTTCTGCTTTAGTTGTCACTTCCACCCCGTCTATCAATAAGGTGTCTAATGACTTCTCTCCCCCTTTCCTTTTATATAATTATATAATTCATTTGCCTGTTTGTATAGATGGTGAAATTTACCCGCCCTGATTTCTGCTCCCTTCGTCTCCCATTTTTCTAACTTTTCGAGTTGTTTGGAGTAGCTCTCCTTATCCCTTATTGATGTTACCTCTTTTATAATACCCATTCTGGAATTTGGCTATGTGGTTTAAGACAACTTCAGATTACTTGAGAAAAGAGTACTCAAAATGTACAAATTGAAGCAGTCAGAACTGATACTGGTGCCCAAATATTTATCACATAATTACGCACTGCACTGAGAAATAAGACGGAAATGTTTTGAATCTAGACGGCCAAAATATAAACTTACAATCCTGTAATAAATTATATATGTTCTAGCCCAGCCTATTCTCACACCTCTGGCTCCACCAACTGTTAATGATTTTACTTGCTGTGACTGAAGTAATGTTAGCAATTTCCAGCTTGTAAGGCTAAAACAAATCTTTAAATTCCTTTCTTCCTTCAACTATTCGAGCATTGACTATATTAATTACTAAAACGCCCAAAAGCGACTTTATTAACAAAGTCAAACGCACATTAGAAACACTTATATTCCCATACATTGCTATTGGGTAAGTGGACATTTCTAATTCTTCAGTATTACAAACTTGAGGGATTTTTTCATTAAAAAATGGCATCATCCTCGATATATTTATATTCATATGTAATTAGAATTTTTGTATCGTTAAAGGAGAATAAAATTATAAGCTTTTTTGCAATCCTTTACTTTTTCATATTGAACGCTCTGGTGGCCTAGAGGTTCGAGCGTCCGCCTTGTATGTGAGAGGTCGCAGGTTCTATCCCCGGCCGTCAGTGTTAAACAAATAACTCCTCCCTCCCCTCCCCACCGTGCTTAAACTTCATTTAGCTTTTCAATTTGACCTCACTGAACGTGACTCTGCAAATATGTATTACAGCTTTCATCATTCCATGTGTTTTAAAAGAAAATAGATCGCACTCCAGCTTCCCGTGTTGGAATGATGCATTGATGTTTAACGAACGGCTGGCATTATTTGTTACCACAGAGTGTGTTGGGATAAGTATCGTGTCGCTTCACGCCATGTTTTCTAATGACAGCCATATCTGTTACATCCTATATTCATTTATGACTTTATCAATGTAACAATGGAGAAAGGTCAAAACTGTAACAAAGATAGTGTTTGACCATGAATAATGGTTACGTTTCAACCAAAGGGTTTTGTCTTTCGAAGTGTCACAGTGTTTACCTGACCCTAACTAACAAGATGGAGAAACTAAAATATATATTATGTCTGGAGACCTAATGTTATCTCCCATATATTACCAAATGCTATTTATGTAATGACGACTTTCTGCTTTTCTCATTCATGTAATACAGGTTTCAATTCCATAGACCTCCAAGTGCCACTTTCTGTCAAGCGACAATGGGTACTATTTTACTGAAATATTTAAAATCTACGTTAAGAAGCAACTTCTAAAATCAACCAGAAGTTATAACGGATATATTTGTGTACGAGAAGTCAATACTTTGTAAGTGCGTTTGCATTCCTGCATTCCCTCACTCACAAAATTATAGGCACTATCAAGTTATAAGAAAAGATAATTTCATTTATCAGGAGATCGTTTGGGGAGAGCATTTTACTTTATTTATAAAAGAGAGATAAGGAGATGGAGAGGTTAAATTGTGCGAATACGGAATTTAAATTTATTTTCCCTTATTATATGGTTTACAGTAGGTAACTTTTAGTGTTGTCCAGTCCAAACGGCATATTAGTAAGTCGCTGTGGTGTAATGAATATAATGTGCGTAATGATTCGTTGACCACTAGTCATCAGTCCATGGGTGAACTTTACATTTCCCGCTCGCCTGAGTGCCTCTATAACTTTCTTCATTTCCCTGACACCTTATTATTACTAGAGAGGTTGTAATGCAAATTTCCCAAACTATGGTCTCGTGATTCTAATGTTCCAAAAGCGCCCACGTGACAATTTCGTCCATAAAGCGACACTCCGCATTAAATTCTCTTTAAAAGCCAGATTACCAATAATACATTTACCGTCTAACTGGCCCTTTGTGCTTAGTCCAGTTGAAGTACCATTATAGAATTAGTATAGTATCCAAGGGCTAAGCCAGTCGATTCAGCTTTAATAAATAGTAATGTGTTCTTGCACTATATAATACTAAAGTAATCCAAATCATTCATTGATTCAGCTGTCAAATGTTTATGTTGAACATCGCTCTAGGCTTTTTACTTTCATTAGACACGTGACACTAAACTTTTAAATATTTGACGAAGAAAACAGTAACGTATTTAATTCCTTAAACTTAGAAATGGTGTTTTCTCGGAGTTTAAAATTCTAACTGAGTAGAAATATATTATCCAAATATGGTCTTTTTTATTTCTTGAATTGACATTACAGTGAAAATTAAGACTTTTTTGGCAATTAAGCTGCATAATTTCCGAATGTTATAGTTCCATCTACATACAGTAAAATCAACAATTTCAGGCATATCTAACTTTCCTAATCATTTCATTTTATAATACAAGTCATTCAAAAAGAGCAAAGTGGTATCGGTGGGAGATTTTTATAGTACATGAACCCGCGAAGAAAATATGGAGTTGACGTCGTGTGCATCGAATTCTAAGCCGTGTCTTTTACTCCGTGAAGTGTGTTGTTCTGCCAATGTGTACAACGTGTACACATGGATAAAGAAAGAAAAACATTTTCTAGATGCAACAAGAGAGTTTTGTTTTATTTTACCCAAGGTTTCTGATCAGGGGACCTCGATGGCTTTTCAGAATTGTTACAGGTGTATATTGTACGAGCACGAGTGAAAGAGTAATGTTAAATTCGTAGCAATTTAACGCATATAAAATTACCTTGTTCCTACTCAAGCAAAACGGTGATATTTACGTCACATCCTTTGCATTGGATTCATAACCAAAAATTATATTCATGTTCTATATTTCACATTAATTTTAAATACTTCCCATTTATGTGTGCTATTTATCTCATTCGTATTCGGTGATTTTATCTATATATTAAATTAATATAAATGTTTGTTAGTCAGTTTTAAATTCTTTTTATTTTTATTGTTCATTACATGCTATTGTAATGTAAATGTATTCACTAGAGATGATGTTTCTTCAGACAATCGCTTGTTGACCTAAATCCTCACTTTGATTCACGGTTAGTGGTACTGACGTAACAGTTGTTTTTTTTTTTAAAAAAAGTTTAAAATGATTGATTGTTGTCAAGGTCAAGACAGCGCTAATGAATAAAGAAGTAATCATTTTTTATTCTGAAAATTAAATGATTGGTTCTCGTCAGGGTCATGTGAGGAGTACGCGATATAAACGATTATGTAAATCTACCCCAGCCCACTTTTTACGATTCGCAATTTGGGGCTTTTCGAAACTGCGAATTAAAATACAATATAATCTTTGTTTTAGTGAAATATAGTTAGTTTTGGGTTTTTACATCTGACGTGAAGTCATTTTCTTTAGTTGCAGCCAGTTTTTGAACCCATTTTAACTTTCCTTCAGTTCATTTGGATTTTAGAGAATTAATTCATGTTGCTTGAATTTTTTTTAAGTGCTCAAACATATGTCTTGAACAAAAATAGTTTATCAACATTTAATCAAGATTTCCAGCACAGAAGTGTTAAATGTGTTTCTTCAAGGAACTATAGATAAGCACAAAACAGATTTCAGCATGCGTCATCGTCTTCCATCTTGGGTTTTCCAACAGGACTAGAATTTGGATATATTAAAACATTTCATTGCTGTGACTTTTTTATTTAATTCGTGGATTATTCTTGAATTACTTATGAATTTAATCTTTTTCTATTTTTACATAGTATTTCCAGGGACATAAATTATTTGTTAAATTATACAAAGCCTGCTTTTTTCACTTGTTATGTGTTACTTTATATTAAAGCTTAAACACGTAAAACTATCAAAATAAGAAATACTTAATACTTACATAATAATGTACGCAATTATCCCAAATATACAATGCTTGTTGTTTTCACTAATGTACTACTTTTTTAGAGCTTAAACGCGTAACACTGTCAATAAAGAATTACATAATAATGTACGCAATTATCCCAAATATACAATGCTTGTTGTTTTCACTAATGTACTACTTTTTTAGAGCTTAAACGCGTAACACTGTCAATAAAGAATTACATAATAATGTACGCTTCTCCCAAATGTCAATAAAGAATTACATAATAATGTACGCTTCTCCCAAATGTCAAAAAAGAATTACATAATAATGTACGCTTCTCCCAAATGTCAATAAAGAATTACATAATAATGTACGCTTCTCCCAAATGTCAATAAAGAATTACATAATAATGTACGCTTCTCTGAAAGGTCAATAAAGAATTACATAATAATGTACGCTTCTCCCAAATGTCAATAAAGAATTACATAATAATGTACGCTTCTCCCAAATGTCAATAAAGAATTACATAATAATGTACGCTTCTCCCAAATGTCAATAAAGAATTACATAATAATGTACGCTTCTCCCAAATGTCAGTAAAGAATTACATAATAATGTACGCTTCTCCCAAATGCGCATGTTTAGCATATTAGGACACATTGTTTCGTTACTGAAGCAGTGACTGTGTATTTCAAATTATTTGTTTTTCGTTACACACTAAATAAACGAAATCAGTTTCCATTAGTTAATAATTATGATTCTCAGATGCTGAGATGAGTCGGTTTTACGAGTGGTCTGGGTATTAGTTATATCTCTTATTATGACAAGCATTCAATGAGTGTACAGACTCTCTCTCTCTCTCTCTCTCTCTCTCTCTCTCTCTCTCTCTCTCTCTCTCTCTCTCTCTCTCTCTCTCTCTGCGTGTGTTCGATTCTCAGATTCGTCTAATGTGGGTATGTGAATGTGTGAAAGCTTGCCAGTAGCTTCTCGTTGGTCGGTGGTTCTTTTCGGGGGTTTTACCAGGTTCTTCCTCCACCATTAATACTGGATGCCGTGTGCTGAAAAATGGCGTTAAACCCTACAACAACATAAAGCATGCATGTTAGCATTAGTTGCTCTTTTAGGTGGAGGAAACTGAAGAATCCCGACAAAACAAATCACTCTGTGAGCGACTAAGTATCTTTGTAGATATGTTTGTCTCCCTGGGATCGAGTGTCTAAAATTGTAATTCCACTGTACGTACAACTTTTAATTGTGCCAATAACCCACTGCGCCAATCATGCTTGTATCTCACTTTAAATCTATCTTCTAATTTTTTTAAAAACTCCCTGAATTTAAAACTTTCAATGTTAATTAATTAGGTAATTGCACGGCTTACATCAAATGAGCTTACAAGAACCAGATTGTCGATAGTTGGTAGTTCATATCTCACTAAAAATATTTATGGGTTCTCTGTAGTTGACAATCACTTTGACAAAAATCGTTTATACTTATCTATGTTTAAATTGTACTGTTTAAGGTGAATAAACATACATCAATATTTATATTTGATATCATTTCACACATTTACATAATAGGTACGACCTGGACCTTGAGAATGTCTAAAGCGCTGTGTGTTCCAGACAAGTATTAAATTTGTATTCCAGACAAGTATTAAATTTGTGTTCCAGACAAGTATTAAATTTGTGTTCCAAACAAGTATTGAATTTGTGTTCCAGACAAGTATTAAATTTGTGTTCCAGACAAGTATTGAATTTGTGTTCCAGACAAGTATTAAATTTGTGTTCCAGACATGTATTGAATTTGTGTTCCAGACATGTATTAAATTTGTGTCCCAGACATGTATTAAATTTGTGTTCCAGACAAGTATTAAATTTGTGTTCAAGACAAGTATTGAATTTGTGTTCCAGACAAGTATTAAATTTGTGTTCCAGACATGTATTAAATTTGTGTTCAAGACAAGTATTGAATTTGTGTTCCAGACAAGTATTGAATTTGTGTTCCAGACATGTATTAAATTTGTGTCCCAGACATGTATTAAATTTGTGTTCCAGACAAGTATTAAATTTGTGTTCAAGACAAGTATTGAATTTGTGTTCCAGACAAGTATTGAATTTGTGTTCCAGACATGTATTAAATTTGTGTTCCAGACAAGTATTAAATTTGTGTTCAAGACAAGTATTGAATTTGTGTTCCAGACAAGTATTAAATTTGTGTTCCAGACATGTATTAAATTTGTGTTCAAGACAAGTATTGAATTTGTATTCCAGACAAGTATTAAATTTGTGTTCCAGACAAGTATTAAATTTGTGTTCCAAACAAGTATTGAATTTGTGTTCCAGACAAGTATTAAATTTGTGTTCCAGACAAGTATTGAATTTGTGTTCCAGACAAGTATTAAATTTGTGTTCCAGACATGTATTGAATTTGTGTTCCAGACATGTATTAAATTTGTGTCCCAGACATGTATTAAATTTGTGTTCCAGACAAGTATTAAATTTGTGTTCAAGACAAGTATTGAATTTGTGTTCCAGACAAGTATTAAATTTGTGTTCCAGACATGTATTAAATTTGTGTTCAAGACAAGTATTGAATTTGTGTTCCAGACAAGTATTGAATTTGTGTTCCAGACATGTATTAAATTTGTGTCCCAGACATGTATTAAATTTGTGTTCCAGACAAGTATTAAATTTGTGTTCAAGACAAGTATTGAATTTGTGTTCCAGACAAGTATTGAATTTGTGTTCCAGACATGTATTAAATTTGTGTTCCAGACAAGTATTAAATTTGTGTTCAAGACAAGTATTGAATTTGTGTTCCAGACAAGTATTAAATTTGTGTTCCAGACATGTATTAAATTTGTGTTCAAGACAAGTATTGAATTTGTGTTCCAGACAAGTATTGAATTTGTGTTCCAGACATGTATTAAATTTGTGTCCCAGACATGTATTAAATTTGTGTTCCAGACAAGTATTAAATTTGTGTTCAAGACAAGTATTGAATTTGTGTTCCAGACAAGTATTGAATTTGTGTTCCAGACATGTATTAAATTTGTGTTCCAGACAAGTATTAAATTTGTGTTCAAGACAAGTATTGAATTTGTGTTCCAGACAAGTATTAAATTTGTGTTCAAGACAAGTATTGAATTTGTGTTCCAGACAAGTATTAAATTTGTGTTCCAGACATGTATTGAATTTGTGTTCCAGACAAGTATTGTTCATGCCGTTACTCAATATAATCTTAATCGGATTTGAATATTATAACATGGCCTTTGTAAACCGGTCCTCACCTGTACGAAGTAACCCCAACTATCCATATATAGCAAGACTGTAGTCACTAAACATATCATTATCTTACCAGACGCTAGCCTATCTTAGTGAAATAATGAAGAACGGTGAAGTTCTTATTGTTGCATGTGTTTTGACATTTGTTCGCTCAGGTATGTCTTTCTCCATTTACCGTCATCCGTTATGGGGTAATTTGAACTATTCCCTAAACAGTATTGTTCTGTCATCATCATCAAAATTATCACAATCATTATGATTCAGAAAATTTGAATGAGACATTTTGTACATTATTTGCAAAATGAAATAACTCAGCATGACATCTGTTTCTTTTCTGTTTCAAAAGGTGTAAAAATGTTGCCGTAGGTTTATTTGACCCAAAAAGTTTCTTCCGTTTTACAACAACTATTGCCATGCATTATTTCTGTACTTTAAAAATCCAGAAAGAGACAAAGATAACAATCTTTAAAATTGGCATCCATAGCAAATACGCCATGAATCTGATGTATTATTATTATTTTTTGTCTTCTCTTCCTTCTTCTTCTTCTTCTTCTTCTTCTTCTTAGTAGTAGTAGTAGTAGTAGTAGTAGTAGTAGTAGTAGTAGTAGTAATAGTAGTAGTAGTAGTAGTATTGGTAGTAGTAGTAGTAGTAGAAGTATTGAATCTTATAAAAACTTTAATAAATTATTAGAAAGATGACAGGTACACTTTATTTTCAGAAATTAGATTCTTGTAGAATTTATATGATAATAATTTTTAGTATTATTTTTATAACGATTATTGGAAAGTCACTGATATCTTCATAATCTGACTATCCCTCCCTTTGCTTGTAAATTTAATGTTCTCATTATTTAACTTATCTGTTATGGTAGCAATTACCAATTCGGAAAAGGTTTTTCTGAAAGATGTGACGTCCAGCTTGCTAAAGGATGAACGGTCACTCAATGACCTTGACCTCCCTGATGACTTGACTTTTCACCTCAGTCGCGGATCGCATGCCTTGAAATTAAACTTGAAGAGGAATCATGAGATTGATCCAAACGCTGAGGTCTATTATGTGCGAAAATTAAAAGACGGTCGATCCGACCTGGAGAAAGCACAACTTTTTGAAAAGGAGGTAAGGCTTCTGAAGTTCTTGCCAAGAAGTAAGTCTCATTTTGGACCAAACATTCATACATTTTCAAAACCGTTAATATGATAATATCATGACAAATATGTATGAACATTAGAAAAGAAAAAAAAAAGACTTCAAATTAGAATTAATTTTCTTAATTATCGATATGTCGCTTTTGGCACGTGTTCGTCATCTTAAACATGGCTTTAAAATATCAAATTTGTGCTAAAATTGGAGCTTTTCGGAATTAGATTGGTCTATATGCGTGAACCAAATCCATAATTTTCGGAATATAAAGGTATTCTTGAATAACCATTTGCTAGAATATTAGTGTCTATCACAATCACAAAAAATGGCAAGGACCAAGCAAACTGATAGGAAATCCACCGGATTATAGTGAACATTGTTTGGAATTAACTTCTTAGAGGAAAGGTATAAAACTTTCTGTGCTCAATACTCACAAGGGGCCAGTAAGTTCCACTCACGAACTACTGATCTCAAGCTTATTCTTTATCTTTATCATTTATTTCAATTTTTTGCATTGTTGTATGTTTGTATTCTTTATCAGCACCCTTTACTTATATTTACATTTTTGCACCAATTTCATTATTATAACCCCCATTATTACGACAGACTGGACGGCGTGCGATAAAATGGAATCGTACAAGTTTAAAATATCCGATTTTTTCAACACGATGATTGAAGGCGAGATCGGTGATCAAAAACTCATCATTTATCACAGGGAAGGGTGTCAAACCCTAAACTTCGGAAATGCAAACCAGCTCCCAAGACAGACAGAGGTTCTGACTGAAATGAGTGTACTTGGGATCGATCTAGATGAAATAGACGGACTACAATATGGGGGCAAGAACAAGTACATTCTCTACCCCAAAAGCCAAAGACCGCTATTGAAACAATCCGAATTGCAAATTCTGGGACAGAGGGTGAAAATAACAGAGACAGAACCCAAGTTAGAGAAATCAAATCTAGAAATGTGGATGTTTTAATTTCGGGGCTACCCCTGGAAATAAGTTCAACAGTGATACTGGAGAAATTAATGACATCAAACAAGATCAGGATAACGGATGAAAAAAGCGCTAACTGTTATGGATACAGCAACGTTAAAAACGGCGAGAGGATTATAAAAGTACCGGCCGAAGAAACAAAAAAAGTCCCTGCATACTTCTACATATTGGGATTCCTGTGTAGAACCTGGTACAGGGGCTGCGAAAAGGACAGAACCTGCCCCAGGTGTAAGACCATAGGGTATGGAGCGAAGCAATGCATAGCCCCACAAAGACCCAGAGACCAAAATACTTATGCGGCTAAAGTAGTAGGGGAAGAGAGACAACTAGAAGAAGAAAACGAGGAAGAGCCGAAGGAAGGAGCCACTAACCCATCAGAGCAGCCAGTACAAAGGCAGCCGATACACAGGAGACCGAACAGGAAACGAAGGGAAAAAACAACACCGAATTGGACCTATCTAGCACTTCGGGAGAAACAAATAAACTGGAAATAGATTTAACTGAACAAAACGAACCAACGGAAAAAACTGACGAACATACTGAAACGATCGACATAAATCAAACAACGGAGATACGGACTACAAACATTAGGGAGACAAAAGACAACAGGGAACTGACAGACGAGGGGCCAATGCCCCTCATTCCAACAATTACAGTATGGGGGGGGGATTTTAATTGGGTGGGAGATAATATAGACCGCACCGGGAAACTTACAACCAAAGACCAAGCATCATTTGAAGTTATGGGTGATCTGATAAAATTAAACAAATTAACAGATGTGTATAGAAAATTGAACCTACTAAGAACTGAATATACACATGAATATGTAAGACTAGGAATAAAGGGATCAAGTAGGATAGATAAATTTTACGTATCTGATTTTGGACATAAAACATACAAACAAGCAAAAATACTAGATTGTCAAATTTCGGACTATAAACAAATAACTCTAGAAATAGTGATAAAAAATAGCCGATGGTGAACGGGAGAATGGAAGTTAAACAACTCAATTTTGGATGATGAGCAATTAATTAAAGAAATAAAACAGGAAATCCCTAAAATACTTACAAATGAAGAGGGACAAAATAAATCAGATATTGCAAACGATTGGGATAAATTTAAAGAAAAAGTTAAACAAATAGCCATATATCACTCAACTAAGCGTAAACGGATACAAAAAATGCAGAAACTAGCACTAAAAAGATTAATAAATGACGACACAACACCTTTAAGGGATAAGGAGAGCTACTCCGAACAATTAGAAAAGCTTAAAGAATGTAGCACAAAGGGAATGGAAAAAAGGGCGGGTAAATTTCACCATATATAGGTATTAGACACATTAAACATTGAAGGGGTGGAAGGGAAGGAAAAAGGAAAGGGGGGGGGGAGATGGTATTAGACACATTAAACACTGAAGGGGTGGAAATTACAACAGAAGCCGAAATAATGAGTGAAGTTCAAAATTTTTATACAACACTGTACAATTCTCAAAACATAGACAACGACACAATTACACAATATCTAAATTCAATACAATGCGAAGTGATATCATCGGAACACAAGAAACGGTGTGATGATCTCATTTCTGTGGAAGAAGTGCAAACCACAATTAAAGAACTTGCAAAAGGAAAATCACCAGGGAGAGATGGCCTGACTGCGGAATTCTATAAGAAATTCCAAAGTAAGGTGGTACCAATTTTAGATGGTCTATATAACAATATTCTACTAAAAAATGACAAAATGACAAAAACAATGCGGGGAGGATTGATTACTATCATATACATAGGGAAAGGCGACAAAACAGACTTAAAAAAATGGAGGCCCATCTCCCTCCTAAACACAGATTACAAAATACGGAGTAGAATTCTAGCTAATAGGATTAAGAACGGGATAAACACCATAGTAAACACTAATCAAACATGCGGTGGTAAAACTAGAAGCATACATAGCAATATACTTAACATTAGGACAATTATAGATTATATAAATACTACAAACTCGAAATGTGCTATGGTACATTTCGATCAAGAGAAAGCTTTTGACAGATTAGAACATAATTATACACAAAAAAACTGGAAAAGTTTGGATTTGGAAAAAATTTCCAAAAATGGACTAAAATCTTGTACAATAGAATAACTGCAAATATGCAAGTAAATGGGGCGAGAACGGGAAAATTTTAAATTCAATGATCAGTGAGGCAAGGCTGCCCACTATCCATGCTATTATACGTAATAGCAATTGGAATCCTGAGTATGAAGATCAGGAACAATACTAATATAAAGGGAATAAGAATACCAAACTTAAAAGAGGAATTTAAGATGCTACAACATGCTGATGATTGCACGAACTTTATAAATGATCAAAATTCCTTTAAACACCTTCAAAAGGAATATGAAGCTTTCGGTAAAGCATCAGGATCGCAAATAAATCATGAAAAACCGAAATTCTAAAAATAGGCAACTGGAGGGGAAATCACCCTGGATTACCTCCACACCTGATAAAAAACAGAGTAAAAGCCCTGGGGATATTCTTCAGGGAAAATGGCGAGAAGGAAAACTATAAAAAAAATAAAAATAAAACATGTAACAAATATCTGGGCACAACTGCCACTTAGTCTAATAGAACGTTCACAGGTTGCAAAAACATATATGTATTCAAATTTGACATATCTAAAAAACACTGTGGACATTAACAATTCAACACTAGAAACCATAGATAATGAAATAGTAGCATACATATGGAATTATAAAACACACTACATAAAGAAGTCAACATTATATAAAGCTAAAAAAAAAGGGGTGGATTAGCTTTACCTAATGCACTCCTAATTAAAACAAAAAACATAATAAATAGGATTAAACGGATAACTAGCACACCACAAACACCATGGGAAGTATTATACATTTTTTGGATAGGATTCGGAATGAGACACAGACAAGACATCTACACGAACAACAAATTAGTTAAGAAAGTAGACGCACCACATTTATATAAGGGGATTAAAGAAATTTTATATAGGTTTATGGACAATAAAAAAATATGGGAACTAAATAAAGAAGACACCTATGACTGGATTTTGAAAATAGAATCAAACAAAACAAAAAGTCAGATAGAGATAGAATTTCCATATATCAACTGGGACAGAGTTTGGAGGCATTGGTTTGACATCAACTCTCTAAAGGTACAAAGTATCATATACACGTACCTCCACAACGCCTGGCTTACAGGCGAAGTGGCTCTTAGAAGACGAATGATACGGACCCCTGTTAGCTGCCCTCTATGCAAAAATGCCCCTTATACAAAATACCACACAATAACGCAATGTGACGAGACAAAGGAAGAAAGGATAAAACTAATGATAGAAATAATGAAGGTAGAAAAATATGACAGACGTCAACTACTATTCCTTGACAGAAACTTTAACAAACAATTGGTACGACTAATAACGGACTTTATAACGAGGACCCTTATAAAATGTGGACCACTAATGAAGGTTAGGGAATAATTTTTAAATTTAAAATATATTGAAATTATTTTATTTAAAAAAAAAAATTAAAAAAATTTCCACTTATTCTGTTATTTATTTATATTTATATATACTATGTAAGGGGAAAGTACACATGAGGACGCCATGGGGCTAAATCACATGGCGCCACGCGAAGTGAGCAGGCCTGTGGCAGAGTTTGGAAAAAATCATCCATAAATAAAACTTTTATACTAATGCACCTCTACTTCTCTGGATACTATATCCATACTTTCTCTGCCATGTCTATCTCCCATAATAGACATGGCTCCCACTAAAGGAACTTAAATAATTTTGAAACTTTCGTACTCATACTTAAATTAAAATAATTATAGGCCGGCCCAAATTGAGACAGGAACTTTCTCAACCAAATAAATTCGTACAGATTCTGTCTCGAAGCAGACGGACCTAAAAAAAAATAAATATTACTAGATAAATTGAAGTACATTAAATCTTTAAATAACACACTTCAATTTATACAAAATTTAAAATTAAATTATAATAAAATAAATAAAGAGAATGTCTTCCATTTAGAGAAGACAAAAAGTAAGACAACTGGTGACACAAATCTGAATGAAAAGGCTATCCTTTACACAAATACAAAGTATATAACTTTATAGCAACAGACAAATAGCACCAACACAAATAGCAAACACAAGGTTAATAGGAGACCACTAGCCATGGTCAAAAACAAATAAAAACGTAGACTACTAGTTGTGGGTAGATATATTCCCACCTAGTAAGGATCTACGAGAAGACATTAGGGATACTAAAAATACCCCGTATCAAATATATAACCCCGATGGGGAAAAATTAAATGGGGCGTTAAATGGAAAATAAAAAACAACAAACAACATAACTGGGGGAGCACATACATAAATAAAAACTTTTTACTTTTTTTATTGTGGGGTGGGGGCATCTGTCTGGTGCCCCTCCCCCCCAAAAAAAAAAAATATTAGTTTGGTTCTTGCATGTGGACAATGCGATAAACGATAAAATGTAAGTACGTCAGCGTTCATTGATGCGTTGCGTCTCTTTCCCCGTTAAGTAATAACTACATCAAAGCTGACGTTTCTTCTACAATGAACGCACTAAATAGTTTTGTAACATGTATACATAGACATAGTGAAACATTGAAATAAGCATTACATTTGTTCGTATGTTCGTGAAAAACAGCAAATTATGCCATATTTCTTCCTCTTCAAAAGGCACCACAAGCTAACACCTTTCAAAAGTATTCTCGTTAGCACTCCTCCTTAGAGAAAAGACAAATGAGACAACAAGTATTCTTAGCTGATCCCTTATTTCCCTCGCCACATGGGTCTTACGTGTAAATTATCACAAAACTCCTTTGATCTGCTTTGTATCGTTTTGTCGACTTTCATTGGTATGTTGTTGTTTTTTCTTCTTCTAAATTGTGTTTTGTGACATTTTCAGTATTGGGCTGAGTTAAGTTAAAAAGAGAAGAGTCGCATTGAAAAAGTGAACCTACAGAAACGATGACAAACATAGGTTTACTGTATTATATTGCTACGGGGTCTACAAGATAAAGAAATGATGAGAAATAATACAGTGTATCTTTTCCGTTTGATCAATTACTTCAATACACAACTTCATTCTGTCCTCTACGAAAGACTATAGATTATAGCAACAAGCTGACAATAAAGAGGAAAAAATAATACTGAACTTGAACTGTAGCGTTAGAAATGTCTTAGTTTGGGTCTAAAATGGTATTAGTTGTTAAAATGTGGCGGACAATCCCAGCATGAGCTAATATACGTCGTCCCTGAAAGGGATGGCTCATTGGCAAGAATGCCGCTTTTCAATCTAATTGGATTGTTTAGTTAAATGCATACATAGGCAGCCGTCCGTAGTTCCATGGTCTTACAAGTTGAGCTAGTGACGGGTGGAAAGGGACAACAAACAAAATGTTGACTGAAAGACCTTCGAAGGACTGATAACTTATGATGAACCAGCTGTAAAATGATTGTAGAGGCACGAAGACAATTTCGAAGGTATCCCACATGGAAGCCTCACTTGGCATAGCAAAACAGATGTCAATCTCTAGTAATTTTGGATTTTCCTGTTACCATCTTCATGTTTGTGGTTAGGTATTTTCTGCAAGATAACCAGGCCGATAGAGACATCCAATCATCTGATTTGGTTTCTTTCAAAATTGATTGGGTGTTCATCTTGCCTTGCACTATGATATAGAACGTTTGTTAGGTACCAAAGCCATTATGGATATAAATGCGACCTTTTCCACTTTATCGACCTTGAACAGACTCAGGAATATTGCATGGGCCTCATTGACAATCTCAAACGATGTGTTACCATCGCTGCTATGATATGTTATCTGTACTACGTTTTACTGACGAACTCCAGACCAACATACGTATCTGGCGTCACTCATGTGTACACATCAGCAAGATACTTACGCTTCCTTTTCTGACAATTGTATACTCATTGTTCCCACTATGAAAACGAAGTCATTTGGACAACGTTATTTTGTATACCATGTCCCAGCATCGTGCCCATTGAAATTAGACATTTCAATACCTTTTTCTTTATAATATCAACGCTCATATTTTCTCAGAATGAAACTTTATTGCTAGACTTCATCTGTGGCCTTGATTTTAATGCTTCAATAACCATACCGTTTCATTACAATTGGCCACATCATCAGCTTACTTTAATATCTGCCAGGCACCCAACTGTTCCTCGCCTTCCTACCTACCAATCAAAACTGATACAAGTTTTTTTAAATAGGATATTGCGTACTACCAAGACAGGGAAAATGGGGCATTCGTGACTGTCAGATGTGTCAGAAGATCCAATGGACAGTGTGACAGGGTCATCGTAAGTATAATATTGTAATAAATTTGGAGTATGTGTATTTGACAGCATCCTGTTTTTAAGCAATTCTTAGATTTATTTGTGTGAGTGTTTAGTCTTAGGTGCCATGGAAATATTACTAGCCTGAAATAGTTAGCCAATTGGTAGAAGCAAACGTCACAGAGACGAGTGTTGGTGAATTTGAACCATGCTGGGGTCGTTAGTAGTGAATTTAGGTACAAGCCGAATGACTGTCCCTGGTAGTAACATAGTCCATATTGAAATTCAGCGGTGTATAAAAGTATTGTGATTGAAAAGGCAGTATTTATGGTTGGAAATCAGTAAATTACAGTATGGAATCAATAAGTTGGAACTTGGTAGGTACCGTTTATGTGTCCATAGTGGAAAAAGGGCGTATGTATATGAGCGTGATACACCGGAAATTATGAGGATGGACTGGCCTAGGGTCGCGCAGTTAAATATTTCCCAGTTAGTAAGGGAATACTAGTGTAATTTCTATGGCATGACAAGCTATCGGTACGGAAATCGGATGATAATGAAGAAAAACCATGCAAAGGTGCAGTTAATGGACTTTTGGGCGAGTTGTTTCATCTGGGTCGCCAATTGATTAGAGCAAAGGTTATTAAATATAGCAGACACGTCACTCTTTCCATTTTACAACTCAAGTTGTATGGAAGTCTTTGGAAATTTAGGGGAAAACATATAACTTCCATCGCGACTCGCGCCAGGGTTTGACACCGCTCGGTCAAGTGAATTGCGTGTAGGAATATGAAATTTTCAAATATAAAATGCTCAGCCTGTATGCGTTCAGCTACATTAGAGATTATAAATTCTGTCCTTTAGAAGACAACATATTAATAATACATACACACAAATATTCACACATCACAGGCTGCTAAACTGCGAGATGAAGTTACCATTATTCTCAGGTTTTCTGTTGTACGCAATAAAGTCTAATTAGTACAACCTATGAATTATTGCTATATTGGTGCCTATCGCGTTATTTTGCATTGTAGCATTTGTTCCAATAATTGTGATGGTGCCACGAGTGTTGGAGTGGTCTAAAGCGCTCTCCATTACAGATCACTGCCATCTCACCTCTGTCTGCGCGGGTTCGAGTCTCAGATTTGGCTAATGTAGTTATGTGAGAAAGCTTGCCAGTAGCTTCTCGTGGGTCGGTGGTTCTTTCTGGGGATTTTCCCGGGTTCTTCCTCCACCAATAATACTGGCCGCCATGTATAGCCTATTGTGTGCTGAAGGATGGCGTTAAACCCTACAACAACAACAACAACAACCAATAATTGTGCACACATACGCACACACTCTCTCACACACACTGCCAATCATTACCGGTTCATCGCAACAGCAATGACATGCGAAATCAACAACCACCTAAAGGTGTCTATCTGAAAGATGACGTTCCAAGATGTACATCAGAAACAACAACCCTGTGTTACATAAACCTACGTAATGACGTATAAATTATATTGGTTGAATATTTCCGAAAAATATCTGAGAAAAGATATGTGACAGTCGGGGCAGATTGAAATTCTATTTGTCAAATGCTGATATGCCTGGATTAAAGGTTGTTGGTAGTAACAAAACAAATATGAGTATGTCAGCCGAGATTCCATGACTTACCAAACAATAGACAAATTAGTAGACTGTTTCATCATTTAAGATAGAGCGGGTTTCGATCTGAAACTCTCAATGCTGCAAACCTGTTTGGGCAAGTATATATATATATATATATATATATATATATATATATATATATATATATATATATATATATATATATATATATATATATATATATATATATATATATATATTTATATATATATTTATATATATATACGAATCATTAAGCCTCACTAAGGTAGGAAACTATTGTGTAGAAACCAATGGGCGTTTATTAGAAACGGCTTTTAATCGAATTTCTAATAACGACGTGACTTGATCAATCGAGAGATACCGATCCAATAATAGTTTTTTTTATTATATTATTAACTAAATGATTTATTCATATTGTACTATTGTCATCGTATGCATGTATTTTAAATAGTTTACATACGGGAACTGTGATAACATAATCGCTAATAACGTCAGACCTCTCAGACAATGTGTGAGATCAGGAGGCCAGCTTTTCCACAACGACAAAAATAATATAATATAAAAATATATGCAGCTGAACCATCTTGAAGAATACGCAATATCTTGTCCCGTGCATGCAAAGCAAATGCAGATAATATTAATACTGCTGACGTACCAGAAAGCATAATTTAAATTCTTTCAAAGAAGTGCCACATGTTCCTTACGGATCAGCGGTTAATTTCTTACTTTATTGCTAATATCCATTGGTGTGGTGTCTTAAGTAGTATGATGGGACTTTAGCATGAAATAAGCAGAACGTTTTATATTTAAATAATTGTGACATTATCAAATTGAGTGATATATGTTTGCTCTTTATTCTGGGCCTTTTAAGGTATATGAGGTGTTGGTAGCCTACATGTTTTCATACAATTTAAAATGACAGTTGTTTTTGTTTTCTAAACGTTCTGTGACAAGTGACTTAGGGATTATTTTCTTAACAAGACTTGATGGTCCAAAATACGTTTTTTTTATTATTTTTTGGCGTTCATAACATTGTGACGATGAGTGATCCGTCGTTTTTGATAATGAGTCTGAATAGGTGGCCTTTGTAGTCCATTATTTTTTTACAAACGTTAGAAGACAAGTGGCTTACGGTGAAAGTTCAAAAGCTTGCTTATTTTAGGATATATAATTATATTGCGTACGTAAAGGAGCTCTTCAATAGAGCTTTTTATAATATATATTTTACATGAATATATTTCTTATTAAACGTATAATCGAAAAAAACACTTATAAATCAACTATGAGGATTGGATTATTTTTCATTAAAAGGCAATGTGTACAAGACACTATACCTGAAAGCTAAAAACTTTACGGACACTCCTGAATTTAAGGTCATGTTAGCAATAGGGTTGCACTGTCTTCAGTGCCCAGTATACCAAAGTTGTGGAACTTATGGATTCGATATGATTGGGGTTTTTTTTTCTCCGGTAATTAATCAAACGTTTTAAGTATACGGGCTCTTATCCCTCAGATTTGACAAGCACTGCTGTTTTAAAATGAAAAGCGATTTACCTTTCCTCCAGACTGGTGCAAACTCTCCACACGATGATTTTTTCATTCGTGCGATTCAAATGAAGACGTGTCCGGTCCAAATGACCCAAAGTCTCGAATGTGATTATTCAAAAGCATGGTTTCATACAAACTTATCAAGCTTTGGATAGTATCGCATGAAGTAAGAAATATAACATTTTCATCTAAAATCAGGCATCTATTAGATGTGTAAAACAATTTTCTCCATCTAACCATATGACAGTGATACATTTTATATGATATGAATATAAATTTATAAACCATGTGGAATTGATATTTTAGGACTGTATGACATCAATAGGAATTTATAAACTACGTCGCAGTTATAGTTTTAGAGCTTCGTAGACCATGTGGCATTGATATTTGTTGGGTTGTAAGACATAATAATTTTACTAAACTGCCATGTGGCCTTGATACATTTTAAGATGTCTAAGGACATGAATATAATTCCTAAAAGATATGGCCGTGAATTTCAAAACCTAATGGCAGTTGTAAAATTTTAGGCTGTGTATGACATGAATACGATTCATGAAAGCATTTTGAAGGGATAATTTATAGACTATGATAATTCTTTTTTTGGCGGTGTATGATATTAATACCATTTCCTGACCCATTGAATTCCATTGAGTAATTAAATCATTATAATATCAGCGTCATCCAAAAACGTTATCAAGACCTTTACGATATTGCGATCGAGGATAGTTTAAATTTATTGTTATAAATCCGTGTGGAGTAGATTGTGAATGTGTAAAGACATTTTCGAATTTAACTAAATCCATGTCCTCAGAACACCATGTCTGATAAGTATTTCTCAACGTATGCGATTCAACTCCATTAAACACAACTAAATTAGTACAGTTATCTGATCCCTTTACGTATTTGTGTTTATCGCTGAGTAACATAAATCACGTCTGTTTTTATGTATTCCTCTGGAAAATATCCTATGATTGTTTGTACAGCATTACATTATCGTATACTACTGAATCATTAATAAATCCATCTAGGTCATCTACAGATTCATCAATATCGGTGATAAATTTAACAAAATTATTGCCGTCCTCGTCCAAAAATTTTACGTTTTTATTAAAATCTTCTTAGCATCGATGATAATCAACTGAGGGAGCTACTAAAAACAACGAATACCACTTGAACAATCTCATTATCAAAGTAAGCAATAATTGTGTCTTACCAACCCAGATGGACTAATACTACTAATAGCTGATATAATTTGGTAGCGCTGGATGAAGTTTTACTGGTTCTTGTTTTCGTGTCGCTGAGAAATCAATGACGTGTGTTGTATAAATATGATAAATAATATGGATCTATAAAAAAAAAAAATAAAACGTACCCTTACAGGTAAATGTGTGCAATGCGGTAGACAAAATATAAATTTATTTCTGCCAGTAATTTTACTGGCGGTGCTGATATCGCTTCTTCATTAGGAAACTTACCAGGAACTGCATGGGATAATTATACCAAGGAGAAAACATCTTCCAGGATATAATTATGGTGATCCTGGAACCAGACTTGATATCCAACTCGATAAAACAAGATCAACCAAGACCTGGTGAATATCCAGTAAATGAAATTGATAATGCGTGTCATATTCATGATGTAAAGATTTACAATAAAGACATACTGCAGATGTGAAATTAATTCATGCGATACAATCTATAAATTCTATATACAAAAGAAATGAATCGGTGATGACTCTAAAAACAAATTTAGCAAATATGTTCACCATCGCTAGCAAATATCAAAACGAACGCGACCGTTGGAAACCTGCTGTCATTCAACATTGTACCTAATTTAGTTCCGTCTGATAAATTAACATTACTTCGACTTATAAACGTATTTCTGTTCATTGTACCAGGAATTATAAAATTTATTTCAGGATCATCTATAATTAATCTTGTACAATGTCGTTTATGATCATATTACCCCTCTTGGGTAAATATACCAATAATTTTTCTGCCAAGATCTGTGCGATTTTTTTTTTTCATAATCAGTTTTATCAGGATATTCATCATCATAATATTTCTTTTGGTTTGGTAAACAAACTTTTTTTCTGCAGATGATAAGATATAAATGCTTCAGTTACAACCAGCGATAAAATATTTTGTTCTAATCGAGCAAATATCGTTATAAAACCATTGGTGGCCACATTTTTCTGAAACATGTGTGCCAATCAGACATAACAAACTGGATGAAGACCTTCGGGAAAATCGAATGACTTGATACAAGAAACTACGGTCAAGTCAAAATTAGGTAACATTCCGTTTATCACAACTCCGGTCATCTCGTGTGTTGAATGTCCAAATCTATTAAAATATTCCTAACACTCTCTGATTTCAAGAAAACGTGTGGGATAACAGGCAAACATATCAAGTTGTATAGTATATTTATTGTCTTATTTACTATTCCACATTCCACCGTGTCCGTATTGAGTTGGCTTCATTAATTTTTCTCTCGAACTCAATGACCTGCGACAGACGGAACGGTAAAACAATAATCAATAATTGTTCTGTATCGTCAGTTTATTCTAACAAAATAATTTTCATTTCTTCGTGGAGAGATTCTGTTTGATAAATGTCCCCGCTAAGCCGTACAAAGTGATCATAGTTTCCATCATCGGAACTTTGAAATATCAATACTGTTACGGCATCATTTTTACTTATTTCGTTAATAAAATCAATTATATCACCGTTAAAATCTTATCGGTTCGATTTTATAGAAATATTGTCACTGTAGTTATCCAGGCATGCGCATTATGGTCAACGACATTTATCGGTGCTCCTTTCGATACGTAATTTTGGTTTTTATACTACGTCTGTTATTGTTGTTACAGTTATTGGGAATTTTAACGTTCTTTTTAACTTAGCGAGATCATTAATTGTAGCTCTTTCATCCTTGACTGATTTAGTCATTTTTTTCACGTCGCAAATTCGTTCGGTTTTTTTTTCCACTAACGCATTTGTGAAGTGTTCCGTTACTCGTTCGGGTACGCAATTATTTTCGACAATTTCATTGGTTTGATATCATTAATGCTGGGGTTATTATTCAGTGGATATATCGCTTAAACAACCGCGGTCACATGAAATGTTCTTTCGTTATACGGTTAGTCAATACAAGTCAAAATTCCTGGTTTTGGAATTTTTATTTTTCGTAGAAATACTTTCAGTGTAAACATGCGCAGGCTCCCGTTTGTCACGGATAATCCAAGTATCATCATCCGCGGTATCTACCGCTACCATAAATTTTACTCTAAAAACATATATTCGTTCGTCAAGATAATTAATAATCGTCGCTGCTCGTTTGATCGTTCATTTTAGCATCAGTAACACCGTCGGTGTCTTGGATGATTCTGAATGTTGACTACACATGAACTGCACAATGGTTGCGAAACTCTTCCTTTTCCTTACGGATATGATTGATTTTAGTCTGATTCGATGTAAGCGTTGTTATGCTTGCTGATTTAAACTTGTCCGAATTGCAAATTTGGCGGCTCATTCTGTCAATTTATATATAAAATTATTCTAACAAAGAGCAAATTTAGGTGGTTAATGATTTTACAACTCCTTGCGACAAAGCCTGCATGATCGAATTCAGCGCACATCATTCTCAAAGTGTACGGAGAGGGACTTAAGGACCAAAAACGTGTTTACTGCGTGGTGTTTTGGGTAGGGGAGAAACGCATTTGTATGTGAAATTTGGTGATAAAAAATACAGAGATCGCACGCGATATTGTGATAAAATGTAATAAGACAACAATATCAAGGTCATAACAAAAACGCTAAGACTATTTGGCTAGATTTCAAAATAATGATTACGACAAATAATATTATGATATAAATGGAGCAAAATGAATTTTTAAAACATCCTATCATCGGAAATTACGAAGTATCTCGTGTTGGTATTATCAGGCTATGTCTTCTAAAACTAAACCAGTTGATACTGTTAAAAATACTGGTTAACTCAAATTTAGTGCGGCAAAACATTATAATACTGTCACCTATTTATATTTAAATAGTTCCACGGACCAATCGAAGACGGTCTTGAGATCCATTATACTAATGTCCAAACACTTAATAATGATTTGTGTTATTTAAAAGCTATCACGCAGAGTTAAAATACTGCATGTGCAAATTGCGGTACAAATGCAAGGAGGGCATTAAGATCCGTAAATTCAGAAACCGGCGAAGAAAAAAGATTTCAGATCATGAACTCAGCTGACAAAATTTTTTATATTGCGTAACTTTGGTAAAACTTGTCGCTAATAAAATAACGACACGGCATTTTCGCTAAAGTATAAACACAAAATTATATTACATTATGGTATACAGCAAATAAATTGCAAAGGGAGATAACTATGTCAAGGATACGCAGCGTAAGTTACCTCGCCGGTACTTTATGATATTACAGGCTTATAAATCAATAAAATTGTGTTTATTTTCTCTCCTTCGGTAGAACAATCAAATCAGCGTTAAAATAAATGTAACCAAATAGGTATTTTTAAAGAGATACAAAAAATGTAGCTTTAATTTAATGTTTTATGACCTCGCGGATGACAAATGGTCCGATATAATCTTTAACAGCGTCAAAGGGAATAATTCTGCATGACAACATTATTGAGGAACAAATTATTTTAGTTGTTTTTAAAAATACATTATCCTTATTTTTCTGAATATGTCAGTCTTTTGTTTTATCTAGATTTTGTCTGCGACAATGATTAAGAAAAAAGATAAATACAAGGAGGAAATAAGCGCCATGCCCATTCCGTGAGCTACTCTAGTATTTCTTTGTAGTAGTTGGTTTATGTAGCATAGGACCCGTTTTATCATCGAGGTCCTACCCATCACTGGTTGAACTTCAACAGAAATGCAGACACTCCTGCCATGTCACCACGTTGTAGTTGCCCTTGTGCACTCAACCGGATTTTGTATATGGGTGCGTGTTGTTGTTTGGCATTCTAGGACTTCGTATGGGGGTTGTTTAGCATTCTAGGACTTCGTATGTGGGGTGTTTCGTCCTTAGATATAAGATTATATATGTACTCTCTGAAATTGCTAGAATATTGTTTGGCAATCTAAAAATCACATGGGATTGTGTTATGTAAATAGCTTTTTTTACATTTCAATACGTGTTTATTATATTCTGAATTACGAAAAAACTGATGTCATTTTTGCTGCAATGAAAAACTTAAAACAGAACGGCATACCAAAATATCTGATGAAATATTTCCTGAAACAATTATTTCTGATTTTGAATCATTACAAAAACGTAAGTTCGAAGGCAGATATACACGATCATCCGAGTACAAAATTATTTAATATATTCAACAGTCTATGTTTATTTTACTGGCCGCAGAAACAGTAGTGGATAAAGTCATATCTCTCTCACGCGCCTTCGAAAAAATTAGACCATTATTATTACACGAATACAAAACAACAAAATCATGAACACGTATGTGAGATAATTAAGAAAAATTATATCAGATCGTGAAAGGGAAACGATTATGAAAATAAAAGTGCTGTCAGTGAAATCATGGCAACTGGAATCCCTGTCGCTAGTGATTGTGAAAGTGAATCATGACACGTGTAATATTTATTCTGAAATATTTATTCAGACTATATTTATCCTTGACTTTCAGATTCGTTTTTATTCTGATTATAATATTTTTAACTGAAATATAACTGATTTATTGTATTAGAAACATCCGATATTTTAATGACATTTAGTCAGCATTCATCCATCCTTTCACCTATTTTAGAAGATTTGTCAAATTGCGACTTTTGAAAGTTCAAAATTCACCCGATTCTTTAAATGATTTTATGTTTTATCGATAAGTTCCTGAGCAACACACACACCATAACTGTGTTTTATGTAATTTGGGCCTGATAGATGACTGATGTTTACCATATTTTAGTGTAAAAAATTAAAATTTATCGAAAATGCCACAATGAATTAGAGAACCTCGGGGATTTTGACCAAAAGACAAAATATAATTTGATTGATTTTCATTGACTAAAATAGCACAAAACGACAAAAGTATACCAAATAAAGACTAAAATTCAGAAATATCTTTCAGACTTCTTATTTTTTTAAAATATAAATAAATAATTCTACGAGCTTACATATAAATTTTGCTCAGAATTTCCATTTGTAAATCAAGGTTTCTGCACTGGTCAGTTAGTTTTAAATTTATTCGCGATAATAAATTATTATGACAGCGCAGATGCACCGGATGAATCGGTCCTTGCAAGTTCAAATATCCAGGAGGCACTTGCGGTGTAGAAGTATAAACAAATTATCTGTCCTGAACCTGACTGAAATTTTCAAGATCATCCTCAACACTTCCATCAACGACATCACATACAAGATTAACTGCTATTGTTGAAAATATATTTACAATTCCAGCTGAAATAGGGTTGCCTCTATCGTAAAGATCGGAGAATATCTGCTGGCGGTGACATTTCTCCACGCTGAGACAATTATAGGAAATTATTCAATGATGACGTCCTTAACTATTTTTTCAACGTGTCTGTGGCAAATACTGTTAATGTAATTTTTAGTAATTCTTCTTCAGTTATTCTATAATGATCAATATATATTTGTTAAATGTTTTTTTAATCAACATCACCTTTTTACAATATCAATGAGAGCTCGATAAGCGTATTTTTTATATATTTTTTTATGGTTTAACGCCATTTTCTAGCACAATATAGGCTACACATGGCTCCCAGTATTAATGGTGGAAGAAGAACTGGGGAAAACCCCTGGAAAGAACCACCGACCCACGAGAAGCTACTGGCATAACTACTCACATAACTACATTAGCCGAATCTTAGACTCGAACGCACGCAGACAGAGGTGAGATGGCAGTGATCCGTAACGGACAGCGTTTTAGACCACTCGGTCACTCGGGGCTATACGATAAGCGTTCTCAACAAATAATACAGTTTGATTTTTAAATGTAGATATCGTTGTATCAATCTAATTTTACATCGTTATTATGATAATGAAAACTAATCTTTTACATAACTGTACTAATTTCTCAAAATGTAGTTTGATTTCAATGTTTAATTTCATGAGCTTAAAGGTTTAAATGTCATTAGCTAATACGCTGCTTGCCAATCATTGGATCAATATCGGTTAACGTCCTTGACATTAACGGCGAAACTTCTATTTCATCGTCGTCCCCCCACCCAGACAAGAATATTCATCTGAGCCCAACGGATCATATTTTCGATATTTTTGAAATATTTTTTCATCAACGACAAATTCATCACATTGCGGCTCCGGTTATATTTGATATCCTGGCTGAACGTCAGGCCATGTTACATTCATCTGATGGACTACGAATATATGTTTGTTCATGAAGAGTGATAGCTATTTTCTAATTCTTTTCCTGCAATATATTTCATTTGTGCTTGAATTCATAATTTATTTGTTCAATTTGATAACTCCTTGTGGGTACGCTGACATCCTGACAATCGAGCATTCTAACTGGTCTAATTTTCTTCGCAAACACAAGTGAATTATTTGCTTGTAATAAACCAAATGCTTTTAATCTGATATATGACCTACTGTAATATATGTGTAATTGTGCTAGCGCTATTGCTTTCACTGGAATACAGTTGGAAAACTAACATTACATTCAGGATTGAATGGGTTTGCTGATATCATCGTTGTTTTTTTATGCAGTTGTATTAACGACTATCTGATGCAGTAATTACGATGTCGACATTATTATTATTGTCGAGATAATATTATTTTTTGTTATTTTATAAATCAGATGGCATTGCTTCTGTAAACTCGCTATCCGATATTATTCCATCATCGAGGCCTAATGATATCGACGAAGATAATTTAGAATATGCTAGCGTCGTTGTGTGTAATTTTACTGTATGCAGTTTATTTTTGCTACATGTAGATATTTTTTGCAATGATATTAAGAACACAAGCAATTGTTTTTGCAGCTGGAACACAAATTGTTACAGCTGTTGGTAATGTCATTGCTATAGTTGATATCAATACAATCCAGCGATAACGGCTGACACCGAATTTACAATGATATCGATGTTGTCTTACTTTTGCTGTAAACAAATCAACGATATTTTTCAGTTTGGTGTGCCATTCACGCACCTGAATGAATATGTATTGTTGTACCCTGATTGGGAAGCTCACTATCTAAGTAGGTAGTAGTTTAGCGATTAGTTCAATACACCAATAGTAAATCAGGCCGAGTCTTTTTTCTTCAGGTTTCATTTCAAACGTTACTTCGTCGTTTTGATCTTGTAATATTAACATAGATTCGGAATACACAAAATACTTTACGACTACAAATTGGCGGATAAGTTATTCTCTGTGTTTGTAATGTTGCATACCAGATCGGAATGGATTTTGTATATAACAAATTCTTTCGGCGGAGGAATTCCGTACTAATAAAAATAAACATTTCCACGTGGATCAATCACATATGCAACCCAGTGGTACCTGGACCAGAACTATTGTCACGATTAATGATACCGATTTCAAATATATTGCGCTGGTTAGGTAATTGATCACGCATAAGACACGTCCAAAGTTTTTTTTTTATTTTTAATGTTTAAGCAGGAATAATTAAGCACAATTAGACATTTTAATTAACGAAGTGTCCCGGGAAGTATCAGGCCTGTTCCGCACTATGCGTATGGGGTTTCTGGTAATCTTAGACCCTTCCCTCTTTTTAAAATCTTTGACATGTTCCGTTCTTTAGTGACATTCCGGTAGTGGTTACAACATCGCCTACTGTGGCTGCGTTTGCGACAGCTAGAGCAGCAGCAGCTATTATTGCAAATATAAATGAAATAAATGAAAGACGTGGAAGTATACCACATATTTCAATTGCGTTTTCAATAGAACCAGCAGAAATATTAAGTCAAACGCCTGTTTTTGATTGTTTGGCTGTATTTTTGAAGCACCTAAGTTAACGTTCAAACAATGATAGTTTATTCTGACCACCTGCGATATGTTCTCGCTTTTGTAATATTCTTAATCAACATTTCTCTTTTGATACTGATTTTTTGTAGTTTTTTTTGTCCGACTGGCACTAACATGATGATACGACATTATAATATCATGAGCGATTTAATTACATATTTTGTACTGAGACATCAATGAATCGTATTCGTCCACCAACACCTTAAAGTAACAACATTTATTTATCGCGTATTCTCTGTCCCCGCCGGGTAGTCGAGCTATGCAATTTAGGAAGTATATATCAACGACAGATTGCCTTAATAAATATAAATGTTATGAAATCCAGCTGAGATATTTGCAAACCAGAATTAACATTTTGATCACGTCACATAAATGTCATCAACCGATGATAAACACAAGCAGCGTGATTGTGTTTAAAATTCATCAGCATTTCTTCACAACACCAACTCGATCACATATTCTGTATGTGGTATCATCTGCTTTCAAACGACTACCTTTGATCTCAAGAAATGCCTCAGCGAGCAAGATATATCTACTTGCATCTTGGAATTGTAATTCGATTCTTCCCTGTGATTTAGGTACACGTGCGTCATAAAAATAATAATAATCACGCAGAGATTCATCTTTGATAACTGTTGCGTCCATATCAAATGATGGATCAGATACACGTTTGAACATCTTATTTTATGTATTATCGTATAACAGAAAGACCACTTCCTGCTATCAGACTAGAGGTTATGGGTTTTTTTTTTGGGGGGGGGGGAAGGGAGGTGTTGATGGTTCACCGGCTAACTCTGCTAGTTTCATATTTGTGGCTTGATTTATTATTTCACTAACATTGGAAGGTATAGATTCAGTGCTGGGTAATTTTACTGGCTGAGGTTTTTGTCGTAACACTCGAGTTAATCTTTCTTTGATTGCTGAACATGCTTTACAAGCAACATCATCAACTGCGCTAGGAATTTTGTCACAATACAAATCAATAGTTTTCATTCCTATTTGCTTTGAAATCTGTATTTTGTCTTTTGGGGAGGGCTATCTTTTTAAATAGACCCTGACCAACATTACCGAGTCCATCTCTGTAGGTTGCTTTAATAGTATGTCAATTGTGAATTTACTACCCTCACCATTACATGTCCCTGTTATACATTATGCATGATCATCTTATTTATCATTTATGTATTTAATCATTGTGTTAATCATCAACTATTTCATCAGTGAGAGACCAATAAACATTAATATCCGTGATACCTCCTGTCAATATTCGATGACAAATATCAGCTGCTTCATTAATAATGTCTGGAGAATTACTACTGGTTCGTTTTCCTCCAGTCCGGATTTCTAAACGTGCAACGTCGGCAAGGACGTTGGTAGGACAGGTAACAAGACCATTTCTCTTAGTTAAAAGACAAATTCTGACAAAACTAGGAGGTATATTAGGTTCTGCAGCATAAAATTCTACCTCTTCAGTGTCTTCTTTTTTGTTTGTTTCCCTGCTCGTTTGACCTCTTCTTTTTTTCTTTTTTTCTATTGTTTTGTTTTCTTTTCCAAGTTGCAACTTCATTTCTTCTTCTTTCTGTCTCCGCCTCATTGTTGATTGTTTAATATGCTCATTTACCTCCTGTTCAAAAATATTAGAATTACAAACATCTTCCTCAGATCTGATTTGAGGAGTATTAATAGCGATGCGATATATATCCTTAACCCAATCGGCGAAGTTTAGAATTTTCGCATATTTAGCTTTTTCATAATTATCTCTTTCACAATATCCACACTCAGCAATATCACGTAATTTGTTTTTATCCTTTAAATATGCAATATTTCCAGGCGTAAATTATTCTACGATTCTTATTTTAACGTTTGGCACAGATTGAACTTCAGATTGTTTGTTGCCGGCGTGGTGGTCGAGTTTCTCGAAGACGGTTAGCAATATCAACAGGCAATGTCTCAAAAGCTTTTTGGATCCTCTCAGTTGTTTATCAAGTTTCTTATTGGTTAGACAATTGATTTAACTATTTGTTCTGCACAGTCTGCAAATTTTACAGAATCACGGACGGAAATAAATTTCTTTATTGCTTACAGAAGAACAACAGCGGGGGTGGGGGTGGCGACGCACGACCACAAACGGTGGGTAAATTCGCGTACATACTTGTTGAAAACCACCGAGGACAAAAATACAATAACGAAATAAACTAACCCAGTTAGAAAAACTCTTTTTCAATTAGAGGTTTCTGTTTGACGTTATTAACCTTCTTTTTTCATTTTCGTACGAAGCTTTAGTTTTCCAAAGAAGACTTGCTCCAAAGTAGATTTGTCCCCACCCCACCCTCATTTTACTTATTCAAGATGAAACATTACATTCGTAAATTTATTAGTGTCACACATTTAGCATTGCGATGAGCGATTCATGTGTCAATCGATTTGGCCTTTATATAACAAGACTATCTTGCCTGGTTACCTTGAATTCATTATTTATGGCATTTATCAAATACATCCGAACATTCTACCATAAGCGATTTGCATTATTTCTACGCTCAGTTCTGTTGTTATCAGAAATCCTGTTTCCTCATAAATGGCCTTAACAATATTATGATAAGAGAACTTCATCTAATAACTCTATGGACGCCAACCCTTTGTTGATCCCATTAAAGGTTTTCCTCATATATATGTTTTCACCTCCATACCAGGAAATTTCTTTCAAACGTATTAATCATATCCATTCTTTCGAATACTAGCGAAGGAAAGCTTGTTTAATTTCATTGCGTTCTACTGAATACCAATGGTAATTCAAATGACAAGAAACATGACTAAAGGTATGAACATAAACTCAATCTAATGGACTACATGACATTTTATACATATTATTCAATATTCTTTTCACCCAAAACTAGAATGGAAACATACGAATAGGAGACAGCAATTACGATCTTCGACCATCAGATTCTGACGTCATATCGAGAAATTTGGAGTATGTACAAGATCTTCTTGGTAAACAATACGTTCTACGTAACCAAGGAACTATCGAAAGAGATGATTCAGTCAAAACTGAAGGTTTGTAATAGGTTCACTATTTTTAGAGAATAAACTATGCAAAGTTATTTTCGACAATAAAATATTTCTAGTGTGGATATCGTGAAAGTACGATATTTTCGACAATAAAATATTTCTAGTGTGGATATCGTGAAAGTACGATACTTTCGACTGAACACAACTACAGCAATATATGAGGAAGTGTGGCTTATATATATTTCACCAATACTTTCGGGTCCTCTTTGTTTGTTCTCTTTTGTTTATAATATGGTTTATCTATTATAATTCATATAATATAGTGATTATTGTCTTTATCATTTAAACTAATACAGTATAGCGACATTTTCCTCTCTTAAGAATAAAGAAAACTAGTTACGCAGCAAGAAAAGAAACATCAATATAATTAAATCGTCCTTCCTCTCACGAGGTATTTTCAATGGAATCTCGTTTTCATTTTCTTTTCTTTGAAGATAGAGGATATTTACTAAAGACAGGAAAACAAACTTTATCTTATCACAAGACCTTTGTACGTGATAATGATCATTTAATCTTGCAGATGCAGCAAACGTCAATAAGAGAAACCTCGAAGACAATTATAAGAATCTTCTTCTGCGTTTCACACATGAAACAGGCAAACGAAACCATTTTCCTCACAAACATTCGATGTTGTCATCCAGAAAAGAAACAGGGTTACATTACAGAGGTGAGAACAGTTGTAGTTGAAACATAAGAGTAGCAACGTTCGTGCAAAAATATAGGAAAAGGAACAATCAAATGATGGTATGATAGTATCACATATAGAATGTTAAGATATTATAACATAATAGGAATAATTAGGTAGTATTACACATCAGAATGGTATTATCACACATCAAGAGAGTAATATAGTATCACACATCAGGATGGTAAGATAGTATCATATTTGAGAATGGTAAGATATTATCACATATTAAGAATAATACAATATTATCACACTACAGGATGGTAGGATATTATCACACATCAGGATGGTAAAATATTATCACATATTAGGAATAAAACGATATTATCACACATTAGGAGGGTAATAAATTATCACACATATGGCTGGTGGAAAGATATTATTATATAAGATCATGATAATGTTACGACAGATGAGAATAGTAAATATATCACAATTCAGTTCAGTTCTAATATAATATATTTATTTAATATTCTTAATAAATTCATTCGTGCCGAAAAATATATTTGTATAGAATCATATAACATCCTCCATGAAGGTTACTGTGGACAATATTGATACGATGTTTTCTAGATGAGAAACACAAGATACAATCATTATATGCAAGATGATTGTTTATCATTATTAATTGAACCTGCAGACAAATCGGACAACGTAACGCATGTCTATTGGGTTGACGTCGCTGTGCTGATAGATTCAACAATATGGGAATGGTAAGTGTTCCCCTTTCATAAAACGTCATTTATATATTATGTGAAATCCAACAACCATTTCACCTTTGCAAAATATACATTTTTTTCTCACTAATTCATCAAATCAAACAGTAAGCATGAATTACTCCAATTCCTAAGGTAATATCAATTTTAAAGTACTCGGGAAACTATCCAAAGGTGTTCTTAATACATACTGCAACGTGCTTATATGCATAGGTTTTGTTACGAGACCAGGCTTTTACAAACATAACATAAAAGAGAGAAAAAAAGAAGCATTATAACATTTAACATATTTTTTCTCCCTAAAAATAAAGTATAAACTGAGAAAAAGAACTTACGGTTTTGCGAATCAAATTAAAAAATAATCCAGAATTAAAAATGAAAGTCCAAGTTCTAATCCTGATGAAATCCACAATGGAAGACGATGACGTATGTTGTAACTTGCGATGTGCTGTTACGTCGAAAGTTTCTTGTCCTTGTCCAAGAATCAATTTAGAGCACTAGTATTTCCAGAGGAAAGGATCACTTGGTATTCAATAATCTGAAGAAAGAAAAAAATATGTTTCAGCATGTTTTTATGTTTTCCAATTTCATTGTTTTTTTGTCATTTGTTGTCCTGTAGTGTAGTCATATCATTATTGATGGTGTAAAGCTCTTAGAGCTTCGAAAGATTAGGCGCTTTACAAAGTCCTCATTATTATTATTATTATTATTATTATTATTATTATTATTATTATTATTATTATTATTATTATTATCGTGAATATTGTGTTGCTAGTATCTGGGCTCCAGTCTTCCAGTCTTTGTTTATACTCACATACTGCACGAGATGATACTTATACACTACCAATTTATTGAATGGGATTTTGAACTTTAAACATTATACATAGTTTTATTTACTTTTTTTCTTTCGTATAAATTTAGAATGTGATTGCAATATGTGATTAATGCTGAAACATGGAGACACAGAAGTGAATCCGAATCGTCTCGTAGATGTAATGAAAGTAGCAAACAAAGACGTGGGCATTAATGCTTCACTCGTCTTTATTATCTGAGAAATATTCGGTTGTATTTTGTTTCTCCTGAGAAAGAGTTCGGATGGCACATTCGCGTCTAAGAATTATCTGGTTAATCACACACACACACACACACACACACACACACACTGTACGCTTGCTCGCACGTACGCATCCACACAAATGATAATAATAATAATAATAATAATAATAATAATAATAATAATAATAATGAGGACTTTGTATAGCGCTAATCTTTTGAAGCTCTAAGCGCTTTACACCATCAATAATGATATGACTACACTACAGAACAACAAATGACAAAAACAATGAAATTGTAAAACGTAAAAACATGCTGAAAACATATAAGATACATGTTTGTCCCTGCAGTTGAAACAGGTGAGTCTTAAGAGCACTCTTAAAAGGGACCACTGTGTCTTTGTGTCTAATTTCAATGGGCAATTCGTTCCACGTCGCCGGGCCCTGGTGTGCAAACGAACGTTGTCCATATGATTTTGTTTTCACCTTGGGAACAATGAGTATACGATTATCACAAGAAGAGCGTAAGGATCTAGCTGGTGTATACACATGAGTGAGGCTGGATAGGTATGTTGGACTGGAGTCTGTCATTGAAATATAGCACAGAGAACAAATTTTGTGTTTGATTCTGTATCGAATTGATAGACAGTTTAGGGTACAGAGCAGTGGTGAGGTGTGCTCTGGTCGAGGTACTCTAAAGATGATCCGTGCAGCTGTGTTTTGAACTTTTTAAAGTTTCTGGAGTAAATATTGTGATGAACCAGACAGAATTGAGTTACAATAGTCCAGTCTTGAAAGTACTAATGAACACACAAGTGTTTTTGTGGCATCAACTGAAAGATATTTACGAATGGAACTGATGCGTCTCAATTCAAGATATGCAGCCCTGCAGATGTTCATAACATGTTAGTGTAATGTGAGAGTACTGTCTAGAGTAACGCCTAGATTCCGTAATGACTTTGAGAATTTAATGTTGGTGTTGCTGATATTTATTGTCTGAGGTAAAGGATGTGAATGAGAAAGTCTTTGTGTTGTGATCAGAATAGCCTCAGTTTTATCATCATTCATCTGCAGCTTGTTACATGTCATCCATGATTTCGCATCCGAAATGCACTTCTCTACTCCATGGATGGTAGCATCAGCTTCAGTTGGGTGGCTAGACTTGTATATTTGGGTGTCATCAGCGTACAATTGGTGCGACACTGGGTGATGATCTATGACACTTGAGAGCGGCTGAGAGTACAGAATGAAGAGAAAGGTCCAAGAACAGATCCCTGTGGAACACCACAACATACGTCAACAGGGCTGGAGTGTATTCCATTTGCAGATATAATTTGTGTCCTGTTGAATAAGTAGGACTTGAACCACTGTAAGGCTATATTCTGAATGCCAAATGCATGCTGGAGACGGTGAAGTAATATATCATGGTCTATTGTGTCAAATGTTGCAGATAAATCCAGGAGAGTGAGGACTGTAATCTTTCCACTATCCAAAGCAGAGAGAATGTCACTAAATACTTTCAGAAGAGTCGTTTCCGTATAGAGGCAAGGGCGATATGCAGACTGTACATTGCTAAAAGGCTGTTTGAATTCAAATGAGATACAAGTTGAGTTAGAACAAACTTTTCTAAGATTTTTTTATATGAAAGGGAGATCAGAAACTGGGCGGTAGTTCTTTAAATCGTTATGGTTCAGTGTTGGTTTCTTCAGCAGTGGCTTTACGATGGCAGTTTTGAAAAATGATGGGAATTCCCCTGATGAGAGAGAGATAATAATAACATCAGTTAGTGAAGGCAATATTGGGTCTAAGCACTCAAGCAGCAGTGATGTCGGAATTGGATCAAGTTCACAAGACTTTGGTGCACTTTTCATCACGATTGTCCGTACTAAATCTATAGAAACAAGTACAAATGCTCCTAACGGTTGTCGCTGAAATTCTGCATCATAACTGTATGGTGACGAATCAGTTGAAATTGTGCTGTCAAGCGAATCTATAATGGTTTGAACTTTGTCATTGAAGAAATTGGCAAATTGGTCTGGTAGGTCTAGTGGAGAGAAGGTTATTGGAAGTGGTGTACATTTGTTCCTTAACATTAGTTTGTTAGTTATCTCGAAGAGTTCTTTGCAGCTGGAACTCTCCGTGATCTTAGTACTGTAGTGGGATGATTTGGCTAAATGAACTATGTTTGTGACGTTCTTCTTAGCGGCGTCGTAGATTTGTTTATAAATAGTGAGTCTAGTGGAAAGCCAAAGCCTCTCTGCTTTTCGGCGATATCTTTTAGCAGTGCGAAGCTGGTCCCTAACACTGCTATACCAAGGAGAACACTTTTTGTTATTGATATTCTGCATTTGGTGGCTGGGGCATGTTTTTCAAGCAATGAACGCATGCAGTTATCAAGTTGTTCCGCTTTTGGATGTAAGAAAGTTGTTAGGTTTTCTAGGATGTCATGCATGAATTTGATTCTATTTATCATACGGGGGGTTTCTCTTAGTAGCAAACAGAGGTGGAGGGTTAGGGACTGATACGTCGAGATGGCATACAATGCAGATGTGGTCCGATGCAAGTTCGTGGGATACAAGGGTTGATTGTAGAATATTATCATCAGGTCTATAAAGAAACCAGTCTAAAATGTGACCAAGTTTATGGGTAGGTTGGTTAACTGACTGTTTAAGATTGAAAATATGAATAGAATCTAGGAGTTTTGACGAGTTTGGTTTACCAGGACAGTCAAAGTGAAAGAAGAAATCTCCAAGAATAATTAGGTTCCCACCTATCGAATTTCCATACTCTAGAAGATTTGGAAACTGCTCCAAAACGAGAGATTCAGTCAGCTTGTTTTTTTTCTACTAGGAGGAGAACGGTAGAGACAGATAAAATGGACTGACCTTTGTTCCAGTGTGAGCGTTGTTTGGACTAGTTCAAACGATGTGTGGCAATAGTTGAAGGTTGTGTTATACTTAAGGCATTTGATCATGGAATTCTTTGAAATTACAGCAATTCCACCTCCGCAAGAGTTGCGGGGGAACGCCTTGATGAAGTAATCGCTGGTTGTTAAATCCGCACACTTACATTCATCACCTTCCGAATGTAACCAGTCTCTGTCAGAAAAAAGACGTCAATATCCTGGTCATTGATAAAATTAACAATTTCTGTGCGCTTTTGCGGTGATCCTACTGATTGAGCGTTGAATAATGCAATACGTAGTGGTATCCCTGGGATAGTTGACACAACGGTTGACGATTTAAAAGGAATTTGAACCAGGTTATTAAAATTAACGGCAGAATTTTTAAGTTGTTTATCCGTTATGAGCGAAATGGAGATAACTGGAATCCTTCTTCCTGTTCTACGCCGGCCGTCATTGAAAGAACGTTTCGTTTTTTCGCTTCCGTTTACATTTAAGAAATGATGAATGAATTCCCAGTTCGTTCAGTATTGAGCACAATGTAGTATCTAGAACCAAAGTGTGGTCATTTAATCCAATTAATGAAGATTCGTCGTATTGTAAGCGGTCACGTGACGGCGGTTTATTAAAAAACAAATGACGTCTTAACAGTGGGACAAAACAGCTGAGAAAAAAATCGAATTGTTCTCGTTTCCAAAACAAGGAGATGAAATAACACATACGAACGGAACAGCCAATGCATGATGAAACACAATACTGTAGATTAACATAGGGATAAAACAAATATTTTTTCTCTACTTGCAGGTTTACGTCACTGGTCCGATCAAAGCCTCCCCAACAAGAGGAACTAGCGTTACAAGCTATAAGAGAAGCTTACTCACACATTTTTAACGGCGTAAATATAGAATAATCCCCTTTGGAACGAATTAATTATCCTTTAATATCCACTCTACATGTTTCAAGCAATAAATAACTGATTTTAAATGTGTGGACTTTCATATCACGTATTGATCACCTAAAGCGTTTTTCGTGTCAGTTTAAGACATGTCAGTGAATATCTTCAAACATTGTCTGTAAATTAGCATTAGCATAATCTTTGTAGTGTAATTACAGTGAAACCTGCCTCAATGTGCTCTCTGTAATCCCTGTTCTCTGTATCCCTATGTCCTCCGTACCCGATGTCTTCCTTCTCCGTCCTCCTCGGTAAGCAGGTCTCCTTTGCAACCCATTCTCTTCGTAACACTGAAATAATTCGTTGCAAAGGGGCAAAGGCAGACCTCCATGTACAGACCACCTCTATAAGGTGGTCAACATGATGATGTTAACAGTGTCCCATTTGGAGACGTTTCTTCTTTTTCCTAACTCAAACACTCTTTGATGGCAAACATAGATCTCCCTTTATCCTTTCTGATTGTAAAGGAGGACATCAATAAATCATGTCATGATTCCATATCCTATGATAAATATTGAAAACTTTAATAACAATCATCTTTTTTTGTATTTTCATGATAGAATGGTAAGTTACTATGACTATTAATTTTTGTCCTCTCTTTTTTCATAGGTGAACCTATTATACAAAGGGATAGAAGATAATAGTACAGAAATCCGTGTCACCCTTGCTACATTTTTCATTTTCAAGGTAATAACGTTCGTTAATCCAGGATTCATGTTGCGATATAATGTAAATTTTGCTGTGAATACATGGTTTAATGTAATATATCCATTACACAAAAAATGTAGTAATCTGATTTACAGTCGATGTTACGGTGAAGGTGAAGTTAATTGTAACAATCTATTACAAAAAATGTAATAATCTGATTTACAGTCGATGTTATGTGAAGGTGAAGTTAATTGTAAGAATCTATTACCAAAAAAATGTAATAATCTGATTTACAGTTGATGTTATGGTGAATGTGAAGATAATTGTAACAATCTATTACAAAAAAATGTAGTAATCTGATTTACAGTTGATGTTATGGTGAATGTGAAGATAATTGCAACAATCTACTTTACAGTCAAAGTTGATCTCGGAGGGGTGGAGGTGGGGAATTACGAATGTATCAATGTGATATACAGTCTCAGTGTAGGGAAGGTGATGTTGATTGTAACAAATCCAATTCACAATCAAGGAATGCTGTAAGGAGTTGATGTTTATTGTAAGACACTGGTGTCAGTTTGTGTTTGGGGGCTGTGATGTTAATTACAAACAATCTTTTTTATAACAATTTACGTTGGTACAGGGACATTAGGATGGCGATCTGTAAAGTATTTTCCTTGCAAAAGGAATTCATCACGGCAATATAATTACTTACGACACTAATCTCCAGTAAAATTATTACATATGATAGTACGCAATTACTTACAACATGAAACTTGGTATACTCATGATATTAAATTTACATTTTCACAACACCAACAAACAACAGAAACATCCTCTCATATTTAGGGAATTTCTAAAAAAAAAAATGTTAAGATATACAAATTTGGGAATTCATTACTGAATTCAATATGTTCTTCATCCAGGAAAATCAGTATGTATGTATGTATGTATGTATGCATGCATGCATGCATGCATGTATGTATGTATGTATGTATGTATGTATGTATGTATGTATGTATGTATGTATGTATGTATGTATGTATGTATGTATGTATGTATGTATGTATGTATGTATGTATGTATGTATGTACGATCATATTATAACAGGTAGCGTGTAACAGTATGTCCAGTACGCAACTAGCCTCGTTCTAGGAACAATTTGTAAGGCTATATACAATTTTTTCCCCATCACATATTTTACCATTTGCAATGTTTTAATACTCAGTAAGGAAATTAATCGATGTAATTACTGCATCGTTCTTCAAAAGTTTCATTATCTAACAGACGGTTTGGGAATTCCCTCACAATGAGTCTCTGTCGAAGAAAAAGGACGGAATACATTATATGGATGCTCACAAATATATTAATGATGTCGGGCATTGGGACAGTAATTTCGGCCGTCATCAAGCAAACTATGATCACGCTATGCTCTTTACGCGGTAAGTGCATAACACACAGTATAACTGTACAAGTTTAGAACACAATTAAGGTGTAATGCTCTTTACGCGGTAAGTGCATATCAGACAGGATAACTGTACAAGTTTAGAACACAATTAAGGTGTAATGCTCTTTACGCGGTAAGTGCATATCAGACAGGATAACTGTACAAGTTTAGAACACAATTAAGGTGTAATGCTCTTTACGCGGTAAGTGCATATCAGACAGGATAACTGTACAAGTTTAGAACACAATTAAGGTGTAATGCTCTTTACGCGGTAAGTGCATAACACACGGGATAACTGTACAAGTTTAGAACACAATTAAGGTGTAATGCTCTTTACGCGGTAAGTGCATAACACACGGGATAACTGTACAAGTTTAGAACACAATTAAGGTGTAATGCTCTTTACGCGGTAAGTGCATAACACACGGGATAACTGTACAAGTTTAGAACACAATTAAGGTGTAATGCTCTTTACGCGGTAAGTGCATAACACACGGGATAACTGTACAAGTTTAGAACACAATTAAGGTGTAATGCTCTTTACGCGGTAAGTGCATAACACACAGGATAACTGTACAAGTTTAGAACACAATTAAGGTGTAATGCTCTTTACGCGGTAAGTGCATAACACACAGGATAACTGTACAAGTTTAGAACACAATTAAGGTGTAATGCTCTTTACGCAATAAGGTTATATCAGACTAACGTTTATAATTCGCCAAAAAAATACACATACAATCTATTTAAAACATGCGGTTCAATCATCTGCAAATATTAAATTTCTCCATTTTTCATTAAAGATTTTTTGTTGGTATGAATGTTGTAGCCCACTGATTGTTATAGTCAAGTGTGTCTTTTAAGACTCAGTCACTTGTGTTAAATACCTTTATGGTGTCTTCGTCTGCTTGGACGCAGTGCGCTTATGCACCCAGCTTCTGTATATCGTAAACAAAAGTAAATAACAAACTGTCAAACTTTTCTGTGAAATAAAACATATTTTTTTCCATCTGGTTTCTCTGAAACGTTACTTTAATATAGGTTATAAATGACATGGTCTTGTCTGTATATATCCTTGATTTTCCAGATTGAAAAAGAATATTATCAAAGTTAGGAGAATGAGTACCTTTTTATTTTAGATATGACTTGTATGTGGACTTCATTGCAAATAATGAATATACTGGTAAGTGAATCTCTCTCTCTCTCTCTCTCTCTCTCTCTCTCTCTCTCTCTCTCTCTCTCAAACGGAAAACAGAGCCATTCACAGGATCCTCTGAAAGGGGTGGTTATTGTAGATGTTTTGTATTTAACCCTATTTTTAGAGCACAATAGACCATACATGGTGGCCGGTAATACTGGTAGAGAAAAAATCCGGGAAAACCTAAGTAATATCAAACGACACTGGACGCTACTGGCAAAGTTTCTAATCTATACATGTTGTCTGAGCCTGAACACAAACAGTTAGAGGGTGTGTGTGTGTGTGTGTGTGTGTGTGTGTGTGTGTGTGTGTGTGTGTGTGTGCCGTTGGTCTACACATATAAATAGTCGGATCAAAAGATTTGACGTTAAATAGATAGGGACACAATAGTTTGTCCGTTTCGTGGGGTAAAAGTCAGGATACGAAAGTTGAATCTTGTACGAGAATGATCTTTTGGGGAACCATGTATATATGCATAACGAGGATCGCTGCATAAAGAGATCCCACATCACACATCATTAAGGTAAATAATCAGACAGGGATTCAAATGGCATACGTGAAGATAATAATTAAAACTTAAAAAGCTAATAAATTAAAACCAAAAAAAACATAATTTCTGATACTTAAAAATTAAATTTGCATCATGCGTCGTTTCTTAAGATTTGAAAGTGATTAGAAGACATTTCAGAAGCACATTCCGCTCCGTAAATCATCTCCGCTCAACCGGTCGAAAAAGAATTTACATCATCCAGTTCGTCCTTAAATTTGAATATCTGTAGTCCATCTGTTTTACTTAACTTACCTTTGAAGATCGTGAACACTTTCTAATATATTTAAGAAGTATCATTATCTAACCTTAAGAGCTGGTAATTGAACAAGGCACATTGGGAAAAGTTTGTATCTCTTTCCGAATTAAATATGAAAACTGTTCATTTTGAAAACAAAAAACTAGGTTTAATATAATACTAGTATTTACGAAAATACTCTACTATGTTGCTGGTGATTCCTAAACGTGTCAAGAAAAGAAGGCTGGATGATACATTCAAGGACGTCATTACCGAAAGGGAAAATTTATTTTAACATCTCTGTGACAATTAAACAACTGTAAATTTCAAAAAATTCCGTTGATGCCAGGCTAAAGCAGATTGCATAGTTTTATGTATATATGTTGAAATATGGCTCCTCTGTTAAATCGGCGTTGAATATGGTACAGAAAGTCATTCGTGAAAATTCGAGCTGTATTAAGGATTAAAATAAATCTGATTAAATAATTACAACCGTACAAACAAATATCATACATGGACCAACTAGTCTCGAAAACTTCTCACAAAATAAATTATTATGAAAACTTCCGGCATGTCAAAATCTTCAATTCTGCTAATGCTGATAATTAGAAGAGTCTCTTGATGGATGGCACTTCAGCAGGACCAGATGGTATCCACTATCAACTTATGGTGCACTTTACTGAAACAATTATATATACATTGCTAAGCCTTTGCTAAACATTTGCAATAAACTTTTGCTTAACATTTGCAATAATTTATTGGAAACATCAAGCGTTTTGTCGAGAAGCAACAGAGATCTGGAAAGGACCATACCGACTCTTCCAGTTATCCTCTGATATCATTAACATGTCATATTTGTAAATCCATGAACGGATGGCAAATTATGGTCAACTCTGGGATCTTCCATCCAGGTGCATGACTCCACACTAAACGTCGATACCAGTTTGCTGAGAAGCACACTAAACCAGCTTGTCAGACTTGGGGAACTCTAATGACGAAACATGATATAGTTACCTTCTATTCAACATTGAGAAAGCTTATGAAACGGCACGCAGGTACTACATTATGAACGACCTATTAACCCAGGTCGACTGGCTCTCTTACTTGACATTATCTCCAAAGATTTCTATGATATTAATGGAGCGCATTAGCTTGTTTTGATAGGTTTCCTCATGTGATGATTTGTACCTCTGTGGAGCAAGTTGTCAGTCAAAATATCAATCATATAAAGCTGACATTTATTCATTGCCGTAAAGCAAACACGGCGGATAAATACATCTCTTTCTCACCATTGGATTCCTAGGGTGATAACTACATGTTTCACATCGTGAGATACTAGATGTTAAGTATTTGAACGAAAAAGACAAACATATTTCAAAGAATTGCTTTCAAAGGATATTCGATCATGACATAAGAAAACTGTTTAATTTGCAAAGTGCATGGTGTTTAGAGCTGTGGTCTTAAGGACTGCAACCTGCACAGAGCAAATCACTAGAAACTAAGAATGAACTTATTAATATGAACACTTATTACAGTGACTCCACAAGAAAATATCCATTAATACAATAATTTCTCATGACTGATAAAGAATGCACTTACTGCAAGTAGAAATGTTCAGAAGAAGACTGAAAACAGCCTCTTCAAGATAATGGGTACAGTAACGACTTCTGCATTGGTTACCAAGATCACTGTGATTATGGAGGGGGGACCAAATCAAGTACTGCCGAAATATTGGATCACCAGGTTGACCAAGGAGTACTTTCAATCACTGGAAATGGTAAGTATCACAAAAGGCGATTACTACTGGAACCGTTATTCGCCTCTCCTGGATAGACGCCGACAGAAAACATTGCCCTGCAATGGTCCTGGTGTAGTACTATACTTTATTCAAGCAAAATGCGCGTTACATATACAGTGTTTCAATGAACTGACACCAAATTGTTTACCAATTTACGTACAAGCTTCGCCATGAAGATTGGCTGCTGGGTCAACGTAAAAGACCATATTCGCTTGCGATCTTCTTCGAACAGATAACAATGGTATGTTTCTAGCACGCTTATCCTCGTCGTTGTAGCATACCCCTGGGTCAAAATGTGTCTCTGATTGATTCAGGATCTGTAGGAGGAGCTGGATGTTATTCTAAAACTCCTCACGCAAATATGTTCTGAGGAAGAAAATGCCCTTTTAAGCATCGACAACTAGTCGTTTTTGTCCAGAATCCACCGCGAAGAAACGGCCCATAAAGCACGTGCCTTTATAAGCCACCATACACACAATTTGTTCTCTGTGCTACGTTTCATTGATAGACTACAGTCCAACATACTTATCTGGCCACATCTATGTGTACATACCAGCAAGATACTTACACTCTTTGTATGACAATCGTATATCCACTATTCCCACTATCAAAAACATCATATGGACAACGTTCTTTTGCATACCAGGACCAAGCAACGTAGAACGAATTGCCCATTGAAGTTAGACAAAAAGATAGAGTAATCCCTTTCACCAGTGCTTTTGAAATTCACCTTTCTTGACTGCAAGAATAAATTTAAAGACCTAATAATGTTTCCTACCTTAAATATTTTCGGCTTGTTTTATATTTTCCAATTTCATGGTATTTGTTGTTTGCCTACTTTTTTTAGTCATATCATTTTAGATGTTGTAAAACACTTAGAGCTTCCAAAAGATTAGGCGCCATAATAAGTCTTCGTTATTTAGTAGTAGTAGTAGTAGTAGTAGTAGTAGTAGTAGTAGTAGTAGTTGTTGTTGTTGTTGTTGTATATAATCATTTTTATTATGTAAACTAAGTTGTCAAGATTATGCGCCTTTGTTGCTTTTGTCATGGCTACGGTTGGATTTCTGATTCTATTCATCATATTGAATATTATTTTGAACTTTTGTATAGATTGTTTTGATCTTATTTTTAAAATTTTCTATGCAAGTTAAGCTGGTTTATGTGGTGGACTCCGTCACCGCAAAAAAACAACAAATCTGGGTAAAATATCTCACCGGCGATGCAAGCCACAGATGTTGAAACATTTCTTTCTGTGTATCAGTTAAGATTAAGCAAGGATGACAGCCACGATAGGTAGTTCCCTCATTCTCCTTTGTTTGATCGTAGCCAAGTTCATTCTTCCTGGAACCAATGTAAAATTCCTTGTAAAAGACGTAGACTACGATTGCATGATTTAAGCCTCCATCGACAACGTGTTACTTTGCAACAATATTTTCAGAATGCACCATTCTTAGTCCTCCTCCAGTCCTACCACACTCACCGCGGAAATAATAACGATGCGGCATATTGGGGAAAATGTCAGTCACAATAGAAATCATCGAGGCGACAATGGATCGCTCGGCTGCACACAACGCGCCACTAACATAAGAATCATTCCAGGTATCAAGTGCCTCTCCTTGGCATTATTAGACGATCTCGATGACTGGGAAACATCTCTCGATTTCCTTTCGCTCGCATTTCTGGTAATGAATTTCCGCCTGCAGCTTTTCTGCTAGCCTCAACTCCTTTACCCGCTTCATAGTCGTATTTGCTCTGCACATGTTTAGCAGCAGTAAATGCAATACGAACAGTACTAAACAATATTTCGTTCTTGAAGAGCACAGTGCTGTATGTGTTCAAAGCCAAAACTATTTCGACCGCAGAAATAGCTATGAATATTATCTGAATTATAGTTTCTTTCCAAACACTACCAAATCCTAAGCTGGTCGTTCTGAATATGCATACTTCTTTTTTGAAAGAAAATGGCACAGCACCACGCTTTAAATTACTATCGAAACTCATCAGTCTCACATTTATCTTTAGAGTTACCCAGTATTGGTTCTAAACTGAAGAGTCATCCCGTTGTTACAAGCCGATCACAATTCAATGTTTCTGGTAGCGGTTCGATTGTTCTGCATCAAGGGATTAGATCATTAGATATCAGCAAGTTTTCACTCAATTTTGTAACGTCATTTGTGAGGTTTACCGGTCTTTTGCACGGTTTACCGGTCTCCTTGAATGTATTGCGAATTTCTTGCCCCGTTTGCTCTGTTTCCTTTACCTCTACCCTTCCGCAAGAGGCAGTGCAGAGATAAGGTTAAGCTGTGAAAGACATTTCATTCGATACACTAAATTTTGAAATGTTTGACCATTTAAAGTAATCGTCAGTGACCTATATTTTACCCTGAATCTTAGTAGTGAGACCATGGATGTCGTTCACCGTGTTGGTGTAACAAAAACATCATATTTGGCTTTGACCTTTAGGTTTACGTTTGGTCTCCTCGCTCGTGATAGTCAATATGCCGTTCAAAACACTTTGGTTTTCAAATGTGTTGGTTATGGTGTCGCTTGTTTCTATTGTCTTAATTTTTTTTCATACCTGAAAGCAAAACCGAAATATGTAAACACCGGCTATATTCAATGCAGTATATCAGTGGAACTATTTAATTTACCGACTAATTTTGTGTTGCTTAAATCACATTTTGGGGCACGCCTTGTACATCTATGCGTGGAATAACCAAACAAATTGCAGGGCTCCAAATATAAATAACAGCTATGGTTGGTGTAGAATCTAGATGATCTTTCTCTTTCCTGACATTCGACCTTGTCGCCCTTAGGCACCGCATTTCTCGCCCACTTCGTTGATGTGGGCGCGCTTTTCTGGCCAATTATGCAGCAATTCTCAATCAGTTGACGGACATTGGCCTTAATTCCCGCAGTAAACACCATCCACCACCACTTCGAGCTAACCTAGAAACTTCTCGAGAAGGCGGCTTGACACTGTCCAGATTTCCCCTCAAATAATTGTAAACTAAATGCATGTTTGTCACAACAGCTCCAAGTTCAATTTAGCTACCAGTAATTAATTCAGCGTAAGAAACTATGAACTATATTATAGCGGGTACCTCTGCCTAGCATCTTTACTGGAAGCTTGTTCGTAGTGGTTGAGGAGTAGCAGGGTGAAATGTACAAACATTCAGTATTTCAAATGAGTTAATTAATGTTTACTTGCGCATAGTCGTCTCGTTTAAATCCATATCCATAATTTAACAGATTTCATAATTCATTTTTGAGTGACAATTTTAAAGCAATATTCCACAATATATTTCTTTATGTGCGCTTGTCTGTATGGGTGACCGTGTGTGTGTGTGTGTGTGTGTGTGTTATATCAATTATGTACCAAGAGACTTGCAGAGTTTCCTATTAATGGTATATCATTTATGTCATGTGCACGCTGTACATGTATTTTATCAGGTACGTATACATTTATTAGCCCTTTGAAAGGAGTTGAAGATTTGACTTTACTGACCGATTAAGTCAATACAAGACACTTTATGAACAAAACATGAAAGATGGCATTAATAACGAATGTAGAGCACTACATACACATGGTTAACTCAATAGGACACATAAACACTCATTCACGTACCGGCGCATTGAAATTAGTGTGGAGTAGAAACCAAACAAACTTACGAATCAACACGAGATAATTAAAATATTGTATTATATTTACAGTTTAAGCAAATATTCTGCTTTAATAACGGTTTAATAACATTAATGCCAACCATAAAATCTCTCATCGTTTGGTTGGTTTGATTTATCTTTTGTCATCATACCTAAGTCCAGATATATCGTGGGATGACAACCTAAAATCCTCTCCACTCCAGAAGTATTCATATTTAATGTTTATCGATTTTTAGAACATTAGGTTTAAGAAACAATAGCAAAACAATAAATACATCACAGTATGTTACCACATAACCGAAAACGTTACAGTACAATGTCGACAGGGTTTGCAACTTTGTCTCACTGAATATATAAACACTTGATAAATCCAAAAGAAAATGCATACATACCGTTACAACAAACCATATTCGTGTTGGTAACTTTGTGTAAGCTCAATGTTTAGGTTGTAATGTAACCCAAATTATTTTTTCTCACTCAAGATTTCTGAGTATTTTATCCCTTATGCATGAGAGGGAAGGGGAACGAAAAGTCGCAAGTATTGCGATAAAATTGTGTACCATATTAAATTCATTTAGAAAAGATGGCGTATTCATACTTGTCATCGTTGTTTACATACGTCACAAACAATTACTGAGTGAATAGCACACAAATGAAAGACGCCGTTGCAATATGTTGATATATGCGTATTATTGAGTAATTGGTGGAACATTATTTGTATATCAAATTGCTTTATACCATGAATTTAAAAGCAGTGTCTTTTTAATTATATGTGGTATATATGAAACATGTTAAAGCACGACTGGTAGAATATTCACAGTCGCGAGATAATGTAGTTTTCAGCTTGAATTGAGGTCACAATTAGCATTTTCTAAAAGCAACCATTGCCTAATGGTCTAATGTGCCTTGTTTGCTTACAACACAATAACCTATACAATTTAGGAGGTAGTCTCCAAAGCCCTGACCCTGGTCAATAGTTACCACTTCTTGTTTACCTAATAATAATTTGGTTAATAAGCTTATACAAAGAGTATAATGCAGCTAATTTAGTTGTTTACATAAATGACATGAAAGTAAAAATGCCAGTCAGGTCAAGCAGAAATAAACTCAAATTTTGGACGAGGTCAAGTCCAGCAAACAATGTTACATTACAATAACATGTAATGAAATAAAGCTATAACAAACAATTTAAATTAAATATACATAACATGAAAATGCCATGGTTTGTAATAAATACGTTTACTAATATACCTTTAATTTTAGTCAGAAAAGAAGACAAGTCATACCAAGCGGCTCAAACAGTCTACTTGTTTTCTGCTATTTAATATTTGCTACTGCGAAATCAACTAGTACCTTCACTGACCGCCTCGTGTTAAAATGGTGTTGGCGTTATCAAAACATATGAGATTACTTTGTTCGTCTTAAACTAATAATGCAGGTCGGACAAGATTCAGAACTTTAACATACATATTCATACTGTAACAAGATAACCGGGTGGGATTTCAGATTGACGACACAACACAATTGATGTTCATACAATTACAATGTTTAATGAAAAATAATTTAAAAAGACAAAAAATTATGATGAATATGCGCGTGTATACGATCCAGATATCAATTAAGAAAACTCACCGACTTAAATAATGAAATTACAAATAAATGAAATACACTGTACAAGGACAAGGGGTGACATATTCACAGTGATTACAGCACAAAAATAATACTTTTTATTCAAACAGAATACAATGTAGTATTTTACTCACAGTACAATGTATTCACTCAAATATTGAAATTATGTAAATAAAAAGGAACAGATACATATTATTTCTCCAATCCCCAAAACACAGTGGGTTGTACAAACTGCAAAAATTAGCACACGGCTAAAAGGTCACATGTATGGAGTTGTTCAATCCGTAACCTGTACACTCAACTACCAATTACACTGGCTATCAAGTCATCAGTTTTCCAGGCTGGTGAATCGAGCAATCAGCGCCCTCGGATCTCGGTCAGCAGCGCCCGATCACCTGCTACTCGACCAGCAACAGCTCTCTACGGCTGCTAAGGTCGACTTATATGGTTAGCTCTGCATGCTCATACTACGTTCACTCAGATCACTCTGGTCACTGGAAGTTCTCTCTGCTCAGCTGAATATATATATATATATATATATATATATATATATATATATATATATATATATATATATATATATATATATATATATATATATATATAGGCTGACCTAGACTCTAGCTGTAAACACAGGTTGTCCTTGGCTTGTTGATCTCATTTCTGACCCTTCTTAGAGAGTGTAAACAAGCCTTGGAAATGATTGGCTAGATCCAAAAATATATTTTTATTTTTAGTAATTAGTGACTGATTTTCTTATCTGAATCTTTCTTTGTGTACGTGATTTAGTGAGGGTAGCTTCTTTCTATGACCTTCCAGAATCACATGATTCCTTTTTGTTTACGAGGGAATTACATATATATAGCTGTGTTTTGGAAGCTAACATTAGTAGAATCTGGGCTTTTAAAGTTAATAGTTGTGTTTTTTGTTTGAGTTATAATTTTAATTATTGTACTGGAAATTGTGTCATTTCGTCGTAGCAAGAGGAATTATTTGGAAAAGAACATGTGTTCATAATTTCATTTGGATGATAATAAAACAAGAACTGCATCACATGACATTGTCAGCCATTTTGGATTACATCGTCAAGATTCGAACCTGGAACTATTAGAACATTTATTTATCAGGACTCTTGCAGTTCCATTAGTGGATTATTTTGTGAATTCTAGATTTGTTGGATTTGATTTTCTAAAACCGTAAGTTTATTTATTTTATGAAAATAATTGTACTTAATAAATTCATTGTTAAGTTTTACAAGCTTGTTAGTTTTCACTCTTTCTGTGTTGCTGCTTATTCGAGCCTAAGCACGTAACAATATATATATCGCCGTGTACTATGCATGGCACAGGCATATTTGATGGAACGTAATGACGTTACATACAGTAAGCTATACAGTTTACATTACTGGCACAATAATTATTAAACAATACACAAGTTCATTAGTGAACCTAACCGTGCCTGATAAGAATCATACAGTACTAAACACCTCTTAAAAATGCAACTTTGTATTGCCCATATAAATCTCTTGCTAAGTCACAAACAAGAATAGAAAATATTTGCATTATGCCACGTATACCGAATCCACATAGAAAATATACAAAGATAAACGTTGTAGTACAATAGTTATAATTTATACAAAAGAAATTATCAACTCACTTCTACAGCTGAAGATGTGCAAATCCTTACAGTAAACCACCTGCTGACAAGATGTTTAGTACTGTAAAGATTTTACCTATAGTGAGGTATTTATACACAGATATTGTCTGTGCACTGGATGCATTTGGTTCTTCTAATCAAAAGCACTTAGCACGTGCGGCATAGGATCGACCGAACTTATTATTTGAATTATTGTACAAGTAATTAATAAATAAAAGAATGTATACAAGTCCGTGACACATACAGATTGAGGCCAACAACTATCGATATTGAGGGGAGTTATACATCTACTTCCATACTCACATACATTCAGGCCAACAAATATCTATAGTGAGGGGAGTCATACATCAACTTCCATAGTTACATACATTCAGGCCAATACATATCGATAATGAAAAGCATATATGTAGAATCACATTCTATTGCGACTAATAAAATAGTTTCGTCGAACTGTAAGTATTTTACGGATTGGTCCGCGCTTTTACGTAGGATATTTTATCCAGCATCCTCGAGCAACTTATAAGTTTTGAACTTTTTCGTTCAAGAAATAATTTTTGCTACCTATTATTTTTGTCATCTTAGGTATGAGTTTCCAATCGAATATATGTGACATTGGTAAGAGAGCATCGGTCATTGAGGTACACGATTTCTTTTGGTCGATAGATACAGCAGCACACGAACTTGGACACAAGTAAGTTTACTCCTTATCATAATTCGTTCTTCCCCCTATTTTCTTTCACTCGATTAGTATTGGTGCCCCCTTGATCTATTTGTGATTTCTAGACATTGATCTTGTATTGGCCGATTTGTTTCCCACTTTCCTATATCTGTATTATCTGGGATGTGGAGAAACGTTTTGTACGATCAAAGTACGATACCGCGAGCTAAATAATCAATTTGCCATTGGATTTGAGAAAATCTTCAACCCATTTGTTATGATGACCCATTTGTTTCATTAAAAAAATTGTCCAAGACAAAATGCTTATTAGAAGACAACTAATAAATAATATGAAAAGGCTGACAGATGTTTTAGTTATAATTACTTCAGTTTGTAGATTTCATATAGTATAAGCCAATCAAATCACCAATTGAACCTCCTGACAGATGGCTTTGACTAACCTTGTTGATAAAGTATAATTCACAGACGAGTCCTACTGGAGATTCCAAAAGGTCACACTTGACTGTTATGTATATCTTTCTTTCTGTAGCTCATTGTGCATGACTATATCTATTTTTATAATTTTGTTCATGGATGTAATTTATACAGACTATCTTCAGTTAGGTTTTTTTTCGTTTCCTATGTATCTTGAGAGCTTAGGGATTGTATTGTATAAAATAGATGTTTACTTATGTGTTGACGAGTATTAATAATAAGACTTAAATGGCACCTTTTGTTTAATGTCACAATCGTGGATTGGGTTTAGACGTTTCTAGAATAATTCTTTACTTTCCCATCATCTGGCTAGGTGACATGAATATGCCAAATCGACGCAAAATGAGTAGTGTTGTTGGTTACGTGTTTTATTTTGTTGCGAAATACAGTCGCAAAAAACTACCGAATATACAAGAAGGGACTTAGGCAATTACTTTCATTCCGATTTTGAAGTCATTCACATTTCTTGTGTTCCTGTTGTAATTCTGTAGACGTTTTTTTATGTTGGAATTAATTCATGATTTCCATGACTGTATAAACTGATCAAAATGTCTTTCTTTAAGATTGTATCTGATCAGAAATTATAGGGAATATTTTGATTTCCTATATTGCCGATAAGATGCTGTTGATGCTCCCTAAACATTGAAGTCAGCCTAGGTCATTATTACAATCCTGCAATATCTTCAGATTTTGATATAATATAGTTTCGTTTCTTTACCAATAATTATATTTTTCCATAAGTCAACAATTCTTCTTTCCATTTGTAGATGTAGAGGGGATATATCGCGATCACTCACCAAAATGCGCATACGAGGGGCTGAATTTTGTTATAAATTAGTTCAGATCTTAGTCTAAAACAACCCGTACGACCATATATATGTTTCATAATCCGAGATCGTATCTGTATATGAAAGAATTGAAAAGAGTGTCCTGCCGATCAGAGGCCATATAAGTATTGTTATTATTTTCTAAGGAAGGTTCATAACCTTGTTGGTTTCACTAAATAGGCTTATATATCGATCTTAAATGTTTTTAAATTTCTGAGAATTGTAAGTCCCGACCTTGCACATATAGAAAATTAAAATGCAATTAGGAAATTAGGAGTTCACTCTCACCTACAAGAACGATTAGATTGACCATAATATATATATATATATATATATATATATATATATATATATATATATATATATATATATATATATATATATATATATATATATATATATATATATATATATATCTGAGTATGAATAGCTGTGTCAAGTAATATGGAGTAAAAACTTCTTTTAAAGGTATAAATGTACGACCCACAGGATAATCAAGATTATTTTACTACGGTAATTACACATCCATTACAGACTAAAGATTTCTAATCTTGTCTCCCGTTGGGTGTTTCAACAGCAAAATATCTTTTGAAACTGGTCGATATTATAATAGTCCACGAGATAAAGTTAATGCTTGCATCTTGATACTTATATTATCAGAAATGAAGATGATATCTGTTTTGTATGTCGTAAGTTTCGAACACACACACACACGCGTACATACATACATACATACATACATACATACATACATACATACATACATACATACATACATACATACATACATACATACATACATACATACATACATACATACATACATTAATGTTTTATACCTGGAACATTAATGTAATAAACCTATGCAAATTGCAAATACATTCTAACGATATCATCAATCGATTTTATTTTACGTTTTTTTCTGCCTACTACCTCTAAAGGTTTCGTGAATGAACTTCTTATGTCAAATATGTGACTTGCTTGTAAGAAAGACTTCGCTCTTATCAGATTTGGAATCTATATTAGGTGAATCTGGACTGGCACTTGACGAGATAGGTCGACCGATAAATCGAAACTTCACTTTTACTTGTATATAGTCGTGTGCCTTGATTATTTGTTGTTTCCAGTCTTGGAGCAGTACACGACGGTGAAGGTGTGGCCATAGCCTGTCCTGCTGAGGATTATTTTATCATGACTTCCTATGAGCGAGAATTCGAAGAAGGGGAACCATACTCCAGAAACCCTTGGCTCTTCTCCAACTGCTCCGTGGAGTCATTCAAGGCATTACTAGGCGAAAAGTACGTCCCATTCATATCTAGACATTATTAGAATCTACTGTTCGTTAAGTTACCCTTTGATACAAGTACTCTCAGACAAAAACATATTTTTTTACAAACACTTTAGAGAATCTTTCGATTTTGGTTTTCATCAGGTTAAGCAGTAATGTCGAAATAATGAATACAGTTAATCGTTTTAGCTCATGAAAACGGGGTGTTTCCAAAGATATACGTATGTGTGCAAATGCATTTATTTGATTGAGCATTATATAGGTGGGTATGTACATAGGAATGTGCGTAGTTGAACTTTGAATCTATCTATCTATCTATCTATCTATCTATCTATCTATCTATCTATATATCGGTATGTCTATATGTCCGTCTGTCTGTCTATATATATATGTATGTCGGTCTGCCTGTTTATCTATCTATCTATATGTCGGTATGTCCGTCTGTCTGTCTATATATATGTATGTCGGTTTGTCTGTTTATCTTTATATCACAGTAAATAGCCTACTTATGTATTACAGAGAGTGCCTGCTCAACGAGGGTACTGTCTTCAACAAGAATGAATGGATGTGGTATGTCAAGCAAGAGACAGGAGAGAGGTTTACGGCCGATCAGCAATGTGAACTTAGTAATGGACCAGGGTCTCGATTTTGTGGGGTACGTACATACTTGTGTTTGTATGCTTATTTTTTCACTTGCTTGAGCACATTCCCCTTCTCTGTAAATAATATGCTCGCGCAGATGCTGAACTGGATATGGGACGTTTATTGTATCTGTATATCCCTTTGTCAGCTACCTTGTGCTCCATCCAATATGAAATTCCAAACTTCTACTAAATGTTAAGATTTTGTCTTTAACAAACTGTGATTGTCACTAGAAATACAGTTTTGCTGACGTCATATTCGTCTACCCCACCCCCCACCCCGGATAACAAACTTCACTTCTACACTTCCAGAGGAATGAGCTTTTTACTGTGTAAACTAAAGTTGATGCAAGTATAGTAATTTGTTCTAGATATTAGGAAGTAGCTACCAAGTATTCGAAGCAAACTAGAGGTAAAATCACAGGGGCCCCGGTTGACAAAGTTGTGTAAAGCTCTCGCCTTTACCAATCACTGCCATCTTACCTCTGTCTGCGTTAATGTGGATATCCGAGAACGCTTCTCTCATAGCTTTCTGTAAATGGTTTATTCTTACCTTGGTTTTCTCGGCTTCTTCCTTCACCTGTTATATAATGACCGCCATGTAAAGACTTATCTTGCGTTAACCCCAAAACAAGACAAACTTGCATCACACGGATCTCATGAAATCTGAAACACTAACTGCATGTATCGCTTCCTATTTGTTGGTCACTAGACCAATGATTCACTTTGCACTTTGATGTTTATGACGTTTGCATTCAATCGAAGAACTTTTTTTTTGTAACTGAATAAAAACCTACGACGCATATATATATATATATATATATATATATATATATATATATATATATATATATATATATATATATATACATACATACATACATACATACATACATACATACGGAATGACTGAGTAGTGTGTACATGGATGAAAATTAATTATTAGGTCGTCATACGAGTGTATCTAACACCGATTCAGTTGCATTATTGCTTTGGTGATGTGTGCATATTCGATATTGAATATGAACTGATGTGTGCAGGCATGGCGATGGGTACCTTTGAATTGCGTACATTTGTTCAAATCTCCGTAGAGTACGAATTATAAATTATCTAACCTGTATGATAGTCTTGACGACATACTAGGGTTTACGTACTCGCCGGACGGTTACATCATCTAAAGAAAACAACCCTGCTCTAGTCTAAATGGCATAATCCTCACAGTTAAAACGCTACCAGATTCTGCTATCTACGAGTATTATCAGGTTTTACTGCGTCTGCAATCGCAGTATACGAAATTTGAATAGTCTCAGTTTTTACTGTGTCTTCGTTACACTAACTCGACTATTCGAATAACTACAACAAACAAGTTTACAATACATGTAGTGATTTTGGTGCGTAAATATATAGCCCGTTAGCTGTCAGAATTTTAGTATTTTTGAGGATATGACGATGACCGATTCAGTTACAATGAAACGTAGATGATGTTTTTTTTTTATACTGCTCATTTTATCCTGTACAACGCAGTGATACAGGTATCATAACATCAAAATGATTAATATTATGAGAAAACGATGGCAAAATAGGCCTATGTGATAGCATGTTTGCCTTTTATATTGATCGCATCCAAATACTACTACGTCAATCGTATTTATAATTAATGATATGATCTTAAGAACGCAGTTGGCCAGGCAAGTAAATTCAATTATTATCAATTACGTTTCTAATGAATAAAATTCGCAAAGAAATTTTAAAACAAATTCTAATTAATTTATGTTTATAGTATCTGTGTTCTACTTTACATTGCATCCATATTAATGTTAATTCTCAGAAGAGTAGTCAGAAATAATGTTGCAAGTGTACATTCGGGTGTCGCTAGCTTAAAAGTATCCGCGAGAAACATATTCTGGATCTGCTAAAGGAGGTCATCGCAGAGGTGATCTGGAATCTTTAAGGAAACCTGTTTCGTTATACTAGAATTCGTAATGTTTCACGCCACCACCGAAATACTGTCCATCATCTCCTTCCCCCAAGTGGACAAATCGTGCCTTGGCCATAGTTTTGGTACAGGATTCTTATATATATTAATTTAATTTCCCTTTCAACGTCTTGAATCTACTATCAAGATAATAATATATGCAAAGGCACGTAAATCTGTATTTTTTTTTATTTGTGACTATCAACGAGTTTGTGGTTTGTGAATGGACGAATGAGAATCATTTTGATGGGTACACTAACGATACGGATTTACGTCCAATACAATTGCAAGGAATTGATTTATTACTAGGCAATGACCATGTGATGATAATGTAATGGTTAATCTACTAGTAACTGACAAGCCTTATGTTGCTCCAATTGAAAATGAAATTCTTGATGTAACCCGTCTTGTTTAGTTACCAAAGCATTGAACGTGTGATTCAGAATGATATTTATTCGTTAAGCTGTCATAATAATATTAAGTCTTTTGATTCGATTACCTCTATCCTAGTATTGATCTGTCAAGAATTATTGACCATAATCATCCTATTTTCAATACCCATTTTCTTAATTCTTTTCAGGGTTACAAAAAATACTTTGTCAAACAGGATGAACAGTATAAGATATTGTGTTTCTTTCAGAAGGCTATTTGCAAACATACAGCTATACAAGTACACCAGTTGGTAATTTTGTGATAAATGCGATCCGTATGAGAAACCGTCGGTTACCTCAGGTACCCTCTGGTGACACGTCGTTTGTGGGCAATCACATTATCATTCTTTGGTCATATCAGCTGAATATTATATAGGCATTGGTCATGAAACGCCCTTGGCTGGTCATTTAGGAAATAATAAGACTTATCGCAAGATCTTGAATTAGTTGTTCTTGCCTGAAAATTAAAAAGTGATGTTTTTAAATACTGTAGATCTTGTCAATGTTGCAAAACTACAATAATCAGAAGGTATGTAAGACTAAACTGCAACCTATTCGTGTATTTGACACACCATTTAGGAGAATAATGGTAGAATGTGTCGGTCGCTTACCTAAGACCATGTAGGCTACCAATACTTGTTGACAATTATGTTTGCGTCCACCAGGTTTTCAGATATGGATATCAGATCAAAAATCGTTTGGTTTCGGTCCTATTCAACTATATTTTGTACATACTGTCCGATGACATCTTGTAGATATTAAAAACTAAACTTCTTTCAAATGAAAATATCAGATGATTATTCTTTTAGACTATGTTTCTGATTTCAAATAGAAGTCATCAAATGCTTTTGGAATAGCAGTAACTCTACGCAGGCAAACTTGAAGTTAAGGGATGAGCGAAAAAGAAAGGAACAGTATATTCAGCCCGGTGATAAACTACAGGGTCATTTGCCCATACCTTCGAAGTTTCTTCGAGCTAAAGTGTAACGTCCTTCTACAATTGAACACAAAGCAACTTAACTAATAATATTAACACTCTTGGGAGAAGGAAACAAAACAACTTTGTCATATAAATATGTTAAAGAAGCATTTTGGAAAAGATAGATATACTAATTATTCAGTAAATTTAGTTGTTCCTGTCCCACACTTCCATGATGTAAACAATGGAATACAATCTGCCTGCATTGGCTTTGTTTTTACTCGTTTTTAAAATTCAGAAATATTTCATGTTCTGGGCAAGAAACTTTCATATTTTTAGGTGGAAGAAAAGAATGAACTATAATATTTATTATTTAAATCTGAGCACTTGTTTCCAAACGTTCCAAGACAAACAAAAGAAAATTACCACAACGATGAAATTATAGATTCTGCTCCCGTCAAGCAGCAGCCTTAAAAAACAATAATATATCGAGTAGTTCTGTCTCTATAATGTTTTTAACTCTGTAGAAATCAGAAATAACGTACTCTTTCTTGTACTAGTAAGTGCACATAGGAAAAGAGTTAAGTGTTCTGATCAGTCTTATTAGAAGTTTGTTTACTAACACTCCCGCCAGAGGTACTCGTATGAGACTGAGATGGAAGTTTACGAAATTTATTAACGTTTCAAACAATTTCTCACCTCTCTAGTGCCAAAGACAGAAAGGTAATGTTCGCCATGTAAAATGTAACAAGGAAAGGATTCAGAATATGTCTGTCACCATCAGAAAAAAAAACAACCTGGCTAGTCAGTTTTGACGTTTTACGCACATGCCTCAATATTTCATTTATTGGCCTAGAGTCCCCAGTTTATTAACTTATCTCATACACCTTTAGCTCTGCGATTTATTTTGTATGGTCTTTTCTAGGCTGTCAACGCAGATATGTGTCTATTTATGAAATGTACGGATCCAAAAACGGGACAATGTGTGTCACGACATATCACTGCTGCTAGAGGAACTAATTGTGGAAACGATAGAGTAATCTCTCTCTCTCTCTCTCTCTCTCTCTCTCTCTCTCTCTCTCTCTCTCTCTCTCTCTCTCTCTCATTATGAATATGACTGTCTTTCGCAGTTCAAGTTAATTAATCAGATGGAATTTATAACGAATTGATATGTCAAATATAATCTTTACATTTATATAACGATTTTATAAGAAAGTTGATAACCGAGTTACATAATAATTCAAATTTAATTGTAGTAAATTACGCAGCTTGAGATCTGTCATTATCAACTCAAATTAAAAACCACTTGTTTCCTTGTGATTAGAAAACTGAATTTTTGCCTCTTCTTTATTACATATATATATATATATATTCATTTTACAGTGGTGCATAGAAGGAATGTGTGTTTCTAAAGCTTAATAAAAGGGCAAGTATATTCTTTATTGTTGTCAACAGTAGGTAGGCTATAATAAGAATAAAGACAGAAATCCAGCTCAGGTTAGTCCGACGCCCCTCCATAACGTGTCCAATGGCAAGGCACTTCAGTTATTAACTACAGATTATTATGATTCATACGGTGAGGACGACGATTGCAATGAAGACAATGATGATGATGATGATGAAGATGATGATGATTAATCAATGAACTTAGATACTTTAAACAAAATTTAAATGAAACTTCATCTAATTCATTCGAGAAATAATGTCGACATGTAATTAAAACAAACTTTGTATTTTGCAGGTCCAAAATGTAATGTGCCACACTAGCCAAATGTGAAATTAGAAAGTTACAGGGCTTCAGAGTTTACCGTGGGTATGGCAACTGCCGTTCAACAGTATATTCTTAATAAAAGGAAAATGTTATATTGAGTTATGTTGTATAGGTTTACACGTTGAATACCTTGTTGATATTAACTATTAAATAAAAATGAGATTTGATATCCTTTTAAATGGGTGTGATAGGAGCACATAGTGGTGTGTCGTTTGTACGTATATTGGCTTTACGCTTTATTCGTACCCTCTTAATCATGTTAAATTTAAATCGCAGCTACACCAACTATTAAGCTTGAGCACTAACCCGAAAAACTGGAATTATACGATGAACAGAATCGTCGTCGTAATGTAGCTACAATGCATGCTGAGGCTACTGAATATTTTCGTCAACAAGACAGCCGTCGGTTTATCACACGCAAACAATTGCTATTGAGGTTGCCGCATAAGCACAATAATTATTAGTGCCCGAGTTTAATTTTTATTAACATCATAGTGATTATAAAATTAAAGAGCAAGTATTACTTTGAATTATGCACTAGATACATCCTGGTAAAACATTTTTTGTCAACGATGCGCCAGGATTCGTATCGATGTTAGAAATCATTGGCATATTTAGAGTTAAACTAAATATTTGATGTACGTTTCGATATGGCGCTTGAAAGTAAGTCATCAGGAAAAGATGGTTTGGTTATTATGGCGTGTAGCGGAGTTGTTTATGCCGCCACTGTGGTAGGTGTCATGGTTACGGTGAGGTGCTCCAAATATTTTATTTAAATTATTTAGGCAGCCACACCCAGGCTCGATTTGAAGGAAGTGAAATTATTGATAGAGAGAGGGGTAATGCTCTGAACCCTCAATCAGCAATGCCAACAGTTAAATTATTGAGTACACAAAAGGTAAAATTTAATTGAATAATAATTTAATACAATTAAATAGCCAAATGATAATAAATCCCCAATAACTCTTCTTCCTACCAACCAAGTGATAGGCTATTGAATCATTTGATTTATAGTGTGAGATAGCTTTTCGACTTGTACATGTTTCCTACTCATCTGGATCTCTCCTATCTTGCCAGCTCCTTCTCTCCTTCTGACCTCCCTCCTAACTGCTTCACCTCCGTGATTGTTCCTTCTCCAATTTCTACTTCTCCACTCCTTTCCCGACTAGCCTTTATTTCGCAATAGTCTTCTCTACTAGTCTTTATTCGTCTCCCTCCTTGAGTCTCGAGACTAAACTATACCGTAAGTCTGTCCCTTTAAAGCTTCTTGTGAAAACACAAGGACGTTGGCATATTTCCTTAGCCATTTCGTCTCACATTAAGCAATAATTAATCATCGGATCAAGGTTATTACATTTTTCGGTCACGCATTCGTGCAAATCGAAATACCAACACCTTCTTGTATGGTAAACAACGTCGTAATAAAAGCACGGTATCACTACTTGTCGTACAGACATCAATAAATTGCGTCACATCAGTATAATCTATTCTTAATCTCATTAAACTGAAAAATATGTCAATAATCAGACGCATTTCTATACATTACACTCCTACAAAGTGTAAACAAATATTCAAATATCCATGCTTTGATATATCTTTAGATACATATTAACTAATTTTACACACTGCAACCGTTTTCCAAAGTTACAATTGAATTCAACAGTTGCAAAATCTAGAATATCACATGAATAAATGCACTAGTTTACTACGAAATAACCAAATAGCGAATAACAATATTAATTCTGACCACGAGCTAGCAATCTACATAATTCTTTACATAATCAAAGCTCATTTCTCAAATATGTATGTAAATTAAACACTACAAAAATATCTATACGTCCTAACGATTCTAGTAATGCAGTATACATAATTACAACAATGCTGTAAGAGTTTGCAACAATCGAGCAGGTAACTTACTGCCCTTTATGAAGCTTTGTCTTTCTTTGAAATTTCTACGTTTCCCTCCAATTTACGAGTGGAGTTCCTAGCGCGAAAAGACTAAATAAAATTCGGATTGAAATGGTGACTACACCTTCTCTCAATTCCGACTGCAAGTTGATTTTACCATGTACAATTCAAATTAGCAAATCTGAGCCGTCTGTCAACAGGGTGAGATTTACGACGCCTAAAAGGGTCATATGATCTTTAACAAAGCTTTCAACATCCACCTACGACTATTCACACCCAACAAAGCTGGGTTCTCGTACCCTTGCGAAGAAGACCAAACATATATACTAGGCTTCTAAGCATTTCTTTGTTCCCCTGACTTACGCAGTCGCGGACAGGGCATCGTGACAATTATTTATACTCTTAAATAAAGATATAAATGAATTCTCGAGAGACACTAAATCCATTAATCAAACAAGCGCTAAATTAGTCATATGCACGAGTGGACTAAAACGTGCTCAAACGTTTCGGCGAAAGGTTGTCACAGTTACTTATAAAACAATTTCATAGCCAATCGGAAACAATTTATTTCGATAACAGGGGAGCTAGAAAGTGAGAAACGTCACACTTCTGGTACAGTAGATAGGGCTAGTTTATCATTTCATCAGAAATTCCTTAGTGTTTTGATTTCTGTATGTTCGTCATGTGTGCGGTGCTACGACTCTACAGTCACAAATTTAAAAAGCAGAAAAGAAGTCAAACCAGAAGGTTTTGTAAAACTTAACAAACAATTTAATTATTAAAGTGATGAATGAAAAATGTAAGAGAAACTTATAGCATATTCAAGTCCACAAATGTGCTGGTCCTCCAAGAAATGTTGTTAGGATGACGTTGTCCAGTTTTTTTTATTAAATAAAATTAATAACAGATCCAGAGCAATATAAACAAAAAGCGTGGATGTCTCCAGAAATAGGAATGAATCTTACTGATTAACTTTCCTCTTATATACACTATATATTGCGAATGTAGTACTGGAGCTCGCAATAGACCCATGTGACATCCGCTACTGATTTACGCCAAACTAAGTATTTTTTCATTACAACATGCAACCACATAATTCTTCTTGAAATTTCCATATCCCATCAGCTCCCTGAGACACCTTGCCATAGGCGCCATTTTAAGTAATTTTTTTATGTGTATCTATTTATAGATTGTACATAGACATATATTTATAGATCCTATGTAATTTGCGTTTTAACAGAGCCAAATAACGCACACAATTTATAACAAACAGATTATATACCGTTTACGACCATGAATACAAATTACGAAAATTAAACAAAAAATATTGTAACACAAGTTACAGAAAATAGATATTAATAACACCTCCCCTCATAAAGAAATTAAAGATATAATCAATAAAGCTTCATTTTTCCATATTAACGAAATACACATATCATATGACACAACTCCCCCCCCCCAAAAAAAAAGAAAATTTATGTATAAAATCTATATATAAAAAAATACAACAAAGCAATATGAAACTAATTTACATGTGAAAGGAACCTGCGATTAAATGTGCTTATCATGTGATGTGCCGAATATCTTTGTTATATTGTTGCTACATCAACATCATTTCCAATAACCTCCGGTTTAAATTTTCATTTTGCTGATTACAGTAAGGTGGTTGTGATCACCGAATATATTAATATGAGAAGGAGCTGAATTAATATACACTTCATAGTGTTGAGCCAAATATCCCTTCTCAATATTGAAATAATGATTTTTGTAACTAATTTCAGTTATTTTAGAAAAAGTTCACTGAACTATCAACGCCATTTTTATCTTCCTTTATTAATAATCTACCAACCCCTACATTTTTTGCATCAAAATATGTAATAGCTGCTTGAAATCTTGAGCTAAAAGGACCAGTGCACTCTTAAGCATGGCTTTTAATTTATCTCATGGCTCCCAAAATTGGTCAGGGTAATAAAACTTGGTCTCTGTACTTAACAAATTGGTTAGGAGCTTAGCAATTATGGAAACTTTGAGCAAAATGTACAATATCCAGTCATACCCGTAAATTGCATCAATTACTTCTTACTGAGCAGCGGGGGGGGGGGGGGCGAACACTACATTTGCTCGAGACATCATTTGCTCTAAATCTAACAAACATCTCGAGAGAATTAATTCGAATCCTTCTTTTTCAACCAAAAATAAAAAGGATTACTTGCTCGAAAGTTTTTCGCAAATCATACTCCAAGACCGTTTTCATCGTTTGGTCAAAATATGGTCTCGTCGTAATGTTATCTCCCCCCCCCCTGCTGCTACAGGTTAATAATTTATTTCAACCAAATATTTGATCGAGTCTTTAGGACTTTACAAACAAACTAATCGCTGACACCTCATCTTGTAGATCAATTAAATTATTTGACTGGTCGGTGAGTCGAAAATTAATTCTCGTTAACGAATTATTATGGCATCGCATGTAGACAGGATTAATTGGGTTTTCAATAATTAGGAATCCTGGAGGAGCTGTTGGTGCAAAAGAATAAAGAATATATCCTTGCTGTGCTTGATTTGATTGCTCTAGATTAATTTGATAGCTTTCTTCAATTGCATCACATGTTAAATTGAGCGCAATCACCGTTGAAATATTCACATTATGCGGGGCAATATGCCTACCGCCGCCATCTGGGTCATTATCATACTTGAGGATAGTTGAATCTGGTTTTTGTATTCTCGCGATCATAATCTTAACAAATTTTTTTGGTTCCTCCGCGCTGGATCCGGGAAACTTGAAATTACGCAGATCGGCTTCTGTGATATTGTAATCGGTTAGGAATCGTTGTTTATTGTCGCTGTTGTCATTAATTATTGTTTGAATAATTAGTTCATTGATATATTCCATGTCAGATATAAGCTGATTTAATATTTCAACGTGTTTTCGCGATTTTGTTTGTGTTAGTTGTTCTATTTGTGTTTTATGTAATTGTTTAATTTCATTAAAATAACCAGTGATGTCAGTTAGCGTAAATGAAATAGTAACAGATGAGCCAGCTGTTCTTTTAGTGATAAAATCCCATTGCAATGTGTCTTTGTTGGTAAATATAAATCTATCGGCGATTTTTCCTTTTTTATATCAGATAAATTATCTCTATACATGGGATTGATTTCATAATATGATTGTACGTCTGTGGTTAAGTCGGCGGTGGATTTTTCCGGTGGTTTTTCAGGCCATTCTAACGCTGTTCTTAACGAGCTGTTATAAATATCTACCTCGTATCCCCCTGTGCTTATTTCGATCGACGACGAGAGTGTCGGTTCATGAACTTTAATAGCTATTTTTGATTCTTTTCCAGTGATTGATTTTATTCTACGCTGAATTTCAGCATCGATTTGCTCAATTTGGTACGATCGGGATGGTAACGAAATAGTTTCCCGCGCTGGAGTATCATCGGGTTTATTCCACCAAAACCTTAACGAGTTATTAGGTTGCTGACCACCAAATGCAACCGATCTGATATTAGGCCAGCTATGATATACTCGTAATTTTGACAGCGCGATCTCGCGCACTGGAATCGGAGAAGGGAAGTTCACACTAAATTCAAGGTTTGTTGATGTTATTGATATCATGCTTGTTCGTATCGGAGTGGTATTCTCCGCGATTTGTTGAAGCAGTTCGAGTGAAATTATTGTTAACGCTGTCTTCAATTTCCAATTTCAACATCGCGGAGTTATACAACTGGGTCATCGTGGAAAATTCAACATCAAATATGAACGAATTATCTATCGACAGCGAGATCAACTCGGATAATTTCGAGTATGCGTCAATACCACCCGGTACCGAGCTGTATAATCACTGAGTTTTTTTCTGAGAACACGATGATAACGTTTTAGTTATCGCGGTGGCAACTGCCGCGATTGTTGTTGCCGCGGAGATAGCAATTGGAACTGCAATCGGAGCCATCATGGTCATCGTCGACAAAATAACCCCGGCGCTGACCATCACACCGGACACCGAGTACACGGTGATGTCGATGATTGCTACGCTGCGTCGGTACTTTTTCATTCTTTTACGATAGCGCTCAGAAAGTGATTTCAAGTTCGCGGAAAACTCTTTCACTGTATCATATCGATATCGATGCGATTGTGATACCTCTGGGACTATTATCGGTTCAATTGATTTCATCGATGTCATTACTATTTTAAACCCGCTAGTGTTTTTCAATTATTCGCCATCGTTAAGGGGAATTGCTAGTAGCTTCTGCCGGAAAAATCATCTACAAGTTCTAAACACCAAGTTATTTTTGATCTAACGGTGGATCTATCAACTGCGACGACATTAAAGTCTTGTCCGCGACCCTTGAGAATTAACATCGCGGTGCCACCAGAGTAGGTTTTACCGTCCGCGATCATATTAAATTGATCGATAGAGATCCACGTTAGCCTGTAGATACCATCGACCCAGGTTGGCCTGTAGCCATCGCCCCCCCCCCCCTCCCCTGCTGCTGACACCCCATATACCGATGGACAGTGTAGTATAAACGTCTCTTATCCAATCCATGGTTCCATGATCGACCGTATTCACGATATTTTTAACGCCTATGTCTGGATGCGGAATCTTTACCTTTTCAGATTTTTCTTTTAGTTTAAGAATATCGTCGTAAACGTCGAGATAGGTTTTATTGATTTCGGTATGTTTCATCATTGTTCCATCGCGGCGTTTAAAAAATGAAACCAAAAGGAGGTTAAATCCAAAACCTGTTTGGGAATTATAATTCCTGTCGAGTTGAGAATATGTCGTCGTGATATTGTAACTTTCAGAACCCTCAAAGAACTTATTAACAATTTTACTGGTGAGTTTTTGTTCGTCAATAGCTTTTTTAACTTCAGCGAGGGTCGGGCCTGTCAGAGATGTGGTTTCAGACACAGGTGTTCTCCCTAAAAATTTATCCACGATGGTATTAAGTGTTGTTTGTCTCACCATAAACATATTAATATCTTTGAGAGTCATCGTAGATGTAGCTGGGACACCAAAGAAACTATTAGCGACGTAGGCATTGTGAGTATGCTTGCCAATAAACTCGCTAATATCAGCGAGAGTCATACCTGCCACAAGCGGGGTTCCAAAAAACTTACCAACGACGTCGTTAGTGGGTTTTGTACCAAAATTTTCTATTAGTTTAAAAATATCATTGTAAATATCGAGATAATTTGCCTTGATTTCATTTTCATCCATCATCCTTCCCGCTTCCTTGTTAAAAAAGAATAAAGATAGAAAGTTTTTAATTTCAGCGAGAGTCATGCCAACCACAAGCGGGGTTCAATACAATTTATGTACATTTTTGCGAAAACTATTATAACCTCGTATATAATCATCCAGATCACGGCCGTGGGCAGCAATCATGTTGTCGTGAGCGGTAATCATGCTGTCGTGGGCGGTAATCCTGTCGGTGATCGTAGACACAAGTGCGCCTGGTTTAAGTTGTCCACCGTTGGAATACAGCGCAATAGAGTTTTCAGTGGCGTCGCGCTGTCGTATCAAAATGTCATCTGCGGATATATTACTGCTTTTCAATTTACCCTGGCGATCTTGAAATACAACTATTTCGTTCGGGTCAACACTTGCTAAATTTAACGTCTCAGCGATTTCATCTTCAATTACTTTTTTTACATCCTCGATAGAACCCGCAGACGTTTTCGTGGTTGGTTTCGACATTGACAGAGATCGTCCCCAAATATCAATCATTATTGTAAAGACTCTAGTATTTTCAATTTATTGATTCTCTAAAATTACCTTGTAATTTCCCACTTGTGTATATATTTACAACCAGATGAGGTGGTTTCTGTGACGATGAAATCTCCGCGTGGACATTTAATACTTCACGGCCGCATATTGGTGGATCATTTAATTGTTGTATTGGCAGCGTGGAATAAAAAATCGGAAACTCTTTGAGTTTCATCGAAGAATTTATATACTGCATAAACTCGCTTGGCGGAGCTAACTCGTATGAATCAAAATAGACAATCCCACGCGGATCGATCGCGTATGCAACCCAGTGAGTTCCCAAACCGTTACTGTTATCAAGATTGATGATACCGGTTTCAACGCGTTTAGGTTTTCTCGGTAATTGATCTCTCATGAAAACCCCCTCTGAAGTTTTTTATCGCTAGTTTTTTAGCAGCATCAATTAAATCAAAATTGGACATGGGAACAATTGGGTTTTCCACTAATAAACCGTTCCTGGTATTCTCAGACCGGATCCGTGAACGGATCTCCCGCTGTACCATGAATACGGGGTTCCTGGTAGTCTTAGACCCTTTCCCTATTTTTATATCCTTTCCCAGTTGCCTTTTTCAAAGCTATCCCTGCCGCGGTCCCAACGGCTCCCAATGCCGCCGCTTTCGCCACCGCTGGGGCAGCCGCTGAAATCAATGCTGGTATTGCGGCTAAGAATGGAAATATACCATCTGATTTTATCATGTTGGCGACTGTATCTTTTGAAAATACAATTTGAACCCCTCTCTTATTCTTTAGCGCATCATTGAAATGTTTTATTTGACGATCCGTCAGTGATATTTTATGTGTACCGCCGGACATCTGCGCTGGTTTTAACGTTATTGTTGTTCCACATTCTTTAGCGGATTTTGATCGCAATTTCTTGACCTGACCATCAGTCAGATTGACACTAACAACACTATATTTCATTTTATTGTAAAACACATTTATGCTTTCAATTGATCTAATTGGAAACTCTTCACGTTTCATTTACATATTTTCCACTGGTGCATCAACGATTCTCATTCGTCCGCCAGCCCCTTCTAACAACATTGATTTGTCGCTGAGAATGACAGCAACCGCTCTATAATCAACACCACCGGGAGCTATACGAGCCCTAAAATGTATGTCAACGACGGATTGCCTTGTTAAATCAAGATGCTCCAGCGAAAAGTAATAAATCGGACATCGGTTTTTAAAATCAAGTTGCGATATTTGTAAACCAGTATCAACATTTTGATCACGGCCCATAAAGGACAGCATCCGATGATACACACGTGCTATATGGTTGTTTTCGTAATTAAGCTGTATATCCTCAGATGGTTCTTGTTGTCCGTTTATTCTCAGTGAAACCTCCTTCACTCCTAACCGATCAAATATCATATGACTGCGTTCTTGGGAGCCTAATCGATTCCGATTCTGCAGCGCTATAAATATATGACGTGGAGACGAAACGCCTTGTTTTGATGCAAGGTGCCATGTAAATGTATCAGCAACATTATCCTCTTTGGCATCAGTTGTTGTTGTTAGCCAACTTATCAATGATTTGCCACCTGTGTCCATAAATGAAAGTAGCCGCTCTTCCGTGGTAATTGATGGGGTCATTACTGGCATCCACAATACTATTTTACTCAAAACAACTTTACCTTCATCGGCACCAGTACGCCAAATTGCATCATTGTCATTGCCTTTTTGCACTAATGCGATTGTGTGTTTTGCTCCATAGATGACTTTTCTGACATTTCTGCAGAATCCAAATATGTGATGGAGTGGAATCGCACATGAAAAATATCGCTGTTGTTCTTGCAATGCTCCTTTTCGTGGAGCAAATACTAAATTGAAATTACCTTAACGCCTCTGAGAATATCAAACGCAACTCCGGGTCTAGCTCGACGTTCTGGATTAGCTGCTTCTTGTTGATTTGCTTCTGTAGTATCTTGTGCTGTCAACACTTTAATGTATTGAAGGTGGTCAGCGTTATCAGAGGTATCCTTTGCAAACATCATAGACGGACCAGCCGATCTTGTATAATCATCGGAGTATCTTGCTAGTCCGATTATTGTTGTTGCAACATCAACTTCACGGTCTATTGATTCAATTTCTTTTCCATCAATGAGATATCTTGCACTTTCAAATAGCGCCATGATGCCATTATTAACAAAACCAACTTGGATATTTGCGTTATCTGCATATAGGGTATCAGCTGCAACATTTCTTACGAGTTTTCCCTCGATTTCAATAAATGCTTCACATGGCAAAAAGTATTTACTGGTATCTTGAACTTGAAGTTCAATTCGCGATCGTAGGTCGGGTTGTATTGCATGATAGGAATAGTATTGATAATTGCGGACGGAATCGTCCTTGGGTACTGGGGCTTCTATATCAAACGCGGGATCAGCTGTTCGTTTAAACATTATATTATTCACACTAAAGTTTTCAATTGTGAAACTCTTTGTAATCATCGTCTTTTTTGTTTTCGTTTCAAACCACTTCCCGCTATCGCGTTCATGATAGCGCTATATGTTACCGGTGAAGCCGTCAATGGCGACGGAGTCACCGAAGCAGCCAACGACGCTAGTTTTTCTTCTACTGCGCTATTTATTGCTTTGCTGATTTTTGCAGGCATGATGCTATTTTATCTTTCGCGGCAGAAAATACCTTTCCGGCAAGATTTCCAACAGCGCTGATTCCCTTATCACGAATTACATCAATGGCCTTCATTGATAATTGTTTAGCTAATGACGCCACTTTCGAGGCCATTCTTGTAAATAGCCCCGCAATGGTACTGCCGAAACCATCTCCGTAATATGCTCTATAAACAGGCAATCGTGAGTTCACCACGTAGACGCTTACGGGTTTATCATGGTTGTAGTGTATGATCATCTTGATATAAAACTAGTAGTTTTTCAAGTAGTGATCAATTGCTGTAATAATCATGGGTGTCTCTGATTTTCAACTAATTCAGCATTGAGTTCTTGATATACATCAATGTCCATGATACCGCCGGCAAATAATCGTCTGCAGATATCAACTGCTTCATTAATTACTTCCGGTGAGTTATTTCCGGCTCGTTTCCCTCCGATGAGAACCTCTAACCGTGATATATCCGAGAGAATATTACCAGGACAACTAACTAGACCACTACATGAAATTACTGGCAATTTCTGAGATTTAGAAAATCCCTCCCCACTACTATAATCAAGTGCTTCCCCCAGTGTTTCTAAATCCGTACTTTGTAAATAACTAAAAGGATCATCATCATCTTGATCAAATGGTCCATGCGAAAGTCCAAGCGAACCTTGGGGTGGTAGTTGTTGTTGAGATTCTTTTTGTTTAGCAGGTGAAAAAGATATTTTTTTGCAGGTTGTTGTCGCCCCCGCTGCAGTCTTTGTGGTTTTCTTTGTGATTTTTGTTCTCCATATTTATTATACACTGTACTCACCATTTTGAGATATTCAATATATGACGTATTGTCGCTGTCATTTTTACCTGTTTCAGTTTTAATTTTGTAAAATGTATCAGCCCAATGTTGTTTACCTCTTACATACTTGTGCTGTTCTGGTTTTAACATTTTTTTTCTGTTTTCATATGTCGTAACAACAAGTGCAGGAAACTCTGCATGGTCAGTCTTATCAATTGCTGTTAACCCTTCTTCACTAAATCGCGCGCGTAATTCATCTACTATTTTATCATTGGTATTTTTCGGACCAGGTGGGTTTTTTTGTAACAACGCTGATGTCTTTTTAGTTTCCGCTGCTATCTTTTCAAGCGTATCAAGCAGCGGCACCTTCTTTGCTCGTTCTCATTCAGGAATATCTCCGTATATTGCTGCTTCAGTTAACTTTTTCACATCTTTGGTCGCACTTGTTATCGGAGTAAACAGTTGTTCACCTGACACAGAAAAGTCAGTCTGCGCTTGTTGTCGTTGTTGAAGTTTCTCGCGAAGTCTGTCTCGAACCGGTATAAACTTTTTAATTGCAGCTAGCCGCTCTCGGGCTAATTTAGTTGTAAGCGATTCACCTACCATATATTGTTTGTGAACTGAGTTTTCAAATGTGAAACTATCGCAATTAAAAGCTGAGTTATTAAATAATGTACCATCAAGCTAACGTATCCATCTCCGACAGGGTTAAACTGTACGACGCTATCCGCGAGTGTTTCAGAAATAACATCGCTGGGGGTTTCAGAATTGTAATATCTGAGAACGGCGATGAACGATTTTTGTTAACGACGCGGCAACAACAACAACTACGTAAAAATGGAGGCGTTGCGGTGATAACTTGCTACCACAACCAGATCATCCAGTACTCACATAACTGCATGAGCAAGCCCAAACTGATGAGTATTCTTTCAGGAGAAAATACTATGTGACAAGTGTAACAAGTGTTCCAAAAAACGCTAAAAAAAAATAAATTTTTTACTGAAAAATTTACTGAAAGCCTATATTTTTATAGTAATGCTCACGTGGTTAGGATACTGGTTTTTCCTCGTTTAATATTTTTCTAAGATCACGAACCTTAGAACTAATTTCAGCTCGTTTTTGATACTCTTGGCAGAGCTTTTGACGTATTGCTTCAACGGTGCTAAATAGCGTTATAAATACATTAATGTTGTTACCGTACAAACAAGCATTGATGGACTTTTGAATTCCTTTCACGAGCCTGTACATCTTAGGTAAAACATAACGACCCTTACTAAACTGATACTCAATGTCTTCATATTCCGAGGCAATCCTGTCACAGTCGAGATCTTCAGATAATACTATCCCTCGATTCCTCAAATTTGAAATTTCAACAATTATAGAATTTACATCTTTGATATCCATTATTTATATAATACATTTTACCTCTAATTATTAAAAAATATTGGGGGTCGTTTTTGACCCGTTTTTTTTTTCTGGACAGTACAATGGCGTATATATCTCCACTCGAGTGTTGTGGCAGATTTTAGGTATACATATACTTAATTAAGTTAATTATTCAATGAAACGATGATGGAATTTGTGATGTGATGGTGGGCGTGCCATGCAAGCCCAAGGGAACACCAAAACATACATCTCCGAAAGGGAGGCCTATGGTGACAAACATCATCTTAGACCGCCCAAAAGATATGCTTGGGGGACATCACAACAAACCCCAAAGCATACATCTCCGAAAGGGAGGCCTAAGGTGACAAACATCATCTTAGACCGCCCAGAAGATATGCTTAGGGAACATCACAACATATACTTAATTAACTTAATTAATGGACGGTACAATGCCGTATATATCTCCACTCGAGTGTTGTGGCAGATTTTAGGCATAACATATACTTAATTAACTTAACTAATGGACGGTACGATGCCGTTTATATCTCCACTCGAGTGCTGCGGCAGATCTTAGGCATAACATATACTTAATTAACTTAATTAAGGATGGAATATTCAATGAAACGATGATGGAATTTGTGATTTGGATGGTGGGACGGCACAAAGACAGCACAAACATGAAACGACGGGGCGGATTTTCTACGGCCAATCCAACCAATCAAAAGCAACCCAATTAAACTAACCCGGTTGCATGATTGACAAAAGACAACCACACGCCCGGGTTAATGGAGTTGGTTAGTTTTGATCGGTCGGATTTGGCTTTCGAAAGCCCCAAGCTTATTACGAGTCATAACATATATAAGGTGACTAATACAGCAGCGTTGATTAACGGGTGTGTTATTTTATTTCCTTGAATTGCTTATTAATGCTGTTTCACAACATTTAAATGAGACAAAATATTTAAATAAAACACTAAATAAAATAATACAGTTGTTAGATAACAGCGTGTATTTTCTCTGTTCTAATCCTCTAGACAAAATGCGTTAACGATTAGGTCACAAAAAGCTGTATACAGAGAAATTTTAACCATGCCCACTTACTTCAATGAATGGAAAACACTAGTGTTTCATTCTCGTTCCGGCTGAGCGAACATAGGTAACGCGTTGGATTATAAAACACGTCTGTACTAAAAGTGTATAAATAGCTAAATGTAGATGGTCTAAGGGTTTAAATAAATACAACTGTTTAAATGATGCAGTTTTAGCCAAGCGACAATAAAAAGTTTTAGAAATGTTAAAAGTTGATAAATACAACTCTACCGAAACTCATGTATAATACTCCATTACATTCACGTGTGCGCGCCTATGTCAATTATAACTCTCTCTCTACAGGTGTAGCAGACAACACAAAATACCCTTGACGGTAATAATACAAGGGAACTTAGTGAGCAGAGTGTTATGAGTGGCGGCGGACTTATCCATAAAGGATTTATTTCCCTTGAATCGTCTCAGATGTATACGAATTTTATTTTATGGCCATTTTTCTTTGACAGATTTAATTTAGTTATATCTTCTGCAACAAATTGAAGACCTACAAATATCAAAATATGTACTGGCTTCATTTATTGATTGAAATATTTTTTCTTCGTTGGTTTCTGTATCAAATGATTTGACATGTTTTGCCCTTTTTGCGTGTTTGCCGGTTCCACCTAATTTTGCATTCTCACTTTGAGTAACAACTCGTAAGTTATCCAATTTGTTATTTTGAGGGAATCCATCAACGTGATCAATCACAAATCCGTCTTCGATTAATCCGTAAAATGCTTAAGAGATTATTATGTGATTAAGATATGTCCTCTTCCAGGCTGTAAACACCAAGTATCCAATATTATTTACCCGTCCAAAAGGTTTTTTTAGTCTGCAATTTCTAACAACACCATCACGGGATGCTTCATAATTAACAAGCACTGGGTGCGGTCTGAAATCTTGGCTCATTTGTATAATAATACTACTTGTCTAATTTATATCTGCTTTAATTATAAACGTCTTGATATAATCTTGAGGAGTTTTTATGATTTTGTAGCTGACGGAGTCACCGGTAGGATCAATGTCTGCATTTTTTATTCGTTTGTCATAGTAGCGTTTTAGTTCTCTGTATCGTTTGCCGCCACAACTGAGATACAACTGCGATTTTTCCCTTACCCCCACCTTACATGGGAGGCACGGAAGGGGGCCAAAGGAACCGTTGCGAACGCTTTGTAAATAATACCCACAGAATTCGCTTCTGCATGTTTTGTTACATGGAGTTGTTGATCCAATCATTAGCCACTTGCAATGATTCATTATACTATATTTTTCTATTTAAATGCTTGTTTTAATTATAACATGGAGGAGTTCGAGAGATTATCGGCAATTAAGCATTACAAAAGCGTTAAATTTAATCTCGATAGAACCCTCAAAGATGTGCCAAAATGGGCAATAACTGATAGAGCCCTGATAAATAAAATACGCGATTGTTTTAATGAATTCAAGCACGACGGTGCATCTCATAGCTGGTCAACATTTCGAATTGATGGCGTTGTTGATGCCACCATGAACGACAGCAACGCAGCGTTGATGTTATCACAACTTGGCAACAAAAAGTATTTTTTTAGAGTGAAATTCATTATCCGTGTAGAATCAGGCGGTTGGATTATACGAGACAAATTTGAACCGATTCTCAAAGACAAGAAAACAGTCGTTGTTAGCCGTGATTCTAAGCCGGGTTTGTTAACTGGAATTGACAAACCATACTATGAACGAGCATATCCTGAAACAGCAGTTGTGTATGGGATATATCCGTTAAATGAAAAACCTGATATAAGAAAACTCAAACCAACGAAACAGTCGTCGCCGGCGACTTCGTCGTCAGTGGCTTTGCCACTCAATTGTGTAGCAGCACGAATAACATAACATTTTACAAATGCATCCCGAGGGAACAAACTTACCGATCTACGGCGTAGCAAAATAGCTCAATGGGAGTTAACGGTGAAAGACCGCGGAGCAGCTATTAGCGATATAGCGAAATTAGAAACATCACTGAGATTTCCAATAACAGTTATGACGATAACCGGAGAAGTTTTATACGAATCAAAATATAACAAAAAAATAGCCCCAATTTAAATTATTGATCATGACGAACACGCATGGACGTCCGCGGTCACAATATTTCCACGAAACAGAACAATAAAGTATATGCCCGACGAATTCTTACGAGAAGAATTCTCCAGGGATGGTTTTCTCGTTGAAGAGAAACTATTCGATGCTATTGCGCTTTTGAGTAAAAACGACCCCGTGTCGGTGTGGTTACTTCGCAGCACTGAAAACGACACGAATACGTTTGATCAGTTTGTAAGACCAAACGGTGAATTATACCGCACTGAAGCATTTCACAACAAAATGAAAAAAAACAGCTAGCGGATTTTTAACGGCGTGTGGAAAAGGCAACAACAATGATGAAATCATCAACGATGAAATTATCAACGACGATTAATTATTGACTAACTGTTTTACAATCCCGTCGGTTGTAGCTCATTTTGCAAGAACCAAAAACGCATGGAAACCAACGCGCGTAGAATTCTTGCCAGACATTGAGGCTAGTTGTTTAGAATTTAATCATGGCGGTTTATGGAATCAAAAATACGACCATGATAATATCATTTCAGTTGATATGGTTGCTTGTTATCCAGCGAGTTTTCTTGGTTATGGAGAGTTTACTGAGTATTTTAAACGATTTGGACACCCCGTACATGAAATGACTCGTGTTGCAATTAATGGGCCGCTGCCTGATTTTGATTTAACTGGATTCGCTCGTGTAGTATCATTTGAGTTCGCAGCAGGACTTCATCGCTGTTGTTATGTTTGGATTGGTAGACACATGTCTGAAAAGAAGTGGCTGCCAATAGCGTTATTACGGTTCATGATTGATACAAAAATGTTAATTTCACTGACGGTCAGTGAAGCAATTATATCATATTGGAAACAAATCAATGTCTGGTTACCAACACCGGAACGTCTTGATAATATAATTGAGGAACCCAGAAAACATATTGATGCCGACGAAGAATATATCATTGAGTAGTCCAAACGGGTATTTAATCAACGAGCAGCAGAGAGGGTGAATCCTACAACGTTTTGAGACAAATTTTGATTGAAATCCTAAAACGAGCCGTCCTATAATCTCATTTTAACCAAAAAAGGGCGAACCCTACAACGTTTTGAAACAAAATTCGATTGAAATCCTTAAAACGAGCCTTCCCTACGAAATCTCATTTTAACTAAAAAAATGAAAACGGAGATTTTACGATTTTTTAATCAATTTTTTGATTGAAATCTTAAAACGAGCCGTCCTACGATCTCATTTTAACAAAAAAAAAATATCTCAGGGGCAAACCCTACAACGTTTTCAGACAAAAAATTTATTGAAATCTTAACGAGCCTTCCCTACGAAATCTCATTTTAACTAAAAAAAATGAAAACGGAGACTTTTACGATTTTTTAATTAATTTTGGTCGCAACTTGTTGTCATCCACCCTCTCTGCTGCTATGGGTTAACAAAAATTAAGAAATGATTGATCAAGTCTTTAGGATCTCACAAACAGACTAATCGCTAACACCTCTTCTTGTAAATCAATCAGATTATTGGACTGATCTGTGAGTTTGAAATTAATTCTGGTTAATGAATTATTATGGCATCGCATGTAGACAGGATTAATTGGGTTTTCAATAATCAGGTATCCTGGAGGAGCTGTTGGTGCAAATGAATAAAGAATATATCCTTGCTGAGCTTGATTTGATCGTTCGAGATTAATCTGATAGCTTCCTTCGATAACATCACATACTAAATTGAGCGCAATCACTGAGGATATATTCACGTTGAACGGAGCGATATGCCTGCCACCACCATCTGGATCATTATTATGTTTGAGGATTTTTATTTCTGGTGATGTTGTTTTTTTCCATGCATCATGAATTATTTTAAAACCAACATCGATGGCATCACTGAGAGATTTTTGTAGTTCTAAGATATTATACCCTGGTAGTTTGAATGTCGGAATATCATTCACGGAGATTTTATAGTCTGTTGCAAATCTTGTTCTCGATAAGGGATTATCGTTATCTAATATAACTCGAATAATTTGCAAATGAAATGTTTCCATGTCATTGATGATTTTGTTACATATTTCTACAACGCTGATAAATTCATCTCGGGTGAGAGAGCCGGATTTAAGAGATATTAACAACCATGAAAAATCATTATTCATCGCTTTGAAATTTTTAATGATTTCAGGTTCGTCAACAAAATAATATCCCCCTATCTCTATTCCCCCCCCCCCTGGCTTCTCGTTTCCAGTTGGTTTGTATCCGAGACCAAAAAAATCTGTAGGTATCCTGTATTCTTTATAACTCTTTATTGGATTATCAGGTTTTATTCTGTCGGTGATATAATCAGTTTTTTGTGGTTCTGGTAAATCAACGGTTTTTCCCCCTGGTGGTAATTCAGGCCATCCTAGTACGGTTCTAATAGAACTCTGATAGATATCTACGACGTATCCTTCTGTGTTTATCTCAATTGCGGATGATAGCGTCGGTTCATGAACTGTTATAGCTATTTTTGACTCTACTCCAGTAATCGATTTTATTCTACGCGCGAATTCATTACTGATTTGTTCGATTTGGTATGACCCTGTTGGTATCGAAACGACGTTCCAGTCTGGGGTTCCGTCGGGTTTATTCTTATTTGCAAACACTAAAGAATTATTGGGTTGTTGACCACCAAATGATTTTGATCTGATATTAGGCCAACTGTGATACACTCGTAGTTTTGCTAGCGCTATCTCCTTCACGGGGACTGGGCTAGGGAAATTCACACTAAACTCGGGTTACGTTGATGTTATTGATATCATGCTTGTTTGTACTGGGTTCGTGTTCTCCACTACTCGTTGAAGTAATTCCATCGGTGACGTCATTGTTATTATACTCATGTTGTATTTCTAATTTTGGTATCGAGGAATCATAAATACTGACCATCACTGAGAACTCACAATCTGGTATGGTTGAGATTATTGAGATCATTTTGGTTTTTGGGTTTGTTTTCGGGTTCGTGTTTTCTAATTCCATCGGTGTTGTCATTGTTATTATATTCATGTTGTTGCTCTAATTTTGATATCGCTGAATCAAAAATACTGACCATCGCTGAGAATTCACTATCTGATATAATCGTATTATCGAGTGACGACGATATCATCAGGGATAACTGCGAATATGCGGTTGATGCAATATGAAATTGAATTAAGTAATTCTGCAGTTTACTCTGGCTGCATGATGATATCTTTTTTGCTATCCCGGTTGATATACCCCCGATTGTAGCCACCGCAGAAATGCAAATTGGAACTACAACCGGGGCAATCATTGTAACCGATGCAAGTATTATTCCGGCGCCAGCGAGAACGCTTGACACCGAGTACACAATAACATCAATTGCGGTGATTCTTCGTCGGTATTTTTTTATTTTTATTTGATACTCCTCAGTGAGGGTTTTGAGTCTATTCTGAAATTCTCTGACCTGATCATAGCGACATTGCGTTGATGAAATCATTTTTATTTTAAAAATACTAGTGTTTTCAATTGTGAAATCCGAACGATTTTCCTTTCAATTTAGTTATTTACTTAAATCCGCTACGAATTCCACATACCAGGTTGCTGAAACCCTAATCAAATTTTTATCAGTAGCTGTTATAGTGAACTTTTCAGTTGTATCCTTGTCGATGATCGTTGAAATCGTATTATTGACCCCGGATGAACTCGACGATGATATATTAAATTGAGTCGTTGTCACTAGAGTTAATCGATAAATACCCTTGACGGTTGCAGTGATATCTAATTTGTTGTCTGTAGGTGTCCAGACAAATGATCCGTGTTGGATTGTGTACACGACGTTGTTGGTTTTCTCATGAGGAATTTTTGTTTTTTCAATGATTGTTATCATCCTCGAAAAATCACCTTTGACGGCTTCGATGAAGTTTTTCGTCTCATCGATGGATTTTTTAATATCAGGGAGTTTTATTTCTATTTTATCTAACGGGGTTCCAATAAATTTATCAATGATATTTCTACGAAATGATGTAAACTGTTTTCCGTTTTCTTCAATTTTAGATTGAAGTGTTGTTAGTTCTAACAGAGAATTATCCAACTCATTTTCATGGGTAGCAATCTTATTGTCGTGGGCGGCAATCCTGTTGTCGTTGTCGGCAATCATGCGGTTGTTGGTGATAATCATCTTGTCGTGGGTGGCAATCGCGTCTGTGATCGTAGACACAAGTGCACCTGGTTTAAGTCGTCCGTCGCTGCAATACAACGCAATAGAGTTTTCAGTGGCGTCTTGCTGCCGTATCAAAATGTCATTCAATGACACATCACTGCTTTTCAATTTACCCTGTTTGTCCTGAAATACAACTATTTCGTTCGGGTCAACACTTGCTAAATTTAACGTCTCAGCTATTTCATCTTTGATTAGTTTTTTTACATCACCGGTTGCAGTGTCATCGGGTTTGGGTTTCAAAGATCTCCCCCAAATATCAATCATGTTATTGTAAAACTCTTTCTCTCTCTAAAATCTTTGTTGACGACTTCGTTGAAAAATCTTCGATTTTCTCCAGCGATTACTAGTGTATTCATTCACGACAACATGTGGTGGTTTTCCGCTTGGGTTACTCAAGGAGTTAGAAATAGCGTTAAGGACATTTAATACTTCGCTGCCACATATTGGTGGGTCATTCATTTGTTGTGTTGGTAGCGTAGAATACCAAGTCTTCATTGGAAGGGTTTTTATATAACGCAAAAACTCTTTTGGTGGGGCTAATCCATATGAATCAAAATAGACAATCCCACGTGGATCAATAGCGTATGCAACCCAATGAGTTCCGGGTCCGGTGCTGTTATCTAAATTAATGATTCCGGTTTCAACGCTGTTTGGTTGATGTGGTAATTGATCTTTCATAAAGACACCTCTGAAGTTTTTAATCGCGAGTTTTTTAGCAGCATCCATTAAATCAAAATTGGACATGGGAACCATCGAAGATTTCTGAATTAATAAATCGTTCCTGGTAGTCTTAGACCCTTTCCGCTGTACCACGAATACGGGGTTCCTGGTAGTCTTAGACCCAATCCGTGAACGGATCGTCCCTTTTTTTTATATCCTTTCCCAGTTGCCTTCTTTAGTGCCATTCCTGCTGCAGTACCAACGGCTCCTAACGCTGCCGCTTTAGCCACCGCTGGGGCTGCTGCTGCAATCAATGCTGGAATCGCAGCTAACAACGGAAATATACCGCCTGTTTTAATCATATTTTTGATAGCAGCCGCAGAGAGAGTAATCTGGACACCCTTTTTTGCTACTAGTGCATCATTGAAATGTTTCACCTGACGAGTTGTCAGCGATAGTTTATTTGCACCACCAGTCATTTGGTTGGGTTTCAACGTGATTGTGGTTCCACATTTTTTAGCTGATTCCGATTGCAATTTTTTTAATTGACCGGGAGTTAACGCAACACTAATAACACTATATGACATTATACATAATAGATTGATTCTAAATCGTTTACAATTTCAATTACATGTTTTCCACTGGTGCATCTACCACTCTCATTCTTCCTCCAACACCTTCAAGTAACATTGATTTATCACTGAGAATGACAGCAACTGCTCTATAATTAGCAATAGCACCACGAGTCACATTAGCTCTAAAATGTATATCAACAACAGATTGTCTCATCAAATCAAGATGTTCCAGTGAGAAGTAATAGATCGGATACAGATTTTTAAAATCATACTGTGATATTTGTAGACCGGTATCGACATTTTGATCACGTGCCATAAATGACAACAATCTATGATAAACTCGTGCAATATGATTTTCTGTGTAATTAAGTTGTATATCCTCGGATGGTTCCTGTTGGCCGTTTATTCTCAGTGAGACGTCTTTCACACCTAACTGATCAAATATCATATGGCTGGAGAGTTGATTGCCAACTCGTGTGTTATCCTGTAACGCAATAAATATATGACGTGGCGCAGCAACACCTTGTTTTGATGCTAGGTTCCACGTGAATAACCCGTTGATATTTGATTGTTTAACATCTGTACTCACGGTTAGCCAACTCAACAACGACTTTCCTCCTTGGTCCATAAATGATAGTAATCGTTCTTCTGCGGTGATTGCTGGAGTCAACACTGGCATCCACAATGATATTTTTGTTAAATTGACTTTACCGGCATCAGCATTTGGATTTGCATTGTCTGCTGGAATCCTCCAGATTGCGTCACTATCATCACTCTTTCGTACAAGCGATACTGTATGCTTCGCCCCGTAGATAACTTTTCGGACGTTTCTACAGAATCCAAATATATGATGCAGTGGAATCGCGCATGAAAATGATTTACGCGCTCCTTGCAACATTGAAATACGTGTTGCAGCTCCTAGATTGAAATTAACATCGTTGTTTAGAATCATATCTTCGGCATCAATATTAGCGGTGCCAGCATTATTCTTTGGTCGTCTTACAACAAATTGTTTTCCTCCAGCGGTATTTGTAGCATCTTTTGCAAACATCATAGAAGGTCCTGCTGATCTTGTATAATCATCGGAATATCTCGCTAACCCGATTATTGTTGTAGCCACATCAACATCGCGATCTATCGCCTCAATTTCTTTTCCATCAATGAGATATTTTGCACTCTCAAATAACGCCATGATACCATTATTGACAAAACCGACATGAGTACCAGCTGGATACGGTGCTGGTACAGCAGGAGTATCAGCAGCTGTTACAATTTCTCCTTCTACTTCAATAAACGCTTCAGCGGGTAGAAAGTATTTACTGGTATCATGGACTTGAAGATCAATTCTTGCTCGACTATTTGAGTCTATGGCATGATAGGCGTAATATTGATAATCGCGTACAGAATCATCCTTGCCAACTGGGGCGTCTATATCAAACGCTGGATCAGGTGACTTTTTGAACATTTTATTCTATTTATCAGAGTCTAAATCGCGATTTTCCATTTTCATCGTCGTAGTTTTTTAAAGCCACTTCCTGCTATCATATTTGCAATATTGCTTTGGTCGGGGGTTAAAACCATCGACGCTAATTTTTCATCTACTGCGTTATTTATAATTCTACTAACACTTGCAGGCATTTCCGCTGTAGACGGTAACGGTTTTGAAAATCCTTTGGATTTCATCCGTGATTTCACTAATGATGTTAATTTATTCTTCGCAGTTGAAAACGCTTTTCCAGCAAAATCTCCAACAGCACTAATACCCTTATCACGAATAACATCAATTGCTTTCATTCCTAATTGTTTAGCCAACGGCATCACTTTTGGAGCCATTCTCGCAAATAACCCTGCAATGGTATTACCTAAACCATCTCCGTAGTATGCTCTATAAACCGGAAACCGTGAATTAACTACGTAGACGGGGGTTGGTTTATCATGATTGTAGTGTATGATCATTATTTGAAATCAGAAACAATTTTTCAATTGTTATTTATCTAATCAATTGACTTTTCAATTCAGTCACTATGATACCCACTTTCCACTAACTCGTCAATGAAATCTCGATATGTGCTGATATCCATGATACCACCCTGAAATAATCGTCTACAGATATCAGCTGCTTCATTAATTATTTCCGGTGAGTTATTTCCAGCTCGGAACCCTCCTACAAGAACCTCTAATCGTGATATATCACTGAGAACACTACCAGGACATGAAACGCTAGCGTTTCCAACTAGACCACTCCCCAGAAATTTTTTCTCATCGTATGGCTGTCTTATTTGGAGTTGAAATTTTCTTTTGAAGTCTCTGTAGTCCTTCATCCTTCTATCTAAACCCCCAGTATTTATTTCATACACTATATCAGCCCATTCATTATGTGACATTCTATAATCCGAATAATTGTCCGTGAAAAACCTCTCTTGTGAATCATAGCTGTTAGCAGCGAATTCACCTAAATTGTCTATATCCTCGTTGAGAATTTGTTGTTTAGCGCTCTCGGTAAATATAATTGATTTAGGTAGTCCACTAACTAGTTCTTCCTGAAATCCTTTAAATTTTCGTTTCGAAGCGGTTGATATATCCTGAGGAAGTGATTGCAAGGATTTTTTTGTTTGTTTAGTTCTTTTTGCTATTTTTTCTAACACAGGAATAAGACCCTCTTCTTTTCTTTTACCGTCAGGATCATCTCCCAGTATAGCACGCTCTATCTCCTTCGTTGCTGTGGTTACTGGTTTAAACAATTCTTCAGATCCCGCAGCAAAATCAGTCTGAAGACTCTGTCGTTGTTGCAGTTTATTCCGTACAGAGTCACGAATTGGTACAAATCTCTTAATTGCATCCAGTCGTTCACGAGCCAATCGGGTTGTTAATGCTTCATTGACCATGATTTGAAATCAGAAACAATTTTTCAATTGCAAAACAATTTTTCAATCCGACCTAACACCATCGGATGGTCATGGAAGTGTTTTAACAGCTCTATCATTGATGAGGGAAGTATCAAAATTGTATATAAAATAAATAATACTGATAGTTCCCTCACTTTTTTGACATGTCGGATGATTTTTAATACGGTCATGGAAGTGTTTTAACAGCTCTATCATTGATGAGGGAACTATCAAAATTGTATATAAAAATAATTAATACTGATAGTTCCCTCACTTTTCCATTGATCATCCATCGATTTTTGACATCCATTGAGGGTCGGCTAAAAAAAATGATAATGGTCGGGCAATCAAATAATGATAAATGGTCGGTCACAATCAAATAATGATAAATGGTCAATCAAAATTGTTCATTTTCTTGAATTAACGCCCGTAGGTTTCTAACTTTAGAATTAACCTCCTTTTTCAATTCGTATTCGTACCCCAATTCTTTTCGTATTCGTTCTACGATGGTATACAACGGAGCGAACACACTTACGTCACTGGAAAATGCGAGAGAGTCCCGAATAGAATTCTGAATTCTCTTGATGAGCGCATACTTCTTTGGTAGCATATACTTGTTAGTGCTAACTCCGTATTCTATATCCTGAAAATCAGACATGATTTGATCAGGATTTAACCCATCTGATAGTTCAATATCCCAACTTTTCAATTTTGAAATCTCGGATAAAATGCTATTCATGTTTTCAGAATTCATTATTCTATAATAATGATATATTTCTAAATGAAAAATATGACGCATTAGACGTAACTAAATCGAATTTTCTGTCCAGTCCCCTTTGAAATCGCCGTTTTGGTTATTCCCTCTGCAACGAATCGTACTGAGGATATACAAATATCGAAGTGCCTACTGGCTTCATTCATTTATTGAAATATTTTTTCTTCGTTAGTTATCGTATTCAAAGATTTCACAGGTCTCGCTTTTTTCGAGTATTTCCCAGTTCCCCCTCGTTTGGAATTTTCACTTTGTGTAACAACCTGTAGATTTGATAAAGAATTGTTCTTTGGATTAGAATCGATATGATCAATAACAAAATCATCCTCGATCAATCCATAAAAACACTCGTACACGAAACGATGATTGAGATATTTCTTCTTTCCAGCGCCAAACTTCAAATACCCTTGATTATTCACAGAACCAACTGGTTTCTTCAGTCTGCGGTTTCTTACAACACCATCACTGGATGCTTCATAATTTGTGATCACAGGGTGTTGTCTGAATTCTTGGTTCATTCGTATACATAATACTATTGTTTGTCTAATTCATTGTTTGGTTTAATGATAAATCTTTCGATGTAGTCTTGAGGAGTTCTTATGATTTTATCCTTGATACTGGCTTTGTCAGCGTCAAGAATACTGACTTTGTCAGCGTCAGGGTCAAAATTTCTGATTGATTGTCCATTTTTTATTCTTTTATCATAATAACGCTTCAACTCCCTGTATCGCTTACCACCGCAATTAAGACACAACTGAGATTTTCCCCTGACCCCAACTCCACATAGAATACAAGGTAACGGACCAAGGCTTCCACGTCGAAAGCTTTGCATATGATACCCACAGAACTCATTTCTGCATGATTTGTTACACGGGGTTACTGATCCAATCATAAGCCACTTACAGTGATTCATTATATAAAAATCTTTCATTTAAATGCTTGTTTTAATTATAGCATGAAGGAATTAAGGAAAACGCCTTCGAAAAATGCTGAATTCAATGCTGATAAGGAGTTTAAGAGATTATTGAAAATCAATCCTAGATTTAATCTCGATAGACCCAAAAAACGTCCAATAGACGGAAACATGAAAGAGTTTAAGAGATTATTGAAAATCAATCCTAGATTTAATCTCGATAAACCCAAAAAACGTAACAAACGTCCAAGAGACGGAAATGTGAAAGAGTTTAAGAGATTATTGAAAATCAATCCTAGATTTAATCTCGATAAACCCAAAAAACGTCCAATAGACGGAAACATGAAAGAGTTTAAGAGATTATTAAAAATCAATCCTAAATTTAATATCGATAAACCAAAAAAACTTAACAAAATTAATCTCAAATTTAATCTCGATAAACCCAAAAAACGTCCAATAGACGGAAACATGAAAGAGTTTAAGAGATTATTGAAAATCAATCCTAAATTTAATCTCGATAAACCAAAAAAAAGTCCAAGAGATTACCCTGGAAAGATGCTCAATTCAATCTCGATATAGTTTCTAATACACCAAAGAATACAATTCTTGATAAAGCCATGATTAGTAAAATCAGAGACTGTTTTAATGAATTTAAGCGTGATGGAGCATCTTATTGTTGGTCAACATTTCGAATTGATGGTGTTGTTGACGCTACCATGACTGATGAAAAAGCAGCAGTGATAATTTCACGTGTTGGGGAAAAACGGTATTTTTTCCGAATCAAATTCATTATCGAAGTCGATGGCAAATGGATTATTAGGGATAAATTTGAACCAATCCTCAAGAATAAGAAAGCTGTCATTGTGAGTAGAGATTCCAAACCAGGGATTCTAACCGGCATTGACAAACCATACTACGAAAGATCTTATCCCGTAACAGCAATGGTTTATGGGATATATCCGTTAAATGATAAACCCGATATCGCAAAACTAGCTCCTATGAAATATTCGTCAGGGCTTAATTGTGTAGCAGAACGAATAATAGAACACTTCACAAATGCATCCCGAGGAAATAAACTAACTGATCTGCGACGTAGGAAAATAACCGAGTGGGAACTGACAGTGAAACAGCATGGTGCAAAGATTTCTGATATAGCTAAGTTAGAAACATCATTAAGATTTCCAATAACAGTTATGACGATAACCGGAGAGGTTTTATACGAACCGAAATATAACAAAAATGGAGCACCAATACAGATTATTGATCATAACAAACACGCGTGGACACCTGCGGTAACAGTATTTCCACGAGAACGAACCGTGAAATATATCCCTAAGGAGTTTGTCGGGGATGTTTTCTATGAAGAGAGATTATTTGATGCTATTCATGCGTTGTGTAAGGATGATCCTGTGTCAGTGTGGTTACTTAGAAGTGATGAAGATCCCGAAATAGGATTCGATCAATTTGTAAAACCAAATGGTGAATTATATCGCGTTGAAGAATTAGATAATAGAATGAGAAAAATCGCTAGTGATTTTTCACCGGAGAGTTTCCATGAAAAACTACTCACGGATAGTTTTACTATTCCATCAGTGGTAGCTCACTTCGCAAGAGAAAAAAACTCATGGCGTCCAACACGAAGTGATTTTCTCGAGGATGTTAAATTGAGTTGCGTCGAATTTGGTCATGGAGGACTGTGGAATACGAAATACTCACGTGATGGTATGATTTCAATTGATATAGCCGCGTGTTATCCCGGAAGTTTTCTCGGGTATGGGGAATGTGCTGAGTACTTCAAACGATTTGGACACCCCACACATGAAATGACTCGTGTTGCGATTAATGGACCATTACCTGATTTTGATTTAACCGGATTCGCTCGTGTGATATCATTCGAATTCGCTACAGGGTTACATCCGTGTAGTTATGTTTGGCTCGGTAGACATATATCTGAAAAGGCCTGGATGCCAATAGTGCTATTGAGATATATGATTGATTGTGGTATGCTAATATCGTTGATTGTTTCCGAGGCTATTATATGCTATCGAGCTCAGAAAGAAGTTTAGCTACCACAACCCGATTTAGATCGTATAATCAGCGAACAGCGAAAACAATTCCCTGATTTCAATGAAGAACAAATCATGAATCGGTCTAAGAAGTTATTTGAAATTAAAAAAGAACAAGCAAAGGATCTCGGACGAAGAATAATCGGTAAATTTACCCAGGGTGGGCGATACGACAACGCAAAATACTCCTCGCGGTTGATCATAGACGTCGCTGAATACGATTTTATTGTAGCGGATTTAATGAAACAGGGAAAACTTGTATCCCGTAAGGATGCTTTTCTATCCAATGGTGAGAAAATGGGTACGGTTGTTACCTACTGTGATGGATATAATTCCCAGTATACACATTTGAGAAGTTCAATGCTAGCCTATGCTTCTATTAATCTATTTTCGATGATAAATAGATTTCCTAATACCGCGGTTAGAGTAGCCACTGATTCGATGTATATACACAATAAATACAAATCAGATGTAGCTAAATTCACAGATCCCGAAGAAAATTGGGGGCGTTGGCGATTTAAAAAGGAGATGCTACATGAGTATTGTGAATCCGCAGACGTTGCCATGGATGATAAATATCTTTGTTGTAACCGTATTGAAATTCAATCAGAATTTTCTAATGCACCACCGGTATCTGATCCAGTATGTAGATACAAGACAGTTTATTTAAACGGTTGTGGTGGGTCAGGAAAGACAACTCGTGCAATTGAATTATTTCGTCGGTCAACCATGATTGTGTTAACACCGACTCACAGACTCGCCAGAGAGATGATACAGCGAGGGGTAAATGCCTGTACTTATCATAGTTTCTTTCGATGGAAGGGTGACAAATGGACTCCTGAGCGTATGGGTGATAAATTCATTCCTGAAATCATAATCTGGGATGAAATATGCACAGTGTCATTGGATGTATTAAAAATATTTCTTGAGTGGTTGTTAAACAAAAACACAAAAGTCGTCATGTGCGGTGATCACGGCCAACCACCACCATTTGTCGGTGCATCTCCACATGAATGGCTAAGGGGTTTTGTAGACTATTATGAAGAAATCACCACTGATTATAGATCAATTGATGAACGATTACGAGAATTTAAGAAACTAATTAGATTACAACCGGATAGAGTCCAATGCGAAATAGCGCGTGAAGTGATTTCAGAAACTCCAATGAATGATTTCTGGGAAACATGGAGACCAAATGATTTGATAATTGCAAGTAGAAAAATAGTCAGGGACACACTTCAGATGAAGTTATTTGAATTGCATAAAGAAAAATTTGCAACGCTTCCAGTACCCCTTTGTTATAGGCCATCGGATACACGAAAACAGAACATTGAAGTTGATATTCCAGGACAGAGTGAAAAACAAATTCTCGTATTAAATGATATTGTGCTGGTTGATATCAGCGTCGTCGAAAATGCATTGCGTGCTAATAAATCCCCGTGGACGCTAGGATACGCAGCAACAATACACTCTTCACAGGGATTGACTATATCGGATACAATTGTTTGGATGGTGGATAATCACATCGAATGGTCGAATTTAGTCTATCTCGCAGTATCCAGAGTACGAAAAATAAATCAACTTCGAAGAATTGTCCTCGATGATGAAATCATTGGTGATAATAATGACACAACAATAAGTGATATTGATGTTAGCATCATTAATAAAAAACTCTCCGGTTACAAACAACAGGACAAAAAAAAACAACGAGAATTTGATATTGATGCTAAATTAATAATTACGCTGAAACAACAACAGAATAATCACTGCGCGAGTTGCAATTGTATAATGCGTTGGCAGTATTCGGATAAGGATCCTCGCCAATTCACCGTAGACAGAAAAAATAACAATCTCGGTCATGTCAGAAACAATGTGATGTTGACTTGTCTTGAGTGCAATAGACGCAACGGCGCTAGTTAAGACCATGCGGTGGCAATTGAGTATCCTCGGGAATTACCTGTAGTTGTTGTCTAGTAAATCCTCGTTGAGGGGCAGTTGAATCCAGTTTATAGATTGCTGGTCTACCAGTTGATCGTGTTATAGTAGATATCTTGTGTGTAGTAACACTCCAAATAGGATCAGTAGCCCTTTTTCTACCCCCTTCAAGCTCTCCTGGTTCATATAAATACCTAACAGTGACATTACTATGAAGAATTGGTTCTTTGAAATCTTTTTGTGGTTGTACGGGTATTGACTTCTTTTTAATCGCGTTGATAGGTTTCATGTTGATTGTTCTAGTAATCTCGTTATTCAGTGCAGTAATCACAGATGGTAATCTTTTAACCCATTCACGGGATCTTTTTTCTTGGATGAATTCTTTTGCGTATTGATATCCAAATAACCGCTCAGCAATCGTCCGATTAAATCGTTCGACAATGGCCTGATCGCGATGTAGCGCAGTATGCCCTCGTCGTATGGTGACATTATGATGTTTCATTGTAGATAATACTGCACCCTGAAATTCCTTGCCAGGATCAACCTGCAATAGATTTGGCCAGTGCAGAGGACCCCTTCGATAAATCCTCTCAAATGCAGAAGCGACTTCAGTGGCTGATTTTGTTTTTAACGGTTCTGCTTCTTTGTATCGACTTGCAATATCAACTACGGTTAAAGCGTATTTGTAACCACGATCATGTGGCAGAAATAATATATCAGCCTGATGAACTTCATTAGGAGCGGTCACATCAAAATGCGAGAATTGAATTTGTTTAGGCGGTGGTAGATAAATTTGCCATAGTGCCTGTTTGGATAACCAATTAGCCGCAGTGGTTTTTTTCACTTTTGCAGCGCTAGCGAGTTTATGGACTGCTGATTTACCCCTCCAGTATCCTCTTGGGGAATAATAAATTGATTCCATATTATTAATTACCGGCACCTAACATCAATTTACTTTTCATAGCCGATTTTATCAAAAATGAAGCCAATTTTTCTTTGAAGGATTTATCAGGAATAGCATTTAACGCATGAATTAATTTCACATCTGCGAGATGCCTGTGTTGCAGATTGCTGCTTTTATAAGCAACATCATGAAGGTGACAGGCCTTATCAATGGCGTTTATTGGTTCTTCACCGGGGTTGGGTTGATTTTGATTATTGAGTCTGATATCAAGTCTGGTTCCCGGTCCACAGTAGCTATATCCTGGAAGGTGCTTTTCTCCGGGGTACTTTGCCCATGGGGTTCCAGGGAGCTTTGCCAATTTGGCTGCGATATCACCTCCTCGTTTTTTTTAAAAACATCTCCGGATTGTAAAATCTTTGATTTTGTAGAAACAAATCTGAACTTTTTAATACCACATGTTGCACATCTACCAGTAAGTGCTGATCTGTTATTTTTAGTTGTAACCGTCGTCACATCATTTGTGCTAGTACGCGTTTTACACTTCATACAATATAGATCCATAATTTATGTATAGAGATATGGATATAATTGATTTTTCAGCGACTAAAACAAGAGAACCAATTAAGCATCATGCAGCGCTACCAAACTCTATCCGGATGATTATAATCGGGCCATCTGGATCCGGTAAAACGCAATTGTTACTCAATTTAATAATGAGATGGATGAAGTGGGATAAGTTGTATTTAATTGCCCCTAGCGTAGATGATCAACGATGCTATGAAGTGCTAAAAGATTTTAACGAGAATGCATCAGAAATTAAGGGTGAGAACGCCATTGATTTTATAACCGATATCGATGAAGCACCGAGTATTGATGATATTGATGGAGATATTAACAATTTAGTCGTATACGACGATATAATGTTGGATAAACAAAAAAATCCTGCTAGGATCTTTTCCAGAGGCAGGCATAAAAACACTGACGTGATATATGTCACTCAACGCTACACTCAGGTTCCAAAAGTCATCAGAGATAACTGCAATATTCTTGCTGTATTCAACGGAGTTGATACTCATACTCTTAGAAATATTTGGCAGACATGGTGCTCTGATATGGACTTCAATCAATTTCGAGATTTCTTTAGTCATGCTCAGTCGACTCCGCACGGATTCGCAACAATAAATTTGCATGATCCTCGGACACGATATCGTATCGGACTTGATCAAATATTCGGTTGAAATCGTAAAAGAATTATTAACCCAGAACTGAAAACTTTAGCAGCAGAGAGGGTGGATGACAACAAGTTGCGACCAAAATTAATTAAAAAATCGTAAAAGTCTCCGTTTTCATTTTTTTTAGTTAAAATGAGATTTCGTAGGGAAGGCTCGTTAAGATTTCAATAAATTTTTTGTCTGAAAACGTTGTAGGGTTTGCCCCTGAGATATTTTTTTTTTGTTAAAATGAGATCGTAGGACGGCTCGTTTTAAGATTTCAATCAAAAAATTGATTAAAAAATCGTAAAATCTCCGTTTTCATTTTTTTAGTTAAAATGAGATTTCGTAGGGAAGGCTCGTTTTAAGGATTTCAATCGAATTTTGTTTCAAAACGTTGTAGGGTTCGCCCTTTTTTTGGTTAAAATGAGATTATAGGACGGCTCGTTTTAGGATTTCAATCAAAATTTGTCTCAAAACGTTGTAGGATTCACCCTCTCTGCTGCTCAACGAAACATCGAAGCAAAACATCTCGGCAGAATAATAATCGGAAAGTTCACTCAGGGAGGGAAAAAAATGCGACTATAAACGATATTGTTCACGGCTGATTATGGATAACACCGAATACGACTTCGTAATCTCGGATGCAGTATCTAAAAACATATGTGTGGATCGTAAAGATGCTTTTTTGTCCGATGGAACAAAATTGGATACGGTTGTTTCTTATAGCGACGGTTACAGATCCCCGTATACACATTTGATGTCGTCGATGCTGGGTTATGCTTGTATTAATTTATTTTCAATGATAAATAGATTTCCTGACACTGCGGTTAGAGTTGCCGTTGATTCATTTTACATTAACAGCAAGTACAGTTGCGCAGTTGTGGAATTCACTAATTCGGATGAAAGTTGGGGATCATGGTGAATGAAAAAAGAAATGCTGCGTGATTATTCTGAATCAGCAGATGTTGAAATTAAAAGTGATTACTTACGCGGTGATAATTTATCAGAACGTTCTAATGCACCACCGATATCAGATCCAATTTGTAGATATAAAACAGTTTATTTAAACGGCTGTGGCGGGTCAGGAAAAACGACGCGTGCAATCGAGTTATATCGAGGACGCGTAAACATGATTGTGCTGACGCCAACACATAGATTAGCCAGAGAGATAAAACAACGAGACGTTTCCGCGTGTACGTATCATAGTTTTTTCAGATACAGTGGTGACAAATGGACACCTGAACGAATGGAAGAGAAATTCATCCCCGAGGTTATAATTTGGGATGAAGTATGCACAGCATCAACAGAAATATTAAAGATGTTCTTGGATTGGCTGCTGACAAAAAACACGACCGTGATAATGTGCGGAGATCATGGACAGCCACCACCATTTGTCGGCGCGGGTCCACATAAGTGGCTGAAAGAATTCGTGGACTATTATGAAGAAATTGATAGCAATTATAGGGCACTTGATGAACAATTAAGTGAGGTTAAAAAATTAATTAGACTGAAACCCGACAGAATCCAATGTGAAATAATCAGGAAAATAATTTCTGAAACTCCAATGAAGGAATTTTATAACACATGGAGACCAAACGATTTTGTAGTTGCTAGCAGAAAAATAGTCAGAGACACACTTCAGAAAAAGTTTTTTGAGCTTCACAAAGAAAAATATCCCCTGATAAAAGTTCCATTGTGTTATAGACCCGCTGACACACGGCGACAGAATATTGAAGTTGAAATTCCAGGACAGCGCGAAAAACAAACACTATTATTAAATGATATTGTGCTGGTTGATATCAGTGTTGTCGAAGACGCATTGCGTGCTAATAAATCGCCATAGACACTGGGTTACGTAACAACAATACATTCCTCGCAGGGATTAACCATCGCGGATACAATTGTTTGGATAGTCGATAATCGCATTGAGTGGTCAAATTTAGTCTATCTTGCATGTCACAGAATTAGGCGAAAATTTGAACTGATTTTTGTTGTTCTTGAATTGCAAACGAAACTCACCATTTTCTTGATTTCGTCGTACACGCATTACCTGGGGTGATTAAGTGGCGTGTAACGATTTGCATGTGCCAATTTGTAATTTACATGAAATCCGAAATACTCGTTGTACGTGGTGCACAATAAGCTCGATGTGATTTATGTTCACCTATAGAGAGTATATAAGGCTAAGGATTTCTCATTATTATTGACGGGAACTAAAATATCTAATCAAAGGATAGATAACCTCGTCTTGCAAATCTCCAGCCAAAGGGTTGATTCCGGAGATCTAATAACATCGTTGATTCCGTAGATCTGATAACATCTGACAATCATTGATTCCGTCTGATTCCATCGTTGATTCCGTCGTTGAATACGTAGAACTGATTCAGTCTGATTCCAGCTGATTCCGTCGTTGATACCGTAGAAGTTCATCACTGATAGCGCATCTAATAACATCGTTGATACCGTCTCTGATACCGTAGCTGCTAACATAGTTGTTACATTGTTTCTGGTACCGTAGCTGCTAATAACATCGTTGATACCGTAGCTGCTAATAGCATCGTTGATACCGTAGCTGCTAATAACATCGTTGATACCGTAGCTGTTAAACACATCTGATACCATCTTTTGATAAACGTCTTTGATATCGTTTGATTTGTTGTGGGACATCTATTGTTTGTTCTGGAACATCTCTGTATAAATATCTGAATGTGCTTGTGCCGTTAATTTGTGCAAACGGAATCGAAGTATCTGTCTGTGTGTCGAACTGTCTGTTCGTCAATATCTGTGTAACGTGTAAATATCCGGAAAGCTAGAAGTCCGAGTGTCGGAGCTGTCTTAGAGTTGTAAAACGTCCGGGTAGACATCTAGGGGAGTGAGGAACCGTTGGTTCTGGTAGATGTTGTATGCTGTCTGAACGTATAACTGTGGTGGATCCGTGTAGGGTAACGTCCGATAATAGTATTGGTCAACCCTCGGTTCTCGGGGAAACTGGGAGACGATTCAACTGTTGCTGAATCGTGCGGTTATACAGGGGAGACACATAGGTGTATTGAAATTATAATATAATTTAATACATTGTTGTATTTGCATGCTTATGTCAGATCGCAATAATATTTCAAGTGATCACATAGATATCAATAAAAGCTAGCAACTTGATTGAATACAAGTATATGATCGTGCTAGTTATCGCAATCCATCGTGCGATAGATAGTTTGTCGTTTGTGTTTATTTTTTTTCGTAAATCATTCTTGCATTTATTTAACTTTCGTAAAGGATTCTTGGATCTGTGTATAATCCAAGAGATCCCTTTACATCTGAGATTCCTTTTGTATTGTTATTTAATTTGTTCATGTATTGTGAATGGTTGTGAGTGTAATTGTGGGTTGAGTGCATGAATTATTGTGTTGTTACATCTGTATTTTTTTCATTTATAATTTATTACATAAATTTATATTTTCTTTCACAAATTGTGTTTGTATTGTTCATTTAATCCACCCTCCTCTCGGTAACAATTCTGTTACATTGCAGTGTCTTGAGTACGGCGAATAAATCAACTTCGAAGAATTGTTTTCGATGACGACACCACAATGGATGATATTCATGTTAGCATCATTAATGAAAAAAACTCTCCGGTTACAAACAACGAGACAAAAAAAAAAAACGAGAATTTGATATTGATGCTGAATTAATAATTACGCTGAAACAACAACAGAATAATCACTGCGCGATTTGCAATTGTATAATGCGTTGGCAGTATTCGGATAAAGATCCTCGCCAATTTACCGTAGACAGAAAAAATAACAGTCTCGGTCATGTCAGAAACAATGTAATGTTGACTTGTCTTGAGTGCAACAGACGCAACGGCGCTAGTTTAGACCATGCGGTGGCAATTGAGTATCATCAGGAATCACTTGTAATTGTTCGCGTGTAAAACCCCGCTGAGGGGCAGTTGAATCCAATTTATAGATTGGAGGTCTACCAGTTGATCGAGTTATAGTAGATATGCTATGCGTAGTGACACTCCAAATAGGATCAGTAGCCCTTTTTTACCACCTTCGAGTTCTCCTGGTTCATATAAATATCTCACGGTGACATTGCTGAGAATTGGCTGAGAAACGCTATCCCGCTGTGGTTGTGGTATATACTTTTTTTTAATTGCGGTGTTAGGTTTCATATTGATTGCTCTGGTAATCTCGTTATTTAGCGCTGCAACTACCCCTGTTAACCTTTTGACCCATTCACGGGATCGCTTTTCTTGGATGAATTCTTTTGCGTATTGATATCCAAATAACCGCTCAGCAAGAGTCCGATTAAATCGTTCTACAATTGCCTGATCGCGATGTAGTGCAGTATGCCCTCGTCTGATGGTGACATTGTGATGTTTCATCGCTGATAAAACAGCGCCTTGAAATTCCTTGCCAGGATCAACTTGTAACAGATTTGGCCAGCGTAGTGGGCCTCGTCGGTAAATCCTTTCAAATGCAGAAGCAACTTCAGGTGACGATTTTGTTTCTAGCGGTTCTGCTTGTTTATATCGACTCGCAACGTCAACTACGGTTAGCGCGTATTTGTAACCGTTATCATGTGGTAAAAACAATAAATAAGCTTGATGAACTTCATTGGGTCCAGTAACATCAAAATGCGAGAAATTGATTTGTTTAGGACGCGGTAGTTAAATTTGCCATATAGCCCGTTTGGATAACCAATTAGCCGCAGTGGCCTTTTTCACTTTTGCGGCGTTGGCGAGTTTATTGATTGCAGCGTTACCCCTCCAGTATCCTTTTGGAGAATAATAAATAGATTTCATATTATTAATTACCAGCGCCCATCATCAATTTGCCTTTCATAGCTGATTTTACCAACCATGAAGCCAATTTTTCTTTGAAAGATTTATTAGGAATAGCATTTAACGCATGAATTAATTTCACATCCGTGAGATGCCTGATTTGCAGATTGCTGCTTTTATATGCAATATCATGAGCATGACACGCCTTATCAATAGCGTTTATCGGATACTCGCCGGGTCGGGGCAGATTTTGATCAAGTCTGATATCTAATCGTGTTCCGGGGCCACAGTAGCTATATCCTGGAAGGTGCTTTTCTCCGGGGTACTTTGCCCATGGGGTTCCAGGGAGCTTTGCCAATTTGGCTGCGATATCACCTCCTCGTTTTTTTTAAAAACATCTCCGGATTTCATAGAAACAAATCTAAACTTTTTTATACCACATGTTGCACATCTACCACTAAGTGCTGATCTGTTATTTTTAGTTGTAATCGTCGTCACATCATTTGTGTTAGTACGCTTTTTACACTTCACACAATATAGATCCATAATTTATGTATAGAGATATGAAAATAATTGATTTTCAGCGACTAAAACAAGAGAACCAGTTAAGCATCATGCAGCGCTACCAAACTCTATCCGCGCAATTATAATCGGGCCATCTGGATCCGGCAAGACGCAATTGTTGCTCAATTTAATAATGAGATGGATGAAGTGGGATAAGTTGTATTTAGTTGCTCCTAGCGTAGATGATCAACGATGCTATGAAGTGTTAAAGGATTTTAACGAGAATGCATCAGAGATTAAAGGTGAGAACATCATTGACTTTATAACTGATATTGACGAGGCGCCATCCGTGGATGACCTTGACGGGAGCATTAACAATATAGTCGTGTACGACGATGTGATGTTAGACAATCAAAAAAAACCAGCTAGAATATTTTCCCGAGGCAGGCATAAAAACACCGACGTGATATATGTCACTCAACGCTACACTCAGATTCCAAAAGTGATCAGAGATAACTGTACTATTCTTGCTGTATTCAACGGCGTTGATACACATACGCTAAGAAATATTTGGCAGACATGGTGTTCCGATATGGACTTCAATCAATTTCGAAATTTCTTTAGTCACGCTCAGTATGTCCCACACGGATTCATAACAATAAATTTACATGATCCTATAACACGATATCGTATCGGACTCCATCAAATATTTGGTTGAAATCGTAAAAACCCATAGCAGCGGGGGGCAGGGGAGGGGCGATGACATCACGACGAGACCGTTTTTTGACTAAACGATGAAAACGGCCTTGGAGTATGATTTGCGAAAAACTTATGTTTCGAGCAAGTAATCCTTTTTTTGTTGAAAAAGAAGGATTCGAATTAATTCTCTCGAGATGTTTGTTAGATTTAGAGCAAATGATGTCTCGGGCAAATGTAGGATTCGCCCCCCCCCCCTGCTGCTACACTACCTCTTTTGATGATGCTAATGTGTGTGTGTATGTGTGTGTGTGTGTGTGTGTGTGTCGATATATATCGTCTTGTAGAATTGTATATCTGGCACACTATATGCAGTTACTGCCTTCTGTGTTAAAACACATATTGACTCTGGCCGCCACTAATCCTGGTAATGAGGTTCTAATTTTAATTACTATGTAGCCTTTTTCAGCAAAGGTATACTAGCTACGATAATGCCATCATTTTAACAGCTTGTTTCTTTCTTGGTGTTTTCCTTTTCAAATACATGATATGTTTATACAATAATTGGCATTGTGCTCTTTATTTTGTTGAATATAGGTAACAGTGACATAATTAACATCATTAAGCTTCTTATCTGCGCTCTTATATTGAAAGGTATGGGTTAAAGTCAAATATGACGTTTAATTCTGATTTTAGATATCGTAAACTTTTCGTCATACCAACATCTAAATGTAATATAGAATAGAATGCGTCAGCACTGCAATATACTTTCTAGATATTGCACGGACCTGACTCAAACATGTATTCCTCATTATTTTAGGTATCAAATACCATATTGTCTGTTCCCGGATATTTGTCCTTCCTACAGCTTGTAATGCTATAAACAAGCCTTGTAGACTTCTCTAGCATATTTGCACGTATTATGTCAACAACCTCGCTGACTTTAGCAATACTGGTTTCATTATTGATTTGGACTACACGTGCTGAGAGGATAACTAAAGTTTCGCACTGCATAAGGGTTTTGTCATTTACAGTGATCGTGGGCTCTACGCAAGGCTTTGCTGGTCTAGGTTGATGCATTACCTGTCTGTTTATACTTATTGTGAGACCGTAAATGTCAAGAGCTGAAGATTAACTATCCATACTGTTGGATGACAGACGCAGATTTTGCGTTCAGGGACCAGTCCTTGGGAAATAGTAGATTGCAACCATCTACTTCCTACCTTATTGTCTTCGCCAATAGTCTCCTTAGGTTAACGAGCTTACCATCATTCTGGTATCTGATGTCAATCCCAGTGTTATGTCACAGAAGGCAACATTACACATGGCAAAGAACATGATATTATATGGGCCTAGAGCAGTCACATAGCCTTTGCTTGACTATATGAGGTGGCTGAGAATGATTCACATGATTCGTCATCATTCACGACACGAGCGAATATGCCATCATGGAACTGCTGAACTAGCGCAATGAATTTCTACTAGCACCCAGTCTTTGCCACGATCTTGAATAGAATTCTACGGCTGTTTGAGTCAATAGTTTTTGTCAGGTCTATGCACGTCATATACACATATTGAACTTAAGTTCCTGGCATTTACCAGTAGTTGCCTAGCTGCGAACACCATTGTATGATACCTCGTACATTCCGGAAGCCACGTTGACCATTAGGCAATTCAACAAAATTATAATAATGATTTGGTTTGCTACTGACAGCAAGGTTTCATTTTAAATACGTTATCCATTTCGTTTCATTGCACAAATCAATCTTTGACTGGAATTAGTTTGATCATTAAAATATTTAATATTGTCAGAGACTACCTTTTCGAAATTGATTTAATTGATAGCCAGTTAATGTTACTAATGCATCAAGGGTATTCATTGAGCTTCTGCTTTGACGTTTCTAAGCCTCAAATCTTCTTGTCATTTAATCAATAAGCTCAAATTATATTCTACTCGTTAATAATATGCACGTGATTTAAGATCAGCGTTTAGCTCGAAACATACTTCTTATTTATGTGATCAAAGTTATTTAGGTTTAACATCTGCTTCTTTGGTTATTATTTTAAGGAAAACATCATGGGGTCAAACATAGCATCCCAATATTTTAGGTCTTCTTTTTGTTTGTTTTTGTTTATTTTATTTTGTTTGTATTGTCTTCTTGACAAATATTTCAGATGTGTATTATGTTTCTGACTTTGAGATGTTACTGTTAAAATATTAAATCGTCTTATATTAGAGTTTCCTCTGTATCTGTTTAAAATGTTTACGTAGTTTTAGCAATCCATTGTTCGTTCTGTTTTCGTATGCATTTTATCTGCTTATTTCTAAAATATCTACCTGCTGATAAGATCGTTTCCGTTTGGGTGCAGGATATCTAAGCCAGCAAAGTCTATGTCAAATCATTTTGATAATGTTGTTAACTGTTCTATAAAATAAAAATCAGGAAACTGAAGAGATATTTGACTGCCTCGGTACATACTTTGACAAACCATTGCGTATCAGCATCACATAGAAATTGGCCGTACGCAAGTTGCCTTGTGTCCTTGATATCCAGCCAAAGACAAAACGTGTTGTTACATGGAATAGATATTATGGTATGCTATAGTACGACTGTGTCTAACACAGATAATATCAATTAATAGTACAGCTCTAGTTGAAAGTACTTTGACTTTGTTTATGTTTTACTACCAAGTTATATACCATAAAACATAATAATAGTCTGAGAGAATTCGTCCATATGCTCTTTTCAAGATTATGGACATATGTGATTTCTTCGCTTGTTTCATTTTTATCAAAATAGTTTTTCGAAACTTTCATGTTTAGAACGTATTTTATTAAATGTATACATTACTTTTGTTTCATTTTCTATATATTTTAGCAGTGACTTCATCAACAAATTTGTTTTGTTCTTGACCCGTGCTTTGAATAACATGATAACAACAATTTAGCAATAAATATGGTGCTATATTTCCTTAAAATTTTCTGTCACATGCTTTGTCTACTTTGTGATTTCGTCATAATTTCATTTAAAATGATTAGACTTAAATTATTGGTTTCACTTTTGTTCCGTATTTATTTCAAAACCTATATTCGTAACAATATGGATAAGATATTTCAATATAAATGTTTAAAAAGTTAATGAGGTGCATCAATCTTCTTAATTTTGAAAGTAACGCTAAATGTCATATTTAATATGACTTCTCTAGATTAGTATCAACTTAGTAGAAATAAATGGAACAAACCCGATACTATCAATGATTGTATTTTCGACATGTAAATTCAAAACTACAGTTAAATATTTGGTGTTTATTGTATTCGTTATCATCAAATAAAATCGATTATTTTATTTCGTGACGGTCCCTTTCTTGTGTGATTTAAAACCAGTTAGAGTTAAACAATTATTGTCAGTTGTGTACACCAATCCAGAACAAATGTTTTATATATATTTTAAAACATATTCTTTCTAATATATAATTTTGGCTTTGTTCAATTATTTAGTGTCTTGAATTTCCATCCTATTAAATTTTAGAAAACTATTCAAATTTCAATCATATAGTAATTAAACTTGGACCATACAAAGTTTGTCCAAGTATATCGCTTACAAGATTGGACCAGGCGATTTAACTATTCCGGTCAGCTCGTGTATTAAACGCTAGGGCAAAAAAATAAAAGCTATAGAAATGTTGACTTCATGTATGTCTTTTTCTTGGAAGGTAGCGAGATAGCGTTTTGAAATCAGCTTATTAGTAATTAACTTTAAAATGGCTGATATTTGTCGAGTTGACGTTTCCAGTCTTCTACGTTCTCGTCAAAGTTATCTCGCGGAAGAAGCCTGATGACATTACCACTTGGTCTCGGGATACGTCGCTGAAAATAAACAACTAGATTTTGAGTTGAAACATGGGGTTCGGTAGGGACTGATTATGAGACAGGCACTAGTTGATGACCCTACTCAATAGGTTCACTTTGTATTATTTGCCCTTTGTAAACACACTCAGTGCAACGTATGATTAAGGACAATGTCAAACATAACCACTTGTTCTGTTGCCTCCATTTAACATGACCGCTCCGGTTGCATAATGGTTACAGCGTCCATCGTGGATGCGGGATGTGGCCGGTTCGAATTCCGGCTGAGTCATACCAAATACTTATATAAACATTAGTAACAGCTGCCTCGCTTAACGCTCAGCATTAAGAGGTTAGTGTTAGGTAGTACCTGTCGGCCTGGTGTCAGGATAATGTGACTGGGTGGGACATTTTACTACGTGCAAGCGGCATAATGCCCAGTGTTTGACATCACCATAAACTACTACATTGCAGACATCGTGGAGATATTACTGAACACTTGTTAAAGCTACGTTAAAAAAAGAACACACACACAATTTAACATTGTTAAAGTGAACTGACGTTCTAATGGATCCTTGGCATGCTGCTTTTGAATGAGTTTTACGTTAGCCGGTGTGTGAGTACAACCACAGCAATGTAGAGATCCGATACTTGATTCCAAATCCAGCAAGTACGTAAACAAGACTGAATTTGGCATCAATGCTCTCTCTGTACCGCATAAATAACGCAATATACATGCACTCAACATCGATTCCTACTTTCTGTCAAGCCCTTTTATTTTTTGACCAGCTATCACATTGGTCACGGTTATACAACTTACTGTTTTTCGAGAACTTTTTGTGGAATGATAGTTTACATGAACTCATAGTCGTATTAATTTTGGATACAGGAATGTAAGAGAGAGAAGAGGATCCTTAAGAAAGGTGTCACTACGATGATAAGTCACAACTACTTCTTGGGAAAAGGTACTGGATCTGTAATGAGAGAAAGATAGTCTTTTTCTGGCTTCAGAATGAAAGCACTTTATTTAAATAACTAGTATACATATATTACTACATTTCAGAAATACATCTATAAAGCTTTATATTTAAAACACATGAAACAAATATGAAATTACACTTCCTTTAGAGTTCATCGACTTCATTAATTTGTATAATTTCTGCATTTTAGAATGCAATACAAACAAAAATCACAATTAATTTCATGAGAGCTAAAGAGTATAAAAATGTAATAGCTGCGATTAATGCACAATCATTTTCGAAGAAATGTATTTTACTCATTTAAAATATAATAGTGATGTGGAATATGTTACTAAATATTATTCTCTGTTACTTAAAAAATACTTTACCTCAACATTGAATCTGAACATGAAGATGGAAGCAGCTTTGTCTTTTACAATAAAATTTACCATAAATATAAATAAATATGAATTCTTTAAAACAATTAAACAATATATTACAAAACGAAAGAATTAAGTAAAAACATGTTGCAAACATATGTACTTTACCGTTAAAATCTCAAACATTAAAAGTGCTTATTCTTCGTTAAAGAATTTTACTTTTTTGGGGGGGGAGGGGACACCAGATATGTGCCCCCCCCCCATTAAAAAAGTAAAAAGTTTTTATGTTTGTGTGTGTTCCCCCCGATATGTTGTTTGTTTGTTTTTTTTTATTTTTCATTTATGGCCCCATTTAATTTTTCCCCATCGGGGTTATATGTTCGAGAAGGGGTATTTTTTATCCCTAGTGTTTCTTAAGTAGATCATTACTAGATGGGATTTGATCTACCCAAAACTAGTATTCTACTTTTGTTCTTTATTGTTTTATCATGGCTAGTGGTCCCCTAGTATCCTTGTGTTTGCTATTTGTGTTGTTGCTATTTGTATGTTGCGATATATATGTCTATACTTTGTATTTTTGTAAGGATAGCCATTTCCATTCAAATTCTTGACATAGTTGTCTAACTTTCTGATATCCCTCTATGTGAGTTATCACATCATTCTCTTTATTAAAATATATTTTAAGTTAATTTTGAATTTTTTGTAAATTGAAGTGCTTTTAGTTAAAGGTTTAATGTGCTTCAATTTATATCCAATAATATTTAATTTTCTAGGTCCGTCTGCCGTGAGTCAGGATCAGTACGAATTTATTTAGTTGTACAGTTTCTTCTACCTTATTTTTATTTCTTTTCGTTTCTAGTTCGCAAATCCAGTCATACATCTTATCCTTACTTAGTGCCCATAATTCTTTGTAGTCCCTATATCTATATAAAATTTCTTTAGTCCCCTTATATAAGTGTGATGTGTCTATTTTCTTACTCAATTTGTTGTTTGTGTATATGTCTTGTCTGTTTCTCATTCCAAATCCTAGCCAAAATATGTATAATGCTTCCCATGGTGTTTGTGGAGTGTTACCTAACCTTTTAATCCTAATTATTATATTTTTACATTTTATTAAGAAGGGATTAGGTAAGGTTAATCCCCCCTTTTATTTAGGTCTATATAGTGTTGACTTTTTATGTAGTGTGTCTTGTAATTCCATTTGTAGTCTATTATATCATTATCAATGGTTTCTAATGTTTTATTGTTAATGTCCACAGCGTTTAGTAAGTATGTCAAATTTGAATATATATATGTTTTTGCAACCTGTGAACGTTCCATTAGACTAAGTGGCGTGAGTGCCCAGATATTTATTATTTCCTTTTTTTTTCTTTTAACTTTTATACAGTTTTCCTTTTCTTCATTTGCCCCGAAGAATATTCCTAAGGCTTTTACTCTATTTGACCGTGTCAAGGGTTGATAATCTTATTATTATTATTTTTTTAAGCAAAACTTCCATTTGATTAAAGTCAGATCTCAATTATACATAGGACAGTGGTGACTTTATTTAGATTGTAATCTTGAAGAAGAAAAAAACATTTACTTATTTCATTAGCACGATCAGGTGTCGGGCTGTCATATTTGTTATTAGCACTTACTCGGCCTTCTGCCTATTTTCGTAACTCGTACGTTTGACACTCTACCAGGATTTAAAATATACAATGGTATGTCTGGAACTGTTTCAACTTTTAGTCTAGGCTTAACATTCGTGTATCCTAGAGGTTCTATGTTTTTAGGATCCCTCTGGTAACATTCCTTTGAGAAATGTAATGAGCACGGATTGCTGTGTGGTGTTGCATTGAAATCGACTCGCTTGTAATAATGTATCCAGACTTTCTTTATCCCTTTATCATTTGGAAAAGAAAAAAATGAACTCCACAGCCTTTTCTATGTATGCTATTACACCCGTAAGCAACGCAAAACGGCATGGTACTCTATATGAAATGAACCTTGCAACTGTAGGTCTGGATGCTGGAGTCGCTAGTATGACGTCACTTTCCGAAAGTAACCGAATAGGCGCGGAAAATATGCATACGAGGTTACGGAAACTCAGCGCCTAGAAGATATGCCAATATCTCAATATTGGCAGTACGGTCGCATACGACGCTTCAGAATCACGTTTTTCTCTGCAGTGTATTTAATATTATTGTATATTTCCACTAGTTTCTAGTCTCCTTTAAGTGTTGAGGTAAACCAAGGTGGTTTCCCCTCCGGTTTCCTATTTTTAAAATTTCTGTTTTATCATGATTTATTTCAGATCCCGATGCTTTTCCAAAAGCTTCATATTCCTTTTGTAAGTGTTGAAAGGAATTTGGATCATTTATAAAGTTCGTACAATCATCAGCATGTTGTAGCATCTTGAATTCTTCTCTTAAGTTTGGTATTCTTATTCCTTGAATATTGGAATTAGTCCTGATTTATATACTCAGGATTTCAATCGCTATTACGTATAATAGCTATGATAGTAGGCAGCCTTGCCTCACTGATCTTTGAATTTCAAATTTATCTTTTTTCGCCCCATTTACTTGTACATTTGCAGTTTTTTTATTGTACATTATTGTAGTCCATTTTTGTAAGTTATCTCCAAATCCAAATCTCTCCAGTACTTTTTGCGTATAATTGTATTATAATCTGTCAAAAGCTTTCTCCTGGTAGAAAAGTAACATCGCACATTTCGAGTTTGACCCATTTATGAAATCTATAATAGTCCTAATGTTAAGTATATTGTTATGTATGCTTCTATCTTTACCACCACATGTTTGATTTGTGTTTACTATCGTGTTTAACCCGTGTTTAACCCTATTCGCTAAAATTCTACTTAGTATTTAGTAATCTGTGTTAAGGAGGGAGATGGGCCTACAGTTTTTTAAGTCAGTTCTGTCCCCTTTCCCTTTATAAATTATAGTAATCAATCCCTCCCTCATTGTGTCTGTCATTTTGTCATTTTTTAGCAGTATATTATTAAATAAACATTCTAAGATTGGTGCCACCTCATTTTGCAATTTCTTATAGAATTCCGCAGTCAGGCCGTCTCGCTCTGTTGATTTACCTTTTGCAAGTTCTTTTATTGTGGTTTGCACTTCTTCCACAGAAATGAATTCATCGCACAATTTTTGTGTTCTGATGACATCTTTTCACAGTGTAATGAATTTAAGTATTGTGTTATTATGTTGTTGTCTATATTTTGAGATGTATAGAGGTTTGTATAAAATTCTTAAACTCCGTTCATAATTTCTGCTTTAGTTGTCACTTCCACCCCGTCTATCAATAAGGTGTCTAATGACTTCTCTCCCCCTTTCCTTTTATATAATTATATAATTCATTTGCCTGTTTGTATAGATGGTGAAATTTACCCGCCCTGATTTCTGCTCCCTTCGTCTCCCATTTTTCTAACTTTTCGAGTTGTTTGGAGTAGCTCTCCTTATCCCTTATTGATGTTACCTCTTTTATAATACCCATTCTGGAATTTGGCTATGTGGTTTAAGACAACTTCAGATTACTTGAGAAAAGAGTACTCAAAATGTACAAATTGAAGCAGTCAGAACTGATACTGGTGCCCAAATATTTATCACATAATTACGCACTGCACTGAGAAATAAGACGGAAATGTTTTGAATCTAGACGGCCAAAATATAAACTTACAATCCTGTAATAAATTATATATGTTCTAGCCCAGCCTATTCTCACACCTCTGGCTCCACCAACTGTTAATGATTTTACTTGCTGTGACTGAAGTAATGTTAGCAATTTCCAGCTTGTAAGGCTAAAACAAATCTTTAAATTCCTTTCTTCCTTCAACTATTCGAGCATTGACTATATTAATTACTAAAACGCCCAAAAGCGACTTTATTAACAAAGTCAAACGCACATTAGAAACACTTATATTCCCATACATTGCTATTGGGTAAGTGGACATTTCTAATTCTTCAGTATTACAAACTTGAGGGATTTTTTCATTAAAAAATGGCATCATCCTCGATATATTTATATTCATATGTAATTAGAATTTTTGTATCGTTAAAGGAGAATAAAATTATAAGCTTTTTTGCAATCCTTTACTTTTTCATATTGAACGCTCTGGTGGCCTAGAGGTTCGAGCGTCCGCCTTGTATGTGAGAGGTCGCAGGTTCTATCCCCGGCCGTCAGTGTTAAACAAATAACTCCTCCCTCCCCTCCCCACCGTGCTTAAACTTCATTTAGCTTTTCAATTTGACCTCACTGAACGTGACTCTGCAAATATGTATTACAGCTTTCATCATTCCATGTGTTTTAAAAGAAAATAGATCGCACTCCAGCTTCCCGTGTTGGAATGATGCATTGATGTTTAACGAACGGCTGGCATTATTTGTTACCACAGAGTGTGTTGGGATAAGTATCGTGTCGCTTCACGCCATGTTTTCTAATGACAGCCATATCTGTTACATCCTATATTCATTTATGACTTTATCAATGTAACAATGGAGAAAGGTCAAAACTGTAACAAAGATAGTGTTTGACCATGAATAATGGTTACGTTTCAACCAAAGGGTTTTGTCTTTCGAAGTGTCACAGTGTTTACCTGACCCTAACTAACAAGATGGAGAAACTAAAATATATATTATGTCTGGAGACCTAATGTTATCTCCCATATATTACCAAATGCTATTTATGTAATGACGACTTTCTGCTTTTCTCATTCATGTAATACAGGTTTCAATTCCATAGACCTCCAAGTGCCACTTTCTGTCAAGCGACAATGGGTACTATTTTACTGAAATATTTAAAATCTACGTTAAGAAGCAACTTCTAAAATCAACCAGAAGTTATAACGGATATATTTGTGTACGAGAAGTCAATACTTTGTAAGTGCGTTTGCATTCCTGCATTCCCTCACTCACAAAATTATAGGCACTATCAAGTTATAAGAAAAGATAATTTCATTTATCAGGAGATCGTTTGGGGAGAGCATTTTACTTTATTTATAAAAGAGAGATAAGGAGATGGAGAGGTTAAATTGTGCGAATACGGAATTTAAATTTATTTTCCCTTATTATATGGTTTACAGTAGGTAACTTTTAGTGTTGTCCAGTCCAAACGGCATATTAGTAAGTCGCTGTAGTGTAATGAATATAATGTGCGTAATGATTCGTTGACCACTAGTCATCAGTCCATGGGTGAACTTTACATTTCCCGCTCGCCTGAGTGCCTCTATAACTTTCTTCATTTCCCTGACACCTTATTATTACTAGAGAGGTTGTAATGCAAATTTCCCAAACTATGGTCTCGTGATTCTAATGTTCCAAAAGCGCCCACGTGACAATTTCGTCCATAAAGCGACACTCCGCATTAAATTCTCTTTAAAAGCCAGATTACCAATAATACATTTACCGTCTAACTGGCCCTTTGTGCTTAGTCCAGTTGAAGTACCATTATAGAATTAGTATAGTATCCAAGGGCTAAGCCAGTCGATTCAGCTTTAATAAATAGTAATGTGTTCTTGCACTATATAATACTAAAGTAATCCAAATCATTCATTGATTCAGCTGTCAAATGTTTATGTTGAACATCGCTCTAGGCTTTTTACTTTCATTAGACACGTGACACTAAACTTTTAAATATTTGACGAAGAAAACAGTAACGTATTTAATTCCTTAAACTTAGAAATGGTGTTTTCTCGGAGTTTAAAATTCTAACTGAGTAGAAATATATTATCCAAATATGGTCTTTTTTATTTCTTGAATTGACATTACAGTGAAAATTAAGACTTTTTTGGCAATTAAGCTGCATAATTTCCGAATGTTATAGTTCCATCTACATACAGTAAAATCAACAATTTCAGGCATATCTAACTTTCCTAATCATTTCATTTTATAATACAAGTCATTCAAAAAGAGCAAAGTGGTATCGGTGGGAGATTTTTATAGTACATGAACCCGCGAAGAAAATATGGAGTTGACGTCGTGTGCATCGAATTCTAAGCCGTGTCTTTTACTCCGTGAAGTGTGTTGTTCTGCCAATGTGTACAACGTGTACACATGGATAAAGAAAGAAAAACATTTTCTAGATGCAACAAGAGAGTTTTGTTTTATTTTACCCAAGGTTTCTAATCAGGGGACCTCGATGGCTTTTCAGAATTGTTACAGGTGTATATTGTACGAGCACGAGTGAAAGAGTAATGTTAAATTCGTAGCAATTTAACGCATATAAAATTACCTTGTTCCTACTCAAGCAAAACGGTGATATTTACGTCACATCCTTTGCATTGGATTCATAACCAAAAATTATATTCATGTTCTATATTTCACATTAATTTTAAATACTTCCCATTTATGTGTGCTATTTATCTCATTCGTATTCGGTGATTTTATCTATATATTAAATTAATATAAATGTTTGTTAGTCAGTTTTAAATTCTTTTTATTTTTATTGTTCATTACATGCTATTGTAATGTAAATGTATTCACTAGAGATGATGTTTCTTCAGACAATCGCTTGTTGACCTAAATCCTCACTTTGATTCACGGTTAGTGGTACTGACGTAACAGTTGTTTTTTTTTTAAAAAAAGTTTAAAATGATTGATTGTTGTCAAGGTCAAGACAGCGCTAATGAATAAAGAAGTAATCATTTTTTTATTCTGAAAATTAAATGATTGGTTCTCGTCAGGGTCATGTGAGGAGTACGCGATATAAACGATTATGTAAATCTACCCCAGCCCACTTTTTACGATTCGCAATTTGGGGCTTTTCGAAACTGCGAATTAAAATACAATATAATCTTTGTTTTAGTGAAATATAGTTAGTTTTGGGTTTTTACATCTGACGTGAAGTCATTTTCTTTAGTTGCAGCCAGTTTTTGAACCCATTTTAACTTTCCTTCAGTTCATTTGGATTTTAGAGAATTAATTCATGTTGCTTGAATTTTTTTTAAGTGCTCAAACATATGTCTTGAACAAAAATAGTTTATCAACATTTAATCAAGATTTCCAGCACAGAAGTGTTAAATGTTGTGTTTCTTCAAGGAACTATAGATAAGCACAAAACAGATTTCAGCATGCGTCATCGTCTTCCATCTTGGCTTTTCCAACAGGACTAGAATTTGGATATATTAAAACATTTCATTGCTGTGACTTTTTTATTTAATTCGTGGATTATTCTTGAATTACTTATGAATTTAATCTTTTTCTATTTTTACATAGTATTTCCAGGGACATAAATTATTTGTTAAATTATACAAAGCCTGCTTTTTTCACTTGTTATGTGTTACTTTATATTAAAGCTTAAACACGTAAAACTATCAAAATAAGAAATACTTAATACTTACATAATAATGTACGCAATTATCCCAAATATACAATGCTTGTTGTTTTCACTAATGTACTACTTTTTTAGAGCTTAAACGCGTAACACTGTCAATAAAGAATTACATAATAATGTACGCAATTATCCCAAATATACAATGCTTGTTGTTTTCACTAATGTACTACTTTTTTAGAGCTTAAACGCGTAACACTGTCAATAAAGAATTACATAATAATGTACGCTTCTCCCAAATGTCAATAAAGAATTACATAATAATGTACGCTTCTCCCAAATGTCAAAAAAGAATTACATAATAATGTACGCTTCTCCCAAATGTCAATAAAGAATTACATAATAATGTACGCTTCTCCCAAATGTCAATAAAGAATTACATAATAATGTACGCTTCTCTGAAAGGTCAATAAAGAATTACATAATAATGTACGCTTCTCCCAAATGTCAATAAAGAATTACATAATAATGTACGCTTCTCCCAAATGTCAATAAAGAATTACATAATAATGTACGCTTCTCCCAAATGTCAATAAAGAATTACATAATAATGTACGCTTCTCCCAAATGCGCATGTTTAGCATATTAGGACACATTGTTTCGTTACTGAAGCAGTGACTGTGTATTTCAAATTATTTGTTTTTCGTTACACACTAAATAAACGAAATCAGTTTCCATTAGTTAATAATTATGATTCTCAGATGCTGAGATGAGTCGGTTTTACGAGTGGTCTGGGTATTAGTTATATCTCTTATTATGACAAGCATTCAATGAGTGTACAGACTCTCTCTCTCTCTCTCTCTCTCTCTCTCTCTCTCTCTCTCTCTCTCTCTCTCTGCGTGTGTTCGATTCTCAGATTCGTCTAATGTGGGTATGTGAATGTGTGAAAGCTTGCCAGTAGCTTCTCGTTGGTCGGTGGTTCTTTTCGGGGGTTTTACCAGGTTCTTCCTCCACCATTAATACTGGATGCCGTGTGCTGAAAAATGGCGTTAAACCCTACAACAACATAAAGCATGCATGTTAGCATTAGTTGCTCTTTTAGGTGGAGGAAACTGAAGAATCCCGACAAAACAAATCACTCTGTGAGCGACTAAGTATCTTTGTAGATATGTTTGTCTCCCTGGGATCGAGTGTCTAAAATTGTAATTCCACTGTACGTACAACTTTTAATTGTGCCAATAACCCACTGCGCCAATCATGCTTGTATCTCACTTTAAATCTATCTTCTAATTTTTTTAAAAACTCCCTGAATTTAAAACTTTCAATGTTAATTAATTAGGTAATTGCACGGCTTACATCAAATGAGCTTACAAGAACCAGATTGTCGATAGTTGGTAGTTCATATCTCACTAAAAATATTTATGGGTTCTCTGTAGTTGACAATCACTTTGACAAAAATCGTTTATACTTATCTATGTTTAAATTGTACTGTTTAAGGTGAATAAACATACATCAATATTTATATTTGATATCATTTCACACATTTACATAATAGGTACGACCTGGACCTTGAGAATGTCTAAAGCGCTGTGTGTTCCAGACAAGTATTAAATTTGTATTCCAGACAAGTATTAAATTTGTGTTCCAGACAAGTATTAAATTTGTGTTCCAAACAAGTATTGAATTTGTGTTCCAGACAAGTATTAAATTTGTGTTCCAGACAAGTATTGAATTTGTGTTCCAGACAAGTATTAAATTTGTGTTCCAGACATGTATTGAATTTGTGTTCCAGACATGTATTAAATTTGTGTCCCAGACATGTATTAAATTTGTGTTCCAGACAAGTATTAAATTTGTGTTCAAGACAAGTATTGAATTTGTGTTCCAGACAAGTATTAAATTTGTGTTCCAGACATGTATTAAATTTGTGTTCCAGACAAGTATTAAATTTGTGTTCCAGACATGTATTAAATTTGTGTTCCAGACAAGTATTAAATTTGTGTTCAAGACAAGTATTGAATTTGTGTTCCAGACAAGTATTGAATTTGTGTTCCAGACATGTATTAAATTTGTGTCCCAGACATGTATTAAATTTGTGTTCCAGACAAGTATTAAATTTGTGTTCAAGACAAGTATTGAATTTGTGTTCCAGACAAGTATTGAATTTGTGTTCCAGACATGTATTAAATTTGTGTTCCAGACAAGTATTAAATTTGTGTTCAAGACAAGTATTGAATTTGTGTTCCAGACAAGTATTAAATTTGTGTTCAAGACAAGTATTGAATTTGTGTTCCAGACAAGTATTAAATTTGTGTTCCAGACATGTATTGAATTTGTGTTCCAGACAAGTATTGTTCATGCCGTTACTCAATATAATCTTAATCGGATTTGAATATTATAACATGGCCTTTGTAAACCGGTCCTCACCTGTACGAAGCAACCCCAACTATCCATATATAGCAAGACTGTAGTCACTAAACATATCATTATCTTACCAGACGCTAGCCTATCTTAGTGAAATAATGAAGAACGGTGAAGTTCTTATTGTTGCATGTGTTTTGACATTTGTTCGCTCAGGTATGTCTTTCTCCATTTACCGTCATCCGTTATGGGGTAATTTGAACTATTCCCTAAACAGTATTGTTCTGTCATCATCATCAAAATTATCACAATCATTATGATTCAGAAAATTTGAATGAGACATTTTGTACATTATTTGCAAAATGAAATAACTCAGCATGACATCTGTTTCTTTTCTGTTTCAAAAGGTGTAAAAATGTTGCCGTAGGTTTATTTGACCCAAAAAGTTTCTTCCGTTTTACAACAACTATTGCCATGCATTATTTCTGTACTTTAAAAATCCAGAAAGAGACAAAGATAACAATCTTTAAAATTGGCATCCATAGCAAATACGCCATGAATCTGATGTATTATTATTATTTTTTGTCTTCTCTTCCTTCTTCTTCTTCTTCTTCTTCTTCTTCTTCTTCTTAGTAGTAGTAGTAGTAGTAGTAGTAGTAGTAATAGTAGTAGTAGTAGTAGTATTGGTAGTAGTAGTAGTAGTAGTAGTAGAAGTATTGAATCTTATAAAAACTTTAATAAATTATTAGAAAGATGACAGGTACACTTTATTTTCAGAAATTAGATTCTTGTAGAATTTATATGATAATAATTTTTAGTATTATTTTTATAACGATTATTGGAAAGTCACTGATATCTTCATAATCTGACTATCCCTCCCTTTGCTTGTAAATTTAATGTTCTCATTATTTAACTTATCTGTTATGGTAGCAATTACCAATTCGGAAAAGGTTTTTCTGAAAGATGTGACGTCCAGCTTGCTAAAGGATGAACGGTCACTCAATGACCTTGACCTCCCTGATGACTTGACTTTTCACCTCAGTCGCGGATCGCATGCCTTGAAATTAAACTTGAAGAGGAATCATGAGATTGATCCAAACGCTGAGGTCTATTATGTGCGAAAATTAAAAGACGGTCGATCCGACCTGGAGAAAGCACAACTTTTTGAAAAGGAGGTAAGGCTTCTGAAGTTCTTGCCAAGAAGTAAGTCTCATTTTGGACCAAACATTCATACATTTTCAAAACCGTTAATATGATAATATCATGACAAATATGTATGAACATTAGAAAAGAAAAAAAAAAGACTTCAAATTAGAATTAATTTTCTTAATTATCGATATGTCGCTTTTGGCACGTGTTCGTCATCTTAAACATGGCTTTAAAATATCAAATTTGTGCTAAAATTGGAGCTTTTCGGAATTAGATTGGTCTATATGCGTGAACCAAATCCATAATTTTCGGAATATAAAGGTATTCTTGAATAACCATTTGCTAGAATATTAGTGTCTATCACAATCACAAAAAATGGTAAGGACCAAGCAAACTGATAGGAAATCCACCGGATTATAGTGAACATTGTTTGGAATTAACTTCTTAGAGGAAAGGTATAAAACTTTCTGTGCTCAATACTCACAAGGGGCCAGTAAGTTCCACTCACGAACTACTGATCTCAAGCTTATTCTTTATCTTTATCATTTATTTCAATTTTTTGCATTGTTGTATGTTTGTATTCTTTATCAGCACCCTTTACTTATATTTACATTTTTGCACCAATTTCATTATTATAACCCCCATTATTACGACAGACTGGACGGCGTGCGATAAAATGGAATCGTACAAGTTTAAAATATCCGATTTTTTCAACACGATGATTGAAGGCGAGATCGGTGATCAAAAACTCGTCATTTATCACAGGGAAGGGTGTCAAACCCTAAACTTCGGAAATGCAAACCAGCTCCCAAGACAGACAGAGGTTCTGACTGAAATGAGTGTACTTGGGATCGATCTAGATGAAATAGACGGACTACAATATGGGGGCAAGAACAAGTACATTCTCTACCCCAAAAGCCAAAGACCGCTATTGAAACAATCCGAATTGCAAATTCTGGGACAGAGGGTGAAAATAACAGAGACAGAACCCAAGTTAGAGAAATCAAATCTAGAAATGTGGATGTTTTAATTTCGGGGCTACCCCTGGAAATAAGTTCAACAGTGATACTGGAGAAATTAATGACATCAAACAAGATCAGGATAACGGATGAAAAAAAGCGCTAACTGTTATGGATACAGCAACGTTAAAAACGGCGAGAGGATTATAAAAGTACCGGCCGAAGAAACAAAAAAGTCCCTGCATACTTCTACATATTGGGATTCCTGTGTAGAACCTGGTACAGGGGCTGCGAAAAGGACAGAACCTGCCCCAGGTGTAAGACCATAGGGTATGGAGCGAAGCAATGCATAGCCCCACAAAGACCCAGAGACCAAAATACTTATGCGGCTAAAGTAGTAGGGGAAGAGAGACAACTAGAAGAAGAAAACGAGGAAGAGCCGAAGGAAGGAGCCACTAACCCATCAGAGCAGCCAGTACAAAGGCAGCCGATACACAGGAGACCGAACAGGAAACGAAGGGAAAAAACAACACCGAATTGGACCTATCTAGCACTTCGGGAGAAACAAATAAACTGGAAATAGATTTAACTGAACAAAACGAACCAGCGGAAAAAACTGACGAACATACTGAAACGATCGACATAAATCAAACAACGGAGATACGGACTACAAACATTAGGGAGACAAAAGACAACAGGGAACTGACAGACGAGGGGCCAATGCCCCTCATTCCAACAATTACAGTATGGGGGGGGGGGATTTTAATTGGGTGGGAGATAATATAGACCGCACCGGGAAACTTACAACCAAAGACCAAGCATCATTTGAAGTTATGGGTGATCTGATAAAATTAAACAAATTAACAGATGTGTATAGAAAATTGAACCTACTAAGAACTGAATATACACATGAATATGTAAGACTAGGAATAAAGGGATCAAGTAGGATAGATAAATTTTACGTATCTGATTTTGGACATAAAACATACAAACAAGCAAAAATACTAGATTGTCAAATTTCGGACTATAAACAAATAACTCTAGAAATAGTGATAAAAAATAGCCGATGGTGAACGGGAGAATGGAAGTTAAACAACTCAATTTTGGATGATGAGCAATTAATTAAAGAAATAAAACAGGAAATCCCTAAAATACTTACAAATGAAGAGGGACAAAATAAATCAGATATTGCAAACGATTGGGATAAATTTAAAGAAAAAGTTAAACAAATAGCCATATATCACTCAACTAAGCGTAAACGGATACAAAAAATGCAGAAACTAGCACTAAAAAGATTAATAAATGACGACACAACACCTTTAAAGGATAAGGAGAGCTACTCCGAACAATTAGAAAAGCTTAAAGAATGTAGCACAAAGGGAATGGAAAAAAGGGCGGGTAAATTTCACCATATATAGGTATTAGACACATTAAACATTGAAGGGGTGGAAGGGAAGGAAAAAGGAAAGGGGGGGGGGGGAGATGGTATTAGACACATTAAACACTGAAGGGGTGGAAATTACAACAGAAGCCGAAATAATGAGTGAAGTTCAAAAATTTTATACAACACTGTACACTTCTCAAAACATAGACAACGACACAATTACACAATATCTAAATTCAATACAATGCGAAGTGATATCATCGGAACACAAGAAACGGTGTGATGATCTCATTTCTGTGGAAGAAGTGCAAACCACAATTAAAGAACTTGCAAAAGGAAAATCACCAAGGAGAGATGGCCTGACTGCGGAATTCTATAAGAAATTCCAAAGTAAGGTGGTACCAATTTTAGATGGTCTATATAACAATATTCTACTAAAAAATGACAAAATGACAAAAACAATGCGGGGAGGATTGATTACTATCATATACATAGGGAAAGGCGACAAAACAGACTTAAAAAAATGGAGGCCCATCTCCCTCCTAAACACAGATTACAAAATACGGAGTAGAATTCTAGCTAATAGGATTAAGAACGGGATAAACACCATAGTAAACACTAATCAAACATGCGGTGGTAAAACTAGAAGCATACATAGCAATATACTTAACATTAGGACAATTATAGATTATATAAATACTACAAACTCGAAATGTGCTATGGTACTTTTCGATCAAGAGAAAGCTTTTGACAGATTAGAACATAATTATACACAAAAAAACTGGAAAAGTTTGGATTTGGAAAAAATTTCCAAAAATGGACTAAAATCTTGTACAATAGAATAACTGCAAATATGCAAGTAAATGGGGCGAGAACGGGAAAATTTTAAATTCAATGATCAGTGAGGCAAGGCTGCCCACTATCCATGCTATTATACGTAATAGCAATTGGAATCCTGAGTATGAAGATCAGGAACAATACTAATATAAAGGGAATAACAATACCAAACTTAAAAGAGGAATTTAAGATGCTACAACATGCTGATGATTGCACGAACTTTATAAATGATCAAAATTCCTTTAAACACCTTCAAAAGGAATATGAAGCTTTCGGTAAAGCATCAGGATCGCAAATAAATCATGAAAAACCGAAATTCTAAAAATAGGCAACTGGAGGGGAAATCACCCTGGATTACCTCCACACCTGATAAAAAACAGAGTAAAAGCCCTGGGGATATTCTTCAGGGAAAATGGCGAGAAGGAAAACTATAAAAAAAATAAAAATAAAACATGTAACAAATATCTGGGCACAACTGCCACTTAGTCTAATAGAACGTTCACAGGTTGCAAAAACATATATGTATTCAAATTTGACATATCTAAAAAACACTGTGGACATTAACAATTCAACACTAGAAACCATAGATAATGAAATAGTAGCATACATATGGAATTATAAAACACACTACATAAAGAAGTCAACATTATATAGAGCTAAAAAAAAGGGGTGGATTAGCTTTACCTAATGCACTCCTAATTAAAACAAAAAACATAATAAATAGGATTAAACGGATAACTAGCACACCACAAACACCATGGGAAGTATTATACATTTTTTGGATAGGATTCGGAATGAGACACAGACAAGACATCCACACGAACAACAAATTAGTTAAGAAAGTAGACGCACCACATTTATATAAGGGGATTAAAGAAATTTTATATAGGTTTATGGACAATAAAAAAATATGGGAACTAAATAAAGAAGACACCTATGACTGGATTTTGAAAATAGAATCAAACAAAACAAAAAGTCAGATAGAGATAGAATTTCCATATATCAACTGGGACAGAGTTTGGAGGCATTGGTTTGACATCAACTCTCTAAAGGTACAAAGTATCATATACACGTACCTCCACAACGCCTGGCTTACAGGTGAAGTGGCTCTTAGAAGACGAATGATACGGACCCCTGTTAGCTGCCCTCTATGCAAAAATGCCCCTTATACAAAATACCACACAATAACGCAATGTGACGAGACAAAGGAAGAAAGGATAAAACTAATGATAGAAATAATGAAGGTAGAAAAATATGACAGACGTCAACTACTATTCCTTGACAGAAACTTTAACAAACAATTGGTACGACTAATAACGGACTTTATAACGAGGACCCTTATAAAATGTGGACCACTAATGAAGGTTAGGGAATAATTTTTAAATTTAAAATATATTGAAATTATTTTATTTTAAAAAATTTTTTTAAAAATTTCCACTTATTCTGTTATTTATTTATATTTATATATACTATGTAAGGGGAAAGTACACATGAGGACGCCATGGGGCTAAATCACATGGCGCCACGCGAAGTGAGCAGGCCTGTGGCAGAGTTTGGAAAAAATCATCCATAAATAAAACTTTTATACTAATGCACCTCTACTTCTCTGGATACTATATCCATACTTTCTCTGCCATGTCTATCTCCCATAATAGACATGGCTCCCACTAAAGGAACTTAAATAATTTTGAAACTTTCGTACTCTTACTTAAATTAAAATAATTATAGGCCGGCCCAAATTGAGACAGGAACTTTCTCAACCAAATAAATTCGTACAGATTCTGTCTCGAAGCAGACGGACCTAAAAAAAAATAAATATTACTAGATAAATTGAAGTACATTAAATCTTTAAATAACACACTTCAATTTATACAAAATTTAAAATTAAATTATAATAAAATAAATAAAGAGAATGTCTTCCATTTAGAGAAGACAAAAAGTAAGACAACTGGTGACACAAATCTGAATGAAAAGGCTATCCTTTACACAAATACAAAGTATATAACTTTATAGCAACAGACAAATAGCACCAACACAAATAGCAAACACAAGGTTAATAGGAGACCACTAGCCATGGTCAAAAACAAATAAAAACGTAGACTACTAGTTGTGGGTAGATATATTCCCACCTAGTAAGGATCTACGAGAAGACATTAGGGATACTAAAAATACCCCGTATCAAATATATAACCCCGATGGGGAAAAATTAAATGGGGCGTTAAATGGAAAATAAAAAACAACAAACAACATAACTGGGGGAGCACATACATAAATAAAAACTTTTTACTTTTTTATTGTGGGGTGGGGGCATCTGTCTGGTGCCCCTCCCCCCCAAAAAAAAAATATTAGTTTGGTTCTTGCATGTGGACAATGCGATAAACGATAAAATGTAAGTACGTCAGCGTTCATTGATGCGTTGCGTCTCTTTCCCCGTTAAGTAATAACTACATCAAAGCTGACGTTTCTTCTACAATGAACGCACTAAATAGTTTTGTAACATGTATACATAGACATAGTGAAACATTGAAATAAGCATTAAATTTGTTCGTATGTTCGTGAAAAACAGCAAATTATGCCATATTTCTTCCTCTTCAAAAGGCACCACAAGCTAACACCTTTCAAAAGTATTCTCGTTAGCACTCCTCCTTAGAGAAAAGACAAATGAGACAACAAGTATTCTTAGCTGATCCCTTATTTCCCTCGCCACATGGGTCTTACGTGTAAATTATCACAAAACTCCTTTGATCTGCTTTGTATCGTTTTGTCGACTTTCATTGGTATGTTGTTGTTTTTTCTTCTTCTAAATTGTGTTTTGTGACATTTTCAGTATTGGGCTGAGTTAAGTTGAAAAGAGAAGAGACGCATTGAAAAAGTGAACCTACAGAAACGATGACAAACATAGGTTTACTGTATTATATTGCTACGGGGTCTACAAGATAAAGAAATGATGAGAAATAATACAGTGTATCTTTTCCGTTTGATCAATTACTTCAATACACAACTTCATTCTGTCCTCTACGAAAGACTATAGATTATAGCAACAAGCTGACAATAAAGAGGAAAAAATAATACTGAACTTGAACTGTAGCGTTAGAAATGTCTTAGTTTGGGTCTAAAATGGTATTAGTTGTTAAAATGTGGCGGACAATCCCAGCATGAGCTAATATACGTCGTCCCTGAAAGGGATGGCTCATTGGCAAGAATGCCGCTTTTCAATCTAATTGGATTGTTTAGTTAAATGCATACATAGGCAGCCGTCCGTAGTTCCATGGTCTTACAAGTTGAGCTAGTGACGGGTGGAAAGGGACAACAAACAAAATGTTGACTGAAAGACCTTCGAAGGACTGATAACTTATGATGAACCAGCTGTAAAATGATTGTAGAGGCACGAAGACAATTTCGAAGGTATCCCACATGGAAGCCTCACTTGGCATAGCAAAACAGATGTCAATCTCTAGTAATTTTGGATTTTCCTGTTACCATCTTCATGTTTGTGGTTAGGTATTTTCTGCAAGATAACCAGGCCGATAGAGACATCCAATCATCTGATTTGGTTTCTTTCAAAATTGATTGGGTGTTCATCTTGCCTTGCACTATGATATAGAACGTTTGTTAGGTACCAAAGCCATTATGGATATAAATGCGACCTTTTCCACTTTATCGACCTTGAACAGACTCAGGAATATTGCATGGGCCTCATTGACAATCTCAAACGATGTGTTACCATCGCTGCTATGATATGTTATCTGTACTACGTTTTACTGACGAACTCCAGACCAACATACGTATCTGGCGTCACTCATGTGTACACATCAGCAAGATACTTACGCTTCCTTTTCTGACAATTGTATACTCATTGTTCCCACTATGAAAACGAAGTCATTTGGACAACGTTATTTTGTATACCATGTCCCAGCATCGTGCCCATTGAAATTAGACATTTCAATACCTTTTTCTTTATAATATCAACGCTCATATTTTCTCAGAATGAAACTTTATTGCTAGACTTCATCTGTGGCCTTGATTTTAATGCTTCAATAACCATACCGTTTCATTACAATTGGCCACATCATCAGCTTACTTTAATATCTGCCAGGCACCCAACTGTTCCTCGCCTTCCTACCTACCAATCAAAACTGATACAAGTTTTTTTAAATAGGATATTGCGTACTACCAAGACAGGGAAAATGGGGCATTCGTGACTGTCAGATGTGTCAGAAGATCCAATGGACAGTGTGACAGGGTCATCGTAAGTATAATATTGTAATAAATTTGGAGTATGTGTATTTGACAGCATCCTGTTTTTAAGCAATTCTTAGATTTATTTGTGTGAGTGTTTAGTCTTAGGTGCCATGGAAATATTACTAGCCTGAAATAGTTAGCCAATTGGTAGAAGCAAACGTCACAGAGACGAGTGTTGGTGAATTTGAACCATGCTGGGGTCGTTAGTAGTGAATTTAGGTACAAGCCGAATGACTGTCCCTGGTAGTAACATAGTCCATATTGAAATTCAGCGGTGTATAAAAGTATTGTGATTGAAAAGGCAGTATTTATGGTTGGAAATCAGTAAATTACAGTATGGAATCAATAAGTTGGAACTTGGTAGGTACCGTTTATGTGTCCATAGTGGAAAAAGGGCGTATGTATATGAGCGTGATACACCGGAAATTATGAGGATGGACTGGCCTAGGGTCGCGCAGTTAAATATTTCCCAGTTAGTAAGGGAATACTAGTGTAATTTCTATGGCATGACAAGCTATCGGTACGGAAATCGGATGATAATGAAGAAAAACCATGCAAAGGTGCAGTTAATGGACTTTTGGGCGAGTTGTTTCATCTGGGTCGCCAATTGATTAGAGCAAAGGTTATTAAATATAGCAGACACGTCACTCTTTCCATTTTACAACTCAAGTTGTATGGAAGTCTTTGGAAATTTAGGGGAAAACATATAACTTCCATCGCGACTCGCGCCAGGGTTTGACACCGCTCGGTCAAGTGAATTGCGTGTAGGAATATGAAATTTTCAAATATAAAATGCTCAGCCTGTATGCGTTCAGCTACATTAGAGATTATAAATTCTGTCCTTTAGAAGACAACATATTAATAATACATACACACAAATATTCACACATCACAGGCTGCTAAACTGCGAGATGAAGTTACTGTTGTACGCAATAAAGTCTAATTAGTACAACCTATGAATTATTGCTATATTGGTGCCTATCGCGTTATTTTGCATTGTAGCATTTGTTCCAATAATTGTGATGGTGCCACGAGTGTTGGAGTGGTCTAAAGCGCTCTCCATTACAGATCACTGCCATCTCACCTCTGTCTGCGCGGGTTCGAGTCTCAGATTTGGCTAATGTAGTTATGTGAGAAAGCTTGCCAGTAGCTTCTCGTGGGTCGGTGGTTCTTTCTGGGGATTTTCCCGGGTTCTTCCTCCACCAATAATACTGGCCGCCATGTATAGCCTATTGTGTGCTGAAGGATGGCGTTAAACCCTACAACAACAACAACAACCAATAATTGTGCACACATACGCACACACTCTCTCACACACACTGCCAATCATTACCGGTTCATCGCAACAGCAATGACATGCGAAATCAACAACCACCTAAAGGTGTCTATCTGAAAGATGACGTTCCAAGATGTACATCAGAAACAACAACCCTGTGTTACATAAACCTACGTAATGACGTATAAATTATATTGGTTGAATATTTCCGAAAAATATCTGAGAAAAGATATGTGACAGTCGGGGCAGATTGAAATTCTATTTGTCAAATGCTGATATGCCTGGATTAAAGGTTGTTGGTAGTAACAAAACAAATATGAGTATGTCAGCCGAGATTCCATGACTTACCAAACAATAGACAAATTAGTAGACTGTTTCATCATTTAAGATAGAGCGGGTTTCGATCTGAAACTCTCAATGCTGCAAACCTGTTTGGGCAAGTATATATATATATATATATATATATATATATATATATATATATATATATATATATATATATATATATATTTATATATATATACGAATCATTAAGCCTCACTAAGGTAGGAAACTATTGTGTAGAAACCAATGGGCGTTTATTAGAAACGGCTTTTAATCGAATTTCTAATAACGACGTGACTTGATCAATCGAGAGATACCGATCCAATAATAGTTTTTTTTATTATATTATTAACTAAATGATTTATTCATATTGTACTATTGTCATCGTATGCATGTATTTTAAATAGTTTACATACGGGAACTGTGATAACATAATCGCTAATAACGTCAGACCTCTCAGACAATGTGTGAGATCAGGAGGCCAGCTTTTCCACAACGACAAAAATAATATAATATAAAAATATATGCAGCTGAACCATCTTGAAGAATACGCAATATCTTGTCCCGTGCATGCAAAGCAAATGCAGATAATATTAATACTGCTGACGTACCAGAAAGCATAATTTAAATTCTTTCAAAGAAGTGCCACATGTTCCTTACGGATCAGCGGTTAATTTCTTACTTTATTGCTAATATCCATTGGTGTGGTGTCTTAAGTAGTATGATGGGACTTTAGCATGAAATAAGCAGAACGTTTTATATTTAAATAATTGTGACATTATCAAATTGAGTGATATATGTTTGCTCTTTATTCTGGGCCTTTTAAGGTATATGAGGTGTTGGTAGCCTACATGTTTTCATACAATTTAAAATGACAGTTGTTTTTGTTTTCTAAACGTTCTGTGACAAGTGACTTAGGGATTATTTTCTTAACAAGACTTGATGGTCCAAAATACGTTTTTTTTATTATTTTTTGGCGTTCATAACATTGTGACGATGAGTGATCCGTCGTTTTTGATAATGAGTCTGAATAGGTGGCCTTTGTAGTCCATTATTTTTTTACAAACGTTAGAAGACAAGTGGCTTACGGTGAAAGTTCAAAAGCTTGCTTATTTTAGGATATATAATTATATTGCGTACGTAAAGGAGCTCTTCAATAGAGCTTTTAATAATATATATTTTACATGAATATATTTCTTATTAAACGTATAATCGAAAAAAACACTTATAAATCAACTATGAGGATTGGATTATTTTTCATTAAAAGGCAATGTGTACAAGACACTATACCTGAAAGCTAAAAACTTTACGGACACTCCTGAATTTAAGGTCATGTTAGCAATAGGGTTGCACTGTCTTCAGTGCCCAGTATACCAAAGTTGTGGAACTTATGGATTCGATATGATTGGGTTTTTTTTTTCTCCGGTAATTAATCAAACGTTTTAAGTATACGGGCTCTTATCCCTCAGATTTGACAAGCACTGCTGTTTTAAAATGAAAAGCGATTTACCTTTCCTCCAGACTGGTGCAAACTCTCCACACGATGATTTTTTCATTCGTGCGATTCAAATGAAGACGTGTCCGGTCCAAATGACCCAAAGTCTCGAATGTGATTATTCAGAAGCATGGTTTCATACAAACTTATCAAGCTTTGGATAGTATCGCATGAAGTAAGAAATATAACATTTTCATCTAAAATCAGGCATCTATTAGATGTGTAAAACAATTTTCTCCATCTAACCATATGACAGTGATACATTTTATATGATATGAATATAAATTTATAAACCATGTGGAATTGATATTTTAGGACTGTATGACATCAATAGGAATTTATAAACTACGTCGCAGTTATAGTTTTAGAGCTTCGTAGACCATGTGGCATTGATATTTGTTGGGTTGTAAGACATAATAATTTTACTAAACTGCCATGTGGCCTTGATACATTTTAAGATGTCTAAGGACATGAATATAATTCCTAAAAGATATGGCCGTGAATTTCAAAACCTAATGGCAGTTGTAAAATTTTAGGCTGTGTATGACATGAATACGATTCATGAAAGCATTTTGAAGGGATAATTTATAGACTATGATAATTCTTTTTTTGGCGGTGTATGATATTAATACCATTTCCTGACCCATTGAATTCCATTGAGTAATTAAATCATTATAATATCAGCGTCATCCAAAAACGTTATCAAGACCTTTACGATATTGCGATCGAGGATAGTTTAAATTTATTGTTATAAATCCGTGTGGAGTAGATTGTGAATGTGTAAAGACATTTTCGAATTTAACTAAATCCATGTCCTCAGAACACCATGTCTGATAAGTATTTCTCAACGTATGCGATTCAACTCCATTAAACACAACTAAATTAGTACAGTTATCTGATCCCTTTACGTATTTGTGTTTATCGCTGAGTAACATAAATCACGTCTGTTTTTATGTATTCCTCTGGAAAATATCCTATGATTGTTTGTACAGCATTACATTATCGTATACTACTGAATCATTAATAAATCCATCTAGGTCATCTACAGATTCATCAATATCGGTGATAAATTTAACAAAATTATTGCCGTCCTCGTCCAACAATTTTACGTTTTTATTAAAATCTTCTTAGCATCGATGATAATCAACTGAGGGAGCTACTAAAAACAACGAATACCACTTGAACAATCTCATTATCAAAGTAAGCAATAATTGTGTCTTACCAACCCAGATGGACTAATACTACTAATAGCTGATATAATTTGGTAGCGCTGGATGAAGTTTTACTGGTTCTTGTTTTCGTGTCGCTGAGAAATCAATGACGTGTGTTGTATAAATATGATAAATAATATGGATCTATAAAAAAAAATAAAACTTACCCTTACAGGTAAATGTGTACAATGCGGTAGACAAAATATAAATTTATTTCTGCCAGTAATTTTACTGGCGGTGCTGATATCGCTTCTTCATTAGGAAAATTACCAGGAACTGCATGGGATAATTATACCCAGGAGAAAACATCTTCCAGGATATAATTATGGTGATCCTGGAACCAGACTTGATATCCAACTCGATAAAACAAGATCAACCAAGACCTGGTGAATATCCAGTAAATGAAATTGATAATGCGTGTCATATTCATGATGTAAAGATTTACAATAAAGACATACTGCAGATGTGAAATTAATTCATGCGATACAATCTATAAATTCTATATACAAAAGAAATGAATCGGTGATGACTCTAAAAACAAATTTAGCAAATATGTTCACCATCGCTATCAAATATCAAAACGAACGCGACCGTTGGAAACCTGCTGTCATTCAACATTGTACCTAATTTAGTTCCGTCTGATAAATTAACATTACTTCGACTTATAAACGTATTTCTGTTCATTGTACCAGGAATTATAAAATCTATTTCAGGATCATCTATAATTAATCTTGTACAATGTCGTTTATGATCATATTACCCCTCTTGGGTAAATATACCAATAATTTTTCTGCCAAGATCTGTGCGATTTTTTTTTTCATAATCAGTTTTATCAGGATATTCATCATCATAATATTTCTTTTGGTTTGGTAAACAAACTTTTTTTCTGCAGATGATAAGATATAAATGCTTCAGTTACAACCAGCGATAAAATATTTTGTTCTAATCGAGCAAATATCGTTATAAAACCATTGGTGGCCACATTTTTCTGAAACATGTGTGCCAATCAGACATAACAAACTGGATGAAGACCTTCGGGAAAATCGAATGACTTGATACAAGAAACTACGGTCAAGTCAAAATTAGGTAACATTCCGTTTATCACAACTCCGGTCATCTCGTGTGTTGAATGTCCAAATCTATTAAACTATTCCTAACACTCTCTGATTTCAAGAAAACGTGTGGGATAACAGGCAAACATATCAAGTTGTATAGTATATTTATTGTCTTATTTACTATTCCACATTCCACCGTGTCCGTATTGAGTTGGCTTCATTAATTTTTCTCTCGAACTCAATGACCTGCGACAGACGGAACGGTAAAACAATAATCAATAATTGTTCTGTATCGTCAGTTTATTCTAACAAAATAATTTTCATTTCTTCGTGGAGAGATTCTGTTTGATAAATGTCCCCGCTAAGCCGTACAAAGTGATCATAGTTTCCATCATCGGAACTTTGAAATATCAATACTGTTGCGGCATCATTTTTACTTATTTCGTTAATAAAATCAATTATATCACCGTTAAAATCTTATCGGTTCGATTTTATAGAAATATTGTCACTGTAGTTATCCAGGCATGCGCATTATGGTCAACGACATTTATCGGTGCTCCTTTCGATACGTAATTTTGGTTTTTATACTACGTCTGTTATTGTTGTTACAGTTATTGGGAATTTTAACGTTCTTTTTAACTTAGCGAGATCATTAATTGTAGCTCTTTCATCCTTGACTGATTTAGTCATTTTTTTTCACGTCGCAAATTCGTTCGGTTTTTTTTCCACTAACGCATTTGTGAAGTGTTCCGTTACTCGTTCGGGTACGCAATTATTTTCGACAATTTCATTGGTTTGATATCATTAATGCTGGGGTTATTATTCAGTGGATATATCGCTTAAACAACCGCGGTCACATGAAATGTTCTTTCGTTATACGGTTAGTCAATACAAGTCAAAATTCCTGGTTTTGGAATTTTTATTTTTCGTAGAAATACTTTCAGTGTAAACATGCGCAGGCTCACGTTTGTCACGGATAATCCAAGTATCATCATCCGCGGTATCTACCGCTACCATAAATTTTACTCTAAAAACATATTCGTTCGTCAAGATAATTAATAATCGTCGCTGCTCGTTTGATCGTTCATTTTAGCATCAGTAACACCGTCGGTGTCTTGGATGATTCTGAATGTTGACTACATATGAACTGCACAATGGTTGCGAAACTCTTCCTTTTCCTTACGGATATGATTGATTTTAGTCTGATTCGATGTAAGCGTTGTTATGCTTGCTGATTTAAACTTGTCCGAATTGCAAATTTGGCGGCTCATTCTGTCAATTTATATATAAAATTATTCTAACAAAGAGCAAATTTAGGTGGTTAATGATTTTACAACTCCTTGCGACAAAGCCTGCGTGATCGAATTCAGCGCACATCATTCACAAAGTGTACGGAGAGGGAGTTAAGGACCAAAAACGTGTTTACTGCGTGGTGTTTTGGGTAGGGGAGAAACGCATTTGTATGTGAAATTTGGTGATAAAAAATACAGAGATCGCACGCAATATTGTGATAAAATGTAATAAGACAACAATAGCAAGGTCATAACAAAAACGTTAAGACTATTTGGCTAGATTTCAAAATAATGATTACGACAAATAATATTATGATATAAATGGAGCAAAATGAATTTTTAAAACATCCTATCATCGGAAATTACGAAGTATCTCGTGTTGGTATTATCAGGCTATGTCTGCTAAAACTAAACCAGTTGATACTGTTAAAAATACTGGTTAACACAAATTTAGTGCGGCAAAATATTATAATACTGTCACCTATTTATATTTAAATAGTTCCACGGACCAATCGAAGACGGTCTTGAGATCCATTATACTAATGTCCAAACACTTAATAATGATTTGTGTTATTTAAAAGCTATCACGCAGTTAAAATACTGCATGTGCAAATTGCGGTACAAATGCAAGGAGGGCATTAAGATCCGTAAATTCAGAAACCGGCGAAGAAAAACAATTTCAGATCATGAACTCAGCTGACAAAATTTTTTATATTGCGTAACTTTGGTAAAACTTGTCGCTAATAAAATAACGACACGGCATTTTCGCTAAAGTATAAACACAAAATTATATTACATTATGGTATACAGCAAATAAATTGCAAAGGGAGATAACTATGTCAAGGATACGCAGCGTAAGTTACCTCGCCGGTACTTTATGATATTACAGGCTTATAAATCAATAAAATTGTGTTTATTTTCTCTCCTTCGGTAGAACAATCAAATCAGCGTTAAAATAAATGTAACCAAATAGGTATTTTTAAAGAGATACAAAAAATGTAGCTTTAATTTAATGTTTTATGACCTCGCGGATGACAAATGGTCCGATATAATCTTTAACAGCGTCAAAGGGAATAATTCTGCATGACAACATTATTGAGGAACAAATTATTTTAGTTGTTTTTAAAAATACATTATCCTTATTTTTCTGAATATGTCAGTCTTTTGTTTTATCTAGATTTTGTCTGCGACAATGATTAAGAAAAAAGATAAATACAAGGAGGAAATAAGCGCCATGCCCATTCCGTGAGCTACTCTAGTATTTCTTTGTAGTAGTTGGTTTATGTAGCATAGGACCCGTTTTATCATCGAGGTCCTACCCATCACTGGTTGAACTTCAACAGAAATGCAGACACTCCTGCCATGTCACCACGCTGTAGTTGCCCTTGTGCACTCAACCGGATTTTGTATGTGGGTGCGTGTTGTTGTTTGGCATTCTAGGACTTCGTATGGGGGTTGTTTAGCATTCTAGGACTTCGTATGTGGGGTGTTTCGTCCTTAGATATAAGATTATATATGTACTCTCTGAAATTGCTAGAATATTGTTTGGCAATCTAAAAATCACATGGGGATTGTGTTATGTAAATAGCTTTTTTTACATTTCAATACGTGTTTATTATATTCTGAATTACGAAAAAACTGATGTCATTTTTGCTGCAGTGAAAAACTTAAAACAGAACGGCATACCAAAATATCTGATGAAATATTTCCTGAAACAATTATTTCTGATTTTGAATCATTACAAAAACGTAAGTTCGAAGGCAGATATACACGATCATCCGAGTACAAAATTATTTAATATATTCAACAGTCTATGTTTATTTTACTGGCCGCAGAAACAGAAGTGGATAAAGTCATATCTCTCTCACGCTCCTTCGAAAAAATTAGACCATTATTATTACACGAATACAAAACAACAAAATCATGAACACGTATGTGAGATAATTAAGAAAGATTATATCAGATCGTGAAAGGGAAACGATTATGAAAATAAAAGTGCTGTCAGTGAAATCATGGCAACTGGAATCCCTGTCGCTAGTGATTGTGAAAGTGAATCATGACACGTGTAATATTTATTCTGAAATATTTATTCAGACTATATTTATCCTTGACTTTCAGATTCGTTTTTATTCTGATTATAATATTTTTAACTGAAATATAACTGATTTATTGTATTAGAAACATCCGATATTTTAATGACATTTAGTCAGCATTCATCCTTCCTTTCACCTATTTTAGAAGATTTGTCAAATTGCGATTTTTGAAAGTTCAAAATTCACCCGATTCTTTAAATGATTTTATGTTTTATCGGTAAGTTCCTGAGCAACATACACCATAACTGTGTTTTATGTAATTTGGGCCTGATAGATAACTGATGTTTACCATATTTTAGTGTAAAAAATTAAAATTTATCGAAAATGCCACAATGAATTAGAGAACCTCGGGGATTTTGACCAAAAGACAAAATATAATTTGATTGATTTTCATTGACTAAAATAGCACAAAACGACAAAAGTATACCAAAAAAGACTAAAATTCAGAAATATCTTTCAGACTTCTTATTTTTTTAAAATATAAATAAATAATTCTACGAGCTTACATATAAATTTTGCTCAGAATTTCCATTTGTAAATCAAGGTTTCTGCACTGGTCAGTTAGTTTTAAATTTATTCGCGATAATAAATTATTATGACAGCGCAGATGCACCGGATGAATCGGTCCTTGCAAGTTCAAATATCCAGGAGGCACTTGCGGTGTAAAAGTATAAACAAATTATCTGTCCTGAACCTGACTGAAATTTTCAAGATCATCCTCATCACTTCCATCAACGACATCACATACAAGATTAACTGCTATTGTTGAAAATATATTTACAATTCCAGCTGAAATAGGGTTGCCTCTATCGTAAAGATCGGAGAATATCTGCTGGCGGTGACATTTCTCCACGCTGAGACAATTATAGGAAATTATTCAATGATGACGTCCTTAACTATTTTTTCAACGTGTCTGTGGCAAATACTGTTAATGTAATTTTTAGTAATTCTTCTTCAGTTATTCTATAATGATCAATATATATTTGTTAAATGTTTTTTTAATCAACATCACCTTTTTACAATATCAATGAGAGCTCGATAAGCGTATTTTTTATATATTTTTTTTATGGTTTAACGCCATTTTCTAGCACAATATAGGCTACACATGGCTCCCAGTATTAATGGTGGAAGAAGAACTGGGGAAAACCCTTGGAAACGACCACCGACCCACGAGAAGCTACTGGCATAACTACTCACATAACTACATTAGCCGAATCTTAGACTCGAACGCACGCAGACAGAGGTGAGATGGCAGTGATCCGTAACGGACAGCGTTTTAGACCACTCGGTCACTCCGGGCTATACGATAAGCGTTCTCAACAAATAATACAGTTTGATTTTTAAATGTAGATATCGTTGCATCAATCTAATTTTACATCGTTATTATGATAATGAAAACTAATCTTTTACATAACTGTACTAATTTCTCAAAATGTAGTTTGATTTCAATGTTTAATTTCATGAGCTTAAAGGTTTAAATGTCATTAGCTAATACGCTGCTTGCCAATCATTGGATCAATATCGGTTAACGTCCTTGACATTAACGGCGAAACTTCTATTTCATCGTCGTCCCCCCACCCAGACAACAATATTCATCTGAGCCCAACGGCTCATATTTTCGATATTTTTGAAATATTTTTTCATCAACGACAAATTCATCACATTGCGGCTCCGGTTATATTTGATATCCTGGCTGAACGTCAGGCCATCCTAACATTCATCTGATGGACTACGAATATATGTTTGTTCATGAAGAGTGATAGCTATTTTCTAATTCTTTTCCTGCAATATATTTCATTTGTGCTTGAATTCATAATTTATTTGTTCAATTTGATAACTCCTTGTGGGTACGCTGACATCCTGACAATCGAGCATTCTATCTGGTCTAATTTTCTTCGCAAACACAAGTGAATTATTTGCTTGTAATAAACCAAATGCTTTTAATCTGATATATGACCTACTGTAATATATGTGTAATTGTGCTAGCGCTATTGCTTTCACTGGAATACAGTTGGAAAACTAACATTACATTCAGGATTGAATGGGCTTGCTGATATCATCGTTGTTTTTTATGCAGTTGTATTAACGACTATCTGATGCAGTAATTACGATGTCGACATTATTATTATTGTCGAGATAATATTATTTTTTGTTATTTTATAAATCAGATGGCATTGCTTCTGTAAACTCGCTATCCGATATTATTCCATCATCGAGGCCTAATGATATCGACGAAGATAATTTAGAATATGCTAGCGTCGTTGTGTGTAATTTTACTGTATGCAGTTTATTTTTGCTACATGTAGATATTTTTTGCAATGATATTAAGAACACAAGCAATTGTTTTTGCAGCTGGAACACAAATTGTTACAGCTGTTGGTAATGTCATTGCTATAGTTGATATCAATACAATCCAGCGATAACGGCTGACACCGAATTTACAATGATATCGATGTTGTCTTACTTTTGCTGTAAACAAATCAACGATATTTTTCAGTTTGGTGTGCCATTCACGCACCTGAATGAATATGTATTGTTGAACCCTGATTGGGAAGCTCGCTATCTAAGTAGGTAATAGTTTAGCGATTAGTTCAATACACCAATAGTAAATCAGGCCGAGTCTTTTTTCTTCAGGTTTCATTTCAAACGTTACTTCGTCGTTTTGATCTTGTAATATTAACATAGATTCGGAATACACAAAATACTTTACGACTACAAATTGGCGGATAAGTTATTCTCTGTGTTTGTAATGTTGCATACCAGATCGGAATGGATTTTGTATATAACAAATTCTTTCGGCGGAGGAATTCCGTACTAATAAAAATAAACATTTCCACGTGGATCAATCACATATGCAACCCAGTGGTACCTGGACCAGAACTATTGTCACGATTAATGATACCGATTTCAAATATATTGCGCTGGTTAGGTAATTGATCACGCATAAGACACGTCCAAAGTTTTTTTTTATTTTTAATGTTTAAGCAGGAATAATTAAGCACAATTAGACATTTTAATTAACGAAGTGTCCCGGGAAGTATCAGGCCTGTTCCGTACTATACGTATGGGGTTTCTGGTAATCTTAGACCCTTCCCTCTTTTTAAAATCTTTGACATGTTCCGTTCTTTAGTGACATTCCGGTAGTGGTTACAACATCGCCTACTGTGGCTGCGTTTGCGACAGCTAGAGCAGCAGCAGCTATTATTGCAAATATAAATGAAATAAATGAAAGACGTGGAAGTATACCACATATTTCAATTGCGTTTTCAATAGAACCTGCAGAAATATTAAGTCAAACGCCTGTTTTTTGATTGTTTGGCTGTATTTTTGAAGCACCTAAGTTAACGTTCAAACAATGATAGTTTATTCTGACCACCTGCGATATGTTCTCGCTTTTGTAATATTCTTAATCAACATTTCTCTTTTGATACTGATTTTTTGTAGTTTTTTTTGTCCGACTGGCACTAACATGATGATACGACATTATAATATCATGAGTGATTTAATTACATATTTTGTACTGAGACATCAATGAATCGTATTCGTCCACCAACACCTTAAAGTAACAACATTTATTTATCGCGTATTCTCTGTCCCCGCCGGGTAGTCGAGCTATGCAATTTAGGAAGTATATATCAACGACCGATTGCCTTAATAAATATAAATGTTATGAAATCCAGCTGAGATATTTGCAAACCAGAATTAACATTTTGATCACATCACATAAATGTCATCAACCGATGATAAACACAAGCAGCGTGATTGTGTTTAAAATTCATCAGCATTTCTTCACAACACCAACTCGATCACATATTCCGTATGTGGTATCATCTGCTTTCAAACGACTACCTTTGATCTCAAGAAATGCCTCAGCGAGCAAGATATATCTACTTGCATCTTGGAATTGTAATTCGATTCTTCCCTGTGATTTAGGTACACGTGCGTCATAAAAATAATAATACTCACGCAGAGATTCATCTTTGAGAACTGTCGCGTCCATATCAAATGATGGATCAGATACACGTTTGAACATCTTATTTTATGTATTATCGTATAACAGAAAGACCACTTCCTGCTATCAGACTAGAGGTTATGGTTTTTTTTTTTGGGGGGGGGAGGGAGGGGTTGATGGTTCACCGGCTAACTCTGCTAGTTTCGTATTTGTGGCTTGATTTATTATTTCACTAACATTGGAAGGTATAGATTCAGTGCTGGGTAATTTTACTGGCTGAGGTTTTTGTCGTAACACTCGAGTTAATCTTTCTTTGATTGCTGAACATGCTTTACAAGCAACATCATCAACTGCGCTAGGAATTTTGTCACTATACAAATCAATAGTTTTCATTCCTATTTGCTTTGAAATCTGTATTTTGTCTTTGGGGGAGGGCTATCTTTTTAAATAGACCCTGACCAACATTACCGAGTACATCTCTGTAGGTTGCTTTAATAGTATGCCAATTGTGAATTTACTACCCTCACCATTACATGTCCCTGTTATACATTATGCATGATCATCTTATTTATCATTTATGTATTTAATCATTGTGTTAATCATCAACTATTTCATCAGTGAGAGACCAATAAACATTAATATCCGTGATACCTCCTGTCAATATTCGATGACAAATATCAGCTGCTTCATTAATAATGTCTGGAGAATTACTACTGGTTCGTTTTCCTCCAGTCCGGATTTCTAAACGTGCAACGTCGGCAAGGACGTTGTTAGGACAGGTAACAAGACCATTTCTCTGAGTTAAAAGACAAATTCTGACAAAACTAGGAGGTATATTAGGTTCTGCAGCATAAAATTCTACCTCTTCAGTGTCTTCTTTTTTGTTTGTTTCCCTGCTCGTTTGACCTCTTCTTTTTTTCTATTTTTCTATTGTTTTGTTTTCTTTTCCAAGTTGCAACTTCATTTCTTCTTCTTTCTGTCTCCGCCTCATTGTTGATTGTTTAATATGCTCATTTACTTCCTGTTCAAAAATATTAGAATTACAAACATCTTCCTCAGATCTGATTTGAGGAGTATTAATAGCGATGCGATATATATCCTTAACCCAATCGGCGAAGTTTAGAATTTTCGCATATTTAGCTTTTTCATAATTATCTCTTTCACAATATCCACACTCAGCAATATCACGTAATTTGTTTTTATCCTTTAAATATGCAATATTTCCAGGCGTAAATTATTCTACGATTCTTATTTTAACGTTTGGCACAGATTGAACTTCAGATTGTTTGTTGCCGGCTTGGTGGTCGAGTTTCTCGAAGACGGTTAGCAATATCAACAGGCAATGTCTCAAAAGCTTTTTGGATCCTCTCAGTTGTTTATCAAGTTTCTTATTGGTTCGACAATTGATTTAACTATTTGTTCTGCACAGTCTGCAAATTTTACAGAATCACGGACGGAAATAAATTTCTTTATTGCTTACAGAAGAACAACAGCGGGGGTGGGGGTGGCGACGCACGACCACAAACGGTGGGTAAATTCGCGTACATACTTGTTGAAAACCACCGAGGACAAAAATACAATAACGAAATAAACTAACCCAGTTCGAAAAACTCTTTTTCAATTAGAGGTTTCTGTTTGACGTTATTAACCTTCTTTTTTCATTTTCGTACGAAGCTTTAGTTTTCCAAAGAAGACTTGCTCCAAAGTAGATCTGTCCCCACCCCACCCTCATTTTACTTATTCAAGATGAAACATTACATTCGTAAATTTATTAGTGTCACACATTTAGCATTGCGATGAGCGATTCATGTGTCAATCGATTTGGCCTTTATATAACAAGACTATCTTGCCTGGTTACCTTGAATTCATTATTTATGGCATTTATCAAATACATCCGAACATTCTATCATAAGCGATTTGCATTATTTCTACGCTCAGTTCTGTTGTTATCAGAAATCCTGTTTCCTCATAAATGGCCTTAACAATATTATGATAAGAGAACTTCATCTAATAACTCTATGGACGCCAACCATTTGTTGATCCCATTAAAGGTTTTCCTCATATATATGTTTTCACCTCCATACCAGGAAATTTCTTTCAAACGTATTAATCATATCAATTCTTTCGAATACTAGCGAAGGAAAGCTTGTTTAATTTCATTGCGTTCTACTGAATACCAATGGTGATTCAAATGACAAGAAACATGACTAAAGGTATGAACATAAACTCAATCTAATGGACTACATGTCATTTTATACATATTATTCAATATTCTTTTCACCCAAAACTAGAATGGAAACATACGAATAGGAGACAGCAATTACGATCTTCGACCATCAGATTCTGACGTCATATCGAGAAATTTGGAGTATGTACAAGATCTTCTTGGTAAACAATACGTTCTACGTAACCAAGGAACTATCGAAAGAGATGATTCAGTCAAAACTGAAGGTTTGTAATAGGTTCACTATTTTTAGAGAATAAACTATGCAAAGTTATTTTCGACAATAAAATATTTCTAGTGTGGATATCGTGAAAGTACGATATTTTCGACAATAAAATACTTCTAGTGTGGATATCGTGAAAGTACGATACTTTCGACTGAACACAACTACAGCAATATATGAGGAAGTGTGGCTTATATATATATTTCACCAATACTTTCGGGTCCTCTTTGTTTGTTCTCTTTTGTTTATAATATGGTTTATCTATTATAATTCATATAATATAGTGATTATTGTCTTTATCATTTAAACTAATACAGTATAGCGACATTTTCCTCTCTTAAGAATAAAGAAAACTAGTTACGCAGCAAGAAAAGAAACATCAATATAATTAAATCGTCCTTCCTCTCACGAGGTATTTTCAATGGAATCTCGTTTTCATTTTCTTTTCTTTGAAGATAGAGGATATTTACTAAAGACAGGAAAACAAACTTTATCTTATCACAAGACCTTTGTACGTGATAATGATCATTTAATCTTGCAGATGCAGCAAACGTCAATAAGAGAAACCTCGAAGACAATTATAAGAATCTTCTTCTGCGTTTCACACATGAAACAGGCAAACGAAACCATTTTCCTTACAAACATTCGATGTTGTCATCCAGAAAAGAAACAGGGTTACATTACAGAGGTGAGAACAGTTGTAGTTGAAACATAAGAGTAGCAACGTTCGTGCAAAAATATAGGAAAAGGAACAATCAAATGATGGTATGATAGTATCACATATAGAATGTTAAGATATTATAACATAATAGGAATAATTAGGTAGTATTACACATCAGAATGGTATTATCACACATCAAGAGAGTAATATAGTATCACACATCAGGATGGTAAGATAGTATCATATTTGAGAATGGTAAGCTATTATCACATATTAAGAATAATACAATATTATCACACTACAGGATGGTAGGATATTATCACACATCAGGATGGTAAGATATTATCACATATTAGGAATAAAACGATATTATCACACATTAGGAGGGTAATAAATTATCACACATATGGCTGGTGGTAAGATATTATTATATAAGATCATGATAATGTTACGACAGATGAGAATAGTAAATATATCACAATTCAGTTCAGTTCTAATATAATATATTTATTTAATATTCTTAATAAATTCATTCCTGCCGAAAAATATATTTGTATAGAATCATATAATATCCTCCATGAAGGTTACTGTGGACAATATTGATACGATGTTTTCTAGATGAGAAACACAAGATACAATCATTATATGCAAGATGATTGTTTATCATTATTAATTGAATCTGCAGACAAATCGGACAACGTAACGCATGTCTATTGGGTTGACGTCGCTGTGCTGATAGATTCAACAATATGGGAATGGTAAGTGTTCCCCTTTCATAAAACGTCATTTATATATTATGTGAAATCCAACAACCATTTCACCTTTGCAAAATATACATTTTTTTCTCACTAATTTATCAAATCAAACAGTAAGCATGAATTACTCCAATTTCTAAGGTAATATCAATTTTAAAGTACTCGGGAAACTATCCAAAGGTGTTCTTAATACATACTGCAACGTGCTTATATGCATAGGTTTTGTTACGAGACCAGGCTTTTACAAACATAACATAAAAGAGTGAAAAAAAGAAGCATTATAACATTTAACATATTTTTTCTCCCTAAAAATAAAGTATAAACTGAGAAAAAGAACTTACGGTTTTGCGAATCAAATTAAAAAATAATCCAGAATTAAAAATGAAAGTCCAAGTTCTAATCCTGATGAAATCCACAATGGAAGACGATGACGTATGTTGTAACTTGCGATGTGCTGTTACGTCGAAAGTTTCTTGTTCTTGTCCAAGAATCAATTTAGAGCACTAGTATTTCCAGAGGAAAGGATCACTTGGTATTCAATAATCTTAAGAAAGAAAAAAATATGTTTCAGCATGTTTTTATGTTTTCCAATTTCATTGTTTTTTTTGTCATTTGTTGTCCTGTAGTGTAGTCATATCATTATTGATGGTCTAAAGCTCTTAGAGCTTCGAAAGATTAGGCGCTATACAAAATAATTATTAATATTATTATTATTATTATTATTATTATTATTATTATTATTATTATTATTATTATCGTGAATAGTGTGTTGCTAGTATTTGGGCTCCAGTCTTCCAGTCTTTGTTTATACTCACATACTGCACGAGATGATACTTATACACTACCAATTTATTGAATGGGATTTTGAACTTTAAACATTATACATAGTTTTATTTGCTTTTTTTCTTTCGTATAAATTTAGAATGTGATTGCAATATGTGATTAATGCTGAAACATGGAGACACAGAAGTGAATCCGAATCGTCTCGCAGATGTAATGAAAGTAGCAAACAAAGACGTGGGCATTAATGCTTCACTCGTCTTTATTATCTGAGAAATATTCGGTTGTATTTTGTTTCTCCTGAGAAAGAGTTCGGATGGCACATTCACGTCTAAGAATTATCTGGTTAATCACACACACACACACACACACACACACACACACACACTGTACGCTTGCTCGCACGTACGCATCCACACAAATAATAATAATAATAATAATAATAATAATAATAATAATAATAATGAGGACTTTGTATAGCGCTAATCTTTTGAAGCTCTAAGCGCTTTACACCATCAATAATGATATGACTACACTACAGTTACATCACCTTCCGAATGTAACCAGTCTCTGTCAGAAAAAAGACGTCAATATCCTGGTCATTGATAAAATTAACAATTTATGTGCACTTTTGCGGTGATCCTACTGATTGAGCGTTGAATAATGCAATACGTAGTGGTATCCCTGGAACAGTTGACACAACGGTTGACGATTTAAAAGGAATTTGAACCAGGTTATTAAAATTAACGGCAGAATTTTTAAGTTGTTTATCCGTTATGAGCGAAATGGAGATAACTGGAATCCTTCTTCCTGTTCTACGCCGGCCGTCATTGAAAGAACGTTTCGTTTTTTTGCTTCCGTTTACATTTAAGAAATGATGAATGAATTCCCAGTTCGTTCAGTATTGAGCACAATGTAGTATCTAGAACCAAAGTGTGGTCATTTAATCCAATTAATGAAGATTCGTCGTATTGTAAGCGGTCACGTGACGGCGGTTTATTAAAAAAACAAATGACGTCTTAACAGTGGGACAAAACAGCTGAGACAAAAATCGAATTGTTCTCGTTTCCAAAACAAGGAGATGAAATAACACATACGAACGGAACAGCCAATGCATGATGAAACACAATACTGTAGATTAACATAGGGATAAAACAAATATTTTTTCTCTACTTGCAGGTTTACGTCACTGGTCCGATCAAAGCCTCCCCAACAAGAGGAACTAGCGTTACAAGCTATAAGAGAAGCTTACTCACACATTTTTAACGGCGTAAATATAGAATACTCCCCTTTGGAACGAATTAATTATCCTTTAATATCCACTCTACATGTTTCAAGCAATAAATAACTGATTTTAAATGTGTGGACTTTCATATCACGTATTGATCACCTAAAGCGTTTTTCGTGTCAGTTTAAGACATGTCAGTGAATATCTTCAAACATTGTCTGTAAATTAGCATTAGCATAATCTTTGTAGTGTAATTACAGTGAAACCTGCCTCAATGTGCTCTCTGTAATCCCTGTTCTCTGTATCCCTATGTCCTCCGTACCCGGTGTCTTCCTTCTCCGTCCTCCTCGGTAAGCAGGTCTCCTTTGCAACCCATTCTCTTCGTAACACTGAAATAATTCGTTGCAAAGGGGCAAAGGCAGACCTCCATGTACAGACCACCTCTATAAGGTGGTCAACATGATGATGTTAACAGTGTCCCATTTGGAGACGTTTCATCTTTTTCCTAACTCAAACACTCTTTGATGGCAAACATAGATCTCCCTTTATCCTTTCTGATTGTAAAGGAGGACATCAATAAATCATGTCATGATTCCATATCCTATGATAAATATTGAAAACTTTAATAACAATCATCTTTTTTTGTATTTTCATGATAGAATGGTAAATTACTATGACTATTAATTTTTGTCCTCTCTTTTTTCATAGGTGAACCTATTATACAAAGGGATAGAAGATAATAGTACAGAAATCCGTGTCACCCTTGCTACATTTTTCATTTTCAAGGTAATAACGTTCGTTAATCCAGGATTCATGTTGCGATATAATGTAAATTTTGCTGTGAATACATGGTTTAATGTAATATATCCATTACACAAAAAATGTAGTAATCTGATTTACAGTCGATGTTACGGTGAAGGTGAAGTTAATTGTAACAATCTATTACAAAAAATGTAATAATCTGATTTACAGTCGATGTTATGTGAAGGTGAAGTTAATTGTAAGAATCTATTACCAAAAAAATGTAATAATCTGATTTACAGTTGATGTTATGGTGAATGTGAAGATAATTGTAACAATCTATTACAAAAAAATGTAGTAATCTGATTTACAGTTGATGTTATGGTGAATGTGAAGATAATTGCAACAATCTACTTTACAGTCAAAGTTGATCTCGGAGGGGTGGAGGTGGGGAATTACGAATGTATCAATGTGATATACAGTCTCAGTGTAGGGAAGGTGATGTTGATTGTAACAAATCCAATTCACAATCAAGGAATGCTGTAAGGAGTTGATGTTTATTGTAAGACACTGGTGTCAGTTTGTGTTTGGGGGCTGTGATGTTAATTACAAACAATCTTTTTTATAACAATTTACGTTGGTACAGGGACATTAGGATGGCGATCTGTAAAGTATTTTCCTTGCAAAAGGAATTCATCACGGCAATATAATTACTTACGACACTAATCTCCAGTAAAATTATTACATATGATAGTACGCAATTACTTACAACATGAAACTTGGTATACTCATGATATTAAATTTACATTTTCACAACACCAACAAACAACAGAAACATCCTCTCATATTTAGGGAATTTCTAAAAAGAAAAATGTTAAGATATACAAATTTGGGAATTCATTACTGAATTCAATATGTTCTTCATCCAGGAAAATCAGTATGTATGTATGTATGTATGTATGTATGTATGTATGTATGTATGTATGTATGCATGCATGCATGCATGCATGCATGCATGCATGCATGCATGCATGCATGCATGTATGTATGTATGTATGTATGTATGTATGTATGTATGTATGTATGTATGTATGTATGTATGTATGTATGTACGATCATATTATAACAGGTAGCGTGTAACAGTATGTCCAGTACGCAACTAGCCTCGTTCTAGGAACAATTTGTAAGGCTATATACAATTTTTTCCCCATCACATATTTTACCATTTGCAATGTTTTAATACTCAGTAAGGAAATTAATCGATGTAATTACTGCATCGTTCTTCAAAAGTTTCATTATCTAACAGACGGTTTGGGAATTCCCTCACAATGAGTCTCTGTCGAAGAAAAAGGACGGAATACATTATATGGATGCTCACAAATATATTAATGATGTCGGGCATTGGGACAGTAATTTCGGCCGTCATCAAGCAAACTATGATCACGCTATGCTCTTTACGCGGTAAGTGCATAACACACAGTATAACTGTACAAGTTTAGAACACAATTAAGGTGTAATGCTCTTTACGCGGTAAGTGCATATCAGACAGGATAACTGTACAAGTTTAGAACACAATTAAGGTGTAATGCTCTTTACGCGGTAAGTGCATATCAGACAGGATAACTGTACAAGTTTAGAACACAATTAAGGTGTAATGCTCTTTACGCGGTAAGTGCATATCAGACAGGATAACTGTACAAGTTTAGAACACAATTAAGGTGTAATGCTCTTTACGCGGTAAGTGCATAACACACGGGATAACTGTACAAGTTTAGAACACAATTAAGGTGTAATGCTCTTTACGCGGTAAGTGCATAACACACGGGATAACTGTACAAGTTTAGAACACAATTAAGGTGTAATGCTCTTTACGCGGTAAGTGCATAACACACGGGATAACTGTACAAGTTTAGAACACAATTAAGGTGTAATGCTCTTTACGCGGTAAGTGCATAACACACGGGATAACTGTACAAGTTTAGAACACAATTAAGGTGTAATGCTCTTTACGCGGTAAGTGCATAACACACGGGATAACTGTACAAGTTTAGAACACAATTAAGGTGTAATGCTCTTTACGCGGTAAGTGCATAACACACAGGATAACTGTACAAGTTTAGAACACAATTAAGGTGTAATGCTCTTTACGCGGTAAGTGCATAACACACAGGATAACTGTACAAGTTTAGAACACAATTAAGGTGTAATGCTCTTTACGCGGTAAGTGCATAACACACAGGATAACTGTACAAGTTTAGAACACAATTAAGGTGTAATGCTCTTTACGCAATAAGGTTATATCAGACTAACGTTTATAATTCGCCAAAAAAATACACATACAATCTATTTAAAACATGCGGTTCAATCATCTGCAAATATTAAATTTCTCCATTTTTCATTAAAGATTTTTTGTTGGTATGAATGTTGTAGCCCACTGATTGTTATAGTCAAGTGTGTCTTTTAAGACTCAGTCACTTGTGTTAAATACCTTTATGGTGTCTTCGTCTGCTTGGACGCAGTGCGCTTATGCACCCAGCTTCTGTATATCGTAAACAAAAGTAAATAACAAACTGTCAAACTTTTCTGTGAAATAAAACATATTTTTTTCCATCTGGTTTCTCTGAAACGTTACTTTAATATAGGTTATAAATGACATGGTCTTGTCTGTATATATCCTTGATTTTCCAGATTGAAAAAGAATATTATCAAAGTTAGGAGAATGAGTACCTTTTTATTTTAGATATGACTTGTATGTGGACTTCATTGCAAATAATGAATATACTGGTAAGTGAATCTCTCTCTCTCTCTCTCTCTCTCTCTCTCTCTCTCTCTCTCTCTCTCTCTCTCTCTCTCTCAAACGGAAAACAGAGCCATTCACAGGATCCTCTGAAAGGGGTGGTTATTGTAGATGTTTTGTATTTAACCCTATTTTTAGAGCACAATAGACCATACATGGTGGCCGGTAATACTGGTAGAGAAAAAATCCGGGAAAACCTAAGTAATATCAAACGACACTGGACGCTACTGGCAAAGTTTCTAATCTATACATGTTGTCTGAGCCTGAACACAAACAGTTAGAGGGTGTGTGTGTGTGTGTGTGTGTGTGTGTGTGTGTGTGTGTGTGTGTGTGTGTGTGTGTGTGCCGTTGGTCTACACATATAAATAGTCGGATCAAAAGATTTGACGTTAAATAGATAGGGACACAATAGTTTGTCCGTTTCGTGGGGTAAAAGTCAGGATACGAAAGTTGAATCTTGTACGAGAATGATCTTTTGGGGAACCATGTATATATGCATAACGAGGATCGCTGCATAAAGAGATCCCACATCACACATCATTAAGGTAAATAATCAGACAGGGATTCAAATGGCATACGTGAAGATAATACTTAAAACTTAAAAAGCTAATAAATTAAAACCAAAAAAAACATAATTTCTGATACTTAAAAATTAAATTTGCATCATGCGTCGTTTCTTAAGATTTGAAAGTGATTAGAAGACATTTCAGAAGCACATTCCTCTCCGTAAATCATCTCCGCTCAACCGGTCGAAAAAGAATTTACATCATCCAGTTCGTCCTTAAATTTGAATATCTGTAGTCCATCTGTTTTACTTAACTTACCTTTGAAGATCGTGAACACTTTCTAATTTATTTAAGAAGTATCATTATCTAACCTTAAGAGCTGGTAATTGAACAAGGCACATTGGGAAAAGTTTGTATCTCTTTCCGAATTAAATATGAAAACTGTTCATTTTGAAAACAAAAAACTAGGTTTAATATAATACTAGTATTTACGAAAATACTCTACTATGTTGCTGGTGATTCCTAAATGTGTCAAATAAAGAAGGCTGGATGATACATTCAAGGACGTCATTACCGAAAGGGAAAATTTCTTTTAACATCTCTATGACAATTAAACAACTGTAAATTTCAAAAAATTCCGTTGATACCAGGCTAAAGCAGATTGCATAATTTTATGTATATATGTTGAATTATGGCTCCTCTGTTAAATCGGCGTTGAATATGGTACAGAAAGTCATTCGTGAAAATTCTAGCTGTATTAAGGATTAAAATAAATCTGATTAAATAATTACAACCGTGCAAACAAATATCATACATGGACCAACTAGTCTCGAAAACTTCTCACAAAATAATTATTATGAAAACTTCCGGCATGTCAAAATCTTCAATTCTGCTAATGCTGATAATTAGAAGAGTTTCCTGATGGATGGCACTTCAGCAGGACCAGATGGTATCCACTATCAACTTATGGTGCACTTTACTGAAACAATTATATATACATTGCTAAGCCTTTGCTAAACATTTGCAATAAACTTTTGCTTAACATTTGCAATAATTTATTGGAAACATCAAGCGTTTTGTCGAGAAGCAACAGAGATCTGGAAAGGACCATACCGACTCTTCCAGTTATCCTCTGATATCATTAACATGTCATATTTGTAAATCCTTGAACGGATGGCAAATTATGGTCAACTCTGGGATCTTCCATCCAGGTGCCTGACTCCACACTAAACGTCGATACCAGTTTGCTGAGAAGCACACTAAACCAGCTTGTCAGACTTGGGGAACTCTAATGACGAAACATGATATAGTTACCTTCTATTCAACATTGAGAAAGCTTATGAAACGGCACGCAGGTACTACATTATGAACGACCTATTAACCCAGGTCGACTGGCTCTCTTACTTGACATTATCTCCAAAGATTTCTATGATATTAATGGAGCGCATTAGCTTGTTTTGATAGGTTTCCTCATGTGATGATTTGTACCTCTGTGGAGCAAGTTGTCAGTCAAAATATCAATCATATAAAGCTGACATTTATTCATTGCCGTAAAGCAAACACGGCGGATAAATACATCTCTTTCTCACCATTGGATTCCTAGGGTGATAACTACATGTTTCACATCGTGAGATACTAGATGTTAAGTATTTGAACGAAAAAGACAAACATATTTCAAAGAATTGCTTTCAAAGGATATTCGATCATGACATAAGAAAACTGTTTAATTTGCAAAGTGCATGGTGTTTAGAGCTGTGGTCTTAAGGACTGCAACCTGCACAGAGCAAATCACTAGAAACTAAGAATGAACTTATTAATATGAACACTTATTACAGTGACTCCACAAGAAAATATCCATTAATACAATAATTTCTCATGACTGATAAAGAATGCACTTACTGCAAGTAGAAATGTTCAGAAGAAGACTGAAAACAGCCTCTTCAAGATAATGGGTACAGTAACGACTTCTGCATTGGTTACCAAGATCACTGTGATTATGGAGGGGGGACCAAATCAAGTACTGCCGAAATATTGGATCACCAGGTTGACCAAGGAGTACTTTCAATCACTGGAAATGGTAAGTATCACAAAAGGCGATTACTACTGGAACCGTTATTCGCCTCTCCTGGATAGACGCCGACAGAAAACATTGCCCTGCAATGGTCCTGGTGTAGTACTATACTTTATTCAAGCAAAATGCGCGTTACATATACAGTGTTTCAATGAACTGACACCAAATTGTTTACCAATTTACGTACAAGCTTCGCCATGAAGATTGGCTGCTGGGTCAACGTAAAAGACCATATTCGCTTGCGATCTTCTTCGAACAGATAACAATGGTATGTTTCTAGCACGCTTATCCTCGTCGTTGTAGCATACCCCTGGGTCAAAATGTGTCTCTGATTGATTCAGGATCTGTAGGAGGAGCTGGATGTTATTCTAAAACTCCTCACGCAAATATGTTCTGAGGAAGAAAATGCCCTTTTAAGCATCGACAACTAGTCGTTTTTGTCCAGAATCCACCGCGAAGAAACGGCCCATAAAGCACGTGCCTTTATAAGCCACCATACACACAATTTGTTCTCTGTGCTACGTTTCATTGATAGACTACAGTCCAACATACTTATCTGGCCACATCTATGTGTACATACCAGCAAGATACTTACACTCTTTGTATGACAATCGTATATCCACTATTCCCACTATCAAAAACATCATATGGACAACGTTCTTTTGCATACCAGGACCAAGCAACGTAGAACGAATTGCCCATTGAAGTTAGACAAAAAGATAGAGTAATCCCTTTCACCAGTGCTTTTGAAATTCACCTTTCTTGACTGCAAGAATAAATTTAAAGACCTAATAATGTTTCCTACCTTAAATATTTTCGGCTTGTTTTATATTTTCCAATTTCATGGTATTTGTTGTTTGCCTACTTTTTTTAGTCATATCATTTTAGATGTTGTAAAACACTTAGAGCTTCCAAAAGATTAGGCGCCATAATAAGTCTTCGTTATTTAGTAGTAGTAGTAGTAGTAGTAGTAGTAGTAGTAGTAGTAGTTGTTGTTGTTGTTGTTGTTGTATATAATCATTTTTATTATGTAAACTAAGTTGTCAAGATTATGCGCCTTTGTTGCTTTTGTCATGGCTACGGTTGGATTTCTGATTCTATTCATCATATTGAATATTATTTTGAACTTTTGTATAGATTGTTTTGATCTTATTTTTAAAATTTTCTATGCAAGTTAAGCTGGTTTCTGTGGTGGACTCCGTCACCGCAAAAAAACAACAAATCTGGGTAAAATATCTCACCGGCGATGCAAGCCACAGATGTTGAAACATTTATTTCTGTGTATCAGTTAAGATTAAGCAAGGATGACAGCCACGATAGGTAGTTCCCTCATTCTCCTTTGTTTGATCGTAGCCAAGTTCATTCTTCCTGGAACCAATGTAAAATTCCTTGTAAAAGACGTAGACTACGATTGCATGATTTAAGCCTCCATCGACAACGTGTTACTTTGCAACAATATTTTCAGAATGCACCATTCTTAGTCCTCCTCCAGTCCTACCACACTCACCGCGGAAATAATAACGATGCGGCATATTGGGGAAAATGTCAGTCACAATAGAAACCATCGAGGCGACAATGGATCGCTCGGCTGCACACAACGCGCCACTAACATAAGAATCATTCCAGGTATCAAGTGCCTCTCCTTGGCATTATTAGACGATCTCGATGACTGGGAAACATCTCTCGATTTCCTTTCGCTCGCATTTCTGGTAATGAATTTCCGCCTGCAGCTTTTCTGCTAGCCTCAACTCCTTTACCCGCTTCATAGTCGTATTTGCTCTGCACATGTTTAGCAGCAGTAAATGCAATACGAACAGTACTAAACAATATTTCGTTCTTGAAGAGCACAGTGCTGTATGTGTTCAAAGCCAAAACTATTTCGACCGCAGAAATAGCTATGAATATTATCTGAATTATAGTTTCTTTCCAAACACTACCAAATCCTAAGCTGGTCGTTCTGAATATGCATACTTCTTTTTTGAAAGAAAATGGCACAGCACCACGCTTTAAATTACTATCGAAACTCATCAGTCTCACATTTATCTTTAGAGTTACCCAGTATTGGTTCTAAACTGAAGAGTCATCCCGTTGTTACAAGCCGATCACAATTCAATGTTTCTGGTAGCGGTTCGATTGTTCTGCATCAAGGGATTAGATCATTAGATATCAGCAAGTTTTCACTCAATTTTGTAACGTCATTTGTGAGGTTTACCGGTCTTTTGCACGGTTTACCGGTCTCCTTGAATGTATTGCGAATTTCTTGCCCCGTTTGCTCTGTTTCCTTTACCTCTACCCTTCCGCAAGAGGCAGTGCAGAGATAAGGTTAAGCTGTGAAAGACATTTCATTCGATACACTAAATTTTGAAATGTTTGACCATTTAAAGTAATCGTCAGTGACCTATATTTTACCCTGAATCTTAGTAGTGAGACCATGGATGTCGTTCACCGTGTTGGTGTAACAAAAACATCATATTTGGCTTTGACCTTTAGGTTTACGTTTGGTCTCCTCGCTCGTGATAGTCAATATGCCGTTCAAAACACTTTGGTTTTCAAATGTGTTGGTTATGGTGTCGCTTGTTTCTATTGTCTTAATTTTTTTTCATACCTGAAAGCAAAACCGAAATATGTAAACACCGGCTATATTCAATGCAGTATATCAGTGGAACTATTTAATTTACCGACTAATTTTGTGTTGCTTAAATCACATTTTGGGGCACGCCTTGTACATCTATGCGTGGAATAACCAAACAAATTGCAGGGCTCCAAATATAAATAACAGCTATGGTTGGTGTAGAATCTAGATGATCTTTCTCTTTCCTGACATTCGACCTTGTCGCCCTTAGGCACCGCATTTCTCGCCCACTTCGTTGATGTGGGCGCGCTTTTCTGGCCAATTATGCAGCAATTCTCAATCAGTTGACGGACATTGGCCTTAATTCCCGCAGTAAACACCATCCACCACCACTTCGAGCTAACCTAGAAACTTCTCGAGAAGGCGGCTTGACACTGTCCAGATTTCCCCTCAAATAATTGTAAACTAAATGCATGTTTGTCACAACAGCTCCAAGTTCAATTTAGCTACCAGTAATTAATTCAGCGTAAGAAACTATGAACTATATTATAGCGGGTACCTCTGCCTAGCATCTTTACTGGAAGCTTGTTCGTAGTGGTTGAGGAGTAGCAGGGTGAAATGTACAAACATTCAGTATTTCAAATGAGTTAATTAATGTTTACTTGCGCATAGTCGTCTCGTTTAAATCCATATCCATAATTTAACAGATTTCATAATTCATTTTTGAGTGACAATTTTAAAGCAATATTCCACAATATATTTCTTTATGTGCGCTTGTCTGTATGGGTGACCGTGTGTGTGTGTGTGTGTGTGTTATATCAATTATGTACCAAGAGACTTGCAGAGTTTCCTATTAATGGTATATCATTTATGTCATGTGCACGCTGTACATGTATTTTATCAGGTACGTATACATTTATTAGCCCTTTGAAAGGAGTTGAAGATTTGACTTTACTGACCGATTAAGTCAATACAAGACACTTTATGAACAAAACATGAAAGATGGCATTAATAACGAATGTAGAGCACTACATACACATGGTTAACTCAATAGGACACATAAACACTCATTCACGTACCGGCGCATTGAAATTAGTGTGGAGTAGAAACCAAACAAACTTACGAATCAACACGAGATAATTAAAATATTGTATTATATTTACCGTTTAAGCAAATATTCTGCTTTAATAACGGTTTAATAACATTAATGCCAACCATAAAATCTCTCATCGTTTGGTTGGTTTGATTTATCTTTTGTCATCATACCTAAGTCCAGATATATCGTGGGATGACAACCTAAAATCCTCTCCACTCCAGAAGTATTCATATTTAATGTTTATCGATTTTTAGAACATTAGGTTTAAGAAACAATAGCAAAACAATAAATACATCACAGTATGTTACCACATAACCGAAAACGTTACAGTACAATGTCGACAGGGTTTGCAACTTTGTCTCACTGAATATATAAACACTTGATAAATCCAAAAGAAAATGCATACATACCGTTACAACAAACCATATTCGTGTTGGTAACTTTGTGTAAGCTCAATGTTTAGGTTGTAATGTAACCCAAATTATTTTTTCTCACTCAAGATTTCTGAGTATTTTATCCCTTATGCATGAGAGGGAAGGGGAACGAAAAGTCGCAAGTATTGCGATAAAATTGTGTACCATATTAAATTCATTTAGAAAAGATGGCGTATTCATACTTGTCATCGTTGTTTACATACGTCACAAACAATTACTGAGTGAATAGCACACAAATGAAAGACGCCGTTGCAATATGTTGATATATGCGTATTATTGAGTAATTGGTGGAACATTATTTGTATATCAAATTGCTTTATACCATGAATTTAAAAGCAGTGTCTTTTTAATTATATGTGGTATATATGAAACATGTTAAAGCACGACTGGTAGAATATTCACAGTCGCGAGATAATGTAGTTTTCAGCTTGAATTGAGGTCACAATTAGCATTTTCTAAAAGCAACCATTGCCTAATGGTCTAATGTGCCTTGTTTGCTTACAACACAATAACCTATACAATTTAGGAGGTAGTCTCCAAAGCCCTGACCCTGGTCAATAGTTACCACTTCTTGTTTACCTAATAATAATTTGGTTAATAAGCTTATACAAAGAGTATAATGCAGCTAATTTAGTTGTTTACATAAATGACATGAAAGTAAAAATGCCAGTCAGGTCAAGCAGAAATAAACTCAAATTTTGGACGAGGTCAAGTCCAGCAAACAATGTTACATTACAATAACATGTAATGAAATAAAGCTATAATAAACAATTTAAATTAAATATACATAACATGAAAATGCCATGGTTTGTAATAAATACGTTTACTAATATACCTTTAATTTTAGTCAGAAAAGAAGACAAGTCATACCAAGCGGCTCAAACAGTCTACTTGTTTTCTGCTATTTAATATTTGCTACTGCGAAATCAACTAGTACCTTCACTGACCGCCTCGTGTTAAAATGGTGTTGGCGTTATCAAAACATATGAGATTACTTTGTTCGTCTTAAACTAATAATGCAGGTCGGACAAGATTCAGAACTTTAACATACATATTCATACTGTAACAAGATAACCGGGTGGGATTTCAGATTGACGACACAACACAATTGATGTTCATACAATTACAATGTTTAATGAAAAATAATTTAAAAAGACAAAAAATTATGATGAATATGCGCGTGTATACGATCCAGATATCAATTAAGAAAACTCACCGACTTAAATAATGAAATTACAAATAAATGAAATACACTGTACAAGGACAAGGGGTGACATATTCACAGTGATTACAGCACAAAAATAATACTTTTTATTCAAACAGAATACAATGTAGTATTTTACTCACAGTACAATGTATTCACTCAAATATTGAAATTATGTAAATAAAAAGGAACAGATACATATTATTTCTCCAATCCCCAAAACACAGTGGGTTGTACAAACTGCAAAAATTAGCACACGGCTAAAAGGTCACATGTATGGAGTTGTTCAATCCGTAACGTGTACACTCAACTACCAATTACACTGGCTATCAAGTCATCAGTTTTCCAGGCTGGTGAATCGAGCAATCAGCGCCCTCGGATCTCGGTCAGCAGCGCCCGATCACCTGCTACTCGACCAGCAACAGCTCTCTACGGCTGCTAAGGTCGACTTATATGGTTAGCTCTGCATGCTCATACTACGTTCACTCAGATCACTCTGGTCACTGGAAGTTCTCTCTGCTCAGCTGAATATATATATATATATATATATATATATATATATATATATATATATATATATATATATATATATATATATATATATATATATATATATATATATATATATATATATATATAGGCTGACCTAGACTCTAGCTGTAAACACAGGTTGTCCTTGGCTTGTTGATCTCATTTCTGACCCTTCTTAGAGAGTGTAAACAAGCCTTGGAAATGATTGGCTAGATCCAAAAATATATTTTTATTTTTAGTAATTAGTGACTGATTTTCTTATCTGAATCTTTCTTTGTGTACGTGATTTAGTGAGGGTAGCTTCTTTCTATGACCTTCCAGAATCACATGATTCCTTTTTGTTTACGAGGGAATTACATATATATATAGCTGTGTTTTGGAAGCTAACATTAGTAGAATCTGGGCTTTTAAAGTTAATAGTTGTGTTTTTTGTTTGAGTTATAATTTGAATTATTGTACTGGAAATTGTGTCATTTCGTCGTAGCAAGAGGAATTATTTGGAAAAGAACATGTGTTCATAATTTCATTTGGATGATAATAAAACAAGAACTGCATCACATGACATTGTCAGCCATTTTGGATTACATCGTCAAGATTCGAACCTGGAACTATTAGAACATTTATTTATCAGGACTCTTGCAGTTCCATTAGTGGATTATTTTGTGAATTCTAGATTTGTTGGATTTGATTTTCTAAAACCGTAAGTTTATTTATTTTATGAAAATAATTGTACTTAATAAATTCATTGTTAAGTTTTACAAGCTTGTTAGTTTTCACTCTTTCTGTGTTGCTGCTTATTCGAGCCTAAGCACGTAACAATATATATATCGCCGTGTACTATGCATGGCACAGGCATATTTGATGGAACGTAATGACGTTACATACAGTAAGCTATACAGTTTACATTACTGGCACAATAATTATTAAACAATACACAAGTTCATTAGTGAACCTAACCGTGCCTGATAAGAATCATACAGTACTAAACACCTCTTAAAAATGCAACTTTGTATTGCCCATATAAATCTCTTGCTAAGTCACAAACAAGAATAGAAAATATTTGCATTATGCCACGTATACCGAATCCACATAGAAAATATACAAAGATAAACGTTGTAGTACAATAGTTATAATTTATACAAAAGAAATTATCAACTCACTTCTACAGCTGAAGATGTGCAAATCCTTACAGTAAACCACCTGCTGACAAGATGTTTAGTACTGTAAAGATTTTACCTATAGTGAGGTATTTATACACAGATATTGTCTGTGCACTGGATGCATTTGGTTCTTCTAATCAAAAGCACTTAGCACGTGCGGCATAGGATCGACCGAACTTATTATTTGAATTATTGTACAAGTAATTAATAAATAAAAGAATGTATACAAGTCCGTGACACATACAGATTGAGGCCAACAACTATCGATATTGAGGGGAGTTATACATCTACTTCCATACTCACATACATTCAGGCCAACAAATATCTATAGTGAGGGGAGTCATACATCAACTTCCATAGTTACATACATTCAGGCCAATACATATCGATAATGAAAAGCATATATGTAGAATCACATTCTATTGCGACTAATAAAATAGTTTCGTCGAACTGTAAGTATTGTACGGATTGGTCCGCGCTTTTACGTAGGATATTTTATCCAGCATCCTCGAGCAACTTATAAGTTTTGAACTTTTTCGTTCAAGAAATAATTTTTACTACCTATTATTTTTGTCATCTTAGGTATGAGTTTCCAATCGAATATATGTGACATTGGTAAGAGAGCATCGGTCATTGAGGTACACGATTTCTTTTGGTCGATAGATACAGCAGCACACGAACTTGGACACAAGTAAGTTTACTCCTTATCATAATTCGTTCTTCCCCCTATTTTCTTTCACTCGATTAGTATTGGTGCCCCCTTGATCTATTTGTGATTTCTAGACATTGATCTTGTATTGGCCGATTTGTTTCCCACTTTCCTATATCTGTATTATCTGGGATGTGGAGAAACGTTTTGTACGATCAAAGTACGATACCGCGAGCTAAATAATCAATTTGCCATTGGATTTGAGAAAATCTTCAACCCATTTGTTATGATGACCCATTTGTTTCATTAAAAAAATTGTCCAAGACAAAATGCTTATTAGAAGACAACTAATAAATAATATGAAAAGGCTGACAGATGTTTTAGTTATAATTACTTCAGTTTGTAGATTTCATATAGTATAAGCCAATCAAATCACCAATTGAACCTCCTGACAGATGGCTTTGACTAACCTTGTTGATAAAGTATAATTCACAGACGAGTCCTACTGGAGATTCCAAAAGGTCACACTTGACTGTTATGTATATCTTTCTTTCTGTAGCTCATTGTGCATGACTATATCTATTTTTATAATTTTGTTCATGGATGTAATTTATACAGACTATCTTCAGTTAGTTTTTTTTTCGTTTCCTATGTATCTTGAGAGCTTAGGGATTGTATTGTATAAAATAGATGTTTACTTATGTGTTGACGAGTATTAATAATAAGACTTAAATGGCACCTTTTGTTTAATGTCACAATCGTGGATTGGGTTTAGACGTTTCTAGAATAATTCTTTACTTTCCCATCATCTGGCTAGGTGACATGAATATGCCAAATCGACGCAAAATGAGTAGTGTTGTTGGTTACGTGTTTTATTTTGTTGCGAAATACAGTCGCAAAAAACTACCGAATATACAAGAAGGGACTTAGGCAATTACTTTCATTCCGATTTTGAAGTCATTCACATTTCTTGTGTTCCTGTTGTAATTCTGTAGACGTGTTTTATGTTGGAATTAATTCATGATTTCCATGACTGTATAAACTGATCAAAATGTCTTTCTTCAAGATTGTATCTGATCAGAAATTATAGGGAATATTTTGATTTCCTATATTGCCGATAAGATGCTGTTGATGCTCCCTAAACATTGAAGTCAGCCTAGGTCATTATTACAATCCTGCAATATCTTCAGATTTTGATATAATATAGTTTCGTTTCTTTACCAATAATTATATTTTTCCATAAGTCAACAATTCTTCTTTCCATTTGTAGATGTAGAGGGGATATATCGCGATCACTCACCAAAATGCGCATACGAGGGGCTGAATTTTGTTATAAATTAGTTCAGATCTTAGTCTAAAACAACCCGTACGACCATATATATGTTTCATAATCCGAGATCGTATCTGTATATGAAAGAATTGAAAAGAGTGTCCTGCCGATCAGCGGCCATATAAGTATTGTTATTATTTTCTAAGGAAGGTTCATAACCTTGTTGGTTTCACTAAATAGGCTTATATATCGATCTTAAATGTTTTTAAATTTCTGAGAATTGTAAGTCCCGACCTTGCACATATAGAAAATTAAAATGCAATTAGGAAATTAGGAGTTCACTCTCACCTACAAGAACGATTAGATTGACCATAATATATATATATATATATATATATATATATATATATATATATATATATATATATATATATATATATATCTGAGTATGAATAGCTGTGTCAAGTAATATGGAGTAAAAACTTCTTTTAAAGGTATAAATGTACGACCCACAGGATAATCAAGATTATTTTACTACGGTAATTACACATCCATTACAGACTAAAGATTTCTAATCTTGTCTCCCGTTGGGTGTTTCAACAGCAAAATATCTTTTGAAACTGGTCGATATTATAATAGTCCACGAGATAAAGTTAATGCTTGCATCTTGATACTTATATTATCAGAAATGAAGATGATATCTGTTTTGAATGTCGTAAGTTTCGAACACACACACACACGCGTACATACATACATACATACATACATACATACATACATACATACATACATACATACATACATACATACATACATACATACATACATACATACATACATACATACATACATACATACATTAATGTTTTATACCTGGAACATTAATGTAATAAACCTATGCAAATTGCAAATACATTCTAACGATATCATCAATCGATTTTATTTTACGTTTTTTTCTGCCTACTACCTCTAAAGGTTTCGTGAATGAACTTCTTATGTCAAATATGTGACTTGCTTGTAAGAAAGACTTCGCTCTTATCAGATTTGGAATCTATATTAGGTGAATCTGGACTGGCACTTGACGAGATAGGTCGACCGATAAATCGAAACTTCACTTTTACTTGTATATAGTCGTGTGCCTTGATTATTTGTTGTTTCCAGTCTTGGAGCAGTACACGACGGTGAAGGTGTGGCCATAGCCTGTCCTGCTGAGGATTATTTTATCATGACTTCCTATGAGCGAGAATTCGAAGAAGGGGAACCATACTCCAGAAACCCTTGGCTCTTCTCCAACTGCTCCGTGGAGTCATTCAAGGCATTACTAGGCGAAAAGTACGTCCCATTCATATCTAGACATTATTAGAATCTACTGTTCGTTAAGTTACCCTTTGATACAAGTACTCTCAGACAAAAACATATTTTTTTACAAACACTTTAGAGAATCTTTCGATTTTGGTTTTCATCAGGTTAAGCAGTAATGTCGAAATAATGAATACAGTTAATCGTTTTAGCTCATGAAAACGGGGTGTTTCCAAAGATATACGTATGTGTGCAAATGCATTTATTTGATTGAGCATTATATAGGTGGGTATGTACATAGGAATGTGCGTAGTTGAACTTTGAATCTATCTATCTATCTATCTATCTATCTATCTATCTATCTATCTATCGGTATGTCTATATCTCCGTCTGTCTGTCTATATATATGTATGTCGGTCTGCCTGTTTATCTATCTATCTATATGTCGGTATGTCCGTCTGTCTGTCTATATATATGTATGTCGGTTTGTCTGTTTATCTTTATATCACAGTAAATAGCCTACTTATGTATTACAGAGAGTGCCTGCTCAACGAGGGTACTGTCTTCAACAAGAATGAATGGATGTGGTATGTCAAGCAAGAGACAGGAGAGAGGTTTACGGCCGATCAGCAATGTGAACTTAGTAATGGACCAGGGTCTCGATTTTGTGGGGTACGTACATACTTGTGTTTGTATGCTTATTTTTTCACTTGCTTGAGCACATTCCCCTTCTCTGTAAATAATATGCTCGCGCAGATGCTGAACTGGATATGGGACGTTTATTGTATCTGTATATCCCTTTGTCAGCTACCTTGTGCTCCATCCAATATGAAATTCCAAACTTCTACTAAATGTTAAGATTTTGTCTTTAACAAACTGTGATTGTCACTAGAAATACAGTTTTGCTGACGTCATATTCGTCTACCCCACCCCCCACCCCGGATAACAAACTTCACTTCTACACTTCCAGAGGAATGAGCTTTTTACTGTGTAAACTAAAGTTGATGCAAGTATAGTAATTTGTTCTAGATATTAGGAAGTAGCTACCAAGTATTCGAAGCAAACTAGAGGTAAAATCACAGGGGCCCCGGTTGACAAAGTTGTGTAAAGCTCTCGCCTTTACCAATCACTGCCATCTTACCTCTGTCTGCGTTAATGTGGATATCCGAGAACGCTTCTCTCATAGCTTTCTGTAAATGGTTTATTCTTACCTTGGTTTTCTCGGCTTCTTCCTTCACCTGTTATATAATGACCGCCATGTAAAGACTTATCTTGCGTTAACCCCAAAACAAGACAAACTTGCATCACACGGATCTCATGAAATCTGAAACACTAACTGCATGTATCGCTTCCTATTTGTTGGTCACTAGACCAATGATTCACTTTGCACTTTGATGTTTATGACGTTTGCATTCAATCGAAGAACTTTTTTTTTGTAACTGAATAAAAACCTACTACGCATATATATATATATATATATATATATATATATATATATATATATATATATATATATATATATATATACATACATACATACATACATACATACATACATACATACATACATACGGAATGACTGAGTAGTGTGTACATGGATGAAAATTAATTATTAGGTCGTCATACGAGTGTATCTAACACCGATTCAGTTGCATTATTGCTTTGGTGATGTGTGCATATTCGATATTGAATATGAACTGATGTGTGCAGGCATGGCGATGGGTACCTTTGAATTGCGTACATTTGTTCAAATCTCCGTAGAGTACGAATTATAAATTATCTAACCTGTATGATAGTCTTGACGACATACTAGGGTTTACGTACTCGCCGGACGGTTACATCATCTAAAGAAAACAACCCTGCTCTAGTCTAAATGGCATAATCCTCACAGTTAAAACGCTACCAGATTCTGCTATCTACGAGTATTATCAGGTTTTACTGCGTCTGCAATCGCAGTATACGAAATTTGAATAGTCTCAGTTTTTACTGTGTCTTCGTTACACTAACTCGACTATTCGAATAACTACAACAAACAAGTTTACAATACATGTAGTGATTTTGGTGCGTAAATATATAGCCCGTTAGCTGTCAGAATTTTAGTATTTTTGAGGATATGACGATGACCGATTCAGTTACAATGAAACGTAGATGATGTTTTTTTTTTATACTGCTCATTTTATCCTGTACAACGCAGTGATACAGGTATCATAACATCAAAATGATTAATATTATGAGAAAACGATGGCAAAATAGGCCTATGTGATAGCATGTTTGCCTTTTATATTGATCGCATCCAAATACTACTACGTCAATCGTATTTATAATTATTGATATGATCTTAAGAACGCAGTTGGCCAGGCAAGTAAATTCAATTATTATCAATTACGTTTCTAATGAATAAAATTCGCAAAGAAATTTTAAAACAAATTCTAATTAATTTATGTTTATAGTATCTGTGTTCTACTTTACATTGCATCCATATTAATGTTAATTCTCAGAAGAGTAGTCAGAAATAATGTTGCAAGTGTACATTCGGGTGTCGCTAGCTTAAAAGTATCCGCGAGAAACATATTCTGGATCTGCTAAAGGAGGTCATCGCAGAGGTGATCTGGAATCTTTAAGGAAACCTGTTTCGTTATACTAGAATTCGTAATGTTTCACGCCACCACCGAAATACTGTCCATCATCTCCTTCCCCCAAGTGGACAAATCGTGCCTTGGCCATAGTTTTGGTACAGGATTCTTATATATATTAATTTAATTTCCCTTTCAACGTCTTGAATCTACTATCAAGATAATAATATATGCAAAGGCACGTAAATCTGTATTTTTTTTTATTTGTGACTATCAACGAGTTTGTGGTTTGTGAATGGATGAATGAGAATCATTTTGATGGGTACACTAACGATACGGATTTACGTCCAATACAATTGCAAGGAATTGATTTATTACTAGGCAATGACCATGTGATGATAATGTAATGGTTAATCTACTAGTAACTGACAAGCCTTATGTTGCTCCAATTGAAAATGAAATTCTTGATGTAACCCGTCTTGTTTAGTTACCAAAGCATTGAACGTGTGATTCAGAATGATATTTATTCGTTAAGCTGTCATAATAATATTAAGTCTTTTGATTCGATTACCTCTATCCTAGTATTGATCTGTCAAGAATTATTGACCATAATCATCCTATTTTCAATACCCATTTTCTTAATTCTTTTCAGGGTTACAAAAAATACTTTGTCAAACAGGATGAACAGTATAAGATATTGTGTTTCTTTCAGAAGGCTATTTGCAAACATACAGCTATACAAGTACACCAGTTGGTAATTTTGTGATAAATGCGATCCGTATGAGAAACCGTCGGTTACCTCAGGTACCCTCTGGTGACACGTCGTTTGTGGGCAATCACATTATCATTCTTTGGTCATATCAGCTGAATATTATATAGGCATTGGTCATGAAACGCCCTTGGCTGGTCATTTAGGAAATAATAAGACTTATCGCAAGATCTTGAATTAGTTGTTCTTGCCTGAAAATTAAAAAGTGATGTTTTTAAATACTGTAGATCTTGTCAATGTTGCAAAACTACAATAATCAGAAGGTATGTAAGACTAAACTGCAACCTATTCGTGTATTTGACACACCATTTAGGAGAATAATGGTAGAATGTGTCGGTCGCTTACCTAAGACCATGTAGGCTACCAATACTTGTTGACAATTATGTTTGCGTCCACCAGGTTTTCAGATATGGATATCAGATCAAAAATCGTTTGGTTTCGGTCCTATTCAACTATATTTTGTACATACTGTCCGATGACATCTTGTAGATATTAAAAACTAAACTTCTTTCAAATGAAAATATCAGATGATTATTCTTTTAGACTATGTTTCTGATTTCAAATAGAAGTCATCAAATGCTTTTGGAATAGCAGTAACTCTACGCAGGCAAACTTGAAGTTAAGGGATGAGCGAAAAAGAAAGGAACAGTATATTCAGCCCGGTGATAAACTACAGGGTCATTTGCCCATACCTTCGAAGTTTCTTCGAGCTAAAGTGTAACGTCCTTCTACAATTGAACACAAAGCAACTTAACTAATAATATTAACACTCTTGGGAGAAGGAAACAAAACAACTTTGTCATATAAATATGTTAAAGAAGCATTTTGGAAAAGATAGATATACTAATTATTCAGTAAATTTAGTTGTTCCTGTCCCACACTTCCATGATGTAAACAATGGAATACAATCTGCCTGCATTGGCTTTGTTTTTACTCGTTTTTAAAATTCAGAAATATTTCATGTTCTGGGCAAGAAACTTTCATATTTTTAGGTGGAAGAAAAGAATGAACTATAATATTTATTATTTAAATCTGAGCACTTGTTTCCAAACGTTCCAAGACAAACAAAAGAAAATTACCACAACGATGAAATTATAGATTCTGCTCCCGTCAAGCAGCAGCCTTAAAAAACAATAATATATCGAGTAGTTCTGTCTCTATAATGTTTTTAACTCTGTAGAAATCAGAAATAACGTACTCTTTCTTGTACTAGTAAGTGCACATAGGAAAAGAGTTAAGTGTTCTGATCAGTCTTATTAGAAGTTTGTTTACTAACACTCCCGCCAGAGGTACTCGTATGAGACTGAGATGGAAGTTTACGAAATTTATTAACGTTTCAAACAATTTCTCACCTCTCTAGTGCCAAAGACAGAAAGGTAATGTTCGCCATGTAAAATGTAACAAGGAAAGGATTCAGAATATGTCTGTTACCATCAGAAAAAAAAAACAACCTGGCTAGTCAGTTTTGACGTTTTACGCACATGCCTCAATATTTCATTTATTGGCCTAGAGTCCCCAGTTTATTAACTTATCTCATACACCTTTAGCTCTGCGATTTATTTTGTATGGTCTTTTCTAGGCTGTCAACGCAGATATGTGTCTATTTATGAAATGTACGGATCCAAAAACGGGACAATGTGTGTCACGACATATCACTGCTGCTAGAGGAACTAATTGTGGAAACGATAGAGTAATCTCTCTCTCTCTCTCTCTCTCTCTCTCTCTCTCTCATTATGAATATGACTGTCTTTCGCAGTTCAAGTTAATTAATCAGATGGAATTTATAACGAATTGATATGTCAAATATAATCTTTACATTTATATAACGATTTTATAAGAAAGTTGATAACCGAGTTACATAATAATTCAAATTTAATTGTAGTAAATTACGCAGCTTGAGATCTGTCATTATCAACTCAAATTAAAAACCACTTTTTTCCTTGTGATTAGAAAACTGAATTTTTGCCTCTTCTTTATTACATATATATATATATATATATATATATATATATATATATATATATATATATATATATATATATATATATATATATATATATATATATATATATTCATTTTACAGTGGTGCATAGAAGGAATGTGTGTTTCTAAAGCTTAATAAAAGGGCAAGTATATTCTTTATTGTTGTCAACAGTAGGTAGGCTATAATAAGAATAAAGACAGAAATCCAGCTCAGGTTAGTCCGACGCCCCTCCATAACGTGTCCAATGGCAAGGCACTTCAGTTATTAACTACAGATTATTATGATTCATACGGTGAGGACGACGATTGCAATGAAGACAATGATGATGATGATGATGAAGATGATGATGATGATGATGATGATGATGATTAATCAATGAACTTAGATACTTTAAACAAAATTTAAATGAAACTTCATCTAATTCATTCGAGAAATAATGTCGACATGTAATTAAAACAAACTTTGTATTTTGCAGGTCCAAAATGTAATGTGCCACACTAGCCAAATGTGAAATTAGAAAGTTACAGGGCTTCAGAGTTTACCGTGGGTATGGCAACTGCCGTTCAACAGTATATTCTTAATAAAAGGAAAATGTTATATTGAGTTATGTTGTATAGGTTTACACGTTGAATACCTTGTTGATATTAACTATTAAATAAAAATGAGATTTGATATCCTTTTAAATGGGTGTGATAGGAGCACATAGTGGTGTGTCGTTTGTACGTATATTGGCTTTACGCTTTATTCGTACCCTCTTAATCATGTTAAATTTAAATCGCAGCTACACCAACTATTAAGCTTGAGCACTAACCCGAAAAACTGGAATTATACGATGAACAGAATCGTCGTCGTAATGTAGCTACAATGCATGCTGAGGCTACTGAATATTTTCGTCAACAAGACAGCCGTCGGTTTATCACACGCAAACAATTGCTATTGAGGTTGCCGCATAAGCACAATAATTATTAGTGCCCGAGTTTAATTTTTATTAACATCATAGTGATTATAAAATTAAAGAGCAAGTATTACTTTGAATTATGCACTAGATACATCCTGGTAAAACATTTTTTGTCAACGATGCGCCAGGATTCGTATCGATGTTAGAAATCATTGGCATATTTAGAGTTAAACTAAATATTTGATGTACGTTTCGATATGGCGCTTGAAAGTAAGTCATCAGGAAAAGATGGTTTGGTTATTATGGCGTGTAGCGGAGTTGTTTATGCCGCCACTGTGGTAGGTGTCATGGTTACGGTGAGGTGCTCCAAATATTTTATTTAAATTATTTAGGCAGCCACACCCAGGCTCGATTTGAAGGAAGTGAAATTATTGATAGAGAGAGGGGTAATGCTCTGAACCCTCAATCAGCAATGCCAACAGTTAAATTATTGAGTACACAAAAGGTAAAATTTAATTGAATAATAATTTAATACAATTAAATAGCCAAATGATAATAAATCCCCAATAACTCTTCTTCCTACCAACCAAGTGATAGGCTATTGAATCATTTGATTTATAGTGTGAGATAGCTTTTCGACTTGTACATGTTTCCTACTCATCTGGATCTCTCCTATCTTGCCAGCTCCTTCTCTCCTTCTGACCTCCCTCCTAACTGCTTCACCTCCGTGATTGTTCCTTCTCCAATTTCTACTTCTCCACTCCTTTCCCGACTAGCCTTTATTTCGCAATAGTCTTCTCTACTAGTCTTTATTCGTCTCCCTCCTTGAGTCTCGAGACTAAACTATACCGTAAGTCTGTCCCTTTAAAGCTTCTTGTGAAAACACAAGGACGTTGGCATATTTCCTTAGCCATTTCGTCTCACATTAAGCAATAATTAATCATCGGATCAAGGTTATTACATTTTTCGGTCACGCATTCGTGCAAATCGAAATACCAACACCTTCTTGTATGGTAAACAACGTCGTAATAAAAGCACGGTATCACTACTTGTCGTACAGACATCAATAAATTGCGTCACATCAGTATAATCTATTCTTAATCTCATTAAACTGAAAAATATGTCAATAATCAGACGCATTTCTATACATTACACTCCTACAAAGTGTAAACAAATATTCAAATATCCATGCTTTGATATATCTTTAGATACATATTAACTAATTTTACACACTGCAACCGTTTTCCAAAGTTACAATTGAATTCAACAGTTGCAAAATCTAGAATATCACATGAATAAATGCACTAGTTTACTACGAAGTAACCAAATAGCGAATAACAATATTAATTCTGACCACGAGCTAGCAATCTACATAATTCTTTACATAATCAAAGCTCATTTCTCAAATATGTATGTAAATTAAACACTACAAAAATATCTATACGTCCTAACGATTCTAGTAATGCAGTATACATAATTACAACAATGCTGTAAGAGTTTGCAACAATCGAGCAGGTAACTTACTGCCCTTTATGAAGCTTTGTCTTTCTTAGAAATTTCTACGTTTCCCTCCAATTTACGAGTGGAGTTCCTAGCGCGAAAAGACTAAATAAAATTCGGATTGAAATGGTGACCACACCTTCTCTCAATTCCGACTGCAAGTTGATTTTACCATGTACAATTCAAATTAGCAAATCTGAGCCGTCTGTCAACAGGGTGAGATTTACGACGCCTAAAAGGGTCATATGATCTTTAACAAAGCTTTCAACATCCACCTACGACTATTCACACCCAACAAAGCTGGGTTCTCTTACCCTTGCGAAGAAGACCAAACATATATACTAGGCTTCTAAGCATTTCTTTGTTCCCCTGACTTACGCAGTCGCGGACAGGGCATCGTAATGAATTCTCGAGAGACACTAAATCCATTAATGAAACAAGCGCTAAATTAGTCATATGCACGAGTGGACTAAAACGTGCTCAAACGTTTCGGCGAAAGGTTGTCACAGTTACTTATAGAACAATTTCATAGCCAATCGGAAACAATTTATTTCGATACCATGGGAGCTAGAAAGTGAGAAACGTCACACTTCTGGTACAGTAGATAGGGCTAGTTTATCATTTCATCAGCAATTCCTTAGTGTTTTGATGCCTGAATGTTCGTCATGTGTGCGGTGCTACGACTCTACAGTCACAAATTTAAAAAGCAGAAAAGAAGTCAAACCAGAAGGTTTTGTAAAACTTAACAAACAATTTAATTATTAAAGTGATGAATGAAAAATGTAAGAGAAACTTATAGCATATTGAAGTCCACAAATGTGCTGGTCCTCCAAGAAATGTTGTTAGGATGGCGTTGTCCAGTTTTTTTTTTATTAAATAAAATTAATAACAGATCCAGAGCAATATAAACAAAAAGCGTGGATGTCTCCAGAAATAGGAATGAATCTTACTGATTAACTTTCCTCTTATATACACTATATATTGCGAATGTAGTACTGGAGCTCGCAATAGACCCATGGGACATCCGCTACTGATTTACGCCAAACTAAGTATTTTTTCATTACAACATGCAACCACATAATTCTTCTTGAAATTTCCATATCTCATCAGCTCCCTAAGACACCTTGCCATAGGCGCCATTTTAAGTAATTTTTTTATGTGTATCTATTTATAGATTGTACAATGTACATAGACATATATTTATAGATCCTATGTAATTTGCGTTTTAACAGAGTCAAATAACGCACACAATTTATAACAAACAGATTATATACAGTTTACGACCATGAATACAAACTACGAAAATTAAACAAAAAATATTGTAACACAAGTTACAGAAAATAGATATTAATAACACCTCCCCTCATAAAGAAAAGAAAGATATAATCAATAAAGCTTCATTTTTCCATATTAACGAAATACACATATCATATGACACAACTCACCCCCACCCCCCAAAAAAAAAGGACAATTTATGTATAAAATCTATATATAAAAAAATAAAACAAAGCAATATGAAACTAATTTACATGTGAAAGGAACCTGCGATTAAATGTGCTTATCCTGTGATGTGCCGAATATCTTTGTTATATTCTTGCTACATCAACATCATTTCCAATAACTGCTGATTACAGTAAGGTGGTTGTGATCACCGAATATATTAATATGAGAAGGAGCTGAATTAATATACACTTCATAGTGTTGAGCCAAATATCCCTTCTCAATATTGAAATAAATTTTTTTGTAACTTATTTCAGTTATTTTAGAAAAAGTTCACTGGACGATCAACGCCATTTTTATCTTCCTTTATTAATAATCTACCAACCCCTACATTATTTGCATCAAAATATGTAATAGCGGCTTGAAATCTTGAGCTAAAAGGACCAGTGCACTATTAAGCATGGCTTTTAATTTATCTCATGGCTCCCAAAATTGGTCAGGGTAATAAAACTTGGTCTCTGTACTTAACAAATTGGTCAGGAGCTTAGCAATTATGGAAACTTTGAGCAAAATGTACAATATCCAGTCATACCCGTAAATTGCATCAATTACTTCTTACTGTTAGGCAATTACTGCTTACTGTTAGGCAATTACTGCTTACTGTTAGGCAATTACTGCTTACTGTTTACTGTTAGGCAGCGGGAATTCAGATATAGCTTTCACCTTAGCTTCTATAAATTTAACTTGACCATGTCTCACAATATGTCCTAAACATATGATCCAAGCTCACTAAAATCCACTTTCACTTAGATTGACTGTAAATTTTTCCTCACTCAAGCGAACAAAGAATTTATGGACAAGTTTCAGGCGATCCTTCAAGAATTGCAGTAAATAATGACGTCGATGTAAGCATCACATCTATCTATCTATACCAGATATACCATATTAATTGGGGCCTTAGTGGCCCACTGGCTAAAAGCGCCCACCGCTATTGTGCGTGGGTTCAAGTATCGGCTAACGTGGGTACATGAGAAAGCGTGCCAGTAGCTTCTCGTGGGTCGGCGGTTCTTCACGATGTTTTCCAGGTCTTTTCCGCCATCAATTATACTGGCAGCCTTTGTATAGCCTATCTTGTGCTGAACATGGCGTTAAACCCTACAACAACAACAACCATGTTCATGAAGTTTGGAATATAGACGGAGAATTCTTCATACCAAATGGCATCACTTGGTATTGAAGGAGTCTATCTGGAGTTACAATAGCAGAAATTTATTTTGCTCTATCCATAAGTTGAATCTACCAGATTCATTTTGACAGGTCAAACTTAAGTGACATTTTGCATTTCTAATCCTCTTAATACAGTCATCAGTTGTCGGTATTAAAAATTAGACATATAAGGGTGTTTTTATACAGTTTCATAATCTACAATTTCCACATAATGGTAGATTTGTTTTTTCGAGTTGAAACATCTTGGAACATATTAATCCTCACATATTAGCTGCTTTAACTCTTTCTTCTTCTCTCTCATTAGATGTGAAAGTTTATTGTAAACTTTTTTATATTTCAGAAATTAAATCACAGGGGGGGGGGAAATAAAAGTCATTTTCCAGTTAAACGTAATTTAAATCATCATTGTGTGGGGCATGAATAACTAACTTTACTGAATGAGTTACAAAGATAGCTTGAGCAAAATACTAATGCAAAATATTTGTATACCTGGTGGAGGAGTTTGTTCTTTTTCCGCCTTCTAAATGTACCATAGTATCTAACTTGAAGACGATTTCAAATTACATGCAAGAGAGACAGAACCTTATTATCAAGTTGAAAAGTAATAACCATTGTAGTTTTGACCTGCCTCAATATCAATTTTGATGAAGTGGACAGAAAGTTTTTTATAGCCATTTCACAGTTAAAAATTTGATCTGAAAAACTAATGTCGGAATCCTCTACAATGATTCATCAACAACACGCCCAAGAGGTAGTTCAAAAGAACTAAAACTGGTCAACTTGCTAATGAAACAAGATCTACTATATTTGGATATTACTTTTAATATCCGGCAAATAAATGAAGCAATACCCTATATAAAATCTTGATAACTTCGAAGCGACCAGTTACATAATTTGTATGGCCTATACCAAGGCCTTTCTGTCTATACGACTTAGGTACCACTATGGAATCAGCTGATTCGAGCCCTCTGAAACAAATGGGAGGTCTCGGAATCTTTTTCCTGTTCGACAACACATGATTACGGTTTGTCACCCTGATTAGATATAAGAGAATGAGTGATTAAAGAGAAACACAATGGTCAACACCTTTCGATTGATCAGTAAAAGGAACAAAGGCGACCTCATCACAAGCCTGACTATACCTGTGTCAAAGGAATAACATCCAGATCAACTTCATAGCCATAGCTTTAGTAACAAAACAAGCGGTGTATAAATCAGGGATCTAATTTTCAATAGTATCAACATTTTCATCTAAAAAAAAGGCTTGGCAGTAACAAGAGGATTAAACACAACATTATCCCAAGCTAAGTCATTGCCTAGCAATAAATGAACACTTTCAATTGGTCAAGAGTCACATCTTAAAAGTTACCGGCCCTGAAACTAAGTTTGGCGTTACATTAACATAATGGAAACGAATTTCAATAAAACCACACACTCGAATTCCCAAACAAGAACACTTTTACGATTTAAATAGGGATATAATTGGTCGCATTGCCAATAAGTGAGATAGACCTATAGAACATGAACGGTTCATAATTCTTGATAATGAAAGGTAGGCTGTGCCTATGCTGTTTGACCCCACAAAGGTATTGTTTCCTATACATTATCATGACCCATGACCTATGACAAACAAGAGCATTGGGAACTGCTTCTTTACTCTGCTTATTTTCCAACAAGCCAATTACAAATAACGTGCCACATTTTCTTGCAATAAGTGCACGTAGGAAGATATAAGGATTTCTGATTAGTCTTATCAGACTTTGGAATCTTACTGGTTGTGCCAGATTGAAAACTGTAAATACTCGATTGAGACTCGTTTGGTTTCCTCCAAACCATTTGCTGGGATGAAGAGGTTTGGACAAATATACAATGCATATTTGATTTTGCCAACGCGAACAGGATAACTAGAGTAGCTTGTTTTATTCCCTTGACATACAGTTGCAAGATGGTATCACGGTACCAATTGTTTTTCATAGACCTCAATGCTAATGTTTTGTGAAATAAATACACTTTCTATCCTGCTTCAGCATGCATGTCACACTGTCACGGAGAACAATCTTAGATCGTCAATTTGACAAGGACAAAACCAGGTACTCCATCGCAGTTGAGAGAGATAACTCTGCCGGAACTAGACAGGGCTAAGAACTATCTAGTCACAACAGACCCAGTTTCACCCAGGTGTCCCACATTTAAAACAAATCGTAAAAATTACCAAATATTATTTAGATATGAATTAACTTAACATCACATGTTGCCAAGAGGCTTAACTTTTTTTATAGCCTAACATAAAGTACAACTCTTACATAATGCACCAATCACATCTAGTGTTGTTGTTCATTTCTGAATATAAGGTTCCCTACACTTTAAGCTCCGCCTTCCTGGAGTTGTACAATTGGTACCGTTATACCAGATTAGTATATCTCGCTGTAGGTCGCTCGTAGCTTGACGCATGTGTTTCTCGACATGCGCGGATATGTTACCATTGGGTCTTGAACGTCTTATTTTATCACGAATAAATATTACGGTTTTACTACAAAAGCAACATAATAGCTTGGATCTTGTCATGGAGTGTCAGTTTGGAATCACAAAACTACAGCCATTGGGGGAAGTGACAAATGTTAAATAATTTGTATTCAATTGTATATGTATGCTTTTCAGTGTGTTCGTGACATTTATTTTATTATTATCGTAAATGTGATAAAGCTTATATGGATATAATAATGGCGTTTAATAGACAATTCAATGTTAGAATATCTTTTCATGTGTAGGACTCTGGAGAAGAAAGTCACTATTAGAGTGCAGGGTTAATGTATTTTTTTGTCTGCATAAACCGTTAGGGACAGTGATATAATATAACGTACAATAGCAATTTGTAGAGTGGATATGTTTTCAGTTCATATACATTTCATTGAGTATCGTTAGTATTTCGTATTATACGCTATCAGTTCATCTAGTTGCAGCTGAAACTGGGGGAGGGGGGTGTATGTGAACAAGACAGAAACTGGTGGGAGGTGTTGTTGCGCCAGACTGAAATTGGTGAAGAGTAGTTGAGACAGACGAAACTAGTGGAAGGTGAAGTGGAACCCGTATGAATTCGGTAATTTCGGCTGCAGTGGAACTGTGATATCGCGCCAAATTTTAAAAGCTTTAAGCGCTTTACTTCATCTAGTCTATTATGATATGACTACGAAAAAAAATAAAAACATGCCAAGAAATAGGAAAACATAAACAATACTGAAAATATTTAAGGTAGGAAACATTATTAGGTCATGAGGTTATTTCAATGGACAATTTGTTCCACGTTGCTGGGCTCTGATATGCCAAGAACGTTGTACTTATGATTTCCTTTTCATAGTGGGAATAATGAGTATACGATTGTCAGAAGAGGAGCGTAAGTGTCTTGCTGGTGTGTACACATAGGTGAGGCCAGATAGGTGTCTTTGTCTTCAGTCCGTATGTAAAGCATAGCACAGAGAACAAATTCTGTGTTTGATTCTGGATCGAATGTATAGCCAGTGTAGAGTACAGAGCAGCGGAATGTGTGCTCTCATCGTGGTACCCTAAACATGATCTAAGTAGCTGTTTTGTTTACCTTTATGAAGTGTCTGGAGTAGATATTGAGACGAACCAGACAGAACTGAGTTACAATAATCCAGTCGTGAAAGGACTAATGAACACATAAGTGTGTTACTGGCATTAACTGAAAGATATTTGCAAATGAAGCTGATGTGTCTCAGCTAAATATAATAAGCCTTGCATATATTCATGACAATTTGGTGCAATGTTAGAGTAATGTCTAGAATAAAGACTAGGTTTCTACTGACTGTGTTTAAATAATGTTGGTGTTGCCGATATTTATTGTTTGAGGCTAAGGATGTGAATGAAAGTCAGTATTGTGATCGGAATGGCCTCAGTAGTATCATCATTCATCTGTAGCTTGTTACATGTCATCCATGATCTCACATCATAAATGCACCTTTCCACTCCTTGCATCGTATCATCAACTTCAACTGCATGGCTAGACTTGTATAGTTTGGGTGTCATCAGCTACAATTGGTGAGATACTGGGTGATGATCTATGACACTTGAGAGCGGTTGAGTTTATAGAATGAAGAGAACAGGTCCAAGAATATACACCAGTGGAACACCACAACAGATCAATTGGGCTGAGTGTATTCCATTTCATTAACTACTTTCAGATGAGTAGTTTCAGTACTGTGGCAAGGGCGATATACAGATTGTACATTGCTAAAAAGACTGTTCAATTCAGATGAGATACAAGTTCGGTTAGAACAACTTTTTCTAAGATTGTTTTTTATGAACGGGAGATTAGAAACTGGGCGGTAGTTCTTTAAATCGTTATGATGTTCTTTAAATCCTTGTGGTCAAGTGTTGGTTTCTTCAGCAGAGGCTTTACAATAGCAGTTTTAAAAAATGATGGGAATCACCCGGATAAGAGAGGTAATATTAATCAGTTAGTGAAGGCAGATTTGGATCTAAGTACTAAAGCAGTAGTGATGTTGGAATTGGATCAAGGTCACATGGAGATAGCTTTATTCCAGAAGAGCATTGCGACGCTTATCGATGACTGGCGTGAGTGTGGCGGATATAGCCTCAAACAATTCGTTGTTCTTTGACTGCTTCTTACCAAAGATCCGTGTGGTTGTGCTGCACACATTCTCTCTGATGTAAGTCCATCTCTTTCTGGCACTGCTGTTGGGTGGTTCTGAATCAAAGGCCTTGGAGAGGGCACAAGTGAATTCCTCAGCCTTGTCTGGATATGACGTTTTGCTCCATTTAATGCGTGGTTTACCCTCCTGCCTCGGGCGGTGTATCTTCTAACCAGTAAACTGCTGCATCCCGTGTTTTGTCGACGCTGTAAAGCGAACCTGAATTGTCAACCCTCTTCAGGCCGCAAGCCTGGATAGGTGACATGGTGATATTGATAATCATTCGTTGCCCATGCAGCTGATTACCCCTCTCCACGCAGCTGATGGATCCAACTGAAATGACCAGCCGATACGTCATGGCGCCTACAGCGTCTCAGAAGTTGCCGAGATGACTGAAAATAAAGCGAAGTCGCCTCAATAAAAAACTAAATCTGCATAAATTCCTAATGTATCGGGTACATGATGCGGTATGAAGACATCGAAACACTTTTCAGAACAATAAGAAATTTGTATAATATACATTCTATATGAAGCTATCGGGCTACGTTTCAGAACAATTAAAATATGTTGTATGTGCTAAGATATCGAGCCACTTTTCAAACTAATAAGAAAGTTTGTAATATACATTCTGTTTGAAGATATTGAGCCACACTTTTCAAACTAATAAGAAAGTTTGTAATATACATTCTGTTTGAAGATATCGAGCCATTTTTCAAACTAATAAAAAAAAGTTTGTAATATACGTTCTGTTTGAAGCTATTAAACCACGTTTTAGAACAGTAAGAAAATAGTATCAAAATACTGTATGCAAAAGTTTTCTTAGGATGACAGATCTAGTAAATAAATAGAATATCTAATACAGCATACTTGAAGAAGACAAAAATATCTAACAGGTGTACGTAAAAGATATATAATTTTTAAAACAAAACAATTTCGTTCCAGTCTTAACCTTTCGAAAGTGTAAATGTTGTTTGGGGTAAAGTCGAAAATTCTTATGACAGTATTTATAAAGTATGTTTCCTTAAAAAAAAGCGCCAAGTAACGGTAAGGTGTGTCTTTAAAAACGAAAAAACACAAGAAAGCTTGCGCACCGTAATGCGAATTTTGTTTATTCCATGTTCATGAAGGAATATACATATAAGTTTAAAAAAAGACTATATATTTTCCAATGACTTAACAATATATACCGCCTCTTGTAACATGCATAAGTGTGAATATTCCTGTAAAACAAATCATCAAAATCTAAACTTTCGGACTGAATTTACAACTTTAACCCAATCCATGGCAGCACAATAATAACACCAGCATATGATGAAAGAACAAAAAGGCAAAAGATGTATTCCCTATGGAACTTTGTCCTTTATAAAAAGGTTAAATAAGAAATTTATCATTAAAAAAAAATCTTTTAAAATATTGTCATACAATGTGCAAGGGTTATGCCGAATGGTATTGTCAACACTAGTACTTTGCACCTAATTATTAACAGTAGTAATAGTTATGTCTTGTCACGGTTTGAAAAATATTCTCTTTGAGACTCCAGCGCCATTTTGTACATGGTCATATCTAAACCGTCCACACAACGTATAATTACTGCCTTCAGCACAACGGGATGGTTATCCACTAAACAATCAAGCTCCCCGATTACTTGGACTAGAGAGCCACTCTTCACTGTGAAAGGCTCAATTAGCCTAGTGTCAACGGTGATAGAGAAAGCCGTCTGCGGGTCTGTTATTCGAGTGGTACATTTCTGGACATCGTGGTCTTCGAGTCTACATGGAAATAAAACATTTGATCACATTTTTAAATATAGTTTTACAAATGAACATATTAACAATGCAAAAAAGACGGACAAAGATAAAAGATCAACAAAGAAACTGAAAAGCAAGGGATGGTCCACATGAACCATCAAAACTTGTATTTGATAACGCGTTATCATGTCTGCTACACGAAAATAGCTGTGACCAATATTTCTTATACTGGTATATCTAGGGAGAGAAAATCTAGTTCCCATGATCATGCACATCTTCTGCTGCAAAACTTTCATAATATGCCTCACTGAGCTAACTCATTTAACAAAATAGCTAGTTTGTTCCATTAAATTTGGGCGTTGCATTTTGAGTATGTTCAGTTTGATAAATATCCGTATTCGCCTAGTCGACTTCCTATATATACTATTGAATAAACATGGATGCACATTTGACGGGTTAAATCCTCGCTTTCTCATCTTGATGAAACGGCATCAGAAGTCGCAGATCGGCGACTATTGTTCACTGGAAGCAAAAATTAAGATAAGTAATCACCAGCGCCCTACATTTGCCTGAATCACTCTTTATACACACTCCACAACACCCACACTATTGACAAAAATAACCTTAGAACCCTAAACCAATCAACTTCAGTGCAAAAAAACTCGCCGACAAACGGAAGCTTTTTTTAACTGATGAAACTGAACTGTATGTATCGCTACTTGTGAACGAAAGTAAAAGACATATGAAGTATAAATGATTCACTATTTACTGGGGATCAACGAATGGAAATTTCCCCAATTCTTATCTTTGATAAGCCCAAAAATAACAGAAAACGAAAAAGGAAAACTTATTGCAATCCAATAAAGAATGAGACGTTCTATATGTTCCACATCTTTACGACAGCAAACAAGCGAAGATCATGTTGACAATACTTCACAAAATTGAAACTTCTTGCAGCGACCCTTAAGCTGGTCACACTATTGAATTAGTGAATCCATTTCAGACATATCTTTCGATTTTCGAACTGAATCGTGTAAGAAAGACTTATTGAGCACCTTATTTAACAATATGCAAATGTCTGACACAAATCAAGCATCATAACTTCTAAAAGGATACGACTACTGACAATTGAACAGGGCAATAGCTGCAGATGTTGTAATGAGTATGAAATACTGGGGTCGACAGTAGTCAGCGTTATGAGGAAATGGAAATAAACGCTACAACAATTACTAGCAAGAATCAACAAATGGCTACAGAACAACAGGCCTATATAAATAATGTGGCACTAAACACAAACAAACTCAATTCAGTCTATGGTAAAACATACAATGACTTCAAGAAGCAGAATCACTTTGAATCAGTCTGTTTACAGACACACAAACTGAAAAAGGATATAGCACAAGCCTGCAAAGCTTATGGAATTCAAAGACTGTGAAGAAACATATGAATATTTCTGCATAAAGTTAGTCACCCTGACGTCGGCATTCAACGTCATCGACTTCATGCCTAACAGCAACCAATATTTCTCAGCGTGTAATTTAATTAAAAGTGGTCAAAGCCAATCTGATTTCAGCTGGACAGTGGTAAAGCATGCAATGGTATAAAACCTCAAGTCTTGCAAGATACAACCTATTAACTGAATAAAACTAAGTACTAAGCAAACACGACACAACAGTGAAGCCTCCAAGAAATTGCAGCTTGAAACTTATAAAACCAATGAGTAGCCAAAGATGCATGGTCAATTTTGATGTGTTTTACTCGACTAATCTTGTATGAAGATTAAATTAATTTCCACCAAATGATGTGATAACTAAAATATGAAAATAAAATTTTAGAACCTCTTACCAGACAAGTCGCAAAGCAATATGTCTCTAACATCACGCAAACAGGTCTTTTGACCACAGAAAATACCATTTGAAGTTAGGATAGAGCATTGCACCTCATACTATACCAATAACTCTTACAGACAGACCTCAACCGATCAGTGGACCTGAATTTAGGCACGCCAGTAATAGAGCCCACTCCATGGATTTCATTTTTAGTAATTGCTGCGAAACCAAACGGAACCTTAGTGTGCTTATACTATAACGATCAAAAAGGGGTATCAAGCGCAGCCGATTACCTAACCATATCCAACTGCAGGAGTATCAATCTTTAGCATATGACAGTCATGCCTAGAGTAATGCTGAATCAAAACAATGTCCAAAAGGAGAGAACAAATGGCCATTGCATTGTGGTCTTCAAACATTCCACCAGCTTACATATGAGCGTTCCGTATCAATAAAAGCAGATAACAACCCTTCAAAATCAGTCTTCAAGTTTTCATTACATGTTGTCAAGTGACTACAACGTATGCCAGTACTTCTCATGAACTATGATCAAACACTATAATATCGCGCTAAGAAGGAAATGGACATAGAAACTGCATCAGTTAATATGGTCATCTCTCTCCCCCATGTCGTCGGTTGTGGGAGTCGGAGCAACAAAGGATGAAACGTAGCATAACCATACCCTGAGAGAGCTGAACCCAACCATCAACTCGGGATAGCCAGAACGCAGAGCAACGCTTGTTACAGTAGTACCATAGTTTGAGATTCAGGATATGCTAAGCTTTCCGAATGCTTAATCTTTCAGGAAGAGAATGCATTAAGCTCTCACAGTATTATTCGCGTGTTTGAGTAGCGTTGGGTATTTTAAACACTTTGTTTTAAATTTTCTTTAAATTATTTGCCAAGAGATTATTTTACCCTTGAAATATTTGTACTAGGAATCAATTCTTGGACAAAGACATTTATTGAAATGTTTATCGGAATTCAAACACATGAGGATTATTTTCTGAAAATCTACAAAGAACTGTAGACACGTTTGTATTGTACTGGCTACAGCGTACATCGTCGTCTGCCATTTTTAGATTTTCGCCGGGACTCGTACTCAAAATAATTAGATCATGCTATTACCAGACTTCTAATTATTAATTCTTTAATTATTCTTTAATTATTCTTTGATTATTTTGGATCTTAATCTTATCAGAGTAAGCATTCTTTATTTTACTTCATGTTTTACCTCGTGTTTCCAGGGAAATACATTATTTGTTAAAATTTATAAAATTTGTTTTCAGTTTTTCTTTGTTACTCTGTGTGTGTGTGTATGTGTATGTGTGTGTTATAATCACGCCAGATACACTCCACTACCAAAGAAATGATTGTAGCTTCAATGCGTATCAAAATAAAGAAATACTTTCACGGTTCTTCTATAATTTATGATGGAAGTGTTAAGTTTGTTATGTATCTTGCACTACAGACCCAGGAAAGGTTAGTGTGCCATTGACGTCGCTTGATACAAAATTCTAAGTAGTACAATTCCATGGACTGGCAATTCTCCTGTACAAAACAGACCCAGGAAAAGATTTTATTTACTGAAAGTCTCTTGATAAAACATTACAAGTACCAAATACTGGCAACTAAGTCTCAACGACCAAGTTCCTTATCCTGGCGATATATAACCATTAATCAAACGTCACAGATTGTCGATTCTAAATGACAAAACTCCATTTACCAATTGACAGGCACAAATTGCATGTGCTACGATTGGAATTATCACCAAGTTTAGATAAGATTGGGATAGATATTGACACTTCTTAAGTAACAAGTGCAATCCATCATATAAACCAACAAAATTACAAGAACATAATTCCAGATCTTATGAACTGACCGCGTTTTATAAAATCTGATTGGATGTAAACGGTCACTTGATACTGATAGACATAGTGGTTAGCATGTCAGACTAGTTACCGAAAGACACAAGCGCAGACCATGTTGTATTGCATGCTGTGGTGTGTCTAGGGGCAACACATGCCAAGGTATAACGTTTAATGTGTATATGTTGATATGGCTTTAAACAGCAAACAATAATTAATTCTGGTATTACCCTAATTCAGTCTGGTGTTACCCTAATTCAGTCTGGTATTACCCTAATTCAGTCTGGTATTACCCTAATTCAGTCTGGTATCACCCTAATTCATTCTGGTATTACCCTAATTCAGTCTGGTGTTACCCTAATTCAGTCTAGTGTTACCCTAATTCAGTATTGTATTATGTTACACTAATTCAGTCTGTTATTACCATAATTCAATCTGGCATCACCCTAATTATGTCTGGTATTACCCTAATTCAGTCTGGTGTTACCCTAAATCAGTCTGGTGTTACCCTAATTCAGTCTGGTATTACCCTAATAGGGTTGTTCAGCCAGCTATAAATATCGTATGATGCCATTTACCCTCTAGGCATTGCTCCGTCAGCCATATTGTTTTCGGACAAACATAAAATCAGCCGCGAGTAAACTGTCTTGTTGTTTTTATCGTAATCTAAGCAATAACATTTGTTTTTATGCTTAAATAATGGTTGTAAAACAATGTAGTTATGGTATTTGCCATAGTGACTCGAAATATGTGTTACGTGTATTTGATTTGGGTCATTTATGTTTTATTTTAATTGTTTGTTTGTCAAGATTCAAATCTGACATTTTAAGTTTAAGATTCATTCAATGGGAGATATTTTTTTATAAAGTGGGATGACATGTACTCTAAGAATAAACACCAGGTGTTGACCTCATTTCTGACCTGGCTTCAGAGTTGTAGACAAGCTTTTAAAATGATTGGTTGATTCTAAGGACATTATGGAGCTTTGTTATAAACATCTTTCTATTTTTAGTTGGGTCCTACGGTGTGTATGAGATTTTGTGAACGTAAATTTGTTCTAAAAGATTCTAGAAGATCATGTGACCCCTTTCTTGTTTACATAAAAACAGGTATATAAATTATGTTTTGGAGCGAACTATTTAGTAGAAGTTGGACTGTTAGAATATTAAGTTGTGTCGTTTTGAGTAATTTTAAATTACCTTGTTCTGGAAATTATTTCAATTCGTTTGGATCAAGAGGATTTCTTTTGTTATTCATCTGGAAAATAATTGTGCTCATTGAATTTCATAAGACCAGAACTGACTTCATCACATGACATCGTCTTCCATCTTGGATGCTTCACTAAGATTCGAACTGGGAATTATTTGGACATTTTTTATTACCAGGACTTTTGCAATTTCTCTAGTGGATAATATTTTGAATTCTTTTTGCATTAATTTATTCTTAAAACCGTAAGTTTATTTTTCTTTTCTGGAAAATATTTGTGCTCAATAAATTGTTTATTAAGTTTTTACAAGCTTGTTATTTTCGCTCTTTCTATGTTACTGTTTATTCGAGCCTAAGCACGTAACATATGTCAATAAAGATCACATGAAGGGAGTTACTTTCATTCCATTCCCAAACCCACACAAAGATCTTGACAACTTAATTTTATTGGCATATAAATCGCAACAGAAAATACAATGTCAGGTTATAAAATACAATTGTCAATTATAAAGAGCAACTTTAATTGAAAACAAAAGTATATGGGTTATTAGAAACACTGAAATATACCGAAATACACGTATTTACACGTTCTCTCTGTATATATCGGTTTCCACACACTAATTATATTTTGTTTTTATTTGAATAGTAATATAAAACAAAATAAAATATGATTTATGTGATTTTGATACAATTTTCCTATTTATAGCACAATTCATGTAATGATGTCACTCAGTTTTTCTTGATTCGACAGACCTTGTACATGGCGAATCGTAGTATAATACACAAACGCGTGCTATAACTAGGAAAATGTAAACAATTTGCATCAAAATCACATAAAAGATATTATATTTTGGTTTATATTATTATTCAAACAAAAACAAATAATAATTTATGTGTGGAAACCGATATATACAGAGAGAACATGTAAATTGGTTTTTCAGTGTATTTCAGTTTTTCTCGTAACCAAAAAATATTCTGAATCACATTTCAGCCTGGTACAGGCACACACTACATGTCAATGTAAATATCATCTTGTACCTCATTAAATATTTTCACACAAATACATTCCTTATTTTAAATTTGTATTAGTCGTCTTGCACATTATTAAATTGATTAATTCATTATCTTTCTCTTGCTGTCAAGATTCTTACAAATAAAATGAAATGTCTGCAGTCCTGACTGTTTATCAGAAACTCTGCAAAGATAGATGAATAATAATAATAATAATAATAATAATAATAATAACAGAGTACAACAAAATAACTATTTAAAATTTAATGTTCACGCCACACCTCGGAAAAACCCTGTGAACCTAACCAACAGAAACAATAACCCATATTACAGAACAAACTTAATTCATCATTAAATTGCCCTATGATACAGAAATGGTACAAGCACGTACGGGCTTGGAGTGATAGAGAGACTATTCGGTCACATATCTTTGTTCTCATGGCCGGTTAAAAGATAATATTTTGCGGCTGCGAGCTAATCAATTAGAGGTGGGGGAGGGGAGATATCGTGCATTGCTGCCACAGGAATTTGAGTCTGGGTAAATTCATGTATACACTCACCATATATGAATTTACCCAAAATCAAGTGCCTGTGATTGCTGTTCTGATTTTCAATGCAATTTAATTTTTTTTTTTTTTTTTTTTTTACAAATCAATTCACCTCTTACATTTAGAGCGAACTTTTAATGATGCTTTGGTGGTCTATTTACTTATTTTGTTCGAGTGATTTTCTACGAAAGCGTAAGGTAATTTTCCACCAGGAACATAATCTTCTGTTAGTGAAACGTAATGGTACTGAGCCGTCATATTGTAAATGTTTGTCCGAAGCTGGGGCTACATTCTATTTTTTGGTACGAGGTAGTGATTCGTGACGTCATACTCGGTCCACAGCTGAACAACCCTATTCAGTCTGGTATTACCCGAAATCAGTCTGGTATTACCCTAATTCGGTAATCAAGAAAAGTTAAACTTCATAAAAAAGTTTCATAATTTAATTCTATTTGGTTATTGCCTTACTTTGGGGAATTAAAATGAAATTCACTTGTAATGTGTGATTATATTATGCGATTCCTATAAAAGCTTGGAAGGCAGTATATACAAACTTTCCAATTAAGTATATTTTAAATGAAATAATTGTAGCATTTTGAAAATGTATTATATCTTGAACTGCTTAAACCAATGGAGAGAGAGAGAGAGAGAGAGAGAGAGAGAGAGAGAGAGAGAGACTTGTTTATTAACATAAAGATTAAATTTGAATAAAACATTCTTCGCGCGTTCACTCAAACGGATTAACCGATTAACCGCAATTATATCCGTATTATATCGCCTGGAAGACATTAGTGGCAAACGCGAGATAAGAATGTGAATGTCGTATGTTAAACGGTTTTTTAGTCGTGCTTGTGAACTAAAGTTGCCTTGCTTGAACTTTCAACAACAAAAAAGAGGAGGCTCTGAAGAGTGTATCCGTAACAACATCTATATAGATATTTAACGACCGAAAATGAGGACATTTACTGGAAAATAGGAAGCACCGCAACCCTAAACATTAAACCACCACACCTGATTTTTCCACTTTAAAAAAAAAATTATCCGTTTCCGCCCACATTATAACTTCGGCGGTAGGTAATTATGGCGGGAAAATAGGTAGCGTGCAATCAAAACTTTTTCAGTCCTTGTTAGACTTTTATACACCTTACCTTCCAGTTATTTTCACTGACTTTCCATCGAGCTCTGCAGTCTTATCTGCCAATTTCTGTAAAATCTCACCGATAAGGACGGGTTCACCGCTTGATGGAATGCCCCGTCTATCCATCACTGCCAACACTGTTGAATGATGTACTCCAAGTATACTATGAGCATAATATCGGGCTTGAAGTATGCGGCAAGGAACGAATTCGAAACTAGCAAAAAGGTATCACGATACCAGTATCATAGACCTCAATACTATTGTTTTGTGAAATAAATATACTTTCTATCCTACCTCAGCATGCATGTCACACACTGTCATAGAGAACGATGTTAGATTGTTAATTTGACAAGGACAAAACCAGGTACTCCATTGCATTTAAGAGAAATAACTCTGCTGGAACTTGACAGTGGTAAGAGTTATCTAGTTACAACTGATCAGCCATGTGTACCACATTTGTTTAAATAAAAAATAATTAAACAAAATCTAAAATATGATCTAATTATAAATTAACATAATCTCATGTTGCCAAGAGGCCTAACCATTTAAAGGCTAACAGAAAGTACAACTCTTACATAATGCACCGATCACAAGTAGTGTTGTTATTTTTCTGAATACACTGTTAAGCTCCACCCACCTGGGATTGTACAACTGGTACCATCATACCAAAAAGCTTTCTTTTTAGTTACAATCTGAAGTTACCTTCTAATAATCGTGGCACTTATAACCTCTAGCCGGGTATTGAGTGGTGGGGACCATTGCCATCGCTAAAATACAATGTATCCTACATGTAAAGTTTGAGTCTTGTCTAACGTGCTCTTTCATCCTGTATACTTCATGACAAAACTTTAAACCTTACGATATGATAAACGAATTAACACATTACTACCGTTGCAAAGAATATTGACTAATACATATTAAACAGTTACAAATTAGAGTTATCTTTTTGTGAAATAGTCTTCAATTAAAATGTAATCTTTTATTGAATGCCGATTGTAAGTATGTTATTAAACATGAGTATGTACTGTAAACTGGAGCGAATTCTTTCTCTTTATGTGCCAAAATAAATTTCCTCTAGAATCTAAACCACCGCCTCATATTTAATAATATTATTTACCCCGAATGTCCACTGACCTTATGGAAATGGACGTAACTTGGAATTGTCTTCAAATAAACAGTGGGTCGATTGGAGTGGTCCGTAGTTGTGCGCAAAGGTTTTAGTTTTCTATATACTCTTTGGACTAAGATTAGAGGATCGCAGATATTATTTTCATGTTATCGATGTTTCCAGTACGTCATGATCAGGTTCAATGAATCACTCAGAACTTAAGAATGATATTGGAGGATCTTCTTTTGCGTATAATATAGTCAATACTTGTCTCTATACATATGTGCCCAAATTGATCAGAAATTTACAAACGTGTTGTGTTAATTGTAATAATGTCCCATTATATGTCCTATGATTTTGAACATATTTATAAGAATTTCTACCAAACTAAATGAGAGATGCAGAAGTAGAATATGTGCTTCTCATGTTATGCATGACATTTTGCCATATTGTATACTTACAATAATGCTAATGGAATAGACACTTAATAAATCTACAACTTCAAGATAAGGTTGTGATCAGTGGGTGTGTGTGAAGATTACCCTTGATATAACACAAATGATGGTATTTAAATATCAGGTTTGGTATTAAACAACGAATGATCGTACTGTGGAGGTTGGAAACTCAAACCGTATATGCATATAAATACACGGTGCTTCTGTTTCCAGACAAACTTACCTGGACTAACGAATGTTTGTCATCCCAATTAGTAAAGCAATAATTGCAATTTATTTTAAACAATTCGGCACTAATCTTTCCTAAGTAATGCCACGGAGTAGCTTTTCAGGGATATGAAAATTCTAACCAAGATTAAAGTATAAATCATAGATTTCGGACCAGTTACTTAAAGTGACCCCTTGATATTTTTACATCATTTTCTTGGCTTGAATGTGATCTGTATCCTCCTCGTCTTCAATACTTTACAAATTGCACTCAGTATAGGATAACATTTGCCAAAATAAATAATTACATATGAAGACGAGCAAGCTGGTAGGCCTAATTTGGTCTCAGAATCAGAGCTTGAAGATTTCTATGAGTCTAAGAAGTCAATGTTGGTCGACTTAATTGGGTTTCAGAAGTCAAAGATTTAGAATAATAATAATAATAATAATAATAATAATAATAATAATAATGACTTTGTATAGCGCCTAATCTTTACAAGCTCTAAGAGCTTTACAACATATATAATGATATGACCACAACAACAAAAAACAAGAAACAAAACAAACAGTATGAAAGTAAAAAACATAACAAAAAATGCTGAAAATATTTAAGATAGGAAACTTATTAGGTCTTTTAGTTTGTTTTTGTAGTCGAAAAGGGTGAGTATTTAGAACACTCTTAAACGCCATCACTGTGTCTTTGTGTCTAATTGCTGGGCCCTAGTATGCAAAAAGAACGTTGTCCATATGACCTCATTTTCATAGTGGGAATAATGAGTATACGATTGTCAGAAGAGGAGCGTACGTCTCTTGCTGGTGTGTATATATGGGTGAGGCCAGATAGGTATGTTGTACTGGAGTCCGTCAGTGAAACGTAGCACAGAGAACATTTTGTATTTGATTCTGGATTGAATGTATAGACAGTGTAGGGTACAGAGCAGCGGGGCACGCCGGGGAGGTGTGCTCTAATCGAGGTACTCTAAGTATGATTCGTAAAACTGTTTTTTGATCGTGTGAGATACTGGTTTGAATTTCACACGCTGTACTTATTAAAAACCTGGTTGATCTTGTTCTTTAAGCAATATTTACACGATAACATTTTTCAAAAATGGATTGTGAACATATCAAATTGTACCAATTCCTTACATCTTAAATCTCAGAAAAATATTGTAAATTACTTTAATATTTTTCTCTCATGAAGTTCAGACATGAGATTGCATACTTTATTTGTTCTATAATTTAATGATTGAAATTGTTAGACGCGGCAAAATGACAGCAAATGAACTGTATTGCTTGCGATAACTGACAAATATAAGGTGAATACTACATTCAAATCAGACTTGAGCTCAAAATTCCTCCTACCACAACTTTGTCCATTTATTCTACAGAAGAAAACTGTGTTTTTACTAATGCAGAGTAAAATTTCAGTATTGTTGGAAATTTATCTCACTTTGTATGTCATGCTTTTAAAAGCGAAAAGCAGGTTCAAGAAATATGAGAGATCTTATATATTATAACTGTAATGTCAATATGAATGACTTTTTCCATATTTAGTTTCTCTCTCCCTCTCTGACTTGTAGTTCTTCCTTTATAAACATGGTTTGACAACATTTTAGTGTTCTATAAGTAAACCAATCGTTTTTATTTCCTTTATTTTCAATTGCCCACATTTTAGAAGCTCTAAATACTCGTTTTAGAGTTTTTATATTAGTAGGCGGTACAAGTTTCTAGATAGCAGATTGCACGCTGATGATAGAAACAATTACATAATTCATTTGCCAATTTCTTAGGACTATTTCGTCATAAACGTATTAACAGAAAAGAGCAAAACCGTTTTCTTTTTTGTTGTAGACCACACAGAGCCTTATAAATAAGACCTAAAGGAATTGTATGCACTAAAAATCTTTTCCATCAAGTAATAGAACAAAATATTTGTTGCTTGCTGCTTCGTTTGTTACGCATATCTATAATTTTGTAACTACTGCTTTATGATTTATTTAGTGTTTGTAATTTTATTCATGGCTGTAAATTGTACACAAGATCTTCAGTTAGATTTTGCCTACATGACATGAGTCTGTTATTATTACAAAAGATCTATAACTATATGCTGACGTATGTATTGAAAATTACTAACAATAATCCTAATAATAATACTTAATGGCGCATTTGGATTCATTTCTCATTGTCTGATGTGGTATATAATATTCAAGCATTCAGTAACTTCCCATTGGTTGGGCACAGTTATACAAATAGGCAATTTCGAAGCAAAATGAGTAGTTGGATTCGTCACGTGGGGTATATTGTCAAATATAGACAATAGAAGGTGTATATCCGGAAAGAACTGAGTAATAATATTCATTCCGACTTCAGAGTAATCTTCTTTTCTTGTGTTCTCATAAGGACCCCCATTTTTAACAAAATAACAAACAAGTACCTCAGCGGTTTCAGTTTCGGTAAAGTCCTCTGAAATAAATATAAAACTCCAGGATCGTGTTCCTCTTCGACGACTAGTAATTATCGTTTGTGAACTTGATTAGATATTAAGAGAATGTGCACTAGACTGAGGATCTCTATGATCAATATATTTTGATTGATTATTACCAAGAGCAAGAGTGACATCATTAAATGGCTGACCAGTAAATGTTTCAGCCAAAGGAATAAATTTCCGATCAACTTCATTCTCAAGAGCTCCTTTTGCCATAGCACTAATAATTGCACATGCAGGGTATAAATCATTGAGCCCGTTTTAAATAGGATCAACGTATTGTCAGTTACAAGTGGATTAACCACAACTTTATCTCCAGCAGTTATTGCCTAACAATAAATGAACATCATCAATGGGCAAACAAATTCAATGCGCTGATAGTCACTATACCTGAAAGCAAGACTGATGACAAATAAAGGAGTGGAATTTTAATAAAACCGCACTCTACTCTCTGAATAAGAATACTTTCAGAAGAAGACTTCTCAGAAACAGGCACAGTATTTCATAAATAAATAATCTGATAAAGTCATGTGTCCCTTAATAATTTAATAGGGACAGACTTGTCAGAATCATCAAGTGATAGAGAACATTTCGACATGAATTGCACATAATTCTGATTAATAAGATAAGACTGGGGATTGTTTACCTGTATTGTTTCCAATAAATGGCGATGACCTTGACCTCTGAGAAACAAGAACATTTGTAACAGCTCTTTCTTTATTGTGTTTATGTTCTTAACTTCTAGCAATCAGAAATAGTGTGCCTTATTTTCTTGCAATTAGGAAGATATACGGATTTCTGATCATTCTTTTTAGAAGTTTGATTCGTATATGTTGTGCCAGTTTGTGATTTGTAAGTCCTTGTATGAGGCTGAGACGGTTTCTTAATAACAACCTGCTGAAAGAAATATGTATTGACAAATCAAACTTTATGATTCAAGGAATAGTCAGCATTTTCCAAAGTGTGCTCATCAAGATAGGTCTTGATTGTACTATGTGTTGATTTTTTTTAAAAAAAGTCTTATGAATTTTATACGGTTATTATATCTTTCTTAACCTTTTAAGAATAGAGCACCACCTATCAATTTATTGTGATATTTTCCCCTGCATTTTCGAATTTTAGTATTGGTCAGTTCCTTTACTACAATTATTAAACCTCCGTCGATATTCCTCAGGTACCATCTCATAATCTTTCAAGATATATTCCATAACCACATAATCATCCATCGGTTGTGCTGAAAGTTAAATGTAAGTATTACTAGCTCTACAAACTAACTACGCATTGCAATGCCAAAGTGCTGTGCTTTCTTGGCCATTTCAAATTTGTAGCGAATTTATCAAAACAAGCCAAAATTATTGTTCTGTTTCATTTTCCTGAAATCAGAATACTAACCTAATAGTTTTTGGTAATGTCAAGAACCTAATTTTTATGCGTTTAGTGTTCTTTGCTTTCCAGTCCTCATTCTTTTAATTTCATTTCTATTTCCATCTCTCTTTCTTTTTTTTGTATTTTCAATTCCATTTGTATCTCTCCTTCTTTCGTTTGCATTTGCACCTGCATTTGCATTTGCCTCTATTTCAATTCTTAGTCTCCTTTTTAATTTAATATGCTTTTTCTTTTGCTTATGTTACTTAGTTTATAACCATGTAGTCGTAACATAAATATAGATCCTGTAAATTAGCACAGATATTTATATTTCTAATATTTCATTTCCTGCTAACAACAAAAAAGGTGGGGGAAGAGATTTGTGTTGACATGGACTCTATTTTACTTATGTTGATAGAATCGTTACTTTAACCTTTTTTTGAATCTGAGAGCGAGTTCCTGACGTCAATAGAAGATTATAGAAACGAGTTTCTATTTATTTTGAGACTGTCATTAATTATATTATCAGTACTCCTATTTTAAAACGTCGACCATTTCGTCTAGATAGCATGTGGTGGTAGAATGTCAGCAAAACAAGAATGAGACGCCTTATACAATTTTATGAAAGTAACATAATTTATGAAACATTAGTCTGTCTTCTAATGTAAAACAACGAATTTATAGCAAAATCTTACTACATGAAACACGAAGACCAGTTACAGTTCTTCCTGCTTTTGACTGTATTTTTATAATTTAAGTGAGCCTTGAAACTAACAACCATCGCATACAACTTCAGCATATATTAAAAAGTGGCGGTTATATGTAAATTAAATTATCCTTTCTGCGTCTTTCGGCTAAATTTATATTTAAATATTTTCAAAGCAGTGATTGTTTTAAGCAGACAGAAAAATTTTATCATCATGTTTGTTTCCGTTGCCTAGATTACTGCATGTTAAACCAAAATGCAGGCTGTTTATGAAGCTCAGTAGATCGTTGGGAGGGGGTGGATAAGAGGTTGATGTTGTCTTTTCCAGTGTACTTTATACAGGTTTAGTAAAGCAGCAAATTGTTGAAATCTCACACAATGTTCACACTGTGAAATCCCACTCCATGGTTGACAGCGTGAAATCTCACACCATGGTTCGCACTGTGAAATCTCACACCATGGTTCACACTGTGAAATCTCACACCATGGTTCACACTGAAATCTCATACCATGGTTCACGCTGTGGAAAGACAAAGCCGTTAGTAGGACTGTGCAAAGAAAAGTTTGACAGTGTTTTACCAAATGGTAAATGAGATATGCAAGACAACGGAACTAGTCAAAAGCATATTAAACAACGATATAGAACGTCTTTACCCATGTTTATATTACCACGTGATTACGTGTTCGCTTTATGATCTAGTTTTTTGTATTTAATTGATGTTCAGAATAAACTGCTAGTAGTCGAGATGGATGAGGAACAATGATGGTAACATTAAACAAAATTCATGTTTTGTCAATCAAACTTGCTCATACCTATGAACAAACTGACCAATACAACCGAGATTAAATAATCGAGCCTTTGTACAAGTAATAAGCACCTTAAAAACTTATTGAAGATTCAGACATACGGTCCGTCACCTAATCGATGGACACAATGTATCATATATAAAATGAAATTGTCATAATTTCAACCCTTTTCAACCATTAATCAAGACATTTTCGTTATACACTTACCAACTAAACTTCAACGAGTGTCAACAAAAACTTTGACTCGTAGTATGCTCTATGCTAAGGAGTAGGCTCAATTATGTCTCACCCATTGAAAACTAATTCATTGAATTTATTTAGCTGCACGAACAAAGATTCAGATGTGTACTCCAAACACAGTTTCAAAACTCTACTCAAGCCAAAATCTTTCAAATGTGGCAGTAACGATTTATACAAGGACACACAGCTGAACATGTCATGAATTGCCGATATTTTATCTCGAAGAATCGGGTAACATTTCTTCATGAATTTCAGTTTAGAAAACGAAGTCGTAGTCCCCTTTTAGCTTTCCGTTCACAAAGAAAAGAAAATGAAATGGGAAAAAGAACAGTCAAGGAGGAGAAGGAGTTAGGAGGGAAGTCGGAAGGAGAGAAGGAACTAGCGTGACAGGAGAGATAGAAAACAAGGACAGGTGGAAAAGCAAACTCACCATATAAATGATGCAATAGGCTATCACAAGGTTGAGAGGTAGAAAAGTGATTAACGAATTATTATCAATTAACTATTGGATTGTATTCAATTGTTATCCATTTGAATTTCATCTTTTGTGTACTATATAATTTAACTGTCGGCATTGCTAGAATTGGGGTCTCGGAGCTTTACCTTTCTCTCTATCACTAATTTCACTTATTACATAATCGAGCCTGGGTGGGACTTCTATAATAATTTAAATAAAATATTAGAAGCAACCAACCCCAACCAAAACACAGTGGAAGCTTAACAAACCGCGCCACACGTTACAGTCGAGCTATTGCCTGTTGCTACTGTTAGACAATTTACTAGACAACGGGTATGTTACTGGGTCTATTTGTGACAGTCAGTATCCTCTCTATTATACCCCAAAACATATTCTACATTAGGTATCATCATGATGATGCCAAAATAGCTTCTTTCCAGTAGATACATGTATCTGCAAGATTATGCCTACAACCGTCTTCCCAGTACGCAGCATCGATGCGATATTAGAATATATCAAGTACCATTTAAAAGGAGTCTGACGGATCAGCTTAACTCTGGTTAATCAGCTTAACTCTGGTTAATCAGCTTCATTCTGATGGATCGGCTTAATTCTGGTATAGAATCCATTTTAAGGAGTTTAAAAGCTAGCAGGATGGAAAGTAAAGATAAAGTACAGGTGATAAAAAATGGTCCAAAAATCTTGAATGCGTTAAATTGAATGATAGATTGTTGAAGGTTTAACTTAAAAGACAAAGAATACGTTGTTATTGCTAAATAGTTTTGAATTGCTGATATAAAAAATAGCATGTACTTCGAAAAAGCTAGATGAAGCTCTAGAAACGTTATAGAATAACTATTGACATTGTGGATTTCGACATAACACGACAAGTTCTTAATTTTAAAGGATCATGACAAAAATCGCATTGGGAAGTTTGTTTTCTGAAAGCGGGGTGTCAGGGCGGTTGCCTCGCTCGTCTTGGCTTAAAGTCGGACCTGGTTTGTGTGTGCCCGAGGATGCCATCTTGCAGAAATCAATTTACTTACAGTTCTATAATTATTTATTCTGTATCCGATAGTGGCGTTCACTCCAATGGTATTCGGAGTAAAGTTCTGTTTCTTTACTAGATACCTTACCGTATCTGCTTGGTTAAAATGCTTATGTAACACACACACACACACACACACACACACACACACACACGCCAAAAATAAAACCCCTCTCCAAACAAACAAACTACAACAAAAACCCATCAATTATCATGATTCAAAGCGTTAAGGAGTTCTCGTCATAGAAGAAACACGTCTTTTAGTGTGTGTGAGGTTTCCATGACATTATGATACTGCTCAATCTTGTCAATGTTTTTAATTTTTCGCATGCATACTGATCTATAGCAATCTGTCAATGGGGGTGAAGTGTTTCTTAAATAGTATAACAATTAACTCTGACAATCAGTTTACCTACATTTCTAGCTTGGTGTGTATAATTTGCACCTAAATACTGCCAAATATAACGTCATAAAAACGTTGCTTATTTCTAAATATAGGCTATCGATGTTCTCATTTTAAACTTGTATTTTTAAATTTATTTTATGTTCTAATTTCTAACCCTGTGGGGAGGCAGGAAACGACGACTCAGTAAATGAGAATTAACATGAATGTAATTACTTCTAATGTTAACAGCATTTTAGAAGGTTGTAGTAACTTTCAAACTGTATCAAATTATGAATTTATATATTATAATATGTAAAAATACATTTGAAGTGAACCCACATGAATCTGCTCTTTAGCAGGTATACCACGTTCTACTTTGTGACTTGTACGAGTAGTTGCAAGAGTTAACTCCCTCAAAAATCCTATATCGTGATAATACACATACTGAATATACAATTATAGTAAGTACAAATAAAAAACGCGATTTAAAATCCATACAAGATGATATTTAAATGCTAAAAATCGAGAGAAAATAATTTTATATAATTTATCTGAACTTCACTTCAAATATAAATTGTTTCTAATGTGCTGAACATTGTGACAGCGTGATATAGCAGCCGACGATTACGTTAATAGACTCCCCTTTTTTCATTGACAGTTTAGCCGCCAGTAAACAAAGGTGAGAGATATGTTACAGATCATTTTTTCTCATAGGTTTCTTTTAATTTGAGTGTTTGAAATATATGTAATGCAAAGTATTTTAATTAAGCAAACTTTGGATAAATTCTTATTTATTACATACTCACAACGGGCACTTTGCATTGTGCTGTATCATACACACGCAGGGCAAACCACAAACTGAAAAGTTTGTTTTTGGTATCTTTTTCTCAAGATATTAGTATAAATTACTTTTTTCAATTTATTGTGACCTATATCAATTGTCGTTCACTTTGTCTTTGAAAAGAATAGACAATGAAATTGGTGATAAAGGATAAAGCACATAGATCGTATATTTCAAATATTATTTGCTTAAATATTATATGTAAATGTTATATGTACGATATACAATACACTCTTTGAGACATATAGTATATATTATTTATAGATAAATTGAAAGCAAGAATACAAACCACTGTTGGTAAAAATGACATATAACAGTACACCATATAAAATCCTACTGACACTGTATCGTCTGCTGGACTCAAACACATGCATACTGTTTTGCTTGCTTTTCAAAGGAAACTGATAGAGTTGCACCTTGAGCATGCCCAGAAACCATTCTTGCACCCTAAACTGCAATTTTCCCTTTACATTCACCATATGTTTGTAATTATAGCGGGATATGTGACCATGATTGTTCAGCACAATAAGTGGTTCGGCACTGCTATGAGTGACTGCATCATAAACCAGATATAAATACTACAAACCTTTATTGCTATGATTGATGAGTAGAGTCTACACATGGAATATTTATCACTCTAAACCAAGATGCACACAACCATGAAGAAGTTTTATTGGTTATTAGTTTTATCACATTTATTAGTCCATTGTAATTTGTAGTCACCAAAGTCAAATATTTAAATTTTACCTATTTCATCATTGAAGGAAGAGCAACCATGCACACAGTCAATGCATGCATTCACATTGTTTCTTATCTGTGAAAACCAGCACAATGTTGATAATATATCATAATCAGGTATCTTTCCAGATTACTTTCACTGAAATATGATGAGACTTGAGTATTGCCTTACAATTCTTATTGAAGTTTCAATATAATATAATGGCCAGGATATTTGCATATTGTCCATATCAGTATGAATATGGTCATTGTCATTTTCTTTTGATAAAGTTATTTGCTTTTTAAGATAATGTAATATTTTAGTTAATGTAAACGCTGTATTCTTTGTTGCTTTATAGATGTTACTACTATAAAACCCACATGAGGCCAAACATGTCATGGTTAGAGAACTCATCACCTTACTGCATCTCTGCTGCATCATTTTGTTTATTGAATTGGTGTATTTTTTATTTATGCTGTGTTTAACTTAGGTTTAGGATTTTGGCTGTAACTAAATTTATTGAATAAGTGGTCTCATAGTTATCTCTTTGGACATGATAAGTAAATGTTAACTTGTTAATAATGTTGAAGTTTCATATGCCATAATGTCAGTATACTGCATGTAAACTTCACATGAAAATGAAGTTTATGATGAGATATTTTAAATGCTATAATTTCTTTAAATGAATGTATTTTGTATTTTACCAAGAACGTTAAAGAAAGAACAAAATATGTATCCACAAATTATGACCATTTCCCCCCTTCAACTTGAAAAACTGGACTTCCACTACAAACCTGCAAGTAGTGGCTTTCACTCCAGATATCTTTTACTGAAACAACCATATTTATTGATATGCAAATGTATTTACATATCCATTAGAGAACCTTTGAATTGAGGAAATAGGAAACCTCTAGGTTGTGGTAAATGAAAATTCGCTTTATCTTAGATACTACCAGGCTATCTTCTAATTGCACATGCTGTATGATACAATCTTTAAGCCCAAATTCAGAAACCTAATTTTCTTCCACCTTATGGCATATAAATACTACCTACCTTACCCAATACAGCAAAAGTAGATGTGCCAGATCACCACCTTCATTATCAGAACCACCCATATTTTTATTTCGTTCATGCCAATTCAAAGTGACCTGAATACATCCTATGGCTTATCAAAGTAAATTAAGTGCAGTAAGATTTCTCTATTATAGCCGTACAGCTATGTATACAGATGGTTCAAAATATGGAGACAATGTTCTAGTTTCCATTACATCACTTCATAGCACCATCTTGAGCCAATTACAGGATGAAGTCTGCATTTTACTGCAGAAATTACACAATTTTTAAACTACATTGAAACTCTGGAGAGCAAATTTTCTCATCTTTTCAGTTTCCCATTCCATGCAAAAAGCCTGGAAAAATTTGAAATAAATTGACGACACATTAATATCTCCAATTTTACAGAAACATGATTTGCTCATGCATTCTGAAAAGATTTCCGTTCATTTGGCAGTTGTTACTTTGATATTAAGAAATGAAACTGCCTTGAAGTCACCTGTTCCATGTAATGATTTTAACCGCTCTGTTGGCCTAGTGGTTAGAGTGTCCGCAGCAGGAGCAGGAGGTCGTGATTTTGATCCTCGGCCGAGTCATACACTGTACCAAAAACGTACAAAAATGGTACTAACAGCTGCCTCACTTGGCAATCAGCATTAAGAGGTTAGTGTTAGGACTGGTTGGCCTGGTGTCAGGATAATGTGACTGGGTGGGACAACATGCTACATGTCTTCGGTATGATGCCCCAATGCTAGACATCACTATAAACTGCCTCAGTGCAGACATCGTAGGAATATGACTTAAATTTTTTTAAAGCTACGTTATCCTAATCAAACAAACCATGTAATGACTTCAAATATTGTATAAATCAGCATGTAATGACTTCAAATATTGTATAAATCAGCATGTAATGACTTCAAATATTGTATAAATCAGCATGTAATGACTTCAAATATTGTATAAATCAGCATGTAATGACTTCAAATATTGTATAAATCAGCATGTAATGACTTCAAATATTGTATAAATCAGCATGTAATGACTTCAAATATTGTATAAATCAGCATGCTCTGTATATTTTGCCAAATAGGTGGAATGAAAACTCGAGCTACATAATGTCAAACTTATAATTGGAAAATGGCTGCCATCATATTGAACAAATTAGAGAGATGATGTGGTATTGTACCCATCAGATAGAGGACATACATACCACACTCATGAATACCTCTTAAAGGGTGAACCTCAACCAGAATGCATACATTACCAGCGTCCACATTCTTCTCAAGCATTGACCCACATCCTGTTAGACACAAGTTGTTGATCTTTATTACCAAAGAAAGTTTGAACTTTTTACTGGAATGCAGTTTGTAGCCAAAAACAATTGACCATTTATTTTTAAGAATATTATGCCTTTTACTATTATATTATATCATCTTGTATTATCTTATATTATATTATATTATATTATATTATATTATATTATATTATATTATATTATATTATATTATATTATATTATATTATATTATATTATATTATATTATGTTATGTTATGTTATGTTATATTGTTATGTTATATTACATAGTGTATTATGTTATGTTATGTTATGTTATACTGTATTATATTATAGTATAGTATAATATAGTATAGTATATAAACATTTCATAGATCTTTAACATCTTTTAGGACTTTAGACATATTCTTCATCTCCAAAATCCTTGGAAAGGTTGCAGAACTAAATAATTGCTGGAGTAGATGAGGTGTATCCTTATCTCTGTATGTTTTTCCTCGGCCACATGTATTAATTAGTTTTACTTGGGATATTCAAGGAACACTATATCTTGTTCTTTGTGGACAAGTTATATATGTAAATTGTAAATTAGGAAAAGAGTTCTTATACATGTACATATGTCCATTCTATGATGGTGTCTAGGTTTTAAGTACGATCTTATTTAGTGAAAACTAAGTCTTATTATAGCAGATATTAGGAATTAAATTGTATATGTTTTATCTTCTAACTTCAGACAAATGGCAAAGATGAATGGTGCGGTCCTTCTGGAGGATGTGGACCCTGAAGAGGAGGGAAGGCCACCTCCATGCCAATTTAAGCAGTCATATAGTTTACCCTTCTTTAGATACAAAAATATTGTCTTGGCAATTGTCTTCATTGATGGCATTGTCTCAATGGTGTTATGGCTCACAGGTATTAATTTGATGCAAAAATGGTATGACATACTGAATTTGTACAAGAATTGTGGCCATTTTAACTGACTTATGTATCTGTAGTGTACAAAGCAATGCATATAGATCATTAAAAAGGCATTGGCTGTCATAGCAGCTTTTAATAATGATAAATGTGCATGTTAGTTACAGTTGATCCAACGGGCACAGGTCCATGTTCTGCCAAACTTTGGAATTCACAGCCCACATATTTTAGGAAGTTAAAAGCACCAATAAAGGTCCATATTTTGCCAAAAGCATTACATTTTGTGTTATGGCAGGTCATCATTAGCATCAATTATTCCAAAATTATTTTCATTTTCATAAATGTGAAAGCAGTATTATTGTGAATCAAAAGGTCATCAAAGTATGACTGCTTATAGTGTCCAATGGATGTTCACTTTTTGGAGTAATCTTTATTTGAATCAGATTGAAGAGTCTCAAATCACAGATTAAACAAATTAGTTTATAAATCAATTTCTTTTGCATCAGCATGCTTGTCGTTTGGGTAATAAACATTAGGAAAGAGATTGGTTGATTTGTCTACAAATATTAGCAGTAGATTAAATTACGAAAAATAGAATTACTTGATAAGGTGGTTGGATGATCTGAATACATATTGATATTGGGGACACTCACATCTGAATACATATTGATATTGGGGACACTCACATCTGAATACATATTGATATTGGGGACACTCACATCTGAATACATATTGATATTGGGGACACTCACATCTGAATACATATTGATATTGGGGACACTCAATGGTCAAAAGCTACTTGCCTATCAATGCATGCCAAGTAATTAAGTGTACATTATTGACATTTGTTTATTAATATTTTTTTGTCATTTGCAAGATCTATTTACCTTGAATAAATCATTGATGACTGAAAGGTTTTGAAGGGAGAGAACTTGTCATTACAATGTGTACAGACAGAAGACTTTTTTGATTGCTGTGGCATAGGGACCGTTATCATTGTCTCATAACAAATAAATAAACATTCAAACGTCTGAGAATTTTTAAGATGTAACTCCAAAGAAATCAGTCACAAAATCTTTAAAAATACTGTAGCATCCCAGTGGCTTGATGGTGGTTAGAACATGAGATTCCACGAAGCTATTTCCTGCCTAAGTAGCTCAGGACTGAGATGAAAGAAAAACCCTGAATAAAGATTTGTAAATGTTGACCTTTGTGAATGAGTGACCTTTAGATGGAGATGTCCACTTAAGTAGGTTTTTCTGTATGAGTAGTTATCAAAACAGATATGGTGAACAAATTTAAATTCTCAATTACTAGAATGAAGTATTTCATCCAATTATTTTATTTTCTCTTATTTTAGGTGGGAACTCAAACTATTTTGTGGATAATGTTGCATATTTCCATCTCAAGGACTCAGTATTTGACCTTGCCATCATGGCAGCTGTCAAGGTTGTGACCTTTGCCCCAATGACTTCATATCTAGAAAATATATGTACAGAACAAATAGAAAAATCAAGAAATAGATCTGTTAAAACAATCTCCAAATCTCTTCATTTTGTTCTGATACTTCTCAGCCTTGGATTTTTAGCTTTTTCTTCGACAAAAGGAGGTTTGATTCTTGACTCAATTCTCAATGATACAGATTATAAAATAATGCATCCAACATACAATGCATTAGTTATAAGTGCAGCATCTTTTAGCTTGATAGAATGTGGAATGTTTTTTTGGAGTTTCCAAGCCATGAAGAGGTTAAAGGTCATAAGAATCCTGCACCTCTATAATGAGAAAGGTCAAGAGGTCAGTGAAAATGGAAAGCCTTTGAAGAAGAAAGTGGATATCCTACGATTGATCAAACTTGCTAAACCAGTATGTATATATGATATATAGTTTATGATAAATTCAAGTTTAGAAAATTATTTTCTAATTTGTAAGTACTATCTTTGCTATATTACAGGATCTGTATTAGGGGAAACAAATCCTTTTCGAATTTGAAGAAATGGGAAAAAAATTGTGAATGATCTAATCAAGAAATAATGATAGGACTTGAAAATATGATACAAAATATTTTGTTACATTCAATTCATTTTTCGATGCAGTTCAGTTTAGAAATCACCCAGTATGAATCCTGCAAAAATGCAGTTTATAATAGATCCTGTATACTATACCATAATTGTGATGATGCTAGATATCATTTGAAGTTTCAGATTTTTGTTTGTTACATTAACTCATGTCATAAACATTTTTTCCCCAATACTTTTTTTGTGGCAGTTTTAACATTAAATTATATATACAATGCATAATATTTGAGGCAGAAATCAGAGCCAACATTGCTTATCTTAAATGCATTAAATAAGGAGGAGTGTTACAATTTAAGACCCACTACAGTCTTCAAGGGTGTGGACTGCATTTTTCTCATTAGTGTTACAATTTAAGACCCACTACAGTCTTCAAGGGTGTAGACTCCATGTTTCTCATAGTGTTACAACTTAAGACCCACTTCAGTCTTCAAGGGTGTAGACTCCATGTTTCTCATAGTGTTACAATTTAAGACCCACTTCAGTCATCAAAGGAAGACCCACTTCAGGCTTCAAGGGTGTAGACTCCATGTTTCTCATAGTGTTACAATTTAAGACCCACTTCAGTATTTCAAGGGTGTAGACTCCATGTTTCTTATAGTGTTACAATTTAAGAACCACTTCAGTCTTCAAGGGTGTAGACTCCATGTTTCTCACAGTGTTAAAATTTAAGACTCATTTCAGTCTTCAAGGGTGTAGACTCCATGTTTCTCATAGTGTTACAATTTAAGACCCACTTCAGTCTTTAAGGGTGTAGACTCCATGTTTCTCATAGTGTTAAAATTTAGGACCCACTTCAGTCTTTAATCAAATTTATACTGATTGTAGTTACATAAGAAATGCATGTACACTTGAATTATAATGAAAGTAAATAAGTATGATGATGGTATGATCAAACCTTTAGTCAGAATCCTAAAAACATTATTCAACATAAATGTGTATTTGCTTTGTGGATAATAATGATCATTTCCAATTTTAATTTTAAGAAGAAAGATAATATATTACTGAATATGCAGTCAGATATGTAATGTAAATTTATTAATATTTGCAGGAAGCTGTATTGTTGATTGTGGCATCCCTTGCTCTCTTGGTGTCAAGTGGTTCCCAAATGGTGGCTCCACTTTTCTTTGGCATGGTGGTTGATGTGGCACAAAAGAGCATGGGTAGGTGCTTCTTAATAAACAAAACAAGAAAAGTACCTCTTTATTGCTATAAAATAGGCAAAGAAGCTATGTTAGATTGAATTTACAATTGATGATTAACTTAATTTGATGTCTCCAAATTAAAAATAATTAAATACCACCAGAATGATGTTATTCAATATTATTTTTTCACAATTGTTTTCTCTTTGTAAGTTTTAGTCAGTCTTATATAGTGTAGTGTAACCCCTCCACTCCCATTTTTTTAATATTCAGAACTTGAACATGACATAAATCTTAATTCACTGTACTTTGTATTTGAAAGTGAATACCTTTTAACCACTGAACAAGAATGTTAAATGTGTTGAAATCCAGTACAGTGTAACTGTGACAGGATTTGAATGTGAATACACGTACCTTTATCACCTTTCCAACAAGATGGTTAAACTAATTTGCAGTTATAATATATATATATATATATATATATATATATATATATATATATATATATATATATATATATATATATATATATATATATGTATATGTATATATCTATATAGTGCATTTTTCTCTTTTGAAATTTGGATGTCTTTGCTCACAAATTTTCGTTTATGCTGGCTTTCTTTGTTTCATAAACAGATGAGCTAAATCGAACCGTTCTGATCCTGTTTGTTATATACCTTGGTGGAGCATTCTTCTCAATGATCCGATCCTGGCTTTTTAATCTGGCTGGTCAGCGTGTTGTGGCTCGACTTCGTAAACAGCTCTTTGGTTCCATCATTAAGCAGGAAGTGGCATTTTTTGATACTAACAGGTACATTTTGAATTTTTATCAAAATATGTCTGAACATTTTGTTGTCAAGAACTTAATTATGTCATACAAATCATATCTGCATGGTGCTTGGAATAATTATTTTGAGTCATATTCTTTTAGCTTCAAGATTATATAGAAATTTGGGAATTATAATTGGCAGCTATCAACCATAATCATAATGAACCCCCGCCTAATATGTGTAATTCATAGATTCTAGTTTTACTAGTTAATAATAATGATTCAGAATTTATCTGTAAAAGACAAATTTTAAAGGATAAAATGCCATTTTCTCAGTGTAAATTTTTAAATAATCACTTCTTTATAAGATATTTATACATCTGCCATTAAGAAGGCATATTGTGTTGTTCCATAGATCTGTCAGTCTATCCATAGATCTGTCAATCTATCCATAGATCTGTCAATCTATCCATCTATCAGGTTTGTTTCTAAGAAATAACTTTTAGTTCTCTACCATCCATATTTTCTCACCTTCATGGATGGCTTGCATTTAGAGTAAAGAAATCAATCAATTTTGACGTCAAAAGGTTGTTGATAAAGGTATGTGTGTATGATTTGGATATTTTACATAGTTTTAACAATTTTTCTGTCATATTATTATGATGTCTGCAATGCGGCAGTTTATAGTGATGTCTAGTGCTGAGGCATCATGCCAGAGACATGTAGCATAATGTCCCAACCAGTCACATTAACCTGACACCAGGCCAACCAGTCCTAACACGAGCCTCTTAATGCTGAGCACTAAGTGAAGCAGTTGTTAGTACCATTTTTGTAAGTTTTTGGTATGACTCGGCCAGGGATCAAACCCATGACCTCCTGCATCTGAGGTGGACACTCTAACCACTAAGCCAATGGAGCAGTCATTGATAAAGTCACTGTGACTGAAAGAAATAAACATCGTTTCCTTGCAATAACTCAAGTTACCCACCATCGACAGTTACCAGCCTTTGTAGAATGCTTGTAGTTGGCTTAAGGAAGAACATATTATCTTGCAGGTCACACATTTAAAGGCATGAATGACTATGACAGAAAAGAGGACTGATTTTCACACAGTGACATTTGTTTTACCTCACCTAAGGCTATATTTACCATGTTTTGGAATTGGCTTGCATGTAAGGTAAGGTAAACCATAACAGTATAGGGGATAAAAGACTTAGATTAGGTTACTGTCTACAACAGAAGAAAAATAGTTTCTGAACAAACATACTGGTATGAATGAATTGTCATATTGGTATCGAGTTTTAAATGAAAGGTGTTTTGTATGGTATCTAGTTGGTCATACATGAAAATGGTGCCAATCTGGCTGCTACTACAAACGGCCACAATGGCCTGATAGATATTTTTATTATCGCTACATCTCTTGTTGACTAGTGATATTGACATTGTGCTTTCTGTAAAATACTTCTTATGAGGTATAGCTGGTCATAAATGGAAATGATGTGAATCTGATAATCTGATATCAAGTGTAGACACCATGGCATTGTAACTTCAAGAAAAGAGAAAGTCATATGAACATGGTGTTTTCACCAGAAGACATCTTATAATTGCCATGTTTATTCCAAATTCAAATGGTGCTGATTTTATATCCAATATGAAAGTTTTGTTATCACAACTGCTTTTTTAAGTGGAAAGTCATTTTGATATGGGACATTCATCAGAAAGCTTCTTTGGTGTCTTATTTTTTGATCCTAAAAAAATAATGCAAACTGACCCTCAGTAATCACGAGTTTGGCCATCATAAAAATATTATTATCTCTATTTCTCCCAGGTTAGATGGCTATATCAATGTGGAGTTTTGGCAATAGATTTCTATTGATGGCTAGTTGATCCTAAATGAAAATGGTGCCAGTCATACATTCAGCATGGTTGCCATGATGGGTGTTAAGAATGACATGGAATTTCACCAAAAGACTTCTAATAATAAATCTACTTGGTCCTAATGAAAATGGTGCCAATCTGAGATCAATACATAAACCTCAGCAGCTTTTTAAAAATATTGTTATTGTTCAAAAATATCATAGTTTTAACACTCAGTAAATGAAAGGAAGAAATGGACTTACCTTACATTTCCTGAAAATTTTTGTCACTGAGTAAATCATTGGTCCATTTGAGGTTTCTTTTTTATTCTAAAGATCAGTTTCTTGTCACTACTGGTCACAGTGTATTGTATCTTCATATTTGTATGGATTCTGGTGAGTATAGTAACTTATAACCTTCATCCTATCCTGCAGTGACTATATAACATGATATTTCAAATGAAATGGGGCAAATATTAAATTTTGAATGATAAGTATCAAGGCTGTTATTTACATTCTTTTTTTTCAGAACAGGAGAGTTGTGCAACAGACTGTCATCTGACACACAAGTCTTACAAAATGCTGTTACGGTAGGTTTAATGCTTCCTAGAAAGAAAGCTTTATTAAAAGTAGTGTTAAAATTCAGTAACAATATGATAACTATTTATTAAGTAATCATATGTATTTCAATTTACATTATTCATTGCAGTTGATCTATTCTCATCATAATAATTTGTTTGTTATGATCATACTGCATTGACTAACTTCATGAAAATGTTTGTTATAAACATACTGCATTGACTGACTTCATGAAAATGTTTGTTATAAACATTCTGCATTGACTGACTTCATGAAAATGTATGTTATAAACATACTGCATCGACTGACTTCATGAAAATGGATAAACATACTGCATTGACTGGCTTCATGAAAATGTTTGTTATAAACATACTGCATTGACTGACTTCATGAAAATGTTCCCTTATAAAAATGCAATCCTAAATCAAGCTTGCGCGAGCTTGTGATAGCTCGTAGCACGCTTCTTACAATCTTAACTGTAGCTCGCAAACTACATGGAAGCTTGCACTGAGCTCGTAGGAGCTCGTAGAAGTAATTTGGCTACATTCAAGTAAAGCTGCTTGTGCGATCTTGCTAGCAAACCCTGCAGATAAATTAATTATCTATAAAATGGATATGGTTAAAAATTAAATTACTAGAAAATGTAACATTTTCTGTATAAAATCATTAATTTGCATATGAAAACAATGATCTTGACTCGTTTTGAAAAAGGTATTGAAATTTGCTAGGTCGTCTAGTTGGCCAACCCTGGTAAAATAATAATAATAATGACTTTATTAAAAGAAGCTCATTTGGTCAGGCCTTCCCTCTACATTTACATTTTTGTACATGTACAGATATATATATGATGCACAGATTTTTACAAGATGAGGTGTCTTTAGACAACAAATGCGCTATTAAAACTAGATAATTGATCTATTGCAACAGTAAAATATGTACAAAGCTTTAAGGATAAGTACATACAGGATTCATACAAAAAGTAGTAGTGAAAATGTGTAATATATATATATATATATATATATATATATATATATATATATATATATATATATTAGGGCATAACCGACTTTTGATCCGGAAATCGGATTCCACCGGATAGTATGAACTTCTAATTAATCGGAGTCGGACAGGGCAGGAACGACCAATTCGGATAATAAAAATAATAAAGTTGAATTTTTATAGCACCGTGTCTAACACTGCGTGTCATTCAATGGTGCGTTAATAAAGTTAAATAAGAAGTCAGAAAAGTTCAGTATGGTCAACACAACCACGCTGTGAGACAATCTATTTGAACGGATGGATGAATACCGGAAATGAAGCCGGATATGGTAAAGTACTAAGTAACATGCTAGACACGGCAAAACCAGATACCAGAAACCCGGAAACGGAAGATGAAATTTTTTTTAAAAAAAATACGGATTTAGCATTTCCAATTAATTGAATCGTATCTGGAATCGGAAAAATTTCATGCCCAAATACACACACAAGTCTTGACATTTGTAATTGGAACTATTTTGTACTGCACATACTTAGATTTTGAAGGGACTATATTAACAGGATTTTCATCAATCACACCATTTTCCATTGAAACTTCAGTATTATTTCTCAGTTCCCTTATGACTGCATAATATTGTGCTTGACACAATCAGTGGTTCAATTTCTGTGATAGTGTGTATAAACTTCAATATATTTCATAACATGGCCAAATTTTCTAGTTTCATCATTTTCGTAGAAAAAAACAGTGTAGGAGTTTCGTTCTGAAACTGCAGAATACTGTAAATATTGAAACAGAATTACATTTTTATACATCCTGTAGAAACAAAGCACTCTATTAGGTTCATTAATGCCAAGGATTGAAGTTGAAAGGTTGAACTGTTCATCTGAAAGTCTGTGTATTACTTGCTTGCCTATAATACCAATACCGTTTTTTTTTTCTCCATATTTTGAACCAGATTACGAGTGTACATGTTTTGTGCAAAAAAAAAAATTTTAATTTAAAAACAATTTAAAAAAATTAATTACAATATTCAGTTTAGAATGGGCACTCAGTTCCATTATGATAGAAATGTATCACATGTATATAGAATACAGTTCTTCAATATGATTGGTTCATTCAAATTGAGGCTACCATGCCGGTATTTACCTGCCATATTGGATTTTGCAACAGTTACCGCTGTCACACTATCTCAACTTTGTAATATGCAACTTCTCATCATGTTGAATAGGAAAGAAGAAGAATTCAGAATTTTGTCCATGAAAGACAAGAAAACAGAGCTGAAATGACAATTGTGCCATCCTGTTTAGATTTGCGAAACAATCTGGTAAAGGAGAAAACTACGTTTTGCAAATTGTGTAATGTGATTTCGCTACTGGGTATGGTGTTTTTCAACAGATTAATTACAGCAAGGAGCACTGTGAAGAGAGTGAGGCATCAGAAGCTTTGAAGGAGTTCAACAGTATAATCAACAGCAAGTGTCACTGTGGCACAGCTAGACGTTATCCAAATGAAATGTGCTGATTTTAAAGACATTTTACTTCAAAACAGCATACGAGTTGGATTTATTAAGATATTTAAAAAGTCATGCGATCTTAAGTTTGTAGTCCATTCGTTTATTTAATTGTATTAGATTAAAAAAAATAATTTTGCTGTTTTTAACACAATCATAAAGCATGGAAGCTTGATTTTCCATTTATGCCAATTATTTTTAGAGAGGTTGGTTCATTGAGCACAGTAGATAAAGATAGGCATCACCAGCTATGAATGAATATCATCAACAGCATGTGCAAACTGCCAGATGTTCCCAAAATAAATTGACCATCCATTTAGTACATATGCACAAATCTGGCAAAGAATGCCCCTCCCCCCCCCCATGCATACTTATTAAGACATGCCCCATGATGCCAAACCAAAGTTTGTCTAGTGTCCGCTAAAATTCAAACGTAGACTGAAGCCAGTCTAACCAGGTTACATATTAGTCAAATTATTATAGAGGTTTCACACCCATCCACCCTGTTTCTTATGCATACGTACATTATCAGTAGAAACGCACACTATACGCAAGCGTATGCATTTTGTTTCCCCCCTCCATGTTTACATACTAAATGGATGGCCCCTAACGTGAATTTTTTAAATGACCTTTAAACTTTTTGATTTTTTCAGTCAGTTGGATTTATTAAATTGTAAAATATCATCTGATATTAATTTTTCTAGTCAGCTTGTTGGTTTTAATTATTGTATTAGATTCTAAACTTATGTTTTTTGTTTTTCATAATTATTGAAATAAATAGAGATCTCACTTTCCATTTATGACAGTTTTTGTTATAATTACTTTTTTTATTGGTTGTTGGTTCATCAAAAAAGGCATTGCTTTTATCCATTTCTGAGAATTGGAACAATACAAAGAGATATATCAAAACTAAAGCACCAATGAGGAAAACAGATATATTTTGGTGCATTGAAGAAAAAAATCTATTAGCTGTAAGATTTTAGTTTTGATTCATAATTTATATTGGGTTGCCTTTGGTAAGAGTTCACTGTATTTATTTATATGAAGCTTGATCTTCCCCATTGATCGACCAGGGACTGCAAAGTTTGCTGTATAAAGGTCGCAATGTAAGTGTGACTAGCTGACCACAAGCTTGTATTGAACTCGTTACAATTCATTGTGAGCTTGCTACTTTGCACGTACGAGCTTGTGCTAAACCTGCAATGAGAATACAAGCTCGTTAAGTGCTATCAACCAGCTAGTACTAACTGGTTCACAGCCCGTGACGAGCTTGTATGCTCATTGCGAGCTCGTGTGTGCTAGTTGGTTGACAGTGCCTCACAAGCTTGCGTGCTTATTGCTAACTGGCACGAGCAAAATTTTAGCGAGCTTGCTATATGCATGTATTGAGTGCATTTAATGCTCGTACGAGCCTGCAACGATTTCGTAATCATTCCAAATCTGACCTCTATGTGCAATACAGCGAAGTCGTGGGCTCGCACGTGCGAAGTTGCAGCAAGCTCGTATTCTGTTTTGAAATAAGCTTGCGATTTTTATAAGGGTTTGTTATAAACATACTGCATTGACTGACTTCATGAAAATGTTTGTTATGAACATACTGCATTGACTGACTTCATGCAAATGTTAACTGCATTGACTGACTTCATGAAATGTTTGTTATAAACATACTGCATTGACTGACTTCATAAAAATATTTGTTATAAACATACTGCATTGACTGACTTCTTGCAAATGTTAACTGCATTGACTGACTTCATGAAATGTTTGTTATAAACATACTGCATTGACTGACTTCATGAAAATTTGCATGTTATAAACATGCTGCATTGACAAACTTTTATGAATGTTCTGCACAGAATAACTTAATGAAAAGATTATGTTGTAAACCTGCTGGATGGACTTATTTTATGAATATGTTTTTGTTATAAACATGCTGACTTCATGAACATTTCTATTTCTCTGATTTAGTGAAAATTTAATGTAATGCAAATATGATGTGAAATATAAAGTGTTTGTGACTGTTACACCACAATAAAGCTATCAGTCTCATATATTTATATCCTATTCCCAGGTGAATCTGTCAATGCTGTCAAGATATATGCTACAGATGATAGGTTCGCTTGTGTTCATGTTCTCTTTAAACGCAGCCCTTACAGGAGTTTTACTAGCTGTTGTGCCAGTTGTAACATTGGGAGCTGTACAGTATGGTAAGAGAGTAATATTATCTCTATATTTCACCACCATTTACTTTTATGAACTGGGTAAGTGTAAAACTATGGATTTTTTTTTAGTGGGAATAGTTTTTTTTTTTTTAATTTTCAAGATGGGAAGATTTTGTACATATTAATATGGAAATATTTAATGATGTGAGATGGCATTAGAGTCAAAATAATTGTTGCCAGCCATTGCTATCCACACATTGTTTTTCTAATAGGGCAGATTAAAGTATCGATTAGACTGTTGTCCTAAAAAAATATGAGGGAGCAAAATTTCTTTTTTTTTAAATTACAGCTTTCTTCTCTCTATTGAGGGCCCATTGCATATAGGGGTACACTAAAAACACAATGGTTAAAGAGAATTTTCTTGTAACCTCTCCACAGTGGTGCCATAGTCAGTTGCAAGTGTTGGCATTTACTGAGGTATGCTTATATGCTTATCTGTTATTTAGGCTTGGATTTTTAATAATCTGTGTTGCAGATTCGCTCAGTTCAAATTTTGAGATGACTAAATGACATTACCATTTCTTCAAGATTAATATATAACTGAACCTATCATTTCTGATCATTATCCACTTAAGACTTTGTTCAAATTAAGGATTCTGTAATTTTATATTTAAGCTTTTAATATTAATTCCTCAGCATCAGATTTCACGGGAGCCCTAAGTGGTCTAAAGCATTCTCCATTACGAATCACTGCCATCTCACCTCTGTCTGCATGGGTTTGAGTCTCAGTCTTCGACCAGTGTGGGTATTTGAGAAAGCTTGCCATAAGCTTCTCACGGGTGGGTGGTTCTCTCCATTAATACTGGCCACCATGTATAGTCTATCGTGTTCTAAAAAATGGCGTTAAACCCTGCAACAACATCAGATTTCACTAAAGAATTTCATGAACCTTGATTACAAAAATATCAGATGAATTTATTATGCCTTTTCATGGATAACCCAAGTACATTCATGTATCATTCATTTCGGATTGCCTACTTAATACAGTTGATATAAACAGAGAGGATAAGGGACTAAGCCTCCACTACAAATAATGGATGTTCAGAAAGTATGGTCAATATCCATTTATCTACTAGACCTCATGTATGGATGTGTCAGTGAGTTTTATGGCACTTTTTGCTGATGTTATTGTATTTGCTTCTTGAGTCATCTTACTAAAGAAAAAGATAGGTAGACTCTGAAACCATAAACCCAGTTGTGGCAGGCATGAGTTTACCTGTATAAACTACAGTATTAACAATGCTTATTAGATTGTTCAATGATATAGCTTCACATACACATAGGCAGATGTTCTTTACTTGAATATTCCCCCAATGTTTGCTCCTGACTGTGTACATCAGAAATATTTTCTAATTACAGCATACATTTATCAAGTACATCTACCTGCAAGCACACACACATGCAGAAATGTAGATACTGCTATGTATTCTGTTTCCTTCAATGTTCTATTTCAATAAATGATATTTCATAAAAGTATTTCTTGTCCTGATTATTGATATGTCATGTTTACCCTTTAATTTGCATACTATGTCCAAGATTAACTTTAAACAATTGTTACTAAATTCACAATAACATTAACTTTGACACTTTTTTTTGAAGCACCGAAATATTATTATGGGATTTTTTGCTCAGTAATTTATCTTGTATCTGTTGCAAAACATGTATGTTAATGATTGTTAATGGCCTTAATCATAGAACATTTAAAAAGCATTTTGTACAGCTCTTTGCACTGTCTACAGTAGTTTACAGGTATCTTCCATATGGTGTAGTGGATGCCCGCCATTACAAAATGTATTGCTGCAACTTTTGGATTGGGGCAATAAAACTGAATCCATCCAACAGACATAAGCATGGATGGTTTCATTTCCACCACAAAAGCACTGCTTTAACTAAATATCCAATGCATGAGCTGTAGTTATGGCCCTGGTTTTAAAAAAAATTGCCATTTCACATTTTGTTACTATTGAACCAATATATCTAATACAGAATTTCATATCTTAACATCAGTGTTGTTTGTTCTGAAATTCATTTGAGGTGATTAATATTAAAAAGTCCTGGTAAAGAAAATTCCTGCTACTATTGTTTGCTTTTTTCCATATTTACTTCCATTTTACATCACAATTATTTCTGTTTTCCAGGTAAGTTTGTTAAAAAACTACGCCAGGATTTTCAGGACCGTCTGGGTGATGCGGGGACAACAGCTGAGGAAAGCATTTCTAGCATTCGAACTGTTCGCACATTTTCAGGGGAAGTGAAAGCATCAAATTCATATGGCAGTGACATAGAGAAAAGCTATCTAGTTGGAAAGAAGCTCTCTGTAGCTTTAGGTTAGTGCATTATGCTTTAATTTTTTTATTTTTATGTAGTACTGTGTGACAGTTAATCATAATAATCAAATTGGTCAGAAATGTTGATCAACCAAACCTTCTCTTATCATTTTCCTTAATGGAATATCATTACAGTTTTCTTTTCTGGTCTAAAATTGTTGACTCTTTCAGATGAACTCTTTCAGTTAAAGTAAAATATCTAAAAATTTTGGCCAATTTTTTGGGAATAAAGGCAACTTGACCATTACCTTGTTTGTAAACATGACATTGTGTATGAAAACACACAGTGTAAGCAAGCATTAAAATTGATTATGGATTGGTAATGATGAACCAATCAGCATTCTTTCAATTTCAAAGAATTCCTAAAACTGTGCTGTGCTTAACTGTACATGGTGTGGATATGGATCAGCTGGCACTTGTACATCATAGATAAAAAAAATAGCTTAGACTGTGGCATACATGTCATATTCCCAGACAGTGTTTGGTTGGAGGGGGTCTGAGACTCAACAACTTTGTTTTATGGTCCAAGCATGGTCAGAGTGCATGATCCCAAAAAGACGATTTCATCAAATTGAGAATATGCTCTTTTTTCTCAATATAAGCCTGTAAAAATGATTGGAAAATCAGATCTGAAAAAAAGAAATTGACGTGTTTTCATCAGATTATATAATACACTTACAGACTTACACTTATATACTTAGCATTGTCAAATACCAATGTCATATTTATGTACAAACATTCACATAATCACGACCATACTGACATTAATAAAAACATGCATCATGTCCTTAAAATGTATTTGATGGCAAAACATTCTTTATTTGATGCTACTCTCAATAGTTCAATAGAAGTAATGCAACTGTCATTAGTGTTCACTGCTACACTCACTAAAGACAAGAAGATAGTGTTGTTCAAGCTTTGAAATGGATTCTCTGCATGAATTGAATTGTTTTTGATGACCATATTGTTAGCATGGTCAGAACTGTATCTGATGCAGTTTGACCATGAGATGTAGTTTGACCATGAGATGCAGTTTGACCATGAGATGTAGTTTGACCATGAGATGCAGTTTGACCATGAGATGTAATTTGACCATGAGATGTAGTTTGACCATGAGATGTAGTTTGACCATGAGATGTAATTTGACCATGAGATGTAGTTTGACCATGAGATGTAGGTTGACCATGAGATGTAGTTTGACCATGAGATGTAATTTGACCATGAGATGTAGTTTGACCATGAGATGTAGGTTGACCATGAGATGTAGTTTGACCATGAGATGTAATTTGACCATGAGATGTAGTTTGACCATGAGATGAAGCTTGACCATGAGATGCTTGGCATGTTTGGCTCAGTAGAAAAATAAACATTGTGATCTACCATTTCATTACAGAAAGAGATCATAATATTTAAAGTTTAATGGAGTATACAGCTTAAATCTGCCTAGTTTAGGTGTTTATACTTTATCAACACAAATCTAGTTGTACACATATTATTATCTTTCAGTCATTCTATTTATGACTAAAATCATCCTGATGAGGGTGAGTCAATTAATAGTTAGCATTCTAAAAAGATTAAGATAACAAATAAAAAAAAAGATAACTAATCTGAATGTTCAATGTTGAATATGTTACATATAGGGGTGCTTCTGTTTCAACTTACATAGTACAGTTATGTCAGTATGTTGTTTGCAGTATGTGAAAAAAATTAAATGTTCTCTCTTGCTGCTCTGCCAACATGCAGTTTTTAAATTTATTTTTGTTGGGGGTTTTCTGATAGCCTGTTGCTTCCTGAATTATACTCTTCCAAAATGAATCACACTTGAACACAATTTTGACAACTAAAATAGGCATCTTTTTGCATTTTCTATACTGAGTAAACTTTTGACTTCAAAGAAATTTTGCCACTGATAGCAATCTTTATTAAGTTGGCTTCAAAATTATCTATCAATGCAGTGTGCTTTGAAAAGGACTAATTTCTTTTTATACATACTAGCCTACATATTACAAATATATATTGCGGTGGTCAAGAAGTATTGGGACTTTTGTTGTTGAAATAACTTTATATTTGGGGTTATTCCTGAAAATCATGTTTATCTAATCACAACCATGTCAGAGGGTTTAGGAGTCCAAAAATAGTGTTTTTCATGTGACATGGCATGTTATGGCAGGTATGCTGTAGTCTGTGCATCAGTCCTATTGACCTTCATTCACAGTTAAAACAGACAGCTTAGACTTAGTTCTCATATATCACATATGCACAGTGGAATCTGTCCTGTATTCTTATATGAACAGCTTAAACTAGTCTGTCATATAGTGCATCTGAGCAGTGGGATGTGTCATATTGACATGCATTCACAGCTTAAACTAGTCTGTCATATAGTGCATCTGAGCAGTGGGATGTGTCATATTGACATGCATTCACAGCTTAAACTAGTCTGTCATATAGTGCATCTGAGCAGTGGGATCTGTCATATTGACATGCATTCACAGTTTAAACAAATAGCTTTGAATGTAGTCTCAAATGCTTCAGTGGGATCTTTTCTATTTACATGCATTCATATTTAAAACAGCTTAAGACACTTTAGTCTGTCTCGTAGTGTATCAGTATGTAAAATCTGTCCTATTGACTTGCATTTATAATTAAAACAGACAGCTTAGATTATTATCTGTCACTTAGTGCATCATTACAATTACAATGAAATCTGTCTTATTGACTTGCATTCATAGTTAAAATAGACAGCAGTTTGCCACAATAGTGCATCAGAACAAGGGGATCTGTCCTACTGACCTGCATTCACAGTAAAAGTAGACTACTTACACTGCAGTGTGCAACATTGTACTTTGGTACAGGCATTTGTAGCTAAACAGACGCCTTAAACTGTAGTCTGTCAGTGTACTGAAAACTGATAATCTGTACATTATAGTAATTATACTAATGGATATTGTGATAGGGTCCAAAGTACAATGAAGCAAACTTGCAAGCCCCATGTACATGCAAGACTACAAAAAATTTCCATTGTTACAAATATTGTAATTTTTAGTACATAACACCATTTATTAACTAATGAATTGTCACAACAACCTTTTTGTAATTACATTTAGGACTGAATTGTGCAGAAATACATAGTTTGGCTTGGCATTAATATTTGCTTTACTGGTCTTTTGTTGGTACTAAATGAAAGCAGTGAGAATATGATGCCCAGTATAAATGCCACAGAAGCTATCTTGAAAATATTGTTATTGCTAGAGTTTTTCTGAAGGAAAGATAATGAGCATGGAATATGCACTAAGAAATTTCTTATGATGTCAAGTTTTTTGCAAATGAAAATGGCTTTGCTTGGACAGCCGATATTGCAGCCACAGTGGCCATCTCAAAACTCTTGTTATGGCCACTCCTCAAGATTTATTATGATGTCTACTTGGTCCCAATCTGACATCTAATATGGCAACTACAGCAGCCACCTTCAAAACCTTGTCATAGCTTACTCTTCCTGAATGAAAGTCATATCAGCATTTGGTTGTCTAGTTGGTTGACAAATAAACAAAATTTGTTGATCTGATATGCTGTTGGGCCACTACAGTGGTCTTTTTGAATATCTTATCACTTCTTCTCCTTAATGGAAATACACAAGAATATGGGGTTTCACCAGAATATGTCATTATTGGTATTAAATAAAATTGGGTGGCAAAATTCCACAATAAAAATATTATATTCTTGTCACTAATTCACCAGATTGGAAGGTTGTTTTAAATGATAGGAAGTTTTAGATTTGCATAAATCTCATTTGTGAAAACATACAGAATGGAATGGAATAGAATGCATGTGAGTTTTCCTGTTGTTTTGCATTCCTGTATTTCAGTCAATAAAAGTTATGTAAATTTAAGCTGAATGTCATAAAATGTAGGTAATATTGGCATGATTACATTTCAGTCTTGACGTTCTTCACTTTTTTTAGGTTTATTTGAGGGTGGAGTTGGTCTTCTTGCATATGGGGCTGTTGCCTTAGTTCTCTGGTATGGAGGAAAACTGGTGTATGAAAACAGTAAAGATCCTACAAAAGGTGTAACCCCTGGTGTTCTTACAGGTAAGGATTGAGATGGTCATGGGCGTGGGGGCTGTATGTGAATTAAATGTCGTAAATTTGTAATTGTATGTGTTCTTTAAATCAGGAAATAGACTGGCTTTTTTTATAGTTTTAATACAGTCCTACCCATTTATATCATCATCACTTATATCGACAAGCCGCCTATGTCAACAAAAAAGCAAAGTCCCAGTCCCTTGGTCTACTAATACTACCAAATTCTCATGCTTATGTTGACGTTGAGATAAAAGATAAACGTACATGTCGACAAAAGCTCTTGGTCCCAGCTTGAACAAACCCTTTGTTTTCTAATCATTTATGTTGACAAGCTGTCAGTTCCGACCCATACTTTGCTCAACAATTAGTTGATCTTGCAGCAAGGCTTTAATGTTGCGGTCAGATATAAAAAAAAAAAACAGGCTTTTATTTGGGCCTAAATGACTGGCCCCTTGACGCATCTTACAAGTAGTGAAATCTGGTTCTTGCATTTTCCAAGATGCACAGTGGTATAGTTAGGATTTTAAAACTAGGAGTTCAAGAGTACCACCAGTAAATGTTGCAGTCCCCTATGTCACAGGATGAAGCCGGGATGGGACCGGATTAGTGAAGACACTGAAAGCAACTGCGTTAATAAGATGTTTATTTATAAACGCAATTTAAATGTAAAACAAATCTGACACCATTATAAACAAACGATAAGGAAAAATGATAAGGTTCCTAACATGGAACAATCAACAACAAGTAGCTCAATGATAAAAACCTCAAAGGACTATTTCAACGAAAGGGATTTAAAACTGACGTGAATAACGTCTTATCACCCAATCAACAAATACAAGTATATGTATGAATTTACAAATATATATTATATAACTCGTATAACGAGACAGATGAAAATGCCTGTAATTTTGGTTATATCATTCATATAACAACTTACCAAAGTAAAGGCATGTATGTTATGATTTTATCGTTCATGTAACGATTTAGCAATGTAAAGGTGAAATTATGAGTTTATGAATTTAAAGTTCAATTAATGAGACTGAGATGTAAATATGAAATTATGAATTTATGAATTTATCATTCAAATAATGAAACTGCAATGTAAATATGAAATTATGAATTTATCGTTCAAATAACAATGTTGATACATAAATGTGAAATATTTGCTCAGATGGTAATAGCAATAATATGGAACACGTATTTTATAACTATCGTGGCGTCCATTTTGACATCCAAGATGTATCTTTGGTTCCACCCACTCTAGTCAATGGTTACAGAGTCACCATGCATAGTCCACTCCCCCCTGTCTGTTTGAAAGATCCCTTGAGAGCCCTTACATTCAACACAGACCCGATGGTCGCGAATCCTTTGTCCCTCGCATCGAGAACACCAGTACACTCTTCCGAACCAACATCACCAGACACAGCGTATACGTCACAAGAAACCACACAGTTCTGCAACTTCACATCACCCAATTATAAATAATACATATATATAATGCAGCATACACAAAGGCAGCATACACAAAGTACCATACACAACACAGGCACCACAACATGGGCACACACGGCACCACACACACACTATACACATGGCACCAGACACTGGCTCACACGGTCAGCATAGACAAGCCCCACACACAGGCTACAACACGGTCACCACAACACTGTCAGCTAAAATTAAAACAACTAAACTGTCTAATACATATGAAACAGTAAAGCACTTTTACATTCATATATGTTGCGCATGCGCGCACATGAATTAATTTGTTATCCATGTACATTAAACGTTCAATGCATGCAGCATATAATTAAACTCAATTTGTCTGATCAGTTACAACAAAAGCTGTTTCGAAGCAGACTATAGTATTACTAATATCATGGCGCTGCATAACCTAGGTATTTACTCTGTAGAATTTAGAATAAATACTAAAACATCTGATATATGAAACAATTATGTCATATAAAACGAATAGTGATAAGAATACAGTCTAAATCTATTTTACCTCTTTAGCTGAAAGTTTAGCTTCCTTAAAGTGGATAGCTTCATACAAGACTGGACGTGACATGATGTTTACTGAGAATTTGCTCTAACATATACCTTAGCTGTGACCAATATGCACAGCTAGGTACACAGACTTTTTAAACTGCATGCAATTTGCACATGCAACATGAGCTGAGTTTTGCTCACTATTTCGAAATAACTAGAGCCGATAATTAATAATGAAAAAAACACCCTCGGTAACGCTGTATGTGGCAGCGAAACCTGAGTACATTTTTGACCACATATACATATTGATACACAATTTCGTGACACCCTACCAGAAGCAAATTAGACATACCTGAAATGGCTATATTTCCAGATGAGTAGAAACAGTGGTTGCCATCGAGTTTAATTTTCAAACTTCTTTCCAGCACTGACATATAGCCCCTGTTTGTCCATTAGATTGAGAGTGAATTATGTCAGGCCAAGAAAAGGTTTTATTCCAAGCACTAAGTTAGGCATCATACATAGTGTTCCACCTGAAATGTCAGTTCTAGCAACTTCTAGTACTCTGTTGAATTTCATTACAATCTTCGTCAATTTGCCGTTTAACCCTTCTTGTCAAAATTTGCAAACATTTTGTCTAACTCTCAACATGTCTTGATTTTAAGCTCACAAGCACTACTTAGTTTACTACACTTGGAAATGAAAACAATAATGAAGGGGAAAGTTGTTCATGTTACACTTCTTATTCACAAGTACATCAATGGGTCATTCTACCTCTGAAATCACTCATTGTAAATATCAGCACATTTTCTCACCACTCTGCAGCTAGTCACGTTTTTGATCTTGACGCATAGCTTGTGGGTCATGTTCTTCAGATGTACTCTTACAATGACAAATGTACATCTGTGGGTCTTTCAGCCACTGAATTTTCTGATTGTAGATATCAGCACAGCTAAAATGATCATTTGATCAACACATTTTCCAACTAAACAGGTGGTTGAAGCAGGACTAGCAAGCCCTTAAATTTGCCATCCAGCAATTGATGCGTACAGAGGACTCCTGTATATGTGATTTTCTGAATCCCAGATATAAAACATGTGTCCAAATACGCATTATTATGCATTTCTGATACCTTTTGAAAGTGATCAGTGATTAAAACAAGTTTATTTTGCTGTGAAAGTTTCATTTTTAACTTTATTTACATTTACGATGGCTACCAACAGCAGTGTAAAACGCAACTTAAATTTACAATCTCTGGAAACTAAATATCTGGCTGTGAAGGAAGTTGAGAGCTGAACATCTCACAGAGGTCTGTGAAATGTTTTCGCTTAAAAAAAACACCCATTCAGGAAGGATGAAAACTTTTGAGTCTATAAAGAAAGACTACGTTGAAGGTAACTGCTCCTCAAAGGAAGAAGTAAGAGACTGCTACATTTGAAGACATGGAGGAAGCCACAAAATGATTCAATGAAGCATTTACGAAAAAAACTTAGTGTGGAGAACTTCGCTTCAACAAGAGGTTTTTTTCAGTCGCTTTAATGTTCGTTATAACATTGGATGCAAAAGTAGAATACATTTACTGTTGACAGCTTTTCGTTTATCTGTGAATAGCCTCATCCCCTTGGTAGCCTCAATAAGATGTTCACAGACTGAGCAAAATCTAGGCCAATTTAAGTACATGTACATGAAGCATGTAAATAACTATCCAACCATGTGCTAATGCCGACATTGAAGATCGTAATGTTTTTTCGTATCAGGATGTGATTGATGCAATATTTTATTGTGGATTTTATTACACAAAGGTAACCAAAATGTAATTTGGCAATATAAAAGTATATTTCACACTGATTCTGTCTTCATATACTAGTACTCAAAATTTCCATTGTTTTCTCAAATTGTAAATGCTACTCACTGACGATGGGTCACCATTTGCTGATGCATTTGAACTTTGAACTTTTATCTTTTCTTCAGGCCCCCCCCCCCCCCAACACACACACATATCTCGACATCTGCCTATGTCGACAGTATTTCCTCGGGCCCAAGGATGTCGACATAAATGGTAGGACTAGCAGTTTTAGCACCATATTAGCTACATAATTGCAAAGTGTCTTTCCCAAAGATACACCAAGGCAACCAGTCCGGGTTAGCCAGATTGGGTATTGAACCCCAGACCTATGGATTATGAGTCTAAGACTCTGCTCAGCTAATGCAGCTGCCTAGAATGATGTGAATTTGGACAGTCTAGAAAACAAGTGATGTGAAAGAGCCAGTCTAGCAAACAAAGTGATGTGAAAGAGCCAGTCTAGCAAACAAAGTGATGTGAAAGAGGCAGTCTAGAAAACAAAGTGATGTGAAAGAGGCAGTCTAGCAAACAAAGTGATGTGAAAGAGGCAGGAGATGGATGCAATTCACTCTATCTCAACTGTCCCACATAATGCTAGATGGATAATAGAAAAATGATTTGGAAACAAATGTTTTAATTTACTTTGAAAAAATAATTATATTTTTACGCCCATGAATTTTAAAAATGCAACAGATATATCATGATACCCTGCTTGCATCAGTGTCTGTGTCCAGCAGTCCATTTATCCATCTGTTCCTTACAAAATTTGCAGAACTGCAGGGCAGAACATCATAAAACTTGTTTTATTATGTTAACGCTGTAATTATAACGTGTAAGAGTGGTATCATTATTAATTTCATGTCTTGTTGAAACCAGCCTATGTCTTTTGTCTTAATTAGGTCCAACGAGCTACAGGGACAGTCATGATCTTTATCATGAGTGAAATAATAAGTCAGGTAATTCAAAAACTATTGAGTCATAACCCTATATTTTCCCAACTTGTGACTATGTACAGCCAAATTATTGCAATGTAATTTTTGAAATGTCATTCAGATCACATAGGTAGTTATTTTACAACATGTTAGTTGGGATCAACACTTATCCAATTTTCCTTTCTAGCCTTCTTGCTGTACACGCTGCAGGTGGCGATGGCCTTTGCTCTTATGTCTTCTTTGTATGGGGACTTCATGCAGGTATGTTGTTTGCAAAACAGTTTAAAAAGGAATAAAGACATAAGTATTATACTCATTTGAATGACAGGGCAGATGACAGTGTGGATAGTATTGTGAATAGCAGTGTAGATGGCAGTATAGAGTGTGATTAGGAGTTTGAATGGAGCTTTAAACAAATTTTGTTCATATTTCTACAATTTTGGCAGTGTGCAATATGCCGCAGACATGTAGTATGATGTCCCACCCTGTCAAATTGTCCTGAAACCAGTCTTAACATTAACCCTCAATTCTGAGCACCAAGCGAGGCAGCTGTTAGTACCATTTTGCAAGTCTTTGGTATGACTCTGCCGTGGTTCAAACCCATGACCTCTCGCTTCTGACGTGGACGCTCTAACCACTAGGCCACCGAAGTGGTTGCAGTATAGAAGGCATGACCAGAAGTAAGGCAGTATGAATGACAATAAGGATGGCAGTGTGGAAAGCATGGCAAGAAGGATGGCAGTGTGGAAGGCATGCAAGTAGGATGGTAGTGTGAATGGCAGCATTAGCATTAATCTTGGCAGTGTTAAAGGCATTATGAATAGCAATAAGGCATGGCAGTGTTAAAAACAGTATGAATAGTAATAAGGCATGGCAGTGTGGAAGGCAGTATGAATGGCAGTGTGGAAGGCATGGCAAGAAGTAAGGCAGTATGAATGACAATAAGGATGGAAGTATGGAAAGCATGGCAAGAAGGATGGCAGTGTTGAAGGCAGTATGAATGGCAATAAGGCATGGCAGTGTTGAAGGCAGTATGAATGGCAATAAGGATGGCAGTTTGGAAGGCATGCAAGAAGTAAGGCAGTATGAATGACTAAGGATGGCAGTGTGGAAAGCATGGCAAGAAGGGTGGCAGTGTGGATGGCAATAAGGCATGGCAGTGTGGAAGGCAGTATGAATGGCAATAAGGATGGCAGTGTTAAAGGCATGCAAGAAGTAAGGCAGTATGAATGACAATAAGGATAGTAGTGTGGAAAGCATGGCAAGAAGGATGGCAGTTTGGAAGGCATGCAAGAAGGATTACAGATTTTGTTCTTTGTTACTATCATATTTACATTCATTTATTACTGATTTTTCATACATAAAGAATAGCCATTAGTCTGTATTATACATTGTAATGTTTATTGTCTATTGTTGTAATTTGTAGAGTTTAAGGCCAAAGGCAGGAAAATATTTATTAAGGTGTTATTAGTAATAAAGAGATAAAATGTTCTTATTAAGGATTTTAAGTCTTTTATTTAAAATCACCCACCTTTTGGCATAGAGGAAATACAAAGAAGAGACTTGACAAAAATGATTTCAACAGAAATGCTGGCATAAGCATTCTGATTTTTTAAAACTTTTTTTTATTATTGTTATTGTGTTTTCCAAGATAATTTTGATGGGAGTATTTAAGGGAAAGCTCCTGTTTCGTTCTTAATTTATGTCAGGATGACAAAATATGCATTTTCTCCCAATTTTGAAATTATATCAGCTAAGAAAACATTCCAAGTTCAATAATTAGAATTTAAGTCAGTGAAGGTGAAAAGCAAATGTCCTGAGTTTAAATTATGTTTTGCATGCAGAGTGGATTTTACATATGTGTGGAGATAAACATTATCACCAGAAATATAATATTGTTAACTGTGAAACTTAATATTGACAGTGAATGTCATGATTAGACATCAGGCAGTAAACTTGTTTTAAAAAATAAAAAGTTGATGGACTTTTTTTCTCAAAAAATCTTCGCAGTGAACTTTTCAATGTTAAACTTGTTCTTTTTAATTTAATTGACAATACCTGACTCGTAATAAATATTACAGAAACATTTCCATTCTAATTGGCAGAAAATGCATTTGTTTTTGTTTTTTTAGGTGCCTATAAAATTTTAGCATTGGTGTTGATTAGAAATTCTACTGATTTAGAAGCTATTTGTATCAAGATAACCGGGTTGTATTTCAGATTTATAACAGAACACTTTTAATGGATATATTTAATAAATAAAGATATTTATACAATACCATGACAATATTTACAGATAATAATTTTCAGATCTACTAATGTTATGCTCTGGTTTCATTATATATGTATTGTTAAATAAAGCTATATGTGACCATTATGAAACCAGGAATATTCTGCAAAATTGAATAATTAATTTCTCAAATTGAATGTAGGCTCTTGGGGCTTCTGTCAGAATATTTGATTTGTTAGACCGGCAGCCAGAAGTGCCAAATGAGGATGGGATGGTATTGCCTCATCTAGATGGCAGTGAGTAATTTATTGAATTTATTATTTCCCACTTAATTCACAAACAATTAAGTTACAATAAATCATTTTGAAACCTTTGGAAATGAGAAAAGGAAATCTACTTTATGTCTTGTCAATTTCTGAAAGTTGCTTTGCATTTGCTATGCATAATTGCATATATTTATGCCTAAATTCCCTTTGGGTGTGAGATATCTGCTTATGTTTGAGGAGTGGCAATACATGACAATACTCTCTCTCTCTCTCTCTCTCTCTCTCTCTCTCTCTCTCTCTCTCTCTCTCATATGTGATGAGGAATAATTGTAACAAGACTCAATTTTCTCATAATCCGGTGTTGAATTATACATCTTAAGGAAACATTTTGTGCACAAATATAAATTAATTTGTAGTGATGCAGATTCACCATTCAAATTCAGTGTTGCTGTTTATTCTCAGGTTTTGTAAGTGAAATGTGGTAGATACATGAATAAACATATTTCATAAGAGACAGCCTGTTTATTCCTGAAAAGAAATTAATTAACAAAGTAGGGATAGTATTGTTAGTCCTTTTCAGTCGATATATGTGTATATCAAATGTTAAGACAATATTCTTGTTTAAAAAAGTTAGTATACCATTACTATTAGAACACATTCAGTGTAATGTCACTACTTTGGTAAGTTTAATTTTAGAACAACTTTAGTTGAGACAAAAGACCAAATTTCTGTTTACATGCAGTTGTTTCTATCAGATGGGTTGTTGGACTGAATAGATTTAATAATTGCTACATATCATAAATTTATTTGAATACCCAATATATATGTTGTCATAAGTTCCAGTAATGTCAGAGTGTTATATCAATAAATGTATCTGATAGATAAAGAGGTATGATTTTATAAATAAAACTTTAAGAATTCATCTCAGCAACAAAAATAAAAACTGAATTAATTTTATATTTGATACCAATTTATTTTCAGGTGTAGAGTTTCAGGATGTACACTTCACATATCCATCCAGACCTGAAACGGAGGTGATAACGGTGAGATGTTTTATGCTGTCATTATTTTAGGTCTCTTTATTGGGCTCTGTCTGCCCATTAGTCCATCCAAGTAAGGTGTTTAGTATGATTGTGCAAAACATATTTGTTGAAGACAAAGTAACTTTCCAAAATTTCCATATTCCCAGACACAAAAATTGTGCTTTTAAGTGGAGGAGGGGAAGGGGGGGGGTGAGGTCAGTGTGTGTGACCCAAAAATGCAGTATGACCATGAAATATGCTTGTCTTAGAAAAATCAATATACAGTGTGATCCCGCCAATGAACCCAACCGCGTTATAGACCGAACTGTGTTATAAGCAACCTGGTCAGTTAGCTGAAGAAAATGATGCATGTACCCAAAAAAATTGCGGGGGGGGGGGGGGGAGGTAATAAATGCAGGTGGTAAAATATATGCTGTTACCATCTTAAAATAATGCATATTAAATGAGAAATACACCTTTAGTGAAGACATATTATAGGTTTCTTTATTTAGAGAACCAGGAATTGGTACATATATGTTAATACTGTTTATATATCCACGTCTAATGTATAGCATGAATTGAGTATCAACACCATGTACTTGCCTAAGAACCTCATCATATACATTGAATACAAGTGATTCCATTAAAAACATGTACACACACACAAACACACACACACACACACAGGGCTTTAAAATATTCAATAATTTTGTCACTGGTCATATTGGTCTGAATTCAGTGCAAAAACATAGCACATTCACTTAATGAATGACAAAGCAAATTTACTTTTCAGTATGTCCCAAATTGGTAAAAGTTAGTTTGTGTTTTCAGACGACGTTGGTAGCATTCATAAGCAAAAATGTTTTCACACAAAAAAGGAAACTTTCACGGCACAGTAACGTGTTCCAGTCACGTTGGAAAATACAAAAGTCCATCAGATTCATCACTTATTTTTAAGTTTGGTACTGACTTCCTTTGAATAAAAGCTCTTTGTTTTTATTGAAAGATTGTAGTCGGCTTTCTTTGATGATGGGTGCATGCGTTATTGAAGTCACCGCTAAAGGATAGCTTTGGAAAACTAAACAAATGCCCATTTCTTATTGTGGCGGCAACATCAAATAATTGTATTGCATGATTGAGACAAATTTTTTTCTCCATTTGCTGAGTATGTTTTCATAACAATCGGTGCTTCAAAGGTTGTTTCCTTTGAAATTTCAGCAAACTATTTTATCTGGGTGCATTTTTAAAAATGAGGTGGCTGTCATTTGGTCAATTGTAGTTACAGTTCTTCATGCCTACTGAATAGACTACAAGATGTTTTTATTAATTTTTTTTTTTTTTTTTTACATTTGTGGTAGCGGAGTGATGCTGCCTTGCACTCATGCTTCTGAAATTTAACAAAGGGTAAACGTATGATAAAGACGCATGTGCTCTGGTCTGATGGCAAGGATTATTACAAAAAATGTGGGTGGTCTGAAGGATTTAATTCTGAATGGAAAAAAGGGATTTTACCTACCATCCACATACAAATTTGAGGCATTTTCCATTTTTGTCTTGATTGGTACTGATTCTTGGTTGCTTCTGTCTGGTGAGGTCTTTCACAATTTGGAATTCCATTTTGCTGTTATTCTTTATCAGACTGCTCTCTATTTCTGTGCACTTTTGTCCAATCCAATCTTCTTTTGCTTTCTTCTAGTTCTTCTGATATTTATGTTTTTTTTCTCTGTACTCCATTGCACCTGTTGTGTGTCTGGTGTTTTTGAGGTCTCTTCGAGCATCACACAGATTCAGAATCTCTTCTGTAACCCAGGGTTTTTTCTTTGGACAATGGAGGCCAATTATGTCCTTTGCAACTGTTTTCATGACTGTATTGAAAGTGTATGTCATCACCTTAAAATCAACATGCATCACAAGGAGTGGAGCCAACTTTCTTCCAATTGTGGCTTGGAATGACTTGCAGATGTTAGGGTCCTTCAGTTGTTCAAGGTTGAATTTGAGCCTGATTTTCTTTGGCTTGTTAATTTTCTTCAGCCTCACTCTGAAGTTCATAATGATGATCAGTGCCGGGGAGCATTCTTGTTTTTGTTCTTTTGATGCCAGATCTTTAATGGTTTTGAACCAGTATGATGCGCACCATGTCCAGCGTCATGAAGCTTTATGTTGGCTAGTACCAAAATGTTGTAGCTGGCAAACTCGAGCAGCCGTCTCCCTTTTTCACTGGTAAGCTCATTGCAAGAAGATCCACAATGATCATCCCAGTCTTTTAGAGCATCTTTGCCAACTTTAGCATTTCAAGTCTCCTTGGATCATGAGGATGTCTTTTTTACTTACCATATTTATAATACCCTGGAGTTTGTTGTAAAACTTCTCTATTTCTTCATCATCATAATCAGTAGTTGGAGCATAGAATTGGATAATTATGATGTGAAAGGGAGATGCTTTCAGACGAATGGAGATGATTCTGCTAGATATGGGGTGACATTCAAGCACAGATCCCTTGAAGACTTTGTTTACAAGGAAGCCTACTCTACTTATGGACTTGTCCAACTCTCCACTATAGTATAATATATGCCCATCTTCAGTTTGGTATTCTCCTAGTGCATTCATCTTACTTCACAGTCCCAGGATGTGCCATGTGTAGTGTTCCATCTCATGTGTCAACTCTTAGAGTCCTCCCATTTGCACCAGAGTTCTAATGTTCCAGGTGGTGATGGCAATGCTGTCTCTTGCTCTGATTTTATGCAAATTACCAGTAGCACACTTGTCACCTCTGTCCTGGTGGACAATGCTTGGCGCAGTCCTTGTTGACCCTGGCGAAGACTGATCTGGTATGGTAACTTCAGATTTGTCCAGCAATATTAGTGTGTCTTGAGCAAAAGTCATCTGGCTTAGCCAATCCCTCACCAGACCAAGGAGTTGCCAGAAGGGGATGTAGTACATCATCCAACCTTAGGGTCATCCCCTCCGGATTTTCTTTTAGGGTTTATTCCCTTAGCCTTTGGCTAACCATAGCCGACCTGCAAGGCAGCAGGAGACTCATGTATGGGCGGGTTCATCCATTTCATGAGCAGATAAAGCATCAGTTACTGCCCATCATTTCATTTATTAAAGGCTGCCAAACTCATAAATAAACATTTCAATCCAGATTTTCTTCTCAAATATTTGAAAAAGTTTTTCAGATTTTAATGGATGTGTTCTACATGGGTCTCTTGTTGAATTTTATCAGGGTTCCATGCTGGACTTAAATGTATATGGATTACGCTTTTTCGGTGGTATATCCACCTTCCAAAAACTAAATTATTTGTTTTCTCGTTTTGATTAACATTCCTTTAATTCCACAGACGGTATTTTAGAAAAGACGGCTTTTACATAACTACAATATAAAAGTATGCTTGTCCGTGGACTTCCATGCACTTTTCCAACAGAATCATGTTCTGTTTATAACAAACCTTGTTCTACTTTAAATCAAACTTTTGACCTCAAATTCTATTTATAGCATCTATATGGCTTAGAGAGGAGAGAACAGACTGGTTTTCTAATTTGAATCTTTATGCGCAGATTCTTTTTTCTAAGTCATATTTACTGCAGAACCAGTCTAAATGAATTTGGCGCTAAAAAAATGTATATTTTATTTTAGATGATGCATATGTGCGAACAAAAATATCTCTTTTAAAAATTTCACAGATGGATTAGAAAAGGGCAACAAAAAAATGATACAAAAAAAATAACAATCCTGAAGCCATGAGTGCAGCATCACGTGATATCTATTTCAGGCTGTGTGGAAAGAATTTTAATATTTGGTGCTAATAATCTTAAGATGGATTCTAGGCAATGTGTGTGGAAAGCTAAAGGTGCTACATATGAAAACCTGAAATAGTAAAGGATGTTAAAAGACGAGAGGGGCAAATAAATCATTGTTTATTGAAAGTTTAGCATATTATATGTGGATTATGCTTTTCTGCCTGGATTCCACTTTTTAACCACTTGGATTATGCTTTTTCCTCATCAGGGGTTGGCTAGTCTGAGTTTCCTCTGACCCTTGCCACCCCATTTTTGATATTTGGTTGGCATGTATGCATTTCTCATGATTAAGCAACAAATATATGAAATTTCACTCATGTCTTTGAACTTCATTATGTGAATTTTTTTATTTGGAGTCTTCTATATTGAAATATAGTTGCTAACATAAGTAATCATTGAATCAGCACAAAAGTTGATCCGCATTATGACAATCTAATGTTATAACTTTTTTACATTGCTCATTGAACAAAAAAAAGATATCAGAGTTGATCTTGCACACAGAACATGAAAACATTCTATAGCAAATAAAAGAGAGGAGTTGAAGATATTAACTCGGGGGGAAAAGGTGAACTCAGCTTTGCTTATTCAGTGTATTTGGACAAAATATTTGGCATTGGGATGACTACTTGCCTTGAATCAGCCCTAAGCTTGGACACAGACTTTATTTGCTATTATGTTCAATAACTCTAAAAGTCATTTATAATTTAGAAAATGTCAAGTACTACTACTACTACTACTTATACTAGTTATGAAGAGGCAAAGAGTGCAAAAGGAACAACAACATTTATTGGACCAAATGTTAATTTCACTTTGCAATAACACAAAGTTTACAGCACGTTTCACTATCAGATTTCAACATTTACCAATTCATTTATTAGCCATTCAAACAGTACACTGAAAACTTGTTTCCATCTTGGTTTTAAATTTTGCTTTTAGCATATGTTAGCACCTACCAGTTTTCTAGCAGCTGTTAAATGGAAATGTATGGAACTGGTGTTATTAGATTTCCACTATCTATGCATGATAGGAATGTATGGAATTGGTGTTATTAGATTTTTCAGCACTTCATGAATATGTTAGATAATGTTTTATCACATACAGGTCAGAGTTGCCTTGGACCCAGAGATATGTAAGGTTCTTAAAGGCTGTATATGATATGACTTTAATTGTTGTTTTTTTTTCCTGCAAAATGTGGTTGATATTTAATTAGGCTTCCTGTCCAATTGTTGATCCAATTTTCATGTTTGTGCAATTTCTTTCTATATTTTTGGATTTCAACTGAATTTTGACATGCAGTCGAATATTGATTCATTTGTCATTGTTCTTCATTATTGTTTCACAGATTTACAGCGCATGATTGTTATACCCAGCTACCTTTATTTGAGCATAGTAACTGCCTTAATTATTATTGCATTTCAACTAACTTTGGAATATAGCTTGATATTGACTACTGAATTTGATTTTCAGCATTCTCATTTGCAGTTTAGCAGAATTTCAGCCCATTATTATCAGACCTATGCAGTTTATTTCTGCACCCTGGCTGTTTGTTATTCTTGGATTTCAACCAAATTGTGTGCTTCAATTTTTATGACACCTTGGCTGAAAGTTATTTCTGCATTCTGCTTCATTATTTAGCAGAGTTATGGCTTTTGATTGTCAACCCCATCCATTTATGTTTCTGCATAATGACTGTCTTATAAGGCAGCTTGTTATTAATGAGATTTCTGCTGTTTTTGATTGTCACTGTTCCTTACAAATGTACCTCTACTCAATTACTGTTATAATTGTCACCTAGCACTTTCCTATGCAAAACTACATTTCCTTGCTTCCAACAAAAATGTAAAGGTAAATAAGTTCATAGAATTTGTTTGCTAGAGTCACAACAAAACTAGCATAGATAAGCTTGTATACCAAATGGTGTCAGTTACACAAAATACTTTCTTTTTCACTCCAACCAATAGTGAACTTAATGCCATTGCAGATGAAACTTTTGTTCCTCTATTTAAGCTTTATGCTAATAAAATATTGTTTGTGTTAGGTGTGAAAAGGAGTGTACACCATGCTTATGAGCAGAAACAAAATCTGAAAATTAAGACAGTGATCAACTTGGGTTAGATTTTTATATCTTGCTTAAAAATGTGGAGGAGCTCTTTGTTAATCTTCTTGGGATACGCTTAGTATGCCGTTCATCTTATCTTCATGAGACGAATTTATGATTTCTACTTATCTGTTTATCTTGGCAGGTTTATTAGATATACTGGGCACCAGAATTATCCTGGAAACCGAACAAACCTGTCATGAACATTCTAGCAATAGTGCTTTCTAAGCTCAACAAATCAATGGACTACCACTTTCCTTGTGGGTCAGTTGAATACTGATCACTTCTTTTGATTTCTTTTGCATATAAGCAGAGCATCCCATGGAATCCAACAAACATCATAGAGGCCAACAAGTAGCCAATTAATCTGCCAGGTTGTAGAAATAGAAAAAAAAATCCAAATTTTAACTAGCAAAGATGCAACTTTCTGTACTTGCTTCATACATTGATACTGTTTTTGGATGTTTAATTATATTTTTTATTGTCATATTAGGGGATTTCTTTCCAAGTGAAGCCAGGGGAGATGATAGCATTGGTAGGGCCATCTGGGGGAGGTAAATCTACTCTTGTCAACCTGATAGAACGATTCTATGACCCAGATTCAGGAACCATTGCATTAGGTAGGTCTTATTATACCCTGTTTGTATGTGTATAGAAAGCTAACAAACTGATCCTACATGATGTGTATTTATATCTCAGGTTCATTGTATTCAATCCAAGTTATGTGTATAAATATCACACATATGCCATATAATTTAGGAAAGAATAAAGGCCTGGGAGAAGTGGCTTTTCTGCAGGCTAAGGTCTGAAAGTATTTAAGTTTATGTTGACTACTGTAATGGCTGTAAATCTTGTGACACACAAAAAATAATTGATTCTGTGTCTTTAGACTTATATGCATGTAAAGAAAATATACAACACTTACTAATATAAACTACTATGATTGCATTTTTATTTATTTGCATGTGCGTATGTCAGATTTTTCCAACATGAAATTAAATAAAGATAAATAAAGATTTCATAGCTCACAGGCCAATTAAAGTTTACCTGGGAGAGCATGCTGTACTATTATGTACAGTACTTATACAGTACAAATCATGCAGAACGTCACCTAAATCCCAATCATATAAGATTAAGATTGAGCTTTATTCATTGTTTTAATCAAATTGCGTACCTCCAGATCACATTTCAGCTACTCGTTATATAAGCTTTCCTACAAATTGAGTTAATATTTATTTATCAAAAGTTAGACAAGTTTAATTTTCAAGGCACATAATCAGCATAACTTAGGTGTTAATGAAAAAATGGTAATAATAAAGGCTAAAATTCTGAACAGTGATCCACTAAGATCATCACAGCATATTTTAGTGTAATGTTTTGGCTGAACAAAATCTTAAATTTCCACACAATGAAAAGCTGGACTTCATGCTCTCTCCTGTGTTTATAATTTGTGGATTTGTCTCTATTTTTTTTCAACAGCAATACAGGCTAGTTATTCATTAAAACCATGAACCTGGCTTGGATTAAGAGGGATTTTTGACAGGCAGCTATACCAGTAATTTTATGTGTAATTACCTTTCACTCCAAAATATTTATAGGATTACCATAATTTTATGAAACGGGGTGTAAGGTCACTTACATCAGAGCAAACTACAACTCAGTTTTATTGGTATTAGTATAATTTTCTAAGCATTATTTCTGAAACTTCATTATTGTATTTTGGATTTATCATTAAAGTTTAGTGTAGTGGTGACCATGATTTGAATCAAAGGGATATACTTCATTCCATAGAATGAATTTGATTCTGAGCATGTTCAAACCTACAATGTACATGCAGTGACACCATATTGTAAATGCACTCACTCGCCTAAATGTGAGCATTGAACCAGAACCCTATTGTTGTTCATGGTTGTCATGCTGGGATCATATTTTAATGATTTAGGTATTTACAGTTTCAAGACAAAATAAAAATGTAATTACTGGTGCATTGATATAAGCGTCATGGGTGTACCATTTCTGTGTAATAATAATACATGCCAAACCCAAGAGAAGTTATATGTGTAATATTTGCTGTTACAAGTTTGCCTAAAAAAATGCATTTGGAATTTGAATAACTGGAACTGACACGATTTGCCTGCTCCATACAAATAGTAATTAACCTGAGTCAAAAGAGAGATGTAGTGTTACAGCAACCTGTGAATGCACAATTCTTTTCATTGTCCAATCAAGTTATACATAAATCTGAATTAGGTAGACAAATAAGAATTCAGAAAACTAAGATTTCTAAAAAAAAAATTAAAAATTATACCATTTCTGTGTAATAATCATACATACCAAACCCAAGACAGCTATACACATAATTTTTGCTAATATAGGTTTGCCTAAATAAATGCATTGTGAATTTGCTGCTTGAATCTTGTAATATCATCTTGGACTTTGGGTCAGCTTATATGTGGGTCATTAACTTTTTAGGGTTTATACCTATTTATTTATATATTTATATATTGCTTTTCTGTATACCATACAGAGAATAGTTCTCCACCACATGGTCTGTCTTTGATGGATATAATAACAAAAATATTAAAAGTGATTGAGACTTATTGTCTTCAGAGCTTATTTATTAAGTTTGACAATATTTGGTTTATCCTGGTCTGAAAATTGATCTGTATTATTCAAGTTGAGAATATATCAAGTTGATTGGAACATGATAGTATGCACATTCTAAGTATATACCTGTAAAATCATTACTCACCAGGTGGGCAGGACTTGAAGGATCTAGACCCCAGCTGGTTTCGTCAGAAGATCTCAATGGTGAGTCAGGAACCGACACTGTTTGCCTGCTCCATCAAGGAAAACATCGCATATGGGAGAGATTCCACCACTGAAGAGGTATTGCATATTCCTGTGTATAAAATAGATGTGCACATTTTATAGGACCAAATCTGCTTCTATGATATATTAGAGAAAGCAAAGTCTACAGTGTTCATTTAAATTCATACAGAAAATAAACAGCCCATGCATTGATTTGTTGGCCTGTTTAGTGTTCATTTAAAATCATACTTGAAAATTAACTGTTACAATTTTTGGGCCTGTAAAAATCATACAAATCTGAGGCAGAGTTTTAAATTAATGAATTGTCCACTATCAACAAATCAGAAATTACCTTTTAAAAATTACCAACATTTGTGATTGGTTGAAACAAAATATGTACATAAACAATTGTAAGCGTTTTGATTTCCAAGCCTGGTGCATCATGGTAAATTTGAGTGATCCCATTATGCATTTGGTTGTAAAAAAAAATATTGTTGACAACAAACTCACAGTCTGAAAAGTTATATATAAGAAATTAGAAAACAGATAAATTTTATTTTTTTAAACTATATTTGTTGTACCAACACTGTGATATGGGGTAACACATGACATTTTTTCAAGATTAGACCTAAACAAACATTTGGGAAAGCAAATTTTTAATATTTTATCGTATTATATATTGTATTATATTAGAATTCATACATGATCTTTTCCTCAAAATCATAATAAACTTGTTTTGCGCTAAGTGCTTTTCCATAATGGTAAAATATTTTTTTTTTTTACAAAGAAGGAAATTGATAACGATTCATAAGCAAACCCAATACACATGTAAAACCTGAGAATTAAGTGCAGTAGGCCTGCAACAGTCACAAGTTACTCATGTACAATTTCATACCCTCTCAATTTCAAGTTTTAATGCAGACATTATTTACTGGTCAACTGATTGCGTCTAATGACACCACCAAGCCCAGAAACCATTGTTGGCAGCTTTTGTTTTTTGATGTTTATTAAGCTGAGAGAAGCTTTTATCAACCACTGCATTGTCTGCTGCTTGGTTGTGTGTGCAGTTAAAGAAGAAATACATGTTGGCTATTGTTTGAGCAATGATTGTATACAAAATTAGTTGAAGACAATCATAAAGACCATATAATGTATATTTTGGCATAATACTTCAAGAACCAGGTGAAATTGTTTTAAATTTAAGAAGCTATGCCACATTCATATTATACTAAAATTCATATGCGAACTCTTTCCCAAAATGATAATAAAAGTTTTACACACTATTTCTTATACTTGATTTTTTTTAAAATTCCCGATACGAGAAAAATACATGTACATATGTTTACAATCTCAGGAACCATGCCACAATTGTATTCCATTCAAATGTATAGGAGATCTCTCCATATGTTATCTCTTCCCCAAAATGATAATTAAATTCTTAATACACTATTTCCTGTACTTTAAAAAAGAAGAAAAATCATGTGCAATTACATATACTAAATTTTCTGAGCTACACTGCAACTGCATTATATCTAAATTCGTGTTATAGTAGGGTTCCACTGTATATCAATGAATGTTATGCTTTTTTCCTGCAATTTTCCTGATTTTATGTGTTTTTTGCTGCATCATGGTATAACTTGGGATTTTCAAAATGTAAAGCTGACAAGTTTATCAGTAAGAAATATGCTCTATTCTGAAATAAGTTACTTGCCAATCATGATCAAAACTACAGGCCATCATACCATAGTTTCTGCCTGGTTTTTTTGACAGTAGAACATAATTACTTTTTCCTGATCTCAAATACTATAAGAAAATATTTCATTCAATATATGGAAACAAACAAATGAACAAAAACTCCAAGCATAGGCAACTAAACTCATAATCAACATTGGTTATCCCTTAAGACATACATCAAAGATGCCATAGATTATGTTTACATTATTGAATGAAAACCAACATTATTCGCATACTTGCATATTGTTTCCTTTCAGCCCAAAAATATATATTAAAAACACAACACTTGGAACAAAGGAAAATTCCATGTTTTAATCTTTTTCCATCATCAACTCAGTACCAACCATAAAAATTACTTACTATCTCTAACTAGCATATACTCAGTACCACCCATACAAATTTATTTTATCAGTCTACTTAATACCACCCATACAAATTTATTTTATCAGTCTTCTTAATACCATCCATACAATCTGTTATCATCTTCCCAGTACCACCCATACAAATTTATTTTATCAGTCTACTTAATAACACCCATACAAATTTATTTTATCAGTCTACTTAATACCATCCATACAAATTTATTTTATCAGTCTACTTAATACCATCCATGCAAATATATTTTATCAGTCTACTTAATACCATCCATACAAATTTATTTTATCAGTCTACTTAATACCATCCATACAGTCTGTTATCATCTACCCAGTACCAACCATATAAATTTATTTTATCAGTCTACTTAATACCATCCATACAAATTTATTTTGTTAGTCTACTTAATAATATCCGTACAAATTTATTTTATCAGTCTACTTAATACCATCCATACAGTCTGTTATCATCTACCCAGTACCACCCATGCAAATTTATTTTATCGGTCTACTTAATAACACCCATACAAATTTATTTTATCAGTCTACTTAATACCATCCGTACAAATTTATTTTATCAGTCTACTTAATACCATCCATGCAAATATATTTTATCAGTCTACTTAATACCATCCATACAGTCTGTTATCATCTACCCAGTACCAGCCATATAAATTTATTTTATCAGTCTACCTAATACCATCCATACAAATTTATTTTATCAGTCTACTTAATAATATCCATACAAATTTATTTTATCAGTCTACTTAATATCATCCACACAGTATGTTATCATCTACCCAGTACCACCCATGCAAATTTATTTTATCAGTCTACTTAATACCATCCATGCAAAAAGTGCATTAATGAAATTCTTTGAAATAATGTCCTAACGGTCACAAGAATGATTAAAGTATTTTGGCAGAAACATTCTGGTGTCTTAAAACATACACATAATATTGTATTGTTTTGGTCAGGAAAGATTTTTAAAAACTGTGACTGTTATCATGAATTCTTATATTTACATAATGACCTTTTAGATCCTTGAAGCAGCCAAGCAAGCCAATGCCGATGAGTTCATAAGCACCTTTGATGATGGTTATGACACTCTGGTAGGAGAGAGAGGAGTGAGGCTCTCTGGGGGGCAGAAACAGAGGATTGCAATAGCTAGAGCACTGATCATGAACCCAGCTCTCCTTCTTCTTGATGAGGTAAGAAACAGACAGACAGATGAGACTGACTAATAGAGAAGAATTCATGCAGAACAATGATCTGTTATTGCTGCATTGGTACATAAAACAATGCATACAAATCTATATCAGTTATGGACAAATAAGTTTATAAATGTACAATCCACACACAAGTTTACAAAAAGCCATGGTAGTGTTATCATGTTAACTTACTCACTACAAACACTAGAATTGGACATTTCTTCTCATATTTAGCATTACTCTGGAGTTAAGCCAACCAATCACAGTCTGCTCATTTCACTGTTACAAAGTGATACTAGAATAAATCCAACCAACATCCTACTTTAATGACTTTCAATTTTGGTCTACTTCCTGGATTTCATTATTGCCCACTAAACACTTAAATACGAGTATGACATGAGTTGTTCAGACTTTTCTGCCAATGAAAAATTGAATTACCGGTATACCCAAACATCTACATTCTTATTAAACAAGGAAGATATCTATATTGTGTTACAGTTGTCATTGTTATAATAATCAGGTGTATATGAAACAGATTAATGGATTATGCACAGATATAGTACTAGATAGTTTTATCAAACTCTGGTAAATGTTTAGCTAGTAAATCCAAACTTGGTCACCAGGTTATACCAGGCTGGAATGACTGTCAAAGAACTGCATGACTTTGCATGAAATGCTTACCTTATGTGGCACGGTAATGCTAACCCTATCATTGACCTCACAGTAAACAAATGCTTCATTTTAATTATGCTCTTAGATTATGTAATAAGGAAGATTTAAATCATTGAACAGACACACTTCCAAATAAATTTGAAAATTGAGACCAAAGAAAGTTAAACAAAATACTATCATAACTTACAATAGTCTTAAATTACCAGTTTACACTAATGGGAACCATAACCAAAATAACATATGCAGCATGTGGCGAAATCATTTTGAAGACTTATTCTGTAGTGTTAAAATAATTAGAATAAGGAGTATGTTCTTTCTGTACTGAAGGCCACTTCTAGTCATATTGAACTAATCATATTATCTTAGAGCTAATGTGTTATGGCTAAAAAACAAGAGGCTGAATATCCTGGATCAGATTTTTTTGTATGTGTAACATTGTGCTGTCTTGTGTATAAACATGGCCTAATCTAAGAACAAACCAACAGCCACTCTATGCTGTCTTGGGCCGCAATTAAAAATATCTTTGTTTCCCCTTACCCTACCCAACAATTTGAAGTTGGGTAGGTAGGTAGGCTAATAATTTTTTTTTCTCATGAAATTCATGACACTATAAACTGACACATAGGAAACAGAAAAACGATAAATTCAACTTTAATAATAATACTGAAATACAGTAACTCATGAACTGAAATACAGTAACTTGTGAACAAGTTTAAAATGTTTTATAGACTAGATTAGTTTTTGATAAGGGCTCTCTTCTATTGTGGACATGTTGCCACTTATGTACCACAAAGCATTTACTAGCACCAGGACTTGTTCAGATATACTCTGGTGGGACATGCTTCCAGGAAATTTGTCTCCACATTCTATCATATCTTTGACTATGCCGTTAAACAACTCATCTTTAGCTGAAAAAATGGAATAAAAAAAACTTTCACTGAGATGGAATGGCCAGCTTTACTGATAGATAATATTAAATGAGATATGAGATGTGGAATAAGTGTACATGGCACACAAAAAACAGACAGCAGTCTTCAATGTGACACCAGTTACTGTTGGCTGTCTTGCAATCGTGCACCATGGCAGATAAAATTCAAAACCTTGAATCTAATATCAACAAACGGATTTCATAATTAATAGACTTTAACACTGCCATATTCATTATGCACTGCAGGTATCAAAATAATGTTTTAATCATGTTTATGTATGTCTTTAATGTTTTTATTGTCTGCTTTTGTTTTGTATGTTATATATGTATAGTTTTTGCTATATTGTGTATGCTCTGTGTTTATTGTCGGTCAAAGCTTAAACATTTGTACTTGACAAACAGACTTTAAATATATTATTAGGAAGGCAGTAAAAATTCTAGAAAGATTGCAGTTGTCAGAGGGTGCATGAATTCATTTCTAATAACTGTCAGACAGATGTTTGAAAATAACATTATTTCATATAAAAAAAATTGTTTATACCAGTGAAACGCTCAGCATTTGTGTCCTTAAGTTGTGGTAGCTTTGTTGCCACGGAAGTAGACATTAAAACAGAAAAGGCAGTCTGTGCATGTGGTGCTTGTTGATTTTCTGTACTAGTAGTAGTTGAGGAAACATCATCCAACCCAACACTTTCATCACGGGTCACCGTAAATGTAACATATTTCAGTCGCTGATTAAACTCTTTCACCACATGCAGACCTTCGTGAAGGTCTGGATGAAAAGTCATCGTTCCATCCAGTTTGTCTGATAAACTGACGTTCAGTACATCTGCTTTATGAGGGCGAAAGTCTGTATCATTGGTAATGTCGTGATATACATCATCCCATGTACACTCCATTGAGTATTCTAGTATTCTGTTGTTACAAATTTTTTTGTTTGATTTCCCGCATTTTGCGATTACGCTTACACATATAATGAAATCTTCTTCGTATTTTCTTTTGCCGGCCATGCTGGTCATGATGCTTTTCCTATCTAATTTAAACACCTTGCAACAAACGTTTTTCGCACGCTAGTGACATCGATTTTGTTGACTGCATGAAAATACGAATCGCACAACGAAACGAAACAAAAAAACGAACTTTTGAACAAAAAAAAAAAAAAATACTATTGCAAATTTTTCAAAAAATTTTTTTCAGTCGGCGGATTTTAAGAGGGTCAGTCGGGTAAGGGGAAACAAACTTAATTTTAATTTTGGCCTTGTGTATAAACATGGGCTGATCCAGCAGCAGCCAACATATACTGTATTGTACATAAACATGACCTAATCTAACAACAACCACTATATGCTGTCTTCAGCATAAAAATGGCCTGACTGGAGAACAACCACCATGTAATGTCTTGTGTAAATATATGGCCTTATCCCAAAATAATCGCTATATACTAATATTGTATATAAACAGGACCTAATCCAACAGCAACCATTATGAACTGACTTATGCTTATACATGTATATGTTGTGGTTTTGGAAAAGTTATGTTTGACTTGGCTACTAGAGCTAATGTGTAACAGGGCACACAAATGTGTTTTGTATTTTTTTATGAAATTAGTACACATGCTATAAAGAAATTAAAAGGTTGATTAATTTATACTGTAGCCTTCCAAGAGCATATGAAACTTTATGCATTGACTGAGTCATAGTACATAATATTAATTGGCTCTAGGACTGACTGATATAGCAAAATATATAATAGGTTTCTAAAAGTTGTATGAAGGATGGTTATGTTATTAAAAGCAATAGCATTATTTTGATTTTTATGATATTGTGCATTTATGTGTATTCACTGTTACTAGGCAACCAGTGCCCTGGATGCAGAGAGTGAGCACCTGGTGCAGGAAGCAATTGACCGTGCAATGAAGGCACGGACTGTCATTGTCATTGCTCACAGACTTTCCACTGTTCGCAATGCCTCCAAGGTATGCCAGATTCTGGAAATAAAAAGCAAACATTTTTGGTTACTTTTAATTACCCCTCTGTCATACTGTGATTGGACGCCCAAAAACTATGTTATCTTCATGAGAGCTAGTAATTGTTCATTTATTGAACTGATTGAATCTTTTTATATCATAAAGTAAACTCCTGATGCAAGAGAACTAATATATCATGCATCAGAACCAGTGTGCAATTTGGTTTTGCCTAATTTATTTGTTCTTCTTTTAAAGTGGTAGTACAGCATTCATGTCACTGACATTTTTAAGAAATAACAAAAAACCACAAACTTAAGTGAGAAAATCTGTATAAATGCATCTATACAGCTGACATAGGATTTTAAAATTGAATCTTTACAACTGTCACAGGTATTTTAAAAATGTGCTGTTCAGTGTATAGTATGGAAATCCATAGGAATGTTTGTTGTGCAGAGCCATTCTCCTTCATTAGGCCATGTCATCTCTGACAGAATGTGTGTAGATATCGTAAACAGACTATTAATAATACTCTTTATACTCTCTCCACCGCTACCTGATGTGCTTAGAAGTGAAAACTCACATATTGTATTGTATTAATAATTGAAGATAAAAAACAATTGATCCTTATTTAGTGATGACTGATGTATGAAATATTTAGATGGCACTTGAATTTATATACCGTACATTCACAATTCTTTCACATGTTTGCAGGTGATTGTAATTGACAAAGGAAGGATAGCAGAAATGGGAACTCATGATGAACTTTTAGCTCTGAATGGTGTTTACAAACGTCTAGTTCTGAGACAACTCACAGCAGGGGCTATGGCACCAGATAATGACACAGATGCACAGACAGACAAAGAGAATAATCTAGAAACCAGTAGCATCAACTTTACAAATTAATTTTATATATTCACCTTAAATTCTGTTCAGTATTTATTGATACTTAGAAAACTTATGAAAGAGTACTCATTTTGTTTACATTAATTTAATGAGACCTTAGTCTTCTAGAGAGCTTAAGGAATGACATGTTGTTTGTCATTTGTCCATCTGTTAGCTCAAGTTTGTTATCACTACACTTCTCATTCAACTTTGAGGATTGGACTGAAACTTTACACACATTCATCCCAAGGTCCAGTTTGTCCTATAAGAAAGACTATTGCTTGGACTACAGTGACCATCTTCATAACTTGTTGAAGCTATTTCTTCTGAGTAGATGATAATATCAAAAGGGCTTTTTCACTAAAATGATTCTTATAATGTTTACATAGACCTGCAAGTGTTGATTAATATAAACGTTTTGTGTTGTCTAGTTGATCCGAATTAAAATTATGTGTTAATCTGAGATCCAATATGTCCACCACAGTAGCTAATTTTAAAATCATGTTATCAATGAAGAATATTACATATAGTTTCAATATGTCAGCAGATCAAAGGAAGAAATTGTCTTATCTTGAATTCCTGGAAATTATTTTTTGGTCAGTAGAGCATCTACCCTTATAGGGACTTTTGTCCTAAATATAGTACTATTGTCAGATGGACCAGTACATTGTACAGTGGCAGACTATAGTTTGTAGTATTGTCAGATGGACCAGTACATTGTACGGTGGCAGATTATAGTTTGTACTATTGTCAGATGGACCAGTACATTGTACGGTGGCAGATTATAGTTTGTACTATTGTCATATGGACCAGTACATTGTACAGTGGCAGATTATAGTTTGTACTATTGTCATATGGACCAGTACATTGTACAGTGGCAGATTATAGTTTGTACTATTGTCATATGGACCAGTACATTGTACGGTGGCAGATTATAGTTTGTACTATTGTCAGATGGACCAGTACATTGTATGGTGGCAGATTATAGTTTGTACAGTTTGCAGTTGGATCTGGCTGAAATGCAAATATATATTTGATAAAATTATTGTATTTGGACACAAGCTACCATGTTTTTAATCACAATTTGTGTCTTTTATTTTTCATTTATAAAAGGGTACCATGGTGTAGTTTATTCCAATTAAATTGTTGTGATAATTATATTTCATATTTGTGTTTTAAAGTTTTTCTAATATAGTGTGATATTATTTGCGTGTTTTTATTGTCCAGAATTCTACATCCTAATATTTTATACTGTGCATCACCATTACTTTCACATCACTTTGATGTGCAACTATTTTTTAATTATTGTATAGTATATGAATGCTTTGTTTACACTGTACATGTAACCAGCTATTATTACTTATAGAAAATGATGGAAAATGTCCCTTTAAGTTGAAGGAAATCCTGGGGGAAAAAAATATTTGTTATGACAATTATTGGAGAAATATACAATAAAATATACCTTTGAATTATTTATTTTACAGAAAATATTAAAATTTTATTTCATTGTACTTTCTTGATTTTCGGCATGAGAGTTGAGGAGAAATCTAGGAGAAATCGAAACATATTTATACAGTATGTATTCCTGATTCCACTCTATATATTTATTTTTTTTTTCTTTTTCGGACCCTCTTTCTCATGTATGGCTGGTTCGCTCTCTGTACTGTCTGATAGTTACCCTCTCTGTACTGTCTGATTGGATATCTCTTGGTACTCTCTAACTGATTCTCTCTTGTTGCTGTTTGACTGGTTACCTATTGGTACTGTCTAACAGTTTCCCTGTGTGCTGCCTGACTGGTTCCCTGTCACATTTTTTATTGGTACTGCATCACACTGTGCATGTGAGTGGTTGGTGGTTGTTAAAATGTGCAGGAATATTCATAGCAAATCAATGACTTGTGCTTAATTTCACATAGCACCATATAGTAAACTGAAAATACTCCCAGACTCTTAAGGCTTTTATTAACTCATTTAAGTGGCCAATAAAAATAACATGCTAAAAATAAACTGCTTGAGTGAGATCTAGTCATTATGATCTAGAGATATAGCCAGTCTGATTTTTGGTCAGTAAATATACATGATAAAGAAATAGATCAATAAATTTTCTCTTTTTAACAGTTCAAGTTCCATTCAAGATTGCATGAATTTTTGAACAATGCTTTCATCTTCCTTTGAAGGGTATGCATACTTTGCACAGAATTGTTCACTCATCATGCATGCACGTGTTTATTGTACACTTATCATGCATGTACATGAAAATTGTGCACATCATGCATATACAGTAGTCCCTCTCTTAAACGGCCCCCCCCCCCGACCAGCGGCCACCCACTTCTCATGATCAGAATCCCAAGGCGGTGTTTGTGTCTATGTATCTTTCATTGGGGGAATCATCATAAATGGCAGTGATTGTGTTTGTGTATCTTTTATTGGGGGAAATCATCATAAATGGCAGTGATTGTGTGTATGTATCTTTCATTGGGGGAAATCATCATAAATGGCAGTGATTGTGTGTATGTATCTTTCATTGGGGGAAATCATCATAAATGGCAGTGATTGTGTGTATCTTTTATTGGGGGAAATCATCATAAATGGCAGTGATTGTGTGTATCTTTTATTGGGGGAAATCATCATAAATGGCAGTGATTGTGTGTATGTATCTTTCATTGTGGGAAATCATCATAAATGGCAGTGATTGTGTGTATGTATCTTTCATTGGGGGAAATCATCATAAATGGCAGTGATTGTCTTTGTGTATCTTTCATTGTGGGAAATCATCATAAATGGCAGTGATTGTGTGTATGTATCTTTCATTGGGGGAAATCATCATAAATGGCAGTGATTTGTGTGTGTGTATCTTTTATTGGGGGGAAATCATCATGAAAGGCACTGATTGTGTGTATGTATCTTTCATTGGGGGAAATCACCATAAATGGCAGTGATTGTGTGTATCTTTTATTGGGGGAAATCACCATGAAAGGCACTGATTGTGTGTCTGTGATGTGTTGTGGCATCTAGATGGAAATTTCAGACTGGCTTATAAGCATGTTATTTTGGTATAAATGCCTTTAAGGGGTCAGTATACATGGATAAAGTACAATAAATTTACTTAAGATGCAGCTTTAGATTTACTTGTACCAATTCATTTAATTCAATTCAGATAAGTCAACCATCTTGTTCCCAATGTGCTTGTGGAATACCTGACTGATGACATACATAGAAAAGGCCCATCATTAATATTAATAAGATCTTATTATTCATGATACAGCATGGTTGAATAATGAGGGCTGTTCCATTAAAACATACTTTAGACTCAGATGTAGAGCAGTCACCATTAGTTGCCATTTTATATCATTTTTATAATGAGCTCTTTGCATAATCAGAGTACTTGGCATATACATTTGTATAATCAGAGTACTTGGCATATACATTTGTGTAATCAGAGTACTTGGCATATACATTTGTGTAATCAGAGTACTTGGCATATACATTTGTGTAATCAGAGTACTTGGCATATACATTTGTGTAATCAGAGTACTTGGAATGTAAATTTTTTAAATGCCATCTTCGATACCATTTATGTTTCAGTGGAACAACCCAAAGCATTTTGAGATAAAATTTGTAATGATTTTTAATACTTGAATGTTACTCTGTCAGCAATTACCGTTAAATTTTATTGTAAATGCACCCTTTATTTGAAATGTTTGCAGTTGTTATTAATATCATTGGGGAGACATAATTGTTAAAATATACCACTCTAGTCTAGAATGATGGGTCTCTAATTACGGGTTTCAACGTGGGCTGCTGGTTGTTTTTGTTATTGTTATTATTATTATACTGATTTAAGTACTGTTATTAGTGACTAGTTTTATATAGTCACTGACAGATTGCTTGTATTTAATATGCCAGTATAGTATTACCACCACCAGCAACTTACAACTGTTTATCAATCCTAATGACTCTAGGTATTGTATATACTATAGTATCTGCAGTCATAGGAATGGAGTCTCTGCTTAGGTTTTGAGCTGCTATATCATTAGTAAATTAATCTATCTATCATTTCTTCTTTCAACATGTAACTATTTATCAATTGTTGTTGCTTTCCATCCACCTATGTTGATTTTACATGTGTTACCTACCTGGTTATGCAGCTTAAGGTTGTTTATAAATTAGTCTCAATAGACAGGTTTAACTGTATTATTATTATTATTATTATTATTATTATTATTATTATTATTATTCATGGTTGAAATAAAAGTCATTAAACTGGAGAAGCGAATTCTCTATCATGACAAAGGGAAAAGCAAGAGTTTTTGTAGTAGAAGTGAAGGATAAATATGTAATTATTATTTTTATTTGCAAATTTATATTTATTTAATTGCATTACTAATAAATATAGTCTTTACTGTGAACAATATATGCATTCTACATTTTCTTATCTTGTACCCATGTAACTTAAAAGACTACATCCATTTTTTTCTTGTTTTTTTTTCTTGTTTTTCCTGAATGCTTTTTTTCCTGAATGCTTTTTCTCCAGATAATTACATGTAAAAACAAGGTGTGAATATCTATCTGGCCAAACATTACCCAAACCCATGTAACCACACATACCAGGTGACATCACTCAAACCTATGTAATTACACATCCTAGGTGATACACTAGGTCATTATGTGACATTACTCTAACCCATGTAATTACATATCCTAGGTCATACACTAGGTAATTACATTACTCCAACTCATGTAATTAAACATCCTAGATGATACCCTAGATCTTTATGTGGCATTACTCAAACACATAATTATACATCCTAGGTCACACACTAGGTAATTACATGACTCCAACCTATGTAAATAATCATCCTAGGTGATACCCTAGGTCTTTATGTGACATTACTCAAATACATATAATTATACATCCTAGTTCACACACTAGGTTTACTAATTACATTGCTCCAACCTATGTAATTATACATCCTAGGTCATACACCAGGTAATTACATTACTCCAACGACCTAGTGTATCACCTAGGATGTGCTGTTACATGGGTTTGAGTAATGTTATATAATGACATGTTTCTTATGGTCCATGTATGGAGTATCAGCTGATGTTTGTTATCATGGCAATCCTTGGTATCAGACTCATTGAGTTTTTGTTATCGGTATCCCCATTCACCTCATATCAGCCCTCACAGCTTCACATACTGTTGTCGGACACTCTTCACTCTTCACAACCCTAGAAACTCCCCCAAGTCTCTCTTCATGAGGATTCCTATGGAACGAAGGGCCATTGCCAAGTTTCATGTATTCACAACTTGGCTTTGGAACCCCAATTTGTTTCAGTACTTAAAGGTACTCAACTATTATGCCTATTTGTACTTCATACTGGCTTCCTTCAGTGCATGTATGGAGTATCAGCTGATGTTTGTTGCCATGGCATCCACAGGATCAGACTTGTCAAGTTTTGGTTACTTTGGAAAACTGTTTTTACTTTGCAGTGAAAACTTTTCATACATATAAATAATAAAAAATATATATATATATATATATATATATATATATATATATATATATATATATATATATATAATCTCACTAGCCAAGGTTGATAGGCACATCTACACCCAGGCATCTCATATTCTGTGCTTTGAGAAAATGAATTTCATTGGATGCGACATCAAGCTACTACATCTATTCAAAATTAAGTTGTTAAAATTTGAACACTGCTTCAACATGATCGAGACAAGGGGAACAGACTGAATGGACTGATTAATAAATAATTTTTAACTGCCAGTCAATGTTTCCACAAATACCTTTCACTCAAATAGACCTGTAATGGCTCCCATCTTGGATGTAGTCATACATTCTATGTTAAACTTACAAAGTATCCTGTTATGGTCAATTGCTCCATAATTTTTTGGTTTAGTTTAGTTTTTTATGGTTTAACGCCATTTTTAAGCACAATATAGGCTATACATGGTGGCCAGTATTAATGGTGGAGGAAGAACCCGGAAAACCCCCGGAAAGAACCACCGACCCACGAGAAACTACTGGCAAGCTTTCTCACATAACTACATTAGCCGAATCTTAGACTCGAACCCACGCAGACAGAGGTGAGATGGCAGTGATCCGTAACGGATAGCGCTTTAGACCACTCGGCCACTATAATTTTTTTTTTGGTTGATGTACACTACGCTGTTGGTGACATGGTATTACATACTAAGGGAGACACAGATTAATTGTAAACAAATCCAAATGAAGCATTAACAAATTCAGACCAATATATATACAGTGGGACCCCGCTATAACCCGCCCCACTATAACCCGAATTCGGATATAACCCGGTCGTGGCATGGCTCCCGAAATTTCGGGTAATTTATTACAGGTATTTTTCTCAAAGACCAAAAAAAAAAAAAAAAAAAAATTTAAGTATGAAAAAAAATAAATACGTCAAGAGTTTAATTATCATTCTCATATTCGTCTAAACAGTGCGAAAAAGAACGTGTAGAAAATGTATTATCAAATTTCTTCTATTTTTGTGCCAAAATAAACGTCGGAAATACGAACCAATTGCTGGGCCTACTGAGAACTTTGATCTTTGTTTATTGTTGAAAAATTACAGCTCATAAGTGTCAATATTATAATTACTGATTCCTGAGTAATGAAGCCATCGTTTCTACTTTGTGTTTGTCTTGAATGCATTCCGAATACAGTCGTTGCTCAAATAATCTCCGATATATGTTCTCTTAATTTCATACACAACTAAGCAGCAGCCAATGTGGCGGTTGATAAAAGATTCTCACCAGAATGTATAAATCAATTAATTTAAGTACATTGTTTATCATCAAAGTGAACTACCGAGCTATACTTGTTCAAATCATAGGGCAACGATTTATACAGCATCAAAGAAACAAAGCCGCCAGCATGTGCGTAAGGCTTGGCGGTGTTGTTTTATGCAATCTGTTGGCCAGTAAATAATGTCGTAAATTTACTACAAATATACCCCCATTGTTTAATGACTATTATTCTTGCTGTAGATTTTCAAACCAATAGGATTAAAAGTGTTAATTTGTATACATTTAGAATGGAAAATGGGAAACGCAAACGTAATGCTTTTACTGTTTACTGTCGTCAGAAGTATCACCATCGTCAGCATCACCACTAGTGTTTTGAGACCTAATATTTTTAATAATTTCCGCATCTTCGAATTCTGCAACTGAGAACTATTCTTGACTTTGCCAAGAGCAAACGTGATATTAGCAGAAAGCAGCTAAAAATCACAGAGTTTGTTTAAAAAATAATTACTAACAGATGAGAAATGTAGTGGTGTAAAATGTATGCAGACACCGTTTATTAATAGTCGTACATACATGTACTTTTTCATCATTCATTACATACACCCGTTACGTAATTTTTGTTACTTTCTCTCATTGTATTAGTCACATAATGATCTGTGACAAAATTATTGAATATTCTACATCCGTGTGTGGATATTTTCGATGGAAATATTTGTATTATGGATTCAATGTATGTTACAAGATTCGCTGGTGAGTACACGATGTTGATATTCTTTTCATGCAATAGATTATACATGTATATATATAAATTAGACATGTGTATGTACCAATGCATGGTTTTCTGAATAAAGTAATATATTATATCTGCAATTTCTGTTACCACAGCAAATGGTTTTCTCATTTAATATATATTGATCAAAAATGGTAATTGTGCCATGCATTTTCGCACCCGTCTTTATGTAAACCCCCCCCCCCCAATTAAATCCAAAAATGTGTTGGTATTGTACATGGTTGCTTATAACACAGTTCGGCTCATAGCCCGGTCGGATTCTATGGCTCCCAACTACCGGGTTATAGCGGGGTCCCACTGTATATATATATATATATATATATATATATATATATATATATATATATATATATATATATATATATATATATATATGTGCCCAGAGTTCAAATGCTGATACCATATAAACACCTACAAATAAATGAATACATACATTAATTTGTTTATGAAATGGTATTAAGAGGTTAGTGTTAGCATAATGTGACTGGGTGGGACATCATGCTACATGTCTGTGGTATAATGCCCCAGTTCTAAACATCACTGTAAACTGCCTCACTGCAGACATTGTTGTGATATGACTGAAAATTGTTAAAGCTTCGTTAAAATCCTAACCTCACACACACATGCACACATTGTTTATGAGATATGCAAATAACTGTGTATGCATGTATATATATATATATATATATATATATATATATATATATATATATATATATATATATATATATATATATATATATATATATATATATTCTAATTTTTTTTCTCAGTCTGCAGAAGTACTTAATACTACTAGTACTTTTGTGTTTATATTAAAATTTGACAGAAATTATTGGAATTACAAAGTGCTCATATGAATTATCACTTTGATGCAGCATGACTATTGGCACACCAGCACATTGGATGATATTGATACATCAGCATAAGATCTTTAATTAATTCAAAACACTATTCCTTTGGACTAGTGATAGAACATTTAGCATTATTTTGGATTTAATTAACAATTCTGCAATTTCAGATTTAATTTTCATTTTATAGCTTTACCAATTTAGTCATCTGTTGAATTTTACTAAGCTTATTTATTTTGCTTTTCTGTTACTTATTTAAAGAATATTGAGTTGTGAAGCAGCTCAAGGCAGCCAAATAAAAAAAGCACCTCATTGGTAACACAAATGCAAAAGAGCAGTTTCCATTCCACACCATGATACTAGTGCTTATAGTGGTTTTGGCTCATGCGGTTACAAAAGCAGCTACTTTAGAGGTCATCCGAATGGCATTTAGGCTCATCGATACAACATTGCCTGCACTGGAGAGTATCACTTAGAAAGTATACTTTTATAGTGTGCATAATGCCTGTTAATAGTTACAAACATTAGGTCTCAGCAGTCAGATGCCACCCTAATGTGGATCTGACCAGGTTTACCACCAGATGGATTTGGCTGTGTTTGCTAGCCTGGTTGTTGTTAATGTCAAACTTTACTTTCCAAGATTCAAGCTAGAAAACATAAAATGTCTAATGTGGACATTCAAGATGTTTTTATGATCCTGCAAGGTAGTGTCGCATATCCTCTGGTCCATAAAGAATGAAATCAGGGGAATTGGAGGGACTGTCAGTTGCATGTATCTAAACCAAAGTTAATAATGCTGATGATATAATAAAAAAATGAAAACAATTTAGATGTGCCTTCACCACGAAGCACAGTAACATCATGCAGTTCCATTTTAACAACAGGACTGAGGCATTGTGTTTGAAAGCATGCCATTGCAGGTGCCAAAATACTGACAATACTGGAAGATATAAACGTTATCGAAGGAATAGGAATGCAGGCAGTGGTGGGCTCCTTGTATTAGAACTGGTGCTATTTTCACAAGACGGGAAGATTTAGAAATACAGGAAATATAATTCATTTAGCTACAGATCACTCCAGAAAAAGCTAAGCCCTACTTTGGTGTAGTAGGTTTTATGTACAGACCCCATCATCACATACGGATTGGCGTGAATATTGTAAACTTTGGGTCAATCAAATTTTAAATGAAGACAAATAATTTTACATTCTTAGGCGACATAAATAGAGACCTTCTTAATGATCAAATAAAAGGGAATTAGATGGATTTTATTGCTTCATTAGGTATTGAGTGGTTTGTATGGGTTATTCTGGGAGTGGGTAACACCTCTGGCTGACTAAGCAGTTTTACTCCTTCGGGGTAGCTCGCCCACCTTAGGTCCTCACTTGGCACTCAGCTCTCACCTGTGGCTCCAAGAAGCTATGGCATGTGCAGCAGCCACATCCTGGAAAACGGCCTTGACTGGCCGGCTAAACCAGGCTGAGGGTATCAGCGGGTCTTAGACTTTATCTACCTAGCATGTGAAGACTGGATTCAGCAGCCTGCGTGGAGGAACCACCAGCTGGTCAACAGGCAGAAAGGCGATTCCCAATAAAACACCATGGAGTGCTAAATGCTTGACGAGACACGTAGGACATCCTGGTCATCCACTGCACTCAACTTCATCTCCGGCCATCTCGACATTGTTGTGCTGCTGAACTCAGATGGTTTTGGGCAAGGGAGTAGGGTTGACAAACTCATCCTTGCTTTAAAAAAAGTCGCTGCGCAAGTCATTCTTGCCATCCACTCATCCCATTTCATCACCCACTAGAGTCCTGTGGTGACAAAGTATCAGGTGTTGATTCACTGGCAGCACATAGCCGCACATAGGCAGCTCAGGCTATATGGGTTGTTCACCACTGACATGGAGCAGCAGTAGTCCCCTGAGCAACTGAGTTGCCCTTGTCAGGCAAATGCACTGATCACCTCACTGGTATGAGTAAGAGGATAGAAAAGGTGCCCTATACATTGCCTGGTCTAAACTTCCATAGCCAGCTTACTGTGGCTGGCAGGGACCCTACTCCAGTGGTCAAAATACAAAAAAGAAAATGAGGATTGTTTCTCTCACACTTGGGCATGGAGTGTGTGCACCTCATTAGACAGAGCCAATGCTGAAAGACCCTAGAAGAGTACAGCCCAAATAGGAAAGGAACTTACCAGATACAACGTGGACATTGTTGCCTGGAAAGGAAACACGGCTTACATGAGAATTTGAATTCTGTGAAAAGGATTCCGGATACACTTTCTTTTGGAGCGGCCGTGGAAGTGAAGAGTTCCGTGAGGCTGGTGTCAGCTTTGTAATGAAGACAGTGCTGATTGGCAAATCGGCTCGACCTACCAAGGTAGTAAACAACAGATTCATGAGCATGAAACTCTCCCTCATATCTGGAAGAAAGCACCTTACCATCATCAGTTGCCTATGCTCCAACCATGACCAACCTAAATAAAGTGAATGTCAAGTTATATGTCCTTCACTCCGTCATTGCTGGCCTTCTTATGCCAGATAAGCTCGTCATTATTGGCGATTTCAATGCAAGAGTAGGCTTTGATCACATTGCCTGGGATAAAAAGTGGGTCACTGTAACAGCAAAGGTCCACTTTTGTTCCAGACTTGCGCCGAGCATGAACTGCTGATCACAAATACAGTCTTCCACCTCACCGGACTCACGGATGCACCCTCATTCTAAGCACTGGCACCTCATTGATTATGTCATTGTCAGGAAGAGGGAATGACAGGATGTGCATGTGACCAAGTCCTTGTGCGGGGCTGACTGCTGCACAGACCACCACCACAACATCACTAAGCTGTACATCCGCATTCCGCCCAAAAGACGCCCACACAGAAAGAAGGCACCTTAACTACTAAACATCACCAAGCTGAAATGTATCAGTACGAAACAGTCTCTCGTGGATGCCCTAGACGAACGTCTGAAGTCCACCCCTCTTGATAATCAGAATGTGGAGACCGACTGGGCAGCATTGAGAGAGCTGGTCTACGGCACAGCTTCGGAAATCCAAAGACCCTCAACGAGAAAGCATCAAGACTGGTTTGATGATAACTGCAACGAGATCAAGCAGTTGCTGGATGAGAAACCTTCAAACCTACCTCAACAACCCCAAGTCCACATCTAGAAAAGATGCTAACAACCACATACGCAGAACTATACAGCAGAAGTTCCGTCAGATGCGAAACACATGGCTGAGCAACAAAGCTGATGAGATCCAATGCTACATAGATCAGCAAGACGTGAAGAACGTCTAATATGCCCTCAAAGAATTGGATAAACCTAAATCATCTGGACCATCCACCTACTTAGCGCAGACGGGAACACTCTGATTACTGATAAAGAGAAGATTCGTCAACGATGGGCTGAACACTTTGACAGCATCCTGAATCACCCTTCATCCATCAATGATGAAGCCATCACTCGTCTCCACTAATTACCCATCAATGAATGTGGCAGGAAGAGACGATCCCTCAGGAATTCAAATACCCTTCCATAATCAACATGTATACGCGCAAAGGGAACCACCAGGCTTGCTACAACAACCGGGATATATCCTTACTCTCAATTGCATTAATATACTCGCCAGATACGCACCCTGACCAGGGACTACTGCCGGAAAGCCAGTGTGGATGCCGCAAAGATAGTGGGACCATCGACATGGTGCTTGCTGAGAGGCAGCTAGAAGAGAAATGTCAAGAGCAAAGACCGACCGTTCCTCCATCTACGTCGACATGACAAAGGCGTTTGATACTGTCATCAGAGAAGGCTTGTGGAAGGTGAAGCAGGGTTGTTTTCTGTCAGCGACACTGTTCATTCTATTGTTCGCTGCAATGCTGACCAATGCTTTCAGAAAAGTAGAGGTTGGAGTCAGCATCAGGTACCGTACAGAGGGAAAACTATTCAATCCCAGGAGGCTTCAAACGAAAACAAAGATTATGACAGACACCATTAGGGATTTCTTTTTTTGCTGATGACTGCGCCCTCAGTGCTAGCTCAGAAGCCGTACTGCAATGCATCATTGACACGTTCTCCAGCTCCTGCACAAGCTTTGATCTCACCATCAGTAACAAGAAACTAAAGTCCTGTATCAGCCAGCCCCGGGAAAGCCCTATGTTGATCCCAGCATCACCGTCAACTGCCACGAACTCAACGTAAGGAATCGCTTCACCTACCCTGTCAGCACAGTCACAGAGCGTCAATATTGACGACGAGGTGAACCTTCGCATCGCCAAAGCCAGCGCAACTTTCGCCAGATTGTATGCCATCCTCTGAAATAGAAGAGGCATCAGCATAGAGACCAAACTAAAGGTATACAGGGCAGTCGTACTCCCCACACTACGCATGCGAAATGTAGACGGTGTACCAACGCCACGCCAGGAAACTGAACCACGGTCACACCACAAGTCTCAGGAAATCCTTATCATCAAGTGGTAGAACAATGTTCCAAACACTGAGGTACTCACCCAAGTAGGCCTCCCCAGCATCCACACCATCTTATGCAGTGCCAGCTACGCTGGGTGGGATATGTTGTACGCATGCCAGGCTACCGGCTGCCGAATAGACTCCTCTATGGCGAACTACAGCAAGGACAGCGATACCAAGGATATCAGAAGAAACGCTTCAAAGACAATCTGAAAGCTGCATTAAAAGCGTTCAACATTAACCCTGAATCCTAGGAGCAAAAAGCAAGCGATCGAGTCACTTGACGTTATTCTGTGCATAAAGGCTCCAAGCTGTGGGATTCTAGCAGTATAGTAGCTGAAGAGCTGAACGAGGCAAGCCAGAAAAGCTCGCACCATCAACCCTCCTGCAGATGTACCACTTATCCCTTGTCCCTTTGTGCAAACGAACATTCCGTGCAAGGGTTGGCCTCATCCGCCACCTTCGCACGCACAGAACAGAACAATCGCCTCCAACCCTCGGTTGACTAGAGAGGTCCTCGTCGAATCGACGTACGAACAGCAAAGGTATGGAACAACTAGTAAATGAACTCCCCAGAGTAACATCTACATCTAAAACACTTATAGATCATATTTATACCAATACAAAATAAACTGTTTTCGAAGTAGTCATGTTTCCCCCCCCCCCCGAAAAATTTAAATGACGGCCCGGGTTTATGGTGTGAATTACCGGGGTCTTCCTCACACGTCAGCAGTCCATATGCCGATACAATATAGGAATTGATTGTAGTCCATTTTTAAAAAATAATGTTTATGGTTCATTGAGAAGGAAGTGACGAACAGTTGTTTCTTTCCGACGGCAAACTGCATTTTTCATTACAATGTCAGCTGTATTTTGTACGGTGCATGAAATATTAAATGCAGGAATTATTGAAGATATTTCATATGTCATTTAAACATGTAACAACAGTTCTGCTTTAATTATCCACAGTAATATCTGAAGTGGTATATAATTATATGTATATGTATAAACTAATATATATATATATATATATATATATATATATATATATATATATATATATATATATATATATATATAGAGCAGAATACTAAATACCTTTTTATTAAAAAGTAAAAGAGGAATAGGATTTATTCAAATAGTATTCTTCATTTAAAAATCAACAACAAAACTTAAACAAAATGTCATGTCTATACTAATATGACAAATTATCAATTACATAGCGCAATGAGAGGAAAAGGAAGAACGGCCCTTTTATCCTGACAACAAAGGAGAAACTGCATTGTAAAGCTTGCACGTGCGGTTTGAGCAAGGCTAATAGGTGTAGGGCAGGTCTCGCATTGCTAGATCTCCTTAATGGTGTACGCCTCGGATGGGGGAGGTCGTGGGTTCGATCCCCAGCCAAGTCATATTAAAGACTTACAAAAGTGGTACCAACAGCTGTTTCGCTTGGTGTTCAGCATTAAGAGATTAGTGTTAGGACTGGTCGGCCTTGTGTCAGGGTGGGATATCATGCTACATGTATGCGGCATGATGTCCTAGTGCTAGACATCACTATAAACTGCCTCACTGCAGACATCGTAGCGATATGACTGAAAAACTGTTAAAGCTACGTTAAATCTCTCTCTCTCTCTCTCTCTCTCTCTCTCTCTCTCTCTCTCTCTCTCTCTCTCACACACACACACACTCAATATATTCATGTAAATGTCTTCATATGAAATATGTAAAAAGAAGTAAAAATATGAACTATCTGTTTATTGTCAGTAACTATCGTTTATTGTAGTTTCGGTTATTATAAGCTGTTTTAATCAAATTGACTGGAGATCTATAAGTGTTACTGTAAATATTGATATTTTGACATCAATAATAGTTGTGTTTCAGTTATTTCCCTTGACTCAGTAAGGGAAGAGCTGATCACACAATTGTAAAGTAGAAATAGCCCCATAACTTGCCAAACCAGTTTTGCTTATAGTCATTTTTACACTTGAGTGAACGAAAAGAAGTGTGCTATATATAGCTCACGTAGGTTTGCCAGTTTACATTTGCTGTGGCAGACCGATCGGAAATAGAGGGCTGGGTTATATGCGACTGTATTAGGGACACTGAAATACTTTTGAGGAGACAAACTGTACCCTTTGGGGTAGGAAGTCACCCACTGGGCACTCATCTATTTCGGAATTCGTGGATTCTTTATGGGACTAGTGTGTTAAAAAATGAGGTAAGGTGTATCAGAACTAGCCATGCGCCGGGTGGGACGCAATAAAATAATAACAAACCTGATCTAAGATAGAAAAAGGTGATCTAACAATAATCAAGACTGCGAATGGCTACCTGGAAAATGAAATGTTTTGCATTTTAGTTACATTTTAGATCTTGGCAATTGTATGTTGATATCTTGTGTAAATCTTAGCGAAAACCTGTTGTTTTGGATTTGGCCTCGAAAACAGAACAACCGTACAAGTACTCGAAAATAATATTGCTGCTGTTTGTTATTGATGTTGCTGTTATTATTATTATTATTATTATTATTATTATTATTATTATTATTATTATTATATACTGTTGTTTTCTTTCGGCCCCTCATCCCATAATCCCCTCCCCACCCTTTCACTTCGTTTGTTCCATTATTTTTAGTTGAATTGTATATATATGGACTAGTTCGCTTCGACCCGCACATATTCTTTTCGTTTAATATTATCATAATATTATTATCAAAGATTCAAGATGAACAGCGCCCTTGCATCTTCTTGTGCATTGCTTGTCATAGCGGCAGTTGTACATTGGATCAATTGAGGAGGTCGATAAAATTATAATGTCGGGTATCGTTTTAATGAGACAGATTTCAGAGTGTTAGAAGTACATAAGATGTTAAATAAAGCCTTATTAACACTAGTTTCATTAATTCATTTATAATCAATCTTCTCATGCTTTAAGGCTGAAAAATAAATCATGTAAATGTAAAATTCAATATCAGATATAATTTGAAATGCCTCATTTTGTTAACATCGAGAATTCATTTCTTTCCATTCTTTCAAACTCGTCTTGTGTAAAGATGTTGATAAACTGTGAAATAGAACATAATGGTGGCGAGGACGATCAGAGTCGTAGAGAGCAACCACGTTCCCTGGGATAGAAACACCCGGGCCTTTCCTAGTTTTTGTTAAGACCTTGACCCCCCCCCCCCCCCTGTCCTGAGAACATGTATGACGATAATGACGATTTTCAGTATTCCATTATACTATAATCACTATCATTAAAATCACTTTCATCTTTACACATTAAAAAAACAAGTATATTGATTGATATACCCATCGTGTCGGTAATTCTGAACATCGATACAACATTCCTGCATACATTAGATCAGGTGTTGGTTTTGGTCGGAATTCAAATTTGCATCAAGAAAGAACGATCTTCTTTTAATTAAGAAAGAGATATTCATAAAGTGTGCAAAAGTATCCCACATATCTACCCTAATTGCATATGAAAATGCGATTTCCAAATGTCAACATGAAGACCCACTCCATGACCTTCTTGAACTTGTAACCCAGAAAATTCTATTTACTATTTACCTTTTAGAATCATAAAATAAATACATTATATAAAATATGGAAATGTATGCCTTAAAACAATACTGCGTTTTAATCCAAGTTTCCAATTTTGTAAGAAGCTGTCTTACATGGACAAAATCGCCGGCTATCCAAAATGTTAACTTGACCCTAGAACGGGATTCTCAAGGTCCCGGAGTATAGCTTGTTTCTAAATTATTTAGTATCCCCTCCCCAACCCCAACCCCTCCCCCATATTATTACATCATATTTATTGATGTTTCTCTTCAGCATAATAGCTTTTTTATTATAAAAAATGTTGAACTCTACAATTTTGTTTAAACGATCAGTTTAGTATGCTTCATATCTCTTGCTATTTATTGCCATTGCATTATTACTTTGATTTTTTAAAATCAGCTATAAACCTGACCTAATAACTGAAATGCTGACATAAACATTCGAAAGTAATAATAATAATAATAATAATAATAATAATAATGAGGACTTTGTATAGCGCCTAATCTTACGAAGCTCTAAGCGCTTTACACCATCAATAATGATATGACTACACTACAGAACAACAAATGACAAAAACAATGAAATTGGAAAACATAAAAACATGCTGAAAACATATAAGATACAAAACATGATTAGGTCGCTAAGTGTGTCCCTGCAGTCGAAACAGGTGAGTCTTAAGAGCACTCTTAAAAGGGACCACTGTGTCTTTGTGTCTGATTTCAATGGGCAATTCGTTCCACGTCGCCGGGCCCTGGTGTGCAAACGAACGTTGTCTATATGACTTTGTTTTCACCTTGGGAACAATGAGTATACGATTATCAGAAGAAGAGCGTAAGGATCTAGCTGGTGTATACACATGGGTGAGGCTGGATAGGTATGTTGGACTGGAGTCTGTCATTGAAACATAGCACAGAGAACAAATTTTGTGTTTGATTCTGTATCGAATTGATAGCCAATGTAGGGTACAGAGCAGTCGTGAGGTGTGCTCTGATCGAGGTACTCTAAAGATGATCCGTGCAGCTGTGTTTTGAATTTTTTGAAGTTTCAGGAGTAAATATTGTGACGAACCAGACAGAACTGAGTTACAATAGTCCAGTCTTGAAAGTACTAATGAACACACAAGTGTTTTAGTGGCATCAACTGAAAGATATTTACGAATGGAACTGATGCGTCTCAATTCAAGATATGGTTCCGTACTGACTGTGAGAATTTAATGTTGGTGTTGCTGATATTTATTGTCTGATGTAAAGGATGTGAATGAGAAAGTCTTTGTGTTGTGATCAGAATAGCCTCAGTTTTATCATCATTCAATTTGAAGTAATGTATTTCATTTCCACAGCCCGATTAATAAACCTTACATTTTTTTCAAAACTATGCGCAAAATAGGCAGACACATCGCGAGTCAGGAAATCACAGGGGTGCTATCCGGTGTGTCCAAAATTAATGTTTTTTTGAACAGAATATCCAGGTGATAATTGCCCCTGTTTAAATGGTAAGAATTTCAGAATTGTATTTTTGTCAATCGGTCGAATTTAGTATGCATTTGCTTCAATATTAGTGACGGAAACGTTAGGTGCGCAGAAATGCCGACATCATTGTATAGTATTTGTGTCGGTATAATTTCGGACCAGAACACAGCAAAAGGTTTGGAACATAGGTCTAATTTGGAGAATCCAAAGCTAACAATGAAAAGGTAAACTTTATATTTCAGGAGTGAAATGGTATCATTTCAGTACTGTGTAAATGATGATGATGGTCATTATGATCATCAACACCATCAATTTCCTGTTTAAATGATGAGCATTTTTTGGGGGTTGGGGGTGGGGGTCGTTTATATATTGATTCCGAGCCTAATTGTATTCTTAATACTGGCTAAGCCAACATGTACTTTATAATCATAATAACGCGTTAGTTATAGTTCGTTCCACGTAGCTTCGTGAATTTTTCCGATGTGTAACTCGATAAATCTTTAGGTCATCGTCATTAAATGTTGCTAAAAGCACCTAATTCGTTTCAAGCAAAGTATTTAAAACAAATTAGGTACTTTGAGCCATATCTAATTACTCTGACCTGAAAATGTACAAAGTTATAAAGGAAAAATTCGAACGAACTATAGTTGTTTTAGTAGCTACTAAATGTATTTTTCAAACTAAAGAGCAAACACATATTTGGGAGCGGGATCGTTCAACTCAAGTTATTTATTAATAATGATTGGTTATACATTTTGTTTTATATTATTGCTTGTTTATACATGTTTATAGTAAAAATCATAAGCTCATGTAAGCGTTTTTAGAATTTGATTGAATACATCTTTAGATGACAATATATTATCATCATCATCATCAGTCTCTTGAGACACTGTGCTGCTGAACATCTGAACAGTACCCTCCATTTGTCTCAATCATGAGTCAAAGCCTGTGTCTCCGCAAAACATTTCCTGGTGCATTCTGTGATTTTGTCAGTCCACTTTTTTAATCTGACTACCTCACCTTCAACTATCCTGGATGGTGCCCTGCAGTACTGTTGTGGATAGACTGTTGGCTCTAGTGACATGGTCATACCATTTCAGCTTTCTCTTTTTGACAGTGGTGAGGTCTTCATAATGGCCTTCTTTGTGCCTGATGGTGTTACACACTTCTTCATTTGTGATGTGTCCATGTAAGATATGCCAAGGATGGTTCTGTAACATCTCATTTCAAGTGTCTTGATTTTTCTGCTGTGTCAAGGTCCAGGCCACACTTGAATACAAAATACATTTTTGGACAATTTAAACCTAATGGTGTAATCTAGTATAATCGGGATTGAATGTTGTGCGCTGTGGTGTCACAATGATAGCTACATATGTTGATAAACAACATTGTCATGCTTTATACATGTATTGTGATACTTAGACTTGGTGTGCTTTTTTCTGTACCCAATTTTGTACCTGGTCACAATTGTAAAATTCCTTAGCGATTAATAATTAATTTTGTTTTGATGTTTCTTGATGACAGTTAGGGCACTGCACATTCAATAATCAGGATTTGGTAAACAAAATTAGTATTATATAATAAAACTAAAATTCATATTTAAGATGAGTAATTTAGTAAATACGCTTATGTGACTTTTATGATAGATGATACATTTGATTGACTCATACTTTTGAAAGTGATGTGATTGCTGTGGTGTAAATGTAACTGGTAAAATAAATGGACATGACCATGTAGCTATAGCCTTGTCCTGGACTCCTCGGTTGTGACTCATTTAAGCACTTAGTATTTACAAAAATATGCTTGACAACATAGTGATTTTGCTTATTATTTTTGAAACACAAAACTTTTTTTCCCAGCAAAGTATGCAAAATAAATGACTGATATACAATGTATATCATTATTTTCTCTTTTGGCATGCTTTCAATGAGATAACCCCTTGTTGAAAAGTTGTGTATTAAGTCACTTGTTTTAATACTCTTCACAGAAGTCGGCTTCTGCCTTTGACACCATTGTACATTTTCTGAGAGAAATAGTCCTGATATTTTACTTGCGTGAACAAACATAATTAACACCAGCTGTCAAGAGAAAAGGATAACAAATATGGTCAGCTACTATGAAAGATGACTAAAATTAAACTAGTTGTGGACAACGTTACCTGTAAGCTGCGCATGCGCAACTGCTCAGGCATCCCCGCACAGCTGAATAGTCTTGTCCAACAAGTTTTGTTTCATCACACAAGTACACGTAATAAGCCTGTGGTCATTAGACATAAGTTTGGATAAGTAAGTTTGTAAATTTATCTTGTCCAACAAGTTTTGTTTCATCACATAAGTAACAAATCATTAGACCTAGTAAACTGAGAAATAGTAATTAACCCATCATCATCAATTAAAGATCATTTAGACTGAATATATTCCAGTCAGTCAGGATTACTTTGAACTATCCTTTCATTGTCCATCTCGTTAAACTTTATTTGCAATGTTTTATTTTTTAAAACCTAGCTCATCTTAGATAGCAAGAGAAGTCTCAGATTTAACTTCTTACAAAATTGATGGATATATGACTGTCAGTGGTCAGGCAAGGGACAGTGAGACAGATTGGGAAGAAGAAAAAAAATCTTGGCTAAGAAAAAAAAATATGATGAATGAGATGTGTGTGCTTTTTGTGTGTGGAAACATAAACTTACTGAAGTAATTACTTGCAGTTTCTTGCATTTACCAGAAGTGTGTTTACTTGTATCATGTACATGTTGTTGTAAGTCGAATTGCTTGGGAAAAAAGGCAACATTACCAATATTGCAAAAATAAAAGTTATTGAAATGTGTTTTATATTGTGGTATTTCATATGCATAACCTGGAGCATGTCCAGTTCTTACAACGGGGCTGGCACTATGTGATTTGGACTCCTAGGATTTTCTTTAAGTTTCCCATATTTGGAACCAGGAGTCCTTGATGCAGTTGTCAAATTCAAGGGAAATCTCAGTAATTATACTAAATTTTGTGAAAAAAATAAATTTGTTTAATACACAAAATTGAAGCATGATTTTGTAATAGTTTTAAAATTATTAAAAAGAGGTGAGACAAAAATGAGTCACTATTATGAAAATCATATCTTTCTCCTTGAAGTTGAAATATCAGATAATTTGATTTACTTTTACATGTTTTAAGCCCTCCACCCCACCCCACTCGGAAATCCAGTGAAGATAAAAATCATTGTGTTATAAGAAAAAGAACTCAAAATTTGTCTTTGAGACGTGCATGAATTTTATGGCCAAAACAAAGAAAGCAGAGCATTTCTCCGGGAGGTATACATGCATTAATTTTTTCATTTTTCTGTATGATTATAGTTCGAACTAGCCATGAAAACCTTACAAGGAATGTGCATAATGTTTGAGTAACTGCCTTTTGTTCATTTAATTTTATCTTTGCTAGAAGAATGCCATAAATCCACATCAGCTCTTGGTATATGTAGCTACATTTGAAAATAATAGTTTGATGTTTATTCCTTGAAATGTTAACTATACAGAAGTTGCTGTGAGTATTCCTTGAAATGTTAACTGTACATATTAAGCTGCTGTGAGAATTCCTTGCAATGTTAACTATACAGAAGCTGCTGTGAGTATTCCTTGAAATGTTAACTGTACATATTAAGCTGCTGTGAGAATTCCTTGCAATGTTAACTATACAGAAGTTGCTGTGAGTATTCCTTGAAATGTTAACTGTACATAAGCTGCTATGAGTATTCCTTGCAATGTTCACTGTACATAAACTGCTATGAGTATTCCTTGCAATGTTCACTGTACATAAACTGCTATGAGTATTCCTTGCAATGTTCACTGTACATAAACTGCTATGAGTATTCCTTGCAATGTTCACTGTACATAAACTGCTATGAGTATTCCTTGCAATGTTCACTGTACATAAATTGCTATGAGCATTCCTTGCAATGTTCACTGTACATAAACTGCTATGAGTATTCCTTGCAATCTCAATTTAAAGATAGAAATGGATCTGATTGGATGACTTTCTGTCAGTTGCATGTCGTCAGATAGCTGAGTAGTAGATAATATTTCTGTTAGCTACATATGCCATGGGTTCATGCGGACAAAGTTGATCATGACCCTTGGCTAGTTAGGATTATTTATCTCATAATGAAAATTGACTTTTTGCACAGACTACTAAAACACTGAGTGGCATGTGGTGCGACTCAGGTAAGGCAAAGTAAACTTCTAATTCTCAGTGTATTTGGAGGAAATGATAAGCCTTGGATTGATTGTTTCACCTTAATTTTTATCAAATATGGACCCTGAAATTTCATTGATTAGGATTTTAGATTAATTTATTTTCTTTGATTAAAGTAAATATATATGGTTGCAGGTCACATTTTACTGCATAATTAGTGCTAACTTTATCAACTCTTTGGTGCTAGAACAAGCACATACCTTTTGGAAATTGTTTGCATACAGGGTGAAATTTGAGGCACAGTACATTGAATGTATGGGTGCCAAAAGAAAATAAGCTGCATAACTTTTAAAAGTTTGTTATGTGCCAGCCAAAATTTAAATTCCAACTGAACCCAGTCAAACAGATTGCATACATATCAGGCAAATTATTATCAAAGTTTCACCCAACCCCTTGTTTCCTATGCATACATACATTATCAGTAGCCACCCCACCCCCAGACTCGTGCATATGTATTTGGGTTAAACCTCCTCCCCCCTCCATGTTTACATACTAAATGGACTGTCCATTTGCATAATTGTAATGAAATCAAGAGTTCAGTTTTCAGTAATGTCCATCCTTGATGCAAATATTAATAATATTTTGTAAAACTCAGACACCAAAGTTGTGACATACTGAGTTTATTATATTTATATTTCCTTTGTGGGTGTTGTATTGAACCATTAGGCCTCCAGGATCTAACAAGCTAAGCGTGTGATTATGTAGACAAATCAAAACTCAGGAAAAACTGCTGCATATCATGACTGAGGAATTTTTTAAAAACATTTACAACATACTTATCCTTAGCAGATTCAGCTTTACAATAAATATGTATGTATTTTCTACCCTTACAAAGTATAGAAGTTTAACATCACATAACATTTGACAATCATCAGTTTTAAATACCATAGCCTCTGCCAAATTTATTTACTTGTTGTCATCATAGAAAATGTAAAAATGGTAATGACTTCTCTTATTCATGGCTACATGTTGTAAGCTGGATACTAAAATGGGTAATTATTATACATGTATTATATTATATTGCAGTTTCACATATCTTAATGGTGTATATATTTACAGTGACACTTTTCAGTCATTTTGACGTGGTTTTGACAGGGACACGATTTTTCTTTCAATGTGCTATCATACATCTTTTTGAGTCAAACCTCTAAAATGTTAAGAGACCAGGACAATGTTACATTTGCCCCAGTATTTTCAGGACTGATCTTTACTGATAAATTCTCTTGCCAAAAGGAAGATGCAGACATATACACAGGGTCCGTAGGAAACCTTCAGAACATTGAAAAGCCTTGTAAAATGAATTGTTTGCTCAAGGCCTTTGAAAACATTTTGAAAATTCAAAATATTGTCTGTGTATCTTGAAAAGCCCTGATTTTCATGAAACCAAAAGGAATTAATAATTAAATACTTTTTGTTTTACAAAATTGAATAAAAACATAATGGGAAAAACATTAAAAAGCAAACTTTGGCTAAGTTTGTGCCAGAATGGAATTTTTTCCGCACGTACTCACTAAACAGTACATTTGAACTTTTGATTGTACAAAGCTCAGATGTAGCAATGGTGTAAATTTTGAATCATTCACTTCAACATGGCTGGCTGTCGATTCAACTTTGTTGGCTAGGTGAAGAAAAATATAAAGTTTTGATTATATTATCTTTCCCAGAGAGCTTTGCAAAATGTAGATTATGCCAAAAGATATTGATATGCATGCAGTGGGAGAGAGTGCTCCACAGTCACATGTAGCTGGGGGAAGAAAAAAAAAAGTTCTTCTAGGCCTAATGACACTGAATACAGTCAAAACAAGAAGCCATCAGTATGAAATCATTTTGGATGAAACAATTATGTCTGAATACAGCCAAAACAAGAAGCCTTCAGTATGAAATCATTTTGGATGAAACAATTATGTCTGAATACAGCCAAAACAAGAAGCCTTCAGTATAAAATCATTTTGGACGAAACAATTATGTCTGAATACAGCCAAAACAAGAAGCCTTCAGTATGAAATCATTTTGGATGAAACAATTGTCTGAATACAGCCAAAAGAAGGAGCCTTCAGTATGAAATTTTTTTGGACAAAACAATTATGTCTGAATACAGCCAAGACAAGAAGCCTTCAGTATGAAATCATTTTGGATGAAACAATTATGTCTGAATACAGCCAAAACATGAAGCCTTCAGTATGAAATCATTTTGGATGAAACAATTATGTCTGAATACAGCCAAAAGAAGAAGCCTTCAGTATGAAATCATTTTGGACAAAACAATTATGTCTGAATACAGCCAAAACATGAAGCCTTCAGTATGAAATCATTTTGGATGAAACAATTATGTCTGAATACAGCCAAAAGAAGAAGCCTTCAGTATGAAATCATTTTGGATGAAACAATTATGTCTGAATACAGCCAAAACAAGAAGCCTTCAGTATGAAATCATTTTGGATGAAACAATTATGTCAGTGAACACAGAGATTCAAGTTTGAAAAAAGAAACTATATAATTTTAATTTTTGAATTAGTTCAGTCCGGTTATATTTTGGGATTTAGTGGAAATTACATAGATGATAACTGTAATAAACATGATAAATCTAAAAGTATAGAATATAGCTGAGATAAATATTAATATATCATATATGAAATAGTTTAAAATATCCATACCCTGTTTTTAAATGAACGATAATATAAAAAAGAAATATCTTTACCTTTTTTTGTTTATGGGGATGAGTAAAAATGAAATGAAGGTACAAAAAAGACATTGAGACAATGACCGCTGCTACTGATGACTATGCATTGAAAGCAAAGATCCGTTGAAAAATTTCCTTTATCACGACATCAAATAATTTGAAGAAAAGGGACAAAGACAAAATCATAGAACTTGGAGCTCTTGAAAAGAAGCTTGCTTAATTAATTAATTAATAATAATAATAATAATAATAATAATGGTTTATTTATAGAGGGTGGCTCATTAGTCAAGGACTAATAGTTCACTGAAATAGTTTAAAATGCAAAGTTACAAGTACTGAAAAATTCACTCTAAAATATATTGGATGTTGTAAATAGTGTAGTGTAGACTATAGGAGTCTGACGTTTTATCAATAAAGTATGGTGAAATCTTTGACAACATGAAACTGCCTTATCAGTACTATAAATGAACACAAGGGTTTGTGGTCATAATTGTTAAAATAAAGGTTAATTCGCCAGATTGGATTCATGCAACAGTCGTTCAAGAGTTATGCATTGGTATGTTACTGTCTTTTGAATGGATATGTGTAGTTTTTTAGTTTTCTTGCAATTCTGATGTGATAAAAGATGCATGAGAAAAGTCGAATTAAGCAGAGGGTTGAGGTCTCGCTTGCACTACTTGTGTTCATTTATAGTATCAATAAGGTGATTTCATGTCAGAGATTTCATTGTACTTTATTGATAAAACGTCAGGCTCCTGTGTGTAGTAAAATGAACTTTGTTCAGTTACTACATTATTATAATGCCCATATGTTGGCTGTTTAATATTAATGGCTAAAGAGATCAATGATCATTATGTTGACTTAATGATTTTGTTGTTGTTTGTTTTAAAAATAAATTTGCAAGAAATGTTCCTCACATGAAGTAACAAACAGTAAGTAGTAACTTGTGTCTACATACAGTTTAATTTATTCTTTAAAATTAATGTAATAATGCACTTTGAAGAAAACATGATTTTGAACCTTGAAAAACCTCGATACATGGAAATTGTTAAAGAAATATGCTACTAACTCAGTATGCAAGTATGTAATTATCATGATTATTTTTCACAAGTAAAATGTTGTGATTTATTTATTTTTATTTAAAATCAGTTGTTTAAGTGTTTAATTCAGGTCAAGACAGCTTTGATACAATTCATGCTGTTGTAATCTATTGTTGAAACATTCCAGCTGATTGGTCAAAATCTAGTTGGGTTCCAGTCAGAAATCTTTCATGTTATGGGTTATTTAACATGAAAATCAATGAAAATTGAGATGCAAGTTGATGACATTTGTGTTGTTAAAGTAATGTTAATATTTAATGGCAGGTTCATTAACATGTTTCCTTCATATCTCCTAGGAAAGGAAAAGTATGCCATAACAAAACATTGTTAATATATGATTACTTGATGAGTCATGCATTAGAATATTTTTTTAAACCCATTCTAGTATCAAGCTTGTATGCTGTACATTAGTCAAAACAGTATTGTGGAAACATGCCTGATTTTGATCATAATGGGAATAAAGATAAGTAACTTGATCATTGCAGGAACAAGTACTTGGGACCATTTTTTTTCAAGAGCTCTGCATATGACTACATATGTATGTATACGCTCATTAGGCCTGTATGTGTAATTGTGGTTGCATAATTGTTCAGGGCCTGAGTGGCTGAATGGTCTAAAGTGCTCTCTGTTATGGATCACTGCCATCTCACCTCTGTCTGCATTGGTTCGAGTCTCAGATTCTGACAATGTATGTATGTGAGAAAGCTTGCCAGTAGCTTCTTGTGGGTTGCTGGTTCTTTCCGGGGAGATTTCCCGGGTTCTTCCTCCACTGTTAATACCGGGCACCATGTATAGCCTATCATGTGCTGAAAAATGGTGTTAAACACTACAACAACAAAAACATAACTGTTCACACCTGCTGGACAAATTGTGTGTGTTATCATGGTTGCATGATGCTTCACACCTGTGTTGTTGGACCAATTGACTTCCAGGCTTTGACAAGCTGTATGTGTGATTGTGGGCTCACACCTGCCCAAGAGAAGGAGTCAGCATTCCATTAAGATTTATTATATTTTAAACTCTAACTTACACTGCTCCATCAATTACACCAATTCTAGGTGAAGAAGTGATAACAACCCTGTCACAATTTATAAGGTTTACTACTTCACCCCATATATCCAAGCATTTCAATTGCTTTCCATCAGCTGTAAGGCCAAGTCTACAACTGAAGTAACCTAACGACAAAATTAGCAGAATTAAATAGATTCATACTTGATATATTAAGTATTAGTTTTTTTAGTTTACAATTTTTCTGTTGAAAATGACTTTCATTATTTTTTTCTTGCTTTCTACACAGAAACCTGCTCTTTATATATGTATTGACCCTGGCGTCAATTATTGGGGTCAGTCACCAACAGAATCTGGAGAAAGAAACCTGCGATGCACAGAGGCTAGTTGTGGATGTGTCAACATCCAATGCCAATGCCATACTGGGGGGAATATTTGACATCAGACAAGCTGGCACTGCAGACAATGGCTTTGGGTGTGGTCAACCCTATTCAGGTAAAAATAAAATTAGTAAACTCAGATTTTAAGAATTACACTGGCACTCACTACCCACCCATCCGAATGGTCTATTTTTAGAAATCATCACCCAATCCTTTTTTTTAAAAATGGGTGGGTAGGTGGGGTTGAGGTCTCCACAGGGTTAGAAGTGGACATCAAAAACCTCAAAAACACATCAAATTTTATTTAGACCTTTGAAACCCATAAAGCCTAGAAAAAAACGAAGCAAATCTAAATTTTAGTTACACAACCCCTAAAACTTTGATGAATGGTTCTACCCAACCCCACAAAAATGTTTTCTTCTTGTTGTTAGGCTTACCTAGCAATTGAGAAAATGTGCAAATTTCTAAGCACTTTCATGTATTTTAAAAAATTATTAATTTTCACTTAATATTTTTATTTTATTTAGAAACAAAATCGGAGCATACTTTATCAAGTTTTAATTACTGTTATGCTCAGTATGGAGAAAAATTTAAAACTTTGAAAAAACTAAAAGAGTACTTTCAAATTTTAAACTTTAATGTCAATTCTAACTCTTTTATGAGACTTTAGCCAACAGTGAACAAAATGAAACCAGATATGTTGTCCTTGTTCCATTTATGCTATATTTTTCATGTTGTTGTGGGGCACTGAGTGCACCAATGATCTTAAGCACTCACTGTTTTAGATCACTTCAGTCTCACCTGTCTGTGCATGCTTCAGAAGATTTACACCATATCTTCAACAATTGTACAAAAACAAAAAGGAAAGGGACAAATTTAGATCCAAACAACTTAACATAGCCGCACCAAGTACATACCCAGAAGTAATCCAATTAACTAACACCAACACTCAAGGAACATTCAAAAATATAATTAAACTGCTTAAAACAACAGGGCTAATTGAAAAATATAGAAAAATTACCTAAACACCTAAATAAATCGAAAATTCTAACATGTATAACAACCTTAAGGAGCAATATGTAGCCCCACAATGAGGTCACATGGGTTCACTGATCAATCATTTGATGGGCTATATGCTAATTCTGAAATTTATAACAACCTTAAGAAGTAAATTGTAGCCCCACAGTGAGGTCACATGGGTGCATTAACCAATCATTTGACGGGCTACTAAAACACCTAAATAACATACTAATTCTGAAATTTATAACAACCTTAAGAAGTAAATTGTAGCCCCACAATGAGGTCACATGGGTTCATTGACCAATCATGACGGGCTACACACTTAAAACAACCAAATAGAATTAGATGAAGCATCTGGGATAATAAAAGATATAGAAATAGACATTGAAGCATTTAAGAAAATAACATCAGGTACAAAAACAAAAGGGTGGACTATGGATACCATGATCTAGGAAATAACAATCCTCTCCATCTATTTCTAACTTTTTTCCATATACATAAAACACCAAGACCATCAGACCCAGCGGCAAAATGCTGCATCCAAATACCAATTAGTCAGTATTCTCCTAAAAACTAAATCAGAAATACAAGGTGGTATCGAACCTCGAACCATCAGGAATGCGGGACTAGTACATAAGCATTAATAGGCTGTCACATGGGACTGTCTACACTTTTGTAACAACAGCACAGAGTATTTCCAAATTGATAGGGACGATTTTAGATCTAGATACATCAAAAGGGCAGTCAATTTCACAAGACAAATGCAATGATAAGGATTAACTGTTAATTAGTCAAACTTTTCTTATGCTTTTGCATTTAAGTCTAATAACCTTTAGCTATTATACAGTTTAGCTACAGCTGACTTGAATATGAAAGGGGGCATGTCCTGTGTGAAAATAAGGCGTGTCACAGGGAGAAATGGTGCATCTCATGACTTTTGCAAATTTTTTTGTCAAGGGGGTGGGGGGCGATAGCCACTTCCCCCAATTTCAACTTTAAACATGTTTTGGCCTACATCTTTAAAATTTCATGGCTGACCTGGAAGATTGGTCAATATTTATTGAAACCGGCTCCTAAAAGAAGCCACAAAAAACCTCCCCATGGCTTTTAAAAAGTTGACAGGTATGCTGGACTCCAAGTTCCACCAGTGCCAACATTTCCCCTTTTTTAATATTGTCAAATGTTGCAGTAGTTAAGGTTCGTATATAAATTTAATAAAAATGAATTACACCTGAACATTTCCCATAACTGAAATGATTATGCTTTATATTCTAAATATGCTGAAAAATACAACTTTAAAGAAACGTTTTTGCTGTTCACAAACTTGTGACAAATATAATACTTAGCATCTTAAATATTATCATTCAAGGTAATTGTGATAATGTTTGTTATTGTATCCATCATCTTTTTGATTTACCTGTGATTGGTTGTTCCACTTCCTGATCCTAACTATGCAGATTAGCACAATGAGTTCACCCACTGCAACCTTCCATACGTCTCACTGGCTATTAATGTCAGCCAGTTAATGTGAAACTTTGATTTTATACCCGACCTCTTTTCCTTTTGATTGCTGCTATTTAAACTACCTAAGTTTTATATCTTATTTTAAATTATATCTCAATTTAATGTACGGCAATGTTAATCTGATTTAGATTACACCGTGCTATGGCATGTATGTCAACATCTGGATAGTCCATTTACTCATTTCATTAGCGCAAAGATTCTTCTTTCACCAGTTATACTGGCCACCATGTATAGCCTATCTTGTGTTAAGAAACTATGTTAAATCCTGTAACAACAATAACAATAACATCAAGTCATTGTAAACTCTAGCAGTTTCCTATAGAAACAAGTTTGTTCATGTTGGATGAGCATTCTGAGCTTTGTTCACACCATCCATTACATGTACTGCAATAGGGGCCTTGAGTGGCCAAGTGGTCTAAGTCCTTCACCTTTACGATCACATATTCTCACCTCTGTCTGCATGGGTTTGAGTCTTGGGTTTGGCTCCTGTGGAAAGCTTGCCAGTAGCTGATCTTCTGTCAGTGGGACTTCCTGGGATTTTTCATTGTTCATCCTTTACCATTCATACTGGTTCCGCTGTTTAGCCCATCATGTAGTAATAAATGGCATTAAATAAAAAATATTCACTATTAGTATTAGTGCAGCTGTATATCTCCTTTGATAAAACCATTATTGTCAAACATTATATCTTTAGTAAATACTGGACATTGTGAATGTAACTTAATATCATGCACAGGCCTATCATCAGACATTGGGAGCTTGACTTATTATTAAACATGGGCTTATAACTGGACATTGTGAATGTAACTTAATATCATGCATTACCCCCCCCCCCCACCCTATCTGCCCTCCCCCCTCGAAAAATTAAAATGATGTCCCTGCTCAAGCAGTTTGAAATCTGCCCTTCACTGATTCTGTGCTAATTTTATTTATTTGATTGGCACCTTCATTCGTTTATTATTATAAATATCTCTGCATAAAAGAGAAATTTCAAATTTGTTCCCCATGTATATGTACAATTTATGGAGAGATGCAGCCAGGATTTCTCCTAATGGGGACCTCCCCTTTTGCCACCAAAATAAGGGGAGAGTAGAAAAGAAGGAAGGGGAGATGGAGATAGCCCAAGTTCAATATTTACCTACAACTTCAATATATGTCTCTCTTTCTTCCTGCTGCACTTTCTCAGAGATCTACTGAAATCAGAATCTTTAAAAGGTGTCACCTCTAGTTGTAGAAGCATTAATCTGTTCATTATTTCTGAGCACACTTTGCCTATTATTGGATGTTAGTACATTGCCTTTTATTGGATGACAGTGCATTGTCTTTTCTTGTATGAAAGTGTATTGCCTTTTCTTGTATGAATGTGTATTGCTTTTTATTGTATGAAAGTGTATTGCCTTTTATTGTATGAATGTGTATTGCTTTTTATTGGATGAAGGTGTATTGCCTTTTATTGTATGAAAGTGTATTGCTTTTTATTGGATGAAAGTGTATTGCTTTTTATTGGATGAAAGTATACATTGCTTTCATTGTTGAATTAGCCATGATATGATGTCTTTAAAAAAAGAAAAGATACATAATTTAATTGGTCTGCCAATCAGATAAAAAATATTTACTTGTACGTAAATACAAAGTTAAGAATGATATGCATGTCATATTTTGTGTATAACAATACAGAGGTGTTCAGATTAAAATACGTATTTGTGTTTCTTTACAGCTGTATTTCAAAGCATATTTATGTATGTTCACAGTTGTAATACTTTGAATAAAATTTAATTAAGAGATATCTTCCCTTGAATTTAAAATTGAATTTATTGCATGTATGCGAAAAGATATTTCTTATTATGCAGTATTTCTTATTCTACTAATTTTGCATGCAACAATGTTTGTATAGGTCATTAATAATTGTGACACAATCCAGATACAAAACAGAACATTAAAATACCCACAAGTTGAAACATTGGTTTCATGATATAAAATATGTCATCTTTACACCAGGATTTCTTTAGGCATAAACAGTATGCCCCTGTTCCAGTGGAAAATAGTAAAATTATGTAGAATTCCCAAGAATGTGTTGCTTTTATTCTGATATATGTTTATCTTACCAAATTGGTGATATTTTTAAAATGATGGTTTTTGAATTCTCTTCCATTTTTATAAGGAAAACACTCTTTCAATAATTTGCAATATTTTGGATTAATAATAAAAATAATACTAACAATAATGCTAGTAACAATAATAGCAACCCTAACAATGAAAATGACAATTCATTGAAGAGGGTGACAGTTGCATAGAACTTCTATTCCTTGTGGTCATTTTTGTATATGCATATACCCAGTATATATATATATATTATAATTAAATGCTTTTATATTTGCTTTTTCTTCTTTCAAACTTTGTACCATGGTGTGTTTTTGTTTTTACTTTCAGATCTTATTCTGAGTTATGAGGCTGCCAGATATGCAATTAAGCAGATCAACGATAATTCATATATTCCTGGAGTTAGGATAGGTAAGAATGCAATTAAGCAGATCAATGATAATTCATATATTCCTGGAGTTAGGATAGGTAAGAATGCAATTAAGCAGATCAATGATAATTCATATATTCCTGGAGTTAGGATAGGTAAGAATGCAATTAAGCAGATCAATGATAATTCATATATTCCTGGAGTTAGGATAGGTAAGAATGCAATTAAGCAGATCAATGATAATTCATATATTCCTGGAGTTAGGATAGGTAAGAATGCAATTAAGCAGATCAATGATAATTCATATATTCCTGGAGTTAGGATAGGTAAGAATGCAATTAAGCAGATCAATGATAATTCATATATTCCTGGAGTTAGGATAGGTAAGAATGCAATTAAGCAGATCAATGAAAATTCGTATATTCCTGGAGTTAGGATAGGTAAGAATGCAATTAAGCAGATCAATGATAATTCATATATTCCTGGAGTTAGGATAGATAAGAATGCATTATTAAGCAGATGAATGATGAATCATATATTTCTCTAATTAAGACATACAGTATATGCAATTAATAAGATAAATAATCAAGCATATATTCCTGGAGTTATGGTAGGTAAGCTATGCAATTAAGCACTAAGTGAAATGTTGTATTAACTAAAGAATTTAAACAGCTAAATTAATTAATCATGACTATATATTACTAATTATGATAATTTTCACCTATGTAATTTGTTATACTTTTGTATATTTCATGTTGTAACAGTAAAGTGTATAGTCACATATTCTCATACTGTAAGAGATTATAAATTAGGATGCTTCACATAAACAAACATCCTCATGTCTCTGACTTTTACATTTAGTTAATTGTGGAAAAATATGTCTGGAAATTAACAAACATATTGAATGTAAACTTATAAAGACTAATATAGTCTGCCCTAGTTTCAAAAAATGTTATCACATACTTTGCAATCTGTCCAATTTATATATTAATAGATTCGCTACTTTTGAAGGCATCTGTGTTATTCTCAGGGTTAAATTTTGCACATCTTGTAATGTCAAAGTGACTGTGTGTTAGACCATCACTGAATAAAGCTGCCTTGTATAACTGTATAGAAATGGGACATCTTTTGTGATGATACTTACAAATTAGGTATATGTAATAATAATACCCATTTCGGAATAGATAGCAGTCCACTGAAATAAACTATTTAAAGTCACATAGTGTTTGATAAGTGATAGAAATGAATGAATATCTGCACACTCCAATAAGAATACATATGTACGTTTTAGTTAGTAATTGAACAGAAAATTGGTATTATAATACTTATGTATTTTTTAGTTAGTATTTGAATAGAAAATTGGTATTAGTATACTTATGTATTTTTTAGTTAGTATTTGATTAAAAATTGGTATTAGTATACTTATGTACATTTTAGTTAGTATTTGATTAAAAATTGGTATTAGAATACTTATGTACTTTTTAGTTAGTATTTGATTAAAAATTGGTATTAGTATACTTATGTATTTTTTAGTTAGTATTTGATTAAAATTGGTATTAGTATACTTATGTACTTTTTAGTTAGTATTTGATTAAAAATTGGTATTAGAAAACTTACCAGTATGTACATTTTTGTTAGTATTTGAATAAAAAATTGGTATTAGAAAACTTACTGGTATGTACTTTATAGTTAGTATTTGATTAAAAATTGCTATTAGTATACTTATGTACTTTTTAGTTAGTATTTAATTAAAAAATTAAATTAAATTCTTTTTATATTTGTACTTGTAGGAATGAAGGCATATGACACATGTAGCTCCCTAGCCCGAGCTCAGGCTGCAGCACAGAATTTTTACCCTCAGACATCATCAGGCAGCATGTACTGCAACCAGTCTCAAAAGATTAATCTTGGTAAGTTCCAAACTGCAACCAGTCTCAAAAGATTAATCTTGGTAAGTTCCAAACTGCGACCAGTCTCAAAAGATTAACCTTGGTAAGTTCCAAACTGCAACCAGTCTCAAAAGATTGACCTTGGTAAGTTCCAAAGAATGTGCTTTCTTCACTAGGATTGTCACTGCAACACTCTCCCCACCCCAACAAAGATACAGCTAACTATTGGTTAATTCTCATCTGGGTTGCATTTTTCTACGGTTCTTAATGTGCATTACATTTCCCATATTTATAATAATAATAATAATGATAATAATGATAAATATTAATAATAATGATAAATATTATTAATAATAATAATATAAATTATCCTGATCATTATGTTTTGGAAAGAATAGTCAGATCCGAATCAGATTTGTTGCACACAACTCCACTCATGAAGCTTTGTTTATTCATATTGATTACATCTTTTTCATAAAACCAGGTAAAGGGCGTGGAATAAAAGTAAAGTAATATAATTAAGCTACTTTAAATTCACATAGTTTTTACAAATATGATTAAAGATGGCAAACATGCAAGAAAAATGAGTACTCAGTGAATGAAAGCTTTATTCAATATGAAAAAAGGGAGTTCCAGAGTTAAAATTCTGGAATTGATATCACAAGATTTCTTCAGGAATGAGAAGAGGTTTCACTATTACTTGCAATGAAATCATGGCGTCAATATTTGACAAATGAAATAATAAACAGAGTTTCTAAGTTGATCAATGTTTCATGAAGTACATGTCCCTTGTTTTTATAAAATGTGAATTTAGTTTTGTTGTGAATCAGCAACTGCAAAACACAGTGATATAATTCACAATGTTTGTGAGTACATGTGAAAATTGTTGATGCCTATTTGACTAATGGTGTCCAAGATCTTTCATAGGCTGGGTATCTTGAAAAATTGTAAGTTATACAAAAAAGTCAACAACTTCATTAGAAACAACTCTTTCTTGACAAATATTCCCAATGCACTTATAACAGAAGTATTCAGCAATGAAGAAGTCCCTTTACTGCAACCCAACCTCCCACCTACCCCTGGTTTTCTCATTGTGATTAGATATGGCATCGCCCTCTGAATCTTTTGGAGGTATCATGGTATGTCACACCATCATCTATAGTACAATCTTTCAGGACCTCGTTATGCATGACTTATTAGGGGAGAGTTATAATGACATGCCTTGCATCTGATTGGTAGTTACCTCTCTAGATTTAGAAGTTATATTTCTCACCCTTTTTCTTTTTTGACTTTTTAAGTGGTTGTATTTCATCAAGATCATGCATTTTTTTTGTTTTGATTATGAGCAAGATAATTATGTCTGTATCTCTAAACATGTATAGTAGAATAGATCCAGTCTACATATAAAGTTTTGGGGTATAAGTTTACCTAGATTAGTGCCCTGAGTGGCCGAGTGGTCTAAAGCGTTCTCCATTACGGATCACTGCCATCTCACCTCTGTCTGCGTGGGTTCGAGTGTCAGATTCAGCCAATGTGGGTATATGAGAAGCTTGTCAGTAGCTTCTCATGGGTCTGTGGTTCTTTCTTTGGTTTTGCCCTGGCTTCTTCCTCCACCATTAATACTGGCCACCATTTATAGCCTATCGTGTGCTGAAAAATGATGTTAAACCCAACAACGACAAGAACAACCTATTAATTCTATTCTTAGAATACTACCTTTCCCTGCATAATGGTCAGCTGTTAGATTATGTAAGCCAGGGAGTGATATTATGCACACATGGGCTTCTTATTGCTAGAAAGAAGTGATCATGTGTTGACCTTATATATTAATTTAACTCTTCTTTTTTATAGTAATTTTGTCTGAAGAAAAGTATACATGGATCACTATATGTATTTCACAGGTATTCTTGGATCTCTGAGCAGCCCAACCTCAAAATCTTTGGCAGCACTGACGAGTACAATTCCGGTATCAATGATTTCCCCTCGTGCAGCTTCTCCAGAGCTGAGTGTGAAGAGCAAGTATCCATACTTCATGAGGACTGCATCTTCAATCACACAGCAAATTAGGGTATGGGAAACTTAGCTGTGTTGGTGCTTGTGAAATTAGAGGAGATAAAAAGTGTCAGATGATGATTAATTCCATTAAAATATAGTTGATTTAAGTTTTTTTTTTCTAAGCTTGGCATGTTATTATCTTTTTAGTGAAAAGTTATTGTCAGTCAGTGTTGTAACATGTTTCAGAGCTGTATTAATAGATTTGTTCTCAACAATACACACAATCATTTTGTACATGTACATTTTGTGAGGCTATATTTCTAAAGAAAACAGCTTGCAAGAGTGCACAATTTAGCATTTTTTTATATTTAATATTTAAGAGAACAAAGGGGACATTATGAAAAAAGGATATTTCAAGAAAACACATGTACAGTATATAATGGGTGAAGACTAAAATATAATGAAAGCAAGATCTGGAATGGCAAATTTCAGTTACGGAATTGCTTAGGTACAACAAATAATTAGAAATAAAAATATTTTTTTATAAATAATTCGCATGTTTGAAAATATTGAACTGACAAAGTTTAGAATTAAATAGGATATATAATTTGAATCTCATGAAGATGACATTAGTCTTTTAGTTAAATTTATCAGCATTTCATCAGTTTACTAGTCATCAATTAATGGGACCTAACAAATCCAATTTAGCTGATGTTGCAAATCAGGTTTTTGAGATCATATGTTGATGATTATATTATGAAGTTCAAATTTAGCAGATATTGTAGATCAGATTATTGAGGTGAGATATTAACTGCTGTTGTAAGTTATATTATTGTGGTTAGATATAACCATGGGCGTTAATGAGATTATTCATGTCAGATTTAGTTAAGTTATTGCTTGTAAGTGTTTGTATGTGATACAAGAATACATTGTTGCATGAAGCATAAACACGATAACATTAGAATTTTGAAAAAGTCAAAGATCAAGGTCATTGACTGAGAGAAAAAAATATGAAATTTCTGCTTATGACCATATATCTTCGCCACAGTTTGTGGATGGGTTAGAAAGAAGACACATAATTATAAGGCTGAAAATTGAAACATCATGATCAGTATGCCAGATGATTTTGGGTGAGAAGGTCAGATGCCACAGCATGGTGAGTCAGAAAATCTACACTGTAAATTTAGTTTAAAACTGTCTAGATCATTGAGATTCACTGGCCAGTTTACTACAGAGTGGACGAAGCAGTACTATTGCCTACACAGAAAACTGTTACACACTGTTTATGCATAATAATGTGCTACTGCAGAGAACTCTTGTTTCTATTGTCACCATTTTCTTTTTTTTGCAGGCAGTCTTAACCCTGCTCAGAAGTCTTGGCTGGGAGAGAGTGATACTTGTTAGTGCCATGACGGACTCTGGGATGGACTACAGCACTGAATTTATTCGCATGGCTCAGAAAATGGGAATCTGTCTTGTAAATCAGATCTTCGTTCCTCGACAAGGCAGTGATTCTGATTATATCACTCGGTTGAAAGGAATTGGGAGCTACGGTGTGGCAGCTGCAGTATATTTTATTGAAGAGAACATCCTAAATAATATTTTTAATGTGCTCGGTAACGTGACAGGGTCAGAGAACCTCCAGTGGGTTCTTAGCTCTTACCGTACAAATAGCAGACCCTACCAAATTTATGCTCGTGGAACCATAGTTGTGGAGCCTAAGTTTACATATGTTACTGATTTTTTTGACTACTTTGTGAACAATTTAAGTGAAACTAATCCTCCCCCTGAGAACCCATGGCTTCAGGAATGGTACATGACAACCTTTGGGTAAGAAATATTCATGAGTTAAGTAGAACTTGTTTGAGATGTAAGTGACATGTTGGCAGATCTTTTGATGTTTTAGAAAAGAAATTACTTTGTGGCAGTTTTATATTTTTTAACTGCCAACCATGATATTGAGATTGATCAAGAGTTTGGTTATTGCATTTATATGTGTCAGGGTAAAAAATATACTAATAAATGCATACTATGTTATATTATGAATCAAGGTGTACAAACAATGATCATACATTTGATAATTGGGTACAATTGTTCGAGTATCTTGAAGCCTTGCATACGTACAACATGACTGGGGTGGGGGTGGAATGTTGCATTAACTTGAAATCTTTTATCTGTATATAATGCCTGTGGGGTGAGACACAAGTTATGATGTAAAATTATCGGCAGGCAAAACCAATGTGTATGTCTATTAACCTGCCTTGTTTCTTCATTATATATGGTAGTAAAAACTTGACATTATTGTACTAAAATCATGACCACATAGGTAGATTTAACTCTGGCATGACTAGGTACATATGGTGACTAATTTGCAGAATACAATGTATGATCAATGATGATGAGATGTTCAGGTAATATATATGTTTTCAACACTAGGTGTCGTCTACCAGGTGTAAACTATGCACCCTACAATCAGTATGCATACTGTACAGCAAAGACCAATGATGAAAAGAAGGCTGCACTAAACCAGAATTATGCATTTGTTGATTCCACTATCATGGCTGTATATGCCTATGCAAGAGCACTCCAACAAGCCCAGATGATGAAATGTCCAGGCAGTGGTGGAGGATTCTGTCTCTCTCTACAAGAGATGACACCAAAAGAATTCCATGAAAATTATCTGAGCAAAGTTGACTTTACGGTAAGAATATCTGCATGCAACGAGATCTAAGTAGTAAGGTTGAATGAAGTTATTAATGAAGTTATGAAGTTCAGTCAACATCACATTTCAAAGAAAGTCAGTTATAATATAGCAGGTGTTGTACTTGATTTCAAAATTTCATTGGTCATTGATTGACATTCAAACTCACGTTATGAACATCACTGTATTGCCAGAAATGTTCCATGTCCTCAGAAGTTCTTATATTTCAATCAACCATTCATGTTAAAACACCTGATTTACTTCTAATTTTGGGGTTTTATTCATGATGCCCAGGGTGACAGTGTTTGTAATAAAGTTGCAAATTTTAATCTAAAAATTGTTAAATTTTTTTATACAAAGGGTTTCAAAAAGTAGTACACCTACAAATCCAAAGTTTTTCCCAGTTATAGAATATGTCTAGAGTCACAAAATAAACTTATTTCCTTATTACTGTCATTGGGACATCCTTAAAACCCTGACCTCAGGCTATTTCTTTTGATTTATGGGGATTCATTTGTTTTTAGATAATCCATATATGACATCTTTGATTATCCATTACCTTGTTCATGTACTATATTAATAGAACTATATTAAGAATAAGATCATTGTTTAGTTGATGTATAACTGTGACCATTTTATTTCCTGTTGCTGAGGTATACGTATGTTTGGATAACTTCCCATAGGTGTATATTAGAATATTAAGAAATCTTGAAAATCTCTGAAAGTAAAATTGAGCAGTTATTCTTTATAAAAAAACTACATTGAATAATATTCTCATTTACATTCAACCATGTGAATAATGCAAATGTGTTAACAGCTTACTATAAAAAATATATTACCTGATAGCAGCTATACTTTGTTGAGGTAATGTCTCAGCTATGATTTATTTCATTGATTATTTAAACATTTAATCATATAGGAATTACAAAGTTAGATTGTATTAGAAAGTAGCAAGTTAGATGTACTGTTTCATTCTAACCAGCAATAAGAGTGTCAGTGCATCCTAACATTCCAACCAGCTGTAAGAGTGCTAGTGCACATTGTCATTTTAACCAGCTGTAAGAATTCCAGTGCATGCTGTCATTCCAACCAGCTGTAAGTGTGTCAATGCACATTGTCATTCCAGCCAGCTGTAAGACTTCCAGCACATGCTGTCATTTCAGCCAGCTTTAACACATTAACCCCTAGTGACGACTTTACGGGGTATGAGGTAGTAGCCTACTTCCATGGTCTGTAGCGTCAAGGTCATGCATGATACACTAAAGTGGATGGTATCATTGAAAAGTAGACAGATGTAGCTTTACAATGATAGCAAGTAATCTGGACATTTTAATTGCATTACAAAATACAGAGGGAAAAACCAAAGTTTTTGGACCCGTTTTTTTTTCATCCAAAAATCGCCCATGGTCGGATTCCGAATTTGTGTCCAGATTTTAGACTTTATGACCTCAGATCTACGGAAGACCGGTCTGAGACGCACACAGACAGGTGAACCTGTGCAAAAAGTAGGATAAGGTGGACATTTTGATTAAAGAGTCTTCTACATACAAAAATTATGGGTCCGTTAAGAAAAAAGAAAAAAAAAAGAAAAATAAAGGAGTCTGATTTTTGCCCTTCTGCTCATGCGCCAGCAAACTAACCAATGAAAAACATTTTCTGTATCATTAGTAACCATTTGTCTAGTGGATTATTGTTTGGAAATTGATGTATTACGATGTATTCAGAAATAGTCCCCAAAATGTGTTTCCTACTCGCATTTCATGCGAAAACAGCAAAAACCTCCAGGGGTTAATGTGTTAAGAGTGCCAGTGCAAATTGTCATTCCAGCCATCTGTAAAAGTTCCAATGCACATGGTGATTCCAGTCAGCTGTAAAGAGTTCCAGTGTGTGCTGTCATTCCAACCAGCTGTAAGAATGCCAATGCACACTGTCATTCCAGTCAGCTGTAAGAGTTCCATTACATGCTGTCCTTTCAACTAGGGCCTAACCGAGTAGATAATTTTCACTGAGTACCAAATCAGAGTATTTGGATGTACTATTTGCCGGATCCGGACACGAACCAAGTAGTAGGTGCGACTCGTGTATCATATACCATATATATCGCCTATAAGATGAAATCTTTTATTATTACCGTATTTACCGCATATGTTGGGACACGAAAAAATAATTATTTTTTTTCGTGTCCCAGAACTTATGGTGAACTTTTTTTAAACCTACATCATGTGTCCCAAGACTTAGGAAATGAAAAACATGTTCAATTCCCCCCCCCCCAACAACTGGCCACACCGCATGTTACAATAAAATAGATAAATAAAATGCGTATTTGATCATAAAATAAAATAAACAAGAAACTAAACTTGTACTGTCATCATTTATTCACATTTTTGTCGACATTAGCATTTTATTAAAGGAAAAATATATCCACAAACTCCGTATGAGTAGCGCATGAATCCATTATCCATAGTGTAATAGCTTTTGGTAGACAACGCAACACATTAGTCATTGATGTGAATATTGAGAAACGAATCATGTTTAGTTGTCCTCAAAGGTTTGAATGTTATGAAAATGAAAACTGGATTCCGCAAAATCACATATGAATGAGATAGAGAAAGAAAGAGTGAGAATTATCAGCCCCATTGGTCGAAAGCAACTGTCATTTACGCGTGATACGGTGTAAGGTACAAAATAACCAAGAGTGTATTATATCCAGGGTAACAATATGACAATATCTCGCAAACTAAAATCATTATTAGAAATACATTCACTGTGAGTACAAATGACAATCTTTTTGATTCCATGGGATACAAAAAGTATTATTAAAGCAAGTTAATGCTGTATATACTATTTACCGAATAACCCGTTTGTATCAATTATGACTGCAGACGGCATATAAATGAAAGCCCAGGTGTTGAATAAACACACCTTGTAACAGCCATAAACTCATTGTTTGAACTTACTGGCAGGATATCAAATACAAAGGTTAATTTATTACAAAACAAACCGACCCCGGAAGCTGACATTGGATTCCTATTAGCGTGGAGATTTTTTTTAACTATGCATGTGTATACAAAGTCGGCCGACATAGGGAAGCCAAGGAAAATGACCACACGTCTCGTATTAAGAGTGCAGATAAACAAACAGTTGTGGACTGCATTTTGAAAGCAGTCGAATCGCTTCAGGACAAGCCAGATCTGATCTGAAAATCATTTAAAGTTTGTGGGTACAGTCCTACCCATTTATCTCGTTATCCTCGGGCCCGAGGAATTATTGTCGACATAGGCGGATGTTGAGATAAGTGGGGGGGGGGGCTGAAAAAAAAAAGATAACATGAAGACAGTATCAGTGTGAAATACACTTGTATATTGATAAATTACATTTTGGTTACCTTTATGTAATAAAATCCAAATTAAAATATTGCATTGATCACATCCTGATACGAAATTCAACGTTGGCATTCTCACATTATCAAAAAATTTCACAGACCTCTTTGCGAGATGTACATCCCTTAACTTCCTTACAAGCCAGATATTTAGTTTCCAGAAACTGTAAATTTAATTTGTGTTTTACCTTGCAGTTGGTAGCCATCGTAAATGTAAATAAAGTTAAAAACGAAACTTTCACAGCAAAAAAAACAAACTTGTTTTAATCACCGATCACTTTTAAATGTCTCGGAAACGCGTAATCCGTATTTTCACACAATTTTTATATATGGAATTCAGAAAATCACGTATACAGGAGTCCTCTGTACGCATAAATTTCCTGGACTGTAAATTTAAGGGCTTGCTAATCCTGCTTCGACCACCTGTTGATTGGAAAATTGTGTTTATCAATTAATCCTTTTAGCTGTGCTGATATTTACAATCAGAAAATTCAGTGGCTGAATGACCCACAGATGTACATGCTGTCATTGTAAGAGTACATCTGAAGAACATGACTCACAAGCGAGGTGGCAAGATCAAAGACTTAACTAGCTGAAGAGTGGTGAGAAAATGTGCTGCTATGTTTTTTTGATCTGACCGCGACATCAAAAGCCTGGCGGCAAGATCAACTAATTGTTGAACAAAGTATGGGTCGGAACTGGCAGTTTGTCGACATAAATTATTAGAAAACAAACTACAGTCACTATCTACTGGTATATCTCTCTCTGTCTCTTTCTTTTTCTCTCTCTCTGAATATATTTTTACGAAAAGTGAAAACAAACAACACTCGGAGTTTTCTTTTTCAAAGTTTTACTTAATAAAATATACGTTTGAGTACATTTTCTGACATGTACTTTTCGAATGATTTAAAAGGTGTCCCACAACTTACGACTCAAACAAAGCTATGTGTCCCAGAATATACAGTGCACAAAAAAATTACTTTTAAAATAAAATTATGGTGTCCCAACAAATACGGTATCCCAACATATACCGTAAATACGGTAACTAAAATTATTATGTATTAAAAAACTTTTTTTTTTAAAAAGTTCGATATTTATTGAATTATTTTAATGTAACCATTTGTGCGTGTATTATTTACCAAGGCGAATACTTCCGGATGGTACAGAAAAACCAGATATTTGGCCAAAGTGAATGTCCGAGGTGATTTCCGGTTAGACTCTACTTTCAACCACCTGTAAGAGTGCAAATGCACAGTCATTCCAGCCAGCTGTAAGAGTTCCAGTGTATGCTGTTATTTTAACCAGCTGTAAGAGTTCCAGTGCATACTGTCATTTGAACCAGCTGTAAGAGTGCCAATGCACAGTCAGTCCAACCAGCTGTAAGAGTGCCAATGCATATTTTCATTCTAACCAGCTGTAAGAGTGCCAATACATATTGTCATTCCAGCCAACTGTAAGAGTGGGTGCATATTAAATTTGAACTAAAGAGAAAACTTAATTATAGTTTCTAAAGAAAGCAGAGCAGCAATAAAAATGAACATTACAATGTAAAATATATAATGCTCAAAATAGTTAAATAAAGAAGGCCAACAATAGATGTACTAGATGGCTGAAATCATAAAAAAATATTTAAAAAATGATGCATATATTAATATAGATGTTAGACCACCAACCTCCTGTTCTTCATTTTTATTTCTGCTACAGTATTGCATGTACTGTGTATTTGTTTGTGTGTGCATGTTCATAAATCCGGACACATTCATTCCCAGTGAATATGTCTGGGATAACAAGTTTTCTGGATAATTGCTGTTTGCATCACACCTTCTCACCCCATTCTGATATGTATATATGTTGAACATTTTGTGACAGTTTTACTGATATTCACAGGGGAGGGTACTGCTTACCTTTCAGGACAATTTAAGCACCTGTCAGGGGAAAGTACTGCTTACCTGTTGTGGTATTTTAAACATAAAAAAGGGAGAGTACTGCTTGACTGCTGGTGTATTTCAAGTAATAATTCTTCAAGCAGTAAAAAATTATTTCATTTGTTTTTGTTATTTTTTCTTCAGTTTGATGGCACTATGGTCCAAAGTCTTACAAATGTACGGGTGAGGTTTGATGGAAATGGAGACCTTCTGACATCTGATTTCTTAATTTGGAACTACAATGACATGATGGGGCCTTTCCAGTTTGTCCAGGTAGGTAAAAATTTAAAAACTTGGTTAGTTCCAGCCATCTGGCCCAATCTTGAAGTCAAGAGTATTTAAGAGTTCTTTCATGATTAGGCCAGTCTGATACTTCTGATACGAGCTTGACGGAAACATTGATACTGCATGTTCTTCTTGAGCACAGCTATCATACATGTAAATGAAACCCCATAAAACATGGACTCCCATTTTGTTATGCTCATGCAAAATGTTTGCATCTAAGAAACCATATCTAGTTGTATAACAGACAGCTCATAAAAGCAATTTTGGAATATGTGTAAAATTTTATAGTAATGGTACCTGATGTATTAAGTTTGGGCATCTAGCTCATACAATAAAATTTCTGTGGTTGGCATGATAAACTTGCAATTGAAAAGTCAAGGTTCAAATCTGTCCAAATTAATAGGTCAGTAGCTTTATTGTGTCTGTTCAGTAATATGAAGCCTTTTATGTGTTGTTATGTATCATAAAATATCAAACAAATGAATGAAACCCAATTGTCAAAACTTTTATCTGACTGTAATGAAGGCATATATCTATTTTACTGCTGATTGTTACAGTGATCCAGTCCTATGATATGAACTATGTCATGGTTTAGTCAGCATTTCACTAGATACATGTGTCTGTGAATGTATGAATTGAAATTTATACAAAATAATCAAGGCAAACTCCAACCAGTTTCCTTTTTTTGCCACTATTCACTTTCAGAAATGCCTTGTATGTACTGTGTAAAACCATTTCATGGTGGTACACATTAAATGTCTACATTTGTTTGGGTCTTAATAATTTGAATATAATAATTTATATATAATTTAATATTACAAGTAAATCAAATACCACTATAAAGTAAAGTGTATGTCATTGTTTATTGTGGTGTTTGTTATTGCATTTTCGTGTGAGTCTGAATTATCTATATTTCTATTAGTATTCGTGCTTTGCTGTATAAACATTGTGTTTGATGCAATGAAGGTTTTGATTTGAGTTGTATTTTTATTTTTCTGTAAGTTAGATGTTTTATTCTTAAGTGATATATATTTTCCATATTTTCTGTTAGTGCACATGGGCTGATAAGCTCTTGGTTTGTTGTTGTTGTTGTTGTTGTAGGGTTTAATGCCATTTTTCAGCATACGATAGGCTATACATAGCAGCCAGTATTAATGGAGGAGGAAGAACCTGGCAAAAACCCCCAGAAAGAACCACCGACCCACAAGAAGCTACTGGCAAGCTTTCTTACATACCCACATTGGCTTAATCTGAGAATCAAACCCACGCAGACAGAGGTGAGATGGCAGTGATCCATAATGGAGAGTGCTTTCGACCACTCGACCACTCAAAACCCTGATATGCTCTTGGTTCGTAAAGACAGCACTTTTGTCCTTTTGAACCATTGTCCACTGGATCAAGATAGTCCAGTTTGGGGATAAAGTGGGTGCCATACTCCTGCAATTCCAGTCTCACTGGATGAACCAATTTATCAGAATGAATGGGGGATACTGATCATTTCAGAAGAGGTTTTGATGTCATTTATCCAGCCCCTCCTATTTCTTTCTTTCCCATTCTAACTGATGTACTATCAGACCAGGAGTAAGATGGTGATTGTGAGAAAACCAGTCTTGAGACCTTTATTGAAGGCTTTTGCTTACACAAAAGGCCAACATCAAGAAAAGATCATGGTTGAGTTGGGTAACTAAGAGTTTTGCACACATGCCTCCAATGTAATAGTGCATCTTTAGTCAAAGTATCAGACTTAAAAATGACTCCTGAATTAGTAATATTTTCCTTATAGTGACATTAAAAACTTTGGAAAATTAAAATCATTTTGGTGCAGGAACCCTGTAAATATTATCCCCTGGATCGTCACCAAAATTATGAATTGCATTGTCACTCTGTTCCAGTCTGATCTTCACCTACAGTGATGGCAGCGTATTTTCCTCCAGAAATATTTGGCAAATCTCATTCTTTGAAAGGGCAGTAACAGCCTTCAATTCTTCTTGAATCATCTTAGTTTTCTTATGAACTGGGAAAAGCATGACCTTTATCCATCATATTGTTAGTCTATCTTGGTATCAAGATTATCATCAATCTGGTATAACTTCCTCATGTTCAAGCATGGATTGTAGAACTTGGCAAGTCCATTTCCAATAGACCATGGATTTCAGTGAGTTTTTGCAACTCTCTGGATTATTCATTGTGGCAGCAGACTTGAGTTCTCTGGGCAGTCTTTTAATGCACCCCTTTCAGATGACCTTTATGGCTCAGTGACCCTATTATTCAGTTTACTCTATCAAAAGGTAAGATCACGAATACGGTAGGATCATCTCAGTGTCAGTGGCATAATTACAGCTTGCAACAGGAATCCCTCTGAAGAAGTACCAATTGGAAGTGACAGTATGTACAGATGACAGTATGTATTATTAGGAAGCCCATCTGTTCCCAGGTGAAAATACATTCATCAGCACATGGGTGCCCTGAGAATTGCCTTTCCACAGTGACCTCTCTAAATGAGGCTGGCTAAAAGTGAATCTACCTCCCTCCCATCTTTCATCTTCCCTTTCCTTGATAGACTTTTCCCTCTGATGTGAAGAATGTGAGAATTTTACAGGTGAATCAATTGCTACTTTTCAAACTGGAAGTGGAGAGAATTCACAAGTCCAACCCTACATGATTTTAGTCCAGGCAGTTTCTGGTAACAAAGGCCAGTGGGAATCTCGGACCAGTCATATATCTCAACCTGCTCAGTAAATATATAGCCACATTGAGGTTCAGGAAATCAATAATGATTTTAGTCACACTTTCTGTAGAAAAGGACAAATTTGCAATTAGTTTAGACCTAACTGATGCATACTTTTACATAACTATGCACACATTCTCATTTTCTCCATCATGTGTTTGGGACTTTTTTTTTTTACAAACCTCAGCCTTGCTTGCCTACCTCACTGGCATGCATCATTGATTATTGAGCTTGCAGATTTTATTTCCAATGTGGAGTGGATCTGTGAGATATTATAGAAGTCTATGAAAGTCCCTAAATTACTGAAAAGTCCTAAATTAATGAAAAGTCCCTTGTCATTTCAGTACCAGAAATGTACTGGTCCTCCAAGAACCATGACATTATTAAGATGGTGTTGTCCAGAATTCCTTAAAATAATTTATAACAGTTCCAGAATAATAATGAGCACTTTCTATTTCCAATGAACAGTCCAAACAAATGTTTATTCTCTCAAATAATATCTAAGTACAACAAAAAGTATGTCTGCAGATTTACCAAAGGCACACCAAATATGTGAATAACTCCAGAAAATGGAACGAAACTGAATGCTTAATTTTCTCCTTATATACACTGTGTATTGTGACTTTACTTTGCAGTAGGCATCCACATGACAGGATACACTATTGATTTTGATCTACTAAGCATATTCATGTGACCTTGCACAACCAATGGAAAACCACAATTATTCTTGAAGCTTCCATATCCCATCAGTCACTGAGAAACTATGCCATAGGTGACATTTTTAGTGTTTATATTACAATAATTATTACTAATTGTCAACATGTACATAGACATTTACTTATTGATTCTACTCAATATGCATTCTTAACAGAGCCAGGATAAGTACAGTTAATAACAAACAATATTCTATACAGTTTACAACCATGAATAAAAATTATAATGAAATTGTGTACCAGGAGTTACAAAATGTAACTTAATTCATGGATTTGAAATTGAATTTAGTATGATGTTTTTTGTTAATACAATAACCCCTGGAGGTTTTTGCTTGTTTTGAATGAAATGCGAATAGGAAACACATTTTGGGGACTATTTCTGAATACATCCTAATACATTGACTTTCAAACAATTTTCCAGTAGCACAATGTCTAGTTGTGCTAAAATAAATGTTTACCATTGGTTAATTTGCTGGTGCATTTGCAAAAGGTGAAAAGTTGGATTTTTTTTTTTTTTTTTGCTTAACTGAACCATAATTTTTGCATGGACAAGACTCTATTCAAAATGTCCCTCTTATCCAATTTTTTGCACAGGTTCACCTGTCTGTGTGCACTTCAGAATGGTCTGCCTTAGATCTGAGGCTATAAAGCCTAAAATCTGGACACAAAATCGGATTCCAACCATGGGCGAATTTTGGGTGGAAAAAAAAAGGGTCCAAAAAATTAGGTTTTTCCCTCTGTATTTTGTAGTGCAACTAAAATGTCCAGATTATTTGGTATCTTTGTAGAGCTAAATCTGTCTACCTTTCTATAATACCACCCACTTTAGTGTATCTAGCATGACCTCAAGACTACAGACCTTGGAAGTAGGCTACTACCTAATGCCCTGTAAACATGGTGCTAGGGGTTAATGTGTTAAGCAGACCTTGTTCATGCTCAACTTTTAACATTATCTGACAAACTATTATGGATTTTTAGGTCCTGTTTGACTTTGACTATTACATATTGGTCATTAACCTTTGAATGACATAGTGAATTGAAACCTAATCTGGTATGACATTTTAAATTTAAACGGTTATAGCCCCTGGATTTTCACTCTTAAATTTTGGCTTTGAAGGACTTGATTGATTGAACCAAATTTGGTTCGAGTCTTTACTTTAATAAGATGTACATCAGAATATACACCAGTCTCTTATTTATGCAGCTGTACAAAAATTAAAACCTTGAATGAGTTCTCATTCTAATATTCTGCATCATCATTCATTTTACAGTTCCACATACTTTAAATTTTGCATAGTGACTCTTCATATTTATAAAAAAAACATTGTTATTGTTATTGGATTTCAACCAAATGTTTTTATGTTGCTTTATTTTCACTCTTTTTGCATACTCGAAATAATATTGTGCTTTTTTTTTCTAGGTGGGAAGCTATCTGAATGGGCAGCTGACTATTAATAACAACAGCTTGAGATTTTATACAATGGGTGGGAATGCCAGTTCGCGGTGCCCACCAGAAGGATGCCAGCAGTGTTTAATTCCTGCTGACACAATCAATTTTGAGTATGAGCCTGGGGACATATTGATTGGTGGAGTTTTTTCAGTTCACAATGCTGGCACAGAATCATTATCATGTGACAGTTTGCACTTGAATAATGCATATAGCGCAGTTGCCTTCCGCTATGCAGTACAGATGGCAAAAAGTAGCATTTCTAATGTAAGTCTAGGAAGCATTCTTGCAGATAATTGTGGGAGCGGAATGTCAGGAAGAATGTTTTTTGATGATCTTCTTGGGAAACGGCGTATTATAAGGGACAAAATGGGCCGTGTCATTGATCCAAATCAGTTGAAAGCAGTAGTCGGTTATCAGAACAGTGATTCTGCCATAGAATTATCAGAAATGTTTGGTGGATTTTATACACCTTATGTTGAAACTACAGCTTCTAGTATTGTTCTCAGTTCAAAAGAAATGTTCCCATTTTTCAACCGTGCAATTCCACCAGACAGCAAACAGGTAGCAGCCATGGTACAACTCTTAAAGCGTCTTGGATGGACCTACATCCAGACTGTTCAGGCACCAAATAGTTATGGAAGATTTGGCATAAATTATCTACAAGAATTAGCTGCTTACTATGGAATTTGTGTTGCAGATAGCTATGAGATTGGAACTGATGGTAACTATGCAGACATAGTAAAAAAGTTAAACAACAAACCAGATGCACGAGCAGTTGTTGTTTTTGCATATGCGGCTGATTTCCGTGGAATTCTTCAGGCACTAAAAGCTAGAAATGTTCCAGGTCAGTTTATTCTTATAGGAAGTGAGACTTGGGGAACAGATAGTAGTATAACAGAAGGACTTGAAGATATAGCCTCAGGGAGTTTGACATTCCAGGTTGAAACCTCCACAACTCAAGGCTTCAATGACTGGTTGAAATTTCGCAATCCGCTGGATCCGACTATACAAAAAGATATGCCTTTCTTCATAGAATGGTACCAGTATGCACATAATTGTTACATTGATGCTGCTAATCGTGGACACTATATTTCGCAGTGTACCAATCTACCCATCACTGCAGGACCAAATTTCCATGTTGATCAGTATGCGTATTTTGTCATTTATGCTGTCAAAGCTGTAGTTAAAGCGCTTGACAACACAGTGAAGTATTTCTGTGGCAGTGGTTACACCCAGGTGTGCTCAGCATTCCGAAGCAATGTGACTGCAAAAGATGTACTGTTGGCCAATATAAGAAATATTTCTGTCAATACAGAGGATAACAAGCTGTTTGAGATAATGAATGGGGAAGGAATGGCAAACTATGTTGTGTATAATTACATTCAGGGACAAGGATACATGAAGGTAATCATTTGATAATCTTTACCAATGATATTTACAATTAGCCCATTATTGATTTTTTATTTGTCAAACATCCAACAATTGCAGGACAAGTAGTATTGCCCTTGCCTTCCCATCCATCTGTTGGTCACATCTTGGTAAAATTTTGTTGGTATATTATTTCAGGCACTGTAGTGGGCATACATGCAATGAATACATTTCAATTTCATCATTTGGTATCCATGCAGTGAACACATTTTAAGTATTAGACATCAGTGCAATTAACAGATTTCATGTTCTCCTATATTTTAATGTCAATTCTTATGAATCAGTTTTAATTTTACTTTCTCAGTATGAAAATGTAACTTGTTCCAGACTACCATATTTACACGCTTATAAATCAATTCCACCTGCAATCTGCACAGATCCAGATCTGTAATCACATAATGTGTCAGCTGATCTGGATCTGTACAGTTAGGTGTAATCAGTTGAACAAACAAGATATACCCTGGTATACATCTACATTATGCTATGGCACATCAGGATCTTTATTTGCAATTTGACTTGACTTATAAGTGAGTGTATAACAATGAAAAGGTCTTACTATGCTGTCTGTATCCAATAACAATGAAATGGTCTTACTATGCTGTCTGTATCCAATAACAATCAAAAGGTCTTACTATGCTGTCTGTATCCAATAACAATGAAATGGTGTTACTATGTTGACTGTATCCAGTAACACTCAAATGGTCTTATTATGCTGGCTTTATCCAATAACAATCAAATGGTCTTACTCTGCTGGCTGTATCCAATAACAATCAAATAGTCTTACTATGCTGGCTGTATCTAATAACAATGAAATAGTCTTACTCTGCTGGCTGTATCCAATAACAATCAAAAGGTCTTACTATGCTGTCTGTATCCAATAACAATGAAATGGTGTTACTATGTTGACTGTATCCAGTAACACTCAAATGGTCTTATTATGCTGGCTTTATCCAATAACAATCAAATGGTCTTACTCTGCTGGCTGTATCCAATAACAATCAAATAGTCTTACTCTGCTGGCTTTATCCAATAACAATCAAATAGTCTTACTCTGCTGGCTGTATCCAATAACAATCAAATAGTCTTACTATGCTGGCTGTACCCAATAATAATAATGAAATGGTCTTACTATGCTGGCTGTATCTAATAACAATCAAATGGTCTTACTATGCTGGCTGTATCTAATAACAATCAAATAGTCTTACTCTGCTGGCTGTATCCAATAACAATCAAATGGTCTTACTATGCTGGCTGTATCCAATAATAATAATGAAATGGTCTTACTATGCTGGCTGTATCCAATAACAATCAAAAGGTCTTACTATGCCGTCTGTATCCAATAACAATGAAATGGTCTTATAATGCTGGCTGTATCCAATAACAGTGAAATGGTCTTACTATGCTGGCTGTATCCAGTAACAGTAAAATGGTCTTACTTAGTTGACTGTATCCAATAACAATCAAATGGTCTTACTTAGTTGATTGGATCCAATAACAATCAAATGGTCTTACTATGTTGACTGTATCCAGTAACACTCAAATGGTCTTATTATGCTGGCTGTATCCAATAACAATCAAATGGTCTTATTATTCTGACTGTATCCAATAACAATCAAATGGTCTTACTATGCTGGCTGTATCCAATATATTAACAATCAAATGGTCTTACTATGCGGGCTGTATCCAGTAACAATAAAATAATCGAGTCATTCAAACTATTGTCTACCCCTTCATTTGGTTTAAAATCAATTGTAGCTGAGGAATTCCATAATTACTATTTAATTACTTTAATGAAGCAAATATGGCTAATCACATCTGGACAAATGTTCTCAGATTTTATTATGTACTTAATCTTTTAAGAAAAGAAGTAGGAATTAGCAGCAATCATTTCTTATAGATATTTCTTGAAAATATAACTTGAATAATTTGTAATTTTTGAAGGAAAATAATGTTTGTATCATATGGACAGGTCTGAAATAGGTGAAGTAGTACATTAACTGTCACAGGTCTTTCTTTCTTGGCCTAAAATTTTCATTTTTTTTATTTTATTTATAAATTATCTTTGTTTAATTGAGATCTGATGTTTCAAGGATGTGTACTTTCTAATAGCTATAGGGTAAAGACAGTTTAAAGTGATTGTCAAATTTAAATGAATGGTATTTGAGAATTTAAATGAATGGTATTTGAGAATTTAAATGAATGGTATTTGAGAATTTAAATGAATGGTATTTGTGTGGTATTTGAATGGTATTTGAATGGTATTTGAATGGTATTTGAGTGGTATTTGAATGGTATTTGAATGGTATTTGAGTGGTATTTGAATGATATTTGAATGGTATTTGAGAATTTAAATGAATGGTATTTGAGTGGTATTTGAATGGTATTTGAATGGTATTTGAATGGTATTTGAGTGGTATTTGAATGGTATTTGAATGGTATTTGAGTGGTATTTGAATGGTATTTGAATGGTATTTGAATGGTATTTGAGTGGTATTTGAATGGTATTTGAATGGTATTTAATGAATGGTATTTGAATGGTATTTAATGAATGGTATTTGAATGGTATTTGAATGGTATTTGAATGGTATTTGAATGGTATTTAATGAATGGTATTTGAATGGTATTTAATGAATGGTATTTGAATGGTATTTGAATGGTATTTGAATGAATGGTATTTGAATGGTATTTGAATGGTATTTGAGTGGTATTTGAGTGGTATTTGAATGGTATTTGAATGGTATTTGAATGGTATTTAATGAATGGTATTTAATGAATGGTATTTGAATGGTATTTGAATGGTATTTAATGAATGGTATTTGAATGGTATTTAATGAATGGTATTTGAATGGTATTTGAATGGTATTTGAGTGGTATTTGAATGGTATTTGAATGGTATTTGAATGGTATTTGAGTGGTATTTGAATGGTATTTGAATGGTATTTGAATGGTATTTAATGAATGGTATTTGAATGGTATTGAATGGTATTTGAATGGTATTTAATGAATGGTATTTGAATGGTATTTAATGAATGGTATTTGAATGGTATTTGAATGGTATTTGAATGGTATTTGAGTGCTAAATGGAAATAAGCATAAACAAAGCATAATCATATAAACGATTTTATGTACTTTGAGTGTCCATTTGTGTTTTTTAACTTTACAATTTTATCTCCAGCTTTTTAAAGGTGCGCTTAAAAGATTTGTTTATCATTTGAAAATGTGGGCTATCATAGTTTCCCATTCATTAGTCTTATGGACTACAATACATATTTATGATGTGAACACTCCCTTGTCCACCATTTAATCACTGAAACTTTTGATGGACTTTAGTTAAGCCAGTATTATATTGAAAGATTTTCTTTTGTCAGAACTTTTTTCAAATATCCTAACAATTTAATTACATTTTTACACAATCTCATTACAGGCAGGTATATTTGATACAGCAACAAGCCTTCTCAACTTAAACATGCCTACAGTCACACTTCCTATACCCACATTTACATCCAGATGTGCATCACGATGCGGAGAATGCGCATACACCTTACAGCAACTTCCATTCATTGTAGACCAGCAGACTGACATCAAATTAGGGGTCAGCTTGGCTCTCCGGGATCCCAGCAGTGATCCTTTCCTATGTGGAAATGTCAGACTTGGAGATGGCTTTCAGAATTTCTATGCCACATCATATGCACTAGATAAAATAAATAACAAACTTGGTCCAGTCAGACTCAATGGAATCCGACTGGGTGCCCTTTTCATGGACCATTGTAACAGCCGTGCAAGGGCTTATGGACTTCCCAATGCTCTTTATGCAGGGATTTTGAAGTCACCAAGTCAGGTAGAACCAATGCCTTCAGTAGATACAATCCGAGGATGGATGACACACAATACATTGGGTGCAGAAGAGTTGAAAGACCTGGTTAAATCCATGAGCCTACCATTGATCAGTCCATCAGCAACAAGTACCTTTCTAGTGGATGATAACCAGTACCCAACATTTTATCGCACAGTAAAAGGAGACAGTACTGTATCGTCTGCAATGGCCAAATTACTCAAGTCATTGAACTTTCCATATGTCTCAGTCTTGTATTCTCCTATTAGTTTTGGCATTAGTGGAAGAGATGCCTTTGCCAGTATTGCAAGTCAGGAAGGAATCTGTATCCTGCAGTCATATGAAATGACACAAAATGTTAGTATGGCTGACCTTGTGACTACCTTGATTTCCCAGCCAGCACATGTTGTTATCACATACCTCACCGTACGAGATATGCAGGCTTTCCTGGAGGCCAGGAACAGTAATACTATGGGCTACAAAATTGTTGTCATCTCACCTGAACCCTGGACTATGTTGATGAAACAGCTAGGAAATGCAGGGCAGAATGTGCTAAGTGTCAAGGTGAAATCTAAGAACCTTGAAGATTTTCAAAAGTTTATTGACCGTATGCCAGTCTTGACCCGTATTGATAACCCATACATTGCAGAATACTATGAGGACCTCTTTACATGCAACTTACCTGGAAATCACAGGTGAGTTGATTTCAAGTAATTTTACAGGTGTTATTAACGTGCATTGTTAGTTTGTGATAGCAGAATAAGATACAGCATATGATGATATAAAATTCTAGTTGCATCTCTAATTTTTCCAAATATTTCATAATTATGGTAAGTTGTCCATGTTACTAAATTTTAAAACACCTGATTAGTGGCAAATTATTGATATGAGTCGGATTATTATGTAAAAAATTTCATAGGAGTAAGGTTATTATGTAAGAAACCAACTTTTTTATTCTGTATAAGACATACAGTAAGATGCCAATGGAATCTTTTTCCTACAGTTTTAGTATTATCATTTTAAAAAATCAAACTGATTTTGTGATTCTGTAATAACAGAAACACCAAAGAACTTAGATCTTACCTGTTCTTATTAAACATTAATTGCAGTAAAGGAAACATGTTTTTGTTAAATGGTTGGAGGTGTAGCAGGATTGTTTTTCCTTCTTCAGAAAGAATGGTAATTGGTTGGAAGTTTAACAGGACTATTTTTCCTTATTCAGAAAGGATGATAATTGGTTGGAAGTTTAACAGGACTATTTCTCCTTGTTCAGAAAGGATGTTAAATGGTTGGAGGTATAACAGGACTGTTTTTCCTTGTTCAGAAAGGATGGTAATTCATTGGCGGTGTAATAGGACTGTTTTTCCTTGTTCAGAAAGGATGGTAATTGGTTGGAGGTGTAACAGGACTCTTTCCTTGTTCAGAAAGGATGGTAATTGGTTGGAGGTGTAACAGGACTGTGTTTCCTTGATCAGAAAGGATGGTAATTGGTTTGAGGTGTAACAGGACTGTCTTTCCTTGTTCAGAAAGGATGGTAATTGGTTGAAGATGTAACAGGACTGTTTTTCCTTGTTCATAAAGGATGGTAATTGGTTTGAGGTGTAACAGGACTGTCTTTCCTTGTTCAGAAAGGATGGTAATTGGTTGGAGGTTTAACAGCACTATTTTTCATTGTTCAGAAAGGATTATAACATACATTAGCAGACTCTCCCAATGAATAGTCATCAACTTCAAACATTTAGGGTGACATAATTTTTTAACATCCTTGTTTTGTGGTTTTATCATTCTTAATTGCAGTAATTTATACGGTAGTTTGTTGAGCTTTAGTAAAATCTAAGGCAATGTTTTTTTCTTCCTATTTGCTTACTGGAAGCATAGACAATCTCAGTACATCCTCTCTATAGTACAATTAATGTAAGTTGCAGCATTTTAAAATATTTTATTTCATTCTTACACTTAAATAATTACTTTTCACATGTAAAACCTATGTACACCATTCAGTTTATTACATTGAACATAAATATGTTGGTCTGAAACACTAGATTGATGTACAGTATATATATATATATATATATATATATATATATATATATATATATATATATATATATATATATATGTATATATACACACACACACACACACACACATATTAGGGAAACAGGGAAATGTATGAACCAGCCATTTGAGGATAAACATGTTAGGTTCATTGGTCATTTATTCTTACAAATAGACAGTCCATGATAAAGTAAGTCAATTACATGGACCACAATCGCTAAGGTAAACATTAGATTGCAGTTTCCACTTTAATGTAAATGTTTGCAATAGACACCATGAACAAAAAATGCAGTCTCATTTTGTATTTCATAGCTGAGTAAGGTTTATCAAATACTGTACTTATGGAACTCTTATTTTTCACCTCTGGCAGTAACAAATGACACAATACTAATCTACTCTAATCCTTTGGTATATTTAGTATTATGAATGTGGTCTTACAGAACTATATAACAGAAAAGGCAAATGCAACAGGTTTAGTCAAATTCAACCAATAACTTTATAATTCCCAGGAATGCAAAGTGAAAGTTTAAAAAGAACTTTCGGTATTGTGAATTGAATCCTTAATGATCCTTAAAGTTCTATCACCAAATGTTAGAGTGTTTCAATTGATTTCCAGTGGTGTTTCATATAAATTCCAAACTTGAATGTGCTGTTGTACCAATAATCTTGAATGTTCTGATGTATAAATAATTTTGATTATAACAATGACAGAATATATTTGAGTTATTATAAACTCAAAAACATAAGTAAAGAAATTTACATTTCCTTTACAGATATGCACTAGACTGCAGAATCCCACTGACACCCATTAGCTCCAGTCCATTGTTTGTACAAGAGGATTATATCATACCTATAATTAATGCTGTGTATTCCTGGGCCACAGCTGTTGAAGCTACCGTAAGGGAGAAGTGTGGAGATACCTACAGTGGTGTGTGCACAAGCTTCTTGAAGGACAATAATACAAACAGCATTCTCCTGAATAACTTACAGAAAGTTAGCTTCATGGATCCTAATGGAGACCTGTTTACATTTAAAAATCATGAGGGTAGCACAGGACACGAGATCCACTTGTATGATGGAAACCAGTATAAAAAGGTATACAGTTTCTTTAGTAACAACATTTTGTAATGCTTCTTTCATCAGAGATCTACAGTACAGTAGTTAAGAAGTTTAATGTTAATTACTCCTCTAGGTAATGAGGCTTTCATGTCTCTACATGATCAGGTGTTTTCAAACATAAGTAGTCATTTCCTTCATTTCATTTGCTGTCATTCCAGATTCTTCAGTTTGCTCTCATCTAAGAGTACTATAGAAGTGTACTGTGATAAACAGCATGATAATGCCATAAACTAGTGTCCATTATATGGAGAAAAAAAAGAATTCAGCCGCTATACTGGGTTCTTCTTACCGAGTTAAAATACCTTAAAAGAGTTGGTGCGACTATTAGAGAAGTAATGATAGAAGGATCAGCATTATTGTGCTTATAATGTTTTTTTAAATACTGATTTTAGTTTCTCCATTGTCTGAGAAGTATATGAATGCTCACATGTTAATGAATATGGATCTCTTTTTAATGGCTTTATTGATTTCAAAAGCAGGAGTGCACATTCTCAACCAAAGTCAATTGTCAAATACCATTTTGTATTACCTTAAGTTTGAGTTCTCAATGATACATCAAAATTACTTTACTCTGCAACAACAATGGCATGGTATATATTGTTGTATCTATACAACCAGCTGTTATGCCTTGATTTAGTTTTCTGTTTAGGTCATTTTCTTATGACTTGAGGTAGAACATCCATATTTCAGTACAATATTCTAAATTCTAGTCTTTTTACTTTAATATTTTACATCAGATTTATGCAATAAATAGTATTTGTTAAATCTAGGTTGGAGAGTTTGCTGGAGCCTCTGTCGTGATTACAGCCCCTGATCTTCTGAAACGGTTTGAAGGGACAGAGTCGACTTGTCCGACACCTTGTGCCCAGTGTATCCAGAATACAATGGAATTCACTTACATCCCTGGAGACATTCTTTTGGGAGGTCAGTGTGCTATGTTGACATTAGTCCTTTAGAATGGACATAAATAATGCAGTCAGTATCTGACAATGTGTCTTTGTAGACCACTACTTAATTCAGAAAATGTTATCAGTATTCTTAGGTACCAGAATGCAGTACTGAAGTAAGCCTACTAAAATAGCAGAATGTAGGACTGGAGCAAGTCCACAAATATATGAGAGGGTAGGACTGAAAAAAGCAAACTAAGATGTAGAGATATCAATGGGTAACCACTTACTCAGGTACCTACTGTTCATAGATACCCAATTTATGTAAAGAAAAATAATTTTAAAAAATGTTTCCAAGTTTAGATCAAAGATTATATCTGGCAATGTCAGGAGCAAGTGAGGCACAAGATAAGGAGATAGTTCGAGGCTTGTGTCATGTGACATTGACCCATTGTAGACTACCTTCTGCTAATCATCTTCATAGTGTAAATGTGGGCGACCATTTGTTGATGTACACAAAAGGTTTCCTTATTTTCGTTTTTAGTAACTGTACATGACATGCTTAGAAGAAAACAAGGTTTCTTAAATTTGAAACCATGTGTCATAGATTAACTCTAGTTTATACACACACATGTAGCACATCAGTCTATATGGTGCCAAATTTTATCATGTGAAACATGCAGTGTAGACTAATTAAAGTGAATGTTGTATATAAATAATTTATCATTTTGTTTTGAGTCTGTATTCTTGTATTAATCCACATGGATTTAGCCGATTTTTGACACTAAGTTTAACTCACTGCAGATCCAAGTAAGTAGCAAACTTAAATGTCTGTTTGTCATATGGTTTTCTGTATTTATGGTTGTAATTCATATATATAGACCATTCTTCATATGTTTAGATTACACTTTGCCACTCATATTTAGTAATAAATATGCTTATACACGTGGGGGGCATGTTTGAACTTATATCAAAGAAGTTCAGTTTCACATTTAATATAATTTCCCTTTGATCAGGTACCTGGGTAATCGATCATTAGGATCGTTGAGTAACCGGTTGACTTTTTCTAAAAGTTTAACATCTCTACTAATATGTTCAACTTCTGTGATGCATCCTTTTGCAAAACCAAACTTCACAAGTTCTGTGTTTTTGTTGTAAAACTGATCACTTCTTTCTAGGCACACATGGGATTGCAAACTACAATGAAATTTTCTTGCCTACCAAATTGAATATTTTTACAACATGAGAAACTATGCACCTCTGCAAATGAAGATTTCACAACAGACATGCTCCAAAAAGCATCTGTAACCTGATCTTTTGGAAAAATACATTTTTATTAAAGAATTGTGCTTAGTTGAAAATTACTACCAAGAGATGTATTATGTAATTATTATTAACAAAGCCATGTTTTTTGGAACTCATTAGTTACTCCTAACATATAGATGTTGAACTCATTAGTTACTCCTAACATATAGATGTTGAACTCATTAGTTACTCCTAACATATAGATGTTGAACTCATTAGTTACTCCTAACATATAGATGTTGAACTCATTAGTTACTCCTAACATATAGATGTTGAACTCATTAGTTACTCCTAACATATAGATGTTGAACTCATTAGTTACTCCTAACATATAGATGTTGAACTCATTAGTTACTCCTAACATATAGATGTTGAACTCATTAGTTACTCCTAACATATAGATGTGACCACAGAGTTGGTTGGCATAGGGATAATATCCGAAATAGGATAGTAAATCTTGAGATAGCAATGTCACTTATTTAGCGATTATGGTAAAGAGTGTTGTAAGACACTTTACTCCTTTGGCTATAAATAGTGTACAGATGTCACTGTGCTGTTAAACAAGAAAGCAAGCAAATGTATTAATATGCACCATGAATAATCATTAGTACCAGAATGTAGGATTGAAAATATGAACCATGACAATTCATGAGTAATAATTATTATTGTTATTATTATTATTATTATTATTATTATTATTATTATTATTATTATTATTATTATTATATACTAACCATTACAATCTATATAATATTTAAAAGTCTAATAAAAGCAATTGACAAACCTCTATCTACCTACCTTAAGTTTAAAGGAAATGCAATTTGTAGCCTGAAATTGTTATAAAAAAAACCATAGTGAATTATTACTATGTGGATTTTTAGGCTAATTGCTAGTAAAATTAAAATTCCTATGTTATCTTTGCAAAAGTAGAAAATGGGAACATCAATAGCAATTATCTGTTATATATTGTAACCTATATCTGAGATGACCATGCTTTGCAGAATCAAAGTTCTACAACAAATTTGTGCACAGAAAGGAGGAAATCTATTATCCTAAAGTTGAGTGACATTTATTTTGCCTTTGCTCAAAAGGAGGAAATCTATTATCCTAAAGTTGAGTGACATTTCTTTTGCCTTTCTGAAAGGAGGAGATCTATTATCCTAAAGCTGAGTGACATTTCTTTTGCCTTTGCTCAAAAGGAGGAAATCTATTATCCTAAAGTTGAGTGACATTTATTTTGCCTTTGCTCCAAAGATTTAGTAAATGGTTGATTATGGCAATAGTTTTAAATCTTCCAAGTTTTGGTACACTCTGCACTCAATTTTCCTTATTTTTCCCAAAACTTGACCCTATTCTGGCTGTTGAGAGTGCAGTAACTTCAGTCACAATTTCTAATCCAGCATAGACCATGGGTTTATTTTTCTTTTCAGCGCTTTTATTTTAGGTAATTTGAAGGAATGATACAACTTAATTTCATTGCTGTTTGTTTGGTAGCAGTCTTGATAAATGAGGTCATTTGCAAACCAGTCTAGTTGATCTGGACATTTTATTCCAGTATGCCTGAGTGTGAGACAGATGAAATAAGTTCAGTTCTTACCCACTTAGAATTTTTCTCCCCTCCACTCTGGTGGCCTAGTGGTTAGAGCATATTTCTTCTATGCAGGAAAGTGTGGGTTTGATCCCCAGCCAATTCATGACAAAGACTTATAAAAATGGTACTAACAGCTGCCTTGCTTTGGCACTCAGCATTAAGATATTAGTGTTAGGACTGGTCATTCTGGTGTCAGAATAATGTGACTGGGTGGGACAACATGCTACATGTCTATGGCATGATATACACGATGCCCCAGTGCTAGACATAACTATTAACTGCCACACTTTTATATTTGGGGACTTGTCTAACTCTCAGTAATCGTTGGCCAGGTTGGGAGTGTACTATAATAGGTAAATCTCTCTGACATTCATAGGTAAATTTCAAGGTAAACGGGAAGTAGTTTAGTAATCTAGGTATTAATTGAGTCCACTTCTTAACCTGCTTAGCTGGTCTGGCTCTTTTAGTCTAGATGTATGTATGCCAGATTGTGAGATAAATAAACCAGGTTTAATTCCCAAATGTGACTTAGACCTTGTCTCCCCTCCTGTAAAAGATTAGTATGGACTGACCTTATTTCATAGAGTTTTAGTCAATTTTTCATAATTTAAGATCACATTTTAGATTGAAGTTTTTAAGTAAAGTTTTGTTTATGACACAAAGCACATGATCAACTTTATTCCCCGCTTTCTCTTGAGCCAGCCTTAGTAGAAGCATGACATAGGGGAGTATGTAGATGAAATACTTGCCCCAGTGCTAATCATTTTGGCACAAATTTACATAGAAAGTGAAGTTAACTTTGTCTTTGATTTTTTTCTCTCATCCCTATATCCTACTTAGACCAGTGAAAATGTTTATATTCAGAGTACAATGTTCTCTCTTATTTTTCAGTTTGGTGAATAACATCAGATCGTTTAACTTAGAATTTTATTCATTTTGATCAATTTTTTTGTGTCAACTGACTTATATAATTGTCTTTATATTTTAAGCTCTGAAATTCATGTCAAAAACTGACACATTAAGATGTATGGTCTTTTATCAAATGTTGCTTGTGTTAGTTATGCCATCTTTGATGACACAAGAATGCAAAGTAGCTACAAATAAAGTTTTTCAAACATATTAAATCCCATGCTGAAGATGGCATGTTTAGTTCTGATATTTGTATGGATGATATTAATACACAACTCAACAAAGAAACATACAATTTTCTCATGCACAGGTTTTGTTATTTACTGATTTTGTATAATATTTCAAATTTCAGGTCTATTTGATGTCCATAATGCAGCACTGGCCCCATTCTCATGTGGGTCTGTCAAAACCTGGCATGGTTTCCAGCTTCTAGAGGCTTTCCACTATGCCATCAACAAGGTCAATGATAAGACTGGTCAGTTTGCAAACATCCTGAAAAATGTCAAGTTAGGTGGGATAGGCCTGGATTCCTGTGAGAGTGCTATACGAAGTGGCTTCCTCATATCAAACATTCACAACGGTTTATCAGTTCTTCAGCGTGCTGGTGCGACCATTGATCCAAATGATATTAATGTTTATGTTGGCAGTTACTCAAGTGGCCAATCAATCCATGTTGCAAGGCTTCTGAAGACACTGAAGATTCCACAGATAAGCTATGGTTCCACAAGTATGAGTCTTGCTGATCCTGAACGTTTCCCTTATTTCTTGAGAACAGTTCCCAATGATGAAAAGCAATCAATTGCCATGATAGAGTTTCTTAACAAGTTTGATATCCGTTATGTCCAAATTGTTCACACCTCATCTAACTATGGTGAACAGGGAGCAGCCATTTTCACTAAAGTGGCCAAAGAAAGTAACAAGAAGATTTGTGTTGCTCAGACCATCGTTTTTCCAGACAATGGCACAGTCAGTCAGGAGAGTGCAAATGATGTTGTGACAGCCCTCTTAAATAAACCAGTGGCAAACACAGTTATCATATTTGCTGATACTTCTTACATTAACGAACTTCTTCGAGCCATTGGGAGAAAACCCGAGGCAACTAATAAATTCAAGTTTATTGGGTCAGATACATGGGCAAATAACCCTGAAGCTATTGCTGGTGTTGAACAAAAAGCTGAGAAATCTGTGACCTTTGACCTTGAATCTTTTGACATAAATGATTTTGATACGTATTTATCAACCAAGTCACCAGATAACTATCCCGAAAACCCATGGTTCCCTGAATACTATGAACAAATTGAAAACTGCTACCTGTCATCTGTTGACCGTCGTTATCCTGGACGATGTCCATCTACTCCTCAGAACATTGTGGTATCCCCAAGATACAAGCAGGACACAGTCATTCTTCATGTTATCAATGCTGTATATGCAGCAGCTTATGGTATAGACATGGCACTGAGGGAGGTGTGTGGAAGTGACTATACTACTGTCTGTGAACCTTTTAAAAATAATCAAGATCGAAGAGATATCTTATTGCGCAACATTAAAAATGCTCAGTTTGTTGACCCATCAGGACAAAACTTTAATTTTGGGAATGGAACAGATGGAAATAAAGGATACATCATGTACTCCATTGAGCCGTCAGTGACTCTTGGCTATGTGTACACACAGGTAAGTTGAAATTTACTAATTTTGTTCTTAAAACAATAATAATAGTAATAATAATCATCATCATATTTTTATTATTATTGTTGAACTTTTGAAAACTATATGAAAATCTTAAAATTTACTTTTATGTTTAAGAGATGAAAAAGTAAATCTAATTGTCCTTGTTTAGACAGTGTACAGTATTATGCAGCATGTCTATAATGACTATGCATAGTCAATATTTAGTTTAATAGACTTATTAAATGTTGAGTTTCTTACAATAATAATGGAGTTGATCTTTGAATCTGAAGTTATTCTTTTATGGCATAGTTATTTTATTTGTAATGATAAGCTCAAGATGTTAGTGAGGCCCCGAGTGGCTGAATGGTCTAAAGCGCTCTCCGTTATGGATCACTGCCATCTCACCTCTGTCTGCAAGGGTTCGAGTCTCAGATTCGACCAATGAGGGCATGTAAGAAAGCTTGACAGTAGCTTCTCATGGGTCAGTGGTTCATTCCAGGAATATTTACGGGTTCTTCCTCCACCATTAATACTGGCCACCATGCATCGCCTATCGTGTGCTGAGAAATGGCGTTAAACCCTACAACAATAACAAGAAGATGTTAGCCATGTACATGTTCTCATACGTTTTGTTTGTTTGATGTTTCTTTTTTGTTTAATAAATTTTCAGTATTTGTGCTATAATTTAACATTTTACACAATATTCTTGCATCCATGTCTGATTCCGCTTCAAGCTAGATAGACCCAAATCTTTCTGGCTGGCACATAATAATATACAGGCTAATCTTGGTCTATGTAGCTTGTTAGATGGCTATGATTGGTTGGTTCATGGTCTTTGTAGCTTGTTAGATGGCTCATGATTGGTTGGATCATGGTCTATGTAGCTTGTTAGATGGCTCATGATTGGTTGGCACATGGTGTGATAGCATATCAGGGTCTGCATTGTTTTCAGCTGGATTTGACTGGTATGCAAATTCATTCTGTGTTGCATTTTGCCATGACATTTTGGAATGAGCATTGTTTGACTATGATAGTAGTTTGTTTGAAACAACAGGGAGAAAATCTCCTTAGCTAACAAAACAGCTTTAATTTACACTAAATTGTTATTATTTGTATTACATTCCAAACCATAAAATGCACTTGAAACAAATTTTTAAAATATTTTTTTGACTCATTAGTCCTTTAGAATGGACACAATTGCTTCCTATAATAAAATCAGTTATTCTACTTTACTGAGAATTTACACCACTTATGTTATATATATATATATATATATATATATATATATATATATATATATATATATATATATATATATATATAATCATTGTTTTTGTTTCAGTGAAAATGTTCACCAATTTTTTATGATGTTTTGTACTTTGGTTTTAATTTTCATTCATATTTTCTAATTTCTGCTACAATTCTCTTCTTTCCATTAAGACCAGTTTATTATGACCCTTTTTTTCCCCAAGTTCACAGTCAATGAGTCAAAGTTAACACAGTTTGACCCATTATTGGTATATCAAGTAATGATACCATGGAAACAACTTTTGACCCACTTTTAGTATATCTGGTATGCAATCATACCAAGAAGACAACTTTTGACCCACTATTAGTATATCTGGTATGCAATCATACCAAGAAAACAACCTTTGACCTGCTATTCGTATATCTGGCATGAAATCATACCCCAAAAAACCATTTACCCACTAATAGTATATCAGGTTTACAGAGATAGCAAGAAAACAACCTTAGACCCACTATTAGTATATCCTGTATACTGTGACAGCAACAAAACAACCTTTGACCCACTTTTGGTATATCAGGTAGACAATGATACCAAGAAAACAACCTTTGACCCACTATTGGTATATCAGGTATACAGGGATACCAAGAAAACAATCTTTAACACACAGTTAGTATGTATATGAGGTATGCAATGATATCAAGAAAACATCCTTGGACCCCGGTTAGTATATCAACTAAGAAGTGATACCAAGAAAGCAATCTCTGACCCACTATTGGTATATCAAGTGTGATGATACATGGCTGCATGCATTGTTACCAGGCTACATATTTATTATTGAAATGGAATTAAAAAAATTCACCAAACCAATCTTATTGGGGTTTAAAATAGATGATATTGTCATGTCTGTGTATGTGTTTGTCCATACATACTTCCACTCACAGTCTAGAGTAAGGTCACTGCAAAAGTACGTTTTCTACTTTCTATTTAAATAAAGGTAGTCATTCGAATGGAAAGAAAAACTGAGTTTGTCAAAAGAAATTCAACTTTTATTTAGAAATTGTACACTTTTTCTGGTAGGTAGTGGTTTTCCCCTTAAATATGTTAGAATCATGATATTGCTCAGATTGTGTAGACCCTGATCATTGATACATCAGTGTCTGAGCTTTCTACAGTTGATTAAATATGTTACATGGCTAGAGTGGAAAAGTGTTACATATGTAGAGAGGAAACATGTTACATGGGTAGAAGGGAAACATGTTTCATAAGCAGAAAGAAAACATGTTACATGGGTAGAAGGGAAACATGTTTCATAAGCAGAAAAGAAACATGTTACATGGGTAAAAAGGAAACGTGTTATATGGGTAGATATTACAGACAAATCTAAACACTAACATTGTTGAACAGCTGGCGTCACGTGTGAGTGTTGCAGTGCATTGACATTTTGAGCAAGTTTTTTTCTGCAAGAGAAGCACAAGAAATGGCCTAGTGTTCAGGCTGTCTTTGAGTGAGTAATAGTGATGTTCTTTATTCTGTTGTATTTCTAATTTGGGCTGCATGAAGAATGTCTACTAATATGGCTGATATAAATGCTTTTAATTATGCTGTTTTATTTTGTATCCAGCCTATTAAAACAATAATCTGCTTCTTACTGACATCAAATTTTACCCATTAACACAATTTACTCACAAAATAATGCATTTAACACAAAGCCTCAAAACAAAGTAAATGTAGAATTCATTTTCTCCATCTGTGCATGTGTGCATCTGTCCAGTCATATGTCCTGTGTATGCACTTGTCCTATGATCTGCCCAGTTTATGCATCTGTCCAAACATCTTTCCTGATTAGGCATCTTTCCTATTAATGTACCAGTCAAAATATTGGCTCAGCTTTTATATTAGTACACCTTTTGACACTAGACTTGATGTATAGCTATGGTACATTACAAGATGAAATTAAGGTGTGAAAACCAGGTGTGATTACTTACCGGTACTTTTTAGTTTTTCATCAAAACAAAAGTCTTGAAATCAAAATACATCTGATTGCTTATCAACCTGTTACCGCTTTAAGTTGAAATTTAGATATTTCTTAAGAATGTTGTGTGCCATGCACCAAAGAAAAATTAATGTGACCAACTTTCCAATTTTAAAGCAGAATGTCATAGGAGTAAATTGTGAGTTACTTCTGATAATGATAGAGATGCTTTTAATAATCAACAGTAGATAAATACATTATTGCAATGTGTTTAGGTGGCAATTTTATGTACAGCTGCATTATTTAGCTCATTTAAGTTTTGTATTCTGTCACCATTTTTCTCAGCGTTTGCATGTTATATATCACATTATTGGTATCAATATTTGTACATTTCTGTATCCAACAGCTTGCATTTATAGATACAAATGCATTTTTTTTTATATGTTTGCTCACTCTTACAGTGTTCAGCTTCAGGTAAATCATCTGTCCTATGATACATGTTAAGTAAATCATATTTTAATCTCAAGTGAAAATTTTCATATATTCCCTTTACCAGGTAGTTAAAGAAATATATGTAAATGCCAGCAAATGCATGTAATTGGAGGTTTCACTAATGAATTAATTAGTATTACACTATTGAATAATAATTTTCACATAAATATAATGTACATCATATATACAATATACCTCTTTTCCCAGTTAAAATACTTGTTTAGAGTTATATTAGTCATACATGTGACATAGCAATCATTTTTTAACACTGGCAGTATCAGCAGTTTCAACTGTTGGTTTTAGTTTTCACGTGCATATGGTTTTAGATTCTCGTCATTAAGAAGCTGAGGAATTACATTTAAGATATGCTCATTTGCCCTTGAAGCCTTGGAGTCAAGGTCAAAGTCATATAGAATTTGTTGTTATGGGTTTGGTTACCGTGTTTTCATTTCCTTACATTTTCTAAACCATTTAATTAATTGTCTTCATTGCATGAATCATCTATAAAGTTAACACAATTAATATGCATGCATGCATGTTCCATTGGGATTAAGATAAAGGTCACATACATTTGTATTAAGGCGATGTTTAAAGTTTTTTTCATTTCGTTATATTTCTTAAATCATATATTGAATTTATCAGATGAATAATGAAACTAATACAATTCATTCTGCATTATTCTTGTATAATCTTTTAACTCTGTAGTCAAGGTCACTTTTTACAGCAGTGCTTTTTAATCTTGTATAATCTTTCAACTCTGTAGTCAAGTCTCATTTTACAACAATGTGATTGGCATGCTGATCTGTCGTCTGCTTTTTTCTTTCTTTTACATCATTGTCTTTTCTATGGAGTTTATTTTAAAAGAAAGATTCCCAGTTGTTTTACGTGAATTATAATTGAGTAAAATCCATTTGCTAATAATATTAATGAAAACAATTATACTTTTGTAGAATTGATAACTCACAATTATTTGTAAACAGTTTTACCACATGCAATATGTTTTTTCAAAATAATTAATATAAACTCAAGTTATTCAGAACCAACAGTACATATAAACTTAAAACTGAATAAATTAACCAAAGATCATTACGAGTTTCAAAAGCTAAAAGAAGAGAAGTGTGTCTTAAAAGACGACTATTGTGACAGTATGTAACATATTATTTCCTATGATGTAATCATGCTTTTATTAACACGGTTTCAGGTAGGAATGTACAACAATATGGGTGTGTTAGCAATGGCTCAGGGATACAGCCCAGCATGGAATGGAAGTTGCAGACGTTTTGATTCATGCTTAGAGTGCCCCACTGTACGAAACACTCTTTCAAGGTCAGTATATCTAGTCTCTCTTCTTATGTAAATTTTGCAAAGTTTTCAAAAAGAAGGTACCATCTATATTCAATTATAGGTCATCAGATTGCAAAGTTTTCAAAAAGAAGGTACCATCTGTATTCAATTATAGGTCATCAGATTGCAAAGTTTTCAAGTACCATCTGTATTCAATTATAGTTCATCAGATTGCAAAGTTTTCAAGTACCATCTGTATTCAATTATAGGTCATCAGATTGCAAAGATTTCAAAAAGAAGGTACCATCTGTATTCAATTATAGGTCATCAGATTGCAAAGTTTTCAAAAAGAAGGTACCATCTGTATTCAATTATAGGTCATCAGATTGCAAAGTTTTCAAAAAGAAGGTACCATCTGTATTCAATTATAGGTTATCAGATTGCAAAGTTTTCAAAAAGAAGGTACCATCTGTATTCAATTATAGGTCATCATATTGCAAAGTTTTCAAAAAGAAGGTACCATCTGTATTCAATTATAGGTCATCAGATTGCAAAGTTTTCAAAAAGAAGGTACCATCTGTATTCAATTATAGGTCATCAGATTGCAAAGTTTTCAAAAAGAAGGTACCATCTGTATTCAATTATAGGTCATCATATTGCAAAGTTTTCAAAAAAAGGTACCATCTGTATTCAATTATAGGTCATCAGATTGCAAAGTTTTCAAAAAGAAGGTACCATCTGTATTCAATTATAGGTCATCAGATTGCAAAGTTTTCAAAAAGAAGGTACCATCTGTATTCAGTTATAGGTCATCATATTGCAAAGTTTTCAAAAAGAAGGTACCATCTGTATTCAATTATAGGTCATCAGATTGCAAAGTTTTCAAAAAGAAGGTACCATCTGTATTCAATTATAGGTCATCAGATTGCAAAGTTTTAAAAAGAAGGTACCATCTGTATTCAGTTATAGGTCATCATATTGCAAAGTTTTCAAAAAGACGGTACCATCTGCATTCAATTATAGGTTATCAGATTGCAAAGTTTTCAAAAAGAAGGTACCATCTGTATTCAATTATAGGTCATCAGATTGCAAACAACAAAGATCCTGATTTGCTTTTATCATAATACGTCTGCAGATTAATGTGTTGTTTCTTCTCTGAATCAGATCTGCTGGTGCATTATGCAATGGTAGATCAGTGTCTGTGTAGTTTGCACTTGGACTTCTCTCATCCACAAGTATATATGGTATATAATCTACTCGATGTTTTCTAGATTACTTGCCAAAAGCAATTTCAACTTAAGGATAAATGATGTATATCTGGAAGTCCATCTAGCCATAGATGTTCATACATCGCTGAGGTTACAGTCATCATAAGACTATTTTTTTTTAAGTCCTTCTGGTCATGGATGTGAATACATCACTGAGGTTACTGTAATCATTAGGCTATTTCTAAGTTTGTCTGGCCATGGGTGTGAATACATCACTGAGGTTACAGTCATTATAAGGCTGTTTCTAAGTCCCTCTGGTCATTGGTGTTCACAGATTACCATCATCATTAGGCTATTTCTAAGTTTGGCCATGGGTGTGAATACATCACTAAGGTTACAGTCATCATATGGCCATTTCTAAGTTTGTCTGGCCATGGGTGTTCATACATCACTGAGGTTACTGTAATCATAAGGCTATTTCTAAGTTTGGCCATGGGTGCGAATACATCACTGAGGTTACAGTCATCATATAGCCATTTCTAAGTTTGTCTGGCCATGGGTGTGAATACATCACTGAGGTTACTGTAATCATTAGGCTGTTTCTATGTTTGTCTGGCTATGGGTGTTCATACATCACTGAGGTTACTGTAATCATAAGGCTATTTCTGTGTTTGTCTGGCCATGGGTGTTCATACACCATTGAGGTTACTGTAATCATAAGGCTATTTCTAAGTCTGTCTGGCCATGGGTGTGAATACATCACTGAGGTTACTGTAATCATAAGGCTATTTCTAAGTCTGTCTGGCCATGGGTGTTCATACATCACTGAGGTTACTGTAATCATTAGGCTATTTCTATGTTTGTCTGGCCATGGGTGTTCATACATCACTGAGGTTACTGTAATCATAAGGCTATTTCTAAGTCTGTCTGGCCATGGGTGTGAATACATCACTGAGGTTACAGTCATCATTAGGCTATTTCTATGAAACTGTCTGATGTCGAGTCTTATAGCAGTTTTGTTTCTCCAGCTTCAGCAGGCAGTAAGACATAGATTTAGACAGTTATTGCCCTTTTTTAACAAGTATAAAAGATCAACACAGCACAGTCTTGTAACTTCCAGTCTTGCACCTAGGATCCCAAGTGTATTGAACACTGTCCCCCCACTCTCAGAAATTTTGGGACACAACATTTTAAGCATCTAAGGAAAGTTGTAGTATATAATTATAACTTTTTTTGCTCTGGCAGCTTTGTCTCCTTACATTTGTTGTCCACACTGTGCTATCATATTTTCCTTGGATATTTAAATTGTTATTACAACAAACATTGTGGCATATAAATCATGAGAACATTCAAGTTTTTGAATATCTGTTTAATCTGAAATAAGAAGCATCATGGAGTTTTCCATTCTGGCTGTAACTGTAAATAATAATAAAGGTAGAAGATGATGTTGTAGAAAAACTAATGTTTTATTCATTATTAATAATGATAGCATTGATCATTGTGAACATAGTTTTTTTACTTCCTTGAGTGCCTCTAGCAGCAATATGTAAATCTCGTGACTGTAGGAGTTTCTAGTAAGGGTTTAACATCGGTCATTATGATGTTGTTGGGTTTCACAACACTTTTCGGCACAAGATAGATTATACATGGCGGTCAGTATAAATAGTGGGAAAAAAATCCCATGAAAATGCTCAGAAAGAACCACCAACCCAAGAGAAGCTACTGAAAAACCTTCTCACATACCCATACTGGCCAAACCCAAGACTCAACCCCCCCCCCCCACCCCCCAGGGTGAGATGGCAATTATCTGTAATGGTGAGCATTGTTCACTTGCACTCTGATATAGAAGTTTGTAGTAGTAGCATCTTAAACAGTTTAACTTTTCCATACCAAAAAAAAAATAGGATAATTGTGACCTAATTTTTTGGGACTTGAGTAACTTTTTTTTTCTTTACTCTTTTTCTTCTTTACCAATCTACATATTGTAATCTACTCTATATGTGCTTCTGTTCATGAAGGTATTATTGTTTATGAGTGAAAAATTTGTTTACTTTTCAGTTTTAATCAGCCAGTGTTGATTTGAACCAATGTACATGTGTAACTTAAGATGGATGCTTTATATTGGTCTTTAAAATCAAATGCTTATGTAATAGTTAGTATTCTGACCCTGCAGCATTGTTTCCTATTCCTTCATTGATTTATTGGTTGTTAATTATGAAAGATTTTGCATGCAATATATATATATATATATATATATATATATATATGTATATATATGTGTATATATATATATATATATATATATATATATATATATATATATATGTACATATATGTATATATGTGTATATATATATATATATATATATATATATATATATATATATATATATATATATATATATATATATCTTGTATTGCCTTGCAGATATATGTTACAACCTCATTCTGGTGGAACTGGTAACCCTGCAACCATTGTCGCCTTCATGAATGTTCACGGTAGTGCTGGGTTAAACACATACCGCTGTGGAGAAATAAGTGCTACAAGTGATTTTCTTAATGCTTTGGCATTCTTCTACATTCTGGACAAGAATATAGATGGATTTAGAGCATTTGATGTCAGGGGGCTGGTCATTGATCTCTGTGGTCAGGCTGTCCGAGTTAATCAAGATGCATACAGGCTTCTTTCATCTGGAACCCTATGCAATGCAGATTTTGACCCAGCTGGTACGGTCATTAATAAGTCATCCATTGCAGCTTTTGTCACACCAGGATCTGACAGTTCTGTTGAAGCAAACAGAATTTTATCTCCTTTTCAGATACCATTTATTAGTTATAGTGCCTCTGCCATGGCTCTCAAAGACCAGGAACAGTATCCATATTTTGCAAGAGTTGTTCCCCCTGATGATAAGCAGTCCCTAGTTATTGCCCAGATCCTAAAACAAATGCAGTGGAACTATGTTTCAGTTGTCTACAGCAAAGAACCTTATGGCATTTCTGGTCAGTTAGCACTAAAGCAAAAGGTGTACGATATGCAGGCTTCATGTATTGCTCTATCAATCTCGATTTCAAAATCGGCTACTATAGAGGAAGCAAAGGATATTGTTCGTCAACTTATTGATAAATCTGGCGCAGATGTAGTTGTGTTATTTACAGTGAATCCAGAAGTAATCCTAAAAGCAGCCAATGCTCTTGGAGTGTTAGATAAATTTCTTTGGATTGGTGCAGACACATGGGGTAGTTCACTTCAGCCTGTAATTGGTTTGGAAAGCAAGGTTGTTGGTTCAATTACCATTGAGTTTCGAAATGCTCAAGTCAAAGAATTCAGGGACTGGGTTGGCAGTCTATCATACACAAATAGATATTTCATTCCAGATGATTGGTTTGAAGAGTTCTATCAGGTTATGAATGAGTGTTATCTTCCTGATGCTGTTGTTGTAAGACATGAATTTAATGGTACACTGTGCACAAAGGATGAAAGAATAGATGCTTCAAGAATACCTCCTGAGCTATCATTGAGCACGATGGCTGCAACATATGCCATCAAGAAGGGACTTTATGACTTCAAGAAAGACTACTGTGGAACACAGAGTTTTACTCAGTGCTTGGAGAATGTGACTGTTGCAAGAGATAAATTATTTCAGAAAATTCTGGCATCAGAATGGCAGATTGATCAGAGCTTGACATTAATGCCAAATGAGGATTTCCATTTAATATTTAACAGTGAAAGATACTGGAATGTTGGATACAAAATCAACCAGTTTGTAAGAAATGGCACCAGCTTCACATACAGAGAGGTAAGAAGTTTTGTGTACACCTTTCTCTATGACAATCCCAATTCCTCCTGTGTTGTAACATCATTTGGTTGTTCCTGTTAAGCATGCAAGAAAGGAAATATTTCCTTGACATAATTCTTCCACTCCACAAATAAGATGACGGTATTTCAGTCGCATCAGTGGTTTTAAATTAGGAATTTTTACTTTTTTTCTCACTAGTTTGCACAATATAGAAGCATATAGTTACCATGTCTTAAGACTTGATATCACATGTGATAGAAGTGAAATGTTACCAAATTACTAAGACATTGTGTCACATTATATTGTCATAATGTTACCAAGTACTAAGACCTGATGACAATATAAAAACATAATGTTACCAAGTACTAAGACCTGATGACACAGTATAGAAACATAATGTTACCAAGTACTAAGACCTGATGACAATATAAAAACATAATGTTACCAAGTACTAAGACCTGATGACAGTATAGAAATATAATGTTACCAAGTACTAAAACCTGATGACAATATAAAAACATAATGTTACCAAGTACTAAGACCTGATGACAATATAAAAACATAATGTTACCAAGTATCAAAACCTGATGACAATATAGAAACATAATGTTACCAAGTATTAAAACCTGATGACACAGTATAGAAACATAATGTTACCAAGTACTAAAACCTGATGACAGTATAAAAACATAATGTTACCAAGTATCAAAACTTGATGACAATATAGAAACATAATGTTACCAAGTACTAAGACCTGATGACAGTATAAAAACATAATGTTACCAAGTACTAAAACTTGATGACAATATAGAAACATAATGTTACCAAGTATCAAAACCTGATGACAGTATAGAAACATAATGTTACCAAGTATTAAAACCTGATGACAATATAGAAACATAATGTTACCAAGTATTAAAACCTGATGACACAGTATAGAAACATAATGTTACCAAGTACTAAAACCTGATTACACAGTATAGAAACATAATGTTACCAAGTACTAAGACCTGATGACAATATAAAAACATAATGTTACCAAGTATTAAAACCTGATGACACAGTATAGAAACATAATGTTACCAAGTACTAAAACCTGATGACAGTATAGAAACATAATGTTACCAAGTACTAAGACCTGATGACAATATAAAAACATAATGTTACCAAGTACTAAGACCTGATGACAATATAAAAACATAATGTTACCAAGTACTAAGACCTGATGACAGTATAGAAACATAATGTTACCAAGTACTAAGACCTGATTACACAGTATAGAAACATAATGTTACCAAGTACTAAGACCTGATTACACAGTATAGAAACATAATGTTACCAAGTACTAAGACCTGATGACAATATAAAAACATAATGTTACCAAGTACAAAGACCTGATTACACAGTATAGAAATGTAATGTTACCAAGTATTAAAACCTGATGACAATATAAAAACATAATGTTACCAAGTACTAAGACCTGATTACACAGTATAGAAACAAAATGTTACCAAGTGCTAAGACCTGATGACAATATAAAAACATAATGTTACCAAGTATTAAGACCTGATGACAGTATAGAAACATAATGTTACCAAGTACTAAGACCTGATAACACAGTATAGAAACATAATGCTACCAAGTACTAAGACCTGATGACAATATAGAAACATAATGTTACCAAGTGCTAAGACCTGATGACAATATAGAAACATAATGTTACCAAGTACTAAGTCCTGATGACAATATAAAAACATAATGTTACCAAGTACAAGGACCTGATTACACAGTATAGAAACATAATGTTACCAAGTACTAAAACCTGATGACAATATAAAAACATAATGTTACCAAGTACAAAGACCTGATGACAGTATAGAAACAATGTTACCAAGTGCTAAGACCTGATGACAATATAAAAACATAATGTTACCAAGTATTAAGACCTGATGACAGTATAAAAACATAATGTTACCAAGTACTAAGACCTGATGACAGTATAGAAACATAATGCTACCAAGTACTAAGACCTGATGACAATATTAAAACATAATGCTATCAAGTATAAAGACCTGATGACAGTATAGAAACATAATGTTACCAAGTACTAAGACCTGATGACAGTATAGAAACATAATGTTACCAAGTACTAAGACCTGATGACAATATAGAAACATAATGCTACCAAGTACTAAGACCTGATGACAGTATAGAAACATAATGTTACCAAGTACTAAGACCTGATAACACAGTATAGAAACATAATGCTACCAACTGCTAAGACTTGATGACAATATAAAAACATAATGTTACCAAGTATTAAGACCTGATGACAGTATAAAAACATAATGTTACCAAGTACTAAGACCTGATGACAGTATAGAAACATAATGCTACCAAGTACTAAGACCTGATGACAGTATAGAGACATAATGCTACCAAGTACTAAGACCTGATAACACAGTATAGAAACATAATGCTACCAAGTACTAAGACCTGATAACACAGTATAGAAACATAATGTTGCCAAGTACTAAGACCTGATGACAATATAAAAACATAATGTTACCAAGTACTAAGACCTGATGACAGTATAGAAACATAATGTTACCAAGTATTAAAACCTAATGACAATATAGAAACATAATGTTACCAAGTATTAAAACCTGATGACAATATAAAAACATAATGTTACCAAGTACTAAAACCTTATGACAATATAGAAACATAATGCTACCAAGTACTAAGACCTGATGACAGTATAGAAACATAATGTTACCAAGTACTAAGACCTGATAACAATATAAAAACATAATGTTACCAAGTACTAAGACCTGATGACAATATAGAAACATAATGCTACCAAGTACTAAGACCTGATGACAATATAAAAACATAATGTTACCAAGTATTAAAACCTTATGACAATATAGAAACATAATGCTACCAAGTACTAAGACCTGATGACAATATAGAAACATAATGCTACCAAGTATTAAAACCTGATGACAATATAAAAACATAATGTTACCAAGTACTAAAACCTTATGACAGTATAGAAACATAATGCTACCAAGTACTAAGACCTGATAACACAGTATAGAAACATAATGCTACCAACTGCTAAGACTTGATGACAATATAAAAACATAATGTTACCAAGTATTAAGACCTGATGACAGTATAGAAACATAATGTTACCAAGTACTAAGACCTGATAACACAGTATAGAAACATAATGCTACCAACTGCTAAGACTTGATGACAATATAAAAACATAATGCTACCAAGTATTAAGACCTGATGACAATATAAAAACATAATGTTACCAAGTACTAAGACCTGATTACACAGTATAGAAACATAATGCTACCAAGTGCTAAGAGCTAAGATCACACAGTATAGAACAATGTTACCAGATGCTTAGACATTATTTCACAGTATAATCACATAATGTTTCCATGTGCCAAGATGTGATCTCTCACATTTTTTAAACACCATGTGCTAAGGTGTGATCTCACAATATAAAAAACACTGTTACCATGTGCTAAGGTGTGATCTCACATGATATAAAAAACACTGTTACCAAGATGTAAGATGTAATCTCATTGTACCAATTTGACTGAAATTGTACCAGTTGAAAAGACTTTTTTTGTACTAGTTGGATAGACTATTTTACATATTGGACAAACTCTTGTACCAGTTGGACTGACTAATGTACCAGTTGGACAGACAGTTATACCATTGGACAGACTATTGTACCATTTGGACAGAATAATGTACCAATTGGACAGACATTTGTACCAATTGAATATACTTTTGTACCAGTTGGACAGACTAATGTTAGAACTGGACATACATTATACCAATTGGACTGCAATTGTACCAGTTGAACAATTTTTACTAGTTGGACAGACTATTTTACATATTGGACAGACTACTATACCAGTTAGACTGACTAATGTACCAATTGGACAGACAATGGTACCAGTTGGATAGAATACTGTACCAGTTGGATGTACCAATATAACATGCAGAACATAATATTTTACCAGTTGGACATACTGATGTACCAATTAGACAGACTATTGTACATTGGACAGTATAATATATCTGTTAGACAGAATTGTACCAATTGAACAGACTTTTACCAGTCAGACAGACTATTTTACAAATCTGACAGACTATTGTTCTGATTTAACATACTTTTTTACCAGTTGGACAGACTGATGTAACAATTGGAGAGACTATGGTCTTAGTCGAACTGTCTATTCGAAATGGGCAGACATTGCACCAGTTGGACAGACTATTTTACCAATAGAACATAATATTTTACATTTTGGACAGACAATTGAACCAGTTGGACAGAATATTTTGCCAGTCGGACAGATTATTATACCGATTGGAGAGACCATTGTACCTTTTGGCTGACTAATGTACCAATTACATGTACACAGATATTTTATCTGTTGGACATACTATTTTACTAGTTGGACAGACAGTTGTACCAATTAAACATACTTCTTTACAGTTTTACAAATTATTTTACCAGTTGGACTGCGTATTGTACCAATTGGACAGACTATTTTACGAGTTGGAGAGACTATTCTACTAGTTCAACATACTATTGTACCAGTTAGATAAGATTATTTTACCAGTGGGACAGACTAATGTACCAATTGGGCAGATTATCTTATCAGTTGGAGAGACTAATGTACCAATATGACTGACTATTGTACAAATTGAACATACTATTTTAACAGTTGGACTGACTATTTTGCCAGTTGGTCAGACTATTTTACTGGGGCCCCGAGTGGTCTAAAATGTTCACCAGTACGGATCACTGCCATCTCACCTCTGTGTGGGTTCGAGTCTCAGGTTCGGCTAATGTGGGTATATGAGAAAGCTTGCAGGTAGCTTCTTGTGGGTCAGTGGTTCTTTCCAGGGTTTTCCTGGGTTTTTCCTCCACCAATAATACTGGCCGCCATGTATAGCCTATCTTGTGCTAAAAAATGGCATTAAACCCTACAACAACAACAACAACAACAACAACAAGACTATTTTACCAGTGGGACAAACTAATGTGCCAATGGGGCATAATATTATACCAACTGGACAGACTATTGTATCAATTGAACAGACTTTTTACCAGGTGGACAGACTAATTAACAAATTGGAAAGACTATTATACCAATTGAACAGACTATTTACCTATTGAACAGACTATTTTACCAGTTGGACTGACAAATGTATCAATTGGACAGACTTTTATTCCAATTGGACAGATTAATGTACCGGTTGGACAGACTGTTTTACCAGTTGGACAAACTAATGTACCCGTTTGGCAGACCAATGTACCGATTGGACATACTTTTTCCATTAGTTTGGACCTAGTTACAGTGAAATAAGGATATGAATAACAAAGCAGTAACTGAATTGTATTTGTATATTTCAGATTGGAAGGCAAATTGGTGATGATCCATTCAAGCTAGTAAATGTGCAGATATATCATGAAGTTGTATCATTGTGTCCAATAGGTGTTGATTGTAATTGCAACCTGCCAGCATCTGCAGGTTTCCAGGCACAGACAGCTAATAATTCCAACAGCAAATTCAGCAAAGAACCTAGAAATGTTTTCCTTTACAATGATGCTACAAGGGTTAAAGTGTACGAATGGCCAGTATGGGCAATTGTCATCGCAGTTTTAAGTTGTCTTGGTCTGATAGTTGGAGCGATCTTGTTCTTCTACTTTCTGGTTTCTTATCCAGTCAAAGGTGGTACTTCATCCCTCGGCTTCCTTGTTATATTTGGAATACTTTGCATCTATGCAACAAACTTTGCATTTTACCATCCAGCTTCTCAGGCAAGTTGTGGCGCTCGAAGATTTTTAATGGGGGTTGTGTACTCTGTTATCTTTTCTGCTCTGTTTATCAAAGCTTTGGACAATTGGAGATTTAGTGGCACTGAATATAGTGTTCAACGTTATCGTGGAATAACGAGTAGCTATTCTTTGTTTCTGATGGCAGTTGGAATAAGTTGTATCGAGGTCATAATACCCGTTGAGTGGTTAATTCTTAAACATCCGACAGCAAGCAAGGTGGCTGATAACATGACCAATGACTGGATGTGGTGTGACCCAGTTGAAAGTTCTGACCTACATCTAGTTGTGTCCATGTACTTTGTCTGTGCTTTACTGGTCTTGACAGCAATATTTTCTGCCCTCTCCTGGGATAGCGAAAGTAACTATTATGAGTCTCGCTGGATTTTTGTGTCAACTGTTTGTACTGCAGGTTGTCTCATGGTTTGGATGATCGTCTCCACAAATGCAAGACCACTGTATCGAGATCCAGCCATCGCTATTGCCAATTTTGTAAATGCTACAGCTCTGCTTATCTGTATACCACTAAGAAAACTGGTTTTGCTGTGTTACGTTCACAACTTTGAGGAGAAAGAAGGAGTTTTTCAGACAGGTAGCCAAGGTAAGGATAAATATTTTTCCCTTCCATATTTTGCATGTATTACAAATCCAAGGCAAAAATATCAAAAATGTTGCACTTGCCCAAAATAGAACTTCTTTTTTAATCCTTGCCAGTATTAGTACATAAAATAAAGACCATCTTTATACCTGTATCTGTAACTGACTGTTCCAAAGGTGTGAGAGCTACAGTTATTTAACCTAAACAGTTGCTTCTTTCAGATGACTGCAAACTGAACATTATCTTAAACCACTGAGAATGATATGCTTGGTGACATAGTAGTTGATATTGTTGTGCCATAGTAGTTGATATTGTTGTGCCATAGTAGTTGATATTGTTGTGCTATAGTAATTCCTATAATTGTTGGTTATGAACTTATTAGTGCAGGTAACTTTACATTCAACATTTTATGATCAATAATTGAAAGGTGGGGTGGGGAATAATACAGGAATTCTGAGATATGTTTTACTTGCACATTTTTAAGTTTAACTTATCTGATATGCAGTGAAATGTGACTAACAGAACTTCCATACAGAACACACCTGCTCTAAATGGACACATTTAGGAATCCCCATTGAAATTTGTTTCTCATGACATATCTAATACAGGCAATGGAGGTTGCTGGATGTTGTTGGTTCAATCCCCGGCTGAGTCATACCAAAGACTTACAAAAATGGTACTAACTGCATTAAGAGGTTAGTGTTAGGACTGGTCGCCTGGTGTCAGAATAATGTGACTGGGTGGGACATAATGCTACATGTCTGTGGCATGATGGTCCAGACATCACTATAAACTGTCATCCTGTAGACATATGTAGCATTATGACTGAATTTTTTTAAAGCTATATTAAAAAAATCCAAATCACACACACACAAACACACACACGGCCAATGGACATGTTTTGTGGTCCAATAACAGACATTATTAACTTACAATTCTCAGTTTTGTATCCTAATTTGCCTTGTCATATTTGCTTTGTTAGTCATTTCTTTTGAGATTCACTGACATGGATATATTGCTGGAGATAATATTCAAGCTGAGAACAGCATTGATACAGTCTTAATCAAGCAGACTCAAATTTGGTTCTATAATACAAGAGGCATGTAAAATACTTAATTTTAGTTGATATCAATAAATCAGGACAGATTCTGTACATGTGTGCTTTAAAGGACATCATGCCATAAATAGACACTGTTGCAAGAGCCATGTCTAATTATATCAATGAATCTGTCACTTTTCCAAATTTAATAAAAGCCTTTCCCTGTTATTACAAGGAAAACTATTTTTTCATTGGTGATTGAATAGGTCTAGTTGAATGACACTTGCATAGACCCAGATTTCCCATGATATAAATCTCTGAGTAGGATCTATACATGTCATTCATTTATTATTTAAAAAGGACACTGGTGGTCCTGAGGGGATATACCGGTAATGCTCCTAACAGTTGGATGTGTTTATTTTATGGTGGTCCTTTGCGACAAAAACCTTCGCTATAATTCTGACATATAATGTTGACTTCGTAGTAGATCCCATTAAATTAGTCATATTTGTATTTGGTATAGGTAATGGCTAATGAGAACCAATTGTAATAAGATTTCACATTCTCAAGTACTTTTTTTGTGTTTTAATTTACCAAAAAACATATGTACTTGTTGAACAGTGTCATCAGTATAAGGCAGTCTCACCTTCAGTGTGGGTCAATGAGCATCATTTCAAAGAGAGTTGTGTACAGGACTGTATATGGTAATCAAATTATTATTTTATTTTGATGATACATGTAGATTGAAGTTTTAGACAATTAATTTAATTTTCCCTGCTATTGTTTCAGATCAAGATATGCATTTTACTGAATACAACAACGAGGTTTTTGAACCAGATATTTTCCAGAACATAGACTCCAAGCATGAATCTGACCCCGAATTGTAGGTAAGAACTCTAACTTTATCTGAAATATGGAAGAAACCATTCAAGTGCCAAAGCAAGAATAACAATGGAATAACAATGTTGGCTCATTAGCATGACATTTTCAGTAAAATCGAAGACTTCCTTTTTTGAAATGTTACCATTTTATTATTGAGCAACTTTGGCTTACAGTAAAATTTACAAACTGAACAGATGAAGGGTGATGATCTTATTGTGACTTCATTTTATAGGTGTGTTTATTTTGAGAAATGTGTTTTTCATTGTAGATATGTATAAACCAGTCATTCATGGAATCATCACATCAATAAGATATAGACCAGTCAATCAAAAAATCATCACATTGATAGGATATAAACCAGTCAGTCATGGAATCTTCACATTGATAGGATATAAACCAGTCAGTCATGGAAGCATCACATTGATAGGATATAAACCAGTCAGTCACGGAATTATCACATTTATTGGATATAACCAATAAATCATGTAATCATCACATTGATAGGATATAAACCAGTCAATCATAGAATCACCACATTGATAAATATTAAATGCTTTTGATAAGACTATCAAAAGATTTGACCAGCTAGCATACATACACCTAAGTACCATTGATCAAAGACATTAATCCAGTTGTCTGTCATGGAGACCAAGGCTGTCTCATAGCAGTTCTTTTCCCTGAATCCTGATTTTTACCTTCACCTAGTTTGTTAAAACCTTTCCACACACAATTCTTGTTAAAAATATTTTCTTGAAGCAGATTGAAAAGAATTATTCTTTGCCCACAACAATAGTAAGGAAAACATGGGTTCTTATTAATGCAGATGCTTAAATTAAAATGAAAGCATGGTCTGGCATGGAAAATTTTATTCTGATATAATTTCCTCCAGTACTGATGCTGATGTTATCAAATTGAAAATGTATATTTATCTGATCCTATCAAATGTATAACCGGTTCCCACCCAAGGTAATGATTTGACTTTGATAAAAAGTTTAAGACTGCTTTCACTGACTGGTGTTTTTTGGTTTTATGAAAATGTCCTATATTCTGGGTGATTAGATTTTCTGTTTTGAGAAAAATCCCTACCATACTGCCAGCAAACTGTTCAATCTGAGAAGACGAAAAGCAAAGATGAAGTCACAGGAAGTGGCTGTTTGAAATCTCCTGTTTGCTGATGACTGTTTCCTGATGACTGTTTGCTGATTATTTCCTGAATACTAAATCCAAGTTTAACACGCAACAGAGTATGGACCATTTCTATTCAGCTTGTGACAGTTTTGGTCTCACAGTCAGTACCAAGAGGACAGAGATGATACAGGAACCTGCACCAAGAAAGATACAGCCTACCTTTACCTAAACCTCTGAGGTAGTGGACAAGTTTACCTATCTCAGCAGCACACTGTCATGTCCAGTCCACCTTGATGAGGACACCAATGCCCAAATTGCTAAAGCAAGCATGTCCTTTGGCAGACTATATGCAAATGTGTGGATGCACAGAGGCATTGTTATACAAACAAAACTTAAGGTCTTCAGAGTCATTGTGACTGTATGTAACTGTATGTGACTGTATGTGACTGTATGTGACAGTATGTGACTGTATGTGACAGTATGCTTGCAAAATCTGGATGGTGTACAGATGCATTTCAACCATACACACTGTACTGATGAAATCACAGTTAAGATAGGCAGGCCACCTTACCAAGATGTCAGAAGACATAACACCAAAGAAAATCTTTGGCAAGCTGAAAGAGGGAAATCATTCTCAGGGTAGTCAAATGAAATGCTTCAAAGACTTCCTACAGTCATCCTTGAAACACTTCAACATTGACCCTGAATTTTGGAACAATCTCACACAGGATTGCTCTTTCTAGCTGAGTCTCATCCACGGTGGAGCTGCAGACAGATTTTGAATGGAGGAGAAATGCAGAGGCAGTGTATAAAAGTGAGCAGAATAAATCTCAGAAAAACAGCACATCTTCCATTGAGCAGGCAAGCACAGGCAGCATCTTGAGCCAAATGTACCACAGACAGTTCAGAGAACAAGTTGGCCTAATCAGCCATTCAACCACTCACAGAAACTAAACCGAATCTTCAATCTCACTGATAAGCAACAAGTCTATAAAAGTTACCATTTGTGTTAAGTCGGTTGAACTTTTTTTTAGTTACCATCTATATTATATCTATCTATTGGTCATGAGTTGTGTCCAAACGTTATGAAAATTGGACTTGAATATGTGGGACTTGAGTTACCTCTTCTGTTAAGTCTATAGGGCTTACAATAGCTCTGTTGTAAAGTTCTTACCTGCTGATGGGACTTAGGTTACCTTGTGTGTTAAGTCAGTGGGACAGAAATTGAGTATATAACAAATACATAGCCTGGCTTGGGATTGATCTGTTTTCCATTGGTGTTTACAAAACAAAAAGTTACATTTGAGATGTGGAGCTAGAAGATTTATCAAGTACATTTTCATTCTTCACAAAGTTCAACAAACCAAAATGCAACTGGCATTGATATTACTAATGTAACTTAGAAACATTCTAGAGATTCCATAAATTCCGTATTACTCTGCTGAAGCAATTTTTTCAAATGGTCATCAGTTAAAATCAGATACTGATTTATTTCTTCCCCAATAAGCAATACTAGTAGAAACCATGCTTTCTTTTACTTAAGGTAATACAAAGAATATTTATGTTGCAGAGTCTGTTTTGAATCAGAACTTTTAAGTGGAAATTACCCCTGCTTTGAAATTGAGAGGGAAATTTTCTGGATATAGGAAACTATAATGCTTTATTTTTTTGTATTATGTAAATATTTCAGCATGGTTATTTTAAAATTAGAGTGAAATCTCTCAATCACACATCCTAAATAAGACCTAGTATTGCTTATTATTAATATATCACATTTCCTAAATTTGACCTAGATATTACTTATTATTAATATATCACATGTCCTAAATTAGACCTAGATATTGCTTTTTATTAATATATTTAATTTTATCACATGACCTAGATATTACTTATTACTAATATAATATCACATGACCTAAATTAGACCTAGATATTGCTTTTCATTAATATATTTAATTTTATTACATGACCTAAATATTACTTATTACTAATATAATATCACATGACCTAAATTCGACCTAGATATTGCTTATTACTAATAAGTCACATGACCTAAATTCGACCTAGATATTGCTTATTACTAATAAGTCACATGACCTAAATTTGACTTAGATATTGCTTATTACTAATAAGTCACGTGATCTAAATTTGGCCTAGATATTGCATATTACTAATAAGTCACATGACCTAAATTCGACCTAGATATTGATCACATGTCCTAAATTAGACCAAGATAACTTAGTACTAAATCACACGTTTTTTATCTTTCTATTAAAGTATAAACTTAATCAGAATTTAACACTATTTTGAAAATGTCTTGTTTAAAAAGAGTATTTGATAAGAAAGTATTTGTCTGAATATAAATAGTTGTTTACAAGATATACCTTTGCATTTTTCTTCTATTCCAGATCTGTATAACTTGCAACTTGCTGTGAAAATTCAGAAGTATTTTAATAAGATGAAGAGGAGCATGGAAATGATATCAAGGGACATAACTGCTATCTACAAATAAATGATGAAATAAATGTTTTAAATTCAAATAATTACATTGTACTGGTATTAAAAATATAATATTTTACTTATGTCAGATGATCGTTGGATTTCATGTGCTATAGATGACTTGTTTTATTTCAGGTACAGATAATTCTGTCATTCTTTTTAGGGCATCAATTTGTAGTGTTTTGCAGAACTGATGACATTTGATGGTACATTTGTGGAGTGTGGACGAGGTCCCATTATTTCCACAAAATGATAATTGCTCTGTTTGGTCTCTAAATTTTGGTCCACCCCCACCCCCGTAAATTAATGATATCACTATCATAGATATATTGTTGTATAAAAACACCAAAAACCTCCAGGCTGAAGATACTAGCAATCTGTATTAAATGAATTATATTGGAATTTTTTTAATAATGGTTGAAATGGAATGATTTATTAGTGCATCAAGTTTTTCAAGTGATATTTTATAGCAATACATACCCTTTGTATAGATTCTTAATACTATTGTCTTGCAGGACTTAAAACTACAATGGAAAATTGCACTTCTAAATTTAAGTAAAGCAAGTGAACTGCAAAGGAAAAATCATTTTGGTGTGGTTTTGCTTTTAAAAGTGTAAAAAGCAAGTAGAATATTTGTTTCAAGTACTTGTGAGTTTGCAAGAATGTCACATATAGCCAAAAATATACAAATAGCAAGTCAGTTAAGTTTTATTTTGAAACAGTAATATTATGTACATAAACAGTAGAACAGGTATGTACATTTATTGTTTTTTAATGGGCTTACTATCATTGATCCCCAAGGTTTTATTTTTGATCTTACTATCACAGATCCCCATGTTTTTTAATTAGCTCACCTGCATGAAATAAAAGATTGATTGTATACTGCTATTAGTGTCAGCATTGGCATCTATACAGATAAAAACATATACCTATGTACAGCCTCACTAAATCTCTACCATTATTTCCACTTTGTTTCTAGGCCATAGTTTGGATTGGGATTCCTAGCACCTAACCTCAGGGGAGGGGATAAGGGGGCTAAATGTTCATGTATCCTACTGGTACATCTTTGGGTATATAATGCATTTAGCCAGGGTTTTATTTTGATACTATGTAAATACTATAATAAATTGAATAAAGAAGCTTAGTGAGGGGGTGTATTACAGACAAAAATCACTGAGCAGTATTTTATACTTGATTAACTAAATTGGATAAAATTTATTTGTGTTTTGAACTTTATTTCACAAATTCTGTTCAATACAGGATCAAATTAGATGCATAGACATTAGTACCTTTATAACAAATAGCCACTATGACCTACATTTAACAAATTACTGGCTTGCGCTAACATTTTTGCATTTGCCTCGTGACCATGTTGGTTGTGTACCCAGTTATACTGTTATAACTGCAGTCATTAAAATTGGCATGGGGATAGATCTAGCTGAGTACAAAAGCCTTATCTTACAAATAGGTATCTGTGATCCATATTTAATACCTCACTCACTGGTTGAAATTTTTTGTATTGTTTTTGTTTGAATCATTAAGCTTAATGATTATATATATCTTTAGTATCACTATCATACACAGGTCACTGTGATCCATATTTAATAACTCACTGGTTGAAATTTGTTGTATTGTTTTTGTTTGAATCATTAAGCTTAATGATATCTTTAGTATCACTATCATACACAGGTCACTGTGACCTATATTTGTTGTCATTTTTACTGACATATGAACAGTTTGTGTAATTTGCGCATAACATCTTATTTTTGCCTGAAAACATATTGTTCTATCTGTAATCTTTACTTTGCCTCCTGAAGCGCACTACAGCTATGTTTCTGTATAAGGTCATTTTGGCCGCTACTTTACATCAATTGGGTCGTATTGTATGTGTGTTGATCATTCCCTGATACAGTTCATGTAAGATGAATGATGATGCTATGTATCTTTCTTGCTACCACATCCATACAGCAGAAGAAGGTCATCATGACTAATCTTTCATCTTTTACTGTCTTTGGATACATTTTTGTGTCTAGCTCATAACTGCAAGAATTGTGGGCATGCTTTTTGCATACCAGGCTACCTAGAGTCATTAAACATGCAGAGTGAATACATCTAGATTAAACCTGCTCAATGGATGCATCTGAATCAAACTTGCTGAGTGTATGCATGTGGATTAAACTTACTGAGTGGACACATCTGGATGCATCTAAGAAAAATAATTGTAAAAAAATTTTATGAAACAACATTAATCTCTAGCTTTTATCAACTTTTTATAATATCACAATTTGATATCATAGAATTTTGTTTTTGTTTTATATTTTTGTATGCCCAGAGTAAAATGGTTGGTTGATAGGTAGGTTGGTTGGTAGGTAGGTTGGTTGTTTTAATGGTATGTTAGTAAAATACTGGCTGATGAAAATCTTGATTTAAGATTTTACAATTAATACATGCTTAAATATAAAGAGAAAAGGTAGAAACGGTATTTACTAAAGGAGTTGGTTTACATGATCATTTAATGTTTTCATCACAATAATTCATTTTTATTATTTCTACTGGACACTGCTAAAAGATATTACAATCTGGTTGCATATTCCAATTCTCTCTCCATAACGTCCCCCCCTCCTGTACTCATCCTCACTGTAGACTTGGACAAAGGCATCATAATGGGGAAAAAAAATCTTTCTATAACTGTATATATAAAATTCATTGAGAAAATATTTCAAAATATTGTGATTCAGATTTCTGTAATATGACCTTGAATCTTAATAAAATGAATCCCAATCCAATGACCTCAAAAGATGTAGCTTAAGATGACATATTTTTTCAGACATATACTGCAGTGGTGCAAAGTTTAAAAAATGTTTTCCAAGGAATTAAAGAGATGTAGCAGCTGACAGATAGATAGAAAGAAGGTCATCCATTAAAGCATTGGGACAATGGCGACATGTCACAAGTACTTATGTACCATCTGACCTTTGACTTCTCATTTGTAGATAGTTACCCCAAGTGCAAATAAACTGTAGTGTTGTGAATTTGAATTTCCTGATAGAAGTTTAATAGGCAATGTTGTGATTGGCACAGAGAATGTATTACATTATATCATTTATACTTGCTTTTATATATATATATATATATATATATATATATATATATATATATATATATATATATATATATATATATATAATTATCTTTTGCATATTATGTCTCTGCAATTGTATAAATGTATCAAAGAGTGTATATATTTTAAATGAGGAATAAAGTTTGCATATTTTTTTATTCTGTGAATTTGTTGTCCATTTATCACCATTACCTCTTTATTATTTGGAAGGGATGATGATTAGTCAATAAGGTATGTTTGTACATGTATTAGAAATGGAGAGATAGAGACATTTCACCAAGCATGTCATAGCCATGCCTGGTTCTGTATAGTGTGCATCTAAAGGCAAAGAGCATTCATACCAGTCTGCCTTCCCATGATGCACTTATACCGGGTAGATGAGACAATGTGTTATGCCAAAACTTTCAAGCAAGAAATTCCAACTCATGCTAAAAACCTCAAAATCAAATGGGATGGAGTACATTAACATCATACAGACATACAGATTTGGCATCAAGGAGAGGAACTCCAAAATCAGATGTGATACTTAGGTTGATTAATGTCACCAAAATTTGGATTCTAGCAGAGGAACTCCAAAATCAAATATGATACTTAGGTTGATTAATGTCACCAAAATTTGGATTCTAGTAGAGGAACTCCAAAATCGAATGTGATACTTAGAGTGCATTAGTGTCACTGAAACTTGCAAGTTTGGAAAAGGAACCCCAAAATCAGATGTGATGCACAGAGTGCATTAACATCTTAATCAAAGTAAAATGTGAAAATATTCAAAATCTTCTTGGTGATACCAATATAGTAACACCCAGAAATCAATAGTGTTAGTCAATCAGCAAGTCTGAATTAAAATTATAATACAGTCTGAAATTTTTTATGTAATATTATTGATATAATTGACTAAAGACTCTAGTAAGAAAGTATTGCAAGGAAAAGTGGAGGTGGGGATGGCAAGGGAATGGAATATCCACAATCATGGAAAGTCGGACAGACTTGCAGAACAGATTTATAAATGCTGATAAAAGCAGTGTGAAGATTAATGTACAGGTATATATAATAAAAAAAAAAAGAGTACAAAGGAAAGCTAATTAATGGCAGATCAGGTCTGGCGGGTGAGGGAATCCAAGTAAAGTATTGTTATTTTCAAAAAACTTTAAAGTTGGCCATTTCAAGCAGAAGAAACATTCTTCCAGTTTTTATTTTATTTTTAAAAACGTAAGTTATCATACGAAAACATTCTGGATCATCAGTGTATGTCTACATAGCAGCAAGTTCAGTCCTTTTTTTCTCCCCCTCTACCATTTGTGACATTGCTGTCACATGGCCTGTTTTTCCTTCTATGATTAGTATTGTTTTTTAAGCATAATTCTATTTAAGGTAGTTCAATTTAACATGGTACACAGTTCAAGCCGGTTGTATTATGATGCATTTTCATAACTGCTTATTTCCATGTTCAATAAAAATAATTCTTACCATGGAAACAGTGCATTATAGGTAGTACATAAATTGGGATCATGAGACCTGAGGGTATAAACATTATAGGTACTAAAAAAAATTGGGAATGCTGGACACAATGGCACTGTGGGGATATATCATTGTTACAATGGGACTGGTTGGTGTGGGGATATATCATTGTTACAATGGGACTGGTTGGTGTGGGGTATATCATTGTTACAATGGGACTGGTTGGTATGGGGTATATCATTGTTACAATGGGACTGGTTGGTGTGTGGATATATCATTGTTACAATGGGACTAGTTGGTGTGGGATATATCATTGTTACAATGGGACTGGTTGGTGTGGGTATCTATCATTGTTAGATATGTGTTGGTATAAGAACATGCAAATTAATGTCAGTACACACATTTTCTTGTACTTTTGAAATAGTGTATGTGTTGTTTTTTTATTAAATGGACCCCTCATCCAAGCATTTGTGAAGGATGAGGGGCATTATTGGAGTAAAGCCGGAGGCTGAGCATGTATACATTTTCCGCCAATGACAGAGTAATATGCTATGTATACATGTGATGCTGAAGGCTTTACGAAAAATAATGTGCATGTTATGTTCACAGCCTTGGTTGGCATGACTTTTATATGTACATGGTAATTCAACATTTATACACTGTAATAGTGATAATATCATACATGAACACCATCTCACTGTCACCATTACACCTTTTTTATTTAACATTTTTAGTTATTTAACAGACAATATTTTTGCCACCAATTCAATAGAAAAAATCTTTTTTTTTCCTTATGTGTAACTTTGCAACATCGTGTCTTTTTGTTTTGCCTTGTTTTTGTGAGTATACATTATTTGTCATTTTGTTCTGTTCTTGTCTGTTAGTGTGCAAAATTGTGTCTTGTTCTGTTCTTGTCTGTGTGAATATACATAATTTTGTTATTTTGTTTTGCTTTTGTCTGTGTGAGTTCAGATAATTGTGTATTTTTCGTTCTGCTGTCTGTATAAGTATCAATAACTGAGTCATTTTGTTCTGTTTTTGTCAGACAAATTTGTCTTTTTAGTTTTACTTCTCTGAATTGTTCTTAAAGTTATTTTCATCTTTCAAGTCTCATCTTGTGTCACTTATTTAGGGAAAAATAAACTTAAGATTTTTATTTTTAAATTTTGATGTCTTATTTAATGTACTAAAATATCCCAGATTATTTAAGTGTTCAAAACCTGGTTTTGATAATAGATATAAAAAATGTAATTTTTGTTTCCTCTACAGGTGGCATCCTTTTCTAACCAAGCAATGTTAACACTGACCAGTCCTTCATACAAACCAACATGGGATGGTAGCTGTAATAAGCAAGATGCTTGCTCAGAATGCCCAACCGTCCGAAACATCATCTCAAGGTACATTGAGAAAGAGAGAGACCTGATGGCTAAATCGCAGACTCATGCCTATGATGTTGTTAGTTCCATCATGCCTGGAATCATAAAACCTAGCTTTGAGACTTTCTTTTATCCAGTCACAATTAATATTACTGGTACTTTTTATCAAATGATGTTAATTGTAAAGACTATTTCTGATTGTGCTTACAGTTATATTAATTCCATGTCAGGCTGCCATGATGTGGGCAAGACATTGGACATGCCGAATCTTAGACTCGAACCCATGCAGACAGAGGTGAGACGGCAGTGATCCATAACAGAAAGCAGTTTAGACCACTCGGCCACTCGGGGCCCCTTTCATGATTTCTCTCACCTGTACATATACAGTGATACTTCAATTATCCAAACTTGTAAGATGTACATGAGAAAGTTTACAACCCCAGGAGTGTATATTTGTTTCATGTACATCAAAAAATCAGAATTGAAGTCACCATAACACCTGCTCATAAAGGACATGAGCTCTGATTCTTAATTTCATGATCAGATTAAAGCCACTAAACAAAGAAGACCTGCCATTATAGGACATATTGTGTGTCCCAGCTTGGGTGTTCTTAAAGAAGACCTGCCATTATAGGACATATTGTGTATCCCAGCTTGGGTGTTCTTAATAACAGCTTTTACTGTATATTGCAATTTTAAGGAGACATAATCTTTTTTTAAATGAAACGAAATGTTTTGAAATTGGTTTGCATATTCTCAAAACTTTTTTTTACACATATTTCAACTTATTAACTTGCTTAGTTGAATGCACTATGCATGTTACTATCTTTTTTTAATGTATTAATCATATAATGATAAAAGAAATGACAATTCACTGTAATAAGCAATGCCTGATGTATTCATAATACATGTATACAAAACAGGTGACCGATAGTTGTTCCAGTAGGTTACAGTCATTAAAGTCTGTTTGAATAGGTTCTGTCACAGATTTAGAATAAGGACCAATTTAACTATTAGGTCACATATTTATAAAAAGGACCAATTTAACTCTTATGTCACATATTTACAATAAGGACCAATTTAACTATTAGGTCACATATTTATAAAAAGGACCGATTTAACTCTTATGTCACATATTTACAATAAGGACCAATTTAACTGTTATGTCACATATTTACAATAAGGACCAATTTAACTGTTAGGCAATTCTGAAGAGTGGAAAAAATATTATGAAAAACAAAATTTGACTCTTTTTCAGTTTAATCATTCAACATCAAAACTAGGAATTGGCTATTGCTTATTGCATAAAAAAGGACCATGTCTGGTCTAGACCTGAACAAAAAGAAACCATGTCTGGTTTAGTATTGAACAAAAAGGGACCAATTGTCTGTCTAGACCTGAACTAAAAATGGACCATGTCTGATCTAGACCTGAACAAAAATGGACCATGTCTGGTCTAGACCTGACCAAAAGGAGACTGTGTCTGGTTTAGTCTTGAACAAAAAGAAAGGGACAATGTCTGGTCTAGACCTGAACAGATGGTCAGTGTTATGTGAATTCTGGCAATCTGGATTAGCAGCAAGCATCTAGATACTTTGACTGCAGAATACACAGCCTTTTGGCAATAAATCAACACTTGCAACATTTACAGTGCAGTTTATTAGAATAAATTTTTTTTCTTCAGGTATATGCTCCAACCGAGCGAAGTGAGTAACCCTGCCACTATTGTCGCCCTCTTGAATACCCATACAAGTGCTGGCGGGATCTACACATACAGATGTGGCGCAATTTATCATGAAACTGGCTTCTTAAATGCCCTTGCTTTCTTCTACACACTTCAGAAAAAAGTTGATAGAGCATTCAGTGTGCGAGGTCTGGTTATTAACCAGTGTGGAAACCCTCTGAGAGCAGATCAAGATGCTTATAATTTGTTGTCAAAGGGAAAGCTTTGTAATTCAGATTTTAATACAGGTGGAGACATAATTGATAGTTCTACAATTGTTGGATTCATTACTCCAGGTTCTCGAAATACAGATGCTGCAAACCGTGTTCTTGCCCCACTAAAAATGCCATTGGTTAGTTTTACCGCTACTTCATCGGTGTTTAATGACATAGAAAAGTATCCATATTTAGCTAGAGTTGTTCCCCCTGATGAGAATCAGATGAGGGTAATTGCACAGATTCTGAAGCAGATGGGTTGGAACTATATATCTGTTGTTTACACTACAGAGCCCATTGGTAGAACAGGAATACAAAGCCTAAGAAAGAGTATTGAAGATCTTGGTTCTTCAACCTGTATTGGATTGGCAATTGCAATTTCAGAAACAGCCTCAATCGAGAAAGGAAAGGAGGTTGTTAAGCAGTTACTGGCACAAGATGGTGCAGATGTAGTGGTGTTAGTTAGTGTCAAACCACAAACAATCACCATGGCTGCTAATGCACTTGGTGTTGCTGATAGATTTAGGTTTATAGGACTTGATATCTGGGGCAGTCTGATGTTCCCGGTGCAGGGTTTTGAGGATAAAATGCTTGGTTCCATAACTGTCGAGTTCAGAAATGCAGAAATTGAAGACTTTGGTAAATGGCTGGAAACCTTAAACTATAATGAAAGAAGCTTTATCCCAAATGATTGGTTTGATGAGTTTTATCAGGCTTGGTTCCAGTGCTATTTGCCAAATGCGTTGGTAGTCAGGACTGAGTTTACAGTGCCATGTAGAACAGACTTGAAATTTGACAGAAAATCGATTCCACCTAGAGCACTTCTCTATATGATTGCTGCCACATATGCCCTTGGGGAAGGTCTGTATAATTTCCGTACCAGTTACTGTAGAACCGCGTGGACATTCACAGAGTGTTTACAGAATGTTGCAAACTCCCGAGATGTTCTGTTTAAGAGCATCCTGGCTGTTAAATGGGAGATGGAGAAGAGTCTAGATTTGAAGCCCAATGAAGAGTACCATCTGAACTTTACTACGCAACGTTACTGGGATAGTGGCTACAAAGTGAATGTGCTGATGAAGAACATGACCACTGGGACTTACTTCTATAAAGAGGTAGGTAAAGGTTGATAACAGTTAATATTTAAACCCATGTTCACAAACACTGGAAGGTTTAAGCTGACATAACTTTAATTAATAGCACATTAAATCTTGGATTTTATCCACAAACTTTATGATAATGTAGAGGCTATTGCATGTATGTTGGCATGTCGAGTTAACTTTTTTAAATTTGCGACTTTACATACTAAACATGAAATGGCATTTGTCTCCCACATGTGAGATGTACACTAGACTAAAAGACATTTGTTTACCACATTATAACATGCACCTTGAAATGAAATGGATTTTTCTAGGATATGTACCATTCCTTGCTGATGATTGAATCCCATGCATATTAGACATGAAATGGCATTTGTCTACCACATTAACATTTATTGATGTCTGGGTACCAATGTTGTAGATAAGATATGAAATGTATTTTTCTACCTCATTAACATTTATTGGTGTCTGGGTACCTTGTAGATAAGATATGAAATGTATTTTTCTACCTCATTAACATTTATTGGTGTCTGGGTACCAATGTTGTAGATAAGATATGAAATGTATTTTTTCTACCTCATTAACATTTATTGGTGTCTGGGTACCAATGTTGTAGATAAGATATGAAATGTATTTTTCTACCTCATTAACATTTATTGGTGTCTGGGTACCATGTAGATAAGATATGAAATGTATTTTTCTACCTCATTAACATTTATTGGTGTCTGGGTACCATGTAGATAAGATATGAAATGTAGTTTTCTACCTCATTAACATTTATTGGTGTCTGGGTACCATGTAGATAAGATATGAAATGTATTTTTCTACCTCATTAACATTTATTGGTGTCTGGGTACCATGTAGATAAGATATGAAATGTAGTTTTCTACCTCATTAACATTTATTGGTGTCTGGGTACCATGTAGATAAGATATGAAATGTATTTTTCTACCTCATTAACATTCCATTTTGATGACTGATTACAATGCACAGTAGACATGAAATGGCATTTTTAAAATTACATTTAACATTTTCTAAGTGCTGAATTACATTATTATCATTGCATTGGTTTATAATCATGCAGTTTATATTTATATAGGTTGGACAGTAATACTGAGTTAGGATCTGTGTATTGTGGACAGTCAAGATGGTGCTTTAAACAAGTGTCTGATCAATTCAAGCTAATTTAAAATGAACCTTTCCATGTATTTTAACCATGATTTCATAACATAGTTTATTGATGTATTGATCAATATTTCTTTTATTCATACAGCTTGGAAGAGAGATCCGAGGTGCATTGAATTTAAGTACATACCAAAGTTTCCGTAAAGTTGTGTCTGCCTGTCCAGCAGGGAGGGACTGTAATTGTGTTGTTGATGTTGGGGGCCAGACTCAAGCCCAGAAGGGTCAGCAGTACAGCACAAAAGAGGAACCAAGAAACTATTTCTTCTATGATGAAAACAGTGGGAAGGCGGTTTATACCTGGCCAATATGGGCTATAGTTGTAGCCATTCTAACCTGTTTAGGTCTTCTTATCGGAATTCTTCTTTTCTTCTATTTCCTGTTTGCATATCCCATCCATGGTGGAACAACACCACTTGGATTTTTACTCATCTTTGGGATCCTCTGCATCTATGCCATCAACTTCGCATTCTTCTATCCTGCCTCAGAAGAAACCTGTGGTGCTAGAAGATTCTGTATGGGTGTTGTCTATGCAATAGCTTTTGCTGCTCTCTTCATCAAAGCTGTGGACAACTTTAGATTCAGTGAAACTGAGTACAGCATCCGCCAGTACAAGGGTCTTACCAGTAGCTTTTCACTCTTTGTGATGGCACTGGGAATCATCTTAATTGAAGTAATCATCCCCGTAGAATGGCTGATCCTTGAGAATCCAGCAGCCACAAAAATGTCCGAAAACACAAGGCATGACTGGATGTGGTGTAATCCAAATGACTTCTACGACATATCACTTGTCTTGTCGATGATATTTGTGATGGTCCTTATCGTGTTAACAGCCATCTTTGCAGCCTTGTCATGGGACAGCGATAGCAACTACTATGAGTCACGCTGGATTCTGTTGTCCTGTATATGCACTGCAGGATGTTTCCTGGTCTGGATGATCGTATCGACAAGTGCCAAAGCTCCTTACAGAGATGCAGCAGTTGCCATTGCTAACCTTGTAAACGCCACTGCCTTGCTCATCTGTATGCCCATTAGAAAACTGGTGCTACTATGCTATGTGAAAAACTATGAGGAAGAGGAGAAAATGCAGTCAACTATTGAACCAGGTATGTGGCATTGATAGATTACCAATAAAATATAATCAGTATTAATTGGAATTTCATGCATACATATTTACAACACAGCATGACTGTATTTGGATTATATTGTGTTACACTTGTCCATTTGTCTGTACTTCTTTTCCTCACACACTGGTCAAGATTAATGGTAAAGTGTGGCAGTTCCATGAAACAAGTTAATTTATATCCTGAAAAATTACTTCATACACCTTTTGCGTGCATTTCAGTTATATATTTTATTTCAAGAAATATATTGGAAAATATCTTGTGGGTTTTTTTTTCATTTTGTTTGCAACAAAACACAAAAATGCTTGTCATAATGTAGGGTTCATCACTGAAAATCAGTTCCCAGACACTTTTACATGCATCCTTGTTGACCAGGAAGATGATTCCTTGAAAAGTTTTGATTTGACTAATGTGTGTTTCCTATATAAAACCTAAGACTTGGAGATGCAGGACAGGGGTTTTTCTATTTCTTACACATAGTTCCATCCATTGCAGGTCATGATTTATACTCAAATGTATATCCCAACCAGGCATATGAACCAGATGTCTTCCAGAATGTTGAGTCGAAATATGACTCAGAACGAAGCTATTGAAAACGGTTCGTAAATTAATTTCTTTCAAGTGGTTTGTATCTGTCTCTCTACCCCTTTATTGAATCATACATGTTAATGATAAGGCAACATTCATTGCTATTATCCTTTTTTTACATTTCACAAAATTTAACGTTTTTACAATTTATATGTTTTTTTTGCACTTGTTTACATTTATTGAAAGTGCTCTCAAACAGTTTTATTATAGCTTCCAAATTTTGTGTGCAATTCAAACTTACAATTTTCGAAATTGTTTGTACCAGATAATTATTAATTAATTAATTAATTATTAATTAATTATTATTGTGTTGAGGTGACATACAGTGCTACTACATTGTGGCCCCATTAGAACATTCTCTGTTGTAACATGACTTCAGATATTACAAAGTTGTGACATGGCTCCTAAAATTTCATATCCATGTATTTATCTCGTACACAAAAAATTTTCCTTTCTTAAAAGTATGAAAAGTAACGTGTGTCTATTACAAGATGATCATGGTGTGGATCTTGCAATTTTAAATGCATGCATTTTTTTTGTACTAAAAAAAAAAAATCTTCAGAGTATGAAAAATAACGTGCAAAACGTTTATTTGGGGATCATGCCGGGTTTCACTCGTCACAATTGTGATTTATATTCCTATTCATCACATTTGTTATATCATTATTACTATTATACTGATCTCTCTCTTATAAGACAAAGTGGCAATATGAAATGGGATAAAACAGTAAAGACATTTGCAAATCTTTAAAATGGTTGAGAGTGGTCTTTCAAGAGGAGAACCACAATAATTATTATTATTATTATTATTATTATTATTATTATTATTATTATTATTATTATTATTATTTCAGTTACCATGTCAACACACTTCAGATATGTACCGAGTAATACTCAGAGATAGTGCCTAGACAACAAAAACCCCCGAGTAATGAAATCTTGATCAGCATTGTACTGAGATATAAGACAACACAGTTCCCTATTGCCTCTTCAAGAATTCTGCATATCTTTATTCATTACTTTGATCTTGCTTATAATTTCAAATGGGTTTTATGTTTAGTATGCATTTAAGTGATCCAAATAAACACATTTAGTTCAGAAACAGCTGATTAGAAAGAATAACAGATGTGAAAATAGATGTACATATTGAAAATCTACTTTCATTTTTGTGGAATTCAGGAAGAGAATCATTTAGTTTGTTATGTCTTGTCAGTAATTTTCTTTAATACTTTTTATAATTTCTTTCTTTCAGATTTCTATTTGGTAAAAATATTTTTTAATACACCTATTTTTTATAATTGTTTCAAATGTTAGACAAAAGAAAATAATTACAATTGTTTGTGTGAAAAAAATTTGAGTGTATGAAATGATAGAGACAATATGGTAGTGTGACAAAAATGGGTCATATCCACAAAACGTGATAGCAGCATCATAGATTCAATCAAGGTACAATACATTTTAATATTCACAAATAAAATTGGTTCACAGTATTGTATGTATAAAACTTTAATTTTGATAAACTACTTACACTTCTAAGTGAAACTAAAATCAATGTTTCATGATTGTTGTAGCCTAATAGAAATTGTAAGTGAGATATAAGTATTTCCTATATATCTACCAATCTGCATATCAAAAAAGATGGTTTAAAATTTGTTATGCCTTACAGGTACTTGTATTATCTTAGAAACTTAATACCATACCCAAAAATAAATGTCTTGACTCTTCTTGTGACATTTCTGGTATTTAATACTTTAGCAAACTCAAGTGAATTCTCATTAAACAACTTACTTCATGTTACTTGATGCAATGGCATTGTGTAAATTTGTTTTAACAAAAACTTGTAGCACATGAAGTCATCATTTAAAAGGACACAATATAATCTGGTTTCATATTGCACTTGAATTTCTTATTTGTTTATGATAATATACTTTTTTAAAATTCAGGACAAATATTGTTTCATATATATATATATATATATATATATATATATATATATATATATATATGAGATCCAGTCATGGATTGTACACTGCATGCTGAGAACCAGTCATGTATTTTAAATCATCCGAACAAATCAGTCTAAACAGTGCATGCTGAGAACCAGTCATGGATTTTAAATCATTCAAACAAATCATTATGTACACTACATACTGAACCTTTATTTTGTAAAATTTTATATGTTTTGATAAATTCAATTTTCAATCTACCTTCATGGAAGCTTGACAGAGTTATGACTTTGGTATGCATGTACCTATCCATCCATCTATGTGTACATCAATGCTCCAGATAAAGATGATTTTAAATGCTTTCAGATTAATTCAGATGTGAACTTTTTTTAAACTTTGTAGCTAAATAAAAAGAAGAATCAGCAAAGAAATAGTATTGTTTTATTATTCAGTAGGTGCAAATTGACCTTCACCTTTTTGTCAGCGTGATTTCAAAACAGTTAAAATTAAATGCACTAGTAAATTAAAGATATTCCTCAGTTTCTGCTTTACCCTTGTTATTCTAAGAAAATAGACCAAATTGAATTAGTATATAAGAAAATGTGGATGGCAATACAAAAATTAATTGTAACTTTTTAAAGAAGAGCTTTCATTTAAGTAATACAGATTGAAGCAGTTAAACATTATCAACAATTTAAATGGGAGTCCATTTATTTTGAATTTATAAGCATACTTCCACTTATATATATGAAGATGTTACCTGTTTTATTTCCTTGTAGTAATTTTCACACAAAACGTGGTTTACACATAGCTTTTTATTAAAATTATAGTGTTTATTAAGACCGATCAAATCTTTGAACATTTTAAATATTGTGTATAAGATTTTAGTTTATATACATATGTTCAACTGCTAAATAAAATGTGTATATTTTGTAGAGGTATGTTGATTTGTACTTACAGCTATCACATTTGTCATTCTTTTTCTTGTCTCTCTGTTAGTGTGTCCACCTTGGATGCAGGGGGGTCAAGGGTTCGAACCCTTGGCTGAGTCATACCAAAGACTTATAAACATGATATTAGCAGCTGACTCATTTGGGGCTCACCATTAAGAGATTTGAGCTATAACAGGGAAGTGTTAACAAGTTCTCAGTCATATCACTTTGATGTCTGCAGTGTGGCAGTTTATTGTGATGTCTAGCACTGGGGCATCATGCTGCAGGCATGTAGCATCATGTCCTACCTGGTCACATTATCCTGACATCAGGCCTCCCAGTTCTAACACTAACTTCGTAATGCTGAGCACCTGGCAAGGCATCTTTCAGCACCATTTGACTTGGTCATAGTACAAACCACACATCAGAAGCAATATATTGTTGCATTAAGAAAATTTGATTTCATCACGATGACTATACTACACCATTCCATATTACACAACACCACACACACACACACACACACATATATATGTGTGTGTGTGTGTTTGTGTGTGTGTATATAGTCAGCAGTCACCTGTTCATAGTGGTAACATGGTCACTATGGCCATTCATATTTCCCTCTCACATACTTTCTTTTCTGTATGCAAAAGCACGCCATCTGCAGTCAGGGGCCAAGTATTTCTTCTTCAGATATCTTCTCCAATACCTTTGCATTAGGAATATTACCTACCTCATGAATCCAGCCCTACTGAAGGAAAAATAATGTCATATCCAGCATATTTTTAGAAGACTAAAGAACAGTATCTCTTGCCTATTATCTCTGCTTGATACCGCCAGATGTCGCAAGTTTTAATTTTGTTGCAGTGAAGAGCACACATAGTGCAATAGCATCTGATAATCCAGCAGTTTCTACATTCCTAAAGGCCCATCCAGTGTTTGTTTTGGAATTATTGTGGTCTTATCAATCTCCTTCAGGTTGTATGCATTATTTTACAGTTTTGGCCAATTTTTTTTACTGATTTTATTATTTGTGACTTCGTCTGTAAGACACCATTCCACAACACAGGATCATTTTTTAGTAGAGCATGAATTTGACCTTTTCTTTGATGATATTCGTATTAGCAAAAATAATTTATTGCTTCCCCTTTATCGAACATTACATCACACTATGGTCAATGCCTTGATGGCTTCGGCAGATGTATGCGTTCAGCATCTCCTAATCAACGCCATACTCTTACTTCGGAGATGACCCCATTTCATTCTCTGATGCTATGTGGAGGACAGATTAAGATATTTGAATGAAGGCAGCTCAGGAGCTGCCCCTCCAAATCATCGCTCTCCTGACATAAGTGTTTGGAACTTCTCAGCCCCCACCAATGCAAAGGGATGCTCAGCAGCCCAGAGACAAGGGTTTCTACCAACCTGATGTACTCCAATACCAATCCAAATCCAGTACCAGGAGGCCACAGCCAACTCAACATAGGGTATGTACAGAGGTGGGAAGAAAAAGACTTTCTCCACTTTAAAGTCTCCGAACCCCAAATATAGATAAATACCCCATTCTTCTGCACGTAGACAACCTACACTTGGGCTGCTGTGTCTTACGCTTTGATGCTCACTGGATCTCTATTAACCAACACCATGGGTGGGTGAACAGAGTCATTTAGTTTGGGCTTCTTGTTTAGTTCATCTGACCCTCTCCTCTCTCATCCTCTCCCATCTTCACGGAAAATCTGGACAAGGTCTCCTTCCTTCAATAGGAGATACTGCTGCTCCTCTTGAAGCAAGTGGTGGATATTGTTCAAAACCCAGAATCCACGAGGTTTTATTCAAGCTGTTCTGATAAAAAAAAAATGGATGAAAATATCAGACCTATCACCGATTGAGCCACCTCAATCGATTCACCAATCCTACATGGTTCATGATGGAGATGGCATGGTTTATCTCCCTCTCCGTCAGATGGGGCATGTTATCAGTCTAGACTTGACAGAGGAATACTTTTACATCCCTATCCACCCTGTGATACACACGTTTCTCCTTTTCAATTTCCATGACACAGTCTATCAGATTACAGTTTTTCTCTTTGGCCTTAGCCCTTGGGTTTTCACTCATATTATGGAATGTGTTGTCTCCCTGTTCCAGGCATCATCATCTACAAGGACAGCAGCATATCTGGACACCATCTTGCAGTAAAACATGGTAGGTTCTACCATACTCTAAGGCAGCAACTATATTCTTTGTCATCTAGCTCATCTTGGCTTTCTAGTTATCTTGGAAAAGTCTGATCACCTTCCTCCCAGAACTTTATCCATCTGGGTTTTGAGTTATTAAACAACCAGGATCTGGTGTGGTTTCAAAATGGGCATGACAATAACATTTAAGGTCTTTTAGCATATTTTGATCAACAGCGACTAAAATCCATAGCATTGTTTCCAAATGGAACTTGTTTTGAGTTCTAACATGGCTTAACTTAAGCGAGTTGAAGCCCATACTTCACTAATGTTGCTATCATACAAGACATTTTTCCAGATAGATTTAGCTTCCACATGCAGGGTCAGTGAGCTACATGCCCTTTATTTTGACCTGAGCTATGTTCAGACCCGATCAGATGGTTCTATAATCTTCTATAATCTTCCTAACAGAACCCAGCTTCATAGTCAAAAATGAGTTACCGTCCATTGGTAACCAACAAGTTGTCATCCTTCCCCTCTCTTCCATAGACAAATCGGGAACAGCAGCCATGCAAGATCCTGTCCGTTCCCTCAAGCACTATTTGAGGGACACAGAGACAAGTCGTGGCATGCACAAACGCCTTTTCCTCCCCATTGAAGAAAATTAGAAAATCACTCAGCAAGCCCTTACTTCGTGGATTTAATGGGTACTACTCTCTTCGTACTCTGAAATCTCACAAGATCCAAGTTGTCTGATGATGATTACAGCTCATGAGATTAGAGTCATCTATACAAGCCTCGCTTTCGAATGCAACATTCCGATCAGATGCTGTCAACTGATATGCAGTTAAGCTTTTCCAACGTTACCTTAGAGGTTTAGGGTAGCAGAGACAAACTTTGGATCTTGTAGAGCTGGTGGCAACAGTGCAGACAGCCACCATACCCAACTAGATCAATCAACACTACCTGTTAGCTTCTCTGGATTTTCCATTGAAAATTTGTTTGGGTATAAGATTACAACTTCATCTTCTCAACCAGGTCATTCAAGGGATCCGTATCTCGGTTGCTTGTATGATTAGGAGAATGGCTTATTTTTCATATGGTGAATTCAGCCACTCATCCCCAGGATACCCAAGGTAGAGGTTGGATGTTCAGTATCCCCTCCTCCTCTGCTTATTCTCCTAATGTAATGTGATTGTGGAACATAATTGGAGGACAAAGAAAAGTTTCAAGTAATTTATATTTTATTTCTCAGCGAATACAAATTGATTAATCATATCACTTAAAAACCCTCCCAATCACCCAGCCATGCAAGCATATCTATTAGTGACTCTCTCAACTAAAACTCGTGACACCTGGTGGCATGAAGGAGAGGTAACGGGCAAGAGTTATTGCCCTTTGTCTATCAAAAAAATAAACAGGATAGAGTGTTTTCATCTTTTAGTAGTGCTGGATTTGCAAGGTAGCAGGCTAAATTCCTAATGTAATGTGAATTAGGTAAGTATTCTCATAGAAACAATTTACTTAAAAAGCATTTATTTGTGCCAGCCATAAGTGGTCACTGTAGCATATCAACATTGGCCAAGATATTGTTTATGAAGACATATATTATGTGAATTGAATTGTTGTTCTCACAGTGTACCTGTCACTCTGTCAGCCCATCTCAAAGGTATCATTTACTTGACTGGGTCAAAGCAATTTGTTGGCTTGATTGTGTGATAAGTAGTTGTCACAGTAGAAATAGAGGTCTCTTTTTGTCCATTTTCATTAGAGTCAGCGGTTATCAAGTATTTAAAATTGACAGGAAAGGCTCATGGGTATGAAAAATTGCTTTGGCAAGTCTTTTTAGAATTATTGCCCTTTTTACTTGTAGATTAATGCATTGTATGAGACATTTGTTGTCATGCAGTTTGTTAACAGCTGTTTTCAAGCTGTCTGCCCAATAGACAGTCCTCTGTTTAGTTATATGTAAGATAAATTAGTGTTTTGTCATAGTGCACAAAATGAAGATCAGTAATTTTAATTATGTAATGATTTAATTTATAGGATCATTAAATTGAAAAGGATAAATAAATCTCGTGTGGACAGAACACATATTTGGATTTAATGATTCTGTTGAATAGAGCTAATAAAAACAAATACGATTAATGCAATAATAATGTGTATGTGTCTGTGTACATGTATATAAATTGGACATTAAAAACAGCTTTTACAATTTTTAGTCATATTTCTGTTATGTCTGGAGTGTGGCAGTTTATAGTGATGTCTAGTACTGGGGCATCACACAGCAAACATGTAGCATCATGTCCAACCAAGTTATTTTATCCTTACACTTGGACAACCAGCCCTAACACTAACTTTTTAATGCTGAGCACCAAGTGAGGTTGCTACTAATACCATTTGTAAAAGTTTTTGCTATGATTCTACCATGGTTCAAACCCACCATCTCCTGCATCCATGGCAGATGTTCATACCACTTAGGTCACAGGGAACAGTCAGTAATAATAATAGTGACTCTCAGTATCTCATATTTGTTGAAAGGCTAACCTGTTTATAGAATCACCTGTGCACAAAGTCCAGATATGCCTTTTCCCACAGGTGGTATGCAGAGTGAGAGTCTAATCTGTCTTGAAAGTAAAAAATGAGGTCCTTAACAACAACAGTAGAGCTGTGCAATTAGTTCCAGTAAAATAGATAGATAGATAGATAGTAACACCTGTCTTGAAAGACCACTGCTATGTGAGACTACCTGTCATGAGAGACCACATTCTCAGTGAACAAATTTATTGAATATATAGCACTGTGACCTGTTATGAGAGACCACCTGTCTTGAGAGACCATAATTTGGCAAAAGAGGTGGTCTTTTAAGACAGGTTCTAATATATATATATATATATATATATATATATATATATATATATATATATATATATATATATATATATATATATATATATATATATAAGTTGAGTCACAAATCAGTTGTTATATCTGATGAAACTAATCACTCAACCAGTACAATCTGTGCATTAATCGATAGAGTGTTTCCTCAGATACACTTACTGATAAAGAGACTAGACTGATTCCCATCAGGTCAATTTGTTTTATGTTCCATACAACTTCAATTCACAAAGAATAATAATATAAAGATCAGACAATATGTAACTACCTAATGCATGCCACGGGAAGAGGCCGTGCGACAACCTGGGTGTCACGACCAGTTGTATTAAACTGCCGGTTCTGTCATTTTCTTACTACCACCAGATTTACAGACAGTCCACGGACACATGTCCACTTACCACCCATAGATGTTGTATAAGCCGAACTACAAATACAAAACACCAATATACAAATACCCCAACCATCCCCATCCTCAAGAAACCTACACTGAGAGCATAATAAAACCAAAAACCAAACTTCGAACACCTATATATCTACAAAAAGTAAATTCAAACACGTTAGAAACAATAAAATCCAAAAATCAAATCCAAAGAAAAAACAAAAACAGAAGCCAAAACATAAAACCAAATCTTGACACCAAATCGAGAAACACCGATAAACAATATCCAAATGCAAACACCAAAACCACATACAAATTCAAAATCCAAAAACTACATACAAACACCAAAAGCAAAAAAACAAAAAACGAAACAAAAACAATTCCAAAACATTAGCACCAAAAACAAAACACACTGGCAGTCGAAGACCCCAGCAACAGGTAACATATTAACCAGCAATGGCGGGCAAACCACAATATCACAAAGTCGTAAAATATCAATGGTAGACAAATAAAAATCAGCGGCAGACAAAAAAAAAACGAAGGAGTACACATGCCATGGCAGACAGAGACACGTGAACTATTATATCCAAGTACCTCTGATGTTCCAGAATCAAAGTGCGTTCCTTTTGTGTTTTAAAAATATTCTAATATAGATTGAATCACAGAAGAATTTCATAAACGAGTGAGGGGAGTTACTAAAAGTCCTATATTTGCAGATTTATTACTACTCAATCGACTAAAATTTGGATCACCTCATGTAAACGAAGGAGCAACTGGAAGTAGCCTTGCCACTCGAGATCAACGTCATAGGGAACTAAGTGGCAATATGATGCTGAATCGCCAGTGATTCAAGATAAAATTTGTTCCAATAGCATTTTTGCTGATGTTGATCGACTAGAAATTCTAATTAGTGAAAGATGAGCCAGCAACAATTCCCATGAAATTATCAATGTGGCAGCTACTATTTTCAGCTTTTATTTACTGTTTGCGTCATAGACAATGGAGTCTATCAGGCGCTGAAATTACCGTAATGAGTGATCAATTAGATAGGCAATAACAAAATAAAATAATTATACACAATGCCCAATATAGATCTAAAAGCATCAGAGTGATAAATTCATGATTACCGGTTTATAAAAAATTTTATTCACAAAGACCGCAAAAGCAATTCCGATTTCAAACTAATTAGTTATGAAAGACATCTTGATTAGTACGACGAAAACCACTGCCAGTAAAACTGCCCTGCAGCGAAATAAGAATTCCAGTAAAACTGCCCAGCACCCAATGATGGCACCAAGTGTGAGCAAAAGAATAAATCAAATTGTTAATGAGAGGCTGAAGAATTAGCTGGTGGATCATCTTTGACAAAACAAGGTGCAGAGGAGATAGAAGAAGAAAACACAGGCGCAAACCTAAAAGCGAATAGTGGTCTGTCCTGTCTATGTCACTGATCAACTTATTGATCAATGTTAGAACGTCATTTTAGACATCAAATTATAATAAAAATGTTCAAGCGTGTATCCGATCCAGATTTGACATAGATGCACCAATACTCGAAGATGAGTATTATTCTTATGAAGCATGAGAACCAGACCAACGTGGAAAAATCGAATTACACATTCAAAATGCATCAAAGTATTTCTTGCCCGCCAGAGCATTTTTTGAAGTTCATGGTAAACTTGTGAACAAAGGTGATAAATCATATACATCAAATGAAGGAAGTGAGTTCGTTAACAACGGCATTATGGCGTTGTTTAACAGTGCCAGATATATAGTTGATGGTAGAGAAATCAAAGCATGCCTACATAACATTGGTGTTGAAACAAAAATTATCGGTCTTGCAAGATATTCCGATGATTATGATGTTCGTGAAGGACATTAGTGACCACCCCGATGTTACGCATCTCATGGTACAATTAACAAACATGCTAATTGATCCTAAACCAACTGGTTTGATACCCCTCCCAGATCCGATTGGTACTGCGACACTGCAGGGCATTAATCCAGAAATCAACCTGGGATTTGCAGCACAACGACATCAGGTTAATACTGATGGCAAACTTCATGCATGATACCACTGTCAAATATATTTGGATTTTGTAGACATGTTAGAAAGTGATCTTCGGAGCAAAACGCAGTTGCACTGGTTCAAAGAACCACAAAGAAAGATGCTATCTGGCTGCGATTGGTGGGATGTTGCTGGTAAAGTAAACTAGCATTATGGATGACAACAATAACTCTGTTATTGACGGAAGAACAATGATTGTCGTTCATTAATGACAGAGGCTGGTCAATACTGTTGTGACTGACAATGATAGATTAGCGGTGTCTACGATTTTGCTGATAAATGGACATCAAGAAACATTCGAGGACATAATACTGAATTTTGACAAAAACAACGTTGCATGGGCGTAACATAGTTTGAAGACATATATGGGGAGTGATTGGAATCTCAACTCGGTCCTTCAGATATCTAAGCGGGATTTTCTCGACATTGTATCAGGTTTATCATTTCTTGCTGGAACATCTGGATTTATTCAAACAGTCATGTTGTTAACGTACACGTGCAAATACGTTTGGTCCTTTTGCAGCCAGTGGTTACAGAGCAGTCGCTGTTATGCTGTGAGGCAAAAAAAAATGTTGCTTGAAAGTGTTGGTGGACGAACGAGAGTAATTGATACACCCGTAGAAAATATGTAATGATAATTAGATCATTCATGATGCTACCTTGTCATGTCATCACGTCAACGTTACTCTAAGATACGGTCAGATTAGAAAACTTCAATCGCCAGCGAAGAATTCTTTGGAAACAATAATCAGGGGTGTTCTAAGGCCCGAATAAAGTATCGACGACTCAACGTCAACTCAGATATTACGATGACGCCAAGAAATTAAGAACTGGTGTGAGACTTAATCTTTCTGCAAATGCGATCAGCTAGACAAAACAAACTGGTGGAATATTTCCGTTTCTAGCGGGGTTACTAGCACCAATTCAGCTGCTGATCCAGCTGATAAAATCTCAGCTGCAGTATATGCCACTGGGACTGCTGCCAATATGGCACTGAACCAAGAAACAGGACACGGCATAAACACCTCCAAAAAAAGGACACGGTCTAAGAATACCAGGAAAGCGTTATCTCTAAGGTCTAATGCTGCCGATAACGTTTCTCTAAAACTCCATATGTCTAGTTTCGATTTACTTATGTTTCCTCTGCAATTAAACATAAAACATGTCTGATGCGTTTTCATGCGTATTCAGTTACCGTTAAAACCAAATCATTTTGAACCGATATTATTAATCTCGATGGAAGTTCCCGCCTTGGTACTCACTGAGTTACAAAAGCGGTTGTTCCACATGGAGTTTATTTTGATTCGTATGAATTGGCAGCACCAAACAAATGTTTACGATATATTGGTGACATACCACTGGTGACATACCAATATGATATAGCAGCAGAGGGGGCGAACCCGACAACTTTTTAGAAGTGTCTATTTGGCAAACCAAGGCTTCCTCCAAAATCGTTAATAAAAAGTTTTCTTTGGAGACGCAAAGCTTTCACAAACAGACTAATTGATCAAGTCCGATACGATATCTTGATCTAGGATCATGAAAATTTATCGTTACAAATCCATGAGGGATTGACTGAGCGCGACTAAAGAAATCTCTAAAGTGACCATGACTCATATCACCGCCGCACCAAGTTTGCCAAATATTTCGTAGCGTATGTGTGTCAACTCCGTTGAATACAGCAAGAATATTGCAGTTATCTCTGATCACTTTTGGTATTTGAGTGTATTGTTGAGTGACATATATCACATCGGCATTTTTATGCCTATCTCTGGAAATTATCCTAGCGGGATTCTTTTGGTTGTCTAACATGACATTATCATATACGACTAAATTGTTAATACTTCCATCAATATCATCAATGCTCGGTGCTTCCTCGATATCGGTTATAAACTCAAATATACCTTCATCGATTTCCGATTCTGCTTTCTCATTAAAATCTTTTAAAACCTCGTAACATCCCTGATCGTCTGCGTTAGGAGCAATCAAATACAACTTGTCCCATTTCATTTTTCTCATTATCAAATTAAATTTCCATTTCCAGATGGTCTGAATATTATTATGCGAACAGAATTTGGTAGCGCTCGTTCTCGTGTTTTTGTCGCTGAAAAATCAATTACATTAATGTTATTATAAATAAATTATGGATCTATATTGCGTGAAATGTAAGAAGCGTACTAGCACAAACGACTTGACGACGATTACAACTAAAAATAACAGATCAGCACTTGCTGGTAAGTGTGTACAGTGTGGTAAAAAAAAATTAGATTTGTTTCTATGAAATCTGCAGATGTTTTAAAAACAAACGAAGAGATGATATTGCAGCCAAGTTAGTAAAATTATCAGGAACACCATGGGCAAAATATCCAGGAGATACACATCTTCCAGGGTATAGTTATTGTGGACCCGGGACCAGACTCGATGATCAAAACCAACCCCGACCCGGTGAAAACCCAATACACGCCATTGATAAGGCGGGTCATGCTCAAGATGTTGCTTATAAAAGCAGTAATCTGCAACACAGACATATCGCAGATGTGAAATTAATTCATGCGTTGAATTATATCACTGATAAATCCTTCAAAGAAAATTTGTCTTCATGGTTGATAAAATCGGCGATGAAAAGTAAATTGATGTTGGGTGCTGGTAATTAATAACTTCATGGAATCTATTTATTATTCTCCAAGAGGATAATGGAGGGGTAAATCAGGCAATCAGTAAACTCGCTAGCGCTACAAAGGTGAAAAATACCACTGCAGCGGATTGGTTATCCAAACAGACGATATGGCAAATTTATCTACCACCGCCTAAACAAATTAACTACTCACATTTTGATGTCAGCGTCCCTAATGAGGTTCATCAGGCTGATATATTATTTCTGCCGCATGATGGTGTTTACAAGTATGCGCTAACCGTAGTTGATGTTGCGAGTAGATACAAACAAGCAGAACCTCTAAAGGCAAAATCATCAACTGAAGTGGCTTCTGCATTTTGAAAGTTGATCCTGGCAACGAATTTTAGCGTGCAGTGTTATCAACAATGAAGCATCGTAATGTCACCATCAGACGATTACATACTGCACTACATCGCGATCAGGCAATTGTTGAACGATTTAATCGTACACTAGCTGAGCGGTTATTTGGATATCAATACACTAAGGAATTTATTCAGGATAAACGATCCCGTGAATGGGTTTAGAGATTACCAGGCGCAATTACCGCGCTGAATAATGAGATTACTAAAACAATTAATATGAAACCTAACAACGCGACTAAAAAGAAGTATATACCCGTAAAACCGCAAAATGATTTTTCAAAACAACCAATACTCGGCAATGTCACTGTTAGTTATTTATATGAACCAGGAGAAGGTGGCAAAAAATAGAGCTACTGATCCTATTTGGAGAGTTACTGCACATAAAATATCTAGTATAACGAGATCTACGGGTAGACCGCCAGTCTATAGGTTGGATTCAACTCCTCCTCAGCGAGGATTTACTCGTGAACAACTACAAGTGATACCCGAGGATACTCAATTACCACCGCGTGATCTTAACTAGCACCTCTGCGTCTGTTGCACTCAAGACAAGTCAGCATCACATTATCTCTGGTATGACCTACGCTGATATTTTTTCTATCTACGATAAATTGGCTGGGGTCTTTATCCGACCAACACCAACGCATTATACAATTCCAACTCACGCAGTGATTATTCTGTTGTTGTTTCAGTGTGATTACAAATTCGGCATCAATATTTAAATTTTCTGTTTTTTTTTTTTTGTCCTGTTGTTTATAACCAGAGAGTTTTTTTCTGATTATATCATCGCTGACAATATCACTTATTGTAGTGTCATTATAGTCTAAAACAACTCTTCGAAGTTGATTTATTCTTCGTACTATGGACACCGCAAGATAAACTAAATTCGACCACTCGAAACGATTATCTATGATCCAAACAATTGTATCGGATATAGTCAACCCCTGCGAAGAATGTATCGTCGCTGCGTATCCTAGCTTCCATGGGGATTTATCAGCATGCAATGCATCTTCGACGACATTGATATCAGCTAACACAATATCATTTAACACGAGAATTCGCTTCTCTGTCCCTGACTTTGTCAGGCCTGGAATATTAACTTCTATATTTTGTCTTCGTGTATCCGTAGGCCTATAACACAGCGGCACTGGAAGTGTTGCAAATTTTTCTTTATGCGTGTTAAATAAGTTCATCTGAAGTGTGTCTCTGACTATCGTTCTACTTGCCACTATCAAATCATTTGGTCTCCACGCTTCCCAAAAATTATTTAATGGGGTTTCCGAAATTATTTCACGTGCTATTTCACACTGAATTCTCTCCGGTTGTAATCTAATTAGTTTCTTGAACTCGCGTAATTCATTATCAAGTGCTCTATGATCGGTATTAATTTCTTCATAATAGTCTACAAAATTCTTTACCCAATCATGTGGAGACCATGATCACCACACCTTATCACTTTTGTATTCGCTATCAATAACCAATCTAGAAACCTTTGTAATACATCTAACGACACTGTGCTAATCTTATCCCAAATGATGATTTCAGGAATATATTTCTCACCCATTCGATCAGGAGTCCATTCGTCACCTTTCCATCGAAAGAAACACGATAAGTGCAAGCATTAATTCCTCGTTGTTTCATCTCTCTTGCAAGTCTGTGTGCTGGTGTTAGCACAATCATGTTTGATTTCCCTCGAAATAATTCAATCGCACGAGTCGTCTTTCCTGATCCACCACAGCCGTTTAAATAACTGGTTTTATATATACATATTGGATTGGAACACGACGGTGCATTAGATAGTTCTGATATCTGATTATTTTTCAAGTACTTGTTTTCAATCGTAACATCTGTTGATTTGGAGTAATCACGCAGTATTTCCTTTTTAATTCTCCATGATCCCCAACTCTCGTCCGAATTAATGAATTCAGCCACTGCTTCGCCATTTTTTACGTCTATATAAAATGAATCAGTGGCTACTCTAACTGCGGATTCAGGAAATCTATTTATCATCGAAAGTAAATTAATAGAAGCATAAGCCAGCATGGACGACCTTAAGTACGTATATTGAGGATTTTCTCCAACTGTGTAAGTAACAATTGTACCCAATTTGGTTCCATCGGATAAGAAAGCGTCTTTACGATCGACGTATATACCCCTAGATGTTACATCTGCGATTATAAAATCGTATTCAGCATCATCTATAATCAACCGCGAAGAATATCGTTTGTGGTCGTATTTTCCACCCTGTGTGAACTTACCAATTATTCTTCTACCGAAATCTTTTGCGTGTTTATTTCTAACTTCAAAGATTTCTTTGGACCATTTCACGATATATTCTTCGTCGAGATCGGGGAATTGTTTTTTGTTTTCGCTGATTATACTATCTAGACTATCGGGTTGTGGTAACCAGACTTCAGTCTGCGCTCGATATGATTTAATTGCTTCACTGACAATCAGCGATATCAACATTTTAGAATCAATCATATACCGTAATAACACTATTGGTATCCAGTGTTTTCAGAGATGTGTCAACCAAACCAAATATAACAACACGGATGAAGTCTTTTAGCCAACTCAAATGATACCACACGAGCGAATCCTGTTAAATCAAAATCGGGCAGTGGTCCATTAATCGCAACACAGGTCATCTCATGTGTGGGATGTCCAAATCTTTTGAAGTACACAGAACACTCTCCATACCCAAGAAAGCTCTTTGGATAGCACGCAATCAAATCAACCGAATTAATACTTTTAGGGTCGTATTGTGTATTCCATAATCCAACATGGCTATATTCCACGCAGCTTGATTCGATATCTGAGAGAAATTCTGCGCGTGTTGGTTTCCATAGATTTCTCGTTCTCGTGAAATGAGCTGCAACTGACGGTATTGTAAAACAGTTTGTTAATAATTGTTCGTCGTAATCCGTTGAAAAACAACTTGCTAGTTTTTTCATCACGTTGTGGAGGGCTTCAATACAGTATAATTTGCCATTGGGTCTTACAAATTGATCGAATTTACCCTCTTCGTCCTCAAAACTGTGAAGTAACCACACTGACACAGGATCGTTTTTACTTAACTCTTAAATAAAATCAAATATAATTTCCCCCAGAGTTCTCTGGGGGTAGATATTTTATGGTTCTATCCCGCGGAAATATTGTTACCGCAGGTGTCCACGCGTGTTCATTATGGTCAATAATTTTAATTGGAGCTCCATTTGATTTATATTTCTATTCGTGTAATACTTCTTCTGTTATCGTTATTACGGTTATTGGGAATCTTAATGATGTTTCTAATTTGGCTATATCTTGAATTGTTGCTCCGCTCTCCTTCACTGTTAATCCCCATTCATTTTTTTTTTTGTGTGTGCCTTAGATTCGTCAATTTGTTTCCACGCAACGCATTTGTAAAATGCTCTATTATTCGTTCTGCTACACAATTTCTCCCTGACGAAGTCAATGGTGACAATTTCATGGGTTTTAAATTTTTCAATATTCGGTTTATCATTTATCGGATAGATTCCATAAACAACTGCTGTTACAGGATAGGATCTCTCGTAATACGGTTTGTCAATCCCAGTCAGAATTCCTGGTTTGGAATCCTGACTCACAGTGACAGTTCTCTTATTTTTCAGGATGGGTTCAAATTTATCGCGTATAATCCAATTCCCCGTTTCTGAGCGGATAATGAATTTCACTCTAAAAAATACTTTTTCTTGTCAAGATGTGAGATTATCACTGCTGCTCTTTCGTCGTTCATGGTAGCATCAACACTACCATCAATTCGAAATGTTGACCAACAGTGAGATGCTCTATCGCGCTTGAATTCATTAAAACAATCACAGATTTTACCCTACATATTTCTATCACTTATTAGACTGTTTGGTACATCAGAGGAGACTCTATCGAGATTGAATTCAACATTTTTCCAAGGCGTAATTTTCGATAATCTCTCGAACTCCTCCATATTATAATTAAAACAAGTATTTAAATAAAGAATTTATTATATAATGAATCATTGCTAATGGCTTATGATAGGATCAGTAACCGCTTGTAACAAATCATGCAGAAATGAATTTTTGTGGATATCATTTACAAAGTGTACGTCGTGGAAGCTTAGGTCCGCGGCCTTGTATCCGATGTGGGGTAGGTGTGCGTGGTAAATCGCAGTTGTGTCTCAATTGTGGTGGTAAACGATTCAGAGAGTTGAAGCGCTATTATGATAAACGAATCAAAGATTCCATCAATGACCCTGACTCTGTCAAGGATAAAATCATAAGAACCCCTCAAGACTATATTTATAGATTCCCAAGTATATAATTAAACCAATTAATTAATTAGACAAATAGTATTTAGTATATAAATGAACCAATAATTTCAACCACATCCCGTGATTACCAATTATGAAGCATCTCGTGACGGGATGCTGTATTCAAGTTATGTAGGAAGGTTTTTGCTCTGGCCTTTCTTCCAGCCGATCATATCCCTTCAGTATTTGCAAAATTGAAAAGAAAGGCAAGAACCGACGCGTTAGAAGAATGGATGACTTACATTTTTTACAGGTGTATATCTAGCAAAATTTGGCCGGTATCCACGTGGAATGTTTTGGCAAAAGGACAAACAATGACGTGGAGGGGTGGCATAGTCGTTTAAATCGAAAAGCACGCAAAAGCAATCTGCAGTTTTATCTCATGATTACTTTACTATATAAATAAGCTGAGATGTTACCATCTCAAGTAAAGATGGTATCGGAAGGCAAACTAACAAGACACCAAACTAAACAGATCCGTACCATGCACGGAAAACTTTTAAGATTTGGAGGATGTACGCCAATAAGGAAATTAGCGTCAACAATCTTCTACGAATGTGCGGAAGGATCTACGGACCACGAAGTTGAAGAACTGAGTCGCGTTATTTTCATATCAGGTCGGTGTGTGATTGTGTCTGATTGTGTGTGTGTGTGTGTGTGTGTGTGAGAGAGAGAGAGAGAGAGAGAGAGAGAGAGAGAGAGAGAGAGAGAGAGAGAGATGCCGAGCATTTTGCCAGTTTAGTTGCTGCAACATCAACCTCGTACCAGTTAAGTTTATGTTTTATTCATTATCGTCAATCATAGTTCCTCCTTTACTCCATACAAATTAGAAATGAATAAACTGATTAATAATCTTAATTATGGTACTCATTGTCTTTGTTCCCTTGTAAGCTGCTACATCTGAATGCGTTTGTCCGTGTGTGCGACTCTCTCTCTCTCTCTCTCTCTCTCTCTCTCTCTCTCTCTCTCTCAAATGAAAAAGAAGATAATTGCCTGAAAGTGATAAAGCGAAACAAAGCAAAATACATTAGCCCGTATACATAAGACTCACCAGCTTAAAGGCACATATATATCTACACACACGCAAGCACGCACGCACAAACACATACATACATACATACATACATACATACATACATACATACATACATACATACATACATACATACATACATACAGATATGTAATAATTTCATGCATATTTTCATGATCAAAAGGGAAAAGCGATTACATATTTAATGAACAGTCTCTTGTTGTATGTCTCTGATAAATACGTTATATGTTTGGTTTGACTAAAAAGACATACACGTTGTAAACTTTCGCGCTAATATTTTGAGTCGGAAACTGTTATAATTAGAATGGTAAAATGTTTGTGGTGTTTTGAATATTCATTATCAAATTAAATGAAATTTAAAATACAAGAAATTTTGGTAAAGATGCATCTTTCATTGTGCACATTTATCTGTCTTTTTCGTAACATATAACCGCAAAACGGAACAATGTTCTGAATTAAATTTGTCAAATTATCGCAAAATAACTAATTACGCAGTTTTCAACCATTTTATCTGTATAAATTTATTTGTAACAAATACGTTCAAATACGAGAATATCTCATGTTTTGCTTGAGAATTAAGGTTTTGAGACCAAGCGTACAGCTGAACTATTGTCCTTTCTTTCTCCGGTTTTTCCTAACCATTATAACTTCGGAAAACATTTATCTTGTTCACAAAATGTTCCAAATTTTATTATAAAACATATTATATAAGAATTGTCAAAATATATGTTACAAATAAATACTTGTCAGTTGTATTTTAAAATTGGGCCGAATTGTCTTTCGAGTTGGGCCGAATTGTCTTTAAAGTTGGGCTGAATTGTCTTATTTTCGGTTCAAATTGGGCCGAATTGTCTTTGGTCCGAATTGTCCAATACCCTGAATGACAACCGTATCACACGAGTTTGACGTTTTATCAATGTGAAGTACGGTGAAATCTGACAACACGAAATTACTTTATCGGTACAATCAGTAAATACTGAGATGAAATGTATCCGTTATTCACTCGTTTCAAGCAAATATTCTTTTTATTTTATGCTCACATACGTTGGCTACCTCAAGTTTGTGACACAGTGAAAGAGCAGATTTCTTACGTCAGCTGTTTACCGTACATGTTCTGTTGTTCTATGTGTACCTGCGCACAAAATTAGTTCCACATCAGATTGGTAAAAAATAACTTTTATTTCCAGAATAATAAACTACAAGTTTCAAGGATAACAGACAGTGATTATTAATAAGAAAAAAACCCACAAGTAATTCATCAATGTATAACAAAAAAATTCGTTATTAGCGCGCAAATGTAGTTCCTGTAGTGAAAAAATATTATTTTTTTTCAGTTATTTTTTCACCGTTATTTTTTTCACTGCAGTGAAATATCAATATTATTTTAAGTAGAAAATCAAGTAATTCACTGCTGAGCATAAAATAAATAGAGGATATTTGCTTGAAACGAGTGAATAACGGTATATCATCTAGCATACATACGTACGTACGTACGTATGTATGTATGCTAGATGATACACTCGTGAAAATACTAGAGTTTTTTTTATCCACTCGATGAAATATATCCGTTATTCACTTGTTTCAAGCCAATATCCTCTATCTATTGCCGATAAGGGTGATTACATGTTGTCATAGATTTCATCGTTCTTCATTGATATAACATCAGACTCCTGTGACCATATCAATCATCAATTTCTAATTTATTTTCATTTTGAACTTACTTTCTCCAAATTGATACCTGCTGTATGTAATTTTATCGCCAGATATTTTTCAAGAACATGTCCTTTTCAGTAGAACAATTTAGCATGTTTTTATGTACGAGTTTAATGTATGAATCTGATACACGTATGTATGTATGTATGTATGCTAGATGATATAATATATATTAATTTTTGTATGCGTGTTTAGTTTATTGTGTATATTTATACAATATTGCGGAAGAACAATTCTTAGTTTTTAGAACTTTGCTAACCTCTTGACGTTGTATTGTAGCTATGGCAATAAAATAAAGTTAAGAGACTAAAGAACATAGTAAGGACCGAGAGTTTTCAAATACACACGAAAGTTTGTTTCCGGTAAATGTTCAGTAGTGCAATATTTTGCGGTTTCATTCATGTGACAAAAATACACCTGAGAACTGGTTGGACAGGTTTTGAAATGCAGCTAAGCATGTGTACTGTCGGTTTGTATTGTCAATACTTCGGCGAGCTATTTTTAGCTTACCGTGCCTTCGTCAGATTGTGGTTCAACTACACCCTATCCAAAACACGTTCGGGTACTGTTGTGCATTGGACGGTCTTAGATGATATAAACGCCGCACGCACAAACAGACGGACATAAAGGCGCAGAAAGAGCTCTAGGACAACCAGTTTTCGACATTACATTCGGATTTATGGAATAATGTTAATGTTTGCAGAGGTATGAATGCAAAGTTGTTCGATTTCAAATGTATATATTGAAACACGAAGGTTTGAAATATTGTGAAATATTCTGCTTATTTCATTCAAATTGTCACATGCTTATAATACTTGTCTTGACATATTTTACAATTTTATAATCAGTGTTTTAGCTCATTGTAATGTTGATTTTGATTAAACAACAGTATTGGATATAGCAATGAGGGTGGGGTGTATGGTAGGGTGGAAATAATTTCTGCACTACGTTTTCTTGATCTGAAGAGTCCACATTTTATACCTTTTTTAATTAGTTAAATATATGTAGTTATAATATTGATTGAATCAAATCCATTTGGTATAATAAAGTTTAATGTTACTAATTGGCAGTACACTAATCTGCATGTTACTGATTGGCAGTACACTAATCTGCATCATTGCATGGTCTTATTGAGTGATAGTATTTCCTTCATTTGCATTCCAATTTAATTTCCTATGCTTGTTTGAAAGAGATTTCAGTTTTGAAACTTAATGTAAAAATTAGTTTCTTAGTTTAACCAGACATGGTACTGCTGATGTTGTGTTAATTGACTCACAAGGTTTACCTTTACATTCTTCCACCAATATTATGCTACCTTTATTTACATACCTGGATACTTGTTTTGTACAATTTTCTTGTGTACTTCAAGTTAATTTCCATCCATTTAAATTTATTATTTATCATTAATATTTGTCCGTTATAGAAAACTTACGATGGTTTTGATACACAAAGTTCATGCTAGCCTCTCAGATATTTTAGCCATTTTTTTAATGAATCTTTAAAAGAATACTGCTCTGGTGGCTTATTGGTTAGAGTGTCCATCTCATATGGGAGGTCGTGGGTTTGATCTTTTCTGAGTCATACCAAAGACTTTAAAAATTGCACTAACAGCTGCCTCGCTTGGTTCTCAGCATTAAGAGGCAATTTTTAGGACTGGTCAGCTTGGTGTCAGGATAATGTGACTGGGTGGGATATCATGCTAAATGTATGTGGCATGATGCCACAGTGATAGACATCACTATAAACTTCTACACTGCAGTCATCATGGCAAAATGACTGAAAAATTGTTAAAGCTACGTTAAAAATCCAAACCACACGCACACAATTTTTTATATCACTATAATTTAGAAACATTTTTTTCACAGTTCTAAATGAAGAAGAATGTAAAGCTATTTGTTGAATTTCTTTAGGGTATTAAAATAAAAGGGATGACTCAGATCTATGAAATCTCGAGTTCTCCTGGAATCACTGAGGTATATTGGGAAATGATTGTTTTCTCAGATTATGACCCCTATGTTTTGTTATTTGAATATTGCCACTTTCAGTAGTTGATTTGTAAAAAAAAAAATTTAAAGTCAAAGATTTAAATCCTTGGACCTTGGGTTGCCCATTGGCAAGTTTTGATTTTCTCTTTCCCCACAATACACTGACCACATTTTGAAAAACAAATGAAATTTTGTAATAAACTCAGTATATTTTCTTTAAATTAGACTTGGCTCACCTGCATTCCAAAATATTTACTGTATGTGTATTGTACTTTAGAATTTCTCTGAATTGTGTAACAAAAACACTGATTACCACTAATAAAATTACTAGTCTGACAGGAAATTTGCTAGACTTGGGCACACTGATTATTAATAATAAAACTACTAGTCTGACAGGAAATTTGCTAGACTTGGACAAGCTGGTTATTAATAATAAAACTTTTAGTCTGACAGGAAATATGCTAGACTTGGGCAAGCTGGTTATTAATAATAAAACTTTTAGTCTGACAGGAAATTTGCTAGACTTGGACAAGCTGATTATTAATAATAAAACTGCTAATCTGACAGGAAATTTGCTAGACTTGGACAAGCTGATTATTAATAATAAAACTGCTAATCTGACAGGAAATTTGCTAGACTTGGACAAGCTGATTATTACTAATAAAACTACTAGTCTGACAGGAAATTTGCTAGACTTAGGCACGCTGATTATTACTAATGAAACTACTAGTCTGACAGGAAATTTGCTAGACTTGGACAAGCTGATTATTACTAATAAAACTTTTAGTCTGACAGGAAATTTACTAGACTTGGACAAGCTGATTATTAATAATAAAACTAATAATTTTACAGGAAATTTGCTAGATTTGGGCAAGCTGATTATTAATAAAACTACTAGTCTGACAGGAAATTTACTAGACTTGGACAAGCTGATTATTAATAATAAAACTAATAATTTTACAGGAAATTTGCTAGATTTGGGCAAGCTGATTATTAATAAAACTACTAGTCTGACAGGAAATTTACTAGACTTGGGCAAGCTGATTATTACTAATAAAACTACTAATCTGACAGGAAATTTGCTAGACTTGGGCAAGTTGATTATTACTAATAAAACTAATAATTTTACAGGAAATTTGCTAGACTTGGACAAGCTGATTATTACTAATAAAACTACTAGTCTGACAGGAAATTTGCTAGACTTGGACAAGCTGGTTATTAATAATAAAACTACTAGTCTGACAGGAAATTTACTAGACTTGGGCAAGTTGATTATTGCTAATAAAACTAATAATTTTACAGGAAATTTGCTAGATTTGGACAAGCTGATTATTACTAATAAAACTTTTAGTCTGACAGGAAATTTGCTAGACTTGGACAAGCTGATTATTAATAATAAAACTGCTAATCTGACAGGAAATTTGCTAGACTTGGACAAGCTGATTATTAATAATAAAACTGCTAATCTGACAGGAAATTTGCTAGACTTGGACAAGCTAGTTATTACTAATAAAACTACTAGTCTGACAGGAAATTTGCTAGACTTGGGCAAGCTGATTATTACTAATGAAACTGCTAGTCTGACAGGAAGTTTGCTAGACTTGGACAAGATGATTATTACTAATAAAACTACTAATCTGACAGGAAATTTGCTAGACTTGGGCAAGTTGATTATTACTAATAAAACTACTAATTTTACAGGAAATTTGCTAGACTTGGACAAGCTGATTATTACTAATAAAACTATTAGTCTGATAGGAAATTTGCTAGACTTGGACAAGCTGATTATTAATAATACAACTATTAGTCTGACAGGAAATTTGCTAGACTTGGACAAGCTGATTATTACTAATAAAACTTCTAGTCTGACAGGAAATTTGCTAGACTTGGACAAGCTGGTTATTACTAATAAAACTACTAGTCTGACAGGAAATTTGCTAGACTTGGACAAGCTGATTATTACTAATAAAACTTTTAGTCTGACAGGAAATTTACTAGACTTGGACAAGCTGATTATTAATAATAAAACTACTAGTCTGACAGGAAATTTACTAGACTTGGACAAGCTGATTATTAATAATAAAACTACTAGTCTGACAGGAAATTTACTAGACTTGGACAAGCTGATTATTAATAATAAAACTACTAGTCTGACAGGAAATTTACTAGACTTGGACAAGCTGATTATTAATAATAAAACTTCTAGTCTGACAGGAAATTTACTAGACTTGGACAAGCTGATTATTAATAATAAAACTACTAGTCTGACAGGAAATTTACTAGACTTGGACAAGCTGATTATTAATAATAAAACTTCTAGTCTGACAGGAAATTTACTAGACTTGGACAAGCTGATTATTAATAATAAAACTTCTAGTCTGACAGGAAATTTACTAGACTTGGACAAGCTGATTATTAATAATAAAACTACTAGTCTGACAGGAAATTTACTAGACTTGGGCAAGCTGATTATTACTAATAAAACTACTAGTCTGACAGGAAATTTGCTAGACTTGGACAAGCTGATTATTACTAATAAAACTGCTAATCTGACAGAAAATTTGCTAGACTTGGACATGCTGATTATTACTAATACAACTACTTGTCTGGCAGGAGATTCTTTGCTAGATTTGGACAATCTGATTACCACTAATTTTGAGCCCTGATAACATTTCTTTTACTTCATTGGCATAACAGTTAAACCAGCTAGGATACATCACACATAGTTATACACACATGCCTAGTAGCATAACAGTTAAACCAGCTAGAATACATCACACATAGTTATACACACATGCCTAGTAACATAACAGTTAAACCAGCTAGAATACATCACACATAGTTATACACACATGCCTAGTAACATAACAGTTAAACCAGCTAGAATACATCACACATAGTTATACACACATGCCTAGTAACATAACAGTTAAACCAGCTAGAATACATCACACATAGTTATACACACATGCCTAGTAACATAACAGTTAAACCAGCTAGAATACATCACACATAGTTATACACACATGCCTAGTAACATAACAGTTAAACCAGCTAGAATACATCACACATAGTTATACACACATGCCTAGTAACATAACAGTTAAACCAGCTAGGATACATCACACATAGTTATACACACATGCCTAGTAACATAACAGTTAAACCAGCTAGAATACATCACACATAGTTATACACACATGCCTAGTAGCATAACAGTTAAACCAGCTAGGATACATCACACATAGTTATACACACATGCCTAGTAGCATAACAGTTAAACCAGCTAGAATACATCACACATAGTTATACACACATGCCTAGTAACATAACAGTTAAACCAGCTAGAATACATCACACATAGTTATACACACATGCCTAGTAGCATAACAGTTAAACCAGCTAGAATACATCACACATAGTTATACACACATGCCTAGTAACATAACAGTTAAACCAGCTAGGATACATCACACATAGTTATACACACATGCCTAGTAACATAACAGTTAAACCAGCTAGGATACATCACACATAGTTATACACACATGCCTAGTAACATAACATTCTCTTACTACTATCTTCATCCGTCTATCTCAGGTTACAGTATTCCATTGGGGAGTAAACTGGTCACATTAGCCACAGAAGTATCAGTATTTATGAGTGAACGTAGTCAACTGGTATGAACAAATTCTATTAGAACAAGAATTGGTACTGCCAGTATAATTCACAGTACAATCCATTTTACCTTGCTAATACATAGAACAAGAGACCTGATCCCCTGATCTAGGTGGGAGTGCATGAGGGGGTAGACATCAGGTTCAAGTTTTTGTTTATGGTTCTGACTTATTTAAAGGAACTATGTACAAAAATATTCTTGCTGTTTGATCAATAGCGTATGACTTGGAAGGGGATATCTTTTGCAGTTTTATTGTTATGTAGACTTTGTGTGGAAAAGTTTGATGTTAAACTTTGCATTGAATGTTTGCATACTGTTTGTGTTTAAAGTTCTTATTTGTTGAAAGAAACGCTATTTTTCACTGATGCTTGTTTGGTAACAAGAGTTTTGCTTTAATTTGTTGATTATATTTAGTTTTACTTATTTGTTTGTCATTTATATGAAAAGTTTGGGATGTGAGTTTGCATTTAAGCTCAAGATTATGGACGATGTTGAAGAACTTTTCATTTTAAAGGGATATCTTTGTATTAAACAGCATTTGTTTGTCCTTCATTGACCCAATTCTACTGATTTTTTTTATCAAGGTTTAATGGACATGCAATCATACATGTTTCTGTTTATTGGCATTTAAATGAAATACATGAAAAATGTAGTCTTAATCATATTTACTGCCATTCAGACTTTTAAAAGCTTAGATGTGGGCAAGGCTTTATTTTAGGTGGCCTAGTGGTTAAAGCATCCATCTTGGATAAGGGAGGTAAGGATTCAATCACCAGCTGAGTCATACCAAAGACTTACAAAAATGGTACTTATAGCTGCCTTGCTTGGTGCTCAGCTTTAAGAGGTTAGTGTTAGGACTGGTTGGCCTGCTGTCAGGATAATGTGTCTGCTGCATGATGCCCCAGTGCTAGACATTGCTATTAACTGCCACACAGTCACTGCAGATGTTGTAGTGATATGACTGAAAAATTATCAGAAGGTATATTAAAAATCTAAAACATACACACACTCCACTCAATTGATTTCTGGTTACATTGTGTATGATAGCTAGGTGTGTTAGCTTGGTTGGTAGAGTCCCAGAATGATAATTCAGCTGTTGCAGGTTCAGGAATTCCCATGCCATCGCCAGTTCAGCTGACACCAAGACTGCATGTCCTTGAGAAAGACACTTGGTCCCATTTTCTCTGCATCAATTAGCTAACAATATGTTTAAAGTGACATTAAAACCAACAAGTAAAAAAAATATGCATAGTGACCAAATTATTAGGGTATGGCAATGTTTTATAAATAATGACCACTATAAATGTTCATGTAGATCAACTAATGACTGTTTACATTTTCTTGAAGTGACGGGTTATATTCAGGTTAATATGATTAATTTACAGTTTGTACAAGAATGCTAATCAGACTGAAGTGTACAATTTTGTTACATTAAACATGACAAAAGATGGTTGCCATTTATTCAGAAGACACTCATTCTTATTATTAAATTCATAAATAACTGTCATGGACAATGTTGGCAACTAGAAGTCAAACAGAAATAAATTTTTCAATAATTCTCTAATTTGGTATGTTTCTGGATGGAGGTGTCAAAACCAAATTAACATAATTAAAATTCATTGTTAGCTTTATACTTTATAGCTTCTTTGTGTTAGTCACCATCCTGCTTCACGAAGTAGGCTTTCTGATTGAAACCACATCATAACGAAAACATATTTGCTATGCTCCAGTTAACCTCACTCAATAGTTCCATTCACTGTTTCAGGTTAACCTCATTCAATAGTTACATTCACTGTTTCAGGTTAACCTCACTCAATAGTTCCATTCACTGTTTCAGGTTAACCTCATTCAATAGTTCCATTCACTGTTTCAGGCTAACCTCACTCAATAGTTACATTCATTGTTTCAGGTTAACCTCACTCAATAGTTACATTCACTGTTTCAGGTTAACCTCACTCAATAGTTACATTCACTGTTTCAGGTTAACCTCACTCAATAGTTACATTCACTGTTTCAGGTTAACCTCATTTAATAGTTCCATTCACTGTTTCAGGCTAACCTCACTCAATAGTTACATTCATTGTTTCAGGTTAACCTCACTCAATAGTTACATTCACTGTTTCAGGTTAACCTCACTCAATAGTTACATTCACTGTTTCAGGTTAACCTCACTCAATAATTACATATATAATTCACTGTTTCAGGTGCTATAACGTTAACCATGAGGATCTTGGTACCAGCATTCATAATTGTGCTGTTCAGTTTTGGGAATACACTGTCTCAGTCCATGAGAAGCCAGACATGTGACAAAAGTTTTCAGGGCGCTGTCATTCAGCCAGATGCAGATGCTTTTATTGGTGGACTTTTTCAGATCCATGTAGCAGATGGCACAGGATATGGCTGTGGAAATATTAATTCAGGAGGTATGTCATTGTAAAAAACAATGCTACATTAATTCAGGAGGTATATAATTTAAAACAAAACAATGCTACATTAATTCAGGAGATACCATTATTGTAAAAAACAATGCTACATTAATTCAGGAGGTATAATCATTTAAAAAAACAATGCTACATTAATTTAGGAGGTATAATCATTTAAAAAAACAATGCTACATTAATTCATGAGGTATGTCATTTTAAAAAACAATGCTACATTAATTCAGGAGGTATGTCATTTAAAAATCAATGCTACATTAATTCATGAGGTATGTCATTTAAAAAAACAATGCTACATTAAGTCATGAGGTATGTCATTTAAAAAAACAATGCTACATTAATTCATGAGGTATAATTATTTTAAAATTTTAAAAAACAATGCTACATTAATTCAGGAGGTATAATTATTTTAAAAAACTGCTACATTAATTTAGGAGGTATAATCATTTAAAAAACAATGCTACATTAATTTAGGAGGTATAATCATTTAAAAAAACAATGCTACATTAATTTAGGAGGTATATCATTTAAAAAAACAATGCTACATTAATTCAGGAGATACAAGCATTTAAAAAAACAATGCTACAGTAATTCAGGAGGTATATCATTTTAAAAAACAATGCTACATTAATTTAGGAGGTATATCATTTAAAAAAACAATGCTACATTAATTCAGGAGATACAAGCATTTAAAAAAACAATGCTACAGTAATTCAGGAGGTATATCATTTTAAAAAACAATGCTACATTAATTTAGGAGGTATAATCATTTTAAAAAACAATGCTACATTAATTTAGGAGGTATAATTATTTTAAAAAACTGCTACATTAATTCAGGAGGTATAATCATTTAAAAAAACAATGCTACATTAATTTAGGAGGTATAATTATTTTACAAAACAATGCTACATTAATTTAGGAGGTATATCATTTAAAAAAACAATGCTACATTAATTCATGAGGTATGTCATTTAAAAAAACAATGCTACATTAATTCATGAGGTATGTCATTTAAAAAAACAATGCTACATTAATTCATGAGGTATGTCATTTAAAAAAACAATGCTACATTAAGTCAGGAGGTATAATTATTTTAAAAAACAATGCTACATTAATTCAGGAGGTATAATCATTTTAAAAAACAATGCTACATTAATTCATGAGGTATGTCATTTAAAAAAACAATGCTACATTAAGTCAGGAGGTATAATCATTTAAAAAAACAATGCTACATTAATTCATGAGGTATGTCATTTAAAAAAACAATGCTACATTAATTCATGAGGTATGTCATTTAAAAAAACAATGCTACATTAAGTCAGGAGGTATAATTATTTTAAAAAACAATGCTACATTAATTTAGGAGGTATAATCATTTAAAAAAACAATGCTACATTAATTCAGGAGGTATAATCATTTAAAAAAACAATGCTACATTAATTCAGGAGGTATAATCATTTAAAAAAACAATGCTACATTAATTTAGGAAGTATATCATTTAAAAAAACAATGCTACATTAATTTAGGAGGTATAATCATTTAAAAAAACAATGCTACATTAATTCAGGAGGTATAATTATTTAAAAAAACAATGCTACATTAATTCAGGAGGTATAATCATTTAAAAAAACAATGCTACATTAATTTAGGAGGTATATCATTTAAAAAAACAATGCTACATTAATTTAGGAGGTATAATCATTTAAAAAAACAATGCTACATTAATTCAGGAGGTATAATCATTTAAAAAAACAATGCTACATTAATTTAGGAGGTATAATCATTTAAAAAAACAATGCTACATTAATTCAGGAGGTATAATCATTTAAAAAAACAATGCTACATTAATTCAGGAGGTATAATCATTTAAAAAAACAATGCTACATTAATTCAGGAGGTATAATCATTTAAAAAAACAATGCTACATTAATTCA